>CM033439.1:39190000-40452500 GCA_019425775.1 Rafetus swinhoei | reverse complement strand
CTGCTTTCCCCATAGCCACAGATCAGTTAGGCCAGTCACCCTCTTTTGGGAGCTAGCTTACCCTCAAGTCTCTCAACATTATCAAAAATATATTATTTCCTCAGAATTAACATTACTGTACCTTAAACTGTCATTAAATCCTTCCACCCCAAACTTGGAAGGAAAATAGCCCCCACCCCACACTGCCAGGCGACCTCCAGTGCTGGATATATTTACTAGTCTCCCTCTGGCCATTTTTACCAAAGGAAGCAAATGTAGGGTAACATTTATCAGGCCAATTAAATTAACTTCAATCGGTGCTCTGAAGTGTTCAATAGTCAACCAGTCTGTCGGCGCTGAGGGTCCCATAATCCCTGCATTGTTGACCAGCCCCCACAGACCTGCACAGAAAAAAAAAAAAAAAAGTAGTGATTTAAGAAGCCAGTATCAACCTTTATGTGAAAAAGAGGAGCCAAACTAGCTGAGAATGCATCAAGAACGGTCTAAGAGCCAGCTGGATTACAAGATGGGCAGGACTCATCAATTAGCTACCTATGTATCTCCTGCAGCCTTCACCATCTTACCTGCAGTTTGTATTTCACCACCATCCTTTGCAGGGCACTTCACTACTGTGTTACCATTTTCCTTTTATGAGTTTTGAAGGTGGGTAGCTGGGAAGTATGGGGGCTTGGGACAGTTACAAGAATCTCAGTCACTTTTTATGTTCTCTTCTCATGGCTTCTCTTGTAGCCATTTCTGTATTAATAGAGCAGTTAAAGTTGAATTGCAGGACTGTTTTAAGCCTCTCTCTTTTTTCGTATGGGTGCTCCATCAAGAAAATATTTATTCCCCAAAGGAACCCGCAAATCATGGTTTCTCTTTAGTCACAGCTATGCTGTATCTAGTATGATGAAGTGCCTCCTACCAAAGGTGGTAGTATTAAAACTGGCATCACAGATTTTTAGTTCTAGGAGTTATTGGCCCATTTGCCATCTGCAGCTAAGTGCTTCCTTACCGTAGCTGCCTGTATATTGAGTTTCTAAGAGCTGAGCTTAGGTTTCTCATTTCTCTTATCTTGCCCAAAAATATGCCCCAATATTCTTCTACTGCACCTGTGTGAAATTGCCAGTATTGAAGATTCCTAAATTTACAAACCCTGAACTGATCTTTTCAAACTTGGATTATTTTTTACATTTCGTGAAGACTTTCAAACAAGACAAGTCTAAAGTTTCTTTCTTGTGTCAACTGAGTTATGTGAGTTGAAAATTTGATTTGAGATAGAAAAGTGTATTTTTCTTATAACCACAAAACTCAAAAACAATTGAACTGTGATAATCCTCTAACATTCAGAAAACAGAAAAAATCATCTTTTGTATTAAAGCAAATGTAGAAAAATGTCAACCTCTAAACAATTTGTTTGAGCAAATTATAAGCAATTAAAAAGGGAGGGAGACAAAGAGGGAGGTTAGAATGGAAGTTGCATGTTGCAAGTACCAGGTTGCACGGTCCAAAGGGCCAGAGTCTGTTTTATCTTAACTCTGAGTAGTAGCCCATTGAAATCAAAACAATCAATCAATCAACATGAGGAATAGTATCAAAATTGTGTCCTATGAAAGTAGCCTCTGGATAGTTAATATGGGATTGCATGTGAATTATTAGTTTATTCCTGGAAAAAAAACTGATCTAGGTGATTAATATGTAAATAAATAATTTGTTCAATGAATATTGTCTCTTCCTGTTTCAAAATTGGAGCACTATTTTCAAAAATTCATGTATTATTCAAAATGATCTGCTAAATACATTCTATAAATAATTCTGGGTCTGCCTAGTGTTCGTGAGCAGTTTGTTGTGAGTATTCAATATTCAAAATCTTACATATGCACACAGCGCTCACGGTATATTTCAAGAGTATAAGAATGGACATATTGGTTCAGACCAACACTATCTAGCTCAGAATCCTGTCTTCCGCCTGTGGTCAGTGCCAGTTGCTTCAGAGGAAATGAACAGAACAGGGCAATTATCAAGTGATCCAGTCCTGTCATTCATTCACAGCTTCTGACAATCAGAGGCTTAGGAATACCTAGAGCTTGGTGTTGAATCCTTGACCCTCCTGATTGATAGACATTGATGGACCTGTTCTCCATTAAATTATCTATTTTTTAACTTAATTATACTTTTGGCCTTTACAACATCTTCTGGCAAGGAGTTCCACTGGTTGATTTTGTTGTGTGAAGAAGTACTCCCTTTTGTTTATTTAAAAAAATGCTGCCTATTAATTTCATCGAGGGATTCCTAGCTCTTGTGTCATGTGAAGGGATAAACAACACTTCCCTATTTACTTTCTCTGCGCCATTCATGATTTTATAGATTTTTCCCATATCCCTTCCCCCTTACTTATCTCTTTTCTAAGATGTTCTGCTCTCACACAGGGGTCTTCATTCTGCAAAGTGCAGAGCATTCTGGCACTGATCCAGCAATGCACTTAATGATGTGCTTAGCTTTAAACACATCAGCATTCCCATCAAAGTCAATGAAATTTGGTTTCCATTGTGAATATTTGTCTACTTTCCAACACCATGCTGCAGTATTCACCTAAAATTAGTATCTGCAAAAATTCCTTCTAGCGAAGTCACCCACTGGAATATTTGTGGAAAGGGATACAAAAGAGACAATCCAGCCAGACACAAACTTCAAACAAACATTGCAGGGGATCTATTTTGCAGTATTTATCCAAGCATGTTAAACAGTTGCAGTTCACATTGGTATAAGCTCTCCTTGGAGTTTCTCAGCTCCTGGAACTCTGGACAGAGCCTCTTAAGGTTCCTACTCTGTGGACTACAACAGCAATGGCTACCAGAGCCCTCTGACACCATTTCCATGCTCAGAGTCAGTGAGGGGGATAGTAGAACAGTTTGGCCTCAGCAAGAATTTCTAATCAGAAGGGTGCTGGATGAGCTGATATGGATCAGCAATTTACTGGCCGGCATTGCTCAGCCCTTCAGTAGGGCTTTGTCCTTGACTCAGAAACAAAGAGGCCTGTTTTCATTTCAGTTTTGAGTTTGGGAGCTGAGCAAGAAGCAGAGCAGCTCAGGGGATCTTTGATTAACTTCCTCTCCGACAAGGGAGAATCTTTGAACTCCTGTGGAATCTAGCACATGGGTAAGGTGGTTCCAGCGCAGTAGTGACCACAGTCCAGAGTGGCAGAGGTCCAACCCTCCAAGGCCTCTCTTGCACTCCTGACCCGGGTAAAAACACTGTAGGAGGACCATTTTTTTAAAGTTGGCTAACAGTGCTGCAACACTCCTCTCCAAACTCATTCCTCACCTACTGCCTACCTGGGACACACCAGTGGGGGGCTGGGAGATGTTGTGCATGTCAAGAGGGGGGAATTGGTTGATTTACTCATGTTTTAGTACTTCTTAGTCAACCCTAAACCTGCCCTTCCACAAAGCCTATTTTCCTGTTCCCAATAAAGTTCACTGTTGTCGTATTTTGAGTGTGTGATTTCTGTACTGGGGTTTATGGTCAAGTATTCAATTGTTTTTCATGTGCTGGGTTTTATACTTCTTGCTAGCAATGATAGTATTAATGCTCTCCAGGGTCTGCAGCCTTGTGTCGCTGGCACAGAGAGGAATCATCCTGGGTGGAGTCACAAGGCATCTCTACAAAGCACTCAGGACTCACCCCATGTGAGGCGAGGGCAGAAGTCTGTTGTTCCAAGAAGCAAACATTGAAGAGGAGATGGTATGAGCCAGACCTCAGGGGTGGGGTTACATAGGAAAGAATTCAGATTTTCTGACACTCACCTGCTGACCCCACTTCAGCTTTAATCCACTCAGCCACCTTCCTAACATTGTCTGGATCGGTCACATCCAGCAGCACTGTTTGGAGCTGCTCTGAGGTTGCTGCTTTTAAATCCAGTGCTCCTGCTTCAGTCAGACAACTGGCAAGAACTCGAAATCCTTTCTTATCAAAAGTCCTTGCTGCCAGATTTCCAAATCCCGAGTCACAGCCAGTGATGAATATATATTTGTGTGAGAGATCTTGAATCTTCTGCCCATCTTGTGCCCTCCACCTCCACCACAAATAGAAGATAGCCAGAAAGAAGAGTACGCAGATAAACATTTTCACAAAAGACTTCTGGTCCCCTTTCTCCTGAAATAGAAAGAACCAATGAAGGGAGGCTTTCCCCCACTTTTCTTCTGAGTTCATTTAAACAGGAGAGGACACAGCTCTGTGAAGTGGCTTCCTGAGCATTCTGCAGCTGTAGGATTATTGCTTGTATTAAAATGAGAACCAAAGCTAATATGGGAAAAAATTAAGATAAGATTCTACAGAATGAAAGGACACTTGGATGCTGCTTCCTCTTTTCATAGCCTCACCTCCAAAAAAGATATAGTTGAGATGTAAAGGAGCTAGAGCAGGGTAGCACAAATGAAGGCTGGAAAGAGCCGGACGGGATTGGGCTGCACTCACCCCTGGTTTTGTACAGGTTGAACCTCTCTAATCTGCCTTCCTAAAGAGCTGCCCAGAAATCTGATGCCCTGGGCTCTTTCCTCATTTGCCTATAGCCAGAATGGCCTCTGTTGTGTGTATGCTAATCTTCATGCAAATATCTTTGGTGGAAGGAGTGCAGCCTCTTGCACTGCGAGGTGTTGCATACAAATGTTGCAGAACAGGATACATGTACATTCTAGTTTGTGTTGCTTAATTTTGCTCTCCTTTCTGCCTTCAGTTGTGGGGAGAGGATACTGAACTAGATGAGCAAATGCTTACTCCCAGTGTGGTAAAGCAGATTTCCTTTGTATGGCAGAACCCGGAGTTCTAGCGTGTCAACTTATGTATACTGTACACCGAAGAATGTTGCATTTGCACTGCTTTTGTCAGAGTGGGATATTGACTCATGTAGTTCTGAACTATAATTTCTTCTGTGACCTTTATTCTGATTAGCTTCTCTGGAAAAATAATGCCGACTTATCATAGCAGATGGGTGAGGCACTGCTTGGGTGTGCAGACAGCTACCTATAGTACATACTTTAAAGCAGAGGTGAGGAATCTTTTTTCAGTCAAGGGCCACTGACCCACTGAAAAAAATCAAACAGGGCCCAAACACAAGCAAAACAAGCAACCAACAACCAAAAACCACACTCACTACCCACCTGCTCCCAAGGGAGAGGCAAAACAAAACAAAACCAAACCCCTCGCTACTCATTTGCTCTCAGTGCTCTCAAGGTAGGAAGAAAAAAAACCAGCAATACCCCTCACTCACATTTCACTCCATGTGAGGCTCAGGGTTCCCCTACAGTGAAGGGAGCTGGTGCTCACGGGCCAGCCTCACCGAGGGGGAGTGATGCCAAGACTCAGGTCTTCCAGCCCTCCATGTGGACACTTACTGTGGGCTGGATCAAATTAAGCTGGGGCTGGATGCAGACCATGGGCCATAGGTTCCCAATCCCTCCTCTAAGGGTATGTTTAGATCACAGCTAAACACCCATCGGTGGACTGCGTCAGCTGACTCAGGCTTATGGGGATCAGGCTGCAGGGCTCTTTAACTGAGGTATAGATGTTATAGGGTTTGGGCTGGAAACAAGCTTTGGGCCCTTGTGAGGGCCCCAGAGCCCAGGACTCTGTCTGAGCCCAGACATCTATATTAACAGTTCCATTATGCGAGCCCTGCAAGCCTGTGCCAGCTGACACGGGCTAGCTGCGGGTGTTTAATTGCAGTGTAGACATACCCTAAGAGTCTAGTGGGTCTCTGCTCACCTAAGCTGTGCCTCACCCTCTGCTCTGGTATTTATGCCTATGCTGTGGGGTTGGGGAGGCCATACCGAATATGTACTCTACTCATTGCCATCAGGAGCGTGCCAGGTAAACAACCCTCAGCCAACCCTCTTCTTTTTAAAAACAATTCTGTCGTTTTGACTTTTGTCTCCAGTTTGGAATGGAAGGTTATTTTGAAATGTCAAAATTCCCTGTGAAAGGAAAATTCCGTTTTTATATTGCTGTAGTCAGTACCCTTATGTTTCTCTGCAGAGTGAATTTTTATCAGTGAGACCACATGAAAGTAAGCTGGCTTTGTATAAAAAGCTCCCTACCAGGCTCATCAGTTGTGATAGAACCGATGATGTTTCTGGACCATAAACACAGACTTACACCCTTTGATTTGATGGAGTAACTCCACTACCTGCTGGTTTTAGTAGACACATTCCTTGCATGTGGGCACTCACAAGCAGGAGACAGACGCACACAGATTTAGCCATTGTATTATGGTTACTGAACCTAGCAGTTCAAATAGGAAAGAAAGAAACAGCACACCCATATAAAAAAGAAAATTGATTCTTATCTGCACAGCCGTTTTTCACTTGCAGCGAACAGTATCTTACAGAGAGTCAACCCCCTCTCTTCCTCTAGCTTGCAAATTTTTCTTAATGCTCAACCTACTTTCTTCCGTTCTCCTTGGGGTGTTTATTCTTCTTCTCCAAAATCATGCACTGATGAAGGAAAAATGTTATAAATATGTAGCAGCATCTCACAAGACAAACATGTCATTTCCGTTTTTCAACAGTAAAACCTCAAAACAAGGAGAGAGTAAAACCTATTTTGGACAAAGTGAATACTAAATCTCTCTAGAAAATGTCCTGTGAATACCAAGAAAAAAACGAGACATATTTTCATGGTACTATACCTGAATCAGCAGGAGCTTCGAAGCACTTTCTGCACATAGCCACACTTCAAGAATCGTGTATTTGTGGCAAAGTTGTGTTAATGGTGTTACTCCTAATCCAAACTGAGAGCAATTTTTTTGGAAGCATAGCAAGTAGATTAAATCCCTGCCTCTCAGTGAGCTCATATGAGAGGGAGAGAGAGAGTATCCCGTTAGCACTCAAAATTTCAAAACCAGCTGAAAGTCTTTCCAACTGTAAAAGGCAAATTTATCACAGAACTGGAAATACTTACTAGTAGCTCTAAATGAATCAGATTCAGAAAAATGAATTCTTCTCTTATATTTCTAAGGGAAATATAAGGGAAGACAAGTTCCCATGTAAAGACAAGTTTGAGCAGACTAGATAAAATGCTTACATGAAAAATTTTACTCACGCTTGATTTAGAAGAGATTTGGTCTCCTGGAGGTAGTCATTGCCTTGTTTCTCTGTCGTCCCTGTGTGTGTGTTTACTGTGTGAGGAAGTACTGCTGAACCAGGAAAAGACTGGTTGAATGAATTTCACAAGTCACTTGTCACAAACCGCAGCCCTTGGTCATTAGAAAGTTAAATGAGCTTTATTAATGTTTGTACCTTATTATTGGGTCATGATTGCTATAAGATCCATGCTGGGTAATATATTTCACCTGTGCACTCTGAAAAGAACCAGAACTTCATGGATAGTGTAGTGACATGAGTGGAGTAATTGCTTCAGTGGGTGGCACCTATTTTGGTTTCATTGGTTTTGATTTGATCCTAACAGGGCCACACATAGAGCTTTCTGGGGATCTGCAGCAAAATTGGAAAATAAGCCCCTCCCACTCTTCCAAAATATTGTCACATATGAGGGTGCAAGGGGAAGGAAGGTTTAGAAAGGGAGCACACCCTGCAGCAACAGTGTCCCACGAGGCTGGGCCCTGCTCCCTGCTCAGTGACCTGGTGTGTGGAGTTGCAGTGCCATTCAGATTTGGCCCAGCTGCCTCTCTGCCATGATGGAGGAGCCTCTAGGGTGAAACTTCAGTGGCAGTGGTGCTTTGCATTCAAAAATGACCTTGCTTGGATTGTTTATTTATTAGAATTTGTGTTAACACAGTACCTGGATGCCTCAGTCATGGGCCAGGACCTCATTGTGCTAGGCGCTGTGCTAGACAGAACAAAAATGGTTCCTGCCCCATTGGGCATACAATCAAAGCATGAAGACAAGAGATAGGTACACACAGCCCAGTGGGAGAGAACAAGAAAACAATGAGACAATCTTGGTCAGCTTGATAGGCAGAGGCATCAGCACACCAGCTGCCTAGCTGTTTTAGGCAGGCCCACCACAAAGGAAAGTTTTGAAATGGGGGTAATTTTGAAGATGTTTAGGGGTGATGCTCCCAAGCATGAGAGTCAACAGGGGAGAAAGCACAAAGGTGCTTGTTAGGGAATTTAACAGGTGGATGTTGGAGGCTGGCACCATGGGCTGATCAGATGGGACGGTCACCATTTTGATAGCGTATGATACATGATAGGTAGGGTGGGGATAGACCATAATGGGCCTCAAAAATGAAGACGAGCAGCTTAGAGACTTGAGAAGGTGGCATGGTCAAAGCGAAGGCTAGGAGAATAACCTTTGCAGCAGCATTCTGAATGGGTCTGAGGCAAGACTGAGTTTGTCAAGACCAGCGAGAAGGATGCAGCAGTAGTTGAGACCTGAGATGATGAGCACCTGGATGAGAGTTTTAGCTGTGTGGAGGAATAGAAATGATCATATTTAGTGATGTTTCATAGAAAGCGTCAGCAAGATTTAGACATAGCCTGGATGTGAGAATCTAGGCAGAGGTCAGTGTTCTGGGCAACAGGCAGGAGGGTGGTGTTGTCCATAGCAATTGAGAAAGTAGGTGGTTGAGAGAGCTTGGGGAAAGGCAAGGAGCCCATGTTCAGCTCCAGCTGGTGGCTGGACATCCACAAGGGGATGTCAGAGACACAGGCTGTGATTTTAGTTTGGACAGAAGCGACTGGTCTGGAGTAGAGAGAGCTGTGAGTTGTCACTATAAAGATGGCAGCTGAATCAAGGACAGAGACCTGTGGGACCGCTACAGAAAGCTGGAGGAAGGATGAGGAAGATCCCCTGCAGAACACACTGACGGTGCAATTAAAGAGGTAGGAAGAGAACGAGGAGAGAACAGGTCATGGAAGCCTACAGTGGCTGACAGGTTAAATGGGATGAGAGTAGCATACTGGTTTCTGAATTAGGAAAAGAAGAGACTTTGGTGAGAGTGGTTTCGGTGGTTTGTAAGTTCAGTGGATTTCCTGTATGTTTTCTATGGTATTATAGTGATTCATTTTACCGGTAGTGATGGAAAGAAAAATGATAAATGTTAAGAGTATATTGAAGGATACTTGTGGAAAGTACATTGTGAATTTATAACCAAATAGTTATACCAGAAATCAGATTTTACGAGTGACCAATCAAAACTAACCACATAGCCTAATTTTGACTATTAAACACTAAATGAGGAAATGTTTGTGAGTGAGATAGAGTTTGAGAATTATTTGCAGAAAGTATGTGACAACTTATTCTGAATGGCAAATTAAAAAGACAATTGCAAATGATTCAGTCATGTACCCATCTTCTTGTCCCTTTTTTCTAAATAACTGATTTCAAATTAAAATTTTAAAATATGAAAGTGTACAATGTTAGGCATATGAGGCAGTATCCTAAAACATAAGGATAAGAGTATAATGTCATTGCTAAGAATGTAGAGCCCTTCATGCAGGGCCGGCTCGAGCCATTCCTGTGCCCCGGGCAGCGGGCGTGCAATGCATGCACGGCTCCTCCCCCGGGCGCACAGCGCATGCGTGGCCCCGCTCCCCGGCGTGCTGCGCACCTTACAGCTGCAATCGGGCGCGCGGCACCTGATTGCAGCTCTAAGGGGCGCCGCGCGGCCCCCATCCCCAGGCGCACGGCACCCCTTACAGCTGCCATCAGGCGTCCCCATAGGTTGGTGCCCCGGGCAGCTGCCCGGCTAGCCCCCCCCTTAATCTGGCCCTGCCTTCATGGATACAAATTTGTATTCACCTCTGATACACCTATGTGGATTTTCAGGGCTCTATGTATAGGAGTAGCCATGCTATTTTATTTATTTTCATTCTCATCATGTAGAAATGGTAAGCTCACAATAATGTATTTGCTTTAAGCTGGTCGGGTGGTTTGCCCACAATTCTTTCTTTCTTTCTTTCTTGCAATTTTTGCTAACACTAGCAAAGTCAATGGGAATTTTGTCTGCACTGCAGCCTTTAAAAGCAGCTCCAGTATTGGTTACCTGATGATTTCTTTTCATTGCTAGATGAATAATTGAAGAGAAGGCAGCAGTGTGAAAAGTCAGATACTAAGGAAAATATGTAATCTTTTTCTAAGGCCATAGATTTATTATTTTCAAAATACCAAAAGAAATAAAATGTTGCTCTCAGAAGTGGCAACTTGAGAATAAATGCTTTTGACTTGCATGGTAATGAAAACAGGGTCATTTATTTTCCTGATCAATAGCCCATTAAAAACACATAGAAAAATAAATGCTTCTAACATTTATCTTATGCCAACTTTGATTGATTGTTGGTTCTTTTCATTTCATTTAATTCAATTAGCAGCTAGTATCAGCTAATGTTAAAAATATTATATCTGTTCCGAGTAAAGACACTGTCTGTGCATGCCAAAGTGTGATAGTATTTTTTATTGGCCCAAGTTCTATAGAGAGATAAGCTTTTGAGCTTCCATAGAAAATAAATGACCCGAAGAAGAGCTCTGGGTAAGCTTGAAAGCTTGTGTCTCACTCCAACAGATGTTGGTCTAATAAAAGATACTACCTTGCCCACCTATAACTCTGACACTGCAAGAAACACAAGTCTGGGCAATGAAAGTGAACTGATGAGAGACTTTCCTGCTACAATGAAGACGTGCTCATTTGCACTGCATATTTACTACAGCCAGTGTTGGAGTCCTACCTGGGTTAGGCTTGGTAGAATTTATTTATTTTGTGTAGTTTTGACAGATAATATTAATGTGTATTTGCAGTTGTGGGAAATTATTGGAGGGGAAGTATCACACGGTGCTCTACTCAACCTTGTCTGGCACCTCCTCCTGCTCACTTTGGGAATTAGCTCTTGAGGCTGATACCCTTTCCCATGGTCACACACAGTCTCTCTCTCTCAGCTCAGTAGCTCCTCTTTTGTCCAGGAACCACAGTGTACTCTTAATGACCCAGTCCTCCAGCCAGGTCTTTCAGTGTTCCCAGTACCCCTTCCTGGTACAGTCCTTACATTCTCACAGTGACTCAGTCTTCCAGTTCACTCCCCCATTGACGCCACCTTCCCCAGTGATGGGTAGGGGAACCCAAGACACCCCCTACTCCGGGTTCCAGATTAGGGACCCTCAATCAAGCATTCTGGGCTTTCTTCTCCCAGCCCTCACTGCTCCTTCTCTGGACTGCTTTCTGCTGCTCTGGTTCCCCTCCTATCTCTGAGCATACCACCTTCAAACCCTCCTCCCTCTTCGTAGGAAGTGACTGCCCTTTCTCAGCAGCTGCCCCTGTCTGTCATCAGCTTCCTGGCTTTATAGGCCCTGCCTAATGGTGCATAACTGAACCTGCTTGCAGTCATTTCCTTGGCTCTTCCTCCAGGTGCATCCTGAAAGTCTTTTGAGTCTAGTAAATAGGCCTACCTGCCCACTTTAATGCCTTGCAGTCTTGTCTGGGGAGGACACCCCATTACAGTGGGTGAAACAATAATTTGACAAGACAAACTTTAATGACAGTAGATTTTGAGATTCAAAAAGTAAAAGCTTTATAACTGTTAAAACACAAATAATCAACATATCAGGTCAACATAGACAAAGTAAATATCCTTATAGCAAAATCCAATAAGTTCTCAAGCAGTATTTTTCTTGTTTGCCAATTTGTAAATGTTTATTATTTTAATAGAAATATTTTTTGGTTTCTGGGCATAATGAAATTGATTTTTATCAACATCATTGATGAAAAGCTAATCCTTCCAAGCCTTTTGTGTCATAGGCTCAATCATCTCTTCTATTTCTTCTAGAGTCTTTTAACTATTATTTATTATTATTCTTCAGTTGCATTAAGAAAAGTAATAACATTCCATGATGACACACCAAAAACAGGTTAAAATGAAGACATTTTAAAAGGAAGATGAAATAAATGTCTCCCTTATAACAGTTGCCCTGTAATTTAAGTTGCAAACAAAAATAATAGATTTTGTTTTCTGGGTTATTTCAGGGAACTTATTATACTCGTCATTATTCAGAGTCACTTTTTTTTAGGCTTTGTATTATTTGGACAGAGGAGCATGTGATACCATTTGGGTATCACAGAAAAAGTGACTCCCAAAGTCTTGTGATCCAGAAGTGAAGGCCCAGCAAGATCCGAGATGTGAATTCTCTGAGATGGGACAGAATAGGGGTTTTTTGCACTTAAAGCTGAGTTAAACTCAATATACTAGTAGAAGCATGATGCAGGAGTTTACTACACTTGCCCTACACTGCTTTGTGATCTGAAGCTTTAACTCTGTAAATAACAAGGTGAAATAACTATTTGGGGATGGAGGAACTAAAAGCACACTGCAAAAATAACAAGCAGTGCCTCAGTTCCCACATGTTAATGCAGGACGTGAACATTTCCTCTCCCCCAGGGCTGCAGTACTGCTGAATTTATTAAGATTAGTTTGAATAGTCATTGAGATTTCATACACAAAGTGCTAGAACAGCACAAAATGGTATCCTCAGTGTTCAGAAGCAGCCATGACGATCTCCTTAGAAATACCTTCCATTGTTAGATAAAGGATAGATTCTACAGTCAGGTACACTACTGATAATCTGGAGTAACACCACTTAAATTTTAATTCAAGTGTGTGAGTGATTAAGGGATTCTTAGCTGACTGTAGCACCCTGATTCTGGGACCAGTGTTGTCTTGGCCCTGGCCCTGATGTAGGTTAGAGTATCTTGAGTGCTGCTCTGAAACACATCCTCTACCAGACCTGAATGCCACACCTGAGAAGTGATTTGGTCATGGGTGTATCAATCTGGAAATCATGTGTTGTGCCATATTGAAAATATAGGGTCATCTAAGCACTCTATAGCTATAACCCAGAATGGGGAATCACAATTTGTGGTTAACTCTCTTGTGCTGGGAGCTTTTTATTGGAACACTGCCACTAGGGCTTTTTTGGAATAACATATTCATCTACCCTGGTGAAACCAGTTCCTTCAGTTTATTGAAACACACCTTGGAGACATCACACCCTGGAACTAGGAAGTACCTTCTATAGAAGATTTAATAATATGTGCCAAAGGGCATCCAAGCTTTGTATGCATGAGAGAAATCATTCATTCATATTAAAAACATTTTCCCACTAGCTTACTCTCGTGACAGATCCGAAAAAAAGATGGTGATTGTCAGTGCATGCACAGGGATATAAATACTTCGGTTAAAAGGAAAACAGTGAATGTATTGCAATTTGACACAATAAATTATGACCTTATTCTCCTCATGCAAAGTTATATTAGAATAAATGAAGATCCACACAACACATTAAAGGTTATCTTGTAACTCAGATCCTGGTAAAGAGGAATTCCCCTGGCAAATGTAGCCTATATTCCATGGACTGCATTTCAGTAGGATTTTGGCATCTAACTTCCTTAGGTGCCTTTGAAAATCTCAGCCCTGGCCTTTCATGTTTTTGTGCTGTGGTTCTTTCTTAGTACACAGAAATGTTACTTTCACTGAGCCCACAGAAAGCAATAGTTTGGTTTTCCCTTTCCTAGCACATCTAAGGAGTGCCAGAAAGCAGTAAAGTTCCAGGAAAAATGTTGGGTCTGGCAGATACAATAATAGTAATTTGAAAAACATGAAGCTGAATGTGACTGGACCCAAAGCAGGGCCTGCATGTGCCAGAAAGCACTGAAAAAAGTGGGAATATTTGAATCATAGTCATAAGCATAGATTTTAAGGCTAGAGGGGCTCCTCAAATCATTTAGTCTGATTTCCTGTATATCTCATGCCTGTGACACAACCCAGCATCCCCCACTGGTCCCAACAACCAAAATCAAAATGTTATATCCCCTACAGAAGATGAGTCTAGTATGTGCCATAGGCAAAGAACATGAGGGACTGGGGTGCATTGATGCTCATGGCCTCTGAAATGGCAGGAACTGATTCACTGAGATATACCTCATAGTCTCAGCAGATGACCCACGGCTCAAAGGTGAAAAACCTGTCAGAGCTGTCACAGGCCTATGGGAAAATTCCTTCCAGACCCCCCCAAATAAGACAATCCATTAGACCATGAGAGTGTGAGCACAAACCAGCCAGACAACCACCTAACAGAACTCTTGGTGCCACCTTTGAGCCCTGGTCCTCTCTGTCCAGTGTCCCAGCTTCATCTGTAGCCATCTCTGATGCTTTGGAGGAAATAGACAAAAACCCCAAACCAATCATCAATCCAACCAAACTAGCCCCCCCCCCAAAATACACCAGGGAGAAAACCTTTTCCTGGTCCCTGCCAGTGACTGGCTGAAGGCCTGCCATACACACACATTCTTATTTTACCCACTCATAAACCTGTCTAGCTTGCTCTTAAGCCTAATTAAGTTGTTTGCCCCTCAACTCCTATTGGGAGGCTGTTCCAGAACTTTACTCCTCTGATGATTCAAAGCCTTCTAATTGCCAGCCTGAAACTGTTCATGGCCAATGTCTACCCATTTGGTTTGTGCCAAGATTGTCCATTAGCTAAATAGCTTTTTCTCCTTCCCTTGTGTTTACACCTGTGGTGTATTCCTTTGCACATTGGCAGCATCCAACCAAGCCAGAGTTTCTTGTTTTCCTCCCCGCAAATATTCTTTTATCCAACCACCTGTTTGCTTCCTTTTCAAAGACAACAAATAATTCATCTGAAGGCTGTGTTCATTTTCCTTTTTACTTTAAACTTTAAAAAAAATATTTAGCCTGCCATATATTCAAATGTATGTAACTGTGTGCTCCAAAGAAAGGCTCTGTTAGCATCTAACTGCAGAACAAATCCCTGGCTCCTCTCGATTATTGGCTAATTAAGTGGAAAAAAATAAAAGTTGTAAATGAAAATGTGACTTAGAGGATGAGTTTATAAGCGGAGGGGGTGGAAGGTCACCAAGAGGTCAGAGGAAATGGGTCACAACAGGAGGGGGTTGGTGGTACTGAGGCTAACTGGCTGGCTAACAACATAAGGTTTTTTGACTTTACTGCTAAAAAAGGTGCGTTTTTACTGAGGATAAATAATGTTTATCTTGCTGTAAAAATCAAGGGGAGCTGAGGGACCAAAGTTTTACCATGAGGTGAACAAGACAAGATCAATGACCGATGGGAGATATAGCACTGACCACCTCATGCCTCATGATAAGAACTACAGGGCAATTGGCTCCACTATGATTTTACTATCACATGTTAGTTAGCTAGCTGTAGAAAACTCATCTCTTTAGCAATGATTTCAAAGCATTAGTGTCCATGTCAGAGAGCAGGGAACAGAGATTGGGACTGGATTTGGGCAGAAAAGTAAGCTTTTGAGTAAGTACCAAATGTTTATTCTCTCAGCACTTAATCTCTGAATCAGTTTGTCTATTACTCAGCAATTATTTTTTTACAGAACCAGTTATTAAGGCTGAGGTTGGTGTTTTCAAAGGGGATACTAACCTACGCTGACCTGCAACATTGCTTGCCAAGTTATGCTATAATATTGTCTTCCTATAATTTCAAGAAATATATGCCTTAACCTCTGTTCTGTAGTGTCAGTGACCTCAGAATCTTGAACCAATGGATTCAGATTAGATTCAGCCAGGAGAATTTGTGTTGTGTGATAACTTTAGTCAAGTTTAAACTCCCCATTTAATGTCAATGAACTGGAGCATGGTGACTGCAAGGTCCCTGACCCAGGTGCAAAAAGTTAATGCCTACTTAAAAGGCTTCAGACACCACCAACAGGTTAGAATGATGCAAGTGATGGCTGGAAATGGGTATACACATTGTTGACTAACTGCACTGAACTGGATCCTTGCGGTTTTGTTCTCTGGTTCCTTCTTACATGTGTGGTGAGTAACAAATCTCTCATATCTGTAATATTTGAAAATAACAATCTGCAATTTACTGACTAAAAAGTGACTTCTTGTATTGCTCCCAAATAATCTGATGAATAGTATCCAGTGAATGGTATCTGGCTCCACTGGCATCAGTAGGAATATTTTAGAAGTTGAGTCACTATTGCATTTGGGACGCACACTACTATTCATCTTTCAGAGCTTTCTAGGCTCATATATTCAAAGAACACTATGTATTAAACTTTTTCAATGCCTATTTTCAGTACTTATTTCTAATTTCCAGGCAAAGGGCCTGATCCAAAACTACTGAAGTCAATAGACAGATAAGGCCCTAAAGTTCCTTTGTACAGAACATATTTTCCTTTAGTTTTTATGTGATAATTAGTTTTTAATGAACGTTAATTCATTTTCCTTTTTATGTCCCTAGAGATTTTGACTTTTCAGAAGTTTAATATTTATAGTTTGTTTGACTATGGCAAAATGTCATTTCATTATAATGCCGTTTCTGATACATCCTGTGCCATTAATTGTTTCTGCACCTGGTGGGCAGACATATGATGATCAGATACCTTCTAGTATCTAATTCTGTCCTAATCCATAGAGCTAGGCCTGAATAAAAAATTAGTATCTGCATCTGTAGCTGCAAACATGATTTGTGGATATTCACATCCACATCAATGGATATGAATACCCCCTGATATCCACAAATTTGCAGGGTTCTAGATACAAAATGTGTATCCACATCTGTAGATGCAGACATGAGCCATGAATATCCGCATCCACATCCACATTCACAGATGAATGAGGATACCTGCTGATATTAAGCAGATATCTGCACGTTTGCAGAGCTTTACTAAACCATGTATCAACTTCAGTATTCTCCAAAGTGCTACAAATATTCTTTAGCTAGACAGCCAACTCCAAAAAATCAGTTTATTCTAGTGCCTGCTCAGCCTATTAGTCTGGTGTATCAATCTATTTCTGGTGATCAGCAGAATGATGCTTGCTGAGAATTACTTATGTCATGGAGCTTTATAAAGATAAAAGTGCTTATTTAAATAAGTTGCTTTCTTCTTTATTATGATCATTCATAATGTTATAGGAAAAGTCAGATCCTTTTTCAAAGACTAGTTCTAATAAAAACACCAACAAGAATCTTTGCCCAAAGCCAGTAGCAAGAGAGAAAAATGACATTTCACCATTATCTATTGAACTTTTAAAAAAATCATTTAAAGTAGCCTTCTGTTGGCTTTATGCATCAGAAGCTGGGGCTTGGAAGGGTTCCATGGTGTAGGGTCATATGTATAGTTGGATTTGTATCTACTGGCTGAATCTAATCTGTATCAATTGGCTCAAGATTCTGAGGTCACTGACACTACAGAACTCCTGCTTATACCCCTGCAGGGTGAAGCCACACCTCTCTGATTGCCATCTATGGAGGTGGGAAATTCACGTCCTGAGTCCGACTGGCAGCAAGCCAACTACGGAAAGTTTTAAAGAATAAAGCCATTTCTAATAAAAAGTACAAACAAAACATTTTGCTTTCCGTATAGTGTCCTGGGATGGCACGTGTGCAACAGAGCAAGTAGGGTCTCTGTATTGGAAAGCTACGTATTACACAAAGCAGAGTTATGACTGTGGTCTTCTGTATTCTAACCCCATGCTCTCTAGCTGACCACATACATTTGACACAGGAAATGCAATACGATTCAACATTTGGGCAAGCTCATCAACAGAACGTGTCACAACTGTAAGCAGCAGGCTCAGTAGCAAGTATTTATAGGATCAAGGTCCATCACAGATGATTTTACAGAGTTAAATACTATGATTGCAGAGAGAAAACAAGAGAGGGAGTTTTTGCATAACTCAGATTAACCCCCCACCAACACCTTTACAGCAGATTATGACATTTTGCTTCATAGTGGGAAATGTTTCACCATATAGCTTTTCAGCCTAGGTACAGATTCACATTTGCCTTGGCTGTTTTCCACCGCTCCACTTAGATCAGGCTCATGGTTGTTTTGCACTCACAGAGCCATTGAAAGCCCCTTATTTTGAGAATTTTGAATCTAGCCCCTTATTTTGAGATTATAAAGTCCCGTATTTGTTGACACAATGCAGTTTTAGAGTGGCACTCCTTCACGTGTAGCTCCACAGCCCGTGAAGGGGGTGGTGGTGTGAGTTTGCGTTCTTCACCTCCCCACCTGCCCAGGGCCGCCTGACGGTTGGCTAAGTGGTCATTTCAGTTCCCATAGGTACCACTCAGTGACAGCTGCAATCCATCAATTGTTAGTAAGCCTAACTATATGCCTGGCCCATCACATTTTACTGTACCTGCTTTCAACGATGATGGAAAGAAGAATTCTAGGGCTTTCAATCTGTGACTGCATCCCCTGTGGAAAGATCAGATACCAGACTGGTGTGCAGCACACTGTTATTGAAAGCAAGTACAATAAAAGGGCATATATTTGTAGAATATATTGAGAGACTGAAGGTGCTAGTTGAAGAGACGCCTGTACAACTTTATATAAGACAATCAAACAGGTAATGGGAAATTTCATCAGTATTAAAGGCCTATTAAAGATACAAATGGAAATGTAGTACAAAAGAAGAACAAAGGAGCAGATGACTAGAACATTTCAGGCGGTTTTAAAATGGCAGCCCAAGCCCAAGTGATTTTATTAGAAATATGTGATGAAAGACTTACCACCAAATCTTGATACTGATTTAGGAGATATTACAATGGAATTGTTTAGAAAATCCATCAGTACACTTAACAATGGAAAAGCAGCTAGAGAGGATAGTGCTACTGCAGGGTTTCCCAACCTATGGGTCGCAACGCAAATATGGGTCGCCATTACATTTCAAAAAGGGTCGCCAAGTGTCTCTCCAGATGGCTTTTCCCCCTCATCTCCCCCCCCCCATTTTTGAATTGCCTTGGGTCACCAAGGCTTCCTGAATTGCCTTGGGTCCCCATCTGGAAAAGGTTGGAAACTGCTGTACTACTGGATAGATGCTGAAAACATGTGATGAAACAGTCCTCCTGACTTTCCTTGGGTTTTGGAAAGACTACAGTGTGATTAAAATAATACAACTCAGTGGAAGAGAAGTCTTATTCTAAAATGGCCAAAGAAGAGTGACTGCAACTGGAGAGAAAAAGCATTACTTTCAGAGCTTGGGAAAGACATGTGCAACATAATCCTGGAATATAGCAAGACATAGACAGGGCTTCAACTGAGAGGAACAAACAGGTTTGAGATCATTAAGATCATGCATATAACTAACTGTTGCTCTCAGTTAATAGAAAAAAATTATGGAGTGGCAAACACCCCTTGTAATAGACCGTATCGATTTCCAGAAGGTTTTGGAAAACATTAACAGAATCTTTGGAAAATTCTCACATACTACAGAATACCAGGAAAAATAAATATAATAGTTAAAGATCAATATGATAATGTGATTGCTCAGTGAGAGATGGTGACAACATCAGTCAGTGGTTTCCCGTGACAATTGGGGTAAAGGTTTGTTATTTTCCCACTATTGTTTGCTCTGGTCATTGATTATGCCAGGAAAAAGTACAGACAAATGATAAATCACAATTGAATGAACTTTTTTTTTTTTGCTGATGACATTGTCCTGTTTAGTTCAACACATCACTTAATGGAAGAAAAACCCCAGCTTTTGGCAGAAACAGTAAAACAAGATGTTGTTTTTTCATCAACAAGGGGAAGATAAAATATCTGGCTAACAATGTCCCCAAAGCCACAATCAGAGTAAAGTAAGAAAAGCTGTAAGTCAAGTCATGTTGCCTAGCTAGGGAGTGAGGGGTGCAGTGATGGAGACTGCATGCTAAATGTATGTAGCTATGAATATCAAAAGCAGCAAATTACCATCATAAACTTGAAAAGATTTAGAAAAGTCTCATGATTGTTACTAACACAAGAATAGGAATTTTTAACACCTGCATCAAGTTCATTCTCCTTTATGCAGCAGAGTCATGGAAGTCTATAAATGAAATTGATAAGATCAACTCATTTCAAAGTAACTGCTTGAGGACAATCTTCAGACTTTATTGGAAAGAATTTCTTGTTGTATCAGAAATTCTAAGGAGAGCAAATCAACTGAAAGCATCAAATATAGTAAGAGGAGAATAACTGACATATTTAGAACATGCTTTAAGGATGTCAACACCATGACTTCCACTTCTAGAGATAGTATGGACATTATCTGGAAAGGGGAAAAGAGGGCAACCTGTACACACAGAACAATAGAGAAAGAAGTCAAATCCATTAACAAGACACTCAGAAACCTGACTAGACGAGTATAAGACCGAAATAAGTGGCAGAAACAGGTAGATGGTCTATGCACCTGAGGATATGGGAGGAAACAAACAAAAAAAACCCCAAAAAACAAAAAACCAAAAAAGAAGAAAGAAGAAAGGGCCAGCCAGTGGTACTGGCGAGTTTGCCATTCTTGAAGGGGTGAGACCTAAGAATGCGCAGGAGCACTGGAGGATTCCATGGACAGGCTGGGAGGACTCCCAGTGTTTTTTAGTAGGTTTCCAGAATGTGTGATATATACTGGATGTTATCTTCCATGTTCTATCCAGCCACTGCTGTACTGATTGAGATGAGGAGGCAGAATGAGGACACTTCAAAATCCATTCAGGGTTTAACCATGTTGAAACCTCATGCTATAAAGTACCTGAAGGGAATAACTCAGCTTGAAGTCTTGTTTCTGCTAGCATGATTTATAAAGATAAAATCTCTGCTTGTATTGTATAGGCAAACGGTGCTACAACCATGATAATTAGAATCAAGTTAGGGAAACCCTGGCTGAATAGAGAGTGAGATGGCAGCTTATATGAGAATGTCCCCCTCCTTTTGAAAGACGAATGCTTTAGTCACTGGTAGTTAAATGTGCTTTTGCTTCTGCTATCTTCACTAGCTGTAGTATCACTAGATTTGTAAGACTATATTCTGTTCTCAGCAGAGATACACTGGAATAATATGGATGTAACTGAAATCAGAATCAATGTCCTATCAATTTAAAAGACATTACTTTTTGCCTTTTCAGGGTCTTTGATTAAAGGAGCAAATCATCATGTCCAATCCTGTTGTTCTGCGCAGTATTAGGAGATTTGAAGAGGATAACCACCTTTATGAGTCAGATGGATCATGTAAGATCTTTATTCTTTAATGAGCTTCTACATTTAAATAGCACTTAAAAAGGTGCATGCTGTATATTTTTAATAGTGCTGTCACATAGCAAATAGCCTGCTGAAAACACATACCATACTAGATATGGCAGTTCACGTAATTATGGACATACTTCAGATCAACGCTTGTTTACAAGCCAAAAGTAACAATCCATGTAAGTGGATGGTCTCTTGTTATCAGACTAGCTATCCACAGTATATAGTCAATATGGCCACATTCTCTGTCTGTCTGCCAAATGGAACAAAACTATCTGGATTTTTAAACCATGCTCATAATCCTGGTATCTGAATAACTTCATTAACTTTAATGCCCTTTCAGCAAGGATGAAACTCTCATTGCTCTTTAAATTGTAGAACTCACAATAAAAGCAGAAAACATCTGTCCCCCACAGGTTTCTAGCACTGATTTATTATATTTAGAATTTCTTTTAAATGTGTGAACTGCACTTGCTTTCCTCACCCCACTCCAAAGCCTCTTTTTTTCTCTTCCTTCCACTTTTGCTTCATTTCTACTCTTTGTGCTTCTGTTTTTGAAGATGTTTGTAAAACACAAAGTATCTCAGTTCAAATTAAACAGGAGCTCGTGGCAGGAGGGTAGGGGCTTTTGGTGAATATGAGGAGAAAAATGAAGAAAAGCTGCTGAATGTCTTGACTTATCTTATATGTTTAGGTGTTGGCAGAGTGAACATTAAAGGGACAATAGTTATTTATATTTCATGGAAATTGTACGTGGAAGCAAATTAACACAGTAAAATAGGATCTATATATGCAACTGGCAAAAGTGAAAGCACACCATAAGAAAATGTATGTCCCTACATTCCTTCTGGGTTTAAGCACAAAGCCCACACTCATTACATCTCCCATTCCCACCTGCAAGGCCCAAGATGCAGTGGAAACACCGTACTTCCATTATATGAGGAGGTGTAAGGTGCACAGGCCACAGAGTTCCTGGGTGCAGGGAGTTCTATGTGCCCTGTGCACAGGGATACACAGCTCTACTGTGGCCACTCCGAGCAAGGGGTATGGAAGTGTACATCCTACGTGCAGAATTGCAGAGAAAGTAAGAAGATGGGGATTTTCTATTGAAGCTGCATCAAGAATAGGTTGAAAAGCAAAACAAGATTCCTGTCTATCTTAGGACCTCAAAGTGGGCAGTGGGTTGCCAGTGCACTGGAGAACTCTAGCGATAATGCACTGACTCTTCAGAAACATGCACAATGACTATTCAAGACAACTCTGTGCTCCCAGTGGTGTTGCTGCCTAGAGCTTGCTCTTCATGCTGTCACACACAGTAACTTGTGATAAATATTTTAAGCACTGATCCTTGTGGGAAGGCATGCCAGAGGGAGCACCGACGAGAAAGGTAACATTTTAGAGCCATCATCCTTGATGGCGGCTCTTGACATGGAGGATCAGATCACAGCATTTTAATTGCTGTGGAGACTGAGGTGCTGTACTGCAGCCAGAGTCCCTAGGTGGAATTCTGATACTCCCACAGTTCCTACAGGGGCTTCCCAGGAGTGGATACCTGTGTGACAGCTCAGCCTTTCTCTCAAGGGATGGAGCAGATACCCCTCTCTATGTCCCGTCAGTGCTGGTGGATGGCAGAGCTACAGCCTCCCCCGCCCCCCGCCCCCCGCATCCCCTTTCAGGTTACCAACACGCTGTATGTGACTGTGCCGCCAATCAGCAGGGCTGGTTTATGACATTCTACGGTGCTAAGCTATGTCAAATGTAAGAGGCCCCATGCTATAAAAAAATGAATTTATTATTTTCACAGAAAGGACACAGAGGCTATGTCTACACTGCAGTACTATTTCAAGATACTGGAGGTATCCCGAAATAGCTATTCCACATCTTTTGAATACACCTGTTATTTTAAAATATAACGGGCTTGCTATTCCGACATCCCTGTAAACCTCATTCCACAAGGGGTAAGGGACGTTTCAGAATAGCAATTTATTTTAAAATAAGTGCTATGTAGACAGCACCAAATTTCAAAATAAGCTATTGAAATAAGATATGTGATTTGTGTGCTCAAATTGTGTATCTTATTTCAACTTACTGTGCAGTGTAGACACACCCTAAATATATAAAACACAAAAGCTTTATGTTCTCACAGGAAAATGAGAGAGGCTATATAATATTTTTACACCAGAAGTAGGGACAATTATCCTTCTTTTCATATGAATAAATGAAAAAAAATATTAATTTTGTCAGTAAACATAAAGTTTAATGAAACTATATATAAACATATATTTACAAATGTTTATTCTGATTTAATTTTTGCTATGAAACAATGAATGGTTAAGATTTTTCTTTTGCCATACTATAAAAATATGACAGTTGCCAAAACTGATGGAGGGAAGCCAACACAGATTTCTCCCCCTCCGGATCCACTTTACCCAAGTCCATAAGACGATCACCTGCAAACTCATCTTGTGAAGAATGGATAGTGCATAAAGGAGATAGTGGCTTGCACACTTAAATTACACAATTGTTCCTATGTACAGATCAAAAGAAGAAAGACCACACTAACACATAAGAAAATGAAGAAAAAGCACTCTACTGCTGAATGTACTGGACTGTAAACAAAAGATGGTGGCTTTCTGCTATATATATATGTCACTGCTAGGATAAGTCCCATACCAATATGAGCTTGGCAGGATTGCTTCTTGACACTGCCTCACCCAGCCTGACTTTTTTCCAATTTTATCAGCAGTGAGATTATTTATTAATTGATTGATTTAAATAAGTTAGGAAGTCACAGTAAGAATTTTACCAATAGCAACTGGCTAACAAAGTGTTGCCTTAGGAAACTGATAGCTGACCTACTTGTAGAAAAAATAATTTTACAAGTTCAATTCCCATTTTTTTCCTCAAGCCCTGACCTCCCACCTGTCAATGATGAGCAATTAGTGAAGGGTAAATAGATAAAGGTATTTGTGTAGCCAGAGGTGTGTATTTTTTGTTGTATTTGAACAAAACTGGCTATATTTAGAAAGACTCTTCTTTTCCCATGTCTTTTATTTACCAACCAATGTTGATAAAATCTGAAAGGGAGTTAGGGTTTTTTTTTCCTTTTTAAAGGCCCCTCATATTGTGAAGCCTCAAGATGAAGCTTAGTTTGCTTTTGCCTCAATCCGGCCCTGCTCATCAGGGCTTTGTTTGACAGAATCAGCTAGATAATAGCAAACATTATTCCCATATATGTCCCATATAATGTATTCAGTGAATAATATTCAGTCATGTATTTGTGGTTAATTATTCAAGGGGAGATTGATAACATTAGGGATAATTTCTTTATGCACAATGGATTAATTCGACAACATTAATGATTAGTTTTTGAGCTGGTATGTGAGTGAGGAGGAGTTTCCTTGCATCTGGGAAGGACTGGGTATCTTGAACCTTAAGGTTATTTTCAGAATGTGTCTGTCAGAGATGATGCACTTTATCAATAATTATTAATGATGGTTTGTATTTATTTCCCCTAACAGATAACAACCATAAGAACCCAGAGTAAGTCTTGTAATTACTCATTGATTGACAATCAGTATTTGTTTCTGGACTGACCAAGTGAATTAAATGCTATTAACACACGACATTAATTCATGTATGGTATTTATGGTATTTGAAATACAGACACGCAATGTGCTTCCTGAAGCTGCACTATTCAATTCAGCTGAGGTAGGCTAACACAATCTTTACAGAAGAAGTGAAGAGAAGTGTTGAAGATGTAGAATAATGGCTGCAAAATATCAGGATGTCCTTCAACAAATCTCTTCAATATTCATTTTTTGTCAGTTCCTGTAACACACACACACAGACACACACACACTGAAAAAGAGTGTGATTTGGAGAATAACATTGTAAGGGAAATTTCAATATTAACTTCATAACTTTTAGAAACATGAGACTAGGAGTGAAAAAAATCAGTCCAAATCATTTGTCAGGAAAGGAACTGAGATTGAAATGTTAATGCTCAGGTATTCACAAGCTGAAATGTCATAGAGACTCCAATCCTCTGCTGTGACTGACAAGTGCTTGTGGGGAACATAACGCCTCTGCGTTCTTTGATTCTGGATTTGCTGTACACCAGATTAGATATCCTGAGAATTTCTGTTATTTGCACCCATGGCCATCAAGGGCTAGTTAAGGAGCAGGAAATCACTCACTTTGTTTTATGTATTGACTTAGTTTTCATTTTAACAGAACATCTCACAGGACACTAGACCCAAAGTCAAGCTGCCCCAGCTCTAAGAACTAGAGGTTTCTTGAAACCGACAGGGGTCCTATATGGCACATCCATGTCACATATGTAACTTATTTAGCAAACATGAAATTTGTTGGCTCAGGCCTCTGAAGAGTGTACAGCACAAATTTGTTACATATTTTAAAAGTTGTAAATGTCATGTAAACTCAACACTGGTCTACTACTCATACACCTCTCAACACATAAATACATAATTTTCTGTTTGGTATAACGTACATCCCCTTCCTGGTGACTTGATTGGACCTGTAGGTTCCATAAATGACTGCTGTGTGTAATAAGCTATTGTGAGCATTGCTGGAGGGTCAAATAATATTCTTCAGAAGAAAGCCTGTGAGATGGAAGAGGGAAAGAGACTCCAACCCACTCCAGGCATGCAGGCATGGTGTGGTCCTTTCCAGCCAGCGGTGCTAGCAGCCTGGTGGATGTGGGAGTAGGAGAGGACACTTAAACTGGAGATTCACAAAAAATACAGGCCTATATCTTGTGTATCTTTGGCCTCCTTGAAAATCAGTTGTTCCTCCCTGTGATCTCAAGGAACTCCCAATCCATGTAACGTGCTGTGAAGTGGGATTAGTGGTGACTCTAACAGCGTAAGACATCTTGCCACAGAATTTTGTTCCTAATCTTAGTCCTGCATATTGTCATCTGCTTCTTTGGTCCATCCCCTCTCCTGCACAATGCTCTATCCTCCTGCTGCTCCTGGGTGGAGGGGATTCTGCAGAATCAGAGGCATGAGGGAGTTTGTGATGGACTCACTGCTTCCTTTTTTGCATATCATCAGCCCCAGGCCTACATTCCTCTCCACCAGCAAAGCTAGACGAGAGCAGTACTCAGGGGCTACGTCTAGACTGCAGGCTTCTTTTGGAATAAGTTTTTCCAGAAGAGATCTTCCGAAAAAACTACTTCCGAAAGAGAGTGTCCACACTGCCAAAGCACATCGAAAAAGCAATCTGCTTTTTCAAAAGATAGCGTCCACATTGATTGGACGCCATCTTGCATTTAAGTTGTGATTAATATGGATGGAGTGGCCACCAGGGCACCTGTGCTTTTTCCCGGAGGGCTCTTCTTCCGAAAGAAAACCCTTTTCCCCGTCCACACATGCCTTTTTCTGAAAGAACTCTTTTGGAAAGGGTGTTCTTCCTCATAGAAAGAGGATTACTGCTGTCGGAAAACCCCCTCTGTTCTTTCGATTTTTTTCCCCGAAAGAACGTGATTGAAGTGTGAATGTAATTGAAGTTTTTTTGGAAAAAAAACCTGCCATTTTTCCAAAAAAACTCTGTAGTGTAGACTTAGCCAGGCTGAAGAAGCTGTTTTAAGTAGGTTTCAAATTGGAGTGGTTCTACAATGGTGAAAAAGCTTACAATTTACAGAAAAGCCTCCAGCAAATCACTGCCCTAGAACAAGTCTGAGAGAGAACCAAATGATATAGGACTTTAGAAGAAAAGTTGTGTGGGTAAAGTGTCCTACAAAAAAGTGAAGCCATAGATAGAATCAAGAAAAAGAAAAGTCTCATGTTAAAAGTACTTACAGGTATTTCTATTCAAATGAGGAACCTTCTCCAGAGAACAGGAAAAAGGGGACAAGTGAGTTAAATTCAGCTCTATATGTAACCATCAGGCAAGAGAAAATATATGATATAGCTGGAAAGTGCAGTGTTATAAGTCTACGTTTTATTTTCTTGCAGATCATCAAACAAGAAAAAAAATGACATTCGGGTTAGCTTCTTTCAACTGGTAAGGAACATGTTGGATTGAAATATTGTACACATTTTATACTGTGGGGTCTCTGAAATGTATCTTTAGTTGCAGTATGTAGTTGTGACTCGGTCAAACCTTTCATTAAAACATTTAGAGTGAAATTTTGACCCTACTAAAATCGATGGGAGTTTTGTCAAGGGCTTCTGTAAAGTCAGAATTTCATCCTTTGTCATTAAGCCACATGTATATTGCTCATGGGTCATTATTCTCCCCTAGGCACATTGTCATTAGAGCAGGTCATACATATTTTTCTAAAAATATTTTTTTACAAAAATTGCTTATTTTGTCAAATCAAACTTTTTGGAAAATATAATTAGAATGAACATTTCCATGGCAAAAAAAAATTGAAATTCAGGATTCCTACATTTCATTTTGAATTTTATTTTGTTTTATGTTTTGTATATTTTATGCTGTTTTTATTATTTCATGACATGCCAGTAGTAGTGTGCAATATGATATAACTTAAAAGTTGAAATATGCCACTATTTTTATTTTTTTTTAAAAACCCTGCCACTTATCAAACACATGGGCTGTGTCTAGACTGGCAAGTTTTTCTGCAAAATCAGCTGCTTTTGCGGAAAAACTTGCCAGCTGTCTACACTGGCCGCTTGAATTTCCGCAAGAACACTGACGATCTCATGTAAGATTGTCAGTGTTCTTGTGGAAATACTATGCTGCTCCCGTTCGGGCAAAAGTCCTTTTGCGCAAAGCTTTTGTGTAAAAGGGCCAGTGTAGACAGCTCAGATTTGTTTTGCGCAAAAAAGGCCCGATCGCAAAAATGGCGATCGGGGCTTTTTATGCAAGCGTCTAGATTGGCACGGACGCTTTTCCGCAAAAAGTGCTTTTGCGGAAAAGCGTCCATGCCAATCTAGACGCTCTTTTCCGCAAATGCTTTTAATGGAAAACTTTTCCGTTAAAATCATTTGCGGAAAATCATGTCAGTGTAGACGTAGTCATGCAGTCTATTAAAGATTGTTGTTCCAGCCAGGTTGACCACAGTTGCTGGCATTGTACCAGTCATCATGTAGTGAAGTGCCCACATCTGACTCAGGCCTGTGA
The DNA here is from genome assembly GCA_019425775.1 of Rafetus swinhoei. NCBI lineage: Eukaryota > Metazoa > Chordata > Testudines > Trionychidae > Rafetus > Rafetus swinhoei. Next base: position 40,424,394 of record CM033439.1, on the reverse strand, counting down.
ATCCATGAGTCTCTGGAGTAGCCCTGCAGTTTGCATTAAGTGGAGTCAGGGCATGCACTCCTAGGCGCATTGATGGACAGTTTGAAAGCGCAACGTGCTGGGGTATTTTTCTTCATGCTGGTGCCATAGCTGAAGCACATGCAGCACTGCTTTTGAATAGAATGAGTGACTGAAGGAAAGCCAGACCTTTGCAAGAGTATGACAAAGTCCAACAATTTCGTGCTCAGGATTTGATCCTGAGAGTGAATATGGAATGTCTCTCTACTACCCTTTAGAACTAACTGAAACATTAAAAAATAAAATAATAATAATTACTAACAATTGAAATTAAATACTGACATGTCATAAAATAATGTAAATAATATATAAAAAAAATTAAAACCAGGTCAAAATGAAATGTTGAAATTCCAACAGGAATATTTTCCAGAAAATTTTGAAAATATTAGTTTTTGTTCTGATTCATAATGGAAAAAAATTTGAAATGCCAAAATTTCTCATGAAAAAAAAATTGGAAATGACAACCAGTTCTAGATGTAATGTACTCATGTGGTGTATGTGGAAGAAAGCTAGTCCATTAGTTAAAGCACATAGCTAAGGACTGGGAGATCTGGATTCGCCTCTCATTTCTGCTACTAAGTCACTGTGTGGCCTTTGGCAAATCACTTTCCTACTCTGTAACTCAGTTAAATCTTTATCTATATCCTGGGTATTGTGAGACTTGGTGTTCATGAAGTGCTTTGAGACCTTCAGCTGGAAAATGGCAAATGGCATAGAAGTACAAAGTGCTGTTATGTGTCTCACTGGGGGTACATATACACAGCAGGGTTAAGTTGAATTAAACTGCGCAACTTCAGCTAAATCAATAGCATAGCTGAAGTAGAAATAGCTTAATTCAGCTTTTGGTGCTGTCTATGCAGCAGGAAATTGTAAGGAAGAGCACTCTTCCTTCGACTTCCCTTTCTCCTCATGAAATAAGGGTTACAAGAATCGGCATAAGAAATCCTCCAGCTCGACATTATTTCAAAATAAAGGCTGGCAATGTAGACGCACACTATGTTATTTCAGAATAACGTCAGTTATTCCGAAATAACATTGCTGTGTAGACCATTGGTCAACAACTGGTCAATCGTGATTGACCGGTTGATCATGGCGCCTATAGGGGTCGATCGCAGGGCCAGCTGGCTGGGCGGCTGCCCCTCTTTGATCCAGCCCAGCTGAAGCATGGCGCAGCCTCAGCATATTTCAGCCCGGGTGGCTGCTCCTGTTTTCTCCAGCCCAGACTGTTGTTCAGCCCATTGCCACACTCCAGCTAGGTTGGATCAAAGAGGGGCAGCCGCTTGGGTAGTTGCCCCTCTTTGTTAACTTGCCAGATGGGATGGGGGAAGAGGTGCACGTGCTTTTGCATATGCAGGTCCCCACTCTTGCCTTCTGGTCTGGGAGGGGACTGGGCGGCTGGCACACATGGTGCACTGGGGACAGGGCTATGCTGTGCTGTTCCCTGCAGGCTGTGTGAGGGTTAGAGAGTCACCTTCCCCAGCGCTCCACTGCACCCGGCCGGGCTGTGTGTGGGTTCGGGGAGCCCCTTCCCTAGTGCCCCGCTGCACCTGGCCCAGCTGAAGCCAGCCCTGGGCGACCCTAGGCTCTGCCTGCCCCAGGCCCAGCCCTGAAGCTGCTGCCTACAGGCAAAGGGCTGGGCTGGGCAAGAAAGAGACTCTGTCCCCTCCCACTCATCACCCCAGTGCTGCTCCCCTGCTGTGGCTACATCTACACCGCAGGAATTTGTCGGCAGAGGCAATGCAAATGAAGCGCTCGTTAGCATTTCTCGCACTCTCATTTGCATAGTCTCTTCCCATCCGTTTTGTGGAAGAGGTTTTTGCGCAAAAAAACGCAGTGTAGACGGGGCCATTTTGCACAAAAAAACCCTTTTGTGCAAAAACCTTATTCCTCAAAAAAACAGGTATACAGGATCTTGCGCAAAAGGGTTTTTTGCCCTGTGTACACAGCGGTTTTTTTCCACACAAACCTCTTCCACAAAACGGATCGGAAGAGACTATGCAAATGAGAGCACAAGAAATACTAATGAGTGTTTCATATGCATTGCCTCTTCCGACAAATTCCTGCAGTGTAGATGTAGCCTGTGAGTCCCAATGCTGCTGTCCTGACACTGAGTGCTCTGGGGGCACAGGGATGTGGGGCTTGGAAGGGGGATGAAGGAAAGGAGGATGTGGGGGCATGATGTGAGGGGGCAGGGGGTTACACTGAGAGGAATGGGGCAATGCAGGGGATCAGGGTGGAGGGATCATGGGACTGAGGGGAGCAAGGCTGGAGCAGAGGGAAGATGTGAGGGGGGATACTATTTTACTTCGCAGAAGCTGCGCTTTCCTTTACTCCCCACTTCTTTGCCTCCTTCCCCAAATAGTTATTTGGCTGCATTCTCACTCTTACACCTTTTCTGCATTACTGCCCCAAACTCCCTCTTGTACCCCCACCCCACACTGTCTCCTGCTGCTAAACTCCCTTCCAGACCCTGCACCCCACCTCCCACCCTGATCCTGCATCCCTGTCCCACTCGCTGGCAGCCCTGTCCTGCACTGAGCCCCTCATTTTTGTTCCCACCCCAAAGCCTAAGGGGGTCCACAAAATCCACTAACTCTGGAATCCCAGAAAAGTAAATCTGGCCTATGGGAAGCCCTGAACCTCAGTCATCTCTGTCCCTTCCCCTCACTCCGTGGGGCTGGAGTGCCAGAAGAATGAGGTGTCTCAGTTGGGGGCCACATCAATGAGGGTTGGGGGTTTTGGGAGGAGGTTTTTTGCTTCTCACTTGTGTGAGTCCCCAACTGATTTTTCTGTGGGTCAGTGGCCACTGACCCAAAAAAGGTTCCCCACCTCTGTCATAAATGAAGAAAACATTGAAACCTTTTGTGTTGGACATAATGTTTACTTTATTTAAAATGAAGCTTGATCAACTAACATGAGAACATTAAAATGTTTAATCTGTTTAATAATTTAAATTAAACCATTCTCCCTAGCTGCAGCACTAGCAAAATGGCTTGGGTGTAATTATGTAATTAACAGCGAGTTTCCATTAGCAACAGGATGTCTGCAGAAAGGTTTGGAGAGGGCAAGGCCTCAAGAAAGGGATGGAGTCTCGGGGAAGGGATGGGGTCGATCCTGGCTTGCACTGATATTTAAAAAGTGATCTTGGGTGTAAAAAGGTTGGAGACTACTGGTGCAGACAAAACCTTAGAGACTAACAAAAATACGTATTGAATCCAGAGCTTTCGTGGTTAACTATGCTAGTCAGGGGTGTGAAATGTTACACCTCTGAGCAACAGATTTAAGCTGCTTTGATTTTCTTGTGTAGACCAGGCCTCAATCTGTTTTATATGCCCTGACGATAACGTCTCTCTCTTCCACATTCACTCTATTTCTCTACCCCCCTTTTTTTTATCCTTTGACACATTACAGCATCTGTGTACTACTTATATCTATACTCCATCTCTCTCTAGTATGTAAACCTCATGTTTTACACTGCATAGTTATAAATATATCAGTTCCCCTTTCAGCAAAGAGAGCTCTCATTTCTAACTACCCACTCGTGGCCCATAACACTCTACATACATAAAGTAGTAGAATGTAACTGTGCAACATCCCAACATCCTTAACTGAGAGTATTTAATCAGATTTCTACCACATAATCACAGAGCTGACAGGAGAAGGTCACAATAATTTACCTCATTCATATGAATATCCTAATTTTTTTGAAAAACATATAAGGTGGACTATCCATGTGAACATTTGAAATTCAAGAACATATTCACAGTTAACCTTTGTATCAATGGCTATGTCTACACTACAAGGTTTTTGCGCAAAACCTGGTGGTGTGTCCACACCTCAAGTGCGTTTTTGTGCAAAAAATATACAGTAAATTGACAGGACAAAGGGCTTTGGCCAGTAGAGTTATTCCTCTCCCTACGAGGAATAACTCCTTTTTGCGCTACAGCTCTTGCGCAAAAAGGCATGTGTGGATGCTCTGCAGGGGTTTCTTGCACAAAAAAGAGCCTATCAGAAGAAGCACAGGTGCTCCGATATCCATTCTGTGAATGGCCATCAGAGCTTTCTTGTGCAAGAGCATCCATGCAATGTGGACGCTCTCTTATGCAAAAGCACATTGCTTTTGCAATGCGCTTTTGAGGTGTGGACGCACTTTTGCGCAGCAAAAGATCTTCCACAAAAGAGATCTTCCGCAAAAAGAGATCTTCCACAAAAAGCTTCTTGTGCAAAAACCCTGCAGTGTAGACAAAGCCGATGTGTACAGTACTGATACCATTTGGTGATGCTCTAATATTTGGGTTTAACTTTTTTACTCTCTGCAAGTCTGATTATACATATAATCAAAGGGTCAAACTCTGCTCCCATATTCATGGATAAGTCCCATTGTAACCAAGGGGCATTGCATACATGTAATAAAGAGTAGGATTGTTTCAAAATCTGTAGTAAAACAATTCTGAATTAAGTATTCACTAGTATATATTGTTGAAATTACTCTCCTGAAATGTCAGCCAGGGACATGAGCTTAATGAGGAATTAATGCATATCTAACACCAAAATCACTCTGGCAGTATTTTTTTTCTCTTAGTTTCGATTCTCTTCATCATCTGAGATTTTAATGATGGCTTGTGGTAGTTTCTGTGCCATTCTTCATGGAGCAGCACAGCCATGCATGTTGCTTGTCTTTGGTCTGATGATAGACACATTTATTCAATATGACATTGAGAAGCAAGAACTTAGCAACCCAGGCAAGGCATGTGTGAATAACACTATAGTGTGGATCAACAATTCCCTTCAACAAAATGAAACAAATTCATCAATAGGCTGTGGGTAAGTGGTCCATAGAATTTGTTCTTTTTCTTTTTTGTTAAATACTGTAAGTGCATTTCTTGCTAGGGAAAAGGGCTCAGTTCATTCTAAGGGTATGTCTACACTGCCACCCCTAGTTCAAACTAGGGTGGCTAATGTAGGCATTCAAACTTGCAAATGAAGCCCGGGATTTAAATATCCCAGGCTTCATTTGCATGTTCCCGAGTGGGCGCCATTTTTAAATGCCTGTAGTTCGAACTACCTGCCCGCGGCTACACGCAGCATGGACTAGGTAGTTCGAATTAAAGCAAGGAGGAATAACGGTAGTTCGAATTAGGAGCTTTAATTCGAACTACCTCGTCCGTACTGCGTGTAGCCGCGGGCAGGTAGTTCGAACTACGGGCATTTAAAAATAGCACCCGCCCGGGAACATGCAAATGAAGCCCAGGATATTTAAATCCCAGGCTTCATTTTTGCAAGTTTGAATGCCTACATTAGCCACCCTAGTTCGAACTAGGGTAGCAGTGTAGACATACCCTAAGAGATTAATCATTCTATAGGAAAGTTGCTCTTGTTCTCTCTGTTCTACTATTGTGTCTCAAGTTTCCCCTAGAGGGTCCAGATTTTGGGATGAGAGGGTATCCGATGCCTATTCAGCCCTTTCAACTAGAAACTGTCAGCAAGGATTCCTAGATCCAGGAAAAAATTGAGACCCCTAATGCATTTAACCCAGATAACTAAACATCCATTAGAAGGGAAAGAATTTTGGTAATTTTTCATCTATCTGAACCAAATTTGAACTAGTCACTTCAGCTGAAAAGACTCTTAGCCAGGTTTCAATTCCCTGAGCCATCTAGGTTCCCAGCAACTTTTGTTGAATTGAAAATGACTCATCCAATTGCCTCTGATGTTTTAGGTTTTCAATGTTCTCCAGGATGTCAGGTTACGTGATCATACTGGTCCATTCTGGCCTTAAAACCTTTGGCTCTACGAATTCTGAATTTGATGAGCTTTTAAGAAAATAAACTGGCACCTACTCCCAACCCTAAATATACAAATCTAGAGAAATAGCCAGGAAGTACCACTGAAGTATTTTGCAATAATGTAAAACTAATAGCAGCAAATTAGTGTTCCTCATGGAGATTAGGAATAATTTAATATTTCCACATGACCTAAAGGAAATGATCACTTCAGATTGGGTACCTTTCTCATAATGTAACATACTACTTAAATGTAAAACAACAACCCCTCACACTTGTCTGCAGAACATTGTTTGATTTTTGCTACCACGATAGCTTCCATATTCATAAAAAGAAACTAAGGGCTAGTGTGCATGAACATTTAGCCCACTGAAAGCTGGGGTGTGAATCTTACCTAGAGTAGCCTGCTGCTATCTAACTGTCTGTGTAGACCCTGCTGATGTGCACTTACAGCTCCTTAGTGTGCTTTGATCTAGCTCTGTTTCAAAGTGGGATCGATCAGATATGCTATGGAACTTTTAGTGCATGCCAACGGGGCCCACGTGGACAGTTATTTCACAACAGACTAGTGTGCGGTTGTGGTGAATGAAATGGTCATGTAGTCCTGCCTTTAGTTAATTTTGTTCACAGCAAGCCGGAGAATGAAACTATGCCACACTAGCCTGCTGTGCACTCATCGTCTGTGTAGACTAGTCCTATATAAATTCAGTATCTATTGAAAATATATGGGCACCTCTTCCCCAAAACAATCCTTTCCTCCACCTGTTCATTGGACGAGGCCTGGTGGTGTTCCACAACTATCCACTGCAAACTATTTCACCGTGTGCCTTATCCTTGCCAGACTCTCGCACACCTGCATTAGGCTCAGAAATAATCTGGCCCTTGAGAAGAGCAGGATGAGTATTAATGAAGAGCTATTTAGGGGACACCCTTTTCCTTCTGATATCAGAAGAAGCAGGTCTGCCATTTCTTACACCAGCTTGAGCAATCAGTTAACAAAGTGCCCTTATTATAAATTGTCCTGAATAATAAATGCAGTGAATGCCTTTGGACAATGCAGATAAATGGACTGTTCAGTCAGAAATTTGTAATAATAATGTTTAAATTTTCTAATTGTATTTTATAGGTTCCTGGACATTGAAAGTGAAATGATCAGATTTGCAAGTTACTATGCAGGAATCGGGTGTACAGTGCTTGTGTTAGGATATCTCCAAGTCAGTGTTTGGTTCCCCATGTTATTATCTTCTTCTTACTATATGTTTTAGAAATGCGCTTGTATCTGTCTGTCTGTCTGTGAGTCTGTTTGTTCAAGAACTCCTAAATGGTAAGAACTAAGATCACCAAATTTGGTATGCAGCTTCCTCTTATCATAACCTAAAGCAAGGTCAGGGTTTGGTTGTGCCAGGATAATGGCACAGGGGATTTGGCAGGAGAGACAGGTATACTGTGGAATGACCACAGGGAAGCAGCAAGGGGCCAGAGAGGGGGACTGGGACAGCTATAACCCCATTGGGCCAGGAGTGGAAAAAAGGGACAGCTATTTACTATATATTTCAGAGTTTGTCTGTTTGTGTGTCTGTTTGTCTGCGTGCCTGTCTCTCTGCCAGCTGGGGGGCATGCACCCTCCCACAGTTGTGCCCACTGCAGCTGCAGTGGCCATGGACAGGCACTTCTCACCTGGCCCCAAGCTGCTGTGGTAAGAGAGGGCTGGGGCTGTCCTCTCTCTCTGGGGCAGCCTGCATACTGAACCTTTCAGCTCCAGCCCCACTCCAGAACAATGATTCATTGAAGTCAGGTGTCTTGCATTAAAATTAAGAGAGAGAGAGAGAGAGAGAGAGAGAAATAGCCAATTTCCCAGTGATTAGGGCACTCACCTCAGATTTGGGAGACCTATGTTCAAGCCTTTGCTCGGAATCTGGAAGCAGAGTCTCTCAAATTCCAGGTTCTGATGAAAATTCCCAAGCAGCTGTACACCAGTTAGCTGTCACATGTATATAGTTAGACTGTATTTCAGGGTAATGGTTAGCTCATCATTAACCTTGGCTTTTTTGCAATTGTGGGAGTAGAATGTTTTTTTAACAGTAAATCAGTGCCCATATTACTGTCTTCCCAGATCTGCTTTTGGGTAATGTCTGCAGCTCGTCAGATTCAAAAAATCAGAAAAGCGTATTTCAGAAAAATAATGAGAATGGAAATAGGCTGGTTTGACTGTACATCAGTAGGAGAACTGAATACACGAATCTCTGAGTAAGTTATCTAGAAGAGCCCTATGCCACAGTGCCTGTCTTGGCAGTTTCTAAAGTGCTGTGAACAATAAGCAGTACATAAAAGACTTTAAAAGACTCATTCCACTAAGGGCGTACTCCACCTCCTATCACCTTCACTGGAAGTTGCATCAGCCTCTAAAGACCCAATCCTAAACCCTTCAAGTCTTTGAAAAGATGCCCATTGACCTTAAAACCCCAGTTATGGAGTCTAACTTGAGTAAAACAGAGCTAATCTCATGATGGGGTCCATATAAATACATAGGCTGTCAGAGAGGTTATCCACCTAATTCCACTGTAAGTTCCACAGTCTGTGTTTTGAGAAGAGGAAAATTGAATCTTATAAAGAGCTAACACAATACTTCAAGGATCCCATTAATAAAAATATACACAGCATATGGTGAGAGCAGAGACGTTGTGTTCCAACTATTGTCATAGTCTCTTTCCTATGACTGGCAGAGCTTTTCCCCCTTCTGCTTCTTGCCACTACATAGTGGTGTCTGTCACTTCCAATACAGTTCTGGACTAAAATCAATTGTGTGTGGGTGAGAAGAATTCTGGGGAAAAAGGATTATATGAGTAATTTTGCATTTCCAACTACACTCGTGTAAGCCAGTTCTCATCTTTGGCACTGCTTTGTGTCACACACCCAGAGAATACTCAGCATCAAAACATCCCAGAAACCTTCCAGACATGTAAACATGTTTCATAAACATGCCATAGAGAACTTAACATCTTACTGACTGTACCAAAGTGCTAGTAGTTCTGCTTCAGATGGCTATTCCAAACCTCCATGGCCTGTGCTCCTAAGGGTGACGTGAGTAGACAGTTTTACAGTCCTCATGCATGAGGTGACAGCCAAGAGCTGCAGAAGCGTGAGACCCCTGAGTCAGATTATGACTTGCAGAAATGTCTTCTCTCCTGAGAAAGTAACCTACACAGGGGAAATGCAGCTGTGTGTTTATTGCTACTGAAAATTGTGCAGTTGCTCTAAGGCTAGATCATAATAGATAGTCATTGCCCTGTCACACAGGAAGGGTAATGGGACTTCACAGGAAGCCTTCCAAGGGCCTTCTACAATAGCAGGAGCCCTCCCCCACCTGCTCCATTCTGTTCCCCCTCCAAGGGAACATGAAGCCTCATCCTCCCTCCAAATCATCCCACAGAGCAGGGCTGGTGCACCCATGGAGGCAATGCTGGCTAATTTAAGGGACTAAGGCAAGAACACTCAGCTCCTGGGGGAAGTCCTTTAGATTGCATGCACAAATACCCCTCTTGCCACTGGATGGAGTGGGGGGGGGTGAGGGGAGGGGAATTGCACCAACTCCTCCTCACTACGGCCCAGAGTTTCTGAAAGTGGTGATATGGGAGTAGAATAGGGACAAAGAAAATTACAGGGTCCCAGTTTAGCTCTATTATGACACAGAGGAAATTAGATTAATCTGTCTTTGCTGTTCCTGTTCTCGACAGTGATGTCAACAAAATCAATGATGCTATTGCTGACCAAGCAGCTCTCTTCATCCAGCGCTTCACTACCTTTATTTGTGGACTCCTGTTAGGATTTGCGAGTGGCTGGAAACTGACCATGGTTATTATTGCTGTCAGTCCACTACTTGGGATTGGGGTAGCTACTCTGGGCTTGGTAAGAGAGTTCAATGCAGTTCATGTCTTAATGGGATGATAATTTAGACAAGTGAGATAGTGGTATATGGGGCCAACTAGGGGTTTGCACTGGGCATGTATGTGAGAAAGGGACGTGCTGGTCTAACATCCTGTCTTTTTTGCTTCTTTCCCTGCTCCTCCCTTTTCACTATCCCAACTGCACTTGAACCAAAGCTTTTCCTTTTCTGAAATGGGTTCCTGCCTCCGGAAATACAGCGAAGTGTCTAAACATAAAATCAAAAGTACCCCTAAAGTTCTGCGTGGCTATTCTTGCTCTGCATTTTCTCTGCAGTGGCTGCTCTATTTCCCATCTATCCCTTTGTCATTTTGCTCTTCCATCCATTGAATGTTTCCACTCCTTAAATCTGCCTCTGCCTCCCCCTATCTCTCCATATAATAACTCTCTCTCCCTCTGGTCTACATCCATGAACATAAGAACATAAGAACGGCCATACCGGGTCAGACCAAAGGTCCATCTAGCCCAGTATCCTGTCTGCCGACAGTGGCCAGCACCAGGTGCCCCAGAGGGGGTGGACCGAAGACAATGATCAAGCGATTTGTCTCCTGCCATCCCTCTCCAACCTCTGACAAACAGAGGCCAAGGACACCATTTTATCCCCTGGCTAATAGCCTTTTATGGACCTAACCTCCATGAAATTATCTAGCTTCTCTTTAAAGTCTGTTATATTCCTAGCCTTCACAGCCTCCTCCGGCAAGGAGTTCCACAGGCTGACTACACACTGTATGACTCCTCCTCTTTCTGGCCCCAGTTTCTCTTTTTTCCTCCTCCACAAACCCAATGTACCTGATATCTGGGTCACCCTCTCCTATCTTGTCCTATGGAGTTTCCACCTCTTTGCTATCTGAAGGATATTCTTTCTGTCGCTGACAGTTCACTGTATTCCTAGTTGTCCGGTGTATCAAGGTGTGTGGGTGGAAAAGCCTAAGCTGCTTTTAAGGCTGGGTGGCCGCTTTACAGTGGATTACTGTCTTGGAATCAAAAAGGATGTGGAAGGGCTAGACTTAAATGAGTTCCTGCCACTGGTTCCCAGTGGCTTTGCTAGGGACTGCCACAAGAGAACAAAGAAGGAGTGCTCAAGTGTCACTCACTCTATTCCTGAAACTAGCCTACTGGCAAGGAGCAGATACACAGACAAGTGGGAAATTGGGAGATTGGTGCTTCCTGCTTTTCCTTTCTCCTTATTGTCAGCTGAAGAGCGATTCAGCACTGGCAGGCCCACCAATGCAAGAGAGAGGGGAAAGATGGCAGCTCTCTTGGGGCCCAGCAATTCAAAAGGGTCCAGGGGTCCAGACCGCAACCACTGCTTCCACAGGGGCAGTGGTGACTGGAGCCTTGGGCCCTTTAAATTGCCACTAGAGTGCTGCACATCCTGCTCCAAGTGGGTCTGTGGGGCCCAATGCAGTATGCTCCAGATGGCACTGAGGGCTGGCTGCTACTAGCTCTGCCCCTTCCATCCATGACCCCGCCCCTTCTGGGATTGCAGAGCCCATCCCCCCACACCCTGCCCCAGGGGCTGACAAGTCTGTGGGCCCCACTGAGCACTGGAAACTGGGCAGCACCTGAAGTTTATAGCCACTGCTCCCCTCTTTTTCCAGCTGGCATTCTCTCTGACTCCTTCCTTTGCTGCTTAACTCTGCCTTCTCCTTCCTCGAGTTGCTTACACCCATGCAGGAGCAATGAAGGAGGAGAATGTGAAACCCTCATTGTCAGTTGCTTTCCCCAGTGACTCTCACATTCAGCAGAGTAGTTGGCAATGGGGCATGGCCAAGCTGCCCAGAAGGCAGTGTGCATTGGGCTGCTTGCTAGTGGGGGTTTATGCACAACATCACAGAAGAGCTGGAGGAGACGAAGTATATAATAAAAGTCTGTACTCTATAAATTGTGCTTACAGTACATTGGTGAGACACAAGGAATGGCTATTATTGTGGACAATGAGGAGTGTTAGCTGACAATGTTCGGTTGGTTAAACACTGTACAGTAAGCGCTAAAACTGGAGCAGGATAATCTTTCGCCACTAATACTTCTTATGGCTCTTTAGACTGTGGCAAAAATGACTGGCCTCGAGCTAAAGGCATATGCAAAAGCTGGTGCTGTGGCTGATGAAGTGCTGTCGTCAATCAGAACAGTGGCTGCTTTTGGTGGGGAGAGGAAAGAAGTGGACAGGTTTGTTTGGTCACATTTCTATGAGGTTCCTTATTTGAAACAATAGTTCTTTTTTCAAGGTTATCATAAACTCCTGGGCTGTGGGAGTTAGTCTGAAAACTAGAAAATAATGACCATTCAAAAACCATACTCGAAGGTAACCCATCAACTCAGCCAGCCAGCAGCATCGTGCATCCATAAACTTTAACTCCTTATAACTCAACCAGCCAGTGAAGTACGGCCCCAGAATAACGCCTTTCCACATGCCCACCTCCTCCAGGAGTGTGCTCTCATCCTTTCCTAAAGCCCTGGCAAACGTGTAGCTTTTTCAGTGTTCTTGGAAAGTCATCATGGGCAAGCTATTTCAAGCCAAGCAGGGGCACAAATTCCAGCCACAGGGCTCTAAATGGCTGCAAACTGATGCACACAGTACTGTACTGTTCCCGCCACATTCCTCTCAATAGCAAGAGCTACTTTGCCAATAAAATAGCCATTTTCACTGTTGTCATTCCCACTTACATACAGCTGCTTATTAAATAGGAATACATCTATGTATCCATATTTAATAATGTCTCTAAAATGAACCTTTCAAAACAGATTTTAGAAATACTGTTACTATAGCTCTGTAAGTGTGGGTGTCATTCAATGAGAAATTAATTGATGGAAATGCAACCTGTTTGGAAGACCGGAAACTCAGTAGCTGAGTATGCGAAAAAGGCAGCAGGTTAACTGAGCTGCTGTAAGGTACATTATATTATTGTTTAGAAAATAACAAGTTTTAATTACTGCAGTGATCTAGAGCAGATATAAGACTTTAAAAAAAATCAAGGATGCTGAAGACCCAACAGAAATGATTCTATGGTTTTTTAAAAAATTTGGTGTGAGTTGCACCAAAATGATGTAAGGACCCTATCTAGAAAATGATGTAAGGACCCTATCTGGAAATACATACATATGTTTCTCACATTGCTTGCAACCTAAATATTGTATTATGGAGCCTGAAAAGTGAAATTGATTACAAGCAACAGCTTGTTTTCATTTATATTTTTTGCAGTGAGTTACTCTTTGTAATTAGTTATAGTGAATTGATGGCATTATACTGCAATTCTCTTTTAAATTAATTTAAAATGCAGCATGGTTGCACGTCTGTCACAAATTATCCAAAATTTCTACATTCGAACAGTGCAAATTCAATTACTGCAGGTAGTTGTAGTAACGCTGATATTTTCCAATACTGATAATAGAATATTCTACAATTTTATTGTCTGAGGTTGCTACTGCACCAAACGGAAACATAAGCAGTTTTGTAGTTAATTTCAGTGAAAGCAGCACTGGGATCTTATTGCAGAGTAGTAAATGCTAATTTTTTTATGGTATCTATCCACTGTATTACTGAAGGATCATCCCTCCATGAAACAGCCTCATTGTTTTGCTCTTTGCTCATCCTAGTTTTCTATTAAATGCATTTCATCCACTTCCATTTTTTATTCTTTCTTCAGATATGATAAAAACCTGGTGTTTGCTCAGACCTGGGGAATTAGAAAAGGGATGATAATGGGATTCTTCACTGGTTACATCTGGTTCATAATCTTCCTATGTTATGCACTAGCTTTTTGGTATGGCTCAAAACTTGTCCTTGAAGAAGATGAGTACTCACCTGGGACTCTCTTACAGGTACTCATTATTATACTTGCCCCTTGCATATCTGTTCTTGAAATGTACATGAATTATTACCTAGCTTTCAGAGTGGTGAATATTGTCTGGCCATGTTTTTCTTTTCTGCTCTTTGCTCTCACATTTAATTGCCAAATATAAAATGGCAAAACACCCTATTTTGGGGGGGGGGAAACTTTGTCCCCTCTACTCCAGGACTTGGCTGTTATTTCTGTCTGCAAACTTCAAACTCTGGTTCCTGCAGTAGAGTGCTGGAAGCATGTTGTGCCAACTTCTATGCAGCTCGGGAAGCTGTTAGGTGAAGTAGAATGGCTGTTCTAGATAACAGTGGTTTAAAGGTTAGGGAACCTGAATCCTTAGATATTTTAATTATTCTCTACCGCTGTCAAATGGCCCTCAGATGGAATAACCTGAAATTACGCTTGGCACTAACAGGCCAATGCAGTGACAAAGCAGGCCAGAGATGCCCTTGACTTGTGTCCAATAACTGTAGTTCTGCACTCCCAAGGGGCAAATGGCAGACAGCGGAGAACTATCTTCTAGCTGACAAACTGTAGCCATCACTAGAAAGGACTGTCTCAAGTGCTGCCCTTCTTTCCTCTGATTCCTTTCTGAGTTGCCAATCATCTTTCTTTTGCTTCAGTTTTCTCACTTAGCACTTTAAACAGCTACACCTGGTCTCCAAATATATCTTCCTGGGTGTCTGAGAGGTTCTGGAATGCACATCCATTAATTCTGCAAGGGTTACCCAAGCAACACTTTCCCTTGTTATAACCAAAACCATTGGGCCTGTTTCCTCTTGCTTTCTCTGATTTTACGGCAATGTAACTTGGATGAGTTCAGGGGAGTCAGTTATAATAGTGTAAAGGAGAGGACAAATCTGCTCCTGTGCATTTTTCCTTCTCCCCAGGCGGGAAAGCTTACCTGCCACACCCTGCCAGCCTCTCCTTTACAAATGGATGTTGTTCTCAGAAGGCTAGTTGAGTCCTTGACTGCTTAGCAGAATTCCACAGGTGTGAGTGGGGTGTGGGAGTATAATATAAATTGACAAAGCCTTTCCTCTTCTTTGATCTCTGGCCCCAGTGCCCTGTTCTATGAGTTCCTTGTCCCTGATTAGAATGACCAACACTTTCAGACTTGGGAGCCTACAGTCAGGCATGTAAATGTAGATTTATGCACCTTCATAAAAGTGGTTTGGTTTTCAGAGGGGCTGAACAGTCTCAGGTTCCAGTGATGTCAAGTTCTGGCAAATGCTTTCACCATTCTGGCCTCATCCCCAGCTTCCCTACCTCCCCCTGTTGGGCTCATGGAGTGCAGCATCCTCAGCCCACTGGAGTTGGCCCCTGCTGGCGGAGCTCTCTAGTGATGCCTTCAGGAAGCGAGGTGGCACAGGAATGTGGCCTTTCTTCAGATCCCATGTCAGATCTCCTCTCGTGCTACCCTGACTTAGCACAAAGGGAGAAGATCCTGTGATTTTCAGAAAGGGGTGATCAGCAAGTGATTCCTTCCGTGGGTTCTTGGCTCGGACTGGGGAAGAACGGTCTCCTTGGGCAGGGTTGGGATGAATGGCTGCAAGCGCATTAATTTGGAAAACTGGAGCAGGAATGTGGGTATGCTGCAGAAGTGGAGTTGATCTTACTATATGCCCGTGAATACAGCAACTATGAAGTGGTACATATTCTGCCAAAGGAGCCTGTACACTGTCCCATCCCACAGTTGCTCAGTTCAAGTCCTGGCAGGTGGAGTATGGGTTCTGATGGCATAGGCATGACTGCTATGGTTCACTTTTACATAGTGGCTGTGTCTAGACTGGCAAGTTTTTCCGGAAAATCAGCCGCTTTTCCGGAAAAACTTGCCAGCTGTCTACACTGGCGGCAATTTAGAACACTGGACGATCTAATGTAAGATTGTCAGTGTTCTTGCGGAAATACTATGCTGCTCCCGTTCAGACAAAAGTCCTTTTGCGCAAAGCTTTTGCGCAAAAGGGCCAGTGTAGACAGCTCAGATTTGTTTTGCGCAAAAGCGCGTCTAGATGGCACGGACGCTTTTCTGCAAAAAGTGCTTTTGAGGAAAAGCGTCCGTGCCAATCTAGACGCTCTTTTCCGCAAATGCTTTTAACGGAAAACTTTTCCATTAAAAGTATTTGTGGAAAATCATGCCAGTCTAGACGTAGCCAGTGGGAGGGGGGGAAATCTCTCAGAGACAGGAACTTGCCTTTGTAATAAGGTTTGCAGGTGTGATATATGTCCAGCCATAGGTCCCACACTAACAGAGACAGTAATTCGACCAAAGAGTATTTAAAAGCTGCTGATCAGGAGTAATGCCAAGTAGTGCAATGTGTTCAAAACTCCAAATACAAGGACACATTATTATATCTTCCAATATGTTTTCAAGTATTGAAGCATCTCTCCTGCTTGCTGGCCCCAAACATGTCTGGAAGTCTCAACCCTTATTTACCTACCACTAAGGATGTTAAATATTGAGTAATTTACTAGTCGAGTAGTCAATGGAATTTCCATCGACTACTCAACCAGTCGATAGGCACTTCCACATTCCTCCTTTGAAATGTACAAGAGCCCCCACTGGGGCTCTTGTACATTTCAAAGGAGGAATGCAGAACTCTGCGTACAGCCCGGGGCCAGCAGGAAGTCCCGCTGACTCCAGGCTGCACATGAGTGCCAGCTTTGAAATGTACAAGAGTCCTCAGCTGGGGCTCTTGTGCATTTCAAAGCGGAAGTGCTCTCATGGAGCCTAGGATCAGTGGGGGACTCTGAGTCCTCTGCTGAACCAGGGCTCCATGCTGTGCTGGCACTTTGAAATGCCACGTGGAGCCTGGTCAGCTGGGGACTCCTCAGTTGATCCCAGGCTCTGCTTGGCATTTCCGCGGAACCCAGGATCAGCTGGGGACTCCCCTGCTGACCCTGGGCTCCACACAAGCACTGTGGCGGTGTTTCAAAGGGGGCAGCGCCGCATGGAGCTCGGGGTCAGCTCCGTGTGGCACTGCTTTGAAATGCCGACGTGGAGTTTCAAAGGGGCAGCGCCACACAGGGATCAGCTTGTATAGTGCTGCCGCTTTGAAGTACCCCTCTTCCCTCTCTTTGTTGCCTCTATCTGATAGAGGCAGCAAGTGGGGGGGGGGGGGGGGGGAATCAACTAGTCGACTCAACTATCTGATAAGCATTTGCTTATCGGATAGTCGACTAGTCCTTAACATCCTTAGTTACCACCCAGGTTCTGTACCAGATTGTTTTCTAAGCTTTAAAGTAAAAACTAAATCAAAACATTCAATGTCCTCCCCTACTTTTTCAGGTTTTCTTTGGAGTCTTAATAGGTGCTTTAAGTCTTGGTCAGGCTTCTCCTTCTTTGGAGGCGTTCGCCACCGGCCGCGGGGCTGCAACAACCATCTTTGAGACAATAGATAGAGTAAGTATGGAATGCCTCAGCTCTATCAGTCTGCTATGAAAAATTAGTTAAACAAGCTCCAAGACTCATAGACCCTTATTAACAATGTAACTGAGAAACATGAGGGTAATTAAGGGAACACTGACTGCACAAGAAAAAGACCTAGCTGCAATTTAAAGAGAGCATTGAACTCAATATCTTTAAAGGTTTTGTTTATGAATATTCAAGTTTTTACCAAATACTGATATTTAATGTTCAGGTCTCATAAGTGCCCCTAATGATCTGCTATGAATAGGGTCCTACCAAATTCAGTCATGCAAAATGTGTCACATGAAATCTGGTGCCCTCCTGTGAAATCTGGCCTTATGAGTGTTTTTACCTGATACCATATAGATTTCACAGGGGAGACCAGCATTTCTTAGATGGGAGGTGCTTACTCAAAAGGGAGTTGCACGGGTGCTCACAGGGTTATTTTAGGAGGGTCACAATATTGTCACTCTTCCTTCTGCATGGCCTTCAGAGCTGGGCAACTAGGGAGTGATGGTTGTAAAGTTGGCTGGAGGTCCAGGTCTGAAGGCCTCACTCCACCAACAGCAGTGCAGAAGTAAGGGTGGCAATCCCATACCCACGTCACCCTTACTTCTGTACTGCTCTTGTCAGAGCTGGGTGGTCAAAGAGTAGCAGCTGCTACCTAAGGATCCAGCTCTGCAGCTGGCAGTACGGAAGTAAGGGTGGCAATACCATACTATGACATCCTTGCTTCTGTGCAGCTGCTGGGGTAGCTCTGCCTTCAGAGCTGGATTCCTGGTCAGCAGCCACCTCTCTCCAGCTGTCCAGCGCTGATGGCAGTGCTGCTGTTTGTAGCTGCTCAGAAGTAAGATAGCAGTACAACCACCCCCATGCAATAACCTTGTGAACTCCATACAACTCCTTTTAGGATCAGGACCCCTACAATTATAACACTGTGAAATTTCAGATTTCAGTGTCTGAAATCCTGAAATTTACCAATTTTAAAGTCCTATTGACCAAAATGGGCCATTAATTTGGTAGGGACCTAGCTATGAATTAAGGCTAAATGCACAGAAGGTCTTCATATTAATACGTTAGCCACACTCCAGGAAACACCTAACAGATCTCCAACTGATATAGCACCATTGATGTTATTGGGCTATACAGATGTGCACCAGCTGAGGCTCTGTCGCCCCAAGCCTGTCTATATGGTTAGATGAGAACAAAAAATATCATTTAGCCACAGAGCATGTTGTTAGATTACACTGTTGATCTTACTATACTTGTGACAATTACAGGTGAAATAAGATGAATATAGCTGTATATTTGTTATAGCCATGATTTTTCACCACTAAATGGTGATTTCATAAAGTCATGGGATCTCAAACCTTTTGTACCAGTCTCAGACTGATGCAGTTCCATTGCCTATAATGAAGTTACTCCTGATTTATGCCCATGTACACGTGTGAAATGGTACTTGTTACTTGATGTGCCTGCTGCCAAGGCAAAAATTGGCTGTGTTTTTAGAGCTGTGATTCTTTGCAGTTTTAGTTGTTGTTATGCTATCTTTATGTATTATTTAACATGATTCTAATAGACAGACACTCTTTAATTTAAACCATTATGTGCTGTGACTTTTCCTTGAATGTATTACTATAACAAAACCACAATCTCTTTATGGTTTGCCATGACAACTCCCCAGACTTTCTAATGGCTTTTCCCAAGTGACATAGATGGCAGTGTGCCTAACACAGAAGTCATTTCTCTTCCCAACTTTCCTTACCAGTCACAACCACATTATCAATTTAGTTTAAAGTCTTATGCTCCTGTAGCAGATTCTGTACTGCTTTGGAGTATAGCCCAGAGCAGTTCAAAATGAAATGTCATTGTTCTGTATGTTGGAGGGAATACTGTATCTACTGCAGCAAAGTCGCGGTTGTTTAACAAGTAAGTGACATGACAAATTCTACTTTAGAAGCCTGTCATTGACTGCATGTCCGAAGAGGGCTACAAGCTGGAAAAAGTAAGAGGTGAAATTGAATTCCATAATGTAACATTCCATTACCCATCCAGGCCAGAAGTAAAGGTGATTATTCATAATTTCTCTTTTGAATAATTTACTGTAACTAAATAGAATGTGCTGTTATGCCACTAGTCTATAAACTCCTACATTAGAGGTTATTTTCCAAAAGCACAAGCTCTTTCTTTAAAAGTAGGCATTTCATTATTTTGGTGTCAACAGTGCCGGCTTTCTGGCTCTGTGGCCTAGCTCACCATGCAGATGTTGGCAGCCCCATTAACTTCTTGGCCCTACCTGCTGTGGGTTCTAGTGCCCCGTGCGTTCTGGGGCTCCACTAACCCCACTGGCTGGCTCTGCTCCCAGCTGCCAGAAACCTCTGTACAGGGGCTCTCTAGTCCAACAACATTCATGGTCCTGCTGGATCATGGATATTGCTAGACCAGAGAGTCCCAGACCACAGAGATTCAACCTGTACTATGTTTGCCCTTTTCCAACCTCTGGGACCTTACTCATCCTCCATGAGTTCTCAAAAGCAATTATTAACAGTTCTGGGATTTCTTCAGTAACTCCTTGAGCTATAAAAGTTGAATTTCATCTTGCCCTATCTCTCACTTAGCTAAATAGTCTTTAACCTGTTCTTTCCCTGTTCTGTCTTGCGTCCTTCACTCTTTTTGTTAATATTTTAATAGTTAATTATTAATTGCGCTAAATATCTGGTCACCATTAATCTTTTTAGTGAAGTCTGAAGAAGTCTTCTTGATGATAGCAATTAGGTCTCCTTCTTTGCTAAGTAGAAGACATACATTTTGCTTCATCACTTTCTTGCTCTTAATGTATTTAAATAATCTGTTCATATTCCCTTTTATGTCCCCTGCTATATGTATTCATGTTGTGCCTTAGTCTTTCTGAATTTGTCTCTATTCTTTTGTATGTCCCCTTAGCAATTCATCTATATTTCCATTTTTTATAGGATTCCTTTTAGTTTTCAGGTTGTTAAAGAGCTCCTTAATCAATTACATGGTTCTATAAATGTACACATGAATAGCATGGGAAGTAATAGAGCAAAATGAGTGAAGAGATTTTATAATGTAATTCTTCTGTTGCTCTAGGGAATTGCAGAGCGTTATACTGTATGTGCTAGGAACAGGGAAAAGAATATTGCCTGTCTGTTCTGTTGCTTCACTGCTGCTGTGACAAATTCTGCTTGAAAAACCTATTATTGGGCAAACAAATAAATGCAGCTGTAATAGTAAGTTCAGGACAGCAATACAGTAAATTCAGGGTTCACTGGTGTGGTGTCCTGACAGGTCTCCTGCTCCGTCAGTGATGATAAACATTCGGCTGCATGTGTATGCTATAATATACTATATTATGCCAGCTCTGTGCAGATAGCTAGCATAATAGACTTCACGAGAGCCCCCAAAGACCACAGACAGATAAGATATGAAGGCACCTGAGTCAGGTTTTATTGTCGAACGAAATACATTAATAGGTGTCAGTAGCCAGGTGGCCTCTAAGCTCCTACGTATTTGTACCCGGGACAATGGACTTGGCTCAGTTGATAGTATGGATTTTACTAATGCCCCCTTGGCTGGCCAAAGAATTAAGGTGAGGTACCCCAATATTTATAGACAGAAATGAACAATCTATGATACACATTGTATGTATCAGCTTATGCACTAATGACACGTTTGGTACCTCCCCCTGTACTTTTCTCCAAAGCATTCACTTCCCATTGTTGTACTTATACTCTTGTTGTTTCCAACTATTTTATCACGTCCTCAGCCTGGGTGTCCTCGTACTGTCCTGATGGAATGTATGTACATACTTCATGTGCATTTATCAGTGATAGCAGTTCTAGTGCTGAAAGAAACTGACTTGCAGGCAAACATTTGCTTCTGACACAGCCTGTCTATTACCCATAGCATAACTCTTGCTTACTTTGGTTCAAGCACCAGGCCCATGCTTCAGGCTCGTTCTTTCTCCTACAGCAGCCACTTCTAGACCCAGCAGACAACATCTTTGATGCAAACATACTATGTAGAGTTCAGCAGGTACTCATAACATATATGCAGCAGTCATCGAAAAATATTCAGGCCAAATTCTCCTCTAGGATGTATATATCTAACTCCTTTTGATTTCCGTGAGAGTCTGGCATAAGAAACAAAGAGCAGAATCTGCTTGCATACCTTTCATGGAAGATAATGCGGTTAATTATCTGTACATGGAAGTTCTCCAGTTTGCTTAAAAACCCTTTGGTTTTCTTTTCCCCTTTTCATTTAAGATTAGAGCAAAACGCAATGATTTCCATCTGCTTGGTTTGAGGAATGTTGTAGTTACCCTGAATGGTCTTTCTTGTGCTTTCAGATTTTGGATAATCTCAGCATGGTTATTAAATCAGGGGAAACAACAGCCTTTGTTGGACCCAGCGGAGCTGGGAAAAGCACCACAGTGCAGCTCATCCAGCGGTTCTATGACCCTACGGAGGGCATGGTGAGTATCTCACTACAGCAGGGTTTCACTCATCATAGTCACTTTAAAGGGTAGCATTGTTTTTACTCAAAGTTGGTAAGCAGGATTCTGTGACTGAGCAAATGAGCAGGATGCCTTGTTTAGTTCTGTTATGGAGTCTCCTGAATGATACAATCAGCAACATTTATGGGAAAGAAAAGATTTTAGTGAGGACAAAAATTGTTTCCTTACAAATAAGACTTAAATACGAAACTTCAGCAGGAATTGCACTCCTTCCTATAATGATAGTATTGAGGCTAGAGAATCCAGAAGTGGCAAACGGTTTTAAAGCCTGGGAAATGTTGCATAGAACGTGTAACCATTATCCTATGATACTGCTGCACTATGTGCTGAATGGATTGGCTATGCCTTATTACCAACAGCAGAAAAGTTTAATGTATAAGCATTCTTATTTCATTTACATTTGGCTTCAAGGAATAAATTACATACAGATCAATAGAGAGCAACTGAACTTAAGCGTCAAAGGGTGAATGAAATATAAAGAAAAGCCTCACTTGAACCTATTCATATACAAATGAGTTATATTATGGTAATCGTTCCATGATTTCCTCATGTCCTAGTCATGTTAACAGTCAGAATTCTCTATGTGCACATCACACCTCCCATCTGAAGATCTAAAATACTTTATAAACTGGAGTAGAATGAAAATTTCTACAGGGAAAACGCCTGGAAAATTTCAAAGTAATTTCAATTTTCCTGGTTTGAAGAGTGAATTTTTGCTTGTTCAGTTATTTTTATGAAATATTGTATTAAAATGACAGATTCTGAGCATTTGCCTTTTCAAAATGTTGTGATTTTCATTGTTTCTTCCCCCTTCCTTTCTTTCTCTTTTCCCCTTTTTTTCATCATTCCATTTTGCCTGTGAAAAAAGGAGGGGGAGAAGAAAAAAAAGGAGAAAAGAGAACAGAGGAGAGAGAAGAAAATGTATAACTGAAAAACAAACAATACACCTATAAATTTTCATTTTACAGTTTTGTGTAAAAAAATCTCCCTGAACTTTAAAAAAAAAATCCTTATTTGCAAAATTCCATTTTCTAGAGCACCACCTCTACTCCCAAAACGGAATCAATTGAAATATTTATTTCAGTTCTATTACAAACATCCATTAGTTCTCCTAACCAACACCTGCAGTGTAGTTATTAGAAATTGAGGCAAATGAAATAAAATGTCATTTCTGGAAAAAAAATTCATTCTGAATTAGGACAAAAAGTCAAATGTGAATTTTTTCACGTGAAGGAGAGATTTATTTTAGGATTTTCATAGATACATGGATTGAAAAACCACAGGGGAATGCTGTGATCATAAAGTCTGGTCATAGGATTTTCCTGAATTTATTCCTCTTTGAGCATATTTTGGCAAAACATCTAATCTTGTATAAAGATTTATATGATACAGTATAGCAAATACTACAGTTTACTTCATGGGAAGCAGGGTGTCAGAAGCATTCATATTCTTGCAGGACTAGCTCATTGTTCTCATTATTTCTTTCTATAGTTTTATTGTTGAATATATTGTCTGAAGTCCAAATTAGGCTGATTTTGATCTCTCTTATAACATAATGATTCTGAAGTAACTCCATTTGATGCTGTATTGTTACAGCAGTGTGAGATCAGCTGCCTTTTCGCTTTTAACTGGTGTTCTTCTGTAGGTTACCCTCGATGGCCATGACATTCGCTCCCTGAACATTCAGTGGTTGCGCTCACTGATTGGCATTGTTGAGCAAGAACCAATCCTGTTTGCTACTACAATTGCAGAGAACATTCGCTATGGCCGAGAAAATGCTAGTATGGAAGATATAATTAAAGCAGCCAAGGAAGCCAATGCCTACAACTTTATCATGGATCTGCCACTGGTAAATTGTGCCTGTTATAAAGTTTTGCATCAGAACTTGATGAACAATGGGAAAATTCCTCTTCCTTTCCGTCTGTAACCATGACCAGGACTGGAGAATGGCAAACATACTCCCTATCTTTCAAAAAGGGAAAAAAGAGGCCCCACCGTATTATAGACCTGTCAGCCTAGCTTTCATACTTGCAGATACTGGTATCAATTCTAACCACCTAGAAGATAATAAGGTTATCAGGAATAGTGAACAATGGATTTGTTAAGAACAAATCATGCCAAACCAACCTAATTTCTTTCTTTGACAGGGTTATTGGCATGTGCATGGGGGAGTAAGTTGTGCACATGATGTATTTTGATAGCTACTAAGGCTTTTGACACAGTCCCATATGACATTCTCATGAGTACATTAGGGAAATGTGGTCTGTATACAATTACTAAAAGGTGGGTGCAAAACTGGTTGAAAGGTCATACTCACAAAATAGTTATCACTGGTTCACTGTCAAACTGCAGGAATATATCTAGTCAGGTCCTGCAGGGATCATTCCTGGGTCTGGTGCTATTCAATATTTTCATGAACAAGTTGGACAATAGAGTAGAGAGTATGATTATACAATTTGCAGATGATAACTTGCATAAGCAAGAACTTTGGGAGACAGGATTAGAATTCAAAACAACATTGACAAATAGGAGAATTGGTCTGAAATAAACTAGATGAAATTCAATAGAGACAAGTGCAAAAATACATTTAAGAATTAAAAACCAAATGCACAATTACAAAATGTAGAATAACTGGTTAGACAAGAGTACTGCTAAAAGGATTTGGAGGTTATAGTAGATCACAAATTGAATATGAATCAGCAATGTGATACAATCACAGAAAAGGCTAATATTGTGGGAGGTATCAACCGGAGTGTATGTATGACACAAGAGGCAATTGCCTTGCTCTGTTAGGTTCTGGTAAGGCCTCAGCTGTAGTACTGTGTCCAGTTATGGGCACCACATTTTATGAAAAATGTGGTCAAATTGGACAGAGTTCAGGGAAAAGCAATGAAATTATAAAAGTTTTAGAAAAACTGACCTTCTGAGGAAAGGTTAAAAAAACTGAAAATGTTTAGCTTTGAGAAAAAAAGACCCAATAGCAAGTCTGCAAATATGTTAAGAGCTGTAATGAGGAGGACACTGATCAATTGTTCCCCATGAGGATGGTACAAGAAGCAATATGCTTAACTTGCAGCAAGGGAGATTTTGGTTAGGTAGTAGAAAAACTTTCAACAACAAGTAGTCCTGTGGCACCTTCGAGACTAACAAAAAGAAATATAATATCATGAGTTTTCATGGGTTTTTCCCACAAAAGCTCATGATACTATATGGGTGCGTCTAGACTGGCAAGATTTTGCGGAAATGCGTTTAACGGGAAAGTTTTTCTGTTAAAAGCATTTCCGCCAAAGAGCATCTAGATTGGCATGGGTGCCTTTGCGCAAAAAGTGCTTTTGCGCAAAAGCATCCGTGGCCAGTCTAGACGCGATTTTGCGCAAGAAAGCCCCGATCGCCATTTTCACCACTGGGGCTTTTTTGCGCAAAACAGTTCTTACCTGTCTACACTGGCCCTCTTGCACAAGGGGGCTTATCCCTGAGCGGGAGCATCATAGTGTTTGTGCAAGAACACTGACAATCTTACATTAGATCGTCAGTGTTCTTGCGTAAATTCAAGCGGCCAGTGTAGACAGCTGGCAAGTCTTTGCGCAAAAGCAGCCGCTTTTGCGCAAAATCTTGCCAGTCTAGACGCACCTATATGTTTGTGTTAGTCTCGAAGGAGCCACAGGGACTACTCATTTTTAAAGTTACAGACTAACATGGCTACCCCTCTGAGACTTTTCTAATTATAAGAGTAGTTAAGCTCTGCAATAGGCTTTCAAGGGACATTGTGAAACCCCCATAATTGGAGGTTTTTAAGAACAGGTGAAACAAACAGTTGTAAGGCATAGTCTAGGTATAGTTGGTCTTGCCTCAGCACGGATGGCTTGACTAGATGAGCTTATGAGAGCCCTTCCAATCCTATAGTTCTGTGATTTTATGGGCAACCTTTTGGATATTCAGTGTATTGGTAGAAAGCACAGAATGCATGAGGACAACAGAGCGACAGACATTCCTTTGAAGTGACTAAATAAGCTTTGCTATATGTATTTAGCCATATTTGGGAGCAAAGATTACACTCCCCAAGAAACATACACAGAACATTCATACCAGGGTAAATCCAGAACTACATGGTAAAAATTAATACTAGGGTTGTCAATTAATGCACATTAATGCCTGAGATTATCACAGAGCACAATTAACACGTTAATTTTTTTAACACGTTAATCACAGGCGTTTCCACGGTGCTGCCCCTTTGAATTGCCACCAGGGTGTTTCAAAGGGGCAGCACAGTAGGAGCCTGGGATCAGATGAAGTCCCCAGTTGACCCTGGGCTCCGGGCAGTGCTGCCCCTTTGAAATGCCGCTGTTGCATTTCAAAGGGGCAGCATCTGGGGTCAGCTGTGCAGCGCTGCCCCTTTGAAGTGCCGCCCTGGCATTTCAAAGGGGCAGCACAACACAGCCTGGGATCAGCTGGGGACTCCAGCTGAACTCGGGCTCTGTGCAGTGCTGCCCCTTTGAAACGCTGCCATTGTGTTTCAAAGGGGCAGCGCGAGCAGAGCCCAGGGTCAGCTGGGGACTCCAGCTGATCCCGGGCTCCTGTGGTGCTGCCCCTGGGGCAGCGTTTCAAAGGGGCAGCTGCATTGAGTCTGGGGTCAGCTGAGGATGCCAGCTGATCCTGGACTCCCGCAGTGCTGCCCCTTTGAAATGCCACTGCAGCATTTCAAAGGGGCAGTGCATGCGATTAATCATGATTAATTTTTTTTAATCACTTCACAGCCCTAATTAATACATCAGAGAACTGAAAACACTCAGTTGATATATTCCCCAAGGTCTATTTCTGCCCAGGCAAAAACCTACATAGGATCCAGTCCTACCACTCACCTCAATATATTTTTAAATAGTCCAGGAAGACCTTTCCAGCTTCCACCCCTTATCTTAATACAATCTGGCATATGGAGGTTCTCCACCCCCCCCAAATTCCAACCATCAGTAGGTGTTGGTTGTTCAGACTTCTGTGCACCCCAAGAGGGATGGATTAAGAAAGGGGCTTTAGAGGTTGCAGCCTAGGGCTAAGTGGAGCCGTACCAAAAGATCTCCGTGTCACCAAAAGTAAAGATCATTTGGTGGGACTCCTTAGGCTAGGGCCTTGGGCTGCAGCCACTAAAGCCCCTGTATTTCAGCCTGGCCTGGAGAGAGGGAGGGGTTGGAGAGGGATGTGGATCCATATGCTGCTGTTCCTCTCTTTGCCCCCTCTGGTCTGGAATTGCAAGTGCCAAAAGTGTTGTCTGTGTGCATCTCTTGCCTGCAGGCTCCACCCCCTACAGCTCCCACTGGACAGGAATCTCGACCAATGGCAGGTGTGGGGGGGCAATGCCTGCAGGCAAGTGAAGGGCAGGGCATTGGGCCACCTGTCCCTTTCTTTTCCCTCCCTCTCTGGGGCTTGCACCACCAAAAGGGAACTGTCCCCCTGGCCTAGCCCTGAGCCACCTCCCACACTCTAAATCCCTCATAGAATCTGTGCACTAGCATCTTGCCTTGAGCTCCCTCCTGCACTCAAAATCCCTTGGTCTTATCTTGGAGCCTCCTCCTGCACTAGGCTATAGGATATAGATGGGGCCATGCAGCTCTGTCTGGCTCTTTAGCTTCCTAACTAACTCCATACAAATTTTTCAGTCACCTAAATCCTGACCTGGACTAAGCAGCGTCCATGTGCCTGACATTGCTACACTACAGTGATCATCATGAGTCATGTAAGGCCACATGGGTCCCTGGAATGTTAGCTGATGGGCTGCCCCATAGTGAGGGAGAGATAGGGGATTTTTGTCCATGTTGCAGTTCTTATGGCTGAATTATACTGGGTAAAAAAATAACTTTACATTTTGTTTGGTATATATGTTTGGTTTGGAGCTGGCACATATGGGAAACCCAGTTTTGGAAGAAAAGGTTTGTTAAATATGCAGGAATCTGCTCTACAGCTCTATGAAAGATCTAGCACTGTCACATACTGTGTTTATCTTCTAAAGGTTGTTATTAATTTTGGGCCTACTCCTATAGAAATCTATGAGATTTCTACTATTGATGTCAATGAGAATAGAATAGAATAGAATCCTTTGTTGTTTATTTAATTTTTCTCTTCTACACAGCAATTTGACACTCTTGTTGGAGAGGGTGGAGGCCAGATGAGTGGGGGTCAAAAACAAAGGATAGCTATTGCTCGAGCCCTTGTCCGAAACCCTAAAATCCTGCTACTCGATATGGCCACGTCAGCACTGGACAATGAAAGTGAATCGATTGTGCAAAAAGCACTTCACAAGGTTTGTTATGTTGTATCAGTCAGTAGTAAGTATTAATGGGCCAGAAATACATTTTCAAAGCATTATGTGGCAGGTATTTTTGTACTGTTAAACATCATTGTTTGATCCTTTTTAAATAATCTTAGCATAACAGAGAATTGCTGTTAATGTTTTCTGTCAAGCTGAAACATTAATTTTAATCTGTCAAACTGTCGATAAAAGTTCTATTAGTTATTTACATTAACATTCCAAAATGGACATTTGAAACTGTACACAATAAGAATGATTTTATATAAATGAGAGATGTTAGTTGTTGTTCACAGTCTATCAATATGAAAATCCACAGGTTTCAAATGAATTAATGACTATTCTGAGATCGGAATGTGAACATTCATATTTTGAGCATATATTTCAAAAGCACCTGTTACTCAGAAATGTTCCTATTTTTTCCTCAGAAATCTGCTTGATCTTGTCGGGTCCATTTATGAGTGAAAAATGTGTGCAGTGTGGTCACATTTTTGGCAAAATGGGTCTGACTTAACCTTTAGAGCAAAGTGAAATAAATCAAATTTTAAATAGTTTTGCTTTTCATTATGAATATTAACACCACTTTTGCCATGAATAAACTGTGATCTCATTTTGAAAACAGAGGCCAAAATGTTTAAACTTGGTTGCTTCAAGTCCAAGGTCTGCTGTGCTGAGTTCACTAAATATCCTCAATGGTTAATGGCCCATAGAAGTCTCAGGAAACTTCATATACATTTAGGGATTTCTTCCACAGACCAGACGGCATTTCTTCTCACAAACAACATGGTTCCAATGGATTATCTGAACACATGAATTATCTCTCTTCCCTTTGTTAGGAAAGGAAACAATGTATCTGTGGGAATGGTGTATTCAGAGCAAGGTAATCATGTTTGAAGAGCATCACTCAAGTGTCAAACCATTCTACTGCCAATGATCAGAGTCAGAAAGGGCTGGATCCCTTTGATCCATCACTCAGGCCCTCACTGCATATCTGATTGCTGCCAAGTGAGATTACCTGGACACGCTCTTGTTTTGCCTTGTAGCAAACAATTGTGTGAGATTTTGGTCCACGGCAGGCAAGAACCCATGATGCTGTCAGAGGCTTCTTTCACACTAGAAGGAAGACCTCCTCTGTGACTTTTTCTTCATTTCTTTTCCTTCCCTGGGAATTAAGAAAAGCTTGCCTGGTCAGGGTGAACTCTGTTGCTCTGACAAGAGCCTGGCAAACTTGCTTTTCAGCTATGCTGACTCTTTACAGGGAACAACCTTGTATTCTTCCTCTGAGCCAAGATCTTTTGCCACATTAGGGAGATTGGACAGTGCACCCCCACCTAATTTAGGAAACTTCTCTCGGAGAGCAAATACAATGCAGCTAGAGTCCAGAAAATCTGCACAGGGAAAATAATTATGTTTTTAAGAAGACTCTGTTTAAGAAACTCATTCCAGAACAAATATTTTGATCCATTCTCTTGTCCAGTTTTGTCTTCCTTTAATCTCTGGTGTCTATGACAAAGGGGTTGCTCATCAAGGTAACTCTTGTTTTCTGATTATACTGGTTCTCCAGAGCAGCACGGATCCTCCTTTCTCTTCTCTACTCCAGTGCTCAAGTTCTAAAGTTTCTGGAGGCAGAGAGGAACTGAGGGACAGTTTGAAGAGGCATGTTATTTACACCTCTGATCAGTGGAATATAAGAGTCTAGGGAGCTGTGTGTGACCTCTGAATGTTAACTGCTGTTTTTTAAAGTTCTGTGGTTTTTTAAAGTTCACAGATATGGTAGTGATGTGGGTCTTTTACACATCCAAATTGATGGGCTATATGCTAGGCACATGTTTACTACAGAATGGTTCTGAGAAGGCAAGAAATTCAGAGAGCATGAGTTACCTTGGTAAGTGATCCCTTTTCACTCATTGCATGATCATTCTTGACACCTGAGAGTTCTCATCAATTTCCATATGTACTACAACTCCTGCTTAATTTTATAGCCTTGAACCTTTTAATTACCATTCAAATGACCATTCTTTGCCCTGAGATGTAGCATCTTTGGTAATGATTTATATAGCACTGCTAATACCTGCAGAAGAATCTGCAGTCCAAGGGCTAGGTCCTGAGAGGTGCTGAGGTGAGTAGGGGCTTGATCCAAAGCCAATTTAAGACAGTTTTTTACTTCACTGAACTTCAGATCATGCTCCAGGTATTCAGCTCACCATCCCTCAGAATATCAGGTTGCTGTCCTAACAATATTGTTGATCTTTGCCCCCTACCCTTCTCTCTCAGGCTCGCCTTGGGCGCACTGCCGTCTCAATAGCCCATCGTCTGTCCACAGTCAAAGCCGCTGATGTCATCATTGGGTTTGAGCATGGAAGGGCTGTCGAGAGAGGAACACATGAGGAGCTACTGGAAAGGAAAGGGGTTTACTTCACACTGGTGACCTTGCAAAGCGAAGGAGACAAGGCACTTACTGAAACAGCAATGGAAAGTAAGTGTTTTATGCTATTTTTAAGAAATTACGTTATATCCCACAGAACACAGAGCATCAATAGATTCCTTGTTAATATTAGTTGTTTGTTCTCCTTTGGTTTTTCTGAAGGATGAGTTTTAGTACTCATAGAAGTGATATATCAGTAGCACTAACCAAAATGTGCTTTTGCACATGCATGCTGATCAACCTCCCTCACATAGATTTGTCAGCAATTTTTCATCTGCATTTCCCTGGCATTTTATATCTCCTTTGCTATTGACAGTTTGGCAATGTTGTGTTGAAAAAAGAGATAAATTATGGAATATGCCAAGGTCACCCTATTTGTTTTACTGGTGATCTGAGGCAGAAGTTAAAAGCTAATATAATGACTTGTGTAATGCTGTAAAAACATAGACTAATTATCTTTGAGGATGAAAGCATGTTCTGCCACTTAACAAATTGTAATACAAATTTTTGAAACACCCTTACTAGCCACATCCACAGTTTCAAAATACAATAGTCATTGAGTTCATATTAAATTTACCTAACTTTAATATGTCAAATATAAATTAATACTAAACACATGTATTCTAAGGCATAGTAACAAAGATTAATGACATTCCTTTGGTAATGTACAAAATATCCCAGCTATGAATTGGGAATATTTTAATGTTTTGCAAATAAACACTTGGTTTAACTAAATTTTACTACAAACAAAGGAGCTTCTAACATTATATTTTACAATTGCAGAAAATAACTTGCTTGTTAAGCCAAACCTTATGAAAGTCCAGTCTTTTAGCCGTGGGAGCTATCGAAGCAGTTTGCGGTAAGCATTTAAAATATTGACACCTCTTGATACCTTTCTAGATATTTGTATTCTTCGGTGCCTTTCTAAATGACATGGGGTGGAGACTGCACTGCCTTGGATGGTGCAGAACAAAGTGAGAGAATGCTGCAAACACCTTTGCGAAAGAATAGAGAGGCATCACAAGTGTGGAAATGTAGACAGTGCACTAATACATTCAAGCCCATGAAGTTAATGAAAAGACTCCTACATTTAGTTTCTCTCCACCCTATGTGCACCCTAATCTTATGTCCTCCTGTTCAAAGGGCATAAGATTTGGGAGAAAAGTGGGGGTGGCCATTGGTGGGTTGTCTTTTACTGCTCTGGGCTCCCTACTAACGCACATACTGAACATCAGACAAGACAAGTATTACTCCTGCTTTACAACAGTACACAAGGCTGGGGAGCAGCACTGGCTATTCACGTGAATAGCTTATTCTCTTGCACTGACAGAACAGACCTTGCTTCATGCAAGTGCAGGGACTTTGATTTGTGTAACCTTTTTTATTGACTATACAAGCCTTCTCATCCATCTCACACACTATCATGACTGATGAGGATGGTCACTGTGTTGCAGATATAGGACCAAATCCTGCCTTGAGCTGCACAGGGAATGGAAAATGGTATCTGATACCGTTTCACCCTGCACCAACAGCTATCAGGATTCTGGCATAATGTTTTCACATGTCCATGTCCATATGCAATTCATATTCAGGGGGGCTGACAGACTTGCTGAATCCCTGAGCAAAGTAGGGCGGGGCGAGGCCCTGGGTAGAAGGCGCGGGGTTGGGAGCAGCTAACCCTCAGCGCCACCTAGAGCGCACCATATTGGTGCTCTGGCAGTAATTTAAAGGGTCCCCAGGCTCTGGCTGTACTGGTCTTGATACTTCTCTCTTCTGCATTGCTATCAAAACATTTATGAAAATGAAAACAGGGTCTGCTTGGATTTCACAACTCACTTCTGGCCCCGTGAAATCCTCTTTCCATGCAAGAGATTTTGTTTATTTTAGGCAGTGTTGAATCAGACGACACTTCTAACCCAGCAGTTGTAGACTGGGGTGCCATACCATCATGGATAGGTGGACTGAGCACTCATGCTGCAGCACTGTGTAGTACAGCTGCTGTGTCATGACTGTGGACCCTGTGGTGAAACTGACTTGAGTACTCTGAGGGAGCAGGAAACCCCCACTTTTCTGTGGCTTTGGCGAACATATTGCAAGTTTAACAGGAAATGCCCAACCACTATTTCCCTACAAGCTGCGTTTTCAGATATACGAGAACAAGGTATGGTATATAAACCTAAACAGAAGTATCCATTCCTGTTACGGAATTCCTCCTTCCCACAGTTAGAAGACTGAAGAAGAAGCAGTATGAAAGGCAATGCTGGGCCTTTGCAGTTACAGAGTTTGCTTCAACAAACTCTGATTCCAGGTTCTCATATTAGTCTCAGTAAAAACTGACCCAATCTTCAAAGCACATATTGTATCAGAGCATGAGGAACAGACCTTCTCACCCTTCTGTTTCACAGAGCTTCCCTTCGGCAGCGTTCCCAGTCTCAGCTCTCTAATGTAGTACCCAGCCATCCGTTATCAATTGCAGGAGACCAGTCAGATGCTGTGTATCGAATGCATCAATATGAAGAAGGCACATCCACGCAAACGGTCAGACATTATAATGACAATAGATAAAACATGTCTTAACATCTTTTGGCCCTGATAATAATATACAGATAAGTATTTCTCTAATAGGTGGTTGTAGAGGAGATACATCATCTTGCATGTGTCCTTTTGGTATTTAAACAAAGATATGACTCTTTGCCTCTGCTGTTTATGAGCTAAGTGCTGCAATTGGGTGGCACCTGATACATACATACCCACACACAAAGCCGAGCACAGAGTATGACTAGAGATCTGGGTGTAAGTGTGGTTGAAGTGAACATTCCAAAGCATGTTCAGGCCACGTGAGGGGAAATGCTCATTTTGTGGAGTATAACAGTTGCTCAGAAGTAGAAATTGCACTGTTTGTTCATTGTGGAGCTAGGCTCTCATGTGCTCTATGGCCATGTGGTAGTCCTGAGAGTGTAACTGGGGTTTCCTGAGGCCACTGACGTAAATGGGAGAGTTTTGATGACTTCCTTGGGGTTTGAATCAGTTTCTTGGTGTGGTTCAGCTACATGGAGGAAAGGGGCAGGATGCCTTTAAATGGCCTTTCAGAACTATCTGTGCAGGAATATGCACAGTGGCTATTTACAACCCCCATACCCTCTCCTCCACCTCTCTCTCCACGCCGCCCCCCCCCGCCCCCACCGGGCAATGCTGCCAGCCTCAATTCCTAGCACTTTATCAGCTCTGCACAGGGTAATGTAGAAAGTGGCACTGTTGCTTCCAGCACCGTGCAAGGGTAAACCGAGGATTCCAGCCTGCAGGGCTGTGACTCTGGCACCTTTGGCTTTCACCAACACAAAAGGAAAAAGCAGAACATTCTTCTTCCTCTCCTCCCACGTATTCCTGGTAAAATGATGTACAAAAAGTTCCGGCAATGAGCGCTTAAATAAATGAGCAGGGCACAGCACAGTCATTGTCTCCTCAATCAAAGAATGAGGTCTCTGCACTAACCAGGAGTAATTATGAGCATTCTTGCATCTGACATGAGGTCAATTCACCTAACATGAGGTGTAATTAGTGTATAACTCTGAGGCTTCTCTTTTGTTCTCCTTGTAATGGATGCCTATTCATCTCCCACACAGCGTCTACTCAGTGCCTACAACCACAGTGTTTTGAAATATTACTTAAGAATTTACCATGAACAATACAACACGTCACCTTGTGAGGAAATAATTTGAGGGCTCAGTAATGGCTCTTGCGGCCCTAGAGTTTTGGAGGGAGGAGACGGTGACCTGTCTGCATTGCAGTGGCTGGAATAATGCCAGCGTAGGGAAGCAGCAAGCATAAAGATACTCCTGACCTGGGTATAATTCCACTGGAATCAGGGAAGTTATCCTGAGGATGGATCCATGTTCCATTGTCTCCTGAGGTGTTGGAGGGAAAGTGCTCAGAGGTACCCTTGTGACAGCAGGCCCCGGCTGGGATCTCAGGAGCGCAAGACACTCTTATGAGTCTTCCCTGTGCAAGGACAATGGAAAGAAAGGGAGTCCCTCCCTGCCCTTTTTCTTATGGCCTCTAAGTGCCCCATGTATTAAGAGACATGCTAACATTTTACTCCCAATGAGTGGCAGAGAGCAATTCCTATAAGCCCTTTGAAATACCAGTTTGAAAGAAAAGGTAAAATATAGAAATGAGGTGCCCGTGTAAATTTTAATACTTCCCAAAAGAATGCCAGCTTGCTTTTCAACCTTTACACCATGACATTTCTCTCAGGAGTCTAAGCCTCTCTTGAGCCCTGAATCCTGTGAAACCCTGTGGAAGTTTCAAGTCAGCTCTATGAGTGGATGGCTCATCTGCAAGCAAAGGGGTTTTCCTTCCTCCTGGCTCTGCTTTCAGAACTAAGAGAACCTAGGAAGGCCCAGACAGTGGCGGTCTTGGCTTGGTCATATTTGCTTATAAGTTGTAGCTGAGAGAGACACAGTTGTCTGGTGATCTGAACACAGAGAATAAAATTATGCTTTCAAGAGCCATGGAAGCTCCTGTATGTGGCGCTTACTAACTTCCACATAGTAACAGGGCATGAACTGCCTCTTGTGGCACTGTCCCTACCCCCTCCCAACCCTTATCAGAAGGCCATCCATAGGACCAGAGTTTCCACAGGCTGAGACTGGGAGTGGCAGCTGCATGATAGGTTGGTGCAGGGACTACTCTTCATTCCAACACCAGCCACTCAAAGATTGCCCGGGACATACACTTTGCATATGGTGGGGGAAAGTTGATTGTCAGCCTGCTCAGAAAAACATGACCATGATGCCATGCTAATAAACATGTCATTAAAAAAAAATCTGATCACGGTAAAGTAACATGCTGAAGTTATAGTGCCAGAAATTTTCTACAGATGTGTGATGCACCAGTCTGAACAGGATAACATGGGCTATGAAGAGGAACTCACTAAAGCTACAGTGATGTGGGGAGATGAATCTCTTTTGGGTGGCTTTGAGGGAATGTTTATACTTCATAAATCAAATCTATTTTGTTAGAAGATGTTTGAGAAGGAAGAAGAGGAAGTGGAGCCTGCACCAGTCACCAGGATTTTGAAATATAATGCTCCAGAGTGGCCATATATGTTGTTTGGATCTGTTGGTGCAGCTGTGAATGGGGCAGTCAGTCCACTCTATGCTCTGTTATTCAGTCAGATTCTTGGGGTAAGTCATGCTAATATTCTAAAATTCATGCAGTAGTGTTGGTTATTACTCTTATACCTTTAGAGCCTGGCAGGCAAGAGTGATGAACAAACTAAAGCAGGAACTACGACATGCAAGTCTCAGCACTGACTTTGTCATCTTTGACAAATCTTTTACCCTCTCTGCCTCATCTTCCCAGTTTGGCAAGTGGGGATAATCCTCTGACCTAGCTGAGCAGGGTGATCTGATGAGTCAGACTCCCATCACCATAGTTTCTAAGCACCTTGCAGAAGCACATTAAGCCCTGTGACTAACATCTGGCAAGTATAGTTCCTTCTTTCTGCCATTTTTCCCTAAGGGGAGAAAAGTATGTGCTGTGTAATGTAATGTGTCGGTAGCCTGGGGTGTTTTGTGTGTGTCTGTGCTGTTCTGTGGTCCCATTAGAGGTGGCGTAATCAAAGAAGTGTGCTATCCACTTGTAACAGGAGATGGTGCGGTTTGTTATGATTCCTGCAGGAGTTTATTCCACCATCTTGGACCGATCCCCAAGAAAGCTCTATCTTCTGCATAGATGAGCTTTACTTAATGAATCAGGGCATGAGCCCTGCTCTTTCTGAAGTTGATGAAAATCCTGCTATTGACTTTAATAAGACAATAATTTAGGTTCTAGTTAATTAGTTAATGTATGTAAAGTGCTCTGTATGTGGAAACTATTAATGTTAATTGAATTGTTTCAAATACCCCTTTTCCAGGTAAAAGGAAAAAATGTGAGAAAAGTATCTACAAAAACATTATTTCCCTTTTTAATTATTTCTTAATCTGTCCCTCACCATCAAGAGGACATTGCCTGTTACATGGATGTACTAAGGGGCTTGGCTTACTTCACATCCACTCAGGGAAAGATCACAGCTAATATAAATACCAGACTCAAAAAAAAAAAAAAAATTACTGGGAAAATAGGGCCCAGCCCTGCTAAAACTTACCTGTCTGGATAATTCCACTCTCCTCCCATGAAAAATGAATGGTTTACAGGATCAGACCTAGACTTTGACAAGTGTCAAAATGTAATGGTATATAGAGGAAAATTCTGAAGACACTTCAGAATAGGAAAATATTTTATGGGCTGGGCCAGAGCTCTTCCTGCAAGATAGTGAGCACTGTGTGATCCCTGGCTGATTCCTAATCGATAAGGATTGGGTCCAGTGGGAGCTGAGCATGTTGCAGAAGGCTCTGTGCATGCTAGAAGAATTGGGCCTAACTGAGATACTTTACAAACCAATAACCAAGCATAGCCTTAGAATGTTTTAGCTGTGCTAGTGCAGGGCCTGCCAGACAGGTGGTTAACAGATGCAGCACACACCCTGCTCCACATGCCGTATGAATAGCCTCATCATTGATGATGGTGATGGACATGTTGGCATGTGTTGGAGCAAAAATAAACTCGGTGAAGGGAAAGAAGCACATTTACGAATAGAGGAAGCCAGATCTAGTAGAAAGAGAGAAATATTATTTGCAGAATTCTCAGATGTTCCCATCCAATGTCAGCTGCATTTGCATCCACATAATGCCATTTATGAGGAGGGGCACAGCAAGTCTGCACTATTGGTCCCATTACTGGGGAGACCTTCTGAACAGGCTTAAGTCTCAGTTGAGTACGTCACTGATTCATGTGCTTATGCCCCACTGATTGCTCCTGAGTCAGGGCCTGTAGCAGGAGCCTCAGAATGAATTGTGAGTGGCTGCCAGAATTACTAGGGCTCCTACAGGGGGCATGCTGCAGTAGGAGTTCTGTGACCCTTTAGCTGGGAGCAGACTGTGCTGCTCTCCTTTGCAAGCCATTGAGGAAAGGAGGCCTGGCCATGCCCTTACCCTCAGAACATCTTCCTTGCAGACTTTGGAGAAGCTTGCACCTGCACTAATGGGAAGCAGAGGCACTCCTTCAGCAGCCACATTATGGCTGGGGAATATTGCGGTGGGGGATTAAGGAAAAGAAGGTACTTTGCACTCTCTGAAATTTTATCATGTTGACTGCAATCGGAGTAGGGTCAGACTTTTGACTCCAGTCAGAGTAGGGTCAGACTTTTTTGGTCATGGTCACCTATTGTCTAGGCCTAATGCAGTAATAAACACAAATATATTTATGGAGTGTTTCAGTATCAACAGTTACAGGGATGCACTCTTGAGTAGCTGGGAAAATACTAGACTCTCTCCCCTCATTTAGAACTCTCATGAATTCTGGAGAGCAACGTATACGTTAGCCTGTTTCACAGCCATGTACACACATTTTTAGTTTTATAATTAGGTCTTCAGCAAATTCATGGTCCATTTTCATCAATTTCAAGGTTTAAGTTTTAAAAATCCTAAATGTTATGAATTCAGCTATTTAACCCTGAAATGTCATGGTGTTGTAATTGTAGAGCCATGCAAATGACACCAAAAAAAGGAGTTTTGGGTAGATCTCAGGGTTATTGTGTGTGTGTTGGGGTGGGGGAGAATTGTGATATTGCTAAAATTACTTCTGTGCTGCTGCTAGTGGCAGCACTGCCTTCAACACTGGGCAGCTGGAGAGCAATGACTGTTGGCTGTGACCCAGCTCTGATGGCAGCGCTGCACAGCAGCATCACAGAAATAAAAATGGTACGGTATGGTATTGCCACCCTTAGTTCAATGCTACTGCCACGGTCTTCAGAATTGGGCACCCAGCCAACAGCCACCACTCTTCGACTGCCCAGCTTTGAAGGCAACCCTGAATAAGGGAGGCAGCACTTAAACTCCCCCAAAAGAACCTTTCAACTTCTCTGCAACTCCCTTCTGCATCAGGACCCCCAATTTGAGAAACACTGGTTTCCCCTATGGAATTTGTATAGTGTTAGGGTAAAGGCACACCAAAAACCTAATTTCACAGTGGGAAACCAGATTTCATATTCCATGACACGTTTTTCAAGGCTATGAATTTGGTAGGGCCCTATTTATAAATTAATATTTCTATTCCATAAATAGGATTTTTGCTTCTACCATTTCAGATGAAGCAAGTAATTGCAAGAGCAAATCTAATAATTAACATATGGTATGTGAGAATGATCTAGGGAGGTTGTGGAATCTCCATCACTGGAGATATTAAAGAGCAGATAAAATAAACATTTATCAGGGAGGATCTAGATCAGTGGTTCCCAACGTTTTTTTTATACCAGGAACTGGCAAACCCATTCACAAACTTTTGGCGGACCAGTTAAATTATATTTGCATATTCATCATACAAATAATGAATATGCAAATATGCAAATAAAATGTTACTGGTCCACCAAAAGCCCCACCCCACAGTGCCAGCCCTAACTCCTAGAGCCCCTTACCCCTCCACTACCTTCCAGCGCCAGCCACTGACCCCAGAGTCCCCTGCACCCAACCTCCCCCCCCAGTGCCAGCCCCTACTCTCAGAACCCCTCGTGGCAGCCCCCCATTCCAAATGCCTCAGTGCCAGCTCCCCACCCATTAGAGCCCCCACCACCCAGACCCCCAGTGCCAGCCTCCTGTTTCCTTAGCCCCACTGCACCAACCCTCCCAGAACCCTCCCCAGTGCCAGCCCCCAATCCCCAATATCAGCCCCATCCCCAGAGCTCCCGGTGCCAGCACTGACCACATAGCCCCCCCCACTACTAGCCCCATCCCCAGAGTCTCCCAGTGCCAGCACCCTACTCTGGACACCCCAGTACTCCCAGTGTCAGCCCCCTGCCTCGTAGAGCCTCCCACCCCCATACAGCTCCCTACTACTAGCCCCACCCCTGAGCTCCCCAATATTAGCTTTGCCCCCAGAGTCCCCCAGTGCCAGCCCCTGCCTCTTAAAGCCCCCACCCTCCGACCTGCAACGCACTAGCCCCAACTTCAGACTCCCCTGGACTGCTCCACTCCCCTCACCTAGCTTTGCACTGCTTCCCAGCCACCAGCTAAGCGCTGCTGCCCGGGTTATGGCTGCTCTAAGGATGCCGTGCCAAACTGTGCAGCCCTCCCACTGTGCAGCAACGTGCTCTTCAGTGTTTGGTAAGAGACCCTGCCCCTGCCCGATGCTGGCTGGCTGAGAGGCGGGACAGGACACACTTCTCCCAACAGCCGCAGTGGGAGCAGTGTACCCTGGCTCCGGCCCCCAGAGCCACCGCGGCCTGGCAGCAGGCCATGCACCAATGGTTGGAAGTCATTGAGCTAGATGGTGCCTGGTCCTGCCATGAGGGCAGGGGACTGGATTTGATGACTTCTCAAGGTCCCTTCCTGTTCTAGTATTCTATGATTCCTATGATTCTTCACACTTGCTGCACTTTGTGCTGGTTATGTACAAAATGCCCATTTTTACAAAACATTTTTCAGCACATTTATATAAAGTTTAGCTGTATATCCATGTAGTGCAAGGATACAGAGAAGGACTAGGAGTAATTAGATCTGTGTTCTAATCTAGACTCAGCATGGGACATACTTTAGCGAGTCACTGACATCAGCTTCTTGTGTCTCATTCAACTCACAGCTCAAGCATAAAACCAGGCTAACTCCTATTGAGAAACAGGTGCTAAATCCAAAGTTTTATCTTCCCAGCTACATAAATTACAAATATTTCCCAAAATTGCTGACAGCCTAAGAACTTTCAGATAAAATAAGCTATGGAGAGTATTGTATGTTGCATTGGACAAGAACACCAGCACCCTTGTAGATGATACTTTTATTATGATAGATTAATAAGAAGAGATGATATAAAAATGTGGTGTTATTTTTTAAAAATAAATGAAATTAAGTCTGACCAAGTAATATGCTCTGCTGTTGAAAGGTGAAGGCAGACCACAGACATTTGGAGCACACTTTAATCTCTTTTTCACTCGCATCAGTATTTTGGATTTTCCAGGCTTTAGTTTGTTGCCAGGGAGTTCCAGTAGGGATAAGGAGGTGTTAGTGCCAGTATACAAGGCATTGGTGAGACCTCATTTGGAATACTGTGTGCAGTTCTGGTCTCCCATGTTTAAGAAGGATGAATTCAAACTGGAAGGACCCCCTAGGATGATCCGAGGAATGGAAAACCTGTTTTATGAAAGGCGACTCAAGGAACTTGGCTTGTTTACCTTAACCAAAAGAAAGCTGAGGGGAAACATGATTGCTCTCTTTAAATATATTAGAGGGATAAATGCCAGGGAGGGAGAGGAATTATTTAAGCTCAATACCAATGTGGACACAAGAACAAATGGATATAAGCTGGCTATTAGGAAGTTTAGACTCGAAATTAGGCGAAGGTTTCTAACCATCAGAGGAGTGAAGTTCTGGAACAGCCTTCCAAGGGAAGTAGTGGGGGCAAAAGACCTATCTGGCTTCAAGATAAAGCTAGATGGGTTTATGAAGGGGATGGTTTAATGGGATAACATGATCTTGGCAACTAATTGACCTTTCACTATCAGTGGTAAATAGGCCAATGGTGGGAAGATAGGAGTTGCTATAGAGAACTTTTTTCTGGGTGTCTGGTTGGTGAGTCTTGCCCACATGCTCAGGGTTCAGCTGATCGCCATATTTGGGGTTGGGAAGGAATTTTCCTCCAGGGTAGATTGGCAGAGGCCCTGGAGGTTTTGCGCCTTCCTCTGTAGCATGGGGCACGGATCACTTGCGGAAGGATTCTCTGCATCTTGGGGTCTTTGAACCATTGTTTCAAGGCCTTCAATATCTGAGACACAGGTGAGAGGATTATTCTAGCAGTGGGTGGGTGAGATTCTGTGGCCTGCATTGTGCAGGGGGGTCAGACTAGATGATCATAATGGTGCCTTCTGACCTTAAAGTCTATGAGTCTATGAGTTGATACTGAAAGTTAAAAATTACTTTGAAGGGGCTTTGCCAGTGGAGAATAACCAGCTCTATTTCAAGTCCTTCCAAACCATAGTTTTTATAGATCACTCCTGAATCATAAATACATTGGGGTGACCTTTTAAGACCAAAACATAGTTTGTGGTATTTTATTTGTTGCACCTATAACTAAGAAAAAAATTCCAGCATCCCTTTCTATTACATTTAGTTGCAAGAATTTAAGATAGTTTAGAAGTAAGTCTTAAAGGTCAAATCTGCCACCTATTTTCAACTACTCCCATGAGTTAAACATGTTGTTCTCTTGAAGGATTTGCAGATGTATAGAGATTTTACTTATTAAATCCAGTTAAAAATTAGAACTATTGTCATTTTATCAGAGAAGTCCAAACACAAGCTGCTGCAGTAAAAAATTAACTGGTAGGTATTCCAAATGACAGTAACTCCTATGAACAGGAACTGCTAAAAGATGACAAGTGAGATTTGGACCATTACTTCATTGGCAATCAGTTTAATAGCAGCAGTTAAAAAGATCAGACACAAAGAGGAGATTAAAAAACAGCATCTAGGAGGAAAACCAATCCTAATTTGAGCTCTGGACATTTTTTCCAATTAATTCTTTTCCCTACCCACATTGGCAAGAGAGTGGCTTATTTTCATATTGGTTCAACATGTGGGATCTATGTTTTCCCTTTGATGCTGCTAAAGGAAGATATAGACATGCTTCAATGAGAACTGTTCATGTGTACCAAAGGGCGAATTGTCCTGATTTGCAAGTTGTATTTTAATCTAAGTATTTAATTTTGCACTTTCCAATGAGCCACCAGATTCATGGATTTTATAGGTGTTAAGGGAGTTGCTCTATTTTTGCTTTACCAAAAGAAGAGAGTAATTGAGTCCACTAATCTAATCTTTGCCACAGTCTTGTGACTTCACTTATGAAGCCAGCTGATATAAAAAGGCAAAGTTCCACTGAAGTCAATGAATTCACACTGTTTTTTACCAACTGATAATCTGG
Organism: Rafetus swinhoei; assembly: GCA_019425775.1. NCBI lineage: Eukaryota > Metazoa > Chordata > Testudines > Trionychidae > Rafetus > Rafetus swinhoei. The sequence goes on along the minus strand of CM033439.1, from coordinate 40,382,098 downwards.
CTCCTCATGTTTTCATCTGACCCTCATCTTTAGGGCTGAAGTGAAAATTTTCACTGACATAGACAAATTCTGCTCACCTTGATCATACTAATACTGCCATTGTCACTCTAATGTTATGACATTCATTTTATTTCAAAAGACCTTTTCCATGCCTGATGAAGAAGAACAAAGATCACAGATCAATGGCATCTGCCTGCTTTTTGTCCTTGTTGGAGTTGTATCATTTTTCACACAGTTCCTGCAGGTAATGGCGATTCATTGAACTTCTGCTTTGCTAGTTTCTTTTTCTGTTCATGTCTATCCATGTATGCATTTGTGTGGGTCTGTATAGTAAGAGTATTTGTTCTTATGCATACCAGGGATACACATTTGCAAAATCTGGTGAGCTGCTTACAAGACGATTAAGGAAAATTGGTTTTCAGGCTATGCTAGGGCAAGAGATTGGTTGGTTTGATGATCACAGAAACAGCCCTGGTGCCTTGACTACAAGACTTGCAACAGATGCATCACAAGTTCAAGGGGTAAGAAACCATATACAATATTAGGAATTATTTTGCTCCATGCCAATTATTGCATTATTATGGTATTTGATGTCTCATTTCTAGTATCTCGTACATAAATACTAATATAAATATATATTTAACCTCAAGGTCTCTAATCTCACTCTAGCTAGTTAAGCTATTTCCAATGTGTGTAGTATCTGCAATGGGACTGGCACAGTGATCAGTTAGTCTGTGTTAAATGCAGAACTAGAGTTAGATTCTGCTATCCATTGTACTAGTGTAACCAGGTCAATGTTTTAAGTCACCAATAATAACTGAAAGACAAATTCAGTGTTTAATCCTTAATTTCTCATTGCTAAAGGTAGAATTTTGCTATAATCACTAAATGCATATTACTGAAACATATCTCAGTCATTTTTAACCACTTCCATCAATAATAATATCGAGTAAACAGAATTTTCAGTATGGTGTGGAGTTTATTACTGTTGTGACTCAGGTAAATAATCTACTTAAGAAAAACACTTTACTACTACAGTAGACTTCCGATAATCCAGAACCTATGGGACCTAGGTGGTGCCAGATTATCAGATATGCCGGACTATCAGGAGGTACTATAAAATGGTTATATATATACTGTATACATTATATACTGTATATAAAGTGTTCTTAACCCTTTTTATTGTACATACTGTATACAGTATACTGTAATGTTTTAGTTTTTAAGCCTTTTTACCCTTTTGCTCAGTTCAGCTGCTGCTGCTGTTACCTTGTGACTCATTTTTTGCCGAAGCTCACTCACTAGGCTCTTGCCATTTTGATGCCGGACTATCAGGAGTGCCGGACTATTGGATGCCGGACTATTGGAGTTTTACTGTACATAGCATGCCATTTCAGGACCAGTCTCAGGCTGGCACATTTGCAACTAATGTTTCAAAAGTAATGCTCCTACTGTTTGGGAAACACAGCCTATTAGCACCATATTCTAGCATCCCCTGCTGGTCAAAGGTGTGTGCTGCTGGGTTCTGTGCGTGCTTGATAGAATTCTCTTGCCTTTGCTGAATGACGATTCTAGTTATTGCATTCTACACAAAAAAACCAGAGCTATGAAATGAACAAAGCCAAAAACTTTTCCCAACTCTTTCAGCTCTGTAATTAATGAGAGCTCAAGTAAAGAGGCTCAATTGGAATTTATTAATCAATGATAATTAGTCAAGGATTAACACAACACAATTCAAAACATAGAAAGGATGGCTAGGGTTACCACACCAGTCTGGAAAGTGGACAAGCTACTATGATGGGTCTGGAGTTTCCCAGAATTGGTGTCCATCTCACAGTGACTAGTGAAAGTAACCCAGGAGATTTTCAATAGGATATTTTAAGAAAATGACACTACTTCATGTTGTAAAAAATAATCTCCTGGAATAGCTTCAGCTAGACTTGGCAACCCTAATTACTGCAGCTCAATTCACTCCTATCTAATGCTTGGAAACTCTGCTCTTTATATACTTGTTCAAGATAAGGAAAAATTCTTTCTTTTTCTGATCTATTGAGATCCACTTATGGGATCTCAGCATACCTAATCAACTAGCTAAAGATATCTGTAACATATCTGTTCTTTTATGGTATCTTCCCTTATCTGTCCTGATTAGAAAACACCTGGCCCACTCCACTTCCTACAGCCTCCTGTGGCTGGAAATAGTGAACTGCAGCCATTGGGAGCTGCAAGTCTCTGTGGCTATGGATACTTAGATAAACAAAATGTCTCACCACCCACCAACAGCTGACCTGTGTGGGCCTGAACCCAATTTTGAAAACCCCTGCATTATGTGATGGCCACATGTTTTTTTCTCTTTTTCTGTTTTTTTATTTCATTTTAATTAGTAATTGAATTAACATTGATCATAACCCAACTATAATACCAAATAATAATATGGTGTTATGCTTAAACAAAGCACACAAGATCTTTTATAGGGGAAAAGGCAGTACGCCGCATTTATTGAGAATACAACAGTTAGCATATGCTTTTCAGTCACTCACACACACACACACACACACACACACACACAGTCCCGCCAGTCTATGTCATAGTTACCAAAATCCAGAGTCTGGATCAATCTAGTGGTGAGCCAGATTGATCACAGAGGAAGGAGCTGGGCTCTGTCAGGCACGATCCGATGCTCCTGGAGTTGGTGGCAAGACGAACCCAAAGTTCCATGGCAAAGCACCCTGCTTTTATAATCCTTTTCTCTGTTGAAGTCTATGGATTTTGCTGTGTCAGTCTATGACTGTTTTGTTATTTTTTGATGTTACCATTTCAAAACATCTCCAAGAGAGTCATCCTGTCCTGGATTTTAATCAATTGTCTTTACTGGTGCCAGCCTTCACCTTTAGAGCCATCAATCTGCCCCTTCCTTGATGCTGGATGCGCGCTGATGATTTTCTTTTGGCGTCTGTAAGTCTCATCTCCGCCCTTCATTCTCCCCTCCTCTCTTGACCATCTGGCTTTAACGATGGCCTTCACACCTTATCTCTTCCTGAGGCATACACACCACATTTACACAAACAGCCTTTTACAGAGACCTTTAAAGGAGAATACAAACAGCAGTATTTTATATTGAGCAAAAGCAAAAGGCATTGTAAAAACTTACTAAATCTTGTAATTAAAACAGTTCACATTGAGGCTTGAGTCTTCAACATTCCTCTAGACACAATACAAGATTCTATTTCTTACTTACTAAACCTAAAAACGAAGAAATGTATATTTAACTAAAGGGCCTAAAGGTCTATCCCTACCTTAACATAAATCCTACATTACTACATTATTAACCTAAAATACAAATATAAAAATCTCACTCCTACAATGGTACCACAAGTGAAAAATGGTTCTCTTTTTCTTTTATGGTTATACATGCAAGACTAATTTTGTTGTTGCAACAAAACCAACCAAAATAAAAGAAAATAATTATCTCACATACACACATACCCCATATTGGGTAAGACAAATGTGGTGTCACGATTTTTATACTTGGACATAGAAGATACAATATTGAAACTCAGGTTTATTAAGACAATGTATGCTAGAAAACAAAGAATTAAACAATTGATTAGGCAGTTTATTTTTATATTTAAAGACATTCAGTAAAGTTAATTGAAATGTTTATTAAATTATTTGCCTATTTGACTGTATTGATTTAATTGGCTTAAAACAATTTGCCGTACTCTTACTTTGAGTCCTGATACATAGATAAAAAGCCAAGAGTTTAATTGTGTGAAGCAAAGATAAAGTTACCAACAATTATTATAATAAAGACATTTTTAAACTTTAGTCCAAATAGGAAAACAGAGATAAGCAGCAACTATAAGTTATCTCTTTTTGAATCTTTACCAAGTACTTCCTCAATGGGATCCTGTCTGATTATTTTAGCATTGCTGGAATTTTGTTGTATTACTGGCTATATGTTCATAGAGTCTCGTATGGCCACCTCTTTGTTAGTCAAAGAGAAATAAATACATACATAAATATTTGGGTCAAATTCAGAGTATTGATGCACACGAGCAGTTTTCATGGAAGTCAAAGGGAGTCATCTAAATTACAACAAAGTTATTCATAATTACATGATATTTACATTTATTAATGTTCTTGGGGACTGTTCTTCTTTACCAGTCCTTGGGAAGGTCTGTAGGTCAGGAGAACATTTAGGGTTTAATCTTGCAGTCTTTGTTTTGACAAAAATTCTCATTTGACTTCAATGGGAAACAAGCCAGGTAAACTGGGTGAATGCCTATGCAGTCAATTTATATATATTAGTCCATACCATGTTGTTTTAATATCTAAAATGCTCTAAGTTTGATGAGAAGGTATTTGATTGTCTTCCAAAGCAAATATGATAACTGATATTACTGTGCAAATACTACTCAGTAATCTTCTTTTGTTTTATTTTAAGGCTACTGGAGCTCAGATTGGAATGATTGTTAATTCCTTAACCAACATTGGAGTGGCCATAATCATTGCTTTCTTCTTCAGCTGGAAACTAAGTCTAGTCATAATGTGCTTCCTGCCCTTTTTAGCCTTATCTGGAGCTATGCAGGCTAAAATGTTGACAGGACTTGCCTCACAGGACAAGCAAGCTATGGAAATTACTGGGCAGGTAATGTTTTTTGAAAACTAATTTCATGTTAACAGGCATTTGGGGAGGAGGGTGTATGCCAGTCATAGCTCAGGCAGTGGAATTATCAATACTTAAGATACTATTTAAGTGGCGGAGGTATACAAGCTGCAGTATTTCTTCTTGTAGTGCCACTGAAATTTCATGACAACTTTTCCAGCTTTGAAAGTATACTTGGAATGTGACTTCCTCCTCAAAAGGGTTATAACCTTAAACCAGAGGTGGGCAAAATCTGGCCCGTGGCTGGATCTGGACTACAGGGTTAAGCCCTGGCGGGCCCTCACTGCTATGTTTACCTGTGCCCCAGCAGGTATTAGACAAGCACAGCTCTTGAGGTATGTCTAGACTACATGGCTCCGTCGATGGAGCCATGTAAACTAGTTTACCTGGGATAGGCAAAGAAGCGGGGATTTAAATAATCCCCGCTTCATTAAAATAAACATGGCCGCCGCTCTGTACCGATGATCAGCTGATCTGGCACAGCGCGGCAGTCTGGACGCAGATCTGTCAGCTGGGGAAGCCTTTGCCAACTGATCCCTTATGCCTCGTGAAATGCTTATGCCTTGTTAAATCCCCGCTTCTTTGCCTATGCCGGGTAAACTAGTTTACATGGCTCCGTCAACGGAGCCATGTAGTCTAGACATACCCTTGTTGACCATGAATTGCTGTTCATGGCCAATGTAAGTGGGATGAAACGGTGTCCAGTTCACGCTGCTTCCCACCACTCACATTGGCCACAAACAATGAAATCTGCAATTATCCAATATCTGCAGAGGCACAGATAAACATAGCGGCGACCTGCCAGGGACTAACCTTGGTAGGTTGCCATTTTTTTATTGCTCACCTCTGCTTTAAACAGTAAGATGTGAGTCTCTAATCCCAGTCCCTTTTATTGCTTAGTTTTAAAGTGCATATCTGAAGGTATCCTCTGGTGGCCTTAGTACCCTACCAGCAGAAACACTTTTTGCATTCTAGAATTCAGCACTAACTTAGAAAACAGTATCATCTGTTTTAAAGAGACCTGGGTTGTTTTTTCAGTGAGTAGTGTTCTGTGACTGGATAGGCTAGATTTTAGGAGCCCACTGTTTCCATATTAATTAGATTTTTCTTAGCTAGAACATAGTGTAGTAACGTCTTTGCTTTATAGGAGTAATGTAAACTGTCTGACTTTTTTGTACCATGCAGCACGTCTTCCTTTCTGTTTAATTTCAATGCTAAAGTATACAGTGCAGCTGTTATGTGTTCTCTAAGAAGCATGAGGATAATAGATACATGTCAAATGTCTTAAGCAAGTCACAGGTGATAGCTTGTACTGGGAGGAATAAGTTGTGTGTGCAGTGCTCCCCTGACTGTATGTCTTCCCTCTGTTGCTCCCACTCTCATTTTCTATTTCCTGGTTCACAAAGGTTCATCACCTTTTGGGAATGAGCATCTGGGCATGTGGATCTTAGTATGGGTCTCTGTAGAGAGGATATAGCAGGGGTGGCAAAATCTGGCCCCTGGGGTGGATCTATCCAGCCAAGCATTTGTTTCCAGCCTGCCCAGCTGATTAGCAGAGGTGCATATGTAGCCCACACACCTAGTGTGGTTCACTGTCCCATGCAGTGGCACTTAGACCACAGCAACAGCTAAGAACAAGAGACCTCTACAACATGGGCTGGGAGCCAGCTGGCTTTTAGTTCAGATGGTAGAGGCTCCTAATACTAAGCTCCAGAGGTTCCAGGTTCAAATCGCCTGGTGGCGGTTACACATACTCACAGCCTACAGCGTGTGTTCAGCTGCCCTTCCCCCACTGGCTGTGTCCTGCAGCCGAGCTGCTTCCAGGATTCTCCTGCTAGCTGTGCAGAGCAGGGGGGAGGTGGAAAGGAGAGGGGAATGCTGAAGTCAGGGTGTCTCCCTGCCCCCGTATCCCATCTCTGCAGACCAAGGGTCCCAGAGAGAGAGACACACAGCGGAGCTTCTCCAGTCTGAAGCCTGGATGGTAAGTGACTTAGAGGAGTGCCTGTCTTAAGAGGCAGTGCACTGTTTTTAAGTTTTCTGCGCTATTGTGCTCTCTCTCACACACACACACATAGAGCAGGACAGCTTTCCCTGTCTTAAAGAGACAGAGTGTGGCTTCTCTCAGAAATTAGCCAGCAGCAGCCAGCACACACACTCTGTGTCACTGTCACACACACACAGTCTGTGCCACACACACATTGCCACACACACTTTCCCATCTCTGTGCCACAAACACTCAATCTGTGTTGCAAAGTCTGTCACACACAGAGTGTCTCTCTTTCTCTCTCTCTCTCTGTAGCCCCCAGTCCCACCCTTTATGCCCAAGGCCCTGCCCCTTCTTGTGGGCCCAGACCTGGCCCATGACCATGCATCAATATTCATGAAGTGCACCCCCTGCAAAAATTATTGCCCAACTCTATTGGTTCTAGGAAGCCAATCAGATCAGAGTTACTTAGATATTGCTTTAGCCAAAACCGTTAGCTGCATTTTCCAGAAATCTTCTGGTCCATGTAGCAGCAGTTGGGGAGGGGAGAAAAGACAGGGAATGGCAGCTGTTCTTTCTCCCCATCCCTAGTCTGAAATGGAGATGAACATTACAGCTGTCCTTACAGCACTCATAGACTTCCTTCTCTTAAAAGCTGTTACTGATGCTGAAGGCCACATGGGGCCAGGAGTCAGAACAGGGTCAATTTTAAAATGTATTTGGTACAACAGTGCCGGTATTGATCTGTGCCAAGAAAACGGGCATAGTCGGAGCACATGGTATTAGAAACACTCCCCATTTAGTAACTATACAGATATGAGGCTTCCTCTTCCTTCTTTTCCTCTTATGCAGAGGGAAAAAGAGATTATGAAATGATCTTTTTCATATCTGTGATAGATGTAGGCTGTGCTGGCCGAGATAAATAGCACAGTTCCTCATTCTCTGGGACTGAGGCCAAACAATGTCAGAAGTGAATTCATTTGAACTCTGGAGGTGATGAAACATAACACAAGCAAAAGAACCAGACAAATAATCTAATAGCCATATTTAGACATTGACTGTGATGCCCAAACCTGTGGTGGACAGGAGGAAGCTGACATATCAGCAACCCTGCAGCTTCTGGTCCCCAAAGCAATACTACTAGGAACTGCTTTCTCATGGTAAACAAATGGACATAATAGACAGTATGTCATGCTTTGTTATTTGGGTTTGCTACCTGATATCTAACAGTGCCATCTACTTACAACAATACCGTCAGGCATTGGGTGAACAGCCCGAGAGAGCCCCATAACACTCCTAGAAGGAAAGAGATGAAGTTAAAGTTCCAGCATGCTATGAACTCCATCCCATTGCAAAACAGAGCAGCTGGTATGTATTCTTCAGTGAGTCAGCCACAGAAGAAACATAGTGGTCCTGCAACCAGAAAATACCAGGATAGTCTTGGACACCCGTTTTGGAACTATTGCATAAATACTAACCACTAAAAACAATGGCATGGGGGAAAAGGGCTATGCCATAGAAAATCTTGAATGTGCAGTGAAATACTAACAAAGACACCACCAGATAAATAGGGATATGCAGTCTAAATAAATTAAACTGTAGAAATTTATGAGTTCTACAAATGTAGCTTATCCTTGTATGTTAACAGAATTCTAGGAAATCTTTTTTTAAAAAAACCCACAAGCTTAAATACATCATGAATTAAAATAATTAACACTTCATAGCACTGATAACACTAGTTCAAACATAGACACCCAAGTTTATCAAGAGTTAATGCTGACTATTGACTCATTCACAATGGCTAAATTATTTACTGCAAATGATCAATCAAAAGGCCTTCCTGAAATTGATGTAAAGATAGAAACTTGACAAATGAGCAGGATATCAGCCATTATTCAGTGGAATGACCCAGAGGCTAAGAAGACAAGGGCATTCAATGCTTCAATAGCACTGGCAATGACTGATTATGTCTGGTGATATTTTTCTAATTTATTCAACAACATAGCATCCAAAATAAAAGGGGTTGTTTCTTTTCTACAAATGATTGCTTATTTGCCATTTTCAAATATAGAAAAACATAGGCTGAATGTTCATGGTCACAGTGCCTATTTATTTTCTCCTTCAAGGTACATGCTAATGCACCAGGACTAATTCTTCACACTGGCCTAGAAAAAACTTAATGGTCCTAAAGAATTTGTAAATATTCATATTCAGCTCGCCTGTTCTATGCTGCAATGCAGAAAGCGTCCATAGGCAATTTAGTCAGAATATCTGTAGTGTAGATAAGAGAAAACAAAACAGACAGAGACATTACAGTTGGCAAGGAAAATAGCAAACATGACAAACTCATAAATTAAAATACACAGGACAAATAGGATGAAGCAATAAACTGGTATAAACTCGGTATGCCGCCCAGTGATGAAAATATAGCTTTACTGTGGCTTGAGACTTGAACTTTACAAGCAACGAATCCAGATTCTAATCCTTACAATTAACAGGAGTCTCAAAAAAGTTTCCAAAGCAGATAAAAAGAAAATGGGGAATTGATAACCGCTTCCTACTGTGCATTATACTATTATTCTGTAGATTATGCATGCAGTCAGGCATGGGATTACTCTTTATCTACCCTGTGACTGAAATCCAGGTCCCACCAAAGTTGCGGGCAATCTGCCATTGACTTCAGTGGGACCACAATTTTATCCCCATCTGTATATTTCATCTAGACACCTTTCTTGAACATGAATCAGCAAGGTATTAGCTGAAGAAATTAAGTAGTAAATTCAGTTGCCTTTAATTTATAAAATGTGTGGACTCTGAAGAAAGAGAACTGGCGACTACCATCCCTTTTCCCAAGACCTATTGGTGTACAACCCTCCTCCCTCCCCAATAGTTGAAATAAAATTTCTTACAAACAAGAAAATAACCACTTTTCATCTGTCATTAATACCAACATTTAAAATGTTTAGCATTATGGCAAATTCTGATTGCTGCCTAAAATGCCATTGACAAGCCTGTGGTTATACCGATATATATATTACAAATCCCTAGTCCTACACTCAAATGGACACAGATCTCCCAGTACAACACAGAATCAGCAAGGGAAGTTGAGGAAGGCCATGTTTCAGCTGATGAGGAGGGCTGCCACAACAACCACACTGATTTGTTTGGAATTGGACACATACTATTATTAAGGAATAGCAGTGCCAGTTATATATGCAAAGTGAAATTCACCCAAGTGGGAGAGCCAAAGCAAGGCCAACCTCAGTATGAATGTTTTGCGGTAGCCTGAGCTGAGGAGAATGAACTTCAGAAAAGGTCTTGTGTGAAGTTTGGATCAGTTGTTATTGTATATGAACCAATTTGTACATCATTAGTTTCTATAATATACCAAACAGTCATGTTGCCCTCCTACTGAAAATTGGGGTAAAGAGGTTGTCCCACTTTTCAGAGTGATTCATAAGAGTTTTTACCTGTGACCTCTTTTTTTCTTCTTCAGATTTCCAGTGAAGCCCTCTCTAACATTAGGACTATAGCTGGAATAGGGATGGAGAGAAAGTTTATTGAAGCCTATGAAGAACAGCTGGAAATCCCATACAGAGCTGCAATCCACAGAGCAAATATTTATGGACTCTGTTTTGGCTTTGCCCAATGTATAGTGTTCATAGCCAATTCAGTCTCTTATCGATATGGGGGTTTTTTAGTGGAGAATGAAGGACTTCATTACAGCTACGTGTTTAGGTAAGACGAGACTTGCAAACAGCATACTCTAATGCAGAAGTATGTTGTTTACAATAAAATTCACAAATGTACATAACCCCCAATGTAAAAGCTTTCCTCTTTGATTACAGGGTGATCTCAGCCATTGTGACCAGTGGAACTGCTTTGGGAAAAGCGTCTTCCTATACTCCAAACTATGCTAAAGCAAAAATCTCTGCTGCACGTTTTTTTCAACTAGTGGATCAGGTTCCCCAAATCAGAGTTTATAGTGATGGAGGGGAAAAATGGGTAAGAGTAGAGATGAATAATGCAGGAAATGGTATAGGTCTTGAAAACCCAGTAATAATGGACTATTCCATACATATCTCTATTGGAGTATGTCTAGAGAGTGGCATTATTTCAGGATACTGGAAATATCCCCAAAAAGCTATTCCACGTCTTTTAAACAAGTCCGTTATTTCAAAATAGCTTTTGAAATAGCTTTTGAAATAACAGGCTCGCTGTTCTGACGCCCCTGTAAACCTTTTTCCATGAGGATTAAGGGATGTTTTGGAATATCTGTTTATTTCAAAATACACTAGAAATAAGCTACGCAATTTGTGTAGCTCAAATCGCATAGCTTATTTCGAGCTCTGGGTGCAGTATAGATGCACCCTTGGTGAGCAAGGCAAGGTGACATCAGTATACTTGCTACATATCCTCACCTTTTGGGCAGTAGTGAGCTAAAATGTAACCAAGCGATATGCAGTTCAATTATTCCCTGTCTACCAGAAATTTCACCCTGAGTATATATAAATAAAGGATGAATACATTTTAATAACTGATCTGAGAGTTGAGAGCTGTATGGATTCAGTGGATAATGAGATTTTCTTTCACCTCCACAACAGTGCTTTAAATGCAGATGAGTTCAAATAGCTAACCATGGTTATCATCTGCTGCTTATTGTATGAGCACATCACAGATACCCATCAAATTTGGCATTAACTGGCACTTCTGTTGCCAATGAAAACCTCTGAATGGAGCTGGAGAATGAGGTATCTTCTCTGCTCAAGATGCAGACCCCTTCTCTGTGTAGGCAGTTGGGTAGTGTATGTGGGGAAGCTTCCATTGATAGAAGGAGTACAGCAGCATAGCTATGGCTAAATAGAAAACTCCCATCCCAGGAGAGTCAAGCTTGACTGTCTTCAAGTTCCTCAGTCCCCAGAGTTATTTCACAAGTACTTCAGTCACTCACAAAAACTGATATTGGAAACAAGAATCATATTTCATTTAAGGAGTTTTGTCTTTTTTTAGAATTCAGTTCTCAGCACTTTCTCTCTCACATTTTCACCAGGACAATTTCAAAGGAAGCATTGAATTTATCAACTGCAAGTTCACATATCCTTCTCGGCCAGACGTTCAAGTTTTGAATGGCCTCTCAGTGTCTGTTAAACCTTCCCAAACACTTGCATTTGTTGGAAGTAGTGGATGTGGGAAAAGTACGAGTGTCCAGCTTCTGGAGCGCTTTTATGACCCTGAGAAAGGACGTGTGGTAAGCAGCTTTCACTACTCGAATAGGTTTAGTGCTTGTCAGCTGCAGAAATCTTCAGGCTCAAAAGTTTTTCCGGTGTTACATAAGAGATTTCACCAAAGAGTCACTGACTAACATTTACACAGCTGAGGTCACCTGAGTGGATTTTCACACTGTTCATAATAGGTAGTAGTGCTCTCAATCTTTCCTCAAATGCACAGTCTAAAGTTCTCCAATAAGTTGGTGAACCTTGGCTGAGTCTCCCTGCTGATGCTCAGTAACAGTCACTAAGGGGCCCTACAGGGAGGTAACACACATCTCTACAGAAATCCAAGCACATAGATGGTGCTAGCATCAGGGAGAGCATCACCTTCACCAACACCCTGCTGCCCCAATCCTGCCCTGCAGAATCCACATAGCCCAAGTGCAGAGAGATCTAAGAAGGCTAGGGAAGGAAAATTCCCCACTTTCCAATAAGAATTGGGAGAGTTACACTCATGAGACTTACCTCTTCAAGAAAACTTGACTGGAATGAGCCAGACCTTGCTTTTTTCTCAGTCTTCTTGTAGGCAAAAGTCTCATTGAAATCAGTGGGAGCTTTGCCTGAATTAGAACCGAGCAGTTAAAGTCCATATATCAAGATATCAGTGATAAAATCTATCTAAAAGCCAATGAATATGGCTTTGAGTAAAGCCATTTGGCCCAGAAGGGTTCTTTGGTCACAATGTGAGTACCCACATTTTTCCTCTATTGCTTGCCACTTAGGAAATGTGGCCTGTACAGTTACCTCCTTAGATCGGTGTAATTTCATAGATTTCAAGACCTAAAGGGGTCCTTTTGATCATTTAGCCTGAACACCTGTGTAACACAAGTCATAGAATTTCTCCTTGTAATTCCTGTGTCATGCCCATTACTTCTGAGTGCATTAGAGAATTTTGATGTAAAAATTTTGAGTGCCTAAGAATCTACTACATCACTCAATAAATTGTACCCGTAATTAATTCCCCTCACTGCTAAAACTATGCACATTATGTCTAGTCTGAATATTTCTAGGTTTAGCTTCTAGCCATTGGGGTTTTTGATGTCTCTGCATGCTAGAGTAAAGAGCAGACTGCTATCAGAAATCTTCTCCTCATGTAGGTACTGAAAAATGTAGCTTGTTTTTCAAGGCATCCATGGGCAAGCAAAATAGTCAAACACATGCTTAATTTTCAGTAAGTAACTATTCCAGGGGACTTCAGTAGGTTTATTCACATGCATAATGTTAAGCGTGGCTTTAAGTACTTTGGTAGTTCAGAGACACACCCAATATATATTTATTTACTAAGAACAAAGATGCTAAATCTAAACAGTATTCTTATTCGAGTTACTTAAAATAGTGTGATGTCTTGCAGACTTTATTTTACAAAACTGTATATATTTAAAGCCTTGTTGTTGGGACTGTTTTGTTTCATTCTTTGTATGTTGCAGTTATGAAATGACGTATCATATTTTGTCTTTTTTTACTGGTAGTTAATAGATGGCCATGATACCCAGAAAGTAAATATACAGTTTCTTAGATCTAAAATCGGAATAGTGTCTCAGGAGCCTGTGCTATTTGACTGTAGTATTGCTGATAATATTAAATATGGCAATAATTCCAAAGAGATCACTATGGAAGAAGTTATAGAAGCAGCAAAGAAGGCCCAGCTGCATGACTTTGTCATGTCCCTTCCAGATGTAAGTATACACTATTTGTAAGGACAGTAAAAAACTAAAAAAACCAAAATCAAACAGATGCCATGATGGTGTCTAAACAGTGGAACTACAAAAGTTCAGAAAAGCAAGATATTTGTTGTAATGAGATTTCTCACCAAAGTAAACTAAATCTTTCCATGTGACAACACTGTACTTTATTTTCCCAGATGTCAGGGTGGTAGAGTGGATGGAGAATGACATTTTTTTGTGCGCATGATTTATTCTATGGGGATTTGGGATTTGATTTTTTTAACTGTTGGACAAATACTTTGACATTTTTTCTGTTGGTTATTTAATTTTTAAACTCCAGTAGGAGATACCAAGGAGTGTAATCAAACAGAAAGGAGAGGAGGCATGGTTTCATGGACTCAGGACCCACTCCCTGCAATATTATCCCAATGTATGCACTATTGTAATTGTGGACATGCTCACTTAGGAATAAAATTTCCCTTATTGTATATTTTTCAGAAATATGAAACTAATGTAGGGGCTCAGGGATCCCAGCTTTCTCGTGGGCAAAAGCAACGCATCGCTATAGCTCGGGCTATCATACGAGATCCTAAAATTTTATTACTGGATGAAGCGACATCTGCTTTAGACACAGAAAGTGAAAAGGTAAATGTGCAATAAAAGAGAACGAGGGAGATTCAGTATAATTATCTAGATGTGTTCTCATAAAAGAAATGTCCATACTAATAATTCAATTTTAATTTTTCTGTCTGGTACAGAAACTTTGGAAAAGCACTAGATAAAGAGAGACCCTAGTATCACAGTCAGTATTTGCTCTTTGAGTAAATTCAGCCATCAAACCCTATTTATTACATTCTAATATATAAATATACAAAACCAACCAGCATAACTACTTTTAGACTGAGAGGTTACCGAGGTCACCTTTCTTGGTGTTGTTTATACTAGTTCCATTTTCAAAACTTTGCAAAGTTTCACATGCTCAGTCATTGTACATTAAAAAATAACATTAAAATAAATATGTGAATAAAAGCCTGAGCATGCAAAAATATCATTAACTTCAATTAAAAACTGCAGCATTGGAACTAAGAATTCAGTCAAGAATTTGCATGGCTTTCTTGCACCTCGAGATGAAAGTAACATTGGGAATTTTAAACAACTTCAGCATTAAAATGAAATTCAGGAGAACTGAAGAACTCATGTATAATGTTGAGAGTTATGCATATTTGCTAATTCCTCCTGTATACCAGCAGTTTAGTTCATGGGACAGCCTAACACATCAGTAACTTCACCTTTGATTCAGCTTTAGTTCATATGTGCAACAGTAAATTTTAGAAATGCTGAACCATCTAATTAGTGGTATAGAACAGTGGTTCTCAAACTTCATTGCACCACAACCCACTTCTGAAAACAAAAATTACAATACAACCCTGGAAACGGGAATCAAAGCTTCATTCTGCCCAAGCCTGGAGCTGGAGGCCAAAGCCAAAGGGCTTTGGCTCTGGATTGGAGGTAGGAAGGCTGTAACCTGATACAGCCGACTCACAGTTTGAAAATGGCTGATACAGAATAAACAGAAATTTGCCAGATTTTGACCTCCATTTCAGCTCGCATATTTTCATTCTAATACTTTGTCTATTGTCTGCAGACTGTGCAAGCCGCATTGGATAAAGCCAGAGAGGGACGGACCTGCATTGTCATAGCACATCGGTTGTCTACAGTTCAACATTCTGATATCATAGCTGTCATGTCTCAAGGCATTATTGTTGAAAAGGGCACTCATGATGAACTGATGGCCATGGAAAGAGCTTATTACAAACTTGTCACCACTGGAGCACCAATTAGCTGATTTGCCACAGGCTGTGGGTCAACTTGAAAGATGATACTTTTCTACTAAATGAGAACTCTACAGTTGGTAGGGCAATGCTGGTATCCCTTTGAGTTATTATATGGTAGAAAACACTCTGTCATATGACAAGTTACATGAGAAACTATTGAGCCTAATATATACAGTATCTGGCTTTCTGGAGTAAGCAAGCCCTGTAGGATCATATATGGTGACTATAGAATAGGCTGATTTCAGTCAGGAGATAGCCTCACCCATTTCACAAGGGAGAGAAGGAAATCTCCTGATAAGAGAGCTACTTACCAGGAGTTGCTTGGAGCTACTCAAGTGTGAGGAACGCACGTAAAAAAATGGCTTTGTAGTTCAGCTGCACAGTGCCTTACTTGCTTGACTAAGTGACAATCAAGAAAGAATCTACCCTACCTATTACCATGTCACAGCAGGGATTGCTTCTTTTGGCAAGTTATATGGCTAAAACACAACACCGAGTGTATGATGCTATATTTTATTTTTGTGATGAGATCACATATTTCCTAACTTGAAGGTTTTACAGACAGAATTAAAATAGATATAGTCAGTGTGGTTACACAAATCTTTTTTTTGTCCCACCGTTTGTCTCTTTTGTCTGTTTAGATTGTGGAATCTTTTTGGTAAGGACTGTCTTATACACTGTGTGTCTGTATAGTGTCCAGGACCACTGAGCCCTGACCTACACTGGTGGATCTAATGCTAATTGTGAAACAAATAAAAAAAAATAATAAAAAAGTTAGCTTCATGCCGCTATGATAAAGAAAAAGATTGAGAAGAGTAACAGATCCTGGTAAACAGTATTTCTTCTAAGTTAGCCACAGTATTAAATGGCCTCAACTAAATGATTTGAATATGAATAAATACTCAATTAAATCAAGTAACACAACAATTATTTTTCACTGTTATTTCTTTCTTACCTTGAAACTGTGCTACCTAAATAGAAAATGTCAAATTTTCATCACTAGGGACCATATAATGTAATTTCTTTTTAAGGAGAATTTAAATATTCTGTAAAGTTTATAGAATAAAAAAGGGCTCCATTTCTATAGATCAAGAAAAATATTCACAGTTGTATTAGATTGGGTTGACTTTTTTACATATAAATTATCATGCTTCAAGGCATAAGCTAAATACTAAGTGAAGGTTAGGAACAATTTTCCTCTGCAGTTTCTCCAATTTGAGATTTATTGCACCTTTCTCCAAAGTCTCTTTTTTGACCTGCCTAATTATACTTTTACATCTGACATACAGGATTTATGCTCCTTTCTATTTTTCTTAGCAGAATTTGACCCAGTTTTTTAAATGATGCCTTTTTGCCTTTAACTGACTGATTTACTCTGCTGTTTAGCTATGGTGGCATTATTTGGGGCCTCTTACTGCTCTGTATTTTAGTTGGGGTTATACATTTAGTTTGCACCTCTACTATAATGTTTTTAAATAGTTTCTATGCAGCTTCCAGGCATTTCACTCAGGCCATCCTTAGGATATATGGGGCCCCACGCAGTGCTATTAAATGGGAAGCCTGTGAATTTTGTCCAGGCTTCTTTCCTTTCAGGCAGTGGTTCCCAACCTTTTCAAGCATATGGACCCCTTTTCAATCTGTTAATATTTTACAGACCCCCTCCCCAGGGGAGCAGCAGGAAGCGGTGGCAGCACATCCCTTGGTCTGCGTCCACCCCCCTCAGCTCCCTGTCCCTCCATCCCCTGCCCATCCATGGAGGATACGGCAAGGGG
Organism: Rafetus swinhoei; assembly: GCA_019425775.1. Lineage (NCBI taxonomy): Eukaryota > Metazoa > Chordata > Testudines > Trionychidae > Rafetus > Rafetus swinhoei. Next base: position 40,364,904 of record CM033439.1, on the reverse strand, counting down.
GCTCTCATGGTCAAAGGCAGCTCCTGCCCTGGCACTCTGTATTGGCTGGGGAGGGGAAAAAAAGAAAAGGAAAAGAAAAGTAAGGAAGAGACCCACTGCAGGACTGGGAGGGGGGAGAGGGCTGGAGCATAAATAGCAGAGCAGGTGGTGGCGGGAGGACAGATGGTATCAAGGGTATCAAGATCCCAACATGAGGGCAGGCGGCAGTATGCGTGCAGCCTGTTGCAAATGGTGAGCCCCGGGCCAAGCCTTATTTCTCTTTTCCTTTCCTAAACTTTCTGTGGACCCCCTACAGTACTGTTGTGGACCCTCAGGGTCCACGGACCACAGTTTGGGAGCCACTGCTTTAAAGAGATCCCTGAATCACGGTACCAGGCTGGATGCCCACTGCACCCTGCTGCAGAAACTGCTTTGAGATCTTCCCGCTGTCCAAACATGACAGAGCACTAACACATTGTCCTCCCCCGCTGCCCTCAACAGAGAAGCTCCTTCTGTAGACCCCAAGCAAAGCAGGCAAGAAAATGAGCTACAAAGTGTCGCGAGAACCACAGGTCCGATGATGCATACCCAAGGGGGGAAGGACAGAACCAGGTGGACAGTTTTAGCAAATAAAGGATATTTATTTATGACAGTGATGAATTTATAGTATTTATTCTAAGATTTTTAATAGACCGTGTTAATAATGAATTTACAGTATTTATTATATTTATTCTACGATTTCTAGTTAAATGTGTCAGAGATATAAGGATGGGAATGGCAAGGGGAATAGTCTCTATTCTAAAAATATCCAGCTACACTAATGAAATAACAGTGATAACTACAAACTCTATGTACTACCCAAAACAACTACAACACTAAGCTTATACAACAAAGAAAATCAAATCATACATACCAACTACACAGCACACGGAACATTTCAAAGATATCGGTTCGGTTGCGAAGGCCTTGGTTACGTCCGAGAGTCGGGGGAGGTGGCTGGTTGGTTGATCAGGCCGGCAGCGCTTTGGAGTATATGGGAAGGCACACGCACGGTGGTACGTGTGTTGCGAAGACCTCCTCGAGCGAACTGTGCGATGGGTATTTATCCCCAAATCTGCACATCGCTTTCCCACGCTTGCATATTACCATAGATGGCCCCAATGGTCACCAAGTGGGGGGGTCTGTGTCCCAGGGGTTGGGCCGAAACTGTGCAGGTTTCATGCGACCAGGTAAGCCCCGCAGTTCTCACGCCAAGGTGACGGGTGGTCGTCTGAGGCTATTTTCCCCTTTTCACACCTTCCCTTTTTCTAAAGGCAATGGTGTGCAGGAAGGGTGCGGCCGGTTTCTCCCAAGGAGTACTGCAGCCCACTACAGCAAGAGCGGCCTGGCCAAACTTTTTTACTGGGGGGGCAGTTTCTTTTCTCTAACACAAAGCTGAGTAATTACCTCTCCCCTCCTCTCTGTCCAGCCTCCAAGGGAGCCCCATGCAAGCCCCTAGCCAATACACGTTTGTCTCCCAAACCAGATTAAAGGAACTGTGAGATTGGTGCACGGCCAGAATGGGGGATGGTAGGAGGGCGAAGAGGCTCCTGTCTCCAAGACACATGCACGACTGGGGGCCCGGAGCTAGGAGAGAAGAGACAGCAGTAAGGAGAGGGGGAGCCTAGGGATGGGGGCCCAGCTGCTGGCTAGGGGACAGAGAGTGAGGCAAAAGGATCAACAAGGGTGCTGCACACACAGAGCAGCAAAGGAGCCAGCTAAGCTCCCTTTCTCTCCCCTCGCACAGGAGAGGTGGCCAGGGAGCACAGCAGAGACATACCCCATCACAGAAGAGAGGGCAGGAAAGGAGAACCTGGCACAAACCCACAGCAGAAGGAGGAGCAGGAGAAGTGGGGTGGAAGGGAGCCCAACTGTGATGCTCCCTATTCCTCTCTGCATAAGGCTGTGCTGGCAGATGGGAGGGCCGATCCCAGAGCAGCCCTGACTGGATCAAGTTTTTATGGCTTGAGCTGAAGTGTTTCTAAGTTGCATACCATGATGCCACCTTGTGTGTGTTGCCTCCTGACACAGCTGCAGCCCCTTAAACATATTCAGCACATGCAGCTTCATAAGGGCACCCACAAATTTGGTGCCCCAAACTTTCAGATGCCCTATAGAGCCATGTATGTTGCATATGACTAAGGATGGTCCTTATTTCACGCTTGTGACTGTTTCTTTTAATTTCCATTTCAATAGCTCTCTCGTTGTGTAGTACACCTGTTTGAAGCTGCTCCTGTGTTATTTCCCCCCTTACATAATTACATTGTGGTCACTATTACCAAGCAGTTCAGCTATATTCAGCCTTCATTTTGTTGAGCTAAACAATGCCAAGCACCAAGTCACCTCTCAAGATAGTTTTTCTATACCTCTGATTCAGTGGGAGTCAATCCCAAAACACTAGACTAGCTGGACTACTCACGTGAAGTGGTATGAGAGGTCCTCTATTCATAAGCTTCTATTGATTTTAAGAACAGTTTAACTTATGTGCAAGAGGACTCACTCCTGGGGCTGATTTGACCACAGAATTACTCTCCCCCCTCTAGGGATTATACCAAGGTGAGCTCCATTAATTTACAGCCAGGGTTCCATATAACCCTAGCAGTTGTGGGTTCCACAAGCCAAATACACAGGAAAGCCTTGGAACTTAACTTCATTTATAGGTGTGGAACCCATCACAAAGGTATGAATAAAGACATTACCTGGCTAGAACACTACCGTCCACATCCTAATGACTTAAACAAACAAACAATGGGTACTTAAGAACAATTTGTACCTTCTCTATCAGCTTCATGGTAACATGAACACTCTAATTGACTTCCCCTCCTCCCTATTATTTATTTTGGAACTGGACCTTTAATAGGCCATTCATCAGAAGAAGTGGGTTATGCTCACGAAAGCTCATGATACCATCTACATGTTTTGTTAGTCTTTAAGGTGCTGCTAGACCATGTGTTGTTCTTTTAAGTTGTAGCTACAGTTCATCTCACTGCAGGTAGGGAGATCCTGGCTAGCTAACCTACTTTCTCAATTGCTCTGGCTTCTTATCAGCATCTCAACACCACAGATATGGGGGAGGGGAGAGACATCCTGTTTAGTTTTCACTAACAGATGTGAGGGAATTATGTCCTAATGTAAACACTACAGGAAGTTCATTCCCTGTGGCCCAAAGTGGGTTGATGTAGGCTAGTTGCACAAATTAGTCTGCAAAAACTGCAAAAGTTAAAAGCGTGGGCATGCAATGCTCTGAAGTAAATGAAGTTCTGGTCTTTGGTTTAAAATGGTCATGCTATGAAATCACAGCTGAAGCTTAATTTTCCCAACTGCTTGGAAAACCTCAGTTCATTTAGCACAGAGGGAAATTCTGGAGATCAACTGTCTTCATCTGTTGGGAGCCTTTGGATGCTGAAGCTCCTGATCTCTGCAGAAGCTTAGCTTTAGCTCTGCAGAGGTTAGAACCTTCACTAAATAAAATCGACAACCTCCTGTTCTTCTGATAACATTCAGGTAGTCTGGTGGCTACCTAAATAATTGGGGTTTGGTAAGCCAGGAATCTTCTGTAACTCTTAAAGCCTTAAACCTTAATTTAGGCAGTGAAAGCTACTATGGACAAATCCTTTTTAGCATCTACATCTTCTGCATCCCACCAGAACTGTGGCCGATGCTAGATAGGAGCTATTCCCTCCTGTCCGCAGTTTCCAACAGCACTTGACTGTGATATAGCACAACCTGCTTCCAGATCTTCTGCTTCCATGGCAGCAGTCAGAGGTGGTTCTCCTTGCTCCTGTCCTATCATTTGTAGAGCTTTGCACAGATATAACATTTGTATCCACATCCGCATCTGTATCTGCAAAAATGAGCTGCATATATCTGCATTGACATCCTGGATGTGGATATCTGCAGATATAAAGCAGGTATCCACAACTGTGCAGGGTTTTAGATACAAAATTTGTATTCTCATCTGCATCCATATCCTCAAAAATGAGCTGCGGATAACCACGCGCATGTTCACAGATGCGGATACCCACAAATATAAAGCAGATAGCTGCAGCTTTTCAGGGCCCTAAACATTTGCCCCCCATCTTTGTTCTTGCCTCTTCCTAGACCAGGGATTTAGCATCAAGTGGCTGAAGCCACCTGGAAATCCTGCTACAATGCCTCCCTGACAAGCTCCTCTGCCCCCTTTCAGGGATGGCAGAGCAGCCATGCAACAACCAGATTAAGTCTAAAAGGTGCTCCATCCATACAGTAGCTTTAATAGGCTCAAGAGAGGGAAAATTAGGCTCTCCCAATTAACCTGCCCACTCTCACATTACTAGGCCATGGAGTAGACAGGCATGCTGGATCCTCTGCAAAGCTCTAACTCCACCGCAGAAAAACCCAATCAGGAAGCACAGTGCAGAACCAAGAGAGATTCTAAGAATGGCTTCATTCAGCTGCGCATGGGGGTGAGGGGCATTGAGCACCACTAGGATAAGGACTTAACAAGGTTCCTGGTCCCACCCCACATCCTAAAAAGGGTCCTAAATGTGCTGGGGAGAGAAACTGTGCTCACAGTCAGCACCGTCCCTTCTCCTAGCTTGAATCAGGAAATGCTGGCTGTTAGTCCCCATCCCAAGGTTGGGGAGTGGGAGCCTATAAGGAGGACTCCAAGGAGTAATTTCTAGAGAGCTCAAGGCTAGGTTTGCTAACTGTCTAATCACACTAATACAACACCCTCATCCTACCCACTCCCCTACACCTTCCATGAGGACCCAACCTGTGCCCCTTCTTTGAGGCCCTCTCTCTACTCATTCCATCCCCCCTCCCTCTGTCACTCAGTCTCCCACTTTCACCAAGATGAGGCAGGGAGTCGGTGTAGGGGTTGCAGGCTCTGGGCTGGGGCCAAGGAGTTTGAAGTGTGGGAGAGGGCCCTGGGCTGAGCCTCGGGTAGGGGGTTATGGTGCAGGAGAGATGTGGGTTCTGGGAGGTGGGGCAGGGGGATGAGGGTGCAAATTCTGGGTGCAGGAGGGGACAGAAGGCTGGTGTGCAGAAGGAGCTGTGAGGGGGCTCGGGGCTGAGTGTGGGAGTGGGTCAGGCTGTTGACTGGGGGAAGGGATTTGGGGTGCAGGAGGGGTTATGGTGTGGCTCCAAGTTCCAGTTGGTGGCATAGTAGGGCTAAGGCAGGCTTGTGCCACTCCTGGAATTGGCCAGCATATCCCTGAGAAGAGCAGGTAGCTCTGCATGCTGCCCCTGCCTGCAGGCACTGCCTCTGCAGCTCCCAGGAGTTGTGGTTCCTGGCCAGGACATGTAGGGAGCCTGCCTTAGCCCTGCTACACCACTGGACTTTTAGTGGCTGATCTCCCAGTTTGGCTTCAGGAGCCTCTGGGGGTATGTCTAGACTGCACCCCTCTGCCGGCAGAAGGATGCAGATTAGGCTGGTCGAAATTGCTAATGAAGCAGAGATTTAAATATCCCACGCTTCATTAGCATAAAAATGGTTGCCGCTTTTTTTTGGCAGGGAGCTTTGTCAGAGAAAAGCAGCAGTCTAGAGGCTGATCTTTCACTAAAGAAAGCCTTTTCCGATAGATCCTGTATACTTCGTTTTACATACCCTGGGAGACTGAGTCTGATTGTGGGAGACTCCTAGTGAAACCAGGAGGGTTGGCAACCCTACTCCAGGCCTGTGTAAAGCTAACCATAAGCACCTGCATGGAGGGCATAGCTGAGTTGCCACACCTGTGAATTGTGCAAAACAAAAACTAAAGAACGAAAAGGTAAAAAAAAGTAGAAAATAAAACCAAGCAAGCAAAGAAAAAAAACCCTCTGAAAGGTATTTGTTCTTTGACTCAGACCCCATCTTGCCCCTCCTATTTGTAGCAGAGGAGCAATCAAACACGGGTTTCGAGCAAGACACAGACAAAATGTAACGAAGATTTTAATCTCTCGGAGAAGTGTGAAACCATATGAGATGGATAGGAGGAGTGCTCGGAGGAGTGTGCCAATCACCCAGTGACTAAGGGGTTAAACTCAGGTAGCTGGCAAGGGTGTTGGCAGGGGGCCAGAAGAACCTATGGGGATACAGTGCTGAAATTTGAATTGGATATGGATACCTGGTCTGCTCTTCCTTTGTGGGGATTTCTAAGAAAAGGGCTGGAGAGAGCAGATGCAGGGATCAGAATTACCATACCTATAAAAAATATTGGACATGGGAGTGAACTGGACTTTGAAGTACAGATCAGCATGTATCATGAGTAGAGGGAAAAGTGTATCTAGTTATGATCAGGGTATTTTTCTTTATTTTGGTTGTTTAGTTTAATCTTCTCTGTGTGAATCAATGCTTTCCCTTCCCCATTCACTATCGCAGGCTACGGCTATCCTACAAGTCTCTCGTGGAAGAGCAAATGCAAATGGAGCGCTCTCATTTGCATTTCCTCTTCCTTTTCCTTTTGCGCAAGAGGTTTTTGCACAAAAAAGTGCTGTGTAGACGGCGCCTTTTTGCGCAAATACCCCCTTTTGCGTAAGAGCCATTCTTCCTCAAAAAATGAGGAGGGCAATTTAGATTTAGGGCTGTATACAAGAAAGCTCCCCAATAACAGCATTTGTGGCAGATGCTTCAACAGATGCAGTGAGGTTTTCTGTTAAGACCAAGGCATTCATGTCAGGAGGCATACAGGACTTCATCCATGGAGGAAACATACTTATTACAGATGAGTTCCGGGCACCTCTAAATTCATAGGCTCTCTCCTTTTTGGAGAAAAACTGTATAGGATAGTGGCTGAAAACTGCCAAACTTAAACAGTCCTTATGCTCTTCATTTAGTTCTCGAATAAGGGATTACAAATTCACTATCAGATACCCATGCTTTTCATCCTCCTTCTTCACAGAGCTTTCAGAGGTGAGATAACAGATAAGGAAAAGGAAAACCTTGGAATCAAGGAACAAGTGAATAACCTAGAAGTGCTTCCACAACATCCATGGAGTCCTTATGACAATGAATGAATGTACTCCACCCAGATCTGAGTTTTCTCACTTTCCAAATGAACGGTTTGTATCCACCAAAGACAAATGAGTGCATCAGGGATACTCCCTCAAGCTAAGATCTCCACTTCACCCCTTCTTCATCCACTCTCCCATCTCCAGCAACCATACTAGGGCAAACTCATCCAGAAGCTGAGGTCTCAGAGGCCTCACTCTTTACAGGATAATGATAGGCACACTACAACCCCAGAGCCCACTGGGTGTTTCTTTTGGAACATCCAGCCCGATTCACTGGCACTAACAGAATTCACAGATCCGCTACTCCCAAAGGAATAGTTCACACCAGTTTACCAGAGGGGCCTCGGGATTATCTCACCACTCAACATATGACACTTAGATATGTTTAGAGTACAAACAGAAGTTTATTTAAGAAGAAGCAACTAGAAATAGAGGAAACAAATGGTTACATATAAATTAAAATAACATGCTCTCTGTAGCCTAAACAACACATGGGTATGGCATATAGAGCAAAAGCTCATCCAAAAAGTCTTCCAGTGTCTTAGTGTCAGGTATGGCTGTGATCTTCTACTTTTCAGATAAGTTACACTATCCTCTTGACTCCTCAGTGGAAAGAGCTTCTGTGTGTTTCAGATATATCAAAACAGTCTTTTGATCTTTTTTCATAATCAGCATGCCCCCAGTTGACTTCTTCCCTCTAGTCTCCCTTGCTTGTTAACCTTCCAACCTTTTAATTAGTATCTGGCTCTGAACCACATAGACTTACATTGAGACACACTTGACCAGACAAAGAGCGAGAACTATTTCCATCCTGCCTGGCCAGTATCTGTCAAAGCTGGTCACCTCATGGTGACCTGCTTTAAACATCAAGGTTTAAGAACATAAATTTCCAGTATAGATACATTATTTCTTAATTATTACCTATACATACTTTGTACAATGTTTATGACGACATGGATAGTACAGGCTTTCAGTAGAGTCCTTACATGATACCTTTTGGTGAACTATGAAGCTATCAGACCCAGGGAATCCCAGTAACCCTCAAGCAGTCCTGTGTCCCCTGCCGGTTGGCACCAACACACACATCACCTGGGGCACACATAGCTCCACATTCCACTGTGCCCTGCTAAGACAAGCTACTGAGATTTGCTTATGGCATGGATTGCTACCAGTACCAAACATTGCTATTTTGCCTCTCATCAGTCCCAGGTCATATAACAAAGATGCTGTGGTATTCATTACTCAGATCCCAAGGAATTCACTTATACCTCTGGAAGGCATCTAAATCAGACCTCTACCAAGACATGGTGCCGAATCTCCTGCAAGTGCACAGATTAATGACAAACACCTATGGACATTGTCTGGGACTGTTTACTATCTTGGGAAGTTGATCATCTGATCTGGGACCAGAACCTGATCTCGCATAAATGCCGGAGAATGGCTCCATACTTTCAGCAGAAAGACCTGAAGGCATCTGATCTGTGATCTCATTCATGGAGGGATCCCTCTTCACAAGAACAGAAGGCATCGAACCATTGTTGGGTTCCTGCTCTTGACTAGCATGAATATCAAATCCTAAATCATGTGGCATCTGTCAAATGATGCGTAACTGCACCGCATCTATTTCTGAACCCAAATGAATAATTGATAGAATCATTCAATTGACTTTGGTGTTTGTCATGAACCTGTGCATTTGCAGGAAATTCAGAGCCAAGCAGCACAGGACTCAAGATTATGATACCATCCACATTTTTTGTTAGTCTCTAAGGTGCTTCAAAACTATTCATTGTTTTTTAAGCACTCAAGGTGTCAGTCCTCATTAGTGTACTACTTGCAGGATCCTCCAGTTACCTGGGTGAAAACTCCAGGTCCCACAGAAAAGTCAGACCAATTTTCCTTAAATGGGACCTACCACTGGTGTTGAAAGCCCTAAACCTCCATCCCTTTGAATCACTGACATTTGTATTACCATTTTACCTCTCCATCCAAACCTGTTTTCTGGTCATCATCATGTCCACAGTTTTATCCATGCAGAAACCTTACTGTATATTCCATGATGTCAAAGTGGTGCTAAGAACTCCAGAAATGTTCCTGCCTAAACTAAATTCTTCTTTTCACGCCTCTCAACAGATTGTCCTTCCTTCATTCTGTCCAAAATCAGAGCGACTCACTGGGAAGATATGTCACACATTAGATGTCAAGTAAGTACCAAAGATGATATCAAGTGTCCAGAATCCACAAAAAGATCAGGCTTTCAGTTCTTTTCCTTTCACCCAGGATGCCAGGGCGTTAGAATATGTTAGCTGTCCCTGGCCAGATGGATCAGACTATGTAGTACTGAGGCATACAAAACAGCCAGAAGGAATCAAGGTGCATTTATGATTTGGGACTGAAAGAGCATGTTGTTTCACTGCTGAAATCTGCAGAGCAGAGACAGGGATATTGGATAACACCTTTATTAGACACTATGTTCTGTCTTCCACAGAGGACTCCTTCAGCAAGAAAGTGCTGTATGGGGTGGTTCATTAATAATCTAGCTATTACCAATAATCTTGACATGAATCTGTTTTACACCACTCTGGAATGAATCTACTGGCAGTAGGTTGGAAAGGAAGCATGGCTAGAGCAAGTGATTCTATAGCAGGGGTACCCAACCTGGGGGTACCCAACCTGGGGTACGCATACCCCCAGGGGGTACGAGAAGCTTGTCAAGGGGATACGGGGAATATTTGGTAAATAACTAGATTATCCTAATTGAAATATTCCAACAGTAGTAGTGTTAGTGAAAAAAGTTGGGGATTCTAGAGTCTAGAATTTATTTCCTTTCATATTGTATAGGGGGTACGGGAAGGTTTACTAAAAGCCAAGGAGGTACGGGGACTGAAAAACGTTGGGAACCCCTGTTCTATAGCTTTAAATTGCCTCCAGAAACTGCAGACAGGAGGGGAAATAACCCATATATATGTCTCACGGTTGTGGAAGATGCTGCTAGAAGAATGAAAATGATTGGGTAAGAAAATTTCCATTCTTGTTATATTACTATGTGCACTGTTACAAACCAAAGTAAGCATATTAGACCTTGTTACTCAGAACAGGTATAACCAAAGTTATTTTTCATTCACATTGTAACTACAGTGTAGTTACCACATTGACATTGGTAGTAGGAACATGCATAAAACCCCTGTCCTGTACTCTCCTAACCTGAACACAAATCCAATAAATAGGCAAGTAAGTATTTGGAATCTGCTATGTTTGATAATTAGAGTACCTGAGTACATGCATCAGTACTTGGAAGACAGTAATGTTGTGGATTATTCCTGTATGTTGTACTTCATTCTGACTTTCTATGCATTGAGGCCTGTTCTCAATACTAGATGTGCATTCACTGGCAAAAATTGCCATTTCTGGAACCAAGACAAGTTGCTGTTCAGTATCTCAGATACTCTTTTCATGAAAGACCCAAATATTAAGTGCTCCTAGGATAATTAAAATGATTTCCATATTTATCAAATTCCCAGTGCAAAAAAACTATAAGGTTCATGAAATAACCTCTTTCTGTCCAATTGGTTAATTTATTACTTATACATTGCTAAAAATAAAATGAGAATTCCCTTATCTCATTGTTTCAATTGTACAGAAAGCACAATTAATACGGGGTGAATATTGAAATATGAAACCAAAAGGTCTCCTATTGTGATATAAACAGTATTTCAAGGATTTCGGGCTATAAAGTAAAACCTTTCATGCATTGCAATTTGAGTGCCCAGCACTTTTCTTTTATTTCTGACTGTTGAAGGATGTCCATGAAGTTTTGCCTAGATTTTGTTGGTATTCATTCACTTTGCACTGAAATGTCACAGATGATTACTAAATTACTGACATTGCATCAAGGCAGAGGAAAATGCTTTGTAAATAGCCAAGTAAAGCACTTAGTTCAGACATAATAAGCTCTCATGCATATCTGTCAAAATCATACATCCTTCTCGTCTTTAGGATGTTTTCATATACTTGTGGACAGCATATAAAGCAGTTCAAGTAGGAACTTGATATTTGTTCACGTCTCTGAAAAGCAGTAGATACAGTGTCTGAATTAGCTAGTAACAAGCGGTCTGACAAACTTGCCAGGCCCCTGGGCAAGGTGGAGGGACTCCATTTTCCAGGAAGGTGTGGGGCCTCAGGTGGAAGGGGTGACACAAAATGCACTGCGCTGCCACTCCACCCCCCACAACCCTCAGACCTGCCCAGAGTGTGCTGTGCTGTGTGGTGCAATTTAAAGGGCTGTGGGTCTGCCAGCTGCCACTCCTGGGCCTGAGCAGACAATCTCACAAGGAGTTGCAATGCCATCTTGGATGTTTGTATAACACTGAGCACAGTAGTAGCATTTAATAAATACACAGCTTTCGCTGCTGTGATAGTATTTCCCAATTATCTTTCTACTTAGTGCAAGAGAATATAAAATGTGTTGTGCTAGTCTGTAGGAATTTACAGTCCCAGATCTCCCACCAAGACCAAGGAGCACATAGCACAATTCAGGGAAGGAAAGGTGAAGGTGTCTGTCCCCAGGTTTGGTCCCCAGGTGTAAGTTACAATATTCTGAGGGCAGTTCTAAATTAAACCTGCTTCCAATGCTCCCAAAACACTGTGAGAGCAACCAGAGATCACTGGGGCACATGGAAGCCCCAGTGATGGTCACAGGAAGTGGGAAAAGGAGGATAAGTAGTTGAACTCCCATCATTGTCATTGCTCCAATGCTTGTGACTCTATGGTACCATTGTCACTGGTTCTACCTTCTCCTTGGGTAGCGTCAAGATGGGAGAACTCACAGCCAGAATCCCTCAGTAAAAGTTTCTTCTGCCACTGCAAAGAAGTGCATCTCCAGGAAATGGTTTCCCTCTTTTCTCCCCCCTGCCTAGTCCTTTCTCCAGGAGCATGCTTGTAAGTAGAATCATAGAACCATCAGGTTAGAAGGGACCATAAAGGTAATCTAGCCTAAGCCCTAGGCAAAGTACCTGAGGGATGGGGCCTTACAGTCCCAGTGCTCCTTCAGCCTTTGCCCCATCTCGGTCTTAGTATAGAGTCTGAAAACCCTACCAGAGGCACCAATATACTATATCTTAGCTGTACTCTAAAAAGGTATCTCACCCAGAAATTATATGGGATATGAATTTTAGAAAGTCAATGTGCAATGACAGAAATGCATTAAAATATATACGAAGGGATATAATTGGTTTTACACAATTATAGTGCCAGATTAATCAGTCCCGTCAGTTCACAAATGAGTATTATAGTAAATGTATACTATATTATAACAGCTATCTTTGTGGTTGTCCAAACAAAGCTGGCCAAACATAAGCATGGCATGTTTTACTCTTGAATTGCTTTTTCATTTATGGCAACAAAGAATTATCTCGACCAATTCCACCACTAAATCATGATTGTGGTTGGGTACTCTTTAAATTGAGATTATTAGACTGGTTTACATTTGAAAGACAGGAACAAGCATAACACACTAGGAGGTGTGTTGAGATTACATGAATTCACACTAAATGAGTTTCTGCAGTAGTTACTCTGTATAGATGCATACCCAAATAACACTGATTTAATGTGCTATGTTCAAGAGTTTCCATAAAGTTAAATGTGTAGTAGTTTTAGTAAATAGAATTTATTGCCTCTTCATGTCAATATTTTGCATTTAGCTAATTTTAAAAGAAAAATACAAAAAGCAACATCTCAATACAAAGTTATCTGCTCTGTCGATAGCCCTAGAAATAGAATCTAGTGGCCTGAAATTACATTGTTTAACACTAATCTTTTAAAAAATAATTTATTCTTTTTTCCTGACTCAGTCAGAAGATGCATCATTTAGAAAACACTAAATTAAATCTAAAGTTTTGCGAACTATGGAGAGCTTCATCACACTACATTCATGCAGTTGAGTTAGTGTGATTTTTATCACACCTAATTTTCCAGCAGACTAATAGGCAGCATTTATACATAGATATAAAATTGAAAGTGGAATGATATGGGAGATAAAGCACCATCTAACTGAAAGTGTACAAAAACTAAAAAAACCCTACAAGCTGGGACTAATCCCAACAAGCATCAAAACATGTACATACTCTCAGGGGTGTTAGACAGTCATACTGCATTGTCAATCTTTGCAATACTTCTGGGAATGAAGTCAAAGTGCAAGTCAATCAGTGATTCTGACATGACAGTGTCATTTCAGGATGTACTGTCTTTTGACATGGTATTTACCAAAAGCACAAACACACACATAGTGACACCCACCTCTGTTTAGAATGGAGTACAAAAATAATGACCTTTGCAGTGGGTCACAGACCACTACTTATATCCAGATGTGCCCACATTCTTTCAGACTATTTTGAAAGTTCATCTAATTTAACTTCTTTTCAGTTGGCCTCATTAACAGGTGTATGCAGTATGGAACCAAAGCAACTACAGTAAGAGGTATGGCTGCACTTTTACAAAAAGAAAGAACATAAAACAAATACTCAGCATGTGTAGGTAACTTGATAAAATCAAACAGCTGCAAGGCTGCTAAAGATGCAGCTATGCACAGTAGCCTGAAACTCATTTTATACCCATTTATACCTTTACAGCTCATGATGAACATTTCCGAATTAATGCCAAGACCTAACCCAAAGAGTACACCTAAATTTCTCACCAGTCCAGCAAATGGAGTTGTGTCAATATTTATCCAATCTGGATTGGCACACCATTTCTTTGCCTTGGGAACAGACCACAGAAGATCAACATCGATAAGTTTGAGAAGCAGGTAAAAGCCAAGAGCAAAGATGAAGAGAAACACACATTTGTCTTGATGTATGTTCTCAAACTCGCTGTATGGATTGCAGGAGTATGTTCAAATGCTTCAGCAACAAGCATTCCTGTGAATTAGAAATGCAATATTAGGCGATGCATTCATTGTGCTCTTGGACATTGCAAAAAAAAAAAAAAAAGTTTTCTAGGGCCTACCATTAAAAGCAGAATTAGACCTCTTAAAGAAAAAGAGTATTTTTGGTTTTTCCACTTTATAGTACCCTCAAAAACCTCATTCTTCTTCAAAACTGCCAAGTCAAAATAATGAATCTCCTTCGGGTACTTTAAATGCCAAGAGTCATAGTTTCAAAAGAGATATGTAGTTTTTCACTAATAAACCTTGCATGAACATACCCAAACGGACCAGTCTGTGTCTCCTTTTTCATACCCTCCAGATGCTACCTCTTGAGTAGAGGGAGATGCAAATTGCAACCCCCTCCTCTCAAGCCTACCTATGTTCTTGGTCATTCCCCGTTTCTGAGTGCTGGAGGAGGAGATTTTTTTTCCCCCTCTCCCTCACTATCCTCCTTCCTTACTATGAACAGAAAAAGAGATGGATCCCAGGAGCTTTAAACCATCATCTCAGCACTAAACATGCTGATTTGCATATAGAAAGTAGCATAGGGAGTTCCTGGAACCAATGCTCCCATCTAAGACAGGGGTGGGCAATAATTTTTAACCAAGGGCCCTGGGTGACCCCGGAAGGGGTGGGGTCTCAGGCAGAAGGGGCGGGGCCAAGACACTTCCATGCTTCCCCACCCACAGATTGTGACTGGTCTGGGGATGGGAGAGTGCTCAAAGTCTTTGTGTCCCCGAAAGAACTGCCAGATATTCTGAACAGCTGGCAGTTCCCTCTAGGTACCTGTGCCCCTGGTGGTGGGAGGAGACTTTGCGTGCTCCTTCCTACTGCCCTCAGGTCAATCAGGGCTTGGGAGGGGGAGCATGTGAAGTCTCTCGCTCCCTGCCCCCATCTTGTAAGGGAACGCCATGCTTAGAGTCAACCGCCAGCTGAGCAGCAGCTGGTGGTTGACTTTAAGTGCTGAGCCCTTTGCAGGGTGGGAGACTTCATGCGCTCTCCCTGACCCCAAGCCCTGATTGGCCTGGGGTCAGGGGGAAGCACATGAAGTCTCCTCCCACCCTGCCCCCATCCTGGAAGGAGCATGCGGTGCTTAGGAGCCCTGCACCCTGCGCAAGGCAGGAAGAAACTCCGCGTGCTCCCCTTCTGCCCCCAGGCCAATCAGAGGAAGTCACACACTCCTTGCAAGGCAGGGGCAGGGTGGGAGGAGACTTCACATGCTTCTCCCCGCCCCCAGGCCCTGATTGGCCTGGGGATGAGGGGAGTGGCAGGGCCTCCATGGGCTGGATCAACTCACCTGGTGGGCCGGATCTGGTCTGTGGAGGCCCTTTTGCCCACCCCTGCTCTAATATCAGAGAGTGATTAAGAGAAGCATTTTCAAAAGTGCCTAAATCCCATTTTTAAAACTGACCCGAGGCTTAAGAGCCTAGGTCTCACAGGAAATCAGTGAGACTTAGGCTTTCAAATGCCTATATTCCTTAAAAAAAAAAAAGGGGACTAAGTTCCTAAAACACTTTTGCACTTTTGAAACTGTTACCCTAAAGCAGGCCTGCTTAACTGGGGGGGTGGGGAGGAGAGGGGGAGAATAAAGGGGACAACTGCCCTGGGGTCTGGCAATTCAAAGGGGCCCAGAGTTCTGGCAACTACTGCTGCACTAGCACCACCTCTGGAGCACTGCACTGAAGTGCCAGGCTGTTTGCTCTAGACAGCACTAAGGGCTGGAGGGGAAGGAAGACGCATGCCACACCACACTCTGGGCAATGCTGAGAGCTGGCTGCCCTCATGCCCACCTCTTCCACCCTCATCCCCACCCATTCCGGGAGCATGAAGCTAGCCCCCCACACCTTCCTCAGGGGGCCACAAAGGCTGTCAGCTCTGCTGGCCTAACGGCTAGTATTATACTAAGATTGTAGGTTTCGGGGGCTGGGACCATCTTTTTGTTCTATGTTTGTACAGCATCTAGCTCAATGGGCTCCTGGTCCCTGATTAGGACTTCTACATGCCCCAGTAATATACAATACATATTAATTAATAATAATAATAATATTATATTTAAACCCTTATCTCCCCAGAAATCACATGCAGCTCTAGAGACACAGGATAAAAAGCCCTTTAAATACCTATGACTTGTTTTTAAACGTAAAACAAATGTTCAGATTATGTATTTATATTGCAAAGAATAAGCAATATTACCACCAATTACTCCAAGAATAACTTGATGTGGGAAATGTGTTGCTATGAATACTCTAGACACACACACACTGATTTGAATAATCCAAAACACACTCCAGAGGAATGACCAGGTAAGTCTATGAAAGAAAAAAGAAACAGTATACATGAAATTTAAAAATTCCAAATATTATATGTCATTGTGTGTCATTCATCTGGGTCCCATATTTTTAGCAGTCAGGGGTACAAATTCAACAATCTAAAGTCAGATGATCAAAACCTGGAGCTAGATACCGAATAAAACTGGCAGAATAATGGTATGATCTTACAACCCAGACTGCAGGATAAGACACTAATACTTAGGACATAAAATCAGATGCTTATTTTTGCTGTAAGATATTAATGGAAAGCTAAAGTGGCAGATGTATTTTTTCATGTTTTCCATCATGAAGGCATAATTAAACTCATGATTCATGCAGTCAAATAACAATCCTTTTAACCTTGGTTAAAAGTCCAACCAGGCATAATGTCTTATACAGAGTTAAGCATCATACTGTCTGTGCCAATATTATGTGCATTTTCTTTATAATAAAATATGAATGACCATTCCCAAAGTGGTAAATTTAATGTACTAACCAGTACATTGAAAGAAAGGCACTGAATATAAATCAGGATTACCAACATTATTGTCCTGTCCCACTCCCACAGTGGGAGGGTGGGCTCATACATTAATCCAATGGCAATGAGTTAATTACATGTCACCCTAAAGAAAAATATAAATCTCCTTTTATATTCTAAATCCTTGTCCAAACCAGTAAGAATGAAGACATGTTAACAATTTAAAAGGCAAGTGTGTCAGAATGATTTACAAATATATGCTATAATAATGTTCAACACAACAAATTATATAAATCCATCAAAATAAAAATCTCAGAATATCAGCAACAGACTGACCTGTGCAGTGTAACTGAAGATTCATCTTTCCACTTTACTGTGTAGCTAAGTGCTGCTGTTACCATTACATACCAGACACAAGAAGATCCCATGGCATGGCCAGATGGGCTTCCTGATAAAAGAAAAAAAGTAATATGTTAACTTAAAAATCATTAATATAAGTTTGGAATATAAAAAAGAATTATTATTCAAACACTCAATGAACCTAAAGCAGTAAAAAACGCCTATAGGAACCTTGATGATTTTCAAAAGCTGGGTCAAGTTGATTGTCTACATGAAGAAAAATTATTCACAGGCTCTCCAGAAACTTTATTAGAAGTGCAGCAATAGATGACATACAGACTTTAAGTTGGCATGTGCTGCAATGCTGAGAGGAAAATATGTTAAATAGGTTAACAAAACGGATTTTTGCTGAAAATAAAGGTGCCACAAAGATGATGGTGCCTAATGAAGTGTCCTCCACACACATAGTTACAAATGCATTTTGAGCAACAAGACTAATGTTGTCAGCGAAGAACAGGCTAACATTTCTTGAAATTGATATTGATTTATGAATATTAGACCCCCAGTTATGGTGGCTTTTGGCATGTCAGGCATAATTCATAACCAAAAAATACATGGATATTAGGAAGGCAGCCTATCCTTATACTAACCTAAGGGAAGTAATTTTATGTAAGTCTGATAGCTTCTTCAGGATAGAAAGAAAAAGAACTTCAGATTATATTGCTGTTATGAACAGAGCCACAAAGTATACAGAATATAGCAAAAATGGAAGATAGGTATATATTGATATATGAGGAAAGCAGGGAATGATCTCCTTGTATCAATACAGTTTAAAAAACACTAGAGCAATTTCAAACATCAGATAGCCCTTCCAAGTTATTTTTGTCTGGTTTTTCATTTAGGAAGCCATATTTTCTGTAGATCCTCCAAAGGAGGGGGTGGAAGAGTCTTTTCAATGATGTTGGAAGAAAAGGGCTTATTTATGTACAGTTTGATACAGTACCAAAAGTGTTGAAAATTGAATGAAAATTGATATGGGAAAAGATTTCCATAGATTCCTTACCAAGAAACAATGTTAACATATTTTGGAATTAACTAACATTGCTCTATAGTAGTGCAAGAAATGGCGGACTCAATAAAAACAAATTTCTGAATATTGAATGCTTTATTGTGTGCCGTGTCATTTACACAAATTTAACAGAAGCTGTTCTCAAGCATACTGAAGGCAATGTGGAGATTCAGAACTGATCACAAATCTAACCCCAGTGGAATACTGCTGGTGAAATCATTCATAAAATTACTATGGCAAATCTCTCTACATAACCAGAGTTCAGATTCTCTGCTTCATCAGATTTACATTCATTACATTTGGTGGAAGGAGGTTATGGTTTCCTAGTTCTCACTGGTCCTCAGCCCTTGTGCAGGCATGAGTAATGCAGAGGCTAGAGGCTTGTGCCTAAAGGTGTCTCTTAGAATAGTCTTCAAAAACCATCCAGCAGTTGAATATAGCTAGACAGCAATATGGTACAACCACTCCTGCTCCTCATATCATTGACTCTGACACACCCATTGCCAGTTCCAACATGCCCTCTGGGCGAAGGGCTGCAGAAAAATGGTTTAGAGTTGACTATGCAGGCTCTAACTCCTCTGGGGACTCCACCATGCCACAGGAAAACCCAGATAGGGGGAAAGCAGACAGGGGGAGGATTTGACTGTGTGTGTTAGACTGGTGTATCATGGCTTCTTGAGACATCAAAAGGGTAGAAAAGTTTTTAGGATTTATTTTGTAGGCATAATAAGAACGGCCATACTGGGTCAGACCAAAGGTCCATCTAGCCCAATATCCTGTCTGCTGACAGTGGCCAATACCAGATGCACCAGAGGGAGGGAACACAACAGGTAATCATCACGTGATCCCTCTCCTGTCATCCATTTCCAGACAAAGAGAGGCTAGGGACACCATTCCTACCCATCCTAGCTAATAGCCATTGATGGACTTAACCTCCATGAATCTATCTAGCTCTTTTTTGAACCCTGTTAAAATCCTAGTCTTCACAAAATCCTCTGGCAAGGAGTTCCACAGTTTGACTATGTGCTGAGTGACTTTTGTTTGTTTTAAACCTGCTGCCTATTAATTTCATTTGTGACCCCTAGTTCTTATATTGTGGGAATAAATAAATAACTTTTTCTTCTTCACTTTTTCCACACCAGTCATGATTTTATAAACCTCTATCATATGCCCCCTCCCTTAGTCTCCTCTCTTCTAAGATGGAAAGTCCAAGTCTTGTTAATCTCTCTTCATGTGGGACCCGTTCCAAACCCCTAATAATTTTTCTTGCCCTTTTCTGAACCTTTTCCAATATAATATATCTCTTTTGAGATGAGGTGATCACATCTGTATGCAGTATTCAAGATGTGGGTGTACCATGGTCTTATATAGAGGCAATAAGATATTCCCAGTCTTACTCTGTATCCCTTTTTAAATGATTCCTAACATTCTATTTGCTTTTTTGAATGCCGCTGCACACTGAGTGGATGTTTTCAGAGAATGACTCCAAGATCTCTCTTAAGTAGTTGTAACTAAATTAGTCCCCATCATATTGTATGTACAGTTGGGATTATTTTTTCCAATGTACATTACTTTACATTTACCAACATTAAATTTCAATTGCCATTTTGTTGTCCAATCACTTAGTTTGGTGAGATCTTTTTGAAGCTCTTTGGTGTCTTGTCTGCTTTGGTCTTAACCATCTTAAGCAGTTTGGTATCATCTGCAAATTTTGCCACCTCACTGTTTACCCCTTTCTCTAGATAATTTATAAGTAAGTTGAATAGCATTAGTCCCAGGACAGACCCTTGGGAACCTCACTAGTTACCTCTCTCCACTCTGAAAACTTACCATTTATTCCTACCCTTTGTTTCCTGTCTTTTCTCCAATTATCAATCCATGAGAGGACATTCCCGTTTATCCCATGACTACCTACCTTACTTAAGAGCCTTTGGTGAGGGACCTTGTGAAAGGCTGTCTGGAACTCTAAGTATACTATATCCACTGGATCTCCCTTGTCCACACATTTGTTGACACCCTCAAAGAACTCTAGTAGATTAGTAAGGCATGATTTCCCTTATAGAAACCATATTGACTTTCCCCCAACAAATTATGTTAATCTATGTGTCTGACAATTTTATTCTTTACTATACTTTCATCTAATTTGCCCAGTACTGACATTAGACTTACTAGTCTGTAAGGATCACTTCAAGAGCCCTTTTTAAATATTGGCATCACATTAGCTATCTTCCAGTCATTAGATACAGAAGCTGATTTAAAGGATAGGTTACAAATCACAGTTAATAGTTCCGCAATTTCCCATTTTAATTCTTTCAGAACTCTTGGGTAAATGCCATCTGGTCCCGGTGACTTGTTATTCTTAAGTATATCAATTTATTCCAAAACCTCCTTTAATGACACCTCAATCTGGGACAATTCTTCAGATTTGTCACCTAAAATAAATGGCTCAGGTTTGGGAATCAACCCAATATCCTCAGCCATGAAGACTGAAGCAAATAATTCATTTAGCTTCTCTGCAATGACTATCATCTTTGAGGCAGTGAAAATCATTTCTTCACTTAAGAAAATGTTTTGACCAATCTTTACAGAAGTAGTTCACAAAGGCATGGGATATCTTGGTTAGGTAGAAAATTACATCTACAAAGGTAAATTACGTTGATTTCTATGCTTCTTTTTCTGGACTTGGCTAAGAGAGTCTTGATCATGATTCCGTCATTCCTTCTTTCTTTCAAAAGGTACTTGTATGGACCTTCTACATGTTATAATTCATTTTATTGGTTAAACCGACTTGTGATCTCATACTTCAGTGTTTGAAAACACTTTTTATTTGCTATTGTCAGTCCTTTAATCTAAAAGTGTTTATCATACCCCATATGTACTGTGTTTATTAGAGGTTGGTTTGAGGTCCAAAATTTAGATCCACATTTTGAAATTCCTCCAATATTTTTGAGAGTGTTAGTTTCATCTCACTGGAGTCTCAGTTTTGGTTCGTCTCAATGCAGAATTCAGATCCAAATCCAAGTTCAAATTCCAGAATCTCTTCCCCAAAATTTGAGATTGTGCAGATGCAGGTTTTTAGTTCAAGCTATCTGCAGTCCTTATCTTGTTTACTATTTTCTCTACTTTGCTCATTTAAATATTCATGTTAATGTATAAAGTCTGCCACTCTAGTCTTCTCATTTAAACTACATATTTAAACATTCTACACAACAAATTTGGAAAAGGCTGAATAAATAAAATGGTTTATTTTTAAACAAGAAGAAACAGGCATTCTATTCCAATGAATCATGTGGAAACACACTAATTGTACCTAACCAAGGACTCAATACTGCAAAGGGCTGAGTGCCCTCAGGTCTGAAATCATTTGAAAGGAGCTGAAGCTATCTGTACCTGGGGTTGGACCCCAAATGATTTCATGATCAAGTGAACAACCTAACAGTTAATAACAGGTCCTCACATAAAGTAGTAAACAAGCTGTCAGACAAAAGAGCTCAAACCACTTCATCAAAATTAGAGTAAATTATAATGCAGCATCTTGCTAATAGAAAGGAAAATGTGCAACACTTCAATCCAGAGGAAAGCCTGTAGAATGGCAAAACACATTAATAAAAATTACTGCACATTTCTCATATATTGGAAAAAATGCATTTTGTGGGCACCTTAATTAAAGCTGTGTAAACATGTAAAATCCAGTGTAGATTAAGAATGTCTGGGCTTAATTTGCTTAATTTCAAACTTCATGGATTTAAAAGTTCATTTGAGACTTGAGCAATATTTGATTTACATTCCACTCAGGAAAGAATATAAAAACAGAAGCAGAAGGGTGCTGAGTGAAACAATCCAGTGAAAACACATTTATACAACATACACAACATCACATATATGGTGTATTCCCTTGTGTCAGTCTACAGCTATGAGATGAGTGGGTTGTTCTAGCCTGAATAGATAACTCAGGTATCCCTTTAGTAATAACATAGATGGCTGTTGCTATTTAGTTTAAATAAAAAACAAACTTCAGGGTAGAGAAGAATAGTGGAATTAGATGTTTAAATATCAGGGAAGGGATCACAAATTTGTATTACTTTTGTGGCTCTAAAATTGCTGCAGTAGCTCAGAAATCCCCAAACTCCTAAGAGTCACCTGTTCTAATTTGGAATGCTCTTGGGCAGCACTGACTTACGTAAATGCTTGGATATAAATATATTTCTCCTGCTCACTTGATATACTTAGGAAAACAAATCTATGGCATCTACTTACCTTCAACAGACTTCTGGGGAGTGTCACAGAACTACGTCCAAGAATGACTTCACACAAAGGTGATTCCACATTTCTGGGGCTGTAATTGTTGGAAGAACAGTCTTCCAGCATTGCTACCTGTCATAACTATTATTTTAAAATTGATGTCCTTCAAAGGTTAACAGCATTAAAACAAAAGTTCTTGCCAATATTCAGACCAGCTAGTTTCAGCTCTTCATGGAAGTACCTATCACACAACTAACATTTAGGTTCTCTCTTACTTTTCTACTTACGTATTTTGATGCTCTTTCAAAACTGAGCTCAAGTGCCCTCATGCTGTATTTTTCATTAAGCAGGTGCATTAATTTACAGTATAATCACTATCACTCACTGCTACTTATTGAAGTAATACTTACAACTGAGCAACATTGAAGCCACAAACATTTCTTACCTGGCCCCGTTTCACATGTTATAGGAAATTGTTCAAGACATGGGCTCGATTGATTGGGATAGATCATTGTTTCTTGGACCCACCAATATGGGCGATGGCCAAATAAAATCCTAACAAAAAAAGAAAACAGCACATACTGTACACATACAATAAACAGATCCCTGAGTAGAAAGGTCCAAACAAAGCATAATTCACCTTATGCTATATGATATTGTTAGAATAGTCATATAAATGCTCTTTTGGATTTTTCTTCACTTAGTAAAATGTCTCTGTAAATACATCCTCATTTTGTAAACAATGAATTTTGAAACATTTTGTATTTTATATTTAATAGGTAAAACTACATAGGTAAATCTATAGGTTACAAGAAGTATTCTACTTTTGAGGTAGCTAAGAATCTGTATCACAAAAAATACGATTTATTTAAAGAAACAAAACTTCTTACCATTTAAATATGAGGTTGAACCAATCTCCAATGACTGCCACCCATATCATTTTAGTACCAACCATTTGGTTAAGCTGGAACCAAAGAGGAAAATAAATTAAAAATATATTCCGGGGATCTCCTACATGTGACATGAAATTTAGAAAGTCCTGGTAAGACCTGTAATCCTTCTGTAAATGCTGAATTATAAGCACACCATTACTATGAAGGAGATCCATCTTTATTGGTTACACTGTACTAAAAGGAAAGTTCCTGAAATCTAAGTTCTTAATGGCAAAATTAGAACCATGAAGGAGAGCTATTAAACATGAGAGACAATGATTGACATTGCTTTTATATGGTAGCAGAGTGGTGTGTCTAGCCATTCCTGAAACATGTGACGCTCCACATCTATGGGGGACATGTGGGTCTGTTAGTGCTGGAAAGCTTTTCTGTTTGCAATTTTTAATTGGAGGAAAAGAAGTGAACTATATGCTGATCAGCAGCAAATCATGGGGAAAGTTTTGTAGCAACACAATGACTGTCTTATGCAACCCTTTGTATGAACAGTTGGAAAATGTTTGCTTGAATTTTAACACAGTTCATTTCTCTGAAGGATGGACACTAGTAATTTATATGCTTGATTAAGTCTTGCCCTTATAAAGACTAGAAAGAATACATGACTAATTGGTCTAAGCAGAAGAGTCATTAAATTTGTGCATTTTAATTTGAAATAGAATGTGACTATAGTGCTGTATTTATTACTTAGCACAGCATGTATTTTAAATTGTGATTAAAGCCAAACAGTAGACATAAACTTAAAAAATGTAAATGATAGGTTTTCTAAAGTGATAGGTTTCCCAAAGCGTTGAAAAAATAATAATTTATTTCCTTTACACGAGATACCATGTTAACTGAGGACACACTGAGGATGTAATTTTTGGCATAAATTAACACAGAATAATGATGGTATTGACTGGAATGACTCAGAGGCAAAGCAGGGGCTCTGTAGTCTCCTCTGCCAAAGCATCTCAAGCATGACCTTCTGCATCCTTGAATTCTTTTGCACAGTCTAACATGAATGTAATAAAGGAATAGGTGATCTTAAGTAATAATTGGCAGAAGCTGGATTTTAATGTTTAAATAATATATACTTTCTCTCAGGAAACAAAAAGTGGACCTGAACCAAAACTCTAGATCAGGCCTATGTACCCACTGAATGAGTAAAACTAAAGGCCCAGTCTAATAGCCATTGAAATCAATAATAGGAAGACTCTCATTAACTTCAATGAACATTGGTTTGGACCCTAAGGCTATGTCTACATTGTAATAAATGATTCACAGCGCAGCTGCAACTGGTTTGGAATAACTCACCCAGGCAAATGGGGCTATTCAATTGCAGTTCAGACATTTGGGCTCAGGCTAGAGTCCAGGCTCAGAGATTCAGAGCCAGGGTTTTTTTAATGCAGTGTAGACATATCCTCAAACTGCAGATCCCAAATCTGGGGAATAGGATGCAATTGAAATCTGAGTCTAAATCAAAGTTCAAGGTGTTTGGATTCTGTTCTTTCTAGAAAGAAATTCAAGCTGTGAATCAAAATCCAAGTCTATGGTTTGGATATAGAACATTGGTCCAGTCCAATCTCTAATTTTTAAAAAAATGCATTTAATAACTTTCTTCACCATCTTTCTTCATCACACTTATAGCATAGCAGGCTTTTTTTTAATAATTGTAAACTGATTACTAGCTTTTTTGGGGGGGGGGAGGGTTTGGATTATTATTCAATTGAATTAGTGTTGTTGAAATAGACAATCCTGAAGAAGTAAAAAAAATGTTCAGATGGGCACAGTAGAGCAGCCTTTACCACATTACCCTGCTACTGTGCCTCAGCCATGATCTGAGGGACATAAGGGGGGCACATCACATTTCATGGCACTGAGTTCTTGATCTTTTCTGTGTAGACTGTTCAGAGATGCCAATTAATACCAACCGAGGTGACTAAAGAAGAGCTTTTTGTGATCTGGTCTCCTATCTAATAGATGCCAGACAGAAATGATCGACTAATTTACCAACCTTTGTTGGATTCAGAAATGAAAATTGACCCACCCAGCCTCCCCTTATCAGCTCTTTTATATGTGCTACCAGCCCCACCAAAGATTACCCAGCACTTCCCATTATAAGACCAGGTTTTCAACTGCTTATAATTTTGTCAAACCTGAAAATTTCCCTACTGGGTGTCTAGCTCAGGCTGAATTTCTTTTTGGAAAATTTCAGCTAAAATAATTCTACCATTTCTGAGAACAAGGTTATGGGAAAATATATTATTTTGCCCGTGTTAAAAAATGTTGGCAACTCTGTTTGAAAAGTGTTATATTTTGAAGCAGCGACTTGAAATTCAACAAAGGATGCCTTAGGGTCAGGGATATTCCTTTTGCCATCTCTGTGAAAATCCAACTAAATCTGGCCAAGTTATAAGGCTTTTGAAAAATTGTACTTCACACATGCTCAGAAAAGATTTCTTCAATTCTGTGTGCACTGAGCATGTTACAGTTCATGGTGGACAAGGAGTTGGACTTTCCCTGCAATTGCAACTCTGAGCTGCTGCAAGCCATGCCAGGTCTGGGCACCAAACTGTATTCTCAGTGATCTTCCCCTATTTTGGTTCAGGGAACAACAGAGGAGGAAGCTACTGCATTTGAATGCAGAAGGAAAATGAAGCAGACCTACAGGAGAGGTGGGGAAAATAGATTGGGATAAGGAGCCTGGGGTTAGGGAGAGGGCTGGAGACTGACATTTTGATGAGGAAAACTGGTACTAGGAATTTAAATAGTGGGGGGACTGGAACTGGCTGGCCAAGGAGACTGGGAGAATTAGAGGGGGCACAGATTGGAGGATGATCCCAATAAGGGAGACTGGGACTGGGATACTATGGAGACATTACAAGGCATGACTCAAGAAATGATGTGGGAGAGAACATAGAGGAGAAGGCATGAGGGGGAGTTTGGAGGGGTGAAACTAGGACTTGGTGGGCAAGGAGACTATGACCAGGCTGCAAAACCTGATGAGTACAGAGTGGCTTTGGCTAGGTGAGAATGAGAGTAGGCAAAGAGCCAATGGAGGGGTAAGAGAAAAGACTGGGTCAGGGACAAGTTAGATGGAATGGGGCAAAAGGAGTCATGCAAATTTGGTGGTCCTAGATCTTACCAGTTAGGAAGACTTCTTGAGCAAATGGACTCATAGATGGATGAACACACACAAAGACAGACTCTCTCAAATATATAGAAGATAATTAGAGTTGGTTCAAAATGTTTCTGATGAAATATTTTTCCATTGGAAAATGCCATTTCATCAAAATCAAAACTTTCCACAGGAACATGCTGATTTTGACTTTTTAAAAATAAAATTGAAAAAAACTGAAAAATACCAAATTGACCTTAATGAACAAAATATTTTGATTGTTTTGTTTTTGTTTTGGAGTAATTTATTTAAAATGAACATAGTTATATAGTGATGGTTGTTGTCCCTTACTTCATTTTTTGCAGAAGTTGGAAGTTTTATAGGGAATGAAGCAGGGTATTGAAGAGAAAGGACAGTCTGATGATTAAGATAGTAGAATCCAGCCTGGAGACTACGATTCTATCTCTGCCACAGAATTCCTATGTGCAGCTAGTCAAATCACTTAAAAGAAACTTTTCAGGAAAGGTCACTAATCTGTGTTCTCTGTTTTATGGGTATTTGACTTGAAATGCCTGGACTGATTTGCAGTAGTACTGAGCACACACAGCTGTAAACTGAAATCAATACGAGCTGGGTGGGCTTTGAACATACAAAGTACAGTGCTAAGGACTCTAGATGCTTTTGACCTTAGTCTGGCTATGCCCCAGTTCCTCATTTGTAAAATGGGAATAATACTAACCCCTTGAGCTCAGAGGAATGTTGTAAAGAGAAATTGTTTGTGAAGTACTCAGCTACTACAGTGATGAATTCCATAGAGGAGGATGAAATTCATATTCATACTATATATATTTTAGAAAGGAGTGTCTGTCTGTAAGTGAATCTGTTCAAGAACTCCTCCTAACCGATAAGAGCTAAGACTACCAAATTTGGTGTGCAGCTTCCTCTTATCATAACTTAAAGTAAGGTAAAGGTTGGGTTGTGCCAAGACAATGGGGTGTGCCTAGAATTTGATTATTTTTCATTAAATGGAAAGGGAGGGATCTGATAGAAGGGACAGTTATGCTCTGCAATGACTACAGAAGAGCAGCAAGAGTGGGAGACAGTTATACTGCAGAGTGAGCGTAGGGGGGTGGTCACACAACTAATAGGATGGAAAGCTGGGGCTGGGCCAGGACACCACTCACCACCCCCCGACCCACAGATGGAGCCCACACTCAGCCCCAACACTGGATGGAGTGGGGGAGCTCCACCAGCTAGCAGCTGTTGGCCAGGTCCAGGCAGTGTAGCCCCCATTGCCATGCCCCACCCCAGGAGCTGCCGGCCAATGCCAGCGTTGCCCTGAGCTCCCACCCCCCACCTTCCAATCCCCTGCCCTCTGCTCCCCCACATTGCCCAGCTCCCTGCCCTGATTCTTGCACCTTCACCCCCTACCCTGAGCCTCCACAAGGACCAGAAATCCTCTAGTTAATCAGTAATTCTATGTTCAGAGCTTGTTAGAAGACTGCAATAAAAAGGCCTGGGGCCACACACTGAGGAGAAAACAACATACTTAATAGATGCTCATTAAGCAAGCACTGTCCATCCCATGTACTGTATGAGTCAGGCACCCTTTAGAAACAATAGTATGTGATCATGTAACTAACGCCTGCATCATAATGAATAAGCACAAAGGAGCTGAATTAAGGTTGCACAAGCAACCTTAATTCTGGCATTTGCTAACTTTTTAGTACTTGACTGTGATTTTTATAATGTTCTTTTAACAAAGTTTGTGTGTGTGTAATATCTACATATATTTGTGGAGCAAAAATGATACGTGACCTTAATATATTTTAGTGACTATGAAAATGGGAGATTGGCACAACTAGGGCTAGATCTACACTGTAATGTTAAATCAGAAAAAGAAACGCAAATTACGGTACACAATTGTATATCTTTTTTCCGATTTACTTTCGAAAGAGGCTTTTCCAGTTCCAAATTTCGAAAAAAAGTGCTCTTTCAACACATCCTTTATTCCTCGGAGAACAAGGTTTACAGGGATGGTGAAAGAGCAGGTCCGCTTTTTCGAATTTTTTTTTCCTTCCCCCCCGAAAAAGTGGACATGTTCCTTGGATGCGGCATTGTTTTGCCGGGAGACCTCTGGTATCCTGGAAAAGCAATGCAGTCTAGACGTAGCCTAGGACTTAGAAAGCTTTCTCCACAAAGCTCTGCCAATTTATCTCCTACTGGCATTACAGCTGTAGTGACATTTTCTCTAGGAAAAACCTATTATACCAACTTGTGCTGAGACTTTGTATTCAGAACCAATATTCTTTCCTAAGCTGTCAATAGAGACAACGACACTTTATACTTGTGAATTAAAATCTGATTAGGTCAACAGATGATAATTATTAGAATCTCCCTTTCATCTGAAACAGGGATATACTCCCTGACTTCTATGAATTGCACTGAAAAATCCCTAAATTGTTTGAAATCCCTGTTACCCACCTATATTCAGTGTCTTCCCATGTTAATCATATGATCAATGTTACAGAAACATATATAAACCCTGGAAACAAAAGCAGCTGCATTCAGGGAACTCTGCCCTTTCCTAATGCTGTTCTACCACACGGGACTTTTTCAAGACAAGCTGAAAAAAAGCAGTGAAAATTTTGGTCAAAACTAGTTACCCTCAAGTTTTTGCGGAAGAGAGCTTTAATAGTCAAACATGATTCAACAAAATCATGGAGAAAATAATAAGTAGATCTAACAAATAAGAAGGTCTGATTTAAATGGGCATAAAGGACCTCTTTTACCTACTGCCATCTCACATTTACTTTAGCTATTAAGAATTATTTTTAGATGCTTTTTAGCAGCTTCATATCTGAGCCTGTTTATTGCTTCTAGCTTCACTGAGCCATGTAGAAAGCAATAAAGTACCGAACCATGATTCTGACTTCTCTGTGCTTTGTTTCTGAGTAGAATTAGTGTTACATGATTTACAATGCCCATTTGCTCCTGCAATTTCTCCGCCTATATTAGTATTGCTGAATGGTTCATTTCAATTTGTATCACATGATGTCAAATACATTTTCTCTAACAAAATCCTCTTAAAAATAAAACTTTAGGATAATTTAGCAATAAATATGTACCAGCTTCTTGGATGCAGATGACATGGAAATTGCAGTGTCGGCACTGTCGCCAAGTAGCCTTTGGTAGTTTTTGGTTTTGTTTGTTTCATGCCAAGCCCAAGAGCTTGTAGCTCTGAAGCAGGCTGAGAGGTGAACCGGTCAAATGAGATATTAATCCTAATTCACGTCTCCCATATTGACTGAAAACTTCTCCCTTCCACGTATTTATATAACATAATTAGACTAATCATTATTTTCTCCAAAGTCTAGAGTAACTCTCCCTTATAAGGTAGACAGTTGCCAACAGAAAACTCCAATTCTCTAAAATATATTTGAGTTTAGCATGAAGAAAAAAATATAACAACAACCCATTCTCCTTCTCTTATATGTACTCATGGTTTAGAAATATTGGTTAGTGGTAAATCTTGCCCCATGACAATAGGTGGTGCTTTTGATGGTTCTAGTACTTAGTTAAAAGAGCTCTAAGTAGTTATTATTCAGTAACTGTTGCCCCATAAGAAAACTATTTTACAGCAAGCAGGTTTGCAGCACCCTGGTGCCTGTCAAAATACAAGGTGATCTCAGGAAACACTTTCCTGCAGTGACAAACAAGCAATAAAGCCCATCTTATTCCAGCCATACCACAATTTGTCCTCTCACCTCACATTTGCCATTCTTGAAACTATTAGAATGACCTCTGCCATATAGAGTAGGGTGGAACCATTTTATTAACCCTCTATACACTTGTAACATTCATATGGTAAAGAATCCGTCATACCAGACCATTCTTTTCTACTGCCTTGGAACAATGCAACTCCATTTGCCCAGGCTGAACTCCATTCACAGGTGTAACTCTTCAAAGCTCTCTAGTAGTTACAAGTGTGATAACGTACAAAGGTGAAATTTATTTCTCAGCAACATCCATGTGAAGTCCTCTCCCCTTCTATAGGAGGTTCACAAAGGCTTAAAACAGGGGTGGGCAATAATTTTCAATAGGGGACCATTTCAAAAATGTGGTAAGTGATGAAGGGCTGTACTCTTCCATTTTAATGGAGGAGGTGTGGGGTCTGGGATGGAGGTTATGTGCAGAGAGAGGTCAGGGGAGGTGATTGGGGTGAAAGAGGGAGTGTGGAATCTGGGAGGGAGTTTGGGTGGAGGCGATTGTGACCTGGGGAGGAGATTGGAGTACAGGGTCTGGGAGGGGATATGTGTGCAGAATAGGATTCTGACCTGGAGGAGTGTAGAAGGAGGTGCAGGGCCTGGGAGGGGATTGTGACCTGGGGCAAGAGTGCAGGAGTTTAGGTTGTGACCTAGGGCAGGATGGGGTTGCGAACTGGGCAGTTGATTGGGGTGCAGGAGAGAATTCTGACCTGGAGGACGAGATGCAGGGTCTGGAAGAGGATTGTGACCTGGGGCAGGAATGCAGGAGAGGGTACAGGGGTTTGGTATGTGATCGGGGGGCAGGGAGGATTCAAGTGCAGGGTCTGGGTGGTGGTATGGGTGCAGGAGTTGGAGTGCACAAGGTTTGTGACCTGGGGCAGGGGTGCAGGAAGGGGAGCAGAGAGTTGAGGGGAAGGAGAAGTTGGGGTGCCAGGTGCAGGCTCTGGCTGGGAGGCATTTACCTAGGTGGCTCCCAGCCAGCAGCCCAGCGGGAGCCACAGGCAGACTTCCCTGCCTTCCGCACGCCCACCCATCTCTCAAAGCAGCTGGCTGCAGGGGCCATGTGCTCTCTGTGCACACCATTAGGGAGGCCCTTATTTGCAGCTCCATTAGCCATTTTCTCTAGGGGCTCCAGGCATTCAGAGAAGCTGGCTAAGACAAAAACCGGTCAGCCGGCCACTTTGAGAGATGTGCGTGGGCACGCTGCTGGGCTGTGTGATGATGGCAGGCCGGATCTGGGCCACAGGCTGTATTGGTTTAAAGGATGATACACTTTCGTACCAGAAAAGACAAACTGCTTTCCATATCTTTTCCCCTGTGCTAGTCATGATTCTTGCACATATGAACTACTTTTGCTTAAACCAAATTCATCTCCTGTTGTTTCATTAAAAAAAAAATCTCTCCATTTGGGATGGTATTCCAGGGCTGTTGGAATATCTTGATGACTTTGTGGAATGTAGGCTCTCTCTAGTTGCTCAGGAGAAAGACCTCAAGGAAGAGTTTCATTCTAGTTAGGAAATAATGTTAGTTAATTTAAACAGTCTATAACAAAAGAGTTTCACAATAAGAAGGTAAGCTACAGCAGCCATTTTAGCTCTAGTGACCATGTGAGGAGAATATTAGAGAAGTTATGATTCCTTAATAATATGCTTTGAAACACTCACTGTCACTTTTTAAGGAAAGTATCCTCATTTGGTCAAAGACTCTCCTCCTTTTCTTTCTGCTTTTGGTGGAACATTTTAAGTTTTCTAATCTGAGATACATCTAGTCTTTGAAATCATTTAATAATATGCATATAAAGTACAACATACAGTATAATCTTTTCAGTAAATGCAATTACTAGGGGGAAAAACAATCAAGACTATATTTGAAAATGTTTGAACTGTGTCTTAATTTACCTCCCTAAATTGGGTTAAATATTGTTATGGGTTGAGTGAAACCCTACTGAGATTGACAAGTGTGAACTCACCCATTAAATAACATAATTGTAAACATAAGCCCCTAGCTAAGACAAAAGGTGTGTGCAAATCTGAAAACAAACATTTAGGTGAGTAATTTTTTTTTTTTTTTTTTTGTGTGTAGGGGGAAGACTAAAAGGAACACACAGAAACTGAAACAGACAAGAACAGAGAGAGAAAGGGAGAGGCAAGAAAGGCAATTTGGAGCCTGTAAGTGTAGTGTGATCCTGGAAAAAGTTACAGAAGGGTCTGTGTTAGCTAAAGAGACTTGCAGGCTGTAAGTTAAGAAAGTGTTCCTTTTGTTCTTGCGTCTTCTAAGTACAGAGACAAAGTACTTTGTATGTTTATTGTAAATAAACAAGGCTGTAAATAAACAAAGCTGCAAAAAAAATACCAGACTCCATCCATTTCTATTTCCAGCTGGAACAACCCTTGGGCCCTGAATTGTGACTAGCAGCAAGAGTTTAAAAGAGTAAAAAATACGCTTGTGAGAACAGTGTGTTGGGGGTTTGTTAGGTTAATATTTTGGAAACAGATGTTTTTGTTTTGAACATAATCAAATGTTTTCATACTCAGCAGAAAGTAAATCAATTAAAAAAAAACGTTTTTTTGTTTAATGCTATTTCATTAACTTTTGATATATAAAGACAAACAAAAATGGAGCCTACCTAAACTCTATGCACCCTTCAAAATAACATAAAAATACAATCAAAGCTGAAGGATAGCAGAGAAAATATAGTGTTCATGATTTTTTTACACCTACCTACCAAAGTAAACATTATGTAATAACTGAGCTTGATGTTGCTAAGCAGATGTTTGCAAAGAAAAAGAGCACCCATCAAAGCAATGATTTCTGTAACGCTATTAACAGATATTACATACTGACTTTCTGGTACATATTGTTTTAATGCAGCCCTAACATTAATTTTACATGTCATAATTGTCACTGGCATTAGTCCAGCTACAAAGATTAGTTAGTGTGACAAAGTCAGATCGGAGAGCTGCAAGAGTGCTGGAAGGCAGGTATTTCAGCATAGAATGGTAAAAGTACTTTTCCCTATGAGCTAGCGGTTACCTTAGGTCAACCAAGGATACGGAATCCAATTAAGAGATGCTTGTTGTGATCTCTAAAATCCCTCTTTTAGTTGGAAAGAGGCAAGAGAGACAAACTGCAACAAGGTAAGTGGCAACAAAGAGATAAGTCTTCTCCTGGGCAGAAAGCTGCTTGCCTCCCTCTAGTATAGGAGAAGCAATGGAGCTAACTGTCTATTGGGGAAGGACTGGCACCCCGAGGCAATCATAAAAACCAACACTCCAGAGAGTGTCCCCTTTTTGTTCTATGAATTCATTTCTTTGCTTTGGCTGAAAAATGCTCCTTCAGCCACCACTGAGGCCCACCTTGTAAAATAGTGAAAAATAAAACCCAAGTAAGGAATAGAAACTCTCTTGTGTAAGACTGATTTACCCCAGCCCCCTTTTCCCCCACTCACTGACTGCCAGAAGAGGAAACAATGACCCACTGAGGGGAAACAGGTGCCTTGCCACACTAGTAATTTACTAAATGTAAATGTATACATATGAGTAGAGCTGACAGCTGTCTTCTTAGATGGTAAATTGGGATGGGGACCCATAGAAAAATCTGTTGCGCGGGAGGGGGGAACAGACAAGTAAGAAGGAAAAAACATTTAAAAAAACATTTCTTAAAGATGTGGTCCCCAACTGAGAAACAGAAAAAAAAAAAAAAAAAAAAAGAGACATTCACATAACTCAGGATGCTAGGGTTCCCCTTGTGCTGCAGGGGCACCAAGGCTCCCACCCCCCCAACAGGATTAACTCTTCTAGGGGCCTGGGGCTAGCAAATTTTGTGGGTTGCCCCCAGGCTCCAGGGTGGGGACAAAAGTGAGGGGTTCAGTGTGCGGAAGGAGTCTACCAGGGAGCAGGCTGGGTGTGGGGGTGCGGGTTCTAGGCAGGAAGTCAGGTGCAGGAGCAGGCATGCAGGGTCTGGGAGGGAGAGAGGATGCAGGAGTGGGCTGGTGATTGGGGCGCTTACCTGGCACAACTCCCATTTGGCAAGGTAGGGGGACAGGTGTGCCCTCTGTGCTTCCAGGCACTGTCCCCTGCTGCTCCCATTGGCCAGACAATGGGAGCAACAGGGGTGGAGACTGCAGGTGAGCACAGGGACAGAGCTTCTCTGCACTAGCTTCCCTCCACTGCCATTCCCTCAGCCGGAAGGAGGGAGAACAGCACTGTGCAGAGCCGTTTTCTACCCCCACCAGGAAAAGCCGGCCACACAGGGTCTTTAGAGCTAGCTTCCTACTTCTTCCCCCCACTGTGGGGAGCCGGTGTTAACGCTTCACTCACACAGGGGAGTTCTAAGGCTTGGAGAAACCCTAAGCCTCATCCTCATCCCTTCCTCCAAGAAGCCCTCCCTATTTTCCTTTCTTTACTCTCCCAAACATGCCATATTGGATCCACCCATCCTTCTAGCTAAAGTTTCCTCTGGTATATATTAATACAGCTCTTGGATTGGCCAGAGAAGGTTGAGCAAGAGCAATATGAACTGCGTAAAAAAATCTGGTTAACATTATATATATATATATACACACACACACACACACACACTCACACTCACATTAATAGACAGACACATGCATATAGCTATTAAATATATGTACAACTTATTTTATGAACCATAGAAACAATCTACAGAGTAAGCACTTTGGCATCCTTCTGAATGAATAATATTATTACAGTATTCATTAGCTCCTTAGGAGAAGCTAGCCCTAAAAATAACATTGAACAGTTTACTTAAATAGATATTATAACAATATTACCAAGAAAAAGCAGAAGGACTCATGAACCTGAGGGAGGGCAGCTCTGACCTCTCATTGGCCCACAATGTAGTCTCCATTGCACAGTTACACTTCTTGACAACTTTGTTGCTTTCCTGCCACTCATGCTTGCGAGAAGCTACCTATGCACATTGGCATTATCCTTCAAATTCCTCCTTACAACTCCTCTGTGCCATGATGCCTAGGAGAAAAAAAACAAAACATGACAACAGGCTGCTGGCATGTTCAAACCATGCCTTCTCATGATGTATTAGGGATGTTAAAACATGTTTATTTTTGTAAACATATAATGGCTGATATTTTCAGCGGTTACATGTTTACACGAGGGGTTGGGGCGCAAGGGTGAAAGGAAGGCAGGAGCCAGTGAGTACAGAGAGTTGTCTTTTAAGCCAGCTTCCTGCTTGTACTGGCTCCTGGCTTGTGCTGCTATCCCTCTATCTACAGAGGCAGCAGGGAAGAGTGGGGATGTAACCATGAGGGTTAACTGATGAGCCCAGGCTTATCAGTTAACCATGAACATGGGTATACGTTAACTTCCCTAGTCTGTATCTATTGTCTCTCGTGTTACAAGTCTACAGTATGGACTAATGTCAACCTACGTTACATGACTCCAGCTATGTGAATATTCAATGTACCTTAGGTTTACTACCAGTGGTGTCTACACTGTGCTACGTTGACAGGAGAAACTCTCCTGCCGATTTAACTAACTCTTCTCATGCCAGTAGAGTAGTGGAGTCAACGGGAGCACATTCAGTGGTCAATATAGCAAAGACTTGCTAAACTGGACCACCGGTGGATCAATCACTACAGCATTGATGCACCCGATAGAGGAGACAAGCCTTTGGAGTGCACGCTCTTTAGGGCAGGTATTCTCTCTTGTTCTGGGTATAATGGAGTCTTGGCCATGTTGTGGGCTCCCAGAGGCTGTGACAATACAAATAAGACTAAGATAAGAATAAAATGTGTTAACCTCCTGTCCAAAGTACAGCATATAGATGTAGAACACAAAGCACAATGATTAGAAAGAGAACCTTCTTCATATCTGTTACAGGACAATAGGATTCATTCCATATTAGCTGCTGTGCTGAAATAAATACATAACCATTTGCTGTTATTGTGTAGTTCAGACAGACTGTGTAATTAATGGCTGAAAGATTAACCTGAGTAAGCAGCTTGTTCTAAACCCTGTTTTAAAGGAGGTTTTTTTTTTTTTTTTCCTTTTCCAAGTTTTGCATGTAGATCCAGCCCCTCCTCTGGGACAAGTATGGACTTGTAACTGCTAAAAATAACAGCCATTATATGTTGACAAAAATAATTTACATGACTGGTATGTCAAAAAGCCCCCCTCCCAAGTAGTCTATTCGCTGAAGACAGCTCCTGAAAAACTGGAGGCATTATGTTGTCAACTTGCTGGACAATGCTGGAGAAAGAAAATAAACAGTATAACCTGCTGCAATTACCAAATTTTTGAACTAGTGACTAAACAACCCACCAAAGAACAATGCTATGGCAGAGAACTATTATTGCAATTAATGTTTTGTCTCTGCTTAGTCTGTGGCAGACAACATGGAGAAAATGCATTTTTCTCCTAAACTCAGCGGCAGTCACATGAAAGGAAAAATCTTCATTCAAAGGCACTGAAGAAGAACCAATTACAGAGTGCTCTATCTAGGATTAAAAGGCTACCAAGTGCAGAAAGTGGGGGTGGTGCATAACTGCATGAGTCAGCTGTCGAGACTAGTAAACAGCTTCTGCTTTATCTGTTCTTTTGGGATGGCCACGTCACTCAAGCGACCCGTGATGACCCGGCTGCGAGAGGTTTGCTGCTGTGTCAGGTACCAGTGAGCCTCGAGGCTGCGTCCTCCCGCCCTGGGTGTGCGCAGAGCGGCTGGCTGGGAAGCCTCGCCCGGCGCTAGCTGCTGCTTTGCAGGCGCCGCCGGTGCGCCACGAGCAGGTCAAAGCCGCTGGCCTCCCGCAGCCTGAGCGGGCCACAAAGCGCTGTGAAGCGCCCAGCCCGCCGCAGGCAACCAGCCCCACTTGCCCGGGGCGCTGCTGTGTCCCGACTAGCAGCGCACACAGGCGGCTAGCGGCACGGGCTGGCCATGCACCCTCCCTCGGGCGGCTCCGAGTCCAGGCAGCGGACCGCGCTCCCCAGCCTCCCCCCAGACCAGCGTCGGACAAGCCCTCGCCCCCCCGAGCAAGGGGGCGGGGCTGGGTGAAGAGGCGCCAGCCCCAGAGAGCTGCGCGAGCAGGACGTCGCGAGGGGCAGAGGCGCGAGGAGGTTGAGTCCGCGACCCCACCCCGATCGCCGTTTGACAACGGACCACAACTCCCATCATGCACCACTCCGCTCCACCAATAGCGAGGGAGCTTCTGGGCCGGCTGCGACAGGAACGGACCAATCGTGGCGCGCGATGTTGCCCCAGCCAATCAGAGAGCGGCCGTGGGGGGTAACGGCGGGAGGACGGTTACGCTTCAAACGAAGGGTTGGAGGCTGCGCGGGGCAGCTGGTGCGCCGAGGAGAAGGCGCCGCTTTCGCTGAGTGAGTGTTTGTGACACCCCCCCCCGCCCGACGGGGGTGCGGGAACGCGGGTAGGGGCCTTCCGCGCTCCGCAGCCTCGCCCAACTCGGCGGTAGGGGAAGCAAAATCGGCTAGAACCCCCCCCTCCCCCCGGTCTCTGTGGCTGGTGCCCGGTGCCCTGCTATAACCGGCCTCGAAGGCCCAGGCGGATTCAGTGGACGTTGGGCGCCCAAATGCTTTCGAGGACCTGATCCAAAGTCACTGCTCGCCGCGCGGCATTTCTCATCTGCTGCGTGTTGAATCGGGCAGCGTTAGGCCTGTGCGAACTGACCGTTCAGTGTCAAAAGCCAAGCGTAGAACCCGGCTAAAGGCCGAGTAGCCCAGCACCTTGCCGGGCTTCCAGGTGTCAGCCAGGACCTGCTTTTAGGCTGAAAAAGTAATTATAGTTAGAAATGAAGCCTAGCCACAAGCCCCCAGCTGGGGCCAAGCCCCGATCTGGCCTCAGCATCATAACACTCCTGTACCCACCTCCCCAACCCCACATCGGAGCCTATCGTACACTAGAACCCCCTGTCCTGAGCTCACATCCCCAAACTCCTGCACCCCCACAGCCCCATCTTCTGCCACAACACTCCTTCACCATCCACACACCACAAATCTGTGTCCTGAGCTCATTATACTCCCAACCTCCCTGCCCTGAGCCCCTCACACACCCAACTCAAATTCCTTCACCCTCACATCCACAAGCCTGTGGCTTGCTCAGCACCTCAACCCTCCACCTGACCCCAACACTCCCCAGTCTGGAGCCCCCTTCCTGAGCCAGCACTCCCTTCTCCATCTCCTCCTGCATCCAAATTCCCTTCCAGAGCTTGCACCTGTCACTCCTTCCCACACCCAAATCCTTCATTCCCACACCAGACCCCGCACCCCCCGGTCTTAACCCTTTGAGGGGTATGGCTAGACTAAAAGAGTTCTTCCACATTCTTCCGCTTTTTTTAGTGGAAGAGCAAACACGCTCTTTTGGCAGCCCCTGTATTCCTTGTTCCACGAGAAATAAGGGGACTTCCAAAAGAAGGTGTTTTTCTGACATTTGGCCCAGTTTAGATGAGCCAAATGTTGGAAAAACCTCCTCCAACAGAAGGATTGAAAAAAAGCGGCAGTGTAGCCTTACCCTCAGAGTGTAAGCTGGGGATAGTAAGTGATGGAGAGGAGGGGAACAGAGAGGG
This sequence comes from Rafetus swinhoei, assembly GCA_019425775.1. Classification (NCBI taxonomy): domain Eukaryota; kingdom Metazoa; phylum Chordata; order Testudines; family Trionychidae; genus Rafetus; species Rafetus swinhoei. The sequence continues at coordinate 40,326,184 of CM033439.1, read as the reverse complement.
CGCGGCCTCAAGGAAGGGGTGGGGTCTTGGGGATGGGATGGGGTAGATCTTGGCTTGTGCTGACATTGAAAAAGTGATCTTGGGTGTAAAAAGGTTGGAGACAACTGGCTTAGAGGGAACACTGCTGCCTGCCCTACCCCACACAGTGTTCAGCCATGTGCTCTGGAGTCCCTTGTGCTTCCTGGCTGCCTGTTAATGAAACAGGCAGCTCCCACTGGCTGGTTTCTGGCCAGAAACCAGCCAATGGGATTGTCCTGGGGATGGGCACAGCTCCTAAACCTTTCTCCCTTCTCCTCCAGACTCACAATTTTTAATGAAAAACTGCCCCGCAGCCACATTTCTGAGTGGTGTGAGTATGGGGCGAGGCAAGTGGGGAGCCAGCTTGTGGCTCCCTGCAGAGTTTAGCCTGAAATAACAATGAGCAAAATAAATAAGAAATAAAAAAGCAAGTACATTCAGTCAGAGCAATTCTAGCTTAACAATTACTACAGGACAGTGTTTCTCAAAGATGCCCGTCGACCCACTCTGAGAGAGCTGCTGACTGGTCATTCCCGTTTGAGCGGTGTGCGGGTGGGGCGAGGCAAGCAGGAAGCCTGCTTGGGGCTCCCTGCAGTGTCCGTGGGCTGGATCCGGCCCATCGGCCATATTTTGCCCAGGCCTGCATTAACTTTTCATGTATCTATTAGGAGAGTAAGCAGAAGTGAAAAAGTACATGCAAGAAATGCCTGCTGAAGCAGCAGCCATCAATCCTCTATAACAGTCTGCAGGCCCACTCTAAGAAAGTTGCTGAGTGGCCACTCCGGTTTGTCTATTTACTGGCTCTGCAGCTACGGAGCCTCACAGCTCCCATTGGCTCTGGTGTGCCATTTGCAGCCAAGGGGAGCTGTGAGTCTCCGTAGCTGCAGAGCCAGTAAATAGACAAACCAGAGTGGCCACTCAGCAGCTTTCTCAGAGTGGGTCTGCGGGCCTCTTTGAGAAACACTGCTCTATAGTAATTGTCAGATTAGAACTATTCTCAGACTGAATGTACTTGCTTTTTTATTTATTATTTATATTGCTCATTGTTATTTCAGGCTAAACAAAATCTGTTTTGCTATATGTTCAAGATCGTTGGTATAATGAATGCATTAATATTTACAATAATGCATAATTATATCATTGTAATTTTTGATACACTACTGTGTTTTATTTACATTTGAAACAGCTATCACTTTTTTTAAGGGAAAATTACTCTGTTCAAAATAAGGACTTCCTCCTGGATGGGGCTGGGGGAGAAGGTGGCTATAAGGTAACATCAACTTGAATCTATGTGAAAAATAGTCTCAAATATTGATTTTTAGCATTACAGTATGCTAGCCTGATAAAGTCTTGTAGGAATTCTCCCTGCTCTCATGATTTTACCAGTTCAGTACGTAGCAACCTTTTCAAAACAATCTCTACTTTTAGACCATAGTTAAGTTTTCTTTCCAGATAGTATTTAATAATCTGATTCTTGTTCTTGAAGGGAAAAATCATTTGCTTTTTTCCCACATACATCTCCCCTTTCCTGGTATAAAATACATTTACTTCAGTTCAAAATGAGCCTGCACATGAAGTTTCCCCTATTCACTTGAGTGAAATACAGTATTTGGAGTTTTGGTGAGAAAAAAGCATACTTTACTTCAGAGTAATGTGTCACACCTCAGTGTACCTTCTGTTCTATATGTGTATGATAAAGCATCAAACAAGAAGTAAACTTAGGGTTTAGTTTTAGAGCTATTGATATTCATGATGTTGCATCCTTGGTTTTTAGTTTTAGAGCTATTGATATTCATAATTATGTGCTCAGTAAAGTAAATTGATCTAGATAACACATCACTTGTAATATGGCAAATACAAGCAGTAGTAAGTTCTGTTGAATGCTGTAACATAACTATTGTCTAAAAGTATTTGATATTGTTTTCAAAAACATACAAGAGGAACTGTGCTTAAAGTTTCAACAGCAATCAGTGTCAGGGAGAATAAATTTCTTTACTAATCCATAACAGCTTAGATTCTTTTATGTGACTGGAAATTGTGTTGTGCTTTTATGTTTCCTACAGCACTATGTCCCAGATAAAAACAGAAGATGAACTGATTCTTTTTGAAAAAGAGATCAAGGAATTTTGGACAAAATTCAAAAGCATTTGTGGTAGTGAACAGATCAACCAGGCTTTGGGACTAAGAGAATCATGCAAGGAGTCCATAAAAGCACTTTCAGGTACAACAGTCATGAGTTTACATTGCTAATTTAATTTTAACTCCCTATCGTCGGTTGACTAAAATAAATCTATTTATTACAGAGAAGTGGTCCAAGAAGTTAAAAGAAGGGGATCTAATGGTTGACAAAATTCAAGAGTACAGAAATGGTATGGTATCGGCTTGTATTTATAACTTCTAAAATGAACTAAGGTTCAGTTAAAAGTGAACTGCAAAGCCTAAATGAAGTTAGTGTTACACCAGAATTTCTGGTCAAAATGCCTTCATTAACAGAATAGGTGGTCTCAAAATGCAGACATACCAATGTCTAATGAAAAAGGTTTTTTTGTATAGTATATAGAGTAAGCTGTCACCACTAAATAAAGGAGAGCTTTGCCAATTTCTAGAAAACAGCAGTCATGGTACAAAATCAGTTTAATTTAAAAAAACCCAAAATATTACTTATATGTCAAAGTTTACACTGTGCAGTAGAGTACATTTTGCAAGGCTAATAGCTTTTTTCTGGACTAACTTCCTCCCACATCCTGATTATGGGCAAAGTCATTGTGTAAAACTAGGGATTAACTCACTCATTTCAACTTTGCAAGTTGCTGTTCAAAGTTGGGGATAAAAAAATCTTAATGTAACTAGCAGAGTTAGTGTGTTCTTTTGACCCAAAATGAATAATAGGGTAACTGCATGCTCCTAAAGTGACAGGAACTCAAAAGCTGTGCAGTTCTGTTACTGCAAACAAGCCAAGTTGCACTGATAGCCAGGAGATGGCCTTCACTTAGAAATTCTTCTGACTGTTTTTTCACTCAAACCTTTCAGAATCATTTTTGTTTGTACTTGATGTTTACAGTGGAAGAGCTGCCTCATACACAAGAATATAGACTTCTCTGGGTGAAATAGCTTATGCAGGGGTTTGGGTTGGGGGGGGTAGTACTTTGCCTAACTTTACTCACATGACTAATCTTAGATGTAGGGGGGAAACATTTATACATAAAGCTAGGTGCATGTCCAAAAGTGTGTGGTTATAGAATCGGGGACTTAGTTAACTAAAGCTAACTGTAAATATTCAAGTTTTTTCTCTGCTTCACAGAGATCATCCTGCACAACCAACTCACTGAAGAAAAGCAAGACTGCTTAACTGAAATGAATTCTAAAATAAAGGATGAAGAAGAACAAAAAAGAGCCTTAATTGATAGTATCCGAGAGCTCAAGGAAGAGTTGACCAAAAAAAAGGAAAGTAAGTTATAAAATTGAGCGAACATGAAAACACTCCACTTTTTTTTTTTTTTTTTTTTACAAAGTGAAGTTTTCTAAAGGGTATATTGGTGGTTTTGCAGTAGGTCTCTTCAGCACTGTAACTATGCACGTTTTGGAGTTAGCGTGTTGATTCACGCTTGTATATTATAGACAATACTGGTTTAATGTGGTGTTTGATCAGCAATAATTTATATACAACACTGGAGCACTGTTATTCCTCATTCTAATGAGATTTTCATAATTGGCAACTAGCTGAGCAATGCTTTGAGTGGCAATTATAATTTAAAGCAGTTATTTTGAGTCTTAAAATAGCATTCATAGTACTAACCAAGTAATACCATGCTACAGTGTAAATAATTAATGCTGCAAAGATTTAAATGACCTGAAATGGTGTAGTTGTCATGACCCGGGAAATTTAACAAAGGAAAGGCACTTGCTTTTAAAAGGCTTACTCTGTAGGATTTTCGAATGATCTAAAATTTGTTTTAAAATGGCTTATTCTTGCTTTGACACTTTAGTTATGTCTGCCAAAAACAAGGCCACCAAAGAAAAGCTGGAAAGATTGAGTAAGTCTAAAGAACTGTTTGAAGAGCGACTTGGGCTAGAAATACGCAGAATTCATGGTAGGTTTCCATGTACCTATGTGTTCAGCTATTTACCTTAATCATTTTATTGACAAGTTGGCAAAATCACCACCACCCTCTCAGACTAGACAAATAGAGTAGATTTTTTTTAGTATGTTTAAACACAATTTAAAAATACATGGTTATGAGTGTGACTTTAAGCATTAGTTTAATCTGAACAATGTTATGCAGATTGATTTTTCTGCAGATCCTCTCTTCTGGCTGGTCTGTATTGCTACAAAGCAGTGAAAACATTTGTTACTGCCTTAGGGTGCATCTACACAGCACCCTTAGCTCAAAATGAGCTACGCGATTTGTGCTACGCAAACTGTGTACCTTATTTTGAGTGTATTTTGAAATAGCTTATTTTGTAATTTGGCGCTGTCTACATAGTGCCAAATTTTGAAATGGCATGCTATTCCTCATGGAACGAGTGTTACTGGGACATCAGAAGAAGCCGTCTGTTATTTCAAAATCTATTTTGAAATAACCAGTTGCTTCAATAGATGCAGAATAGCTATTTCGGGATACTTCTAGTATCCTGAAATAGCTTGCAGTGTAGACGTACCTTTAGAAATGCTTCTGACTGGATAGAGGTGAAATAAGACAAGTAGCTATAAAAGTTGCAGTTAAACTAAAAGATTTTAGTCATAAACAGATTAAAGTTTGGCACAAAGATTTTGGACTGTATACATGTGGCAATGTAATAAAAAATAGCCAACATTAATTTCATTTTGTGCACTCATTGGACCTACACTCAACTGTCAAGTAGTTTTAAAAGGATACTTAAATAGTTGAAGCCCAAAATTTGGATTTGTCTTCTTACAAAAAGAGATGTTTGGCTTTATTATTATCAGCTGTAGAATATTTTTACTAGTTGAAATTTAACTGCAGCTTAATTATGTGGCTGCCACTGAGCATGCCATGCAAAGTTAGTGGTATTATTGAATTCTCTTTCTGCTTTTGCTTTAGATGAACAGTTACAATTTATATTTCGATGTATTGACCACCAAGATCCTGACAAGCCATACATGTTTACTCTCTGTATAAATGAACAGGGAGACTATGAAGGTATGTATAGATATTAAATGAGTGTGTGTATCTATATAAATTTTTTTTCCTGTGGGACTACGGAGTGATGTCATCACATCACTGGTGTCTCCCCGCCCCAGCCCATGATTCGCTCCAGGCAGGCCCCCCTCCCGGTGTTCCGGGAAGGCATGAGACACACCTCCTCCTTGCTCCAGGATGCTACATGCACCCCTGCTGTGTATGGTGCTCCCTGCACCCTCACTCCACTCACTTAAGCCCTGGGGTGGCAGCAAATCTATGCCTGCCTTAGGTGCCCAGGGGAGTCTTACATGTGTCTGCAGTAGGGTGGGCTCAGGGTATGAACCCCTACTCCCCCAAGCTGAGACTCTGCACCCTCAGCTCCCTCACACACTACCCCGAGCCCCCTTCACCGAGACTCTGCACTCCCAGCCCCCTCACTTGCATCCCTCAAGCTGAGACCCCGCACTCCCAGCCTGTTCCTGCACCCTCCCCCCGGCCAGACACCTATCCCCCAACCTGCTCCTGACCCTCCCCTGCTCTAGCATCCTCCCCCCTCGTCGACAGCTACCCCCAGAAAGGCTGGACTAGGCTCTTTGGCCACGAAAGCCGCTGGAAAGAAGAGGGTTGGCGAGCTTAGCGAGCACGGGGAACAGCTCCCTAGTTTTAATTTAAATGTTTTTGAATGATCTTATGTGAGAGGTGCACATGTGCGCACACACTCTTAAGATCAATGGGGCATAGTGAACAGTTCAGCCTTGAGAAGGGTACAGATATGCTTGTTGGGACTGAACTTCTATGGTGGAAGCCATCCTTTGGCAGTCTGCTCCCATGCTTTTCCGAAATACCACATTTCAAGCTCTTTATCAGCACTTGCTGGTTCCTAGTAGTTGGGAACTAGCAGCAGAGGGTAGTAAAGTACAGAAAGAAGGCTAGCTAAGACTAATAAGAACCATTTCCAATTTAGAATCTGGGCTCCTGGCCCTGCCTTGGAGATAACAGGAAAACCCTTTCAACAGGGCCCACAAAACCTTCTCCAAAACCTTAGATGGGTCAGTTCTATAAGGCTACATCTACACTGTAGGCTTCTTGCACAAGAATGGCCGTTCTTGTGCAAAAACTTGCAGAGTGTCTACATTGCACACGTGTTCTTGTGCAAGTAAATTTACAGTAAAGCGTTGGAACAGAGGGCTTCTTGCACAAGAGTTATTCCTCTCCCCATGAGGAATAAGCCCTTGCGCAAGAGCTCTTGCGCAAGAAGGCAGTGTGATGGAAACAGGGTTTTTTGTGCAGGAAATCCCTATGCCTAAATTGGCCATCAGAGCTTTCTTGCGCAATAGAGCGTCCACGCTGCCATGGACGCTCTTGCGCAAAAGCACATCTCTTGCACAAAAGCACATGGCAGTGTGGATGCACTCTTGTGCAAGACCTTTTGCACAAGAACTCTTGCGCAAAACAGTTCTTGCGCAAGAAGCCTGCAGTGTAGACGTAGCCCAAGAGTTAAAATTGTTTTACAAGAAAATAGAGACTTGGCTTTCTAACTTCTATACAAGCCCACTGGCATCAATGAATTTGGCCTTGGTTACCCATCGGGAAAATATAACTTTGAACAGCGAAGATTTCAGAAGAAAAAGTAGAATGTGTTCACGTAATTAAAGGCTACATTGCCATGCAAGTGCTCAGGAGAGCTCAAAGGTAGCACAAGCAACCTTAATTCTGGCATTTCTTAACTCTCGAAGTCTTGACTTTTTAACTTTAACATTCTTTTAATAAGATAAATACGTAACTGTTTTCCTCTCCCACCTTTACATGAAAAAAGTGCTGACTCTTGAGATGTTAAGCAAAGAAATGGAAAGGGGGGGGGACTGAGGAAAGAGCAGTGAGTTAAATATAAAGCAAGGAGAGGCAAAAGATAGGAAAGGAGTGTGACTGACCATATCAGTTTTTCCACTTCAATTTTTTTTGGGGATGCCACTCAGAGGCAGCTCCCAGTATGTACTTTGGGAGTCCATTAACCAACAAAACTTTTATTTCCTTGTGCTAACAAATCAAAATTTGTGCATCAAATGAGAGAGATGCATTAACAACAGGGTACTCACTCGTGCCCCTTCAAACGTTTCCATGTACCACTCAAATTCAGACAACGTTAATGATGCTTTCCTTCCATTATAACCCACATGCAGGAAGGAAATGCAGCTTTTTTTAGGAGCTGTTTTTCAACTTACTGTTCTTTTACTGCAAGATTTTCTTGAACCTAATTTTCATAATGCATACCCTATTATTCCTGAATTATTCCTCTGAAATTAATACTATGCTCTATTCTAAAGGTCACTTAATCGTTCACTTTTCCTCCACCCAACTTACCTGAAACTTGATGTAGCTCAGTAGTGACCAGTGTTCAGAATGTGCTGCAGCTTTTGAGTCAGGGTAGGCGCTGTTGTGGCAATAACTTGAGTAGTTGCAACTGCAGTGACACAAGGGGAAGGTCTGTGCATGACAAATTTTTGTGCCCTCAGACAAAGCCGTGTTTTCTCCTTTGCTGAAATTCATCCCATGAATTTTTAGGTGTAAAATAGACAAATGGAGCACATGCAAATCTACAGTAAGCAATTAGATTACTAAAACACTGCAAGCAGTGAAACTGGTAAGGGTACCTCTAGACTTACTTTCACTTTCGGAAGAAGATATGCAAATTCGGCAGTAATTTGCATATCTTCTTCCCATCGCTTTTTCGGAAGAGGTTTTTTTTTTTTCCAGAAAAAGCAAGCAGTTTAGGCACAGTTCTTTCGGAAAAAACCCTTTTTTTGAAAGAACCCGTAAGCCTCAATTTTTGAGGAAAAAGGTTCTTTCGAAAAAAGGGGTTTTTTTTCCAAAAGAACTGCATCTAAACTGCTTGCTTTTTTGGAAAAAACACTTTCGAAGAAGCGATTGGAAGATATGCAAATTACCACCACATTTGCATATCTTCTTTCGAAAGTGAAAGAAAGTCTAGACGTACCCTAAGAGACTCTTAATATAATGAACTAAAATGCATATCCTAACTGGCATATAGCTGTTACCCAACTCATTAAATGAAAAAATTCAAGTCACACATCATGTAATAATTGACTCAGTCTTGTTTTTGGGGGAAGAATACTTGAGACTAGGAAGTATCACTGCATGCTTCACTTGTCTTGGAAATAAAAATTGTTTTGTAATTGTTTCCTTATAGTGACAAGCAGCTCTCCTCCTTTGGATTGTATAACAGAACTGCAGGTAAAAGTGAGAGAAACCAACAACTTTGCTGCATTTGTTGCCAACATCAGAAAAGCTTTTACAGCTTTGTCCTATAAGTAACCTGCAATTATATGTAAGACTGTCTTGTCCCAATTTATATTCCCTGCCCTTCCTGTTTGTACTAGCATAACATTGGAATGAAATAAATATTTATGTATGTTTTAATATTCTATTTTCTAAATAAAGAAAAATGGTCAAATGTTTTAGTCCATTTTTATCAGCCAGATGTAATTTTGGTAACTCATTTAACAATACAATTGTAGCAAATAGTTTGTTGGTCCAGTGTTTTCCACAACTGTGGACTGGCTGTAAGTGCAACTGTAATCACTAAACTTGTAACTCAGAAGAAAGCCAGCACATCATCTTCAAGGAAATAAGGCCAAAGCAAACCAATAGTCCAAGCTAAGGGCTGCATCCTGCAAACATGGCCATTCTTAGCACATGGGGAAACAAGATCACGTTCTAACATTCCCATCTGTGTTTACTACAGACGGTGACCTTAATGACTTCCACAGCATCATTCTTGCCCCCTCTTTCTACCACCCAAACTCCTACAAATGGCACAGCTCTAATGGAAATGTGGCCCCTGCAAGGAACCCCCATGATTGTGAGATTTGTAATATGCCATCCATCACAGTGCTTCAGCTGAAATACCAGTTCTGAATATATAGCTTGTGCATCATTTGCACCCAAGAGTGTAATACCTGTAACTGTCTTCCACTTTTCTAGTCACTTATACCTGTGCAAGTTGAATGCAAAGTGCTGTCAAATCAGAATAGTTTTGGCAGTGAGTACTAGGAGCCTATCTGCTGACAGAAGATTCAAATATGGAGTTACCTGGTAGAAAGCTTGACTTATTCACCGGCCTGTTGGCACACCCCCCTCCCCGCAATGCACTCAAATTGTTTAATTTGAATGCTATGAGCAGGGCTCGCCAAGCTGAGGCAAGCCCTGCTCACCAGCCACATGGTTTGGCTAGCCAGCCGCGCGGCTGTGCCGGCTTGTAATCTACGTGCCACAGGCCAGTAGATTACATTAATTGTCAAGCCCTGGCTATGAGAAATGAGGACAGAACTATGTGAACAGTCCTGTTGGTGATATTTAAAAAATAATTAAGGAAATAATGGGAGTATTGGCTTATCTATAGCCTTTTGTGCCCATTTTGAGCACAAGTTTTTTTAGGTTTTTTTGTTTTTTTTTTTTAAGAGATTTTCATAAAGCACAAGAAACTTTTTAGGAATAGATTTAGTTATTTGCAACCGCATAGTGTTCTATGCCTTGTGCCACTGTACTACAGTCTGAGTTCTAACATTTAGCTAAAACCTTCTAATGTTTTTAATTGAGAAGGCCCAAGGAAGATTCTTCCTCCTCCTCCCCCCTCCATTCACCCCAGATGTGGGGGTCTGTATGCAATGCATCCGTCAGACTGAGGCATTGAAGCCTTGGTGCTTCAGTATTACTAATAAAACACTTTAGCTGGCTGTAGCCAGACATGAACCCCATCTTGCTCCCCCCCCCCCCAGAGAGCAAGAGAAAGGAAGTCAGCCTTTGATGCCCTGGGAACGCAGGTGTGCTGCCTGTCCCTGACTCTACCATAAACAGAAACTAGACAGTAAATGGGCTAGCTGACGACCCAGGGCCTCCCGCCGCCCTGATGGCTAGTACCAGTAATTGACATGCCTGCACTGTCCCAGGAGAGGAATCTTCGCCCATCACCTACCAGAGGTGCCCATTGTCTGCATTTTCCCAGGTGTGAATTATGCTTTTTACCCTTCATGGGAAACTTGGCGTTCAAAGCCATTTTTCCTAATTGGCCACTTGAGACCAGGAAGAAGACTACGTGACCCAAGGGGTATAAAGAGGGGTTTAGTAGCCCACCCCATTTGAGCTCCAATCATCTACACCTGCTGGCAGGTATTGATTGACTCCCAAGGTCTGTGGGACGCCCAACCTCGCCCTACTTCCTCCCGAGGGATTGAGAGAAAGACGCTGGCCACGCCAAGTCTGGAACGCAGGGGTGAGAATATATACCTGCTAGGTGTCTATTTTGCATGCATTTAATAAGAGCTCAGAGAACCAAAAGGATTTAATGGTACCTGTAAGTGACTTATTAGTGTAATTTCTGTCCTGTCCTTTGTAGTGGCTGTGTTATCTGTAACACAGTAGTAGCATTTAACAGCTAAGTTTACCCTGTAACAATAAAATAGTAACTGTTTAAGCTGTGACCTGACTCCTTCAGTTGCTGTAACAGAACCAAGCACAATCTTAAAAAGAACTCCAGCCGGTCATAAGGGACAGATATAGGGAGAGCTTGAGCGTTGGATCATGTCACTTCCAGGGACAGATCCGTTGGGGCATCTCTCAGCCTCCCAGGCTGCCCGCTGCGAAGGGATCGTGTATCCTAGCAGTAAAAATCTGAGGTGTAATAGGCTCTCCCTGTAAACTCTGGGGCGTCTGTCGGCCTGTTGGCTGCCCGCCGCGAAGGGATCCCGATCCTAGCGGTAAAGACACGGACGTTAAACTCCTCGGGGCGCCCGTCAGTCTCACCTAGACTGCCCACTGCGACGGGGCCTTGTGTCTCAGCAGTTGAAGACTCGGCTGTAACACACACACATGCACTGCCCTGACCATCAGCTGACAGAATTGGCTGAGATAAAATCAGAACATTGTGGCTTGCTCTATTGGCAAGGGCAAGCCCAGAGCATTGTAATCAGTAATATAGAATGGAAAATGGAATAGTCTTATAGACAATGGGAACAGATAGTACATCTCTACTTCTGCAACACCAAGCAGAGAACAGGTAATTCCCTGTAAAAGGGTTAAAATACAGCCTGTGCAAAGCAGCAGAAAAGTGGTCATGGCATGGATTCCATTAACTGCTTTACCATCTCTTTCCAGTTGCAGATACAGTAATACTAGGATGTGTGGGCTTAGGCTTCTGCTCTAGTTCTGCTAGTACTATAGTTAGTTTGCAGAGTTTTCAGGCTTGTCTGCAGGCAAGTGAATACAGTAAATATTAATGAAGTGACATATTATGAGGTATCTTAATAAAAATATCAAGATAGCTTTTTCTCAGTCAAAATCACACTCTCAATTGGTTTTATATTTGTAGTCACTCAGACATTAAAAAGGGTCTTTCCTCTCCTCTTCTGCTCTATTTCATTCATCTGTAAAATACTGGCTGTAATTCTGGATATTCATTCAAATCTCTCAATCTTGGACTCAGTGCTAATTTAGGCTCCTAAGGAGTATCAGAGTCAAACTTAGACATAGCTAGGTTTTAAAAATGAAATGCTGCAGTCATTAAAATGCTACATTTACAATAAGAAGGTACCTGCTCCAGGAGCACAGCACTGTCTTTCTGGTTCCCTACATCTGAAAATCGGGTAGGGGGAGTGTCTGTGTATGCATCCGCTCCAGACCTGAAAAGTAACGAAGAAACAGTTGTGAGGGACTTATTGGGTCATCTAGTCCACACTGGTCACGGTCTTCATATTCACCCTAAAATTTCCCCAATTCCTTAATTGCATCCTATTACTACCATTTATATGCCATTGTGCTCCACTCAATATTTTCTTCCTTCTTATGTAAACTTTTCTGATACTTGTAGACTTATTCTCTGACAACCTCAATAATCCCATAGCCAAGCTTTAACGTTTGATCTTTTAAGTCTGCCTAGTCATTTGTTTTTGTTGCCCTTCTCTAAATTGTCTGAGATGTAGCTATGTGTTGTTCCTGGAACTGGGACTGTTGGTAGGATCAGCCTGAGCTCAGCTTGGTAAGTTTGGTCAGGAAGTCTAGACAGTATTCAGGCTACGTCTACACTATGAGTTTTCTCGGCAGAAAATATGATAATGAGGGGACTCATTTGCATATTTTCTGCCAATCCGTTTTTGCACTAGAGGTTTTTACGCCAAAACAAGCAGTGTGGACATTTTCTTTTTGCGCAAAAAACCCTTTTTCCGCAAGATCCTTGTGCCCCAAAAAAGGAGGCATACCGACCTTGCAGAAAAAGAGGTTTTTTGCGCAAAAAGAAAATGTCCATACTGCTTGTTTTTGAGCAAAAACACCCCTAGCGCAAAAACGGATCAGCAGAAAATATGCAAATGAGATTGCAACTCATGCAAATGAGTTCCTCATTAGCATATTTTTTCCCAAGAAAACTCGTAATGTAGACATCGCCTCAGTGTGTAGAATGCTCCCGAGGGAATGGGGGGCATGGCTGGAATATTGGTGTGCTCAAGTGATCCTTGGCTTCTCAGAAGGGACCATGGCAGCTGGCTGCAATTTAGAGCAGCCCTGTGGTTTCTTTATTTTGTGTTGTAACCACATTAACCCCCAGACCACCCCAAGATTGGGTGGATGGGGGACTATACAATAGCGGCATGAACTTTTAAAAAGGTTTTTTTGGCACCTACTATAAAAATGAAATAGTGGCTCCAAACTTATGATTGCAGTGACAATCTCTTATTGTCCTGTGTTTTTTATTGGTTTACAATTCTATATTTTGGAATAAAAAATGACAAGCTCTCTATGTTATACCCAAGTATGCATAGAGGATTTTAATTTACCACCTGCAATTTCCCTTATATGAGATGCTATGATGGGGCACATAATTTAATACAGTCAATTAAGACATTCAGTGTAATAGCAACAGACAATTTTTTTTCCTGTGCAGCCTTCTTTAGTTGCAGCACTTCTGTTGTGATTGAAACTTTTCATCTTGCTCTGTCTATTCCATTTGTAAAATCTTTCTCCTCGACAAAAAACATTTAGATGTGCACCACAGATGACACAGGAAATAACATATTGCTTATATAAAACCCTCTATTAAAACCATCACTGGAAAGGCTGAGAAAAACAAAAAAGGAGTAATACCAAAGTGTCAGGAGATGGCCACCCAAAGAAGCTTCAGTTTGGGAACTAGCCCTACAAACTAGGTAGATGAAAGAATCCAGGATTCATAGAATCATAGAGCTGGAAGAGACTTCAGGAGGTCATTGAGTCCAGCCCCCTGCCCAAGGCAAGACCAATACCAACTAAATCAACCCAGCCAGGGCTTTGTCAAGCCAAGACTTAAAAACCTCTAGAGATGGAGATTCCACCACCTCCCTGGGTAACCCATTCCAGTACTTCACCACCCTCCTAGTGAAATAGTTTTTCCTAATATCCAACCTAGACCTCCCCCACTGTAACTTGAAACCATTGCTCCTCATTCTTCTCTTCTGCAGACTAAACAAACCCAAATCCCTCAGCCTTTCCTCCTAGGTCATGTGCTTCAGCCCCCTAATCATTTTGGTTGTCCTTTGCTGGACCCTCTCCAATGCATACACATCCTTTCTGTAATGGGGGGCCCAGAATTGGACACAATACTCCAGATGTGGCCTCACCAGAGCCAAATAAAGGGGAATAATCACTTCTCTAGATCTGCTGGCAATGCTCCGCCTAATGCACCCTAATATGGCATTAGCCTTCTTGGCTACAAGGACACACTGTTGACTCATATCCAGCTTCTCATCCACTGTAATCCCCAGGTCCTTTTCTGCAGAACTGCTACTTAGCCAGTCGGTCCCCAGCCTGTAACAATGCTTGGGATTCTTCCGTCCCAAGTGCAGGACTCTACACTTGTCGTTGTTGAACCTCATCAGATTTCTTTTGGCCCAATCCTCTAATCTGTCTAGGTCACTCTAGACCCTATCCCTGCCCTCCAATGCTCTCTCCCTAGCTTAGTGTCATCTGCAAACTTGCTGAGGGTGCAATCCATCTCCTCATCCAAGTCATTAATAAAGATCAGAGGGGTAGCCGTGTTAGTCTGAATCTGCAAAAGCGGCGAGGAGTCCTGTGGCACCTTATAGACTAACCGAAGTGTTGTAGCATAAGCTTTCGTGGGCAAAGACCCACTTCTAACTCAGGAACCAATCCATGCAACAAACCTTGGTGCCAACTCTGCCCACATATATACACCAGCAACACCATCACAGGACCTAACCAGATCAGCCATACCGTCACTGGTTCATTCTCCTGCACATCTACTAACGTTATATATGCCATCATGTGCCAACAATGCCCCTCTGCTATATACATTGGCCAAACTGGACAGTCCCTACGTAAAAGAAATTAGGAATGGCAATATACAAAAACCTGTAGGGGAACACTTCAATCTCCCTGGGCACACTATTGGAGATCTAAAGGTAGCCATTCTGCAGCAAAAAAACTTCAGGACAAGACTTGAAAGAGAAACTGCTGAGCTACAGTTCATCTTCAAGTTTGACTCAAACAACTCAGGATTAAACAAAGACTGTGAATGGCTCGCTAACTACAAAAGCAGCTTCTCCTCTCTTGGTATTCACACCTCCAGATCAGCTGTTAGAAGTGGGCCTCATTCTCCCTGATTGGATCCACCTCGTCATCTCTAGCCTGATTCTGGCCTGCATATTTATACCTGCCTCTGGAAATTTCCACTACATGCATCTGACGAAGTGGGTCTTTGCCCATGAAAGCTTATGCTCCAACACTTCGGTTAGTCTATAAGGTGCCACAGGACTCCTCGCCGCATTAATAAAGATGTTGAACAAAACCGGCCCCAGAACTGATCCTTAGGGCACTCTGCTAGAAACCGGTCGCCAACCTTACATCAAGCCTTTGATCACTACCCATTGGGCCCGACAGTCTAGCCAGCTTTCTATCCATCTTACAGTCCATTTATCCAATCCATAGTTCATTAACTTGCTGGCAAGAATATTGTGGGAGACCGTATCAAAAGCTTTACTAAAGTCAAAGTATATCACATCCACTGACTTTCCCATATCCACAGAGCCAATTGCTTTGTTTATGAACTTACACATTTATGATATAACAAGCTAATTTGCAAAATGTTGGCGATGAGTTTGCTTTGGAACTTCCTGCTGTAGTCTCTAGAATGATCAGTGATTTCTGGATACCTGATTTGATTTCCTGATAACCACTTACCAGAACTTTCCCCTGAAATATCACGTGTTGAAAACCAAGTTTTATAGCAACGAAGCACAGAAGAACATGTTCAAGTATATCCAAAATGGGCTCACGAAGGCCTCAATTCTGCAAGTCAGTGGGGTCAGCACAGGTTCAGAAGTCCATGGTTACTCACTGTAACAGTTCTCCTTTGAGATGTGATGCTGTTACCAGATTTTCCCAATACTCTGGGGTATGCTCATTTATTAGGGTTACTCTTATGGGACTGGGGAGAGGTTAACAATTCTATCAGTGTGCTGCTTGTGCTTACTTGTGCTCTCATATAGACTGAATTCTCCCTGCTACCAATTCCCCCTCCCACTGGAGCTCTCTTGCAGGAACTAGGTTCCTCAGGATGGCGTTCTTCCTACCTTAGCAACACACAGACACACTCACACCCACTAACAGAGCATGCCTGAAAGGACTGGGTAATCAGCACTCACAAGCTGACCCCTCATATGTCCCTGGACTCAGCAGGCTGGGTTTGACAGCAATGCCACACTGCACCCTCATGAGCCTCTGGACTCAGTGGGCTAGATTAAACAGCACTTTAAGCTGCCATCCTCATAAGCCCCCAGGTTCAGTTCCCCCTATCCCTACTTTCACACCACAATCATTCACTGGTAAACCACATGATGAGCAAACCCCACAGGATTTTGGGCACTACAGGGATCTTTAGCTTGGGTACAAGAAGCATTATTGCAGAGCAAATGGGGAAGCCAAAACAACACCCCTTGAGGAAGAGTGAGTGAAAGAGAAAGAAAGAGAAGCAACTAGCTTAACAATGAAAGTTATTTATTTCTGGATAGTGAATATATAGATATAGGGAGCCAGACACACAAAACAGTTACTATATTAAATCTAACAGTTACAATATTAAATCTAAATTGAAACTGATTACAAATGTTAGGGCTAGCTAACCATATAACAGTTTACATAGGGCAGAGTCAGAAGGCTATGGTTGGGGTGGGGAGGAAAAGAGAGAGAGAGACCTCACCTCTCCGTGGAGCTTGCACTGATCAGGGTTCTCAGATGGTGATGGGAGCTGGGGGTCCAGAGGGCAGGAGACAAGCAGAGCCCCTAGCATGATCAGACAGGAGATGAAAAAGTCTCAGTGGAACTGATGAAGTTTAAATCCAGGTATCAGAACAGTTTTTCTTGGGCAAGGGTAGGAGTTTTATAGGGATAGGACAATAGTTTGAGGAGGACACTGGATTTGTTTATGGCTAAACAGAGGCAAGACAATAGAGACTGATCACACCTGGCTGTGGGTGATGTTCCTTGAATGAGCTCACAGTGCAGCTAGGCAGTTTCAGTATTTTGGATGTCAATAGGATCCATTACTAGAATTGGTCTGATAATGACTAATTTGGGTGTGAGCAGGCCTGGGTTCATTAGCATCTGGAGCAGAGATTTCCCATCAGGCAGTGCTTCTCTGCTTTCAGTATCCCATAGTTCGGTGCAGTTCCTGCTTTGGAAGAGCTGGTCTCCATTCTGTATGCTAATGGAGATGTCTCTCTGTGCTATCTTCCATGCAGATGAGGCTGGGGTGTTTCCTTAATTCTATCACCCTTGTCTGAAGCAGTTTAGGTGTGTCTTCCCCAGCCTTTTCATTGCTTTGTCTTTGATTCTAGCAGAGGCCTAGGGGAAGGGGATGGTTTTCCATGAGTGTCATGCCCTGGCTCCCCAAGAGCACAGGGCATGGTAGGTAACAATGCAGATGTGTTCCATGTAGGTGTGCAGGTGCCCAGTTCACTGGAGCTGGATAACTTTGCCTACCAGTACCTAGAACGGTGGTGTTTTCATCTTGTTGTCTTAGCCCCTCTCATGGCACCACGCTGACCTCAGTCAGTTCCTCCACATCAGATGTCAGAAGCAGAGACTTTGATGCAGTGGGAAGGGAGGGAACATTGTGGAATATATGTCTGCATCACATCTCAAAGAGCAACAGTACAGTACATAAACTGTAAAAATGAGCAATCCTGTGGCACCTTAGGGTGCGTCTACACAGCAGCATTATTTCAGAATAATGGCCATTATTCTGAAATAACAATGCAAGCATCTACACAGCAATTCCATTATTTCAAAGTATTTGAAATAACAGATGGTTTATCCTGACTAATGTAAACCTCGTTCCATGAGGAATAATGCCTATTCCAAAATAACTATTTCGGAATAGCAGTAGTATGGACACACCACTGATCCTATTTCGAAATAGCTCCTCTCCAGGGCCATTCAGAATAATTACTCCCCAGTGCCTCCTGGGGCTCTAAATTGAGGTAGTACATCCACATTAGGGAAGCCTGCCTTGGACTAATTTTGAGGCTTCCTTGTAGTGTAGACATGTTATTTTGAAATAAGCTATTTTGGAGTATTTCTTCCAAAATAGCTTATTTCAAAATAAGCATGCAATGTAGACATACCTTTAGAGACTAATATATATATTAGATCATGAGCTTTTGTGGGTAAAACCCATTTCATCAGATAAATTGGAGTGAAAATTACAGAATCCAGAGTATATATAACAGCAAAAGCAGTTATCTGTCAATTATAGGACCAGTATTAATTAATGTAATTAAGTCATGCTGGATGTATCCCATGCAGAGCATTTGATGTGGAAATGCAAGTATCAAAGGGCATGTCTACACTGCAGAGCAAAAGTCGAATTAAGATATGCAACTTCAGCTATGTCAACTGTGCAGCTGAAGTCGAAATAGCTTAATTTGGCTTTTGGTGCTATCTGCACAGCAGGAAGTTGAGGAAGAACACTCTTCCTTTGACTTCTCTTACTCCTTGTGAAATGGGGATTACAGGAGTTAGAGTAGGATGTTCTCAATCTCAACATTATTTTGAAATAATGGCTTGCTGTTATTTCCCTCAAGAGAAGTATGTTTCAACAAGGACTACAGGGCTACTTTTTCCAAAGTGTGCACCTGAGCAGATTACAGTAGTAATGGCATTGTGGTTTGTAAATTCTGTACAGAGGTGCAAGTGGCAATGTCACTTAGAAATGCAATTATTGTCACTTGGGCTCTGGTAGACTGAGCTACTTCATATGCTGTCACGATAAAATAAAATTATCCATCTGGAGATCATCTGGTAAAAAACCACTGGACCCTTCATTCAATCTGTATAAGACATGAAAGAAGAAGAATAAAAGGGTTTAGTTCTATTAGTTCTTCCCCTGGTTGAATGGATGAACTGTCAAAATTGCCACCAGATGCACTTTCAAAGTGTGAGACCAGAAGACTGAATGTGTAACATTCTCCAAGGTGTCCTGGAAAAAAAGCAGGCTTAGGTTGAACTTGGTGGGGCAGTGACCATATTGAGAACCACTTCCACTTGGCCAATGGTCACTCTAGTGGAAGAGTTTCCTATTACTTGTTAAACTGCCTCCAAACATTGTTCCTCTTCACGTAACCCCACAGTCTGCACAGTCTGCACGTAACCCCACAGTCTGAGGGTACGTCTACACAGCAACATTATTTTGAAATAACTTAGTCCATGTCTACACAGCAGGAAGTTATTTCAAAATAATGTATAAATACTGTCAAGCTGGAGGATTTCTTACTCCAACTCCTGTGACCCTCATTGTACGAGGAGTAAGGGAAGCCAGAGGAAGAGTGCTCTATTTCAAAATAAGTGCTGTGTAGCTGCTCCCAATTTTTGAAATAAGCTACACAATTGATGTAGTTCAATTTGTGTAGCTTATTTAGAGTTAAGCCCTGCAGTGTAGATACACCCTAAGATGCAGGGAGCTGAGTATTGGATGGAAAGATTTACCATAATGGTTAGTCAGGAGATCAAGAGGAAGAAGGAGGGATGTCGGTGGTCAGAGAACCAGCATTCTCTTGGCCATGCTGGTGTAATGAGAATGAGCTTGGCCTTGTCCAATTTCACTTTGAGAATAACCTGCGGAATGATTGGAATAGGAGGAAATATAAAAGAAGTGCCAATTCCCAGCTAAAGTGAAAAGTATCATTCATGGAGCCCAGGACTGAAGTCTCCCATGGGAGCCAAACAGCCAGCATTTCATGTTGTCTGTGGTGGCAAATATGTGAAATGTTGGGATGCCCAAAAGTTAAAAAATGGACTGTTGGATTCCTTGGACATCAGAGACCACTCATGATTCAGGGACAACTCTCTGCTGAGGTGACCCACCAGGTGAGCCTAAATCCCAGGTAAGTGATCAGTCCTGGAGTAATGTTTTCCTTGATGGAAAACTGCCAGCATTTTGGAGGGTGCTCCTTCCTTCTGTTCACATAATACAACTCAATGGTATTGTCAGAGTATAAAAACTGTTGAGTTTCCATTGTGAACTAAAAAGTTCAGGCAGGCATTGGGGGTGGCATGAAGCTCCATGACACTGATATGTGGAAAAGTTTCCTGTTCCAACCAGAGGCCTTGAATTTTCAGCACATTGACCTGAACTGTCCATTGTCATAAAAAGTCCAGGAGAAACAGGGGAAGTAGAACCAGACTGTCAGTGGAATGGTGATTCAGAGTGCAGCCACATCTCAAGAGGATGCATGCATAGTGTGCCAAATGGGATTACTTGCATGTAGACATATTTGTGATCTAGAAATTTCAAGCTTACTTGGGCCGTGAAGACCAAAAGAATTATTGGGTTCTGTGATGGATAGGAGTGCTGGCCCTTGACTAAAGGGTCAAACGCAGCTAGCTGAGGGGGTTGGCAGGGTGCCAGGAGAACCAATGGGATACAGTGCTGAAAATTGAATTGAGGTGATATGCCTGCCTGCTCTCTTTGTGTGAATTTAAGCCAGGAGCTGAGGGAAACAAGATGAATGAATCCAGGCAGGACTACCATGCCTACAAGGAATACTGGGCATGGAAATGGACTAGACCTTGAAGTGGATCATGAGTAAATAGGGGGAAAGGAATATTTAATCGCAATCAGATTATTGTCTTTGTTTTTTTTGTTTGATTAAGCTTCTCTGTGTAAAATACATGTGCTCTCCTTCCCCCATTCACTATATCTAAGCTGTACCCAGAGATATTATGTTCTCTGTTTTACAGTAGACTTCCGATAATCCGGAACCTATGGGACCTAGGTGGTGCCGGATTATCAGATATGCTGGACTATAAGGAGGTACTATAAGCTGGTTATATATATACTGTATATATTATATACTGTATATAAAGTGTTCTTAACCCTTTTAATTGTACATACTGTATACAGTATACTGTAATGTTTTAGTTTTTTTAAGCCTTTTTTACCCCTTTTGCTCAGTTCAGCTGCTGCCGCTGTTACCTTGTGACTCATTTTTTACCAAAGCTCACTCACTAGGTTCTTGCCATTTTGATGCCGGACTATCAGGAGTGCCGGACTATTGGATGCCGGACTATTGGAGTTTTACTGTAATTTGTTTTTCTCAGTTGCTCTGTAACACCTAGCAACCAAGTATGCTTTATTAAGTATATCTTTTTGTCTTTGTTAATATCATCTTTTTTAAGGTGATGATTTGGTTCTTGTGTCTTGGAAGGTAACAGGTCTGTGCATGTGCCTGCCTAGCCCAAGAGGGCAGCTATCAGAGAGTTTGTTTTCTGTGGGGTTTTTTTGTTTCTTTTTTTCAAGCTCTCCTGTGGCAAAAGTGTGGGGTACTCCTCTGGAAGAAGTTCAAGTGATTCTTCCTGGGTTTTAAAAGAAGGAGTTAGGCTGCCACCATCAAGTGTCCATCTCCCAGGGCCTGTGAATCTGTGACTCTGGGGAGTTTTTGTAAGCAGAGCCTATGGAGACAAGGTATTTTTAAGGTCTCTTGCGCCCCCCTCTCCCCTCCGCTTCTGCACTTGGAGTGCCAGAGTGGGGAACAGCCCTGACAGGTTCAATAAATAATTAAATAAGTTCATGGAGGATAGGTACATCAATGGCTATTTACCAGGGAGATCAGGGATACAGCCCCATGGTCTGCGAGGGGGGAAGAAGGAATCCCTAAATCTCTGACAATCAAATGCTGTGCCTGGATCAAAAGGGATGGATCACTTGATAATTGTTCTGTTATGTTCATTCACTCCAAAGCATCTGGCATTGGCCAGAAAACAGAATATTGGCCTACATGGACCATTTGGCTGACCCTCGATGGTTGTTCTTATGAAAAATGCTGAAAGATTTGGAACAATTCCGCGTATGTAATAAATATTATATCTCTCAGTGGAGAGGGTAATGTTTAACAGGCTTTAATTACATTTGAGAGTAATCATTAAAATAATCTATGTCTACTTGTGGAAAGAGGTTGGAATAAGTTTATGGCTAATTCAGAAGGGAAATCCATAGCATATTTCATGAACACTTAACTTTTGATTACCTTTTTGGTTAAGCTGTAAACAAAGTTACAAGAAAAGTCATGTTTACCTACCTTTTTTCCTACTTCATGTAGGGGCTAATTAACATTTGGATAGCAGGTTGAAGATATATATTGCCTATTACTTAAATCATCCAGTTCTATATTCTATCTGCTTTTCTCTCTTTTCTGACACATTTCCTCATGGTGCTTGAGCAACTTATTTGTATCTTTAGTGATTTTATTGCTCTGATCAGTTTGTTAACAATTTACATGCTGGCAGTCAAGAGTCTGATAGCCAGTGGAAGGCACATTTTAGTTTTACCTGGACCTGAAATGCAATTTTATCTTTAATTGCAAATATAAATTCTAAGGAAATCTTTAGTTAGGTGGTTGAACTTATTTTTTTGGTATGATCCCTAAATGGATCTCTTCATCTGCCCATTTCCATGGCTAAAGAAAAGAATCTGATGGGATATGAGGGGGTCTTGAATAGTACAGGCTACTGTTTCCTGGAAAGGGGTCTTCTCAGAGGGGGAGTCCATTATTAGCTTAAAAAGCTCTCAGATGCAGCTGATCTGATTGCATTTAATTGGTTTTAACCTTTGTTCATTTCTTGGTACAGGTCTTGCATTAGGCATCTGTTCTCATTGAGGTCTAGTACTATGTAAAAGTTAGGTCTAGTTAAAAGTCACATGATTAAAGAAGAATACCTGTGTGACAAATAATACCTTTGAATCTTACAACTGAAAGAATTTTTAAAACCTAGCTCTTTTCACCTTTGTTATTCTTTACTCTTTATTAGTTTCTTGCAGTGATCATTGTATTCTAGAAAAACTTAAAGGGACCAACCAAGACTGAGGCCCCATTGTACCAGGCACTGCACAAACATCTATCAAGGGGTTTTCTACTCTCACCCACTGCAGTGGTACCTCAGAGCCTTTCACTTCAAATCAATAGTTGTAGTGAAAGCCCTAGTGTCCCTCAGAGAATCTCTGGCATGTCTCTTGTTTTAGGGCCCAAACTTTCTAGTTGTGGTAGGGGTTTGGGCTTTGCTTAAAAATAGATAAAAGCTTGGAGAGGAAACACAATCCCTGAGAAATAAACTGATGTGACTAAGGTCAAACAACAGATCAGCATCAGAGCTGAGAACAGAACCCAGCAGTCTAGTACCTATCCACTAGATCACATTGTCTCTTTGGACAACAGAAACAGACCAGTCAGTTTAATTTCTGTTTCTTGCCAGTTACACTTTGTGGCTGCTGTGCACCAGCACAAAGCTATAACCTTTGTTCTCATTGGAATTTCTAATAATCTGACAGCTTGTCAAAGCTCGTCACTAGACCTAGTTTAAAGCAAATTATCCTCATCCTAGTTGAGGGCATGGACTTGAGTCTTTTGTCAAGTGTATGTTTTATTTATTTGAGTGGCATAGCTAAGTGGCAGAAAGGGGGCAGGGCAGGAGGACACTTTGTGCCCTCCCTTTGTCCACAAGCCCTGATTCGCCTGGGGGCCGGGGTAGCGCACAAAGTCTCCTTCTGCCCGGCAAGGGGCTCGGCACTTAAGAGTCAACCGCCAGCTGTCGGGTGACTAAGCACGGTGCTCCCTTGCAGGCCGGGGGCAGACTTCGTGTGTTCCCCTCGCCCCCAGGCCCTGATTGACCTGGGGGCAGAGGAGGAGTGCACAAAGTCTCCTCCCACCACCAGGGGTGTGGGCACCTAGAGGGAACTGCCAGGTGTTCTGAACAGCTAGTGGTTCTCTCTGGGGGAGTGGAGGCAAAGACTTCACTTGCTTCCCCACCCCCAGACCAATCAGAGTCTGTGGGCGGGGAAGCACAGAAGTATTGTGGCCCTGCCCCTTCTGGGGTAGCCTGGGGCCACTTCAAAAATTTCTGAAGTTGCCCCCGGTCAAAAAGTACATCCATTCCACAGATTCATGTACACAGTTGTCTCTATGGAGGAGTTATCTTCTGCTTCTTTTTCCCTGCAGCAAATTGCTTGGTATTTTCTACGTAACAGAAGAGTGCTTCATGTTTCTTGGTAAATTGCATTAATTTCTTCTTGGCCTGCAGCCAAACACAACCAATAAAAAAATAAGTCAGGTGTAGAGTGGCAACAGACAGTACTAAAATTCCAAGCTGACTGGCTGCAGAGCTTGCCAGACATTTCTATAATATCATCTCACATGAATTATGCTTTCAATTCCTTCCCTCTCCACAAATTCTCTTGCACTGACTAAGAAGTTGTAACTGACACTTCTGTATTGTCTGTTGTGACCAGAAATACTGTATGTCCTCTCATATATTTAGTATTTTGGAGAAGGTAGCAAACTTTACAAAAAAACTAAAAAGCAATGCAAACAACAAATACAGGTTCCCTTGGGGAGAAATCCACACAGTGCTTATTTGAACCCTGTTTGTGTTTGCTTACTAGCCACTTTTGGAAATGCACAAAGTGAAAATCTCATCACCAGAGTCTAACGCCAATACAGGGCTTGGAACTGCACTGGCGAACGAGAGTGGTGGGAGAGCAATTTGTAGGCTGAAGAATGAGAACATGACACATCCACCACGTCTGTAGCCTCAGACTTGCACTAGCCTGCACTCTGTAGCTTGTTCTGTTGGGGGAAAAGACCCATGTAATGCTCCAGGGCTGGGACTTCTGAAGAGAATATAAACTCCACAGGATCAGAGACAGCCACCATGGTTGGCATTCTTGTGGCATTTATAAACTCTGCAGAAAAAGACACTGGGTCTAAGAACCTCTTGAATGTTGAGAAAGAACTTGATGCTGGCTACTTCCATTTTAGCCAGCCATCCTACAGCTATGTCCTGCAGATTCAAATACTGTACTTTTTGCTAAGGTTCGAGTATAAGTGTATGGCTACACTACAATGGCACAGCTATGGTGATCCAGCTGTACCACTGTAATATAGACACCACCTACATTGACAGAAGGGGTTTTCCAGTCAATGTAGTTAATTTACCTCTCAGAAATGTGGTAACTAAGTCATCAGAAGAATTCTTCTGTCAACCCTTACTGTGCTTATAGTGGGGGTCAGGTCAACCTAACTATGTCACAGTGTGCAAAACTTTTCACGGACCTGAGCTAAGTAGCTAAATTGACCTACATTTTAGGTGTAGTCCCAGGCCTAAACTACATAACACCTACTTTGCTACCCCTCTACCAACTTACAAACTACATCATCCACCATCCAGCCACAGACCTTCCAATTCACCCTTCTCTATGCACTTACTAAAAACCCTCTTGCCTCTTAACAAAGTTTTTTGCCATTTAAAACAGAAGGTAACACAGATTTAAGGTTGTCCTTCCAAAACACCGAGTTCAGCAAAACTCAAACCTCTGAAAACCGGGAAATGCAGAGTTATAGTAAATACCTACCCAGCCTTAACTCCGCCTCCATGGAGCTGGCCCCCTGGGAATGATCTATAGCAGTGTTTCCCAATTGGTGCTCCGGGGAACTCTGGGGATCCTCAAAGAGAAAGCAAGGGTTCCGCGAAGAGCCGGCACTCCCCCACCCCGAGACAGAGCCATGGCGAGGGCTTTTTTTTTTTTTTTGCTCAACAAAACGCGGCAGGGGCCTTTTTTTTTTTTTAAAGGCAACTCTAGGGGTTCCGTGGCCAAATAAAATTGGGAAACATTGATCTATAGGCACTGCAGCTGTGTCCTTGTGTCAGGTCAGGTGCAGCCACAGTAACTGGTGGTGGAATAAACTGGAGCAGTTTGGGACGGTGATTGTCATATCAGAAGAACTGAGGATTAGTCTGAGGAGCATCATAGAGCTTTGACTGGGATGTGAGGAGATCTGAAGCAACTCTCCCGCATATGTGTTAGCAAAGGAAAGCGAAGTATATTTTGTGGTTACAGTCTACATCATTTCAATACAGAATTGAGTAGGTAGTGTCTGTGGGATCTTCCTGACATGCCACTAGTGAGGTAGGATGTGAGAGCAGTCTGTGGATGTAATGTTGGGTAGGGGAAAGTACAGGTTTAGGTGGTATCTTGTCTGCAAGTGTGAAGGGGTTGTAAAAGGATATGAAGTGGTTGGTAAATTTTACAAGTGAGGGATTCTCTTGATAGGCTCAGTGACTGAGCATAGAGTAAGTGCGGCCCTGTCTGTGACAGAGAAAAGGCAGAATGAGAGTATGTGTGTAAATGGCTGTTGTGGGGTACCATTCAAAGAGGGCAGAGTTAAAACTGAGTGGGCATTTACCTTAACTCTGCATTCCCTGGTTTTCAGAAGTTTGAGTTTTGCTGAACTTAGCATTCTGGAAGGACACGAGCTATCACCAAGCAACTTTAACTTGTGTTAATGAATTTTTTTTTCCATTTAATTTCCTAGGTTTTTTTTTAAGAAATGGAGAAATATTTGTTGGTATTTAGTCAGTTGTTCTTCCCTAGATTTAAAGATGATAGGCTACTATGGCTAAGTAATATTACAAAAGACTTAGGTTATGTCTACAGAACAGAGACTATACTGGCATAGCAGTGTCAACATAGCTATCCCACATAACTCTGTAGTGCAGATGCACTACACCTCTAGAAGGAGTTTTTCTATCAGTGTAGAAACACCACCTCTTTGAATGCAGTAAGCTACATTGAGGGAAGCATTCTTCTGACAGCATAGCTGCATCTGCACTAGGGCTAAGTTAGCACAGCTATATCAATAGGACTGTGATTTTGTTCACCCCCTGACTGTTGTCAGAAGCCTTTAACATAGAAGAAGCTGCTCCTTTATATCTTCTGCCCTCTGCTGTTGCATACACAGCTTACTGGAAAGCCACGTACACCTTAATTATGTCACTTGAGCTGCATGCTGAGCTGGGCCCCTCACTCCTACTACCCATCTCCAGTGGGGACTCTTGTCCTTGCTTCAGACAGACTTCCCCAGCTCCAGGCCCACTGAGTCTGCCCTGCCTCCAAACTGGGATGCCCACTCCACCCAAGGGAAATGTATCTCTTAAATATTCATTTCCCAGATTTCAGATGTTTAAATTTGAGTTACCTTCATTTCCTACCACTCTGAGTCCCAGCTCCCATAGAGAAGCAAGGACAGAGATTCCCTAGATCTCAGCACACACTGTGGGCAAAGAGAAGGGTTCAAACCTCTGCAGAGGGGTAGGGCTCTTTCCAATACCAGCACATATATGGAAAGGGTAGAATTTAGGACTGACCGCCTTCCCTGGCCCCTAAGCTCCCACAATGTCCTCGGTTACTTCTCATTCTCCAACCCCTCCTGTCTTCTCACCTGCCAGTCCCCTAATATCTATCCCTCTTCCTTTCCAAAGCCCACCAACCCCTTTTTCCTCCCCAGGACCCATTCCCATTTATCCTCCTTCCCGTAATACCCCTAAGCCTCATTGCAGATGCAAACTCCTCTTCCGCTATTACCATCTACTCTGCTCCCATAGTCCCTCTTCTCCCGGTAAGCATTCACACCTATCATCTATTTTCTTTTCAAAAATAGTTTTAGCCCTTCTGATTATTCTACTACACTCAGTTTACATGTCTCTAAAATAAAACCTATTGACAGAGGCAGATTTTCCCCAGATCTTTGCAGTTCATTCTCAGATTTCTGCCCCATGTGGGCTTCAAACTTCAAACTTGTTAGAAACTTCAAAGGTGCTGGGTTTTCCCCCACCAAGAACTGTCTTTTGAGAACCTCTTGCTCAAATGACTCTACATTTGGATCACCATCCCTAGCCTACACTCCATGAGGCATAGCACATTTCAAGAGACTCTGTGTAAGCCTATAGATTGACAAAGGGGTTTTCTTAGCACCCATCCTTGAAACAGGACAGGCTTCCCAATTTTAGCTAGGGCAAAGCTGGTGCTCCCTGAGGGTGCATCTACACTGCAATGTTATTTCAAGATAACTAGCGTTATTTCGAAATAACAATGTAAGTGTCTACATAGCCATTCCGTTATTTTGAAATAATATTGAAATTATTCTGAAATCTGTAAACCTCATTCTACGAGGAATAATGCCTATTCTGAAATAGCTATTTCGAAATAAGGTGTGTGTAGACGCTCCACAGCTGCTATTTTGAAATAGAATGGCCCTGGTCAGGGGCTATTCTAAGTTATTCCTTCCCAGTGCCTCCTGGGGCTCTAAATCAAGATAGCACCTCTACGGTAGGGAAGCCTGCCTCAGATTAATTTAGAGGCTTCCCTACAGTGTAGACGTTTTATTTCGAAATAAGTTATTTCGGAATAACTATTCCGGAATAGCTTATTTCAAAAGAAGTGTGTAGTGTAGACGTACCCTTATAAAATTGCATGAACTTAGAGAGAACAATGAAGGCTCAGAAAGGCGTTAAGTGTCCCATTCATCTCAATAAGATGCTCTCAGCCAAAAGAGAATACCCAATGGAGATGAATCCCTCAGACCCCACAAGGCAATCTGAGTAACTGTGTGGATTTTAGAGCACTTAGACCTGTCTAGCTTTAAACAGAAAGGTCATCTCAATTATAGTGGAGCCGACACTCTGCCATGACACATGCCTGAGGTCCATTCATTCCCATAAGGGCTGTGGTGATAAATATCAAATTTCATGTTAAGAAAGCATTTAACCTGTACCTCCAGAGTAGCACAGCAAATGCTTTCATTTGAACACATGCCTTTATGTGAAAACAGAGTTTGGGAACTTGCCTTCATTGTTGGCTCCAGCTGTTAACTACCAATTTTGCTGATTTTTCAATTGCATTATCTAGCTAGGTGAGAAATACAGTACAACATTTAAAGAATGAGGGTATGTCTACACTGCAGCATTTTTCTGGGAAAACCGCCATTTTCCCCCCAAAAAATACTTGTGTCCCCACTGGTATTGCGTTCTTTTGACAAAAGGTCGAAAGAACAGAGGGGTTTTTCCAATGGCGGTAAATCTCTTTCTACGAGGAAAAAGCCTTTTTCCAAAAAAGCTTTTTCAGAAAAAAGTCACATGTGGACGAGGAAGAGGGAGTTCTGTTGAAAAAAGAGGCCTCCAGGAAATAACACAGGTGCCCTGGTGGCCACTCCATCCAAACTAATCAGAACTCTACAGTTCCTGTCTCCTGCCAGCTCTTAAAGCTGCAGGCACCATGAACAACCCTTGTGGCAGGAAGCCAGTCCTGGGAGCTGCACCTGACCGCACAGCTCTCCCTGCCACCCACATTTGGATCCATGGCCCAGCCACAAGCCCCCCAAGACCTTCCTGGTCCTCACAGGGAGCACCACCAGGGCTCCTAGGACCCAACCAGGGGCACAAAAAGGTATGCGTCATGGTCTGGGGCGGAGATCCTGTCCCTCCAGGAGCTGTGGGGTGAGGAGGAGATCCTGCAGGATCCCTACTCCCAGAGGCAGAATGCTGATATCTATGGCTGGATGGACGAGACTCTGGATGTGAGGGGCCATACACCAGGACTCTGGAGCAAGTGAGGAGCAAAGTCAAAGAGCTACGCCAAGGCCAGGGAGTGTAGCTCTTACTCTGGGGCAGGAACCCACCCCTGCCCCTACTACCAGGAGTTCCACCAGAACCTGGGGGGTGGTGCCACCCCTTTTCCACCCGTGGTGGTGGACTTGGCACTGGAGATGTCCATTGTTGCCTGGCCAGGGCTCCCTAGTGAGGAGAAGGAGGGGGAGGAGGACGATCTGCAAAAGGAGGAGATGGCCAGCATGGTTACCCTCACCTGGGAGCTGGTACCCCAGGCCCTGGATGTCTCCCAGGCATCCTCTGGGGGTGGAGAGGGATCATCAGGTGAGTGGTCTCAGTTTGTCACACAGACAGGGTGGGGGAGGCGGGCACAGTGGGGATGGGGTGCGATCGTTGCTCGGCCTGGACATCATGCTGCAGTCCATGCATGTGGAAGCACGTGCTGTGCCAGTCTGCACCATGTGGCCTCAGGAGACAGCCCTGGAGCACCTCCAGGATCCTGCTCACAGACTTTGGGGAGGCCGCACATATCTGACCCTGGGGG
The DNA here is from genome assembly GCA_019425775.1 of Rafetus swinhoei. Lineage (NCBI taxonomy): Eukaryota > Metazoa > Chordata > Testudines > Trionychidae > Rafetus > Rafetus swinhoei. The sequence continues at coordinate 40,296,484 of CM033439.1, read as the reverse complement.
TGGAGGTGCCCTCCCACCACCAGCCACCGCTGGAAGCAGGCTGGGCACAAGGGTGCTTACACAACCCCACACAGATCAAGGAGTGCTACACATGGCACACGGGCATGCCTGCATGCGCGAGGCCCCACCCGCTCCCGCGGACAGCACTGCCAGGCGCAGGTATGTGTGCGGGCCCCATGGAGGGCCAGGCTGCTCCAGGCCCCCTCTCCTGCTCATGGGATCCCTGTGTGGATGGACATTTCCCTTGCCTGCTTGTCTGTGGGGGGGAAGAGAGGGGCCAGAAGCATGGTCCCCTGTGAGGCAGTGCCCACTTTGTAGGCCACAGATGCCCTTGATCCCCGGACATCCCCATCCTCTGGCCCAAGGACTGTTGCTCGGTGCTCACAGAGGAGGGCACGGCCTCATGGACATTGTCTGCATGGATGACTGACCACCTCTCCCTCTTTATTCTCCACATCTGAACCATTCTTCCTTAAAAAATGAGGTTTACACAGTTCTTTCGAAAAGAGTTTTTTTCTCAAAAGAACCGCGTCTAGACTACTTTCTTTTTCGAAAGAACCTCTTTCAAAAAAGCGATCGGAAGAAGATATGCAAATTCACACTGAATTTGCATCCCTTCTTTCAAAAGTGAAAGCAAGTCTAGATGTGCCCTCAGTGATTAGAGAAGCTCTTGGTGGTCAGGCCCAGTTAGCACATGACGAGGCATCCTCTGTGGCCTAAAATCCATCTTTGCTCCCTCACCCAAGACTGGTGCCAAGAAACCAGCTTAGCTGGGCTACAGAACATGGCCCTCAGAATGCACAACATAATGTTTCACTGCACTGAATATCAGAAAGACAAAGGCTCCCACTTACTGCTTTTCTCTCTCCCCACCCCTGTATTTATCATGATTAGTTGAATTTACTGCTTCTAACTGAATTGCTTTGCCAAGTTTGCTGGGCACAGAACATCACACACGCATACAATCACCGTGTTAGTTTTTACATTATCGGAAATTATTTGTCAGAAAAAATGGAGTGTCTAAGTAGTAAATACTCTGGGCACACCCCCAAAACAAGCAATAAAGCAGTGTTTATAGTTCATTATATTAAGAGTTTACAGATTTGCTTTGACATTTGTAAAATGTGTCTGCTTTCACTTACTGGTGCAAATCAGATGCACATTTGATCCCCTCAGAAACACCGAGCTATGCACTGCAAATGTAGCTAAAGACAGTAAAATGCACACAATCATTTTATTTCAATGGCTATTGTCTCTCTCTATTTATAAAACAAAGATTTTCCTGAGGGGCAACAGAATCATATCATCATGCTCTCACGGTCTCTGGCCACAAAAGTGGCCAGAGAGAGGGGGGTTGGTGAGCATAGTGAGCAGCAGTAAAATTAAAAATAAAAATCAAGGGTGAGATCCTCAGTTGATGACTTCCCTGGAATGACACTGACTTATGCCAGCTCAGGGTCTGGCCCCAAAGCTCAACACTAATCACCAATCCCTTATCTATCCCTATTCACCATGTACATTTGCACTAATCTCCAACAGAACTTTAAGCACATACAGTGGAACAATTGTGCTCTTCGCTAATGAAGACCTTTCTGGTTGGAATTATGCTGCACGCAGTGGCCGCTTGGAACTTCACAGTGAGAGCAGGAACAGACTCTGGTTCTCCTACTCCTCAAGCACATTCCCGCAGTACTTGAGTTAAAGGAGAAGAAAATGTTACTCATCTTCTGCTGTAATTGTAGGTCTTCCATATGTTTCCCTATGAGTGCTCCACAGGTGCACAAGTGCCTCTTGAACTCTTGATCGGAGATTTCTAGTTAGCTGTGCTTGTCCTGCCTGTGCATGCCTCTTTGTGGCAGGCAGACACTGAGGCTATATAGGGGAGAGTGGACAAACCACCTGAGTTCTTTTTCTACTCAGTCATCCTCTAAGGAACAACCAAAGCGAAGAGAAGGAGATCAGGCAGTGGAGCACCCACAGGGACACACATCTTGAAGAACTACAGTTACTGCAAAGGGTAAATGACATTTCCTACTTCTTCTAGTAGCATTCCTGTGGATGCTCCTCTTCCGGTGGCTTCTAAGCACTATCCCCAGAGAAGGAGGGGGACTTCAGAACAGGATCTAAAACTGAAGACAGTACTGCAGAGCCAAGTGCCACGCCAGATCTGACTACATGTTGCAGGGCATAATGATTTGAAAATATATGGAGCTGAAGATCAAGACATGTCTCAAAAACTGGGATATTCTTAAAAAATGTAGTAGATGTCACTTGTGATTTGGTTGAAGATGTTCTCATGCCCTGGTGGAGGGTTGAACATCTGCAAACTCATAGCAAGTACACTCAACTCAAGATAGACTAAAGCAGCGGTTCCCAACCTTTTCCAGATGGGGACCCATTTTGACAATTCAGGAAGACTTGGTGACCCAAGGCAATTCAAAAACGGGGGGAGGAAAGGGGGCAGAGCCACCTGGGAAGACACTTGGTGACCATTTTGAAATGTAATGGCGACCCATATTTGGGTCCCGACCCATAGGTTGGGAAACCCTGGACTAAAGGGAAGGACATAGTACTGGAATGATCTTGGCCTTTGATAAATCTTAGAGGTGTTTGTCTATACAGAAGTAGGTGTCTTGCAGGTTGAGGGGCAAAAACAAATCTCCTCCCGCTAAACCAAGAATTATGGTTTCCTTTTAAGGCTTTATGAACTTAAGCAGTTGTCTTAGATCTAATAGTAGCCTCTAACTTCCATCCTTCTTTGGAGCTAAGAATTTTTTTGAGTAGATTCTGTGAAAGGAAGGGGCTATCTTTATTGCTCTTAGACTCTCTCTTCAAGCTTTTTTGGATCTGGCTCCTTATATACAGTGTTCATGCTTCCCCTTTATTCCAGAGTCTTCCCAGAGTGCCCCAAAGGCACTTTGCAGAAGCAAGCCCTAAGGTGGATGGAGTTCTGAGTCTGTCCACAGACAGATGTACAGATCAGGTCTCATGATCTGTCTTAGAAGGTGGTGGCAGGGAATGTTCCATCCTCAACAGTCTGAGCATTATCTTTCTGTTCTTTCTAATGCTAGACATAAGAGCTAAATGAAAGGAGCTCTTCTGGGAAACATGAGACTCCTCCTGGAAATGTATACACTTGGGCCACATCTACACTAGAAAACTATTTTGAAATAACTAAATTTGACTTAACTCCCGATTTAACAAATTCAAAATAGCATGTCCCCACTATGGGGAAACCTCGAAAGTAGTCTGAGGCAGGCTCCCTTAATGCAGATGCGCTACCTCGACTTAAAGCCCTAGGAAACACTGGGGAGTAATTAGTTCAAATTACTCTGGGGAATAGTTATTTTGAAATAGTGGCACCAGTGTCCACACTAATGCTATTTCAAAATTAGCATTATTCCCTGAGAAAAGCAGGAGTACAGATTTTGAAATAAGTGGCCTCTTATTTCGAAATAACGGGCTTGGTAGTGGGGATGCACCAGACATACTCTGCCTATGCTGGAGCTGCCTATGCTGGACAAGTCTACCAGGAGAAAGGAGAGAGGGAAAATTGTCCTCTCATCTACACTAACTATATTAACACTAACAACCACACTAAACTAACTTTAAAAGAAGAAAATAAAAAGGAAGGCCACGTGTGGTCTAGATGGACATGCTAGTATTTCATCTCAGGCCAAGATGGTAGAGAAGGACGTCAGGCCAGTTCGCCTACACACCCCTGTAGCCTCAGTATCTGCCATGAGGAGGCCTACATGGACCAAACGGGCACTCTAAGCTAGAAATCGCCAATCAAGGGTGTAAGGGACACTGTTCAATGAATTATCTTCATTAGCTTTTGCTGGATGATTCCTGATTCCACCCTCTGGGGGCCAGTGCTATACACACACACAAACTGATTCAAGTTTGATTCTAGAAGTGGTCAAAGAATTTGATTGACACATTCTTAGGTTTTTTTATATGCCTGCTCAACCCTGATTCTTATGTAGGATTTTCATCTCCAGATTTTTTGCTCTTATTAAACACCTAGGGTCAAATAAAAAATGGGGTTGTCCTCCTTCTACCTGTTTAGCACATGATCAGCGCCTTTCAGAGTTGTCCTATGCCGCCCTCCACTGCAGTCTAGAATTTGGGAAACAGTTTTTTGAAGTGCTGTACTGACTTTTTGGATATTGGAAATATGCTATGAGTCTGGTCAGCTAATATAATATTGGCTATTGAGAATTAGTGTACTGTGTGCACTTAGTCACCCAGGAAAATGCTAGGAGTGGCATATACCCACTGGATGTCAGATATGAAAACAATTTAATTTGCTATTTTAGCCATCCTGACTATTGGAATAGAGATTTTTGGTAATTTCACCTCCACACAGATGTGACTGGTGTATTGTGCTCATATGGTTTTTCTTTGCCTACTGTTGGAGGCTTTGAACATACTAAAAACAAAAAACAAAACAAAACATTGTTTATGAATGTGAAGGTTAAAGATGAGGAAGAGCCTATGCAGTACTCATTAATTTACATTCCATCTCATTTTTTAATATGGCAGATGTTACTTACCTTAGCTTCATCTAGTCCAAAGCTTTGGTAAGCTTGTTAGCCAGCTTCTCCAGTTCTTTAGCATAGCTAATTTCTAAGTTAGCCCTGTCAATGTAATAATAAAAATCATAATGCAATGTAATAAGTATTCAGTCAGTCACACAGGCATTGCAGCAAATCATACAAGGTCTATAACACCATATAATCAAATAATTAACATGGCATAGTTAACTTAGCTGAGATCAATGGCAATGACTCAAATCATGTTAGCTCTTACTACCCGAACAAGATTGAACTCAAGGGGATACTAGGATAGTGCCTAAATAATAACAGAAAGCAAAACTTTGAATATTATTATTTTGTGGTTTTGAACATGCTCTATAAATTCCATACAGAAAACTACAGTAAAAGAACATTAAGGCTGACACGCCACACATTTGGAAGTTAGGAAATGCCAGTATTAAGGTTGTCTGTGGAGCTTTTATTTGGTCCCCTTGTGGATTTGCATTATTATATAGTCTTTAATTATATGATCAAATGCTTTTTCCACAGGATCCCTGCCTCACTCAGGATGGATGGTGCTCTGGGAATGAATCAGGTTTGAATTGTTAATTAGGCTTTTGTCCCCAGCTCCTTGCTCAGTCAGTCCAATCAACAACCAGAACAGGATCTAGGACACATGTGTAATCCACACCTACTGGGTGCTGTTCACTGTGCTACCTAGTAGCACCAAGACTACTTACAGAGAGAATAATGAGTCTTCTCTATAGCCCTACCTAAGAACCACCTGACTTTTAGCTCAAGTTGTAGAGGCTCATGTTCTAAGCTCCAGAGTTTCCAGGTTTGATTCTGCCTGTTGGCATTACACATGCACTGGCTTTTCCCTTTGCCTAGGGGTGTCACCCCCGGTTCAGCCCCAGGCCCCACCCTCACTCCATCCTTTCCCCTAGACCTCCTGCTCTGTCTCTTCTCACCCAGTTCTACTTCCTTCTCCGAGCACACCCTGTCCCTGCTACTCCTCCTCCCTCCCAGTGCCTCCTGCACACCACAGAACTGCTTGTTGCAGTAGGCGGAAGGCACTGGGGATAAGGTGGGAGCTGGCTCCTGGGGGTGCTAAGCAACCACTAATCTTTTCCATGGATGCTCCAGGCTGGAGCATGGAGTTGGCACCGATGGTTCAGGACAAGGCCTAGACACATAACATGGCAAAATATTTAGATGATGAAGTTAAAGATACAAATAGTGTTAAGTGGATTTTTTCTCCCCTAAAAATTAATATATCTACAATTGGGAGATCTGAACTGAACAAGGGCTAAGGTAACCTTTATTGGCTATCCCATTTTCACCATGGCTATTTTTCATTCAACAGACCATTTCATTTCCTGTCTTGCCTGTGTGAATTTTTTTGGACTGGGGACAACAGATCATGGGCTCTATTCATTATGGTCTTACACTGGATGTAGTGATTTACACCTGTGCACCAGAACTGCTGCATTGACTTTAGTGGTGCAAGGCTGATTCATATCAGCTGAGACTCTGGTTCATTGAATGTACAGTGGGTAAAAATTGTCACCACTCTGATTCAGTAGTGTCTGAGTCTACCTCACACAGGTGGAAATGACCATAAAAGGCACAGGGAAGCTGAGAATCAGGCCCCAAATGTGAACTTTTGGCTAAGACGTCTAGAAAGCAGCTTATTCATATTTAAGATGTTGGAAAGGCAGGTGAGGGAGAAGTAGAAATAATGGAAAAGGAGCACCCTGACTTTGTTGCCCATGCAGGTGGTTTATTAGCTGTGTGAATTAACTTGGGTTACATTTAATTCAAATATTTAGTTCATGTAAAAAGCAAGTGGGATAATTAAGAAGCTTGTACTTAATCAAGCTCATAACAAGAGCCAAACAGAAGACAAACCTGACAGTCTACATCCATGCTCCCATTAAAGGAGTATATCAGCAAGGAATTTGGTCAACTGTATTTTTTTAAATTTTTGGTATTCTGTTGCAAACATCACTGTTTCCTTCTGACTATTTTGTTACATAGTTTAGGAAGCAAGCTGGTAAAATTAAATTTCCAAAGAATAGTTCTTCAAAATCTGATATGCAACCCTAAGAACAGTCATCTGCAGTATTGCATCAATTACCTGTCATTTCAGGCTCCAGTCCTCACCCATATTGGTCTATGATTCTTGTAATCCAGGAAGTACAGGATGGCACTGAAGCAGACATCAGCCTAAGTATTCTGCTAATGCACCACCATGAATCAGTTATGCACAGTTTGCATTCAATGTCCATGTAAGTTACATGAGAAAATTGGTTTACATCCCTCAGCCAGGCCTGCCAGCTTTCACCAAATGTAATTTATCAACATGGGTTCTTGGTGCAGAACAGGACACTCAGAATATGATGGGAGGAAGCAGAACAAATTCAGACTGAATGAAAGGTAAAGAGCCTGGCAAAAATTAGGAAAAAACCCCAAATTTATGAGCAGTCCTCACTGTCCACTACTGAAATATACCAAAACTCCTGGTCCTACATACTGAAGGTCAGAATGAGGCAGTCAGAATTTACACAGCAGATAAACCAAGATGACACTGATGCTGGCAGCATTACCAGGGTAATATTTTCAAAAGGACAAAAATGGTCTTGTTCAATTTCTCTGTTGTTCTTCTGCAACGGCAGGCAAGTATGTCTTTGCTAGTGAAGACCTGCAAGTGAAATATTATTATGGTGCTCTATGGAGGTGTGGTTCTCTCAGAGGATAAACCTGTATCCCTTGAAATAAAGTAAAAGGGACAGGAGACAATTCAAACTCCAACGTAGGGCATGATTCTCTTCTCCCTTATGGCCTGCTCCTGCTGCTGTGGGCGTCCATCGTTGTGAACACTGGGAGCTGGATCTGGTCCTTGCACTGGTTTTACACTAGTACAGCTCCTTTGACTTCCATGGACACACTTATGATTTACACTGGTGGAAGCGAGATCAGAACCAAGCTTGGAGAGTGAACATGCTTTACTTGGAAATACACTGTGTGAGGGCAGAATTTGGCCCAATGGGTTCTCCCCAGGTGTATCTTGCAGACAAGCAGCTGTGATGTTTTCCCACGCATTGAAAATGCATTAACTCTGAGTGAGTCTGGACTGCACTTGTGTTCATGACAAAAGCAAACACCATGCACATTTTGTCTGATTTTGAATTTGGTATCCATCAAGACAAAGATCTTACCTGCTTTGAAGCAGCCGTGTCCCTGTGCCCTACACACTGATGGAGGCTAGTCAATGTGACATAGTGAACAGAGTGTGTAATAATAATAATGGGAGTCCAGAGCAACACTGATTGTACGGGCAGAAAGGTGATAATGGGCTCAGCTCTGCTGTTAAACAGTTAAAACGAATAGTTAAAATGAAGTTAAACGATAGTTAAAACGAAGCTGATAAGAATCAATCCAATCTTCAGGTGCTTACTGATTGCCAGTTCTGCTTTCTGTTTTTCCTTACCCTCTGCTCCTTGTTTCCCGCCTCCTCCTTTTTTTCCTTCCCCCCTCTCCTTTCTTCCCTATTTATTTTGGGTCTGCACATCCTAAACTCAAAACTCCGGTCATCTGAAGAAGTGGGCTGTGCCCATGAAAGCTCATGATACCATCTACATGTTTTGTTATTCTATAAAGTGCTACCAGACCATTTGTTGAAATACTATAGTTATTTAACAGCAAGTAGCCACATTGCATTACAGTTTAAGACAGAAGTGTCTTATCCAGCTAAAACTGCCAGGGGAATGTTAGATAGACAGAATATAATTACTCATTGAAACTCAGCCAGGGTACTGGGGCTAATGAAATTTGCCTTAGGAAATTTAAACCACTCAGCACCTGAAAGATGGCACCTTAGCACAGCAGTGTCTTGAGCTTAGGCAGGGATCCAATACTGACTCAGAAGGAATCATATCATTTACTGAATTATTAATCTCACTTCCTGTAACACGCCTCCAAGTACAGATCCTGCCTGGCTTAGGAGATCTGGTGCAGGCAAGGAGACATAGTGACCAGCTTTCATCTTCCAGTTCAGTCTTTATGAAGTTGTATCTGTTATAAAGTCCTGGTTCCAAACATTTTCATATAAATAGGTAATAATTATCTTATTCCTGATCCTCCTCATTGTGGGACTTTATGCAGACAAAATCTGTCCATACAACAAACACTGAATATGTATTTCAGTGGAGAGCTGCACACAGCCTAGACCTGTGTTTCCCAATTGGTGCTCCAGGGAACCCTGGGGTTCCGCGAAGCAAAACGAGGGGTTCCGCAAGGAGCCGGCACTCCCCTCCCCTCTGAAAGAGAGAGAGAGCCAGCTAGCCAGCAGAGGCATGGGTGGTGAGTTGTATGGGCTCATGGTGCCCATGCTCCACAACCTTCACTGAGCTCCCCCTTGCCAGCTGCTGCTTCCCTGCGCGGCGTGCTCAAACCGGTGGGCGGGGAGATGCCCGGGCGTGACGTAACATCACGGCCCGGGATTTTAAAACTGCTGGGCGCTGCGTTGCGCCATGCGCTGAGTCGCAGGTTCGGAGTCCGGGGATGGAGCACAGACTCCAGCCCTGCAAAGTGGAAGGCAGAAGGTAGGGGAAGGGGAAGGGCTGGGAGAGGAAGGGGTTTGTGCGAGGGGAAGGGAAGGGCTGGGAGAGGAAGGGGCTTGTGGAGAGGGGGAAGAGAGGGGAAGGCACCAAAGGGACAGGGTAGAGGAGAGACAAATGCCAGGGGGCCAAGTGCAGACAATGAGGAAAAAGGCAGGAGGGGAGGTGTCAGTGGGAGGGGGACAGGGTGATGCTGGGAGGAGAGGGTAAGGGCATTGGGGGCTAGAGGGGGGAGGAGGAGGTGCTGGGAGAAGGCTTGAAAGAAGGGGTGGGCATGAGGAAGGCCGGGATGGAGCAAGTCATGTGTGAGGGCACAGGGGCATCAGGGAAAAAGAGGGCAAAGAAGGTAGGGGCAGTGAGCGAAGGGGGAGGCAACAGGAGGGTGCAGGAGTAAGAGAAGGTGCAAGTGCCAGGGGATTCTGGGGGTGAAGCAGAAGGGTGGACAACTGCAGGGGAGGGACCACCACCAGAGGAGAGACACAGGGCAGGTTTGTAGAGGGAGGTGTTAGAAGAGGGGATGAGGAGGGGTAGCTCACATGATCAGAGTGGGGCTACTGGAGGAGGGGGCACAGGGGAGAGAAGGGCTGGTGGAGGGGGGCAGGTTGCAGGAGGGCTGAGGGCAGTGAGAAGGACAGGAGTCAGGAGGGTGAGGAGTTGGGAGGCAGCAGGCACCAGGGGAGCTGATGGAACAAGGGGAGGAGACATGTCAGCAGAAAGAAAAGGTAAAGGTTTAAAAATATTTATTAACTTGGGTGCCACAGTGGCACATCCCAAACAAGCCACATGGACTCAGTACTGGTGCACAACACAAAATTCATTTTGGTCATGCGAGGAAACTCTTAGGCTATGTTTACACTGGTGGTTTCTTGCGCAAGAACATCTTGCGCAAGAGTTCTTGTGCAAGAACACGTCCACACTGCCATGTGAGAGCTGTGCTTTTGCACAAGAGCATCTATGGCAGTGTGGATGCTCTCTTGCCCAAGAAAGTGTCGATGGCCATTTTAGCCATAGGGCTTTCTTGCGCAAGAAATTCATGTTGCCTGTCCACACTGGCCTCTTGCACAAGAACAGTTGCACAAAAGGGCTTATTCCTGAGCCGGAGCATCATAGTTATTGTGCAAGAAGACCTGATTTCATACATGAGAACGTCAGTGTACTTGCGCAAGAACACACGGCCAGTGTAGACAGGAAGCAAGTTTTTGCACAAGAGCGGCCGCTTTGGCGCAAGATCGCACCAGTGTAGACACAGCCAAGGGGAGGGAGGCAGGGGCAGGGAATCAGCGCTGGCTCAGCATGTCTGCATGGTTTGGGGGAAGGTGCAGGGAAATTGAGCTCAGCTGGGTTGCAGAGTGGGGAGGTCCGGGGAGCTGGGCTGGGCTGGGCTGAGGGGTGGAGGTGTGTGTGTTGAGCTCAGATTGGCTGCAGGAGGAGGGAGGTGCCGGGAACCGGGGCTAGACTCAAGGGGAGGGAGGGGCAGGGGATCGCTTGGCTCAGCAATTTTGCGGGGCTTGGGGGAGGTGCAGGGAAATGGGGCTCAGCTGTGCTGTGGGGGAGGCATGCAAGGAATCAGTGCAGGGCTCAGCTGGGCTGAGGTGGATGGGGGAGGGCATACGGAACAGACGGGCAGCTCAGCTGGGCTGTGAGGGGCTGCAGGGAACTGGTGCTGCACTCCCTTGGATTGTGGGGGATGGTTTTGGGGAGGTGCAGGGAACCAGTAGGGGTGGGCAGCTCAGTTGGGTTGCAGGGGATAGAGGTGCAAAGAAGCCTAGTGGGAAGCGGGGGGGAAACCAGGAGCCCTGAAATGATCTCCCCTGGTCCAAAAATCCCTCATCTGGGACCAGTCAGGTCCAGAGGGTGCCAGATCAGGGAGGTCCAACTCCTACCCAAGTCCCCTCCTTGCACCCTCCCTCTTAGCCAGACACCCTACCCCCAATCTGCTCCTGCTCCCTCCCCCTGGCCAGACACCCTACATCTGGCCTGCTTCTGCACCCTACCTACCACCCAGACCTTTCCCTCTTCCGCCCCCCACCTCCCTCCCAGATCCTGCACCCCATCCCTATCCCGCTCCTTGGCAGCCCTGCCATCCACCCTAGCACCACCCTGTCCCAAGCCCCAGCACCCTGCCTCACACCCCAGGACTCAGCACCACCCTGGCCCTGGCCACAGCACCCTGCCATCCACACTAGCACCCAGCAGCACCCTGTTCCTTGTCCCAGCACCCTGCCAGTCACCCTAGTGCCCAGCAGGACCATGTCCCTGACCCCAGCACCCTGCCATCTGCCTGCCCCAGCACCCCACCACCTGAGCCAGCATCCTTCCACCCAGCAGCACCCTCTCCCCAGCCCCAGCACCCACTTTCACTCTGTCCCCTGCCCCCACCAGCACATTTGGGACCACATTAGTGAGGCTTGGGGGTTTTTGGAGGGGGGTTGGGTTTTTTTGCATCTCACTTGTGTGGCCCCGACTGACTTTTCTGTGGGTCAGTGACCCTTGACTCAAAACAGGTTCCTCACCCCTCTCATAAATAAAGACAATGCTAAAACCTTTTGAGTTTGACATAATATTTTATTTAAAAATGAAGCCTGGCCAACAAGCCCCCAATTGGGGCCAAACCCCATCTGACTGCAGCATCATAACACTCCTGCACCACCTGACCCCAAATCTGAGCCTATCATACACTGGAACCCCCTGTCCTGAGCCTCTTACATCCCCAAACTCCTGCATCCCCACATCCTCAGTCTTCTGCCACAACACTCCTGCATCATCCACACATCACAAATCTGTGTCCTGAGCCCATCATACTCACAACCTTCTTGCCCTGAGTCCCTCACATATCCAGCCCAAACTCCTGCACCCTCACATCCACAAGCCCATGGCTTGCTCAGCACCCCAACCTTCCACCTGAGCCCAACACTACCGAGCCTGGAGCCCCCTCCCCGAGCCAACATCCCCTTCTCCTGCATCCAAATTCCCTCCCAGAGCTTGTACTTCTCACCCACCCAAATCCCTCATTCCCACCCCACACCTCCTATCTCAACCTAGTGAGAGTGTATAAGGGCTGGGGATAGCAAGTGATGGAGAGGAGGGGAACAGAGCGGATGAGGCCTCAAGGAAGGGGGGTGGGAGGTCTTGGGGAAGGAATGTGATTTTCATGCATTGGTGGGTCCCTCTCCCCCTTTTTTTTTTTTTTTTTTACCTAGGGGTTCCTTGAAATTCTGAAAAGCTGAAAAGGGTTCCTCTGCCAAATAAAATTGGGAAACACTGGCCTAGACCATCAATATACATGTGTGTGTTATAAAGGCATTCCTTACAAATCAGGGATGGTTTTGCTGTATGTAATTTCCCCCCTCACCACCTCCTGGTTAGTCTTTCCGTAAGGGAGACCAAAATGAAGATCTGGTGAACGAAATCCTCTTTATGAGAAAATTTCCTTGCATTTCATTTGTAAATATTTGATATAAAATGTTAAGTTTTCTATTTCTAGTAGAAACATAATACAACTCTAGGCAAAATTAATTACATTACTATGCAATAGAAAATGTTCATTTCTCACATCCCCTTTTTTTGTGTCTACTGTATGTACCCAAAACTCTAATATCCAGCAGACAACATACTTTACAATGTGATTCAGTTCTCGAAAGACCTTTCCCCATCCCCAAAGATACTTCAATATTGCTCAGAGAAAACACTGTCAATGAAATTAAAAGGCTGCAAATACATGTTGGAATTAATGGTGACTCGGCATATGCCCTTTACTTTCCAATGAAACCAACCTCCCACATAACAGAAACACTTAATGAGAGTGAGTTCCTCATGCCCCACATACAAACATTAGGAAGCAAGACTTCCCTGACATATACAATACCCAACAAAAGATTACTCACTGTACAGCCTCTCAGTGGGGTCACCATATTAGAATGGATTTTTCACTTTAGAGTCCAGCTCTGCAGAAACTGCTATAAAAACTGTGTGTTTTCTGGGTTTCAAAAGGTGAATAAAAAAATACCAATAGATTACATATTGCCAACAAAAGACATGAAAGATAACTTGGGAAAATACTCCAAATATTTCCTGGTCACGTAACAAGGTCCAAAGCAGAAAGGGAGGCCAGTGGTGAAAATTATCTATGGAGAATTGAGCTGATCATTTTTACAGCATTTATTAAGAAAAATCTAAGCTGAACTGTAGTCCACTTGCTTTTCTAACTAGACTACAGAATGGGTCTCATTCACCAATGCACTATTTCAGTTTCATGGTGATGACTCGAACGGTGTTACACAGGCGTAAAAGTGAAGTAGCCAGTTGGTAAAATAGACACTGTGTGCCTTGCTTTCCCGCTGTTAGTTACTTCCCCTCAGTAATGCAGTCTGTTGCTCCAATTCCCAACTCTGCCTTTTCTTCTGCAAAGCCTTCCCTTGCTCTCTTCACAGAGTGAGGGCCAGTTTCACTGATAACCTCTGCCTGTTTTGTACTATGCAAACAACAGCAAAAGCAGCTGTAAACCATCTTCACTAGCCAGTTAAGCCTGGTTTATGGCTGCATTGCCTGAGCAGAGCGACACAAAACAGCCAGATCTTTCAAGTGAATCATGTCCTGTGAGGTTTATTCCATCTTTGTTTGAAGTTTTATGGCCCATTGATTGTATTAGTCTGCGGTAGTGTGTTACCATCCTGCTCCATTGCTTGGCCCCATACATATTCACATACACCTGGGCAGAATCAGTGTAAAGCCCTCTCTCACAGGAGAATGTAGCTCTTATTGAGAGGATTAAGGAACATTCTTCTCAAATGCTTGGAGGATAAGAAGCAATAATTGTAACTATACTATCACGCTAATACATTCCAATAATGAATTTAGCAATGTTCTTTCCATCCGGTTATTCATTAGAGAATTTCTTTGTATCACAGAATTATAGAAAGAGCAGGAAGACACACCTGAGTCACTGAGACTCTCTGTCAGGGCAGGATTTTTCCTTCTAGCACTTTTTCCTTCTACCCCTTCATGTGGTGGAGTATTTCAGAGTCTAATATAGCTCACCATTAAGATTTTTTTGGGCTATTCAGCTTAAGTTTTCCCTCATGTAATTCCCATTACTTCCAGCTATGCCTCCTTGGACCTCTTTAAATAATTCTGTTCCATCCTGGCTGTTAGTGTTCATGTACTAATTCAAACTCACAGGTGTTCCTTAGTTGCAGCTGAGACACCAAGGTATATATTAACCCCCTGATCCTCTGACTTTGTATGTGCAGACTGCTGTTCTCACATAACACAGCACTGAGTAACTGTGGCTCCAGGCAGGCCATTTGTGCACAAGAAGTTGCAATTTTGGAGCCTTAGCTTGTTAATATTACATTTTAGTCTCTCTTTTTAGAATTCCTTTTGGTTTGTCCGTGTCCTTCTGTTAAGGAGATACTCAGAAGTGAGTGTAGCACCACAGGAACCTTCACACCTGTGCATACAGAGCTATTAACTCCCTGCTTCATGACATGCCTCTTCACAGCTGTTCAAAATTGCATTTGCCACCATCCTGCATTGCAAACTCCGACCCAATTTGTTTTTCTTGTTATTCTTGAGACTCTTTCATCATTCCTGTTTTTCAATTTCTCTCTTCCACTGAATCTCTGTGTGGCGTGACTTTCTCAAAGTTGAATCACAGTTTGTTGTTTTGCCCACCTCCCTGATCTTTCTCGGTCTCTTAAGTATTATTTGCTTGTTTTCACCCATGATTTCCAACCTTTTCTACTTTAGCATCACCTGTGAACTTCAAAAATGTGAGTTGTTGCCTGTCTCAGACAATCTTCCGATTCTCTTTCTGGGCTGACTCTAGACATTCATGTTACCTCTCTCTTTAAACTAGCCTCAGTGGCAATATGCTCTTCTTTTAGGGCTAGTCTGTGATTAAGTCTTCAAGGGAGGCTGTGTGGGAGACACAATCTGCCAACAGCTCTAGGAGATGCAGAGATGAAACATGCTGTCCCATGCTTCGGGAACCACGGCCCTGCCCCATTGCAGTGGCTTCGCCTTTGGAACCAATCCTGGTGCTCCCAAAGCAGGAACTCTGCTTGGTTCTGAGCCTTAGGCATGCAGTGGGAAGCAGCCAGCTCATTTGTGCAACTGCCAGGCAAATTCTAGCCCTTAATAAATGATGTGCTCATAGCCAAGTTTCATGGGGATCACTCTTAAGGCTCCACATATTAATGGAGAATATAAATGGAAGTGAAATAATTTAATTTGCATAGAGCAAATTAACCTAAATTTGACTTACACAAATAAGCCCTAGAATATCAAAACTAATGGACAACTAATTAACAATGCATTTTTCACACAGCTGTGATCTAAAAATTTAAGTGCCAGAGAGAAGCATAATAATTGGTGAGATTTTGCATAACTACATTTGCCCAAATTGCATTCTAGATTCATGTGTGTCACTTTCAGAAATATTCATGCTCTCCTCCGTATACCGTTCAAGGGTTACTTTGCTTATTTTTGAGGCTCCTTGTTAAAATGAAAAAACAGAAACGGACAAACATTTTGTGAAAGGCCAGGGTGAGATGATCAGTTTTGAGATCTAAGAATGTGCGCATGCAAGTGCAATCCTCTATACGTTTCTTGTCTTGTCACTAATTACAACAATTCATGTAAGATGATAAACATTCTGGAAAAGTTTAATAAAAATAGAGAGAGAAAAAAAGCAATGGCTTTAGTATCAAAACCCATTCTGGACCTCCTATACCCACAGATATCCTTCCTCTCAGAAACCGCTGGTGAGGACAACTTGCTCTTCCTGAAAAAACTGCTAGGTTTTGGTGTATAAATACATTGCCTAACCCCGTCAATGGGCCAGGAATGGCTGCTGTCCAGAAGGGGCAGGGAGCAAGCCAGACCACTCAGTATAGGTAAAGGCTTTATGGGCAACCCTTGTCCCTATCATGATGGATACCTCATCAGAGCAGAAATCCTTACATGCAGATTCCAGGGAATCTACCAATAGCGGCATGGCTAACTTCTGTAATGGTAGCATTTGGTTTTCCCAGCATGACTGTACATTTTGATTCCCTCCATGGGTATGTCTAGACTACATGCCTCTGCCGACAGAGGCATGTAAACTAGGCTACCCAACATAGTCAAAGAAGCTGGG
The DNA here is from genome assembly GCA_019425775.1 of Rafetus swinhoei. Lineage (NCBI taxonomy): Eukaryota > Metazoa > Chordata > Testudines > Trionychidae > Rafetus > Rafetus swinhoei. Next base: position 40,280,183 of record CM033439.1, on the reverse strand, counting down.
ATTTAAATATCCCCGGCTTCATTAAAATAAACATGGCCGCCGCGCTGTGCCAGCTCAGCTGATCGTCAGCACAGCGCGCGAGTGAAGACGCGGATCGGTCGACAAGGGAAGCCTTTGTCGACCGCTCCGTTATGCCTCGTGAAACAAGGTTTACAGGAGCAGTCAACAAAGGCTTCCCTTGTCGACCAATCCGCATCTTGACTCGTGCACTGTGCCGACGATCAGCTGAGCCAGCACAGCGTGGCGGCCATGTTTATTTTAATGAAGCCGGGGATATTTATATCCCGGCTTCTTTGACTACGTCGGGTAGCCTAGTTTACATGTTTGTCGGCAGAGGCATGTAGTCTAGACATACCCCAAATGAAGTCAAGCCATAAGGCCATGCACTACCAGTGGTCCAATAAGTAACAAAATACCATCTACACATTTTATTAGTTTCTAAGGTACTGCAAGACTATTTGTTAATGTCTATGGTTGTTTACCAAGGAATTTTAAACCTTGACCTTGAGAAGCATGAATCGTCTATTCGTCTTTCAGAAGCTGCAGCAAGACCCAGCTGAGAGCAAACATTGCATTCTGTGTGCAAAGGGAATTCTGGGGGTTCAGGGGCAGTATGCTGGAGAGCTTCAGGTTATCTGTAGCCATTTTCCATGCACGTCACTGGCTTCCCATTATGCTGTGTAAGTGGAGGGGTCATATAGACCATGGAAAGTGATAGCTGACAGACACACTATATGCAGGGCCCTACCAAATTCATAGGCCCTATGAGTCAATTTCATGGTCATAGGATTTAAAAATTGTAATTTTCATGATTTCAAGCTATTTTAATCTGGAATAGTTATTGGCCCAACTTTGGTTGATGAGATAAGTGAGGCACTGATGAATTGTCCCTTTTTCTTTTGTATGTTTTTAAAACAAGGGTCAAGATTTCCCAAAGAGATTATGATTTTTGGTGGCTCACCTTCTGGGTGCTGATCACCCACTCTCTGCCACAAGCAGACCCCTTCAAAGCACCTCAAGGTGGATGCCATTTCACAAATACTTTCCCCCTAACCTACTGAATTCCTTAAAGTAACATAAACAACTTCCCACAGACATACAGAACTAAAAGTATACATGGGACTGCTGAAAAAAGTGTTGGGAGTATGTACTATGGTAACAGCACATGAGCTAGGAAATGGTCTCATGGACACTGGACACTGTTTTCTTTTCAAAGAACAGAGAAGGAAATTGCCATCACATTCCTAATGCTTATGTTTATTATGAAAGTGTCTCCAAATTAAAATCGTTCACAATATCGTTCCATATTAAAAATAAAACCCAAAAACAAAACACAAAGTAACTTCTAAAGTTTTACACAATATCTATGCATAAAGGAATTCTAACTACTTAATATATCACTGTATTTCAGACAGTGGAATTCTAACATATTGTATTTCTGAGAGAGTTGCTCAAGCACAGAGCAGTCATGAAAACACAGATGAAATTGTGTCGTCCATCCCACCCTGACTCACTGCAGATAAAAGAGAATGTATATGTTATATGTATAACATAACATATAATGTGTATGAAAATAAAGCCTTAGCATTCGCAGTCTGAGCTAAAGGGACTCAAAGGTTTATGGGACCCAGAATTTATGTGTTTTTCCATAGTTCATTGTAGACCAGTAAAGATCCATAGAACATTATGGATCACTTTGGTTTACAGTTTGACATGTCTGATCAGTAAAACTTTATGCTTGATAGGGTTCCAAAATGTCACACTGTAGTTTCCTCCATTATTAGAACTGGAAGCTATTTCAAAAATGTAGAATTCAGTACAGACACACTCAAACACTGTGTTTTCATTGCAACTACAATCAGAAGCCTTCACAATGTAAAAGCTGTGTATGTATGTCAACTTTTTGAAACTTCCATCATTGTTTAAAAAAAAAAAAAAAAAAAGGTGTCTTTGTAAAATTCCCATTAGGCCCCATTTCTAAATCAAAAACACTCAAAGCATATAAATAATACAAATTGATTTTGCTTTGTGGTTTCAAGGCAACTGTAATTTACAGTACACTGTAAGGTTGGGCCCATTCTGATCTATGTTACAATGAAGCGTAGAAAGTTTTCAACAGATCCTCTCACACAAATCTCACAAGTAGTAGCTAACTGGAAATATACAAAGAATGAACTTTAGCAAATACGATTTTTTAAAAAATATCAAAGTATCAATAGTAGAAAATCAATGGCATCCTCTCTTTCATTGAGAATTACAGGAGGTTGGAATAATGGTGTGAAGTTTTGTGAAATGAATAATACAAGCATTGGATTTCTAACTAGAAAATTCTGTGAAGTATCTAGCCAGACACTCATGTTGATTATCAATGTCATTTGGTTGCAGAGCAAATTTTTTTTGCAATAGTATCATGTTCATACCCACATATTGACTCCTGATGGACTCAGATTTAACATAAGAACCACCTGAAACTATGTGAAGCTTTTTGTGTACATGGCTGGTTGTCTGAAAAGGGGGTTTGGCATTAGTGACTATGCTCAATGTTCACAAAGATTTAATGCCAGGCTGAAGTACTCCTATTTGGATGCATATAGAGGGAAGCTGTGACCTACTATCTCTCTTTTGGAAACATTAAGTGGAATAATCCATAGAAAGATCTACAAAATGGCAACAAGGAAGCAGCATGAGTCACTTTTTGGTATTTTAGAGCTGACACTATATAACCTTGATCAAGACACAGATGAATCTAAATTCCACCCCCATTTGTTTGATTGGCTGAATCTTCAGCATAATGCAGGACACTCAGCATTTGAGTAAAACCGTGTGCTTTCCTTTTTTGTATATTGCATGGCAATGCTAAAAAAATAGTAAGTGCAACAAGAACGGAATCCTAGATTACTATATGTCAGGGATAATTAGAAACAGAAAACAAATTCTTACTATTGGCTAATAAAGCCTATATGGTGCTTTTTTCATTATTCTACTTACCTATTCCGACAACAGTGTCTCAAAATGTACTACAAAAAAGGAAGCATAGGCTTTGAAGTGAGGCAAAAATGATAAAGAGCTCATTAGAAGGCAAAGAGCTTGAAAATACTAATATATAGTTGGAATACAAATTCTTGTTTCTATAGGAACTGGATAATGGTGCTGAGACAAGTATTGATGTATACAGCCTTCCAATCCTTCGCAATTATACAGAGCCGTGTGAACCATTTTCAGTTCAAATCTCTTTACAAGTTTTGTGAACTATATGATTATCCAAAAAAACCCCAAACCAGCCATCAAAAGTGTTCCATCCACATTACAACCTTTCTCAATGCAAAAACATATGCACAGATTCAAATACAAAATATTTTGAATGTTTGCCACTCTCTTTTTGGAGAGAAACACTGCTCCTCTGCAAAGGCTGAGTCAGAACTGTTTTGACTCCTGTCAATTGATGAAAGGACTGAGAACAATACTATAAAGCATGTTCAACAAAATCTTTTGGTCCTGTCCAATACGGATGGGAGAAATGTGCTGATTTTCCCAAGTCCCTCAAATACTGTGGATTGATTAGTGTTTGCTAGTAAAGCTCTTGATGCATCTGATCCCTATCCCTATTTTTCCAGCTACCCACTTTTAATATCACATCTTCCTCATACAGATAAATCTTCACTAAAGTCCCATTTCGTGCTACTAATAGGACTCAGAACGTTCAGGACAGCTGGAGTGGGTTGATAATGAAATGAGTGGGATACACTTGATGTAAAGGCCAGATTGCAATGACACTTGCATGACTGTACAGGAAGGGAGATGGGACTTCTGAAGGTAAGTAATGTCTGTGCAAGATACTGATGTGGTGTTGATGTCATATGTACATTGCTATTTTATAAAAAAGATTGCAACCTTAGGGAAAAAAATGAAAAATTTACCAGCATTCTAAAACTTTGGGGTTTCAAGAATTCCCAAACTTTCTGAGACATCCTACTTCCTACACCCTTCTTTGCATAAGGGACATAACATCAATATTTAAACCTTTATTCTGAATGGTAATCTTGGCAGTTAGTCTTTCAGAGATTATATTTTTTAATTCACTACATCCCATTAATACAGTCTCACTATAAAAGCTCTCTCTAATAATCCCAACATCAGTGTATCATTTCAGATTTCATATGGAGGGTATTTTCTGTACAGACTATTACATCTACCTTTCCTTCCATCTTTTATGCTCTGCCATTATTCTTGCATTTATCCTCCCTGCAGCAAAAGGGCCATTTTTACTCTTGATGTTTTGCCTTTTCTATCTCACATTTTTGGCTAGTACAAAGGGCCTTTGCACATAATGATGGTTCCAGAGACTTTCAAGCACCATCACAAAACACTAAATGGGTAAAGTAAAGGGATGGGATAAATATCAGTCTTTCAAAAGAAATAAATGGTCTTGCAGCCTTTTTCAGGACCATTCATATGGAATAAAGCCACTAATAATACTCTATAGCCTGAGAAATCATCTGTGTTTTGATACTTGCATAGGTGTGAGGAAACAAAACTACTTTCTGCCTCACAGTGCTCCTGCTGAGGATGGCGCTCTCACTCCTGATAACACAACAGATGATTTTTGTTTCTGCTTTACTCCTGACTGCCTCCTAAATTTCTTTGGTCTATATGCACATTGATTCTGTTGAAGAGCAGGATGCATAGAGATTGTCCTCCAGAAATACTCCTCCTGCTGGCGCTGCCATTAACAAGCACAGAACATAAAAGAGGTCCTCACAATACTTCACCCATGGATTTTCTAGAAATCGAAGATCATATGAAAAAAGGGAAAGTATATTCCTACTCTCACCGACTCCTTTCCGGGCACAGTTTGCTGCTACACATAAATCTCAGATTGAATAGAAGAGCAAAATTATTATACAGCCATTCCATGCTTTATTTCTCAATTCAATAAAAAAATCCTGAAGTACCCTAAAAAAAAGTTGGCTATGAATAAACTTTTCCTGCTAGTGCAGAACATTCTGCAGTCTCCCCGTTTCTATTTGACAAGAGTGATAAGCACAAGACCTCCACTGCCTGTTGAAGTTGCTGTTTTGTCATTGGGCTGCTGCTCTCATCCTTCCCAGCTCAGAGGAGCAAATCCTCAAGTTCAGGAATAAATTCTGGATTCACAACAATGCACTCATCAAATTCAAACACCACTTTTCTGACACTAGATCATCTCTCAGCATGAAATCTATGCAAGAAATTGAAGTATGTAGAGTTAAAACTTGCAAAGCAGAACTAATCTGCAAATTTGAGTTTATCATAGCTATTGACATAAGGTATCTTGGGTATTTGCACAAGTAATCAAGTCTATCCTAATGCAATTAACCACCAATTGAGTTTAAAACAATGCTAAAATAATACCCTACGGTAACCACAGGTTTGTCTGAATTGCTAATTGACCACATTAGACACAATTTAAAATATTAATCCATCATTTTAAAACTTTACATTGGGGAAATGGCCACCGTGATTTCAGAGGTGATTTCAAAACTAGCACTTTAAAACACATAGATAGCAAAACTATCTGGAGCTGAGCTAGAATCTGTAAAAGCCATGTTATAGCTTACTGCAAGTGATAAAAATCAAGCAGACTACTACTTATAGAAGACTGGGCAACAGCAATAGGAATGGACGGAAGAGATCTTAGAGTGTCAGTCTCTACCACTGAGAATCTAAAGAGCCAAAGAGTAAGGACATGCCCATTTGTCCCTAAGCCCCAAAATATATTCAAAATAAATAATATTCTAAGACAGTACAAATAAAAATACTGCTCCCATAGTGTCAATTACATACACATACAGCATGCCTACATATACAGAATGGTGTGTCTCTTCATTCACAAACAGGAAATATGGCAGTGCACTATCAGTATGCTTTGATACTCCTAATTTTTTTTTCTGATTCTGAGATATATGAAGAAACCGCATTCACAACTTATTATTTACTTCTAGTAGTAAACAGTTCACTTTGTTCATATTTCATGTGTTAGCTCAAGGATTAATGGTCCTCTGAACAAGTGCTACCAGTAAGATATCCATTTGTTCCATTGGCACCACTGGTCCCATTCGTGGTGGTAGCGTTGTGTGGATTCTTTGGACGAGGTACTGAATCTTCCTCATCTGAACTGGACTCAACATCACTTCGGTCATCCTTTGCTACCTGAAGAATGTGAGAGAAGGAGCATGTTATAGGCTACTGCATGACAACATGATGAAGTACCCATTACTTTGCACCAGAATTAGAAAAATTAGAGCCTGAAAGTCTCTTCAATCTGAACTTTAAAAGAGGCCTTAGCCCTGACATGCTTTTGTGCCTTCCTAGGCACTCTTTTAAGCATTGAAGGGCAGAGCACAAAAGCCACTGGTTTACACCTATCACCAGGACACACACGTGTTAGTGTTCAGAAGTGTGCGCAAAAATGTTTGCATATAGGCCGTTTGGAATTCTGGCTCTTTAGATCATCCAGTCCATCTCCTTGCTGATGCAAGATTATGCTTTATAGTGCTTCTTCTGTTACTTGATTCAGTGTAAAATGTCTCAAGTGATAGAGTTTCTACCACTTCCCTTGGCAGACAATTCCACAGCCTAATGGATCAAAGAATCAAAAATGAGTTATCACTTTCTTATATTTCCTCACACTAATTCATCAGAGGCCATTTGGGCTTAAGGACTGGATTGAGTATCAGGAAGCCAGGATTCTTTTCCTGGCTCTGCCACTGACCAGCAGCAAGTCACCTCACCTCCATCTCCATCAGATACTTCAAACTGTGAAACAGAGAGAACGATACTTATCCTCCTTGGCAAAGTTCTTTGGAGGTGATGATTGAGAATCATTACAGTAAAGAGCTGGGCATTATTATTATTAATTCTAGTTTTGTCCCTGGCAGTTCCTTGAGCAATTCCTCTTCTCCTCAGTTGTACTCCTCAAATGTATGACTTCAGCCAGAGAGTGTATGATATAATGTGGCTCAGCCAAGAAGATAGAGAGTAAAGAATACTATAGCTAGGCAACATGAAAGAAAAAATTGCCCTCACTGCCCTGTTTCAGGGCATGTGTGTTTTCTCGGGTAGAGAGGAATGCAGTGCCAGCATGGACAGCAAGCTATGAGAGGGTAAATCAGGGAAGGTGTATAAGGTACAGCCATTAGGCACTAATGGGAAGAAGCCTGCCAGCCAACAGTGGTGTGCATCTTTCAAGTTTTCCTTCCATGTTTGGTTCTATTAATATATGGACATGTATTAAGCAACCACCTATGCTTAGAAACATGGATACTAGCTTTCTTCAGTGTGATAAATTCGTATGAATTGGTTGGGGGAAAATAACAGCTGAAGCAGTGATTTATCTGAAATGTTTACAGTGCTCTTGGGTAAGAAACTTAACTCTACTTGTTTCAGTTTTTACAGGGTTCCTTCCACATTCTTGAAGAAGTACTGATTGTCTCCTCATCTGTCCCCTCTTAATAGCCCAACTGCTTTGAAGGCTCAGAGAGCAACCATCATCTTTGCAATTAAGAATGACTGACATGACTCCCTTCAGATCATGTTTGTTAATTGGCCAACAGAGACTAACAGCCCTAGGAACACTTGGGAGTTCAAAGTATTTGCTAATATGTACACTCCCTAATGCCAACATCCAACAGTGCTGCAACGATGGACCCTTAAAAATCAGACTTCTGCTCAAGTCAGAATTTTGATTTTATGCTCCCCAATGAAATATTATTATGGACTCGTTCACATAATATGGTGGACTAATATGTTAAAGCTCTTGAAATAAAAGGATACACTTTGAATTGCACTTTAGCCAAACACAAGTTATGTGCTCAATACTGAGGTTAGTGGGTAAAATTAGTGGGTGATTTCAAAACTAGCAGTTTGTTTAACTCTGCAGCAGTAACAATAAGTTAACAGTTTTCTTTGAGGGAATTATTTTAAATTCAATTCTTTAGTTAACTGACATGCACGGAAATACGCAACCAGAATGGTGCCAGAGCAGAGGGTTAGGCTAGTCTATAGTTTATGATGTTTATTGGTATTACAGTAGCTAGACCACCCCCACCAGGACTGGAGTCCTTTGGAGGTTAGGCACTGCCAGTGCTTAATTTGTAAGGAAAGAAGTGCTGGGGCTCACACAATTTTTACTTTCATAATGGATATGACAAGCCTAGATGTGCTGGGGCCAGGCACACAAATGGGGGGAGGAGACAAAGAGGACAACTGCCCTGGGGCCCAGCGATTCAAAGGGGCCAAAGGTTACCACCACCAGGTGGCAGCTGGAGTTCTGGGCCTTTAAAATGGCTGCTGGAGTGCCGTTCCCTGCTCCAGAGCCCTGGGCAGTGCACTCTAGGTGGTGCTGAGGACTGGGGCAGGGGCAGGGCATGATCTGGGCAGCGCTAAGGGCTGTCTATTCCTGGCCCACCCATTCCCAGAGCACAGAGCCACTCCCCACCTTGCCCAGGGACCTGGCAAATCTGTCAGCTCTCCTGGGTGGGGCTCAGCCCTGGCAAGTAGGGTTGCCAACTTTCTAATAGCACAAAAATGAAACACCATTGCCACACCCCTACCCACCCCTTCAAAGAGGTCCCTCTGTCCCTTCCCCCTTCTTTGAGGCCCTGCTCCTTCTCTGGTCCTGCCCCCACTCACTCCATTTCCCCTCCCTCCATTGCTTGCTCTCTCCCACCCTCTCTCACGTTCACTGAGTAGGAACAGGGGTTGGGGTGCAGGACGGGGTGAGGGCTCCAGCTGGGGGGTGCGGGCTCTGGGATAGGACTGGGATGAGGGGTTTGGGGTGTGGGAGCGGGCTCTCAGTTGGTGTCATAGTGGGGCTAAGGCAGGCTCCCTGCCTGATTTAATTCCATGCTGCTCATGGATGCAGCCAGCATGTCCAGACCCTTGGCAGAGGGGCCACGTGGAAGCTGCAGAGGTGGTTCTGGGATGGGGCCAGTGTGCTGTGGTTGCCCCTCCACCTAGGAGCCAGAGGGAAATGCTGGCCACTTCTGGAAGCTGTGCAGAGCCCAGGGAGGCAGAGAGCCTGCCTCAGCCCTGCTGTGCCCCAGTCAGCAGTGCACCCAGAGCCTTTTTGACTGGGCATTCTGGTTGAAACCAGAGGCCTGGCAACCCAACAGGTAAGTCATGGCACAAATTAAGCACTGGACACAGCACAGACACAAAGTTAAAAAGAGACCCTGCCTCTAAACACAGCCTAAGCGAGAAGCAGGTGTAACAACGAGAAGAAAGAGGGAGGATGGAACATAGGGAAAAACAAAACATAGATTTGCATAGCACCTGTCTTTCACACAGCAGAATCAGAGAAACTTACATGCAAAAGGTTCCACTTCCCAGCCTTCCCGGACAGCACAAGGAAAAGGATAAACAAGTAGAATAAGAAAGTCACAGGGATGTTGGTGTGACATCACTGGCTTAAGTGAAACAGGATCACTGAGGGTTAGAATTGCGAAAGCAGAGGTGTCCCAGCTGTGACCCTCAAACTAAATACAGACAATGGCAGTACATATCTTTAATACAGAGAGCACAGACGATATCAGGGGACTCAATCCAAAAAGGAGCTGAGCACGTTGCCTGCATTCTTGTAAAGCAGTTAAGCACAGGAACGGTCCCATTCATTTCAGTGGGATTACTCGCATGCTTAAAGTGAAGCACATGCTCAAATGCTTTGTACCTTGTTAGTTTGGGCCCTCAGACTGGATGGCTCAGCATCCTGATTTGTTTAATCTAGACATACTGTATGCTTGGGCTTGTGGTCACTGTGAACCACACCCCTGTTTTTAAATACAAGGGTTGCAACAATGAGTTTATTTTGTACAAAGAGGCATGGCCCTTTGGCTCCTAGAAAGTGCCAGCATGACCCTTTGTTACTCAAAAGGCTCTTGATGGGTAAGACTCTAAGGAGTTGAGACACATAGCTCTGCCATTTACCAAAGTGCTGTGACAGGTTTCAGTTGATTATTCTTTTCTGTTGGGAGGCAGGGTTTTTTTCACCAAATATTCTAAGGAAGGAGCTAAAGCAGAATTGGCAGAATGCAGACAAGTGCTATTAACACAGCTGCTAAATGTGTAGTGGGATTTAACACCTATTTTTTTAAAAGGAAGCTTTAATCACAACATAATCCTAGTCTTAAAAAATGCATGTATTCGGAGTTTGCAGATCTAATACATTTGTTATCAAGGACACAAAGCTAGTTAGCTTTCCATTAAAGGAAGGAAAAGCATATCACAATACAGCATTTATCCTCAAGTCTGTGTTACAGGTCAAAAAAAGAACAAATCGCTGGACAATTATTAAGTGCTATTTACTAATTTTAAAAACATTACAAACAAAAATGTTTACTGTGAAACATCAGACAGTGTTTGTGTCACCTTACCTTGCCTCTGGAGATAGCTTTATAAGCTGCTTTTATGATTAGATAAGACCAGAAACAGTGCAGGACTTGAAGTACCATGAGCAATATGTTAAAGAACCACAGGGCAGGAAAATTGCCCAAAGCTTCATACAATTCAAACAGCATTGAGTTTAATATCCTAAAAGAGAGAGGGAGAAAAAAGTACTTACATTTTGTTTGAATCAACAGTGATCTAAAAAGCAGCTTTTTTCTACTTAAGATGACAAATATTTGATTAGGCGGTATACATACATATATTCAATCCTCAGCTTTATAATGCGTAAGACTGAATAGCACTGGAAGAGGAGTGAGAGTCATCTGTGCCTCTTGTGTCTCCCGATGTAAATGACTGAATATATCACCTTCCCTATTTAATTACAACCAGCCAACAACACGTGGAGAAAGCAAATGTTCTACGCTTCTCCTTTTCTTTTCACAGCTGGTGAGTTCAAAGACATGGGTTCTTTCTAATACCTCTTTTTCCTGGACAATCCTAGAGATGTACCAGCTTCCCATTCTTCAGATTATTCTCCTTTTCATGCAGAGTATGCACTTTCCATCAGGTCCATCACAGGTTAACAAAGAAACACTTAACCTGTAATTTCCAGGTAACCTAATTCCTCTAAGGAGGAGGGACCTTAAACTGAGACTATACTTGATACAACATACAGCCACCAATACTCACCCATTGAACTAAAAAATGTACTAAAAAATGATAGTTTTCCCCTTCTCTGAAAGGGATTTGTCTAATTTAGAGCAAAAAGGTATATAACAAATCATAACCGATACTGGCAAGTTGCGATCAAACTGCCTATCAGTATTAAATGATATGACAGTAAAGTCATTATTAGAGCATTTGTAAATAGTATTTACAATCCTATTAAGTTTTTACTGTAAATTCCCATTCATGACATGAGCAAAATCTTCAGTGGTGTTTGTTGATCTTAACCTATTCTAAGAGATTATTCAAGTAACACAAGACTTCAAGCAATAACCTGCCTATGATAGTTCTCAGAGTACAATAGGAACTGATTCATTCATTACTTGAAAACTAATATAGAGCAGGATACAAAGTGGGTCCTAACAAAGGGTGAGGCAGTAACCAAAACAAGAGATTGAGCAATAATAGGAGGTAGGTAAAAGAAATAGCAGTACTTATGGCAACATATGGCTGCCTAGGAATGCTCGATACATTCAGGAGTCAATTAAAAAATGGAGAAGATCATGCGGGTTTCTAACATCCCTTCTACACCATACCTCTGCTGATGTCTATAGTATTGGAAAGTTGACTGCATTTAATATTTTAAAAATTAACTATCACTACATAACCAGTAGATGGCACGTTTACTCAAGCTAACAAAAGCACACTTCAATCCGCTCTTGTTATATTGTGTTTGGCTAGATTTCTGTATTGTAATGTCATATAGGGCTTTAGAATCGTTCAAATCTCATTCTCTTGGACTGAACCACCAGCCTGTGTTTGAATTCTGACATATCTTGTGCACTTCAAGAATTATTTTTACCAAAAACATGTGTGTACAACTCTGTTACTATCAATGGAAAATATCCAAATGCAACAAACTACACCCTCTAATATTTATGATTTAATTAGTATAAAACTGTTTCAGTTATAATTAGTAGATGATTTCTAATAAACAATCTTAAGCAGATTAGTTTTAAAGCTGTAGCACATCAAACTGCTGGTTTGATTCTATTTAACATTGCTCCTTTTTTTTTTAATCCCTTGTCCCTGATGCTGAATTGTGTTTGCTCCATAAATCTTACAATGCTTTTTGTGAGAGATGGAAGTTTCATTGCCTCATTATACAGTTTTACTTTTACAATGCTTTCTGTTTATGGAATAAACATTAGACAATGAAACAGTTTGCAGTTATGGCTAGACATTTGGCATATCATTGTTACTAGCTAAGATTTATAGTCTTCACTTTGTGCAATTTGTTCTGTCAACAGTAGCACTAACTGGGAAAGTAACGTCCTGCTTCTTAATCTAAGGTGACACTTACCATGCATATCAAAACATAGTTTTAGTCAGCTTTCCTTATTTCATTGGTAGTTATTTCAGATATAATTGCAATACCAAACTCTTTTTAAAATAAGCAGTTCTTTCATGTAAAGTTACTCTCACTACATTGACTCTCCTTTTTGAAATCTAAAATCTTACATATTCCGGAACTTTAAGAGTAGTTATGCTCCTACTTACATTTAGATGCCCTGGACCAAATTCATCTCTAGGATAATTCCACTGAAGTCAATTCAGTGAAGTTGCACCAGGGATGAATATGGCCCATTCTAACAAAGTCTGAAATCTTAGGCTGGACAGGTCATGGAGAGCATATCTGAGTCCTAAAGCAATTTTGCTGCACAAATGAGTTACCTGCTGGATATCAGAGATGAGAAATAAGAACTATCAGAACCCTCTCAGATCTGCTGATGTCTGACACATTGAGCAATAAAACAGAACTTTCCATTAAGTGTCTGATATATTTTGCACAAAGATGATTGCACTACTCAAAATGAAATTTAGGGACAGTGACATGGCACTATGTGGTAGCTGAAGGGTGTGCATGTGTTCATTTTAAACAAAATGTGGTTTGGAAAGTAGGTATGCATAAAGAAGCATGCTGTGGCTCACCACCCTAGGAACAGTCTAGAAAAGGCCAAGGGGAGGGGGGTGAACTCAACATGTCGAGTTGAGAAGTACAAGCATGTGACAAACAAAGCCATATATGGAAAGGTTGAATATGATTGGTTTAGAAGTTTGTATTATGTAACCGGTTATGTAACTGCCATGTGCTATAAAACAGCAAGGAGGGCTCCTTGCTCGAGGGCTCTGGCTAATTTTAGTACCGAGGGCTCTCCTTTGTGCACATTGAATAAAGTCTTGTTGAATTGAATTGAAGTATCGAAGACCCTTGATTCTGCCCAGCATCTGACTCTCTGGGAACCACAAAATCCCAACAGTTTCTTGGCGCAGCGAGCAGGGTGAGAAATATCCTTCAGTATCAAGACCTACAATGAAATTAGAGGGTGATCTTGTTCATTTTTCATTTGGTTGTGTGTCCCTGACCTGACTGGTGACTCTCATACCTTTTGTAGTAAGTGAGTCTGGGTGTTGGGGAATTTAAGGGGTTTGTTGCAGTTTTGAAACATTTTGGTGGCAGTCTTAAGACACTGTACTTAGTGTGGGGGCGGGCGGGTTAAGCTGTAAGTTCCTCTGACTAAGTGTTGTTGAAGTGGGAAATCAAAGAGGCCATAAGGACCAACAGTTAGTGTAGGGGCAGGTATAGCCATAAGTACCTCTAGTTAATGTGTTGGCTGGCCCAGATCTCCTAATTGGGAAATTGTTATTAGTCTGTAAACAGAATTGTATTTAAAGATTTTGATATTGGAGGATATTTAGGTTAAAAAAAAAAAGGGAAAGATGAAGGGATATAGTGATCCACAATATAAAGAGTGTTTAATTAGTGATTTTATAACTATTGTAGCAGTAAGTTTATTAGTTTTCTTGTTGAGATATTTTGGCTGTATGACTGAAATAAAGAAAGATAACCACCCCCCATTACAGATGGGCAACACTGATTTTGTGCATAAACCACAATATTTATCGGAGGAAGACGACGTCCTCAGTGTAGATGTGAGGTTGCTGGGTATAAAATCTGCCCTGTCTCAGTATGACAAGGCATTGAAACAAGGATATCCAACATATGATGATTACCCAACTAAATATCCATATTATGTTGCCTGTTGGTGTATGGGGTTAAAAGACAGTAAAGAGAAGGACAAAATGGCTGGTATGTGTTTAATTGTTGATTATGAACAGCTGGTTAGAAAGTGTGATATGCTAAAAGGAAGGGTAGGAGAGTTAGAAGCAGAGGTAGAAAAACTGCAAACAGAAGCAAAAACTATAAAGAAACAGCCTTGCAGGAAAAGAGACCTTGTCCTCAGCACCTTTGGACCCTACATGTGGAATGTGGGGATATCAGTCTGGTTTTATGGCTCCAGTGAGGGTGCACACTGTCCCAAATCCTAATCAAGGGGAAGGGGACCCTGCTACTGTTAGTCGCCTAGAGCACACTCCTATGAGTCCATCTGACTTGTGGAGCATGTTAAAAGAATTGCCATCTTTGCAGCTTAATAACCCAAACCTACCCTTCTGGGAAAAGGTGCAGGAGTGGATGGTAGTGGGAGGCCTACATGCTTTTCATGTTTTCACCATGGTAAAAGCAAAATGTCCTGGCACAGCCTGGAGTAGAATTGCTGGTGGCTTTAATAACTCTGCATGGGCAACTGCTATTTTTGCCTCCTCAGCTGATATGGAGACTGCAGTGAGGAATTTCCGACAAGCTGTAACAGTGGCTTTGGGGCCAGGTACTAACTTGTACTCATTATATGCAAACAGCGTCCAAATGAGCCATTTGAAAAATATGTGGAAGACAAGTTTGAGTTATATCAACAGTATGGGGGGCAACAGAATGCTACTCGTGAAGATGCTGTATTCATAGAGGGGGTACTTGACGGGGTATGTGGCCCTTATAAGGCAGCCCTGAAAACAGGCTTTCAGCCTCCGGGTTATGCTGAATTATTAACTTGGGCTTCAAACATTAGCAAACACAGTCAGGAACAGGATACAGAAGGAAAAGTGCACAAAATGCAAACCCGAGGACAGAAAGGAAAAGGGAAACTGAACATGAGTTTGGAAGATAAGTTTGTTGCTGCAGTTAAAGCAGCAAATGTAGGAGGTGGTAATTGTAGTAACTGTGGAATGTTGGGCCATAACAAAAAGGAATGTTATAAGAAAGGGGTGGAAGAGCTGATCGGTGTATGAAGTGTGACCAGACAGGGCATTGGTCCAAGAATTGCCCTAGTAACAAGGGTAAAGACCCTCTTGAGACTATGTCTCGGGACCAATTAATACAAATCCTCAACTCCATGAAAAAATCCCTGATTAGGGCTTTCAGCCCCCATTGCAGCGAGCCAGTATGGTTCATCTGCACGTCCGTATCTAAATGCTAGGATTGGGGCATGTCGGTAAAATCCTTATAGATACGGGAGCTTCAGTATCCATTACTGATATTCCAGGATTACCTTTGACTTCTAAATTTACTACTTTAACAGGGTTGGGGAGCAAGTATGAAAGCATATCTGACAAAGCCCCTTTTAATCGAGACAGAAGAACTTTTTGGATGGGGCGATTTTATTACACCAAAACAAGCTGAAGGTACAATAATGGGAATTGACATGTTACGAAAATTGGGATGTCATTTGAATCTGGGTGAGTCACCTTCATTGCAAATACCATCTCAAAAGTCTAGTGCTAATGTGCCTCTGATCTATTCTTCTCCAGGTGAGCGTGTGTATGTTGTGCAGGTGCTCCCTGAGCTGCCAGGACCAGAGCGAGTGTGGGCAGCCGATAAACTCGACTGTGGTTTGATGAATGTCCCACCAGTGGTGATTACAGGAAACCCTCCCCCTCCCGCACGTCCCTATCCAATTAAGCCAGAGGCCCTGACAGCAGTAGAAAGTACAGTCAAAGAGTTGTTAAAGAGGGGAGTTGTAAAAGAAATACAGTCAAAATGTAATTCACCTGTCTGGCCTGTTAAGAAGCCAGATGGATCATGGACTTACCATTGATTATCGAAATATTAACATACATGCAGACAGACTCACCCCCCTAGTTGCAGACCCCAGTACTATTCTTTCTACTGTACCTAGTGATCACGTAGTGTTTTCAGCCTTGGACATCAGCAATGGCTTTTGGTCTGTTCCTGTGCACCCTGACAGTCAATTTTGGTTTGCATTTACTGTTAAAGGGAAGCAATATACTTTTACTCGCCTAAGCCAGGGTTTTCATAACTTACCTACTTTGTTTCATAGAGCGTTAGCTGATGTGCTGGCAAAGCTGCCAGACATGGCTTCTTGTGTTGTACAGTATGTTGATGATCTTCTTATCTCCTCACCAGATCGCCAAACGCACATGAAAGACTTAGAAGTGATCCTGCAGCACTTGGCAGACAGTGGGGTAAAATGTAATGCTAGAAAGGCTCAGATTGCAAAGGAGGAAGTATCATATCTGGGGTACCTAATATCCAAAGGGTACAGGCGTTTAACTGTTGACCGCACTGAGGCTATTAATGCATGCCCATGACCAACTACAGTCAGGGGAGTTAGGAAAGTGTTGGGGCTATTCAATTTCTGCCGAACTCAAATCCCCAATTATTCAAGGATTGTCCAGCCTCTTAATAATCTCCTGAAGGGTGCTGGTGGACCACATGAGGCAACTGAATGGACACTTGACTGTGAACAGGCATTTACCACATTGAAACAAAGGCTAAGTACTGCCCCAGGGTTGGGACTTCCTAATCCATTAATGCCTTTTACATTGTACACGCATGTCAGTGAGGGACATATGGCAGCAGTGTTAACGCAAAAACATGGGGACAAACAGCGCCCAGTAGCATACTACTCTTCTAAACTAGATGCTGTCGCTCAAGCAATGCCACCATGCCTTCAGGCAGTGGAAGGAGCTTCTATGGCCCTAAATCAGGCCACACCACTTATTGGTGCACAGGATGTAAATATTGTTGTACCTCATGCTGTCCTTGCTATTTTATCAGGGAAGAAATCTTCAGCAGTCCATGTGGCAAGATGGACTCGATGGGAAACGAGTTTGCTAATGCCTTTGGTACATCTGCAATGAGCGTCATCGTTAAACCCTGCCACCCTCATGCCTACCCCAGATGAGGGACACCCGCATCATTGTTGCCTTGAGGAAGAGCCCATGGACCTTCCATTGGTAAAAGAAACTGAAATACCTGGTGCCCCTTGCCTATACGTGGATGGTTCTTCCTTCTACGTGGACGGCAAGCGACACACAGGATGGGCCGTTTGTATTCAAGATGGACAGCTGGTGGCGCACGGCAGTTTGCCTGGGGCATCTGCACAAGTAGCAGAACTACAGGCATTAGTTGCAGCATGTGAAGCTGCAAAAGGTCATGCTGTAAACATATATACTGATTCTAGATATGCGTTTGGGGTTGTACATGATTATATTAACTTGTGGGTAAATCGGGGATTCCTGACGAGTACAGGATCCCCAATACAAAATGGGGGAATAGTGGAGAAACTTCATGCAGCCATGCAGAAACCTACTGAACTAGCAGTGATAAAAGTGAGGGCCCACACAAAAGGGACAGACCCTCATAGTAAGGGGAACCGAAGGGCAGATGAACTAGCTAAACGAGCAGCAGTAGAAGGTAAAGAGACACAATTGATTGCTGCAACACAGCCTCTCATAAAACCCCCAAACTTTTTTGAATTACAGGACATCCAACACACTGCACCAAGGAAAGAGAAGTGGTTATGGATGGATAATGGGGGCAAACTGTGTGATGATAACACTTGGAGAGGCCCAGGAAACACATTAGTGTTACCAAATGTGCTGATAGGAACTATGATACAAATATATCACATGTTGGGACATGATGGAGCACGGAGGGTGATCCACCGGATGTCGGACACCTGGTGGCATCCTAAGCTTAATGCAAATGTGCATGATTATGTGAGGAGGTGCGTAACATGTGCTCAATGTAATTCTGCTCCCACAGTGAAAGTGAGAATGCGACATCAGCCAAGACCAACACAGCCCTTCACACAGTTACAAATAGATTTCATTGGACCCCTGCCAAGGTGCAGAGGGAAAGAATATGTTCTGGTGATCGTGGATCACTTTACTAAGTGAGTAGAAGCTTTCCCAGTGGCCAAGGCCACTGCGTCTGATGTAGCTAAAATATTGATGACCGAAATAATTCCCCGATGGGGATTTCCATGCTTCATTGATAGTGACCAAGGTACCCACTTTACAGGGAAGGTGATGAAAACGGTATGCATGGCACAGGGGATCAAACAGAAATTCCACTGTCCCTACCATCCCCAGAGTTCAGGATTAGTAGAAAGAGCTAACCGAACCATTAAAAACAAACTAACCAAACAGATGTTTTCTGCTACAGGGAAAGACTGGGTGGTTCTCATGTCTATGAGATCCAGTCCTACTAATCCACATTCCTTATCTCCTTTTGAAATGTTGACAGGGCAGGCAATGAGGACGCCAGGAAATCTGTGCATTGGAGCGGGGGAATTGTATGCCATGGGTGACCAGCTTGCTGAATATTGCAAATTGTTATCTCAGTGTGTCTCACAGGACCCCCGAACTGAACCAGACCCAAAGGCCAGCGAAGAGGACACATGTGAGGTGCAGCCTGGTGATCAGGTACTGGTGAAAGCCTATAGAAAACGAACTTTTGAACCAGCCTGGACTGGACCTCACATGGTTCTCTTGGTAACTCCTTCAACGGCACGGGTCACTGGAATTCCAGTTTGGGTGCACCGGTCACGAATAAAAGTATACAAGGGTGACACTCAACATAGGGCACAATAATCTCTGTTTACCCTATGGACTCCTTGAGGTCCATTCTCAATATTGTTAAGTGTTTTCATTTGATATTCCCAGTTTAAAATTGATGTAGGAATTTTTTGTGATCTACTAATTGTTTTGAGTGGTTTCTGAGACTCGAAAGTTCTTTTAGAGGTCTCATCTTAATAATGCTGCCATGGCTTTCAGTGTTTTATTGATGTAGTCACCTGGGAGGAGCCACTGGATCAGTTGTAAATGCCATTACTCAAGCTATCAAATCTCATAATAGGGACTGGGTTGAAAATTTGTTAGTAGCACGGATGACAGTTTATTGTGGTGAGAATAGGGCTCATGTCTAATCAAGTTAGAGATCACCTTAACTCAGCAACATAGTTGGTTAGGTCCTCACTGTTGTACTCAGCCATCTATTAAAAACTACTAAAATGTATGAGCAAGCATTGGTCTAGAATGGTGTTATCATACTGGCATGGTGTTCTACATGAAAGTTGCAGCCCTGATAGGAGACTTGCTCGTGTCACAGGTGCCCTGTTGGGTGAGAGCCGCAGTTCTCAAAGACTGAATGTCTTCACCTTGGATGATGGCAGGGGAGTGGTCTCTATTGATAACGGGCATTTTGGAATGGTCATTCCATCTTTGGAGAGGTGTTAATTCCTGTGGGTTGGTCTCCTGGATTGGAGGCTCAGCCCTTCCACCCACTCCCATTCTCATGTCATAGACACCTGTGTAGCTGAGTATGTAATAATGGCTGGAGATAACTATATAGCTTTCCCATGGGACCAATGTTCCATCCTGGGAGGATGGGTTTTGCATATAAGAAACATGGAGTCAGGACAAGCCCTATCTCAAATGTTGGGACCTGACTTAATGGTGCATGTAATGTTTAATTTAATGGATGATATAACAGTGAAGAAAGACTCCACTACCTGGTGTGGATTTGGGTATTTAGCTTTGGAAGGTAAGCCTGGCTTGAACATCTCGTTCTTCCTATTGTGGAAGATATTATGAAAGAAGTGGTAAGGCAATTACAGTGATTCAGTGGATAGAAGAGTTTGCTATTGTGGGAACAGAGATTCCCTGGGGATGGATTTCAGTTGTGTTTTCGCAATGGATATGGGGACTTATTATTACTTTTATTGTAGATATCATTATGTATTAAAGGTTGAATGTATTGTTTAATTCTGTTACCAAAACTGCAGTTAATTAAGTGTTGATAAGGTCAATTATAACTCCTAATAAATACAAGGAAGTGGTGTTAGTGGGGTCTAAGAATTGTTCTTAGCCCCAAAACCAAATGGGGGAGCTGAAGGGTATGCATGTGTTCATTTTAAACAAAATGTGGTTTGGAAAGTAGGTATGCATAAAGAAGCATGCTGTGGCTCACCACCCTAGGAACAGTCTAGAAAAGGCCAAGGGGAGGGGGGTGAACTCAACATGTCGAGTTGAGAAGTACAAGCATGTGACAAACAAAGCCATATATGGAAAGGTTGAATATGATTGGTTTAGAAGTTTGTGTTATGTAACCTGTTACGTAACTGCCATGTGCTATAAAACAGCAAGGGGAAGGGCTCCTTGCTCGAGGGGCTCTGGCTAATTTTAGTACGAGGGGCTCTCCCTTTGTGCACACTGAATAAAGTCTTGTTGAATTGAATTGAAGTATCGAAGACCCTTGATTCTGCCCAGCATCTGACTCTCTGGGAACCACAAAATCCCAACATAGGCATGGGAGGGACAACTGGGCCTTTAAAGATAAACTTTACACAATTCTCAAGCACATAATGAGAAACAGAAGTAGAATATGAACATAGAAGACTACAGAAATATCAGACAGGTAAAGAACTGGTTTATGCCCAAAAAAAGAATATCCGATTTTGGAAGGTTGTGTATATAGGGATCAGATGGTTAGGTAGGAGCAAATATGATGGGAGCTGGTACTACATTTATATAGGCCAGGCCACTAAACTCCCCAAACCTCCATTCCAACTTCCATTCCTTTAAAGACTCATTTGAACCCTATTAAATCATATATACAAAATAAACATGTGGCTAGACTAAACACAGAGCCCACAGTGGCAATCACACAACTAAGTGGGTTCCAGGTAAAATTTTCAAAGAGGCCTAAGGACCAGATTTTTTTACCTATTTGGGTGCCTAAAACTGCAGCAAGGCACCTAGTATGATTTTTAAATGCATCTAGGTGTTTAACTCTCACATTTTCACAAGTATCCATTGATTGTGGATGTTTCCATTTCAGGTCTGACTGATCTAAGACAATGGACTTGATTTCCAGAGATGACTTGGTTAGAGCGGTTTGTGCTCTGTACTTGTGAAAATCAGGCCCAAGATGCCTAAGCTAGTCACATAAAAACTTAGTCAGTCTCTCTCTCTCTCTCTCTCTCTCTCACTTCTGAAAATTTAGCCTTAGGCAACTTGTCCAAGTTTGCAATTGAACAAGGAACAGAACCCAATTCTCTTTGCGTCAGTCCTATATCAAATACTTCCTCTTCTCTTGCTAAATGCATTGCTAAGAATGCCATGTGCAAGTGGCAGCAATTAAATGAACACTCCTTTTAGTGTCCTGAATTAAGTAATGTGGTTTTGGATCAAAGTGAAGTTGATTAGTTTTATTGCAGTGGGACTGATGGGAACAGATACAAGCCATCAGAGAGTGATCCAGCTTCCACAGAAGTCAATGGCAAAACTTTCAGTATAATCTACTATATATTTGAGTTTGTCTATCTATTCACTCAAAAACTCCTCCTAAAGGGTAAGAGCTAAGACCACCAAGTTTAGTATGCTCTTATCTTAACTTAAAGCTAGATAAGGATTTGGTTTTGTATGCGTGTAGCCTGAAAACCATACAGAAAAGAGACAGAATCACCAGGCAGGTGAAAGGACTGGCACGAGGGTGAACCCCCACCCTGTCCAAGATAGGGATGTAAGTGACTAGTAGAGTCGACTACTCGAATTCCTCCCACCGTATCAGAGGCAGTGGGGAGGAGAGAGAGAAGCAGGAGCTGGGAGAAGCTGGCTTAAAAGCTGATTTCCCCCCAGTATGGTCTCCATGGTGCGTGTCCCCTCCTCCCCCCAGGTAGTAGCACTGGGAGAGGTGCATGGGAGGCTGCTGAGAAGCAGCTTCTGGGGCTGTTGGATGTAGCACAAGCCTGTACCTGGCTCCTACTACATTTAAACTGCAGAACTGCAGCGGGGGTAGCTCCTGAACCCGGTGTGAGCCGGGACAGAGTGCCTTCACTTGTCGACTAATCGTGTAGTCGATACAAATTGTATCGACTACACAATTAGCTAATTACCTACCAATTATTTACCTCTTATCATCCTTAGTCCAAGGACTGCCTCAGTCTCAAGCCTTCCACCGCCCTGGCGTCCTTTAGGGAGGGCAGGAGGCTGCAGCTTCCCTGCCATTCGTACAGAAACATGGCTGGTTGTTTCACTTCATCGGGGAGGGAGGAGAAAATGCAGTTTGCTCCTTTCCTCTGTCTGGCTGAGGAGTACAAGAGGCAGATGAACCTGGACATGCCAGCCAGGGGAATATGCACCACTCCCCCAGCTGTGTGCGCTGGAGCTGCAGTGGCCATGGAGAGGCACTTCTCACCTGGAAATCAAATGCTGTGTTGAGTGGGGCCCGGAGTTGTCCTCTCTCCCTGGGGCAGCCTGCATACTGAACCCCTCATCCCCAGCCCTACCCTGTGGCAATGATTGAAATGAGGAAAAACAAAAATTGAGTTAAGCACCCGAGCAACACCGAGTAAATCTTCTAGTGTTTGTATAAACAGGTCTATTCCTAATAAATTACTGTAGTCAGCGATTCAGACAAAGAACAGAATTTACTGGCATATACACACACGATTA
This sequence comes from Rafetus swinhoei, assembly GCA_019425775.1. Lineage (NCBI taxonomy): Eukaryota > Metazoa > Chordata > Testudines > Trionychidae > Rafetus > Rafetus swinhoei. The sequence continues at coordinate 40,257,437 of CM033439.1, read as the reverse complement.
AACTAACAACTGCATCACAACAGCAATACAAGGTTTTCCAAACATCTAACTCTTTGGTCAACTAAGCAATACTTGTAAGCAATGTTCCCTCTAATTTTTTCCATCCATGTGCAGACTAAATATTGTCATGTGCACCGAGGCATGTGCAGATGTGCACCACCAATAGAAACATATGCTGCTGGCTGTAGGCTGCTATGCATGCTCTGCCAATTAGTTGAATGGCACCTAAATCTCTACTGGCAGCCACCCAAGAGCACAGCTTACAGGGAACACTGCTTTTAAGGCAATCTACACCAGGGCCATCTATTGACTCAGCTACTATGCTCCCATTGACTTTAATGGCCACAATTCTAAGCTTTAAGAGAGATAACAGACTGGCACTTGTGAAGATAGGGAATGGGTAGAAGGTGGTGGGAGGTCTACTGATGTGAGATATATACAGCTATCGTAACTGAACATTTGAAGTACGTGGATTGCTGCAAAATTATGAACAGCCTAGCCTGACTCAGCTCTCTGCAAAGAAGAGTTAGAAATGTGGGCTTCCTCTGTTCCAGTGGGGCTACATCTATGCTACAGAGTTTTTTCAGGATACCGGTGGTATCCCGGACAAACTCTGCCATGTCCAGGTAATGTGTCTGCTCTTCCAAATTTTTTTTGGAAAAGCTGATGCGCGCTTTCAGAAGTCCTGTAAGCTTCATTTCATGAGGAAGAAGGGCTCTTCTGAAAGAGGAGGATTTTCTGAAATTTGGCCCAATGTAGACGGGCCAAATTTCGGAAAAGCCTTTTCCAAAAAAAGAATCAGAAAAAGGTATGCAAATTGCAGAACACAATTTGCAGACCTTTTTCTGAAAAAAGAAATGTATTGTAGACAGAGCCCCAGTGTGCTACAGAACTCTCTGTTCTTAGGGTTTAATGTAAATGCTATTAATGTATGGTTCGTATGGACAGATGCACCCATGTGGGGCATGTGGCTCTGGATTTTAAAGCTCTAATTAACCCCTGTCCATACTATAATCTCTAGAATAGAAAAATTTACTCAGGCCAATCTGCATATTGCAATCTGAAAAAAAATTGCCACATTTGCTCCAGGCTGGGAGGAAGAGAGACTAGACGCCATGTACAAAGAGTACTGGCATGGGCAGCCAGACACAGGTAAGTCCTGCAGCAAAACAACGTAACAGAGTGACTGATGTGCCACCCTTCCAGGTCTGTGCCTAATGTGGGAAATGTATCTTGCTCACAGGTGAAGCTATCCCTAGCTCCTGCTCCTCAGCCAAAGGAGGCAGACCTGAAATGAACACTACTGTGAGTAGCACTAGTTTCTAAGGTGTTTCCCAGAATATACCATATTGTATTTCTAGGGGAGACCATTGCGCTGAGGGATTACTCTCCATGTCTACTCTCCTCCTGGCAAGTCACTTCTCTCCAAATTCACGTAGTTAAAGAAAGGCACATGTCATAATGGGCAGCCAGCAAGACAGGGGAGAGCAAAACATGGAGCCAGCACACCCCCTATATGTGTCCCTTCTGCCACTATGCACTACATAGTTGTCCTGCTTTTGCTTTCTTTAATACAGGAGTGAGACATCCTGTAATACCATGCCCACCTCATAGCATATGGATAGCCATGTACTGCAGAAAGGCAAATGTAATATTAACACACTTTATTACAAGCATGTTCAATGATTATGTCAATTATTTTTCAGTGATTTTTTTGGTCCTTTTCTGTATTTTCCTCCTTGAAAACACTTCTATTTACCCCTCTACCTCCAGATAAAGAGAACTGGCAAGTTTCCTTGCTCCAGTGTCTGAGGCTAGTGAATTTGAGCAGGCAACTGGAAGTCGGGACTCCTGGTTTGTGTTTGGTTATTCATGCCACTTGCTATGTGATCTTAGGGCACTCAATAGTCCTTTGCCTCAGTTTGTTCATGAAAATGGGTTTAATGTGACTTTTACCTGCCTCACACTGTTGTTGTGAGGCTTCACTCATTGATAAAGCACTTGGAAGAAAGGAGAAACTATATGGGAGAAAATAATGTTATAGAAGAGAAAAATACGCCTTAGCCCCGTCCAATCTAGACTGACTATTAGCAGCAGTTTCTCTCTTTACCGCTTGGAAGGATGAGGAGAGAGAGATTCAGAATCTTTTCTAATCTCTATAGCTTCCATGGAGCATTCAGATGAAGTCAGTCAATAGTGCAATGATTTATGTCATCCATGGCCAACACACTTTAGTATTATTGACAACAATCCCCTGCTCCCAACACATGCACAATATATGCAATGCATGGTTCTCCAGAACAGCATGTTTGCATTAGTTATTTGTGCCAGAGAATTATCTGCTTAACTCCAATTAGAACATTGGGCACAACATTATTTCTCCCTCTATTCCCTGTCGTGCACACTGGAACGCACTGCACACCAGACAGAATTACTGCTATTAAACCCCCTTCTCTTGGCCAGCAGATTCTGTTTTACTCTTTCAAAAAATTATTAAATCTGTTGAACTTGATTACCCAGCTGTGCTCTGAGCCTGAAATTACCTTCCTGAGTCAGAAGCGTGAAGGGGTGTGAAATTTTCAGCTGGATCAGTCTCCCTGGAACTGCCACAAGCAGGTATGAGAAGATTCAGAGGAAGGTGAGGAGAGAATGGGATGTGTATGTGCAAGAGGGGGCAAGAGATGGTAAATGCCCTTCAGCTGACAAGGATTTATGTATGACCTATCTTCCAGTTAAGGGACATTTGCTGGGGGATCACCCTGTCTTTTAACCATGATTAGAAATGAATGGAACCTAAGTAACAGCTCTCTCATTTCAACCAGACTCTCTACCTATATGTAATGATCCTGGCCTCAGTTATAAGATACTTTACACGTGTGTTAGGGAGAACAGAACTCCTTAGTTGAGATTAGTTACCAAACTTGTCCTGAAGAAGGGATGAAGTGAAGGGCTCCTTCCCAGGACAAGATTAACCACTAGAACCAAAAAGCCTGGGACGACAGCACTGACCTACCAAGGAGCCTCAAACTCTGCTAAATATTTCAGCTCTGCAAAGTATTGCAGCATAATAGAACCTGTACTTTCTACTTTCTGTCTTGCCAATTCTTCTCTCTTCTGGCTGCCTGCTCAGCCAGCTGCTGCTCCTTTCACATCACTGCTCTGGAGGGACTACTCTTTGGTTCTTGCTGAGTGGAAGGGCCAGCTGGTTTCTCTTTCCCTTGCCGTCTCTCCCAGATTTTCTACTCCTTTTCTGTGCATGGAAGTGGATCTCATGCCAACAGTCAGAGCATGAGAAATAAAAACAGAGCAGCAAAGATGTAGCATCCGCTGACAGGGGTAGTTGGATAGGTCAGTCACTCTCAGAGCATCACTGAAACAGGGAAGGCCTGAGGGGAAGAGGGAGATGGAGTACCCAGTGGCATTGCTACAGGACCTGAGTTTGCTTGTCACCTGTTCATAGTCTCAACTCTTCCGGTCAGTGAGCTCCATAGAGTGGATCAATACAAGGCACATAATGCTGGAGCAGGTCTGACACTTTCTGCCTGCTGGACAGCTATTTGTGTGCCAATTCCAGGGGTGACATCTGCAGAGGGCACTTCAGCACAAAACAGTGTTCTCTGATCTGGTGTCTGCCCTTTCTTTTCCTTTTCATCTGACTCTGAGGTTTGCACAGACCCCTGAACACAGAGCAGACACACTGCCTGTTCTACCAGCAAGAGCAGCTGCCTCCCACTATGTACTTCCATTGATGTCTGCAATGTGGAAAGGGTTGCCAACTCTGGTTGGCTGAATTCCCGGAGGTTTCATCACATGACATTATCTTCATGATCGTGACATTATCCCAGTGAGGAGCAGCCTAGGCTAGTGAGTGGCCCTCCATCTTAGTGGGCTGCAAGACTGTCGTAACCAAGATGGTCTCCCAGGATAGGGTAGTGTTACAAACCGCACTTGTGTACCTAGAATTTGCAAGGTGTGCCAACTGAAACGTAGCAGCACTTTCGGTGCAGAGAGAGTGCCTGGCTGTCACAATGCTGCGTGCAATCAGCATGCTCTTCACTTCACGTGCCCTTGCTTTAAGTGCGTGTCACTTTTGTAACACCAGTAGGCAAAAACGAAGTGGACAAAAACCAGCAGAATCTGTCAACCCTGTGCATGATCAATAGTAACAAAATGTCTCGTAGGTCAAACATAGAACCCCAGTGGGCTGCATGCAGCCCTTGGGCCATAGGTTACCTACCACTGAATTATCCTAACTTTTAAATCCTGGGAATCCAGGACAATCCTGGAGGGTTGGCAAACCTAAACTTTCACCTTCCCAAATGACGTTGCCAGCAAAAACATCATTTAATCTGCCTACCTGAGAGAGAGCTGTATACAGTATACATTAAAAACCTGCTTTACAATTATTCAGGACCCTTCCCAGTTCAATCCACACTCTGACAGGCTCCTCCCAGTTTGTGCTATGTGTATATCAGTAGCTGAGATGCATTATCAGCCATTTAATGGTTCCATGTTTCCTTTCTCTTTATCACTGCTGCCCCTTTTCAGCCCTCCCTTGTGTTTGTATAGAATTCTCTAAGTAACAAAGTATTAGAGAAAGAGCTCCCACAAAAGTGAAGATAAAGCCAACTCTGTGAATGAACCATAGTCATAAAGGTCTGGGGCACTACATCAGTTATAATGCCCAGAGACTAGATACTGCCCAGAGTGCAGTGATCTGTTCAGCCTCCTTAGAGCAGACAGGGAAGTATGAAGTGAAGATGTTGCTGCTTTACCAATAGCTGTAAAAACACACACACACAGCCAAATTCTGCTCTCATTTCCAAAGGTGTAAATCCAACAGAACCCCACTGAACGTGCTTCAGTGTGGTCACATAACAAACAGGGGGTTTGACTCTAAAGTAGATTACTGTGTTGTGCAAGAACAAACCAGACAGATTAAGGAAGTTGCACTAGCCCCAAGTGGAGTGCCTCTGAGAGCCAAAGTGTGACCCATGAAGTCTTGCCAGGGGAATTACATGTGAGTGCAGGATGAGAACAAAGATAATCAAAAGCTAAATGTTTTGTTTGTTATCCTATTGAGGAAGCTAAAAGTACAAATAAATAAGCTGCATATTTATTTTTGATAAATTAGCCACAAATTAACTGCAGCCCTCAGTGTCCTGGCAAGATGCCAATATAGTCTGATTGTCAGACTTGGGCACTCCTGTTTTAATACTAATCAGCAACAACACATGTTTGCAGAAATCACAGAACCACCACTGAGTCCATGTTATTTTAAGCCCTGTACAGAGCAGTAAGGCTTTCAGTTACTTAACTAACATAATGCAACAAACAGGAAATTATTCATGTTTGATGTAGTGTAAAAGGCACTATTCTGACCAAGCTGTCTACTGTGCTGAGTTCAGCTGTGCTTATCTGTTCACCCAATTTCTTCTCATCAATGGCTCCTGCCCATTAACAGATTTTGCAGTCACTGGCACGAACGTTAATATCTCCTCTGTTGTTGACAGAAAAATTGAAAACACAAGGTCATATGCCTCTTCACAATCAAAGTGCATTTCTCAATAGAGATTTGAATAAATGAGGATTTCAGATTCTCTGGCATAGTGCATTTATGCTCAGCAAAATATTTTATCAGGAATGTGTTCTGCCAAATGCATGTGTATGCGTCTGGGATCAGAGCATACAGATAGAGGAAGTAATTGTTATTTATATTTCCAAATCTGAAAATCTTTAAGAACATATTAAAAGCTTGCACAGACAGCACTGAATTCATGTCAAAAGGCATCTGTCTCAGGGTTCATATTGTTCCCTGCATAAATTCAAGATTTGGCACATGATGTATGGGGCCAGATTGTCCCTAGCCTTTGAAAGGATGTGCAGGGAGAGAGTTACAAAAAAAAAAAAAAAAAAAAAAAAAAAGTCTTTGCCATGCCCATTTCCTCTTCCATGACTTCTCTTGGCACTAAGGACAACTGCAGTTCCCGAGTGTGCAAGAAGACTTGGGGTATGTCTAGACTATGCTGAAGTTTCGAAAGAGAATATGCAAATTCTACGGGAAAATAGTCAGGACATGGTTTTTTTGGCAACTCCTCCCCTTTTTCAAAAAGCTACTCTTCCTCAAAAAATGAGATAATATGAAATAAGTGCTGTGTAGACGCTCCCTATTTCGAAATAAGCTATTTCAAAATAAGATACACAATTGACATAACTCGAAATAAGCTACACAAATTGAGTTAAGCCCTGCTGTGTAGATGCACCCTAAAAGAAAAACTATCAAACATATGATCTAAAAATTACATTCTGGTTGGAAAGTAATTTTATCTACTTGCTAAAGGTCTGGTCTCTGCCACAACCTTTGCCCCCACCGTCCCATGAGCTGGCCACAAGTTTTGCCTCCAAATCAAAGTAGACAAATTAGTCCTAACAGAGTCTTGCTTAACTTGACCATTCAAAAGATTATCTCCAGCTTTACAGATAGCATGGGTCAAATTCTGATCTGGTGCAATACTCCTGAATTTGGTGTTGATAAGTGTTTTGACTCTAAAGACCTAGTCTCAGCCAGAAAGTAGATGAACTGTGGCTAAAAGGTACCATTTGAAAAACAATTTATCAATTCATGATGATAAGTTAAATATCATTTGGTGACATTTCTAATACTCTAGAACTATGACTTTTATAACCCCACATGGACATTTTTCTGTTACTCTGGGTTAGGGGATTTGTTTCTTGCAATTGACATGCTTGCACATAAATGTTGTAACATATATTTCAGATATTCTTGAGAGTTAATATTTGGGATTTGCTACCACTTAGATTACAGTGGTATACATTTCAAGACCTGCTTGGGTAACCAGACTCTTGTAAAATGTGCACACATGGCCAGTGTCTTGCCAATGCTGATCCCTACAAGGATCTACTTAGGCCCCAAGTGAACTATAAGGCTATGTCTACATAGCAACAATATTTCAAAATAACATAGTCTGCATCTACACAGTTGGCAGTTATTTTAACATACAGTAATGTTGAAATACTGTGAAGCTGGAGGACTTCTTATTCCGTCACGTGTAACCTTCATTTTATGAGTAAAGGAAGCTGGAGGAAGAATGTTCTATTTTGAAATAAGCGCTGTGTAGACAGCACTAAAGCTCAAAATAAGCTATTTCGAAATAAGCTATGCAATTCCCATAGCTCAATTTGCGTAGTTTATTTCGAGTTAAGCCCTGCTGTGTAGATGCACCCTAAGGCTACTCTCAGGCAAATAACAGTACTGTTCACCTTTTATATTGCTTCTACAGTACTGTGAATGCATCATGATAAACTGTACTGAGCAAGTAACATGAGTTCTGAAGATGTATAATGTAAAGGCATGGGGATAGGAAAGGAGAGGACAGAATTCAACACATGGTCAGAGAATACGGAAAACTTAACTGAATACATGTTAGCTTTGGAATTCACAGCACTGACACTCTAATGCAAGTCTAAGGTGCTACTCCGAAAGGTGTAATAAAAAAAGCTATCTTCTAGATCAGTGGTTCTCAAACTGCGGTCTGCAGACCGACACCTTGCAAGTGGGCAGTGGCTCGAGCTCTGCCCTCCTTCTTCACCCCCGCAACAGGCAGCATGCACTGGCGCTCCAGCCTCCAGCATGCACTGGTGCCCACCCCCGTGAGGTTAGAGTGTCAGTGCTGGCTTCCTGCTGGGAGGGTGGGGGGTGGAAGAAAGCCCCGAGCTTCCCCGCCGGATCCAGCTCGTGGGGAAGAAGCAGAGCCAGAAGCAGCTCTGTGCACTGCCACTCCCCCTTCTTAGGCTTGTGGAACAGCAGCACACTAACGCACTGCTGGGAGCAGCTGGGAAAGCCTCCGATTAGCTGGATTCTGGCCAATGGGAGCAGTGGGAGGCCATACCTGGGACATGGTGCTGGGAGCAGCACATGGTGCGAAGACAGGTAAGTGCCCCCCTTCCCTTCATGAACGGACCCCACAGCCCCTTCACGCATACCCCTGCCTGCCGAGACCCCACACTTCCAACCTGCTCCTGCATCCTCACTCTGGCTAGACACCTACTCCCACCCTGCTCCTGCACCCTTCCTGCTGGCTAGGCACCCTACCCCCAGGCTGTTCTTGCACCCTCCCTTCTGGCCACACACTGCACCCTCCCCTGCTCCTGCCCTCTCTCCATGGACAGACACCCTACTCACAGCCTTCTCCTGCACCCTATCTCCCATCTACACCTTGCACCCACACCCCCTCCTGCACCTCATCTCCTGCCCAAATCCAGCACCCCCATCCCTACCCCACTCATTGGCAGCTCTGTCCTGCACACTGAACCCCTCATTTTGGTCCCACCCAGAGTCTATGGGGGGTCCACAAAATCCACTAACTTGGGAACACCAGAAGAGTTAATCTGGCCTATGGGAAGCCCTGAACCTCAGTCTTCCCGGTCTCTTCCCCCCTCCATGCGGCTGAAGCACCAGGGCAGTAAGGTGTCTCAGTTGGGGGCCACACAGTGAGGGTTGGGTTTTTTTGGAGGTTTTTTTTTGTAATTCTTACTTGTGTTGTGGTCCCCAATTGATTTTTCTGTGGGTCAGTTGCCCTGGACCTAAAAAAGGTTCCACATCCTACCATAAATAAAGACAATGTTGAAACCTTTTGTGTTGGACATAAATTAATATTTTTCTTTATTTAAAATGAAGTTTGGTAAACTAACATGAGAAAGGTAAAGCACTTAATCTGTTTAATAATTTTGATTAATATTTCCTTTTGTATTGGTTAAATTAAACCATTCTCCCTAGCTGCAGCATTAGCAAAGTTCCTCAGGCATAATTATATAATTAATGGCGAGTTTCCATTAGCAGCTGGTTGTCTGCGGAAAGGTTGGCATTGAATTGGGTAGGACAAGGGCCAAAAATTTGAGAACCACCATTCTAGATACAGTCAGCAACCAGAAAACATGTGAATTTCTTTGGCCTTGGTTTCTTAGTGGCAAAGTTGTCTCTCACAGAGCTTCCTCAACTCGAAAGTAGGAGTTTATAGTGGAATCCATTGCAGTGGATCTGGGAGCAACCCTGATAGACTTTGTTCCTTAGTATTCTGTTTATTCTTCAACTTTCATGCCTCACTGATCAGTGATTTAAAAACAGCACCACAAATATGTCTGGCAGCAGCAAGAAGGTGAATGCCCTTTACTTTCTCTTGAGATATTTACACCCATCACAATAATTCTCAGCCTAGGCTGTTGCAGTAATTCTTTCTGTCCTGTCTGCATTTTAGAAAAGACACTATTCAATATAACAACAAACCCAAAGTTCTAAGAACACTGATTGAACAATCCGTCCCTGCCAACAGAAAGTGTTTTTGGAGTCACAGGGAACAATATGTACAAATCAAAATTGAGGATAATGAGGATTGACTTTGATAAATCTGATGATACTCTTTTTTTTTTAAATTGCTTGTAATGATAACATGAAAATCCAAACCCAGAAAACTGAGCAAATGCCACTGGTTGTTATTTACATTACAACCTTTCACTGGTGAATGATATTTTAAAATGTGCATTAGTTTGTTTCCCTTTAGGAAAAGCTGGCTCAGTTTTAACCTAAAATAGCAGAGCTCAAGTTCTGCCTCAGACTGTATTTGAAGGTTTGAGCTCTCAAGAGCTGTAAACAAATAAAAAGGGATAAAATAGCTAGCCTCTGTTAAGGACAGCATCAGTGAATACTTCAGCAGAAGCCAATGGGACAACAGCGTTACGTCTGTTCTGCTAATAGAAACAAGAGTTGAGAGAAAATTCAAGGCAAGTTATTTATTTAATTAACGGAGCCTCTTTTTGATCTTTGTTTATCCATGAATAGTTTACTATTTCCTCAAATGTATTCATTATTTGCCAAATTTCCTTCAAATAATTCTTGGCCAATTGCTGGTTCATTGACTATTTGTGAATGAATTTCAGATATTGTGACTGCAAAATATCTGAAATTCAAGCAGCATTCCTTAGTTTTGATTCTTAGAGGGGTGGCCAGGTTACCTATGAAAGCTTATGCTCTAATAAATCTGTTAGTCTCGAAGGGTATGTCTACACTACAGCGTTATTTCGAAATATCTTATTTTGAAATAGTTATTTTGAAATAACGCGTCTACACACAAAATGCATTTCGAAACAGCGTTTTGCTAATTTCGAAATAGCGCGTCCACACTGAGTGGACGCTGAATTGCATTTAAGGCCGGCCAGAACCAGGTCCAGCAGGGCATCAGGTCAGGAGTTACTTTGTGTGGCTGCTGCCTGAGGCTCTGAGGCCTGTGCTTAAAGGGACCACCCCGGACAACCAGTTCTCAGGTTTCCCTGCTTGCTTGCCTACCTCGATGAGGGACAGCAAAGCATTTTGTCTCTGCGTGCTCTGGTTGCCCTCACTCAGGACACAATAGCACTCTGCAACACGGAGCCAGAGCTGCCCCTGGGCACTCTGGTGCTTCTTGTGGATGTGTTGCTGCGAGCCTGGTTGCACTTTCTGCAGGCTGCCATCCGGGAGGTCCATCGGGAGGGAGGGGGCGGGGGAGGGGGGGCTGTAAGTATCCAGGCTGCCATCCGGGAGGTCCATCGGGGGGCTGTCAGTATCCAGGAGGCCCTGAGGGAGAGCTTCCACCCTGAGGTGCACTAAAAGCCTCCCTGGTCTGCCCCACTGGGGGCTTGTGCCTCATTCCTCCCTCATGTCCTTCCACTTACTCTCCCTAACCCCCCCTTCCTGATGTCAAATAAAATACATGTATTTTCATGAACACAAACTCTCTTTATTTAACAAAACTGGGGGGGAGGATGAAACTCTGGTGAGACTGGGGAAAGGAGGTGGGAGAGGGGAGAAGAGAGGGTGGACGAGGGGAGGGGGAAACCTGGGAGGAGGGAGCTGGAAGGGGGAAGCCAGGGGAAGAAGGGGGAGGGGAAGCTCAGGGTTCCGGGTTGGGGGTCTCTACGGACCAACTTGATTTTCATGCAAACCTGCTCCTGGGTTCGCATGTGGCCTTTGGTGGCCAGACTGGCAGCTATCCTGCCATAGACGGCCACGTTCCTCTGTCTACTGCGGAGATCATGGACGTTGGAGGCAACCCCCCCAAACCTGAATAAGGTCCATGATCTCCACCCTGGACCAGGAAGGCGCCTGCCTTCTCCGGGCCCTGGCAGGCTCCTGGGAGCTGGCAGACTGCTCCTGGAGAGTGGTGTAGGGCTGGCTGCCAGTGACTTGCTGGCTCATGTTTTGCGGTCACTGGGTCAGGGGCAGTGACTGCTGGCTCTGGGCTGGCAGGCTTGGAGCTAGCTCAGGCACTGTGGCCAGAGTCAACCCCTTTAAGGGCTCTGGGGAGGGAGAGGAGTGTTCTTGGTTGAGGGCTGGAGTGGCCACCAGGGCACCCTGGGAAGGCTGGAGGTCCCCTATTTCGATATAAGTGTCTACACAGCACTTATTTTGAAATAGCTATTTCGAATTTGGCTTTATTCCTCGTGGAATGAGGTTTACCAAATTCGAAATAAGCGTTCCGCTATTTCGAATTAATTTCGAAATAGCGGTTTGGCTGTGTAGACGCTAGTAAAGTTATTTCGAAATAACGGCTGTTATTTCGAAATAACTTTGCTGTGTAGACATACCCTAAGGTACCGCAGGACTCCTTGTTGTTTAGTTTTAATTATTAGTCATAAGTCCAAGGTCTAGTGCTACAGTTTCTGTTCTTTGAAAGAATGGATAACTCTGTAAATCAAATCCCTGGCGAGAAAACTGTTATTTAGTCATTCAAAATCTATTGTCTAAAAATACAGAATAGTTTGTAGAGTTGTTGCAGTCATGTTGGACTCAGGATATTAGACAAGGTGGGTGAGGTAATATCCTCTACTGGCACAAGCTTGAAAGCTCGTCTCTCTCACCAACAGAAGTTGGTCCAACAAAAGATACTACCTCACCCATCTGTCTCTCTGAAGATATATCTACATTGCATTCCTCCTTTGAGAGAAGAATGCAAATGCAGACAAACGAAATTGCAAATGAAGCGCGGATTTGAATTTTCCGTGCTTCATTTGCATAATGGCATCCGGCCGCTTTTCCGAAATACCGTATTTTGAGGAAAAAAACGCGGTCCACACGGGGTTATTTCGAAAAAAGAAATCCTTCCTTCAAAATAACCCTTAAACCTCATTTTTTAAGGAGTAAGGGTTATTTCGAAGGAAGAGTTTTTTTTCAAAATAACCCTGTTTTTTTTTCTTGAAATACAGTATTTTGGAAAAGCGGCCGGACGCCAATATGCAAACGAAGCACAGGAAATTCAAATCCTCATTTCATTTGCAATTTCGTTTGTCTGCATTTGCATTCCTCTCTTGAAGGAAGAATGCAATGTAGACATACCCTAATATCCTGGGACCAACATGGTTACTAATACTGCTTGAATTTCAGATACTTCATAGCCACAACAAACAGCTCATGAACCAGCTATTGAACAAGAATTATTTGAAATAAACTTTTGGTAAATATTTCTGAATAGATGTTTGTACAGGTCTGTTTGTGATAACCGGCTCACGCTATGGACCTGAGCCAGGTCTCAATGAAGTCAGTGGAAATACTTCAATTGACTTCAGTGGTCTTGGATTGGACCTTATGAGAGAAGAGATTAAGGCCCATACAGTGAACTAATTAATTCAGAGACCAGACCAGGTTTGGTTAGCCAGGATAGTTACTTTTGATTGGCTTTCTAGACAGGTTCATAGTTTCATAAATTCCACGGCCAGAAGGGATCATTGTGATCATTCGATCTGACCTCCTATAGAATACAGACCACAGAACTTCCCCAAAATAATTCCTAGGTTGTAATTACCCCAGGTGACTTGGTTTCTTTTTTAATTAGCTAGTGTTTGTACAATGCGTTGAAGATGAAAAATACTTTGTAAGTGAAGCCCAGGACTCCCTTTTCACCATGAGGGAGGTTTAGGAACTAATGGTATAACTACACGGCAATAAAAGGCTGTCCCAGGACCGCTGGCTCAGGCTTGTGGTCTCTGGCTGGAGCCTAGACTCAGACTCACCCCTCAATGGAGGATCTCTTGATGCACATGGAAAGATGGATAAATATAATCCCCTAATATATTATGGGTGGAAGTTTTGTGCAATCGTTTGCCTTTACTGTATAGCAGTACTATTCTGATTACTACACTGAGGTATTGTTAGAGCATTATCTATGCATAACATAATAAATAGCAGTAAAACAACAGTTACCTTTGTAACAATTTTAGTACAATATTTATAGTATTTTGTTCATATTTACTATACTATCTATAGAGAATGCTGTAAAAATGGAGCAACTTTATCCGGGTGCCAAATTTGTAAGGACTACTGTTTTGTATTTGAAATGACAAGTACACACATCTCCCTGGAATCCTTAATGTAGCAATCAATACGGGTTAACTTTTAAGTCACAAAACAGTAAGTAATTTAGCAATATAAATACTCCTTTATTAATACCTCAATGTGGTAATCAGAATACTACCACCATTAGTTGTACTTAGTGCATACGAAGGACAGGAGAAGTCTTCTAGTCCAGTCCCCTGCACTGAAGGCAGGATTATGTATTATCTAGATTATCCCTGCCAGGTGTTTGTTTAACCTGCTCTTAATCTCCAGTGACAAAGAATCCACAACCTCCCTAGGCAATTTATTCCATCACTTAGCTACCTTGACAGTTAGGAAGTTTTTCCTAATATTCAATCTAAACTGCCCTCGCTGCAATTTAAGCCTATTGCTTCTTGTCCTGTCCTCAGATGTTGAGAAGAACAATTTTTTCTAACAACATTTTACATATTTGAAAGCTGTTATCATGACCTCCCCTCATTCTTCTCTTTGCCAGACTAAACAAACCCAATTTTTTCAATCTTCACTCATAGGTAATGTTTTCTCAACCTTTAATCAGTGTTGTTGCTCTTGTTAAGGCTTTTTCCAATTTGTCTACATCTTTCCTGCAATGTGGCACCTAGAAGTGGACACAATACTCCAGTCTTACTACATTCCTCCTAATGCATCCCAGTTTTCTTTTCTTTTTTTTGCAACAATGTTCTACTGTTGACTCATATTTATCTTGTGATCCACTATAAATTCCCAAGATTCGTTTTCTACAATACTTGATCCTAGGCAGTCATTTCCCATTTTGTACATGTGCAACTGATTGTTCCTTCCTAAGCAGAGTATTTTGCATTGCTCCTTACCATAATTTCATCCTAATTAGTTCACACTATTTCTCCAGTTTGTCCAGATCATTTTGAAGTTTAATCTTAATCTCTAAAGCACTTGCAACCCCCGCCTGGCTTGGTATTGTCCAAACTTTATAAGTGTACTCTCTATGCCATTATTTAAATAATTGGTGAAGATATAGAACACAACCAGACCCAGAACTGATCCCTGCATGATCCCACTGGAAATGCCTTTCCAGTTTGACTGTGAACCACTCATAATTACTCTCTTTGAATGGTTTTGTAACTAGTTATGCACTCACCTTATAGTAGGTTACAAGCAAACTAGAGAAATATGAGAAGGTCATGCAAGACAATATCAAAAGCCTTATTAAAGTCGATTTATATCACATCTACCTCTTCTCTCCCAGTCACAAGACTTGTTACTCTGTCAAAGAAAGCTATTAGGTTGGTCTGATATGATTTCTTCTCGACAAATCCATGTTACACACTACGTAGCATTTCCAAAGTGCTGTGCTATTCTTAATTAGTTTTAGCTTGCCACCAGCAAGCTAGGAGATTTACAGTCAGATAGGAAGATCACTGCCTGAGAAGCTTGCAATGTAGATTGGCAACGCAGATTAGGAGGTAGAATGAGAAGGTAGAAACACGAGGGATGGGAACATTGAAAAGCTAGGAAAACAGTGCAACTGAGTGGGGAAATCAGACAAGTCTTGGTGGTTACACAACATTTGCATCGATTTGGTTTGGCATTTTTTCGTGGTGGTGGGGGAGAGGGAAGGATAAAAAAGTAAAGATTTTCAGTCACCTAGTTCAGCTGTTTTCAGCCTGTGGCCCCTGGACCACTGGTGGTCTGCAGAGAAGTGGCTGGGCACATGGTGCTGGCTCTCCTCCTATCAGGAGGCCTGTAGAAGCAGCTGTAATCAAGAAGAAGGAGGCAGCTTTGATGCACTAGTAGTAACTACTCTACATATGAGGAAACCGAAGCTGTCCACAGGGACCAGTGCAACTACAGTTACCTGCAGGAGTAGAATGCTTGGGGACATGGGCCATGCAGTATATCCAGGTGGGGAGGAGGACAAAGAGATTGATGCCTGGGCAGCATGTGCAGGGGAGAAGGGAACAAGACAAAGGAAGAGAGCAAAGGGGCGCATGCTCAAAGGAGGACAGGGAAAACAGAAGAGATGGGAGGGGAAGATGAAATTAAGAGTAAAATTTGACATGGGGATTAACTTCTTCAAACGAGACAAACACTTATCACAATAAATACATAATTCAGTTTGGTAACATCACCTTGTCATGTAAACAATTGCTAGTTACATCTAAGATGCTATTTGATTACAAGTGGATCCTTGAGACACTCTCTCTATTAAAACGTTGTCCATGCTGTGAAAAATTTGGGTATCATTGGCCTAATGGTAAAAGGCTTTCTACAGCATATATTCTTGTCAGATTAATTAATCCACAGAACACTCCTATAAGCTCTGCAAATATCTCATTTCACTGAAAGGGAAACTCATACCACAGAGAAATTAATTTTCACCATAATGAGTCCATTTTGCTCATGCAGTGATTAGCTTTGGCATCAGTTAGTTGATTTCAGATTAAGAGGATATGCCAAATTTTATCTGAATCATTTAACCTTGGTCGGCTATATTTCTCCTGGGAAAGCTAACACTGCAATATACTCTGAGAGCAGAAAAAACAAAAGTGCTTCCACCTACTTAATCTAATTTAAAAACATTCACAAGACCCTTTACTGGTTAAATTTTGTATTTTGAGAAAATTTTGTACAGTGTCACTGGAATAGAAAGAAAAGAACATTTTCAATTGCTACTGGGTTAACAGTGATAGCCCCTGTTTGTTAAATGAATACAACAAGGCTTCGGTGCAACTGAGCAATATAATAGGTTGAGAGCATTATGCAGTTATCTAGAAATGAAATAGGTACCATTACGGTCGGGAAACTGAAAATGTTTACATTTGACTTCATGTATCTGGATGCAAAGGAGATCTGAACTTTTCTACTCTTTAAGCAATGTTTTATATAACTGCTAAAAACCTACGTTTTGCACCAAATGCTGAATCGCTTTCCATGGGCATGCAAAGACTGTAATGAATCACAACTGGTAACTAAACTGGGGTCTATCCTACACTAGGTGTGGTTGGCACAGAAATAATTTTCAGATGTTTAACATATTTATTAATGCTACTTCTCAGGCATTGTTAAATTAGAATAAACCCAAACAATAATGATTAAATCATACATTATATTGTTTTGTCATCTCCTTCTACCCCACTGGCTAGTCAGCAGAGAGAATATGAATGAACATATAGTTCCATTTCTCCCCACCAATAATGATACTGTGCCTTCTCAGACTCGACTACTCCAGTATATTTTTAAAAAAGCTTTTAAATAAAATCACAATAATGATTGTTCTCAAAGTTAAAATGTCACTGCTCTTAATTGATGCATGCATTTTAGAACATAAAGCCTAATATGAGTTCTAAAACAATATCAATATTGTGGTAGCATCTATTTCTGCCATGGGCTTCACACTAGGAACACGTCACAGGCAGTAAACTGTTAGTGTTAAAGCTGTATTAAAGTATTACGGTTACTGTTAAAGCAGCATTTTCTGCTGGATCTTCCCTCTTTGCATCTGGCCATGTTCTCTACTATATTCTACTGTTAAATAGCACATAGGAGTTGTGTTTAGCTTTGTAGTGAAGGAAGATGATACTATCTAGTCACCTTTCTTCCTGATTCCATTTGCCTCTGATTTTCACGCTTTAGCCCTTTGTTTCTATAGGGAAGGATTCAAATAAGGCTTTGATCAAAAGTGAGATGACGTTGTTCTCATTTTAGACATAAAAGGATGTTGATATGCACTGTGAAACCACTACACAAAATGGTAAGATGTAACTGTGTTTAGATTGTTTTTGACACTTGCTAGATAATACAGCTCTATATTGGTAATCGGATTCTAGAATTTGGTGTGGAATAGCAGAGGGGGGATGTGGTCAGACAGAGGGAGTTGGGCAGGGAAACATACACAAAACTTCAGTTTGTATTATGCCTGGCTCTGGCCAGTTATGCCATGTCTTTAATTTAAGACGTGACCTATAAAAAGTTGCCTCATGATTAATGTGAGAAGCCCCGTCAATAATTTCAGGTGTGTCCTCAGAGTTTGCTGGGTAGTGTGACATTTGGCTGGAGTATTTCAGATAAATTTGTCAAAATGGTGTGAGGCTTCATTTCTTGATCTTCAACCCAGATTATAAACACTTCAGGCCAACTCCCACACTCCCAAACACCTGACTTGAGTGAGATGGCATGGGGGTAAAGGACAGGCAGAACTGGACCCGTCTTATTTTCACATGCCTTGAGAAAGACATTTTCTGAATAGTCACTTTCCCTTGAGAAAAAACTAATGAACTCCAGTGAATTTGGAAAAGAGTTTTGGGTGAAATCAGTCTTCATCTCACCCAAAGCAATCCAAACATTGGTAAATGTTTGGATTTAAAAAGCATTACAGATAGACATCTGTGGCTTGTGTTTTCCCTTTGTCCTTGAGAAACATGGCAGACATACATCTAAAGCTGGCATTCTCCTCTTGGCTTTTCAAATATCTCAGAGCAAGGTTTAAAATATTATTAAAGACTTAAGGTGAGGGCTAAACAAATTAGGCAGCTATCTACTCAAGGAGTGTAAACATGTTATTCTTTTAATAGCATTATAGGCAAATCACACAGAGGAAAATGCATTCAATTTCCATTTGGAGCAGTACAGGTAATAAGAACATAAGAAAGGCCGTACTGGATCAGAACAAAGGTCCATCTAGCCTCATATCCTCTCTTTTGACAGTGGCCAATGCCAGGTGCCCCACAGGGAATGAACAAAACAGGAAATCATCAAGTGATCCCTCCTGTTTCCCATTCCCAATTTCTGGCAAACAGAGGCTAAGGACACCATTCCTGCCCAACCTGGCTAATAGCCACTGATGGACCAATTCTTCTTGAATTGTCCGCAGAGACCTATTCTGTGTTCAAACTGAACCATACCATGGACAAACCCATTTAGTCAGTTATCTGGTGTATCTCTTTTGGCCAAATTTGGTCTTCACCATTTCTCCCATTTAAACAAATACATGGGAGGATGAAACCATATGGAAAATGCTGGCTCTGCTGTACACCTGGTAGCATGCAGGTGGGAGGAATCTGTATGCTCCATCCTAGTAAAATGTAATGTGTGACTAAGAAACCTTGGTGGGAAAGGGGAAAAAAGATCATCTTAAAAAAAACAGACCAATCCCATCCTCAAAAAACACTGAAAGCTTCAACCCAGGATTTGGGTTTCTGTTGAGTTTGTTTTTTAAATCTCTGAGGTTACTGAATTCATGGGGAGTCTCTGGCTCAAAGCACAGAGATCAGCATAGCACCTCTGGACTCTCTGAGTACTAATGGAGTCTTCTGCATTTCACAGCTGCTGAGATGACTCACAAAAGGTAACTTGCCTTTGTCCTGCCTTCATATTAACAAGCCCCCAAAGATCTCATTTTACTGGACTGGAAAAGGATCTGGGGTGACAGCAGGGTTGGTATTTGTGTATGTCAACTAGTAATGACATTTGTGTTGGTTGTTCTCTGCAGGGTTACTAAGAATTCTGCTTACCGTTGCATCCTGGTATTAACTGTGCTCTCCAAACACAATGGACAGAAGTGTTATTTCACTGCATCCCAAAAGTGTGCTGCCTGACAGGGTTAGTTTTGGTTTTTTGATCACTAATTAAGAGTTTGGGGTCATGAACGAACTGAGGTGGTGTGGGAACTCTCTCACCAACTCTTCCCCAGGGCAGGATGCTCACTTTATAATGGGGCTGCTCCTTTCATGCGCACGACTGAGATAGTATTTCATACTGCAGCTTTAAAGCACACTGGAAAGGACTCTCCCCTGGGAAACAGCTGTGCTACTTCCAAATTAGACACAGTGTTTTGAGAAGTGAAAGGATTCCTTCCCCAAAGAACACATATGCTGCTTGCACAGCACACGCATTCCCAGTTGCTTTAGGAAAAAAAAGGCATGAAGCTTTACAATCCTGGATGGCAGCTGCTCTGTTATCAGGCAGACTCCTATGCCATTGGTTTTCTGTGTTTTCCTTCAGACAAAGAAAGTGGTAAAGCATGTGCTGAAAATTAACTAGCTCCCAAGTCACCTGTTGGTCTCCACACACTTACCTGTAGCTGGCTGTCTCCAGCCCATTTCTGCTTTAAAACCAGTTCAGGCCCTGCCCCCTAACTTTTACTATCTGGCCTGTGTGGACTGCCCTGACACTCTATAGCAGTAACCTGCTAGGATCTTCTCTAGTAAGGTCATCTAGTTACCTCTGCAACCTTTCTTTAATGCTTGTAAGATACAGGCCAGTGCATACAGCTGGCACTCTACTGTAATGCATTTATTTCAAACTAGTCGAGAGCTAAGTACCTGAGGAAGGGGGCAGGCTTACTCACCACAAAGGATATATGCCAAGCCTAGTGACGATGAAGACAATGGCAAACATAAGGAACAGGAGGTCACTCAATTTTTGACACTTGCAATAGTTTGCCATTTTGGCAGCCTGCAAAAGAGAGGGATGGAGAGAGTTTACTCCAGATATGTTGACAACTGCAAAAGTCTTACGCTCTGCCTGAGCTGTTATGAGCAATTAAAATGCACATGAGCCACATCTTGATCAAATACAACAAGATTCACATTGTTTTGCTAATGAGTGACCTCACTTCCTCTCTACCATTGAACTGTTAGCTTTTCAAAACAAAAATCCATCAAGAGTTACCTGTTACCTCTACCCTATCCCAACCAATTGTTTCTCCCCGATCACTCCAGTTTCAAACTCTTAGAGATCATTTCGCAACATGGCATTAGAAACGTCCTCTAGCATCTCCCTCTTCTCCTTTCTCTTAGTTTTCAAATACACTACTGTTTTCCCTCTCCCCACTGCCCATGACTGCACGTTCTTCTTTAGCTACTGCCCATCTCCCTCCTTCCCCTGTGGTTTCCAACCTCCTGGGGCCTACTGTCCATAAATACAGCCTCCATTTCTTCATTTCTAGCTCGCTCTTGAATCCCAAGTCTTCTGGCTTTTGCCCCCTCCACTACCCAGAGACTACTTTGAAGGTACTCATAACCTTCTCTTGGGCACACATGAGGACCTCTTCTCTGTACTCCTCCACCTGGAACTCTTTGCTACTTTTGACTAAGTTAGCACTCCTTCCTGTTCCTTCTGTTCCTCATTCTCAGTGTTCATGACTGTATTCTCTTAGGGTACATCTACACCACAACATTATTTTGGAATAACTGGTGTTATTTCGAAATAACTTAGTCCGCGTCTCCACAGCAGGTAGTTATTTCAAAATACTGTCAAGCTGGAGGACTTCTTACTTCAACTCCTGTAACCCTCATTGTACGAGGAGTAAGGGAAGTTGGAGGAAGAGTGCTCTATTTCGAAATAAGTGCTGTGTAGATGCTCCCAATTTTGAAATAAGCTATTTTGAAATAAGCTATGCAATTGATGTAGCTCAATTTTGCGTACCTTATTTCAAGTTAAGTCCTGCAGTGTTGACATAGCCTTAGATATCTTTGTACTTCAGATAGCTCCTGCACCAACACTTGATTGCTGCACTTCCTCCCATCTCCTGGGGTCTCCTGCATCAATCAGTGCTCTCCTCCTATCCACAGAAAGCACTGCTGCTAAAAGTAATCATCCAATACTCAGAGCGCATCCCTTCAAATATCCCCCATTGGCTTCCTTTTGCCCTCTGCATCAGAGTCAAGCTTTTTGTTCTCCTTATCAAAGCCCTGTAGTCCTCCACCTCTGCTTTAACCCGAGCATTCATATGTCTCTCCTGCTGCTTGCTGTCCCATCCACACCTTTTGCCTGCATCTCCCACTGATTTCTGGGCATTCTTTCATGCTGGCTCTCCTGGAATCCCTCCTTGTACCAAGCAACCACTTCTCGATTCACAATCCTCTTTAAAATACTTTTCTTCCCTGAAGTTCAATTACAATATAGACTACAAAATGCACAGTGATTAATTTCTATTATTTATTATAATATTTGCACTGTAAAAATGATAAAGAAAGTAGTGTTTTTCAGTTCACCTCATACAAGTCCTGTAGTGCAATCTCTTTACTGTGAAAGTGTAACTTATAAATGTAGATTCTATTTGTTCTGTTTTTGAGTGCAGTTACATGACAATGTAAAACTTTAGATCCTACAAGTCCTACCTCTTGTTCAGCTAATTGCTAAGTTTGTTTATATTTATGGGAATAATGCTGACTGCTTATTTACAATGTCATTTGACAGTGAGAACAGGTGTTCACATGGCACTTTTGTAGCCAGCATTGAAAAGTATTTATGTGCTGGACGTGCTCGACATTTATATGCCCCTACATGCTTTGGCCACCATTCCAGAGGACACGCTTCCATGATCATGATGATGCTCATTAAAAAAGAAATGTGTTACTTAAATTTGTGACAACTCCTTGGGGGAGAATGGTACATCTCTTGCTCTGTTTTACCCCCACTCTGACATATATTTAATATTATAGCAGTCTCACATGATAACCCAGCACATGTTCATTTTAAGATCACTTTCACAGCAAGTTTGAGAAAATACAAAGAAGGTACCAATGTGAGATTTCTGTAAATAGCTGCAGCGCTCAATCCAAGGTATAAGAATCAGAAGTGCCTTCCAAAATCTGAAAGGGGCAAGGTGTGGAGCATTCTTTCAGAAGTCTTGAGAGAGCAAGCACTCTGATGCAGAAACTTGAACCACCAAAAAAAGAAAATCAACCTTTTGCTGATGGCATCTGACTCAGATGATGAAAATGAACATAAGTTAGTCCATTCTGCTATGGATCATTATTTAGCAGAACCAATCATTAACATGGATGCATGTCCTCTAGAATGATAGTTGAAGGGACACACAAATCTTTAGTGCATCTGGCACATAAATTATCTCATGACGCTGGCTACAACAGTGCCATGCTAATGCCGGTTTTCACTTTTAGGCAACATTGTAAAGAAGAAACAGGAAGCATTATCTCCTACAATTTGTAACAAAACTTGTTTGAGTGACTGGCTAAACAAAAAGCAGGACTGAATGTTAGCCTAAAGTTTCACGTTGTCTTAAAGTTCTTTGACATATCTACATTTGTAAGTTTAACTTTCATGTTAAAGAGATGGTACTACAGTAATTGTATTAGGTGAACTGAAAAATACAATTTCTTTTGTTTTTTTACAGTGCAAGTACTTATAACCAAAAATAAATACAAAGTGAGCACTGTATACTTTGTATTCTGTGTTGTAATTGAAATCAATATATTTGAAAATATAGAAAACATGCAAAAATATTTAAATAAAATTGCATTTAATTTTAAATATTTAAATAAATGTCATTCAATTATTATTTAACAGTACAAAAAATTGAATTTTTAAAAAATTAAATGATTAATCACATTTTTTTAAATCGCTTAACAGGTTAGCAAAGATTTCCACATTGTTTTGAGATTGTTGATGTAGCTGAACAAAACTGTCTATTTTAGAGCTCATGCTTCTGGAAGATGAGACAGTCTCTTCCTCTACACTTTGCACTGCACATATTGATGCCCTCTCAATAAAGCATAAAAGTGTTTTTTCCATTGTATTTAGAATTTAAAGGTGATTTGCTAGCTTGCAAACTAGGAAGCTGAAGGAATACTGAAGAAAGCCCCCAGCTCTACTCAAATAGACTAAAATAAGACTTCAATGCTACCTAAAGAGATCTATAAAATCATTCACATCTGCTATTCAAACTGATATTTCACAGCTGAGATTCAGATAAATGGAATGTTACCACTTCAGATATCAGTTTATAAAGCAGAGTTATAGTTACAATTCAATGATTTTTAGACTAAAAATCCAACTAGAAAGAGGGCCATATTTCCAAAACCATCTAAAGCAGAAGTTGGTTTTGTGTCCTTTTGTGTTTATATTGCTGTACAGCCTTGTGCTGAGATCATGCCAGATTTCAAATTAAGCAGGGGCGAGCTGAGTCAGTACTTGGATGAAATATCTGCAGAAAGTGGTGAGGGTGATTTGTTTGATGGAATTTGTCCATCTGAGTTAGTAATGAGCAACACAAAGTGTGGAAAACATGTACGCTGCTCCAGGCACTTGCTTTTGGAAGTCAGTCACGTAAAACTAAGGCCCTGGGCACTTGTGGTCATTAACAATCCCATGACACTTTCTGTAAGAGTCGGTACTATTCAGGTAATTATACTCTCCTGAATTCCCCCGGCAGCTTCAATATAGTGTATAAATATTCTCCTTCACTTGCTGTCCTAAAATTTGTAAAACAGCTGCTGTTTTTTACCCTAGTTTTGACTGAGTTTCATATATAGCCCCTCTCCCAAGCCTGTTGTGAGACTTAAAAAACCCCTACGGGTGGTTGGTTTTTTTGGAGGTTCAATTTTGTGAGTATAAATAAGAGGTTACAGACTTCTATGTAACGTATCAAGTTCCTATCAATCAGGTAGCAAGCTGTCCACCAACCTTCAACTCTGCCAGTGAACATGCCTTAGGGGGCCAGATTTTAAAAATTTGTCTTTCATGGTTATAAAGCATTTTACTGATTCTCAGATGAAAGAAGTGTAAAGGGTTGTTATTAATAAGTTCCTACAGACAGAGCCTCATGTCCTATATGGGAAACAGTTCTGTTTTCTGTGCATGCTAATGCAGCAGCACAGAGATGCGGTAGAAACTTCATTTCAATTAAAAAACAAAACAAAACAAAACAGTTTTAAAATGAACAGTCTGAAAATAAACAGAATTGGTGCAGTGAGCCTTTCCTGATTTACTGTGATATTTAATTCAATGTATTTCATATTATCCAACCTTTCTGGGCTTTCATATGCCAAAGAATTTGCACAGGCATTTAACTGTGTTGAGGTGTCAGAGCTTCTGGTAGATGAGTACATGTTAGCTGGGGATTTTGGCTCTGTGGTGAGGTGACAGATAATTTGGGATCATGAGATAAAGACATTTGTGAGATGTCTCTGCTAAATGACTGGCAGTTAATATTTTGACATTTAAACTGTCATTTTTAGACTTCAGACATAACAGTCCACTGAGATGAATGGGCCAGTTCACACCTCTTAGAAGTATTGTTTTAGACTTCAGTTCTACAACACAATTCAAGGGTGACAATTCTACAAGTCAGTTCTGTGGTCTCTCTGAGAGGAAATCATTCATAGGGCCTTTGTTTTAGATGTTCAAAATATTATTGAGTTATCACAGAGCTTTTCACATGCCATTAGTGTTGTAGTTATATAGGTCTGAGACA
Organism: Rafetus swinhoei; assembly: GCA_019425775.1. Taxonomy (NCBI): domain Eukaryota; kingdom Metazoa; phylum Chordata; order Testudines; family Trionychidae; genus Rafetus; species Rafetus swinhoei. Next base: position 40,232,838 of record CM033439.1, on the reverse strand, counting down.
TTAGACACGTCACTCAGCAGTAATTCTTACCCAGCCCTTGGACATGAAAATGACAGAAGGAATTGTTTGACTTGGACACACAGTGTATCTCCTATTCTTTTTGAAAGGTATCATAGGAGCTGTACATGCGTGCACAGTGCAACCAGAATTTGACAGAAAAGGGCACAGTTTAATATGCCCTTAAAAGACAACATCTATGCTAGAGCAATAACTAACAAACGTGTTTTCACAAATGTGTACTAGAACTGACAGTTTCACAATATTCATGAACTAAGCAATAAACGACCATATTTTCAAAGGTATTTAGACACTTAAAATTCAGACAGATATTTAGAGGGGTTTTCAAAAGCACTTAAGCAAGTTAGGCAACTTAGCTCCCATTGGTAAATTAGATACTTAACTCCCAATGAAATCAAACTAGGCACCTAAGATGTTCAGGCAAAATCACATAAGATGCCTACATACCTTTGAAAATCTGGCCTGAAATGTCCACATTTTCACCAATGTGCACAGCATTTTACAGTGAAAGTGTAAAAACCTCTTCCACCATTTTTGCATTGGACAGCTTATGAATTTATTTTCTAGGGGTGCGTCTACATAGCACCTTAAACTCGAAATAAGATATGCAATTTGCTCTATGCAAATTGCATATTTTATTTCGACACATCCCTTATGCCGAAATAGCATGTCTGTTATTTTGAAAACTATTTCGCAATAATGGGCGTGTTTAAAAGATGTGGGGCAGCAAGTAGTCCCACTGTACCCTAACAGAAGGCCAGAAATTTTTTTTTGCAGTCAAAACAGAATGTTGTGGCAAAACTAGAGATGTTAAAATGTGTTTATTTAGATAAACATGTAATCACTGAAAAATTCAGCAGTTATACATTTATACGTGTGTGGGGGGGAGGCAACTCCCATGGAGTTGTATCAGAGGCAGCAGTGTGGGCGGAAGTCGAGGGAAGGGCTGTGTTAACAGTGAAGGTTAACTGATGAGCTCAGGCTCATCGGTTAACTGTGTACATACATACGCTTTCATATCCCTAGGCAAAATAGTCTGTGGAAACTGTTTTTCTTCTCTACAGAATATCAGAGTTGAAAATAGCAAATGCTTTGCTGACCAGCAAGGCAAAACTAGCTTTTCCTGTGGTAGATCTGTTTTCCCCTGAACAGCCATTCCCTTAGTACTGCTTTGTAGTCAGCAGTGATTATCAGTTTAAGGTCACTGGTAAAGAACTGGAATAATGACCTGCAAGCCCAGAAACAAGAATGCTGCCAATTTAGTTATACACTTCAAACAAATGCTTTTCTGTTGTTAAGCATGGCTCTCTTCCCTCATATTTTAGGTTGGGCTCTTTTTTATTAGATGCCAATGCTTAAAATAAATAAAATAAAATAAAAGCATATCAACCTCAACAGTTTGCTGAACCTCTGATGTCTGTCATTCCAGTAATTTCTATTTAATTGTCTTAGAAAAATTAGTACTGACTGGTCTGTACAGTCAAGCAAAAATAATCTGCCTTTAAGTTATGGTTTTCACCAGTTGAACAGCATTTTTAAAAATCTATCTTTCAAGTATTTGGGTGATCAACAGATTTTATGGTGCCCAGGGCCTTGGTGGTTCTGAAACAAACCCTTTAAAATGTGGCTTTTTGTAGTACAGGTAGAGAAGCGAGGACAGTACTGGTGAATTCATGGCTATATGGATGTAGACCCAAAATATTTCTAACTCACAAGGCTGGATTCTTCACTGCCTTTCACCTTGTGTATTCAAAGGACACCGATACAAAATACTAGGGGATGCCCACTGCTTACTATGCTCGCCAAACCCCTATCTTTGGGGGTAAGCAAGCCTGGCTCTTCTCCCGGTGGCTGCACCAGCCCTGGCCTCTTGCCCCACCCCTGACCTCTAGGGAGGGGAGCGCCAGACCCAGCCCTGGGAACCCCGATCGCAGCCTTGGCCGCAGCCCTGGCCTCTCTGCTCCCCCATCTCCCGGCCCCAACCTCCTTCCCAGCCTCTCGCCCCCCCCCCCTCCCCCGCAATCTGCAGTCAAAGCTGGCAGGTGGCTCCCATGATGTTGGGAGTCATCCTTCCCCCAGCCATGCTAAGCCTGGAGCTCCACCACTGCCCCACCACACAGTGTGGTGCTTGTCCTGGACCCTCTGCCCTCCCTGGGGTTCCTAGGTAGGATACACATGAGGGTGGTGAGTGGAAGCCAGCCTCAAAACTTCCTCACAGCCTCCTAGATATCCCTTCTCTCTGCCTCCCAGAGTAAGTCTACACTGCACAGTTATTTCAGAATAAGGTATTCCAGAATAGTTATTCTGAAATAGCTTATTTTGAACTAAAACGTCTACATTGCAGGGAAGCCTCAAAATTAGTCCGAGGCAGACTTCCCTAATGTAGACGTGCTACCTCAATTTAGAGCCTCAGGAGGAATAACTTAGAATGGCCCAGGTGAGCGGCTATTTCGAAATAGCAGAAGTGGAGCGTCTATACACGCCTTATTTTGAAATAGCTATTTTGGAACAGGCATTATTCTTCGCAGAATGAGGTTTATGGAAGTTGGGATAATCTGTCTTATTTCAAAATTATTTAGAAATAACGGAATTGCTGTGTAGACACTCGCATAGTTATTTCTGAATAATGGCTATTATTCTGAAATAACTTTGCTGTGTAGACACCCCCGCAGAGTGCAGTGAGGGCAGGGATAAGGGATCCCCAGGGGCGCTGGAGCACATGGCACTCCAAACCCTGGCGATGCAGTTCTCTGTTTCACAGCAGGCAGCAGCCAGGTTGGGGTGTTTTCCCTTTGAAACCTACATTTTATGTCAAGCTTCAAAACCAACAGAGAAAAATAAATAAAAAGCCAACCACCCAAACACATGCACTGCACATCCCAGTCTAAACAATAAGAATGGCAAAGTTTCATTTTAATAGTCTGACGGCTCTGGAGACCGACGCCCATTATCCTCAGAACAGGGGCACATGGCATTTCCTGCCACTGTGACTCAGGCTAGAGCTGGAGAGCACAATTCTCAGATTAGATGGTAATTCAGTACAAAGCCTTCTCAAAATGTAATCATTCTTCTGAACTAGCCACTAAGGCAGCTAATTATGCAGTGTCTGTGCTCGTGTGTCCCATCGGCTAGGAAATGAGGTGGGCAGTAGAATTTCCACACAGCGCATCACATTCCTAGTCCAAGCCCTGGTCTACACTTTATTTTGAAATAACAAGCAGAGTGTCCACACTACCGAGCCCGTTATTTCAAAATAAGGAGTTGGTTATTTCAAAAGAATTCCGCCTGCTTTCCTTGGGGAATAAGCTTATTTCAAAGTAGTTATTTCGGAAGTTATAGACACACCCTGAGTGTCAACACCAGAGGGAGTGAGAGGCACTAGACACTCTGACACATTGACTCTGATTCGTGCACTGCAGCATGGACTTCAGAGACCTAGGTTCAAAGCCCAGATCGGGAAATCCTTAACCTAGAGTTAAAATGCACTGTGCATGTGTAACCCACACATATAGTATGGTTCACCATCCCATGCAGTAGCACCTAGACCACAGCAACAGATAAGAACAAGAGACTTCTATAGCATGGGCTGAGAGCCAGCTGGCTTTTAACTCAAAGGGTAGAAGCTCTTATAAAGGTCCAGAGGTCCCAGGTTCAAATCTGCCAGGTGGCAGTTACACTTGCTCAAGCCCAGGGTTTCCTGACACAAGCCACCTGACTTGAATCCCACTAACCCTAAGCTTACATTGCTGTGTAGACATTGCATCAGGGGCCATTACACCAGCTGGAGATTAGCTGGGCCTGAGGGAACTCTCACCATGCATCGTTTCCCCTGACGGCGCCCTTGATACTGATGGCTGCATGGAAGGAGAGACATGGGATCTGCTACAATTGCTCTACACCACCTCAGGATTCATCTACACTTGGGCTTTTCTCCAGTAGATAGATAAGCCACCTTTAAGGAACAAGGCTGTGCCAACATACAGTGTGTGATTTTTTAAAAAGCCGCATTACTCTTTTAGTAAGGCTAATTTACTTTTTGTACAGGATAGGTCCTGATGACACATGAACAATCTCACCTCCAGCAAAATGTCAGCTGCATCATGAAGACATAAGGTCAGGGCTCCTATTCGTGTCAAATTGGTTACATATGAAAAGGATATCAAAATGATGGTTACAATGTGATGCGTAAACATGATGCTGAAATCCTAGAGTGGCAAGAAGAAGAGAAAAACAACACAATGAGATATTGTACAGCAGATTCAGCATCTTTACAAAAATGGATGGGTGTTTTTTAAAGTTTAAACTCAGGGTTAGAGGTTACAATACTCAAAACTCCCGCATAATTCTTTTAACTGGGTGCACATTCAATACACATAATTATGCATTTAATTTAAATTAAACAAAACAGTTACTGTATGTAGGGTAAATATAAATAGATTAGTAAGAGTTATGCAGCACTTTCTTTTCACAGTTCATAATAAATAAATGTAATGAAGTAAAAGCTTTTACTAGTCAAAATTATTTATAAAAGGCATATGTACATACAAGTCAAATTTACACCATTTTTCTTATGCCATAGCCAGCTTACAACATGCAAAACAATGCAGCCCCAAATCACTTATGAGCAACAGCTCAGACAGTGTTACAAGCTTTTGAGTACACCTTCAGGGGATACAGAAATACAAATACATATTTATGTGATATTAAAGGCCTCTAATAGACAGTTCCCTGATACAGTTCTTCAGGTCTCCTAATATAAAGGATCCTGTTTCTAAACTGCTTTTTTTTCCTCATCTCACATGCTACCACAGGATGGGGTGGACATTTAAAGGAACCAGCTGATGCTCTGATGCTAAGGATCAGGTGATAGCTTGAACATCACCTAGTCCTGTTAAGAGCCAGCAAGTATTTCAGCTGCTGGTGCGAACTGTAAGACGCAGGGAGGCTTCTACTGGAGACTTGGGATAAGGGGACAGAACTCGGTTAGGTGGCTCGTGGAGGATACTCCAGCAAGGGAAATGCTAGGGGAAGATGGGAGGAAGGAAGGTTTACTTAGGCAGAAGTCTTATGAAGTGCAAAAGCTGTGGGAGTAGATAGGCCCATTCAAAAGACCCCAGGTAGGGTTACCAGATGATTTCAAAAAAATACTGGACACACTTGATCTCAGATGGGGGTGGGGACTGGCTGGGAGGAGAGTGGGGCTGGCTGGGGGAGATCGGGGGAAGGAAACGGCAGGCTGGAAGCAGAGCTGACTGGGAGAGGTTGGGGAGTGGGGCTGGCCGGGAGGGGGTCGGGAGGAGGTAGCAGCAGCCCCTGTCTGTGGGGGGTCTGAGCTGCTGAGGCAGCAGCGTGGGGGAGGAGAGAGGCATCTCCACGAAACCGATGCTCCTGGGGAGCTGGATTTTAAACCAGCTCTCTCTGAGCACCAGCTCCTGCCTGCCCCTTCCCTGCTGCCTCTCTGGGAGGCAGCAAGGGGGAAGGCAATTGGCTCTGTGGAGCCAGCATGCATAGAGAGCCACCATAAAAGTTGGCTCCCTGTGTGTATCAGCTGCTGTCTCCCTCTCTCTACCCCGAGCTGCTACCTCTGATACAGAGGCAGTAAAGCAGGGAGTAGGGGAGATAGATAGCTCCTCAGGATCTGATACTTGTGGGGAGAAGCTTAAAAGCCTTCACTCCACAAGGTGGTGGTGGTGGTGGTGGTGGTGGTGGGGAGGCGGGGAGAGGAGTGCGTGTAGTCGTTTGGATTAACTGATAAGCCCAGGTTTATCGGTTCATCATTTAAATGACTATTCACTAACATCCTTAAATATGACAAAACATTTTCCCTTTGCATTTTGTTTGAACCTTACAACACATGTAGCACATGCAAAATGATCTAAAAAATCTGCAGCACATTATTGCTTGAGAAGTCTCTCTAGTATTAACAGTGATAGGATACCTAGAGCCCTGCAAATTCGCAGATAGTAGCACAGATACAGAAACAAATTCTGTATCCGGGCAAGACTCTGATGAAAGCAGGTGTGCAATTGTGACGAACTGTGGCGTGGTGTGGCCAGAAGGGGCAGGGACAGGGGACTGCTCAGCAGAGCCCTGCAAATCTATGGATATCCACAGATAATTTTTGTGGATGGTGGCTTGAACATGGATATACATCCATGCAAGACTAAGGATATTACTCCCCACTCTACTGGGAAAACATTCACAAGTGCTCTGGGTGTCACACCATCTAGAACTGGAAATCACTAGTAAGTCCTCCATGAGGCTGAAAAATAATGCTAAAAAGCAGACGTGTATTGTAATTTGATAATTATTTTGGAAAGAAGAGATACAAGTTTCAACTATTTATGGATTTTTTTTCAAACAAATTATGGACCCTGACATTAAGGCTGCTGACTGAAGCACAATGAAATATATTCAGCAGTCATCTCAAAATACTGCCTTAATTTCAATTTCTTAAAATAAATAGAACACAAAGTAAGAACAGCAGGACTAAATGTTGCTTCACATTCCAAGGTTCTTAATGATCAAAATAAAAAATTATTCATCTTTTTCACATTCAATACCAGTCCAGATATTTATGGCCATCCGGATGATAATTTAAGCCTTCCATAATCAAAATAGTGAAACTGATACCTTCCCCACATATATTAGAAAAAGTATGGTTAGGAAAGAATGTGGTCTCGGAGGTTTCCATATTGGTTCTTTACACGTTTTAGTTACCTAAGACACGGAACTGCTTTTTGAGTTTATTGTCAATGGCAATTAAGTTAGAACAGACTCAATCCAAGTGCAGGGATAAGTCAAGCAGCAAATCTTTGTTATTGTAGCTGCCACATCCATGCTTATGCAAATACCAGATCTTTCAGCCCCTCTATGGAACTTTAAGATATCCTTGACAATACATATTGTCTATCAGTAGCCTGAAGTTTAAGATAACATTTTTTAATTCTTTATTATCTACTTATGGATCTGCTGTCCAGAGGACTGCTTCCTTCACATAATTCACTCTCTCTCTTTAAAAAGTTTTACCTGTTTCATTCTCTTTTCATATAACATAAGTAGTCCTGGATTGTATCACAAGAAGGTTAGAATGGGACCTTGGGATTGTGGCCTGGTCAGATCCTTGTTCCCATTTAAGGTATTATGGTGTTGGACCTGCAAGTGTTTGATCTCCAGCAGAATCTGGTATCAGGAAATCCACTCATCATGGGCAAAATAAAGTCTGTATGGGGAGCCTTCAAAATACCATGCTACATGGCTTTTTCAGAGAGAGTACTATAAAAGATAACACTTGTAACAAGTCAGCTAAGAGATGGTCAGGGGAACTACATAGTGGATAAGAGTCAAAAGCTTAAACACGGAAAAAATATTTTCATCAGCTACTGGATGTGAACAGTCAAGTTGACCCAACTACTTGTTAGGTTGTCACCTGTGAAGGCAACAATGAAAAAGTGCCACATATTGAAAGCAGAAATTAATGTAGTAATCAGGTCTTTGAAAAACAAGGAACCTGCCCAGATGGTTTACCACCTGAAATGGTAAAACATGGCAGAAGAGGCATGGACATTTAAATTCATTTGGATGAAAGGTGATGTCCCTGAAGACTGGCAAAGCTCAATCTTTGTACCACTCTTTAAGAAAGGTGACTAGACAGATTAAAACAACTGCAGGAAAACAAGTCTTATAAGCATACCTAGCAAGGCATTCTGCAGATCAGGGGTTCTCAAACGGGGGGGTCAGTACACCTCCGGGGATTGCGAGATTACTACATGGGGGGTCATGAACTGCCAACCTCTACCCCAAACTCCACTTTGTCTCCAGTGTTTATAACAGTGTTAAATGTATTTAAAAAGTGTTTGTACAATTTTAACCTCTCTAATCTGGCATTCTCTGGTCTGGCAACATCTATGGTCCAGCATGATTTTAGTTAGCCGGATGTCCTGTTATCATGGGTGTGGCCAAGTTCCCCAAATGTCTTCTACAAGACCAGTAAGCAGTGGAAGTGTTGTGATGCTGCTAAAAAATACTGACCTTTCTTCAGCAAATTCTCTGGTTTAGTACCAATCAGGTCTTGAAGGTGCCAGGCTAGACAGGTTCAACCCATAATTTATAAGGGGGGGGGGGAGAGCGTCACACTCAGAGGCGTGGTATGTGAATGGGATCACCAGTACAAAGTTTGAAAACCAAGGCTGTGGAGTGATTTTCAGCCGAATGAAAAAAAGAGCAAAGGATATCCTTTCTGAGTCCCAAGCTGGCTTTAGGCCTGGACAATGCACCGTAGATCAAATATTTTTTTTTGTCAAATCTTGGAGATATCCAGAGTTCAACAAATTCCTTTTATGCTCATTTGTTGACTTTAAGAAAGCATTCAACTTTGTTAACAGAGAGGTTCTATGGAAGATACCGAAGAGGTCCAGTTTTAGCAGCAAGCTGATTCAAATACTGCGGAGTCTTTATAGCACAACTTGTTATACAGTAAGAATGAATGGTGAACTGACAGAGTAGTTTGAAGTGAAAACTGGATCAGACTGGGATCCATACTTAATCCAGTGTTATTTTGTTTATACCTAGAAACTTCTCGATCAACCCCCTTAGTAACATTGCTGGAGGCTGTATGACATTAGAGAACATTATTAATTGCTTTGACTTTGCAGACCATATTGTCATGATAGTGCCTATGGAGGAACACAACCAAGAAGCAGCAAATTAACATGTACATGAGAGCCAGCGAATGGGGTTTCAAAACCAGTGAGCAAAAGACCAAACTAATGACATCAAGATCAGGAACTGGTGTGAACACTAAGCAAGCTGACAGCTTCTGCTCCTTGGGGTCCATCATAGCACACAACTCCTCCTAGGAGGATGACACTGATGAGCAGAAAGACAGTGGAATGGATGTATGTCTGAATAAAAACACCTTACATCAGTGGTACCTTTAATCAGTGTCCATAACAGCCAGTACCACATTATATACAATACTTACTGTACCACATTACTTTATGGTTGCAAAACACATGTATAGACAAAACATCAAGAGCAAATCTGCCACATTTGAAATTAGGTGCTGTACCCTGAGCGAGATAATGGTACACAGACCAAGACATGATGACCTCCTGAAAGTACCATGTATGACTACGAACATCAAGTGGCACCAACTGCAATGGTTTGGCAAGGTAGGTAGAATGATTCCATACCAATTGCCTAAAATTCTTCTCTATGGAAGAGTGCATGCCATAAAGGCCTGGACATCCTAGGACAACCCCTCAGACAACTCCCCCGAAAGACTCCTATGGCAACTCAAAACAGATGTGGATGCCTTGGTGTAAACCTGGTATTAATCTGCTGAAATTAATAGAGTCACATTGGTATAGAAGTGGTCAGGGAGGGGTCAGACCAGTAGTGTGAGTTGTGATGTATACACTGCTGATCCACATATATGGAAGAAATATCATCAAGGCCTGGTCTACACTAGGCTCTTAGTCTAAAATTAGCCCCTCCAAGGTCAAATTTGTAAGCGAAGCATCCACACTACCAAGCCTGTTATTCCAGGATAAGGGGACACAGAATTCAAACTCCGTAGTCCTGCTTTACATGAGGAATAACGCTATTCCCAAACTTGTAAGTCAGAAATAATGTTCAAGTGGATGCTCCGGTGCCACTAATTTGAACTTATTGGCTTCCAAGAGGTCTCCTGCAGCTCCCCAGAGTGTTTCATGGGGCTCTGAGTCTGAGGTACCATGTCCACCTTAATGGAGCCTGCCTCAGACCTCATTCGATTCTTCCCCTTAGTGAGGACATGCAACTTTGAATTTGTAAAATCAGGTGCCTAGAAGTCAAACTGAGTAAATTTGCACTAATCTCCTAGTGTAAACATGGCCCACCTGAGTATTGGTTAGTTATGAATTCACCAGTTTGAATATTCCATTATCAAATATTACAGTGTGTAAAATCTTCTGAAACAGTTTGACCTCTGAATCAAAAAGTCTCACTAAGAAACAAGCCAGTAGGAAACATTCTGTGCATTGCAAATTTTGAATGCCATTTTCTAAAGCCTTCTTCTGGAGACAGGAAACAGCTCATCCGTGTCTCAACCTAGTACACATTTAATTAAGCTGCTGTTTGGCTAAAAGGAATGGGAAGTTTGCCACCCAATACAGGACATTATTGGAATACAAATGGAAATTTATAGATGGCAGATTTCCAGTTCTCAGCCTGAGAAATCTGTTGCTATTTTTTTTAACAGTGAGAAAATTAATTCCTTATGTAAGTTTGGATCGCTAAGAAATTTTGAATGCCACAGCCATGATGATTAAAAATGCAGTTATTTCTGTCGTTTTGAGTACCTGCTGGAATTCAGCTGCCCACTTTCATTTTGTCTGTCATCTTGCAATGACTGCTGTTGGTGCTCTACACTGGCATCACTCCAACACGGGTCTTTCAGTGTGCTCACTATTTCCATCTCTACTTTTTTCTTCTCCTATATCAAATCCATGACTTGAAAATGACTTTCTGTGGGAGTGCTAATTTTTAAATACCTTTGTCTTTATTTGCAAATTACAAATTCTATCAGATCAGTGGTGGGCAACATGCTGGGGTTCTAGGTGTGGCCTACGAGACATTTTGTTTATCGTTGCCCATGTGCAGATTTGACAGATTCTGCTGGTTTCTGTCTGTCTTATTTTTCTTCCTACTGGTATCACTAAAGTAACACACACGTAAGGCAAGGCAACATGAAGAGCACTCTTCATCCAATCAAAGCACTGCTATGGTTAAATTGGTATGCTTTGCAAATTCTAGATACGCAAGCTCAGTAAGCAAAACTACCCTACCCTGGGAGACCATTGTGGTTACAGCAGTCGTGCAGACCGCAGAGATGGAGGGCCACTCATGCAGCCCACTCACTAGCATAAATTTCCCATCACTGCATCAGATTATCTCTGCCTGACCAAAAAGAGATGGACAAAAATCTAACTATTTTGTTCACTACATAGCATCAGCATTCTGTTAAGGCAATGAACAAGGTTGATTAAGTTTTATAATTTCACAATGGCATGCTTGCTCCATAAACTTCTGCTGTATTGCTATGATTTTCTAACCTGAAGGGGATTTCAGTTTACCAAGACTGCAGTAGAACTATGATTTTTACACATCCGTACGGCTTCCCAGCCTCCACTTCTAAAGAGTACAAATAGGAAAAACAGATCTGTTAAGAAGCCTATGACTGTCAGAGGACATTCATTAGTTTTGAATGAGTGAAGTTTATGTATGTGCATGTTGCTAGTGTGACAGAAGTATATTTTGAGATATGTTAACCTTCATAAAATATATTTAAGGGATTTTGTAAAATTGCTACTAGAGTTGTTAAAATGCGTTTACTTTGGTAAATGTGTACACACTGACGTTTTCAGTGGGTACATGTTTACACACAGGAGAGTGGGAGGGGGGAGAGGTGGCTCTGCTGTATCAGAGGCAGCAGCACAGGGGTGAGGGGAGGGATAAGCAGGAGCTGGCTCATGGGTAGCCCACTTAATTTACACTCAAAGATGCCAGCAGGTATTTTAAAATGCAACCATATCAGCATTCCACTGTTTTGTAATTATGACACGCCTTTCTTAGAGGTGCACAGAGAAAGCAGAATAAAGATAGAACGAGCATCACATAAGGCTAAATTTATGCAGTGGGACTGCTTCCGATAGAATGACACATTTCTGCAGGTAACCTGAACGATATTGTAACTTAGCAGCACAGATTTGGTACTGGTTTTCATATTTGCAGAATAGTTCATATTCTGCCTGCTCCTGTTCCTTACTCTTGGCAAACTTCCTGTACCTTCTAGTCAAACATTAAATGTGTACAAGGTTGAGTCCCAGATGATGGGTTTGTGGATCGTATTTTCAAATATTCATTAGCTACTGCTTATAAAAATAGCAGTCACAAAAAGTAACACTATGAACAGAATCTCAGAACAAAGCTTTAGAAAATTCAATGCAAAATTTGCAATGCACAGGTTTTCAATTGAATTCTCTGTTGTCTGGCCCCTCTGCTGAGCCACGTTACTCTGCGTCTCTTCTGTGGGGACGAGTAGAGTTGTATTGATTTCAAGCCAGTGAATGACTGCGTATGTAGCAACTGTCAGTAGATTGGGCACCTGGTGCAAACAGACTTGTATGTCTGTGTCAGCTGCTCCATTTACATTGTATCACCTAATAAAGATTTGAGATTCTTGGACATTTTCTTGGGCCTTGTGCTTCTGGACAGAGAATTTGCAGATGCTGGAATTGGAGTAGTATCCTTGCTGAAACAAACACAAACCAGGATTCCCAGCAGTACACTATGGGTCCAGAGAGAGGATTCATTTTCTTGAGGATATTCTTAATTCTACACTTCTTTTCCAAGACATATGGTCTTGTTAGTATTAACTTCCCAGTTAAGCAAGGATTTTTCTTTTGAAAGGAGGAATGGGCAACCTTAATATGGACATTTCCTTGCTTTTCAGTGATTGACTTTGCAACCTCAATAAAGTTCTTTTAACAGTTTTTTTAATGTAATTTCGTACTTTTTAAAGAAACAAATACATTCTATCGTATACAATTTTAACACATTACAAATATCCAAATCACAGCATTAACCTGGGGTTTTAGACCATTACAGTAATACAGTACAGGGTTTTTATTGCTGCTGTTCTTTTTGGTTTTGTTATGGATGATTATTGTGCAACAGGCAGCAAGTATTGAAGGAGGAGGAAGGGAAAATGGAGCAGGCTGCTATTGGCACTGTTCAATAACATTCACATATGAACCGCCAGCACGGACAGTGTGGCTCTGCAAGGTTATTGTTTTCTAGTTAAAGACCATTTGTTTTGTATAACAGGCAAGCTCCCAGATGATGACTTAAAGATGGACACATTGGGAATGGATTTATTTCATAGTCTATACAGGTATCAGAAGGGTAGCCATGTTAGTCTGTTTCTGCAAAACAATGAGGAGTCCTGTGACATCTTAAAATCTAACAAATTCATTTGGGCATAAGCTTTCATGGGCTGGAAAACACCTGGTCAAATGCATGAAAATTACATGCATCCAACAAAGTGGGTTCCAGCCCATGAGAGCTTATGCCCAAATACATTTGCTAGTCTTTAAGGTGCCACAGGACTGCTCATTGTTTTTACAGTCTATGCAGTTTTCTAACTTAAAAATTTCATTTTTCCTCAATTACACACAAAAAAAGATAGTGGGTTTTGTTTCCAAAGCAAAATGTATAGTTAGTTATTGCTATATACAAAAGATAAGTAGCTTTTTGAGGTTTTTTTATGTGTAAAGGAAAGATTGATCCAGTAACATCAATTTAGTATCATTTACTTATATGCTTCCAACATGTCTTTACTGGGAAATGGACTCAAAATTCTCATTAATCTTACCCCAGATGGTCTAGTAAATGCATAGAGCATCTAGCTCTGACAGTGATGCTCTTAGCATGTCATGTCTAGTGAGTACAGCTCAGTTCGTTGATCATCAAGAGGTATCATGATCCCTGATGTGAGAATAGCAGACTACCAACTGACGCTGTAGCTTTTTGTTACTGAATATTAAATTACTGTGGGCTGCTTCAACAAGGGACAGAAAATGGTACATCCCACTGCCCAAGAACAGAATGATGTGCCCATTTTAACATCAGGATCACAACAGTGAACATCTACAATAGCTTACAAGTGGAAATAACATGGTATATAGTACAATACATAGTGACAGGATTGCATGCCACCCAAAAGTCAATGAAAGTGCGTGTGTGTGTGCGCGTGTGTGTTTACAGCCTCTGAGAAGTTTTTACACTGATTGTTCTTACCTTTCTTTTGATGTCAGTGAACTGAGAAAACATTAAGGACCAATAGAATGATAGCTCGACTATGTAGTAGTAATGAAGCTCAGGTATCAGTGACTGAAAAAAGAAGATTTAAAAAGGGTGAGAAAGTAAGTCACTTTATAATCATGTAAACTGCACAAAAAGAGGGAAAATTGCAGGTAACCTTCCTATGTGGGACAGTTCTGACAGGTGCATGTTTCAAGTACTGACAGCTCTGTGAGATGAAGTCCCTCCCGTTCTCTTACTTACACTTCTCCTTTTTTATGTTTAGATAACCCGACAACTGGGTTATACTCTTTTTCTTCAGTGCCAACAAACCAGGCCCTAATTCTTTAGATGCCTAGAGCAGAAAAATTTCTGGTCAATTTTGAACTCCTGCACTTCTCTTATATGCAGCAAAGGAAAGTTTGATTACACAATTGTCTCCTGATGGTTTTCAAATCAGCTGCATCCAATTTAGAGCACACTAAAAGGTGCAGAGGCACGGTGAATTGGGACAAAATGGCTCTAGTAAACAGACTTACCTCTGTGTGTTGGCATCCAGGAGGACATTAAAGTAATGCTTTAATGAAAGTTATCACCATGATGAAAGGTATATCAGTCTTTCTAATATAATCTATTTTGAGGTGTTTAAAATGAATGAATCATTTGAAGGAGAGGAAACAATTTGCAGAGATTAAATATATTCAGAACCCTTTGGTCTACAACTCAGAAAAATGCAGGGCCTGTAATCTTACCTGCAGCCAAGGAGTGTTTGACACAGGTGAGAAGGGCAAAAGTGAAGAGGTGAAAGATATTTTAAGTCTGGTCACAGACATAAATTAGAGCAGCCTGGGAGCTATCTTAAATTACACTCAGACAGGCCCATTTCCTCCTCATCACATCCCTTACATCAATAACAGGTAGGATTCTGGCAGGGTTTTCTAAATACAAAGAAATAAATGAAAACAAAGATTTTAAAAGGAGAAATCCATTGCATTATAGAATGGAAATGATAATCAACACAACATACATAGGGCAGATTTTGCCCTGCATTAAAGTAACTATAGCTGCTTTAAACTTGGTGGCTCCCCAAGGATTCCTCCCCATCCCCTACACCTCACCCTCTGTTCAGAGGCACCACCAAGTTTAGACCAGCTATAGTTACTGCACCGCAGGGCAAAATCTGCCCAACACGTGTAGCATTGATCATCACTTCCATTCTATAATGCAAATGGATTTCTTTTTTTTTTTTAAATCTTAATTTTCATTTATTTCTGTGTATTTAGAAAACCCTCGTTAGGTGCCCTATTGTGCTATGTCTATATTGCGCATTCTTGCGCAAGAAGATATGCAAATCTCATACCTAATGAGCCGCCATTTTTGCGCAAGGGGCTTTTGCGCAAGAAGGAGCAGTCTACACTGCTCCTTCTTGTGCAAAACTCCCCTCTTGCGCAAGAGTGTTCTGCCACTTATTTTCAGGCAGAATGGTTCTTGCACAAGAGGGGGGTTTTGCGCAAGAAGGAGCTGTAAACTGCTCCTTCTTGTGCAAAAGACCCTTGCGCAAAAATGGCAGCTCATTAGGTATGCAAACGAAGTGCGGCGATATTCATCGCCCGTGCCTCATTTCCATATCTTCTTGTGCAAGAATGCGTAATGTAGACGTAGCCCCAATGTTCTGCTTTTCTGATTGTAAAATACAATACACTTGTTAAAAAGTGCTTAAATTTGCTGATTTGCTGTCATTTTAAAAACAACAACCGTGTCAGTCATATAGATAATGCAAACACTTAATTGTTGCCATCACCAAGTCTGCTTACCATTTTTAGACTCTCTTTCAAGCTTTTTTTAAAAATTGCGTAGTTTTAATGTAAGGCTTGTAAAAGTCACCTGATTGATAACCCTAGAATCCAAAGGCATGGAGAAGTGGATTGTAAGCTCTCCCTGCTTTGCCCACCAATGAAGGAGCACCCCATAAGTGTAACCATGTAGTTCATCTCTCTGTCCCATTTAGTCCTTATCTGCTCTGTTGACATTGCCAGTAAGGGTATGGATTAGCCTCAATTTTTTCAACTTAGTTCTAGTATATGAACTAAAAAGGAATCTGAAATTAAATTTAAAAACCGCAAAGAATTTACAAGGAAAATATGTATTAGAAGAATTTTTAGGATTGTTGGTTGTTCTCTTGATTAGAGTTTCTAAACCCATGAATCAAAATAAATCAAGCCCCACACTATAAGGATGTACCAATTTTCATCTTGTAACAAATGCACAACAAAACCAGAGAACTTGATCATTGCATTGTTAGTTCCCAATCCTTAACTTCAATAGGACTTACAGTGCGTAAAGTAAGGATTTGGGTTTTAGCCCATCAAGTGAATGCAGAATCACCCACTTGTCTATGTCTATATAGAGTTGTGTTGGATTTCCGGAATACCATGTTGAATAATTCATGTGAGTCGGCAGCATGATTAGAACTTTTATCCTTTTAAAAAACAAATAAACAAAGCCTCCCCAAACACTTAGCCTTGATTTGAGCCCAACAGTCTTTTTTCTCTGGCACAATGACTCTTTTTATTTGTGATTTGCTATCAAAACTCATTCTCTGGCACTGAGCCTTCTCTTTGTCTGCAGCTTGTCTATATAGATCTCATATTTAGTTGCTAGTATTGAAAAGGTGCAACATATATTCTCAGTAACAAAGGGTGACCTCTTTGTCCTGATCATAAGCTTAGCAAATATTTATTTTCATTAACCCATCACACTGATTTCTTTCTTCAGAAGCAGATTTTCTTCGGTATATAATATACTGTTTACAGATACATCTACACAGTTTAGACTTCTCAGATTGTACACTCTTTTTAAAAATTCGTTTCTCTTAGTCATTGCCACTTATGGGTAGGATCTCTTGTTACAAGGGACATGCTCAATATTTTCATCCCTGTGCAACAAGATTGGGAGTTGCTGAGAGCTGTAAAGAGCAGCAAGAAATACCCCGGCAAAGTATGTGTATACTGCTTAAGAGAAGAACAAACAAACAAATAAAATATTAGGAGTGGGAGTGGGATGGGAATACTTATTTTTGAAATACAATGTTAGCAAACTTACATATGGGTTTGCATAATGTCTAGAACAATGGGCCCTGGATCCTTGCTGGAGATTTTGAGTACTGCTATTACACAAGTGAAAATGAAAAACATTTGGGGCTAAAGAGTTGAACATTTCAGAGGCTTTCTGACAATTTGGAACTTCCATGGGTAGAAATGCTGAAAAACAAAGCCACAACCACAAGTTACTGTGACTCTTCAAAGCCACATTGTTAGGTGATATTTGTGATGTTTAATACACCATGGCAATGGGTTTATATTTAAAAGAATACAGATGAGGCATAGGAAAAAGGGTTGCTCTGAAATTGGCAGTTAGCTCCAAACATAATTTTGCTCTCACTCAAAACCAGCTGTTAAATACTCAGGGTTCTCAAATTGCGGCTTGATGCTTATTTACATTCTTCTCCAATCTTGCAAGTGTGATACTTTAGTGATGACATAAATGCAAACTGGTACTGTATAAAAATACATATCCATGAAGTTGAACTTTCCCAAATGGTTGCCAAGCCAATGCCAATTCCTAATCACATATGCATGACAGCCTTTTTCTCTAATGAACTCTCTAATAAACAATATTATTTAAAATGTAATAGCTATTGATTAACTGATGCTTGCCACACCTCTGCATAGTAGGTAAGTATTATTAGTTCTCAGAGAACATCTACATAACAATTCAACACCAATTGCTGGTCCTGGTCAGCTGACTTGGGGTCATGGATCTTGGGCTGCGGGGCTGTAAAATTGCTGTGTTCAACTTAGGCTGGAATTTGAGCTCTGGACTCACGAGCATAGAGTGTTTTCAAGGGTGGGTTTCCTACACTTTGGATATAAGGAGGTATCTTCTCTGGCTATGCATACATTTCATGCAGGGCCAGGGGAGATTTTTGACTCACAGACATGCTGTCATTCTCCCAGTTTCTGCTGATGCTCTGACCTCACTAGGTGGTATGGATATATTTCTTTCTGTGCATGTTGCTCCTCCATGACTAAGCTAATAGGGGGACCAAAATGGTGTTTGTTTGGTAGTCTGATAAAGCTAATCAATATTTGCATAAAACATCTAGGGTTTGCATAGTAAAAACAACATCTCATTGAGGTTGTATATTTATTTTTCTATAACAGGATGGCTTACCTGATACGGGTATCCATTCCAGCACTGTCTTGTGTTCCAGAGCCAAGGAGTCTTAAAAAACAAAATGAAGGGGCATGTTAGTAGCTGTGAAATAAAACAATGCAGTCCAAGATGTAAATGGTTAACATTGTTCAGGTAATATATCTTGAGAGCTGCTGCACATTTATATGTCCTCTCCAAAGAGTCAACACGCATTGAGAGAGAGTGCTAGAACCCTCAAAGTTGTGTGCTCCATATTAGAACAACCCACCTTTTTATAAATGAGTTTGAGTTGTTCATGTAGGATGTGTGCGCACCATGTTCTATCAAACATCCCGTTGTACTTCATTCATTCTTACTGCTTGTGAATAGTGGTAAAATCTCATATCACATTCTCAGCATCACAGACAATAAATAATACCAAGCTTTTATGCAGCATTTTTCATGAGTAGCTCTCAAAGTGCTTTACATACACAATCAATATCATTATCCTCATTTTACAGATGGAAAAACTGAAGTACAGGGAGAAGCACTGACTTGCCCAGTTATACAACAGGTCAGTGGCAGAACTAGGAATAGAAGCCAGGTCTCCTGACTCTCACTCTAGTACTCTGTCCACTAGGACACACTGTCTGATGGCCCTATTGGCCTCAGACTGTCAAAATGTGTAATCAGAACTGCTTCAGCACAGGTTGTTGTTCAATCCAATCCCAGGAAATTGCAGGAAAGGGGATTATTCCCTCCATTTCCAACCCAATTATCCTACCTCCCCCACAGAGATCAAATCGAGTCCCTAAATGGCTGGTTTGGGTATCATTGTCCTAAAGGATAGAGCTTGCCATCATACCACATATCCTGCTTGCGTGATCTCCTAAGGCAAAATAAATGCAGAGGGAGAGAAACTCACTGTAGTGTTCAAAATACCAACTGAATTTTCCATTCAAAAAGGCCAATCCAGGAAATCAGAAAGAAGTCACAGGAAGATTTTTGTGGAGATGCATCACTGCTGTTCTTCATTTGATTTCCAGCTATTTGTACAAAGATTTATGTGACTATTTACCCCTCAATTTTTCATGAGGGAGAAGAACAGGGAAGTCTCCTTAAATGTCAGCAAATTTTTTCAGCAAATTTATTCCTTAGTTCAGTTCTGATGGGATTTCAATGTGTTGAAGCACTGACAAAAATGGCAGCCAAGGCCTGAACGTCTTATATTTATTACCAGCTAGTGGAAGAGTTTTTCCTCACTTAGAGTTGCCAGATGGTTGAAACAAAAATACTGAACATGCCCCCCCCGCCCAAAAAAAAAACAGGGAAAAAAGGGGGGGGGGGAGAGACCAAAGTTGTTGAGCAAAAAATTAAAAAAAACTCCGAGGACTTACGCCCCCCCCAAAATTAAAATAAAACAGCATTAAAACAGCATGGTGAGTGCAGGGATAAGAACAGGGGAGTAGTTGAGCACTAAGACCCAGGGGAAGCATTGCTTCCCCTAGATCTTTTGGCTAGCAGCCATTTTGTGCCGGCAGCCTTGGGGAACCAGGTAAGCATGGGGGCGGGAGGCGGGGGCTAGGGGCCACGGGGGGAGGCCAGGCGCTGAGTGTTTGTAGGGTTGCCAGGTGCCCGGCATTTTCACCTCCTGTCCGGGGAAAAATTCAGAGAATACTGGACATCTCAAATGTCCAGTATTCTCTGAATTTTTTTACTGGACAGGAGGCGAAAATACCGGACTGTCCGGGTGAATACCGGACACCTGGCAACCCTATCCTCACTTAAAAGGGTTGTTTAACCTGGTGTCCCAAAGAATTTCACCCTGCCTTTCTGCTTCTTTAATATTGATTATGGTATGCCTATGTAGCAAAATATGGGGCAAAACATGACCTTTACATTTTTTCACCTCACATATCAGAAAGAAAAATGTGCTATCAGTTATCCTGGAACCAGTGCCCTCCCAGAACAGCAACTTGGGGAACTAGAGCATATTTACAGATATTGTGGGCACAAGAATGTTTAGTGTAAAGCCAGGTCCACATTACAGGGGATGGTCAGCTTACGGTATGCAAAAAATTGTATCTGGAGTCAACGTACCTTAAACCGAGCTTGGCACCGTCCTCACAAAGGGAGGTCAATGGGAGAAATGCTCCCATCAACTTCCCTTACTCCTTGTGAGGAATAGGAATATCGGTGTGGATGGGGGCACCCTCAGCATTCGATTTAGCGGGTCTTCACTAGACCTGCTAAATCAAATGCCAGAAAATTGATTGCCAAAGCATTGATCTTCCTGCCTGTAGAGAATGGCCTAACTCAAAAACTCAAAGGAGAAATTTCAAGATGGGAACCAAGAGCTCCTCTAAAGGACAACTAAATTGGTGGAGCGATTCTATACAACAAAAATGGCAGGTGAGTCAGCCAGAGTTCCTTCTCCAGGAACAACTTTTTCTTGGTTGCAGAAAACCTGATCAGTACCAAATACTCAGCTCTAGATTTCTTACCCACTTATACAACCTCAAGATCAGAGACCAGATCTCTCCTTTGTGGTCACTCCCTTTCTGGAATAGCTGCTTTTTTGAGCCCTTAATAGAGCACCTATAAGTACAAGTTGCCAGTGACGTATTGTTTGCTAGGACAAGGGATCTGCTATGTCTAGGAACAGGTATTTCTTTTAAAAATTCCTATTTGAACATTGATGCTGACTTCAGATAGAGTCTTCCCAAGTATTATGGGCCTAACTGAGGAGCCTGAAACTGCAATCTTAGACTCACTCAGATTAAAAATCTTCCAGACTCCAATAAAGGTATATTAAAATACATTTTAAAACATGGGCTGAAGGTATTGACTTGCTTTTGTAAGAGGAAAAGTACACTAACAAGGGTTATAGGACCAGAAAGAGTCTGGAATCAATACTAATTACATCTGAGCTAGAAATGCAATACTGTCAGCTTAGTTAGTAGAACAATGTCATTTTTAACTCTGTGAGACAAAGCAGAGCGAGAATTTTCTGAAGCTGAGCAGGAGTTTAAAGCTAAGTCACTTGTTACTACAGAATCTCCTGGTGCAGAAATGAGTTTATTTACCAGACACTGTATTTGTTTCAACTATCTTAATCTCACCAAGTGAGCAATGTACAATGTATTAGGCTCCTTTAAAATAAAGAGCTCCCTTTTAATCCCTTAGTCTCAGGGGATTCCTTTTTTCATGCTAGTTTATTGTATGGACATTTCAACCAACTGGTAACAGCTGCAATTTTTAAAACTGATATACAAAACCTAGCCTTTAAGTAAAAGCAAAACACAGCCTTTACCATTAAAGGCAGCATGCTATAGTAGATAGGACACTGCTGCAGGAGTTGGGAGACCTACTAGATTCTATTTCTGGCTCTGCCTACTGTCATGCTGACTTGCTGTGTGATTTTGGGCAAGTTACTCCACCTCTTTCCACTCCTGCCTTTTGTTCTATTGCCTTTAGGCCATGAGCTCTTCAGGGCGGGCAACGTCAAAGGGTGCATCTACACAGCACCCTTCGCTCGAAATAAGCTACGCAAATTGCATAGCTTATTTTGAGTGTATTTTGAAATAGTTTATTTCATAATTTGGTGCTCTCGACAGCACCAAATTTTGAAAAAACTTGCTATTTTGAAATGCCCCTTAACCCTTGGGGAACAAGGGTTACCAGGATATCGGAATAAGCTACCTGTTATTTCAAAATCTATTTTGAAATAGCGGGCTGCTTCAATAGACATGGAATAGCTATTTTGGGATACTTCCAGTATCCCAAAATAACTTCGCAGTGTAGACATACCCTCAGTGTGTTCAAAAGTGCCTAGCACAATGGGGCCCTGATCTCAATTAGCACCTGAGGCACTATAGTAACATAAACAGTAATGCTGAGTGATAATAACTGAAAAAAACTATTACTACTTTATTGGCCTACAAAAATCTACTCCCTGCAACCTATTGCAAGGAAATAATTTGTCAAGGTTAATAAAACATTGTTCTCAGTGAAGAGATTCCACTGTTGGGTTTTCACAATGGTTTCATCTGGGAAATAATCTCTTCTAATATAGAGTCAATATGCATTTCTCTCCAAATCCACCTACATTTTCAGCCCCTCAGGTGTTCTCTCCACCCTCAGAGAGCTCTCCATTTTTCTACACTTCTCACATTGAAGGCCTTGAATCAGCACAACTTCTTAATCAACATAGGGGTTTATGTTGAGTAAAATGAAGTTTTCATTTTCTCCCAGATAGCTGAATGAATTGTATTTCATTGGACAGCAGGGACAAGAGATTATGGGTGAAATCCTGGCTGGTCCCACTGAAGCAGAGTCTTGCCATTGACTTCAATGGTTCAAGATTTCACCTCAGGAAAGGAAACAGAATTCAGGCCTTCTGCATAAACCCACGCACATTAGGTTGTGATATCAATTTACAATGGTGTTTCCAACACAAAAGTTGCAAAACTGATCCAGCTAGTTGTATTGTTTTGTATTTATCTATAGATTCAGCTATTCAGTTAATATTGTTTTAAAAAACCCAAAAACAAATAAACACAAAATCTTTCTCTTCCTTCCATTTGTTACTAAATGGAATTTTATTGTAAATAAAAAAATGCCACAAAGGGCAAGCACGCATCCCACTCAATCCATCACACATCCTCTCCCATTGAACACTCAGTATTTACACAATGAAGGTTTAAGACATGATCTAGAAAACAGTAACTTGACCGAGTTGCCAATCTAAATAGACTTGACAAGATTTCCTTTGTGCATAAACAGGAAAGGCTTTCTGGAGGCACTTGTACTTCATGAAGCACAACTTCACTTTGGGTTTTCGTAGCTCTTGTCCTGTGTGAAGCACATTTCTAAAGCTGAAATAGCTATCCACAGAGCTTTACACAAAAAAGTGGAAGAGCTCTGTGTCAATTACAGTTGCCAGATGGTTTAATAAACATATCAAACACCCTCCCCCCCCCCAAAAAAAAACCCCACACCAGGATAAAATTCTGTTGTGGAAAAAAAAGGGAGAGATCAAAGTTGTTAAGCAAAAACCAAAAAAACCAAAAAGCCCCCCAGAACAGAATTGTGAAGCAAAAAAAAAAAAAAAAAATTTTTTTTTAAAAGAAGGCTGTCCCTTTAAGACAGCTGCCATTTTGGGTGCCATTTTTAAAACCCCGCAGCTCCACTCGGTAAGCACAGGGAAGCCGGGGGTGGGAGCTATTTTTTTTTTTTTGGGGGGGGGGGCGCACGCAGGAGCGGCTTCAGAAGCTACAAATTGGAGGGGGGGGGGGAAGAGCCACGGGTTGGCCACGGCTGGTGTTGAGGGAGGCATCACGTGGCCAGCTCTCAGGTCTCTGCTGGTCACGTGGGCCAGAGCTGTGTGAACTCCGCTCCCACCCCAGCCCGGCGCTCCCCTAATGTGGTGCCTGGCATGTGCCCCCTTCTGCCCCCCTTTGCTATGACTCTGCCGCGCGCCTCACTCCTCCGCCCCCACCAGATGCGGCAGGGGAAAATTGTCCCCACCAGGTTTCCGTCTGATGGAAACAGGAAATACTGGACATTTCACATGTCTGGAATTTCCTGTTTTTTTTTTTTTAACGGACAGAGCCTGCAAATACCGGACTGTCCGGGTGAATACCAGACACCTGGCAACCCTGGTGTCAATGGGCTGTATGCAATACCTTTACAGATGCTGAACTACTTCACACCCAAGTGTAACGAGGGCACAAACATTTTAGTGAATGGGCCTCTTGGATTAGGACACACGCATCCTTCGAGCAATAGGAGTATCCACTAAAATTAGATTTGTTCAGATGAATTCTTTAGGCCAGTGGTTCCCAGCCACAAGTCCGTGGACCGGTGGTAGACTGCAAGCCCCTGCCTGCTGGGCTGCTGCAATTTGCCAGGCCACACCCCAGCTGCTAATAAGCCCTGCCTGCTGGGAAGCTCCGTCCCTATAAGGTGTGCGCCTGCACATGCACTAAAAATTCTCCTCCCATGGTGAGTGGCGCTGCGGGCTGCGCAGTGTGCCATGGCTGGAGCTAGCCTGTGGTGAGGCTGTCCCTGGGGCAGCCTCACCACGGCCCTGGTTCCAGCATTGGCCACAACCACGCAGCCTGGCTGGTGGAGTTCGGGACCAGGGAGCGGAGCCTTTATGGCAATGAGCATCCTTGCCTTTATCGATACCGAAGAGGATCAGGCTAGAGGCCCCGGGGAGCTGTGCTGGGTGTCTGTGATTTCTGCCCCTCCTCCGGCAAGGCCTGGCTCCCCCTTGGGGTCTCCTCTGCTGGCTTTAGCCTGCACCACTTTGTCAATGTCCCGAGGTGCTGTCGCCAGCAGACCGGTCAGAGTTGTGCAGGGGGAGCTAGACTCCCTGACTCAAACCAGCAGGTGTCAGGGAGACTAGTACCACCCGGCTGTTGGGTGAGTGCCATGAGCCTGAGATGTGCACGGGCTGAGTGACCCTGCACCTCTAGGCCCCACTGTTAATGGCCTGAGGAGGAACTCTTGAGCCATCAGAAACATGTGCCCGCCCCTGTTGCTTGTGCTGCAGACACTGCTGATCTCATGCATGTGTCGGGGCTGGGGTGTCGCCAGTCCTGGCAGGGCAAGGGTGGGGTCTCTTTCTGGCCATGGAAGAATGCTTTGCTGAGTGGTGGGAAGGCCATGCAGAGCCCAATACAGTAGCCTTAGAGCAATTGTGACCCAGGCAGCAGTGCTCAACTGGCGGCTGGGAGGCAGAGCAGGGCTAGGTAAGGGGGGGCAGGACTAGTGCTGGGGGGCTATAGGAGTGGGGCTGGTAAAGGGGTATGGGGGCAGAGTTGGCACGGGGGGCTCTGAGGACAGGGCTAATATTGGAGACTGGGGCTGAGATTGGGGGAGGCTCTGGGTGCAGTGGGGCTTTGGAAACAGGAGGCTGGCACTGGGGGTCTGGTACTGGCAGGGGTCTCTAAGGGGTGAGGGGCTCTGAGGGCAGGAGGCTGGCACTGGGTGAGGGGGATTGGGTGAAGAGAACTGGGAATCAGTGGCTGGTGCTGGGGGCTTTTGGCGGACTGATACAATTTTATTTGCATATTTGCATACTCATTATTTGTATAAGGAATATGCAAATGAAATGTTACCGTTCAGCTCAAAATTTGTGGATTGGTTTTCCGGTCTCTGGTATCAAAAAGGTTGCTATAGGCAACACTGAGTCATAGCACACATTCTCTTAATTTCACTCCAGCTTTGGCAAAAGATGAGCCAAAATCCATGCACAAGGCAATGAGTAGGCCTCAAGCCAAATAAAGTGGACACTAACTAGAACATTATTCTGGGGCTTAAAGAATTTGACAACTAGCCTCCTATTATCTTTAATGATCTTCATCACAGAAAGGATTTGCATACATGGATGGACAATATAAATGTTATTAATATTACATTCCCATTTCCAACTTACATGAAGAATTCTAATTAGCTTCTAACTCCAATTCATCATATAAGAGAGTTTACCTGCAATAAATGTATGTTGATTGGCTATTGAAGACTATTTCTAAGTTTAAAAAATGTTTATGTTGAAATTAAAATAAAAATAGCAATTATATGCAGAAGGAACAAAGATTCCAAAAGTTAATATGTGAAATGCTTACCCCAAGTACAGAGATACATGTTGGTCTGTAAGAGTGCATCTAGGCAGCACTCTGATCTTGGAATAAGCTATGCAATTTGTGCTATATATTTCAAGAGAGCTTATTTCAAAATTAAAGTTTGAAATAATGTGTTATTTCAAGACATCCCTTAACTCTCGTGGAACGAGGCTTACAGGGATGCTGGAATAGCATGCTCGTAATTTTGAAATCTATTTTGAAATAACAGGCACGTGTAAAAGATGTGGAATAGCTATTTTGGGATACCTCTGGTATCCTGAAATAGTTCTGCTGTCTAGACATACCCTAAGTGAAGTGGGCTGTGCACACGAAAGCTCATGATACCATCTACATGTTTTGTTAGTCTTTAAGCTGCTACTAGACTATTCTTTGGTTTTAAAGTTTTTCTTGTTACAGACTAACTCGGCTACCCCTCTGAAAGTTTCTGATGTACATCTTGAGGTTTTAAGAGTAACAGGTAAAGTTCAAACTTCCTCTTCTCTCTGTCAACAAAAATCATTTAATGCAACCAGCTTACAAGGTTCAAATGTCTCAATCTTACTGAACCTCTGTCTCTTCCAGCTGACGTACATACTTAATGGTGAGAAACTAATGCACATCCAATTTGCCAGCCTACTGGAATGGAACCCAGTGGTTTTTCCCCCCCAATATATGATGTTCAGATGGGAGTCTGAGCTCTTGTGGACATACAAGAGTTTTAATCCCCAATGTTTTGAAGCCTTTATTTCTTGCCCTTTTCACTTGTCCTCCTCACCAATCAACGAAACACATTGGCCTGACATGAGGGTCTGACATGAGGTAGCAGCCAGGGCTTTACCTATCTGCCCCTCAAGAGGGAGTGGAAGCATCAGGCACATAATCTCTGCTCTCCCCTACATGCCTACAGCCACAATCCAAGATCTGATGAGGCTGCCCAGAGGGCATTCTTGTTCAGCCATGTTAGATGCAACCACAATGAAGTCATTAATAAACTAAACTGTCTACTGGGCTGGGCAAATGTGTAGAACATAGTTCAATGAGAGAAGTTCTTTGGCAATGAAGAACATTTATTATTGATACATAGAATTAAAGGCTGCCTGTCTTATAGTTGCCTAAATTAAAGCCATTCAAATATCAGCAACCCATTCATTTAGGATAATTCCTACTTTTAGCCAACTCTGAAAAGCAACGACTCCTTTCACATCAAACTCATCTAGATGTAAGAGATACTTCCCCCTTTTTTTCCACTATTTAAATTATAGGTACAGACAACATAGTCACATTTCCCCCCCAAATATTATGACACATTAATAGCATTTATTTAAAGAAACCTTGTTACAGTATTTGCCAAAGCAGAGGTTTGGATTTGATTAAACTTTGAGTACTAAATAAAACAAGTTACATTAGAGAACATTCAAGGCCAGATCACAAAGCCTCAAAACTCATCACAAGTTGATAATGTAAAATATGAATAGTTTCTGCACCACAGGGAATGACCCAGAACAGAACATTTGCACCCTTCTGAGCCACACAACCTTCAAAAGGCCATGGTTACAGGCAGCCAGTCCTAAATAGAAACAAATGCCCTCAAGCAGCCTTTGCTCTCCAGCTCCGTGGACTGACTTGGAAAATATCTGTTCCTCAATTCATTGCTAAGAAAGTGGCTGGATCAATAGGTCTTTTGTTTTCCTTGCTTTAGAAGCTCAGGCCTTTGAAACTTGGAGAGCTATTATGCCAACCACCCCATTAAGAATAGGTAAAAAACACTGGATGGCAGAATAATTACCCTCACTGAATCACACAGCACTGTGCCAAAGAGGAATCCACTAAGTGGTGCTGTTCAGCACAGTGTGTGTTTTGCTGCACTATGCTGAGTTTCATTACATGGCAAAAGAGGATTGCTCATTTCAGCTGAATTTCATCTCTGGGTAACCCCTATTAAACCCAGAAGCATCAACAACTAAGTGGGCATGAAGGATGATCAACGAGTGGCAAATCTCCTCTGTCCAGCGGCTGTGGAATTCCTGGTTTGGCATTCCATAGCATCCCTTCCTCCTTTAATTCTCTTTTGCCATGTAATGCAAAAGCCAACATAGTGTAGCAAAACACACACTGTCCTGTGCAAATAGAAAATCAACCTCTTGCGTGCCACATACGATCAGCTGCCCTGCCACAGAACATCTATAAAATGTGTGCAGGGCTGGTTGTAACATTTTTGCTGATTTGGTAAAATATGTCTAAGAATCTATCAGTTTCCACTAAGCATTCCTGGAGGAAGTTTGGGATCAGGGACAAAGCAAGACTCTCGGTACGGCATGGTTAAGACATGATGTGGGTGGCCCAGGTTCAAGTCTTTGGTTGGAAATGATTTGGGATGAAAAACTCTGCTTTGAAGCAAGCAAAGCAGGAACTTCAACCTTGGTCTCCCACATTCCAGTCCTATGCCATAACCACCATGTTATTGAGTGAGTCTGATCCTCAATAAAAACAGATTTGTTATCCTCCAGTCAACTCTAACTGGGTGGGCTTGGAATGGGATGAGAAGGATATAAGAAAGTGAGAAAAAAAAAATCAGACATTTTACTGTGGTCACCCTTCTTTTATCTTCTCTCCTTTTAAAGATCTCTCACCTGTTTTCCCTCCATACTCTAGCCCTAGCAGTCGAGGCCTCGTTCAGACTCCCACTGATTTACAGGTGCAGTTTCCCATTGAGTCCCTCTTTGTGGGCACCCACTATAGGCTTCTAGCTCCTTAGTTATCACCTCTCTGTGGCAGAGACTAGCATCTCTCCCCCTCCTGACTGAGCTTCTAGGCTATGCAGATCCCTGACTACTTGTCCCTAGCAAGTCTGACTGCCTGAGCTGGCCAGTGTTTTTGTTTTGATTTCTTTTTGAAAGGTACAAAAACATAGTTGCCAACAGTTCCCAGTTACCACACAGCTCTTTATAAGCAAACACATTTATTCTTAAGGTGAAAGCATTACTGAGAAAACATACAGAAACAATAAAAGGGCCTGTATGCATGCTTAATGCTCATCTGTAGTCATTCATCATTCTTATAGAGTCTCAATTTGGGTTGCTAGGTGTTCAGTATTCACCTGGATAGTCCGGTATTTTCTCCTCCTGTCCAGTAAAAAAAAATTCAGAGAATACCAGACACCTGAGATGTCGGGTATTTTCTGAATTTTTCCCCGGCCAGGAGGCGAAAATGCCGGGCACCTGGCAACCCTACAAACACTCAGCACCCGGCCTTCCTCCCCCCGAGTTCCCTCCGGCCCCCAACACCCCCAGCCCCCATGCTTACCTGGTTCCCCAAGGCTACCGGCACAAAATGGCTGCCAGCCAAAAGACCTAGGGGAAGCAATGCTTCCCCTGGGTCTTAGTGCTCAACCGCTCCCCTGTTCCTATCCCTGCACTCACTCTTAAAGGGTTCATGCTGTTTTAAGTCCTTGGAATCCATTTTTTTTTTCTTCAACAACTTTGGTCTCCCTCCCTTCCCCCCCCACCCCCAACAGAATTTTTTCCCGGTGGTTTTTTTTTTTGGAGGGTGGGGTGTTCGGTATTTTTTGTTTCAACCATCTGGCAACCCTAGTCTCAATAGGTCAAGTCCTTCCAACACTTCCCAGGAAGGCTTGGGGCCTGCTTAGGACAGAATACCCTGTATGTCTGTTGTATCAGAAAACAGGCACTGAGTCAGTTTTTTCTTTGTTGGTCAGTTTGTGTAGGAGCTAGTCCAGTGTTTCTCAAACTGTGTTCCGTGGCACACCGGTGTGCTGCGAGGCAGTTGGAGGTGTGCTGCGGAGAACAGAGTTCAAAATGGCTGCCCTTAAAGGGGTAGGTGACTTTTTTTTGCTCAACAAAAATCCTTGGTGTTCCTCATAAAAAAAATTATTGTTTGGTGTTCCTCTGTCTTAAAAAGTTTAAGAAACACTGAGCTAGTCTGAACATCCCCAGGGGTTGGTACCTCTGAGTGAATCTGTTTAATTGCCCCCCACACTTCTTAGTTCCTGGAGGGTTGTGATCACCTTTCTTTAGGGAAGTACATATAATTCCTGGCCCACAAACATAACAGTAACAGCTCCCAAAGATATTGCAAGGAATTGCCATCTCTGTCACCCAGGGACAAGGTCCAAGAAGGAGCACCAGCTTCCGATATCCATACACATACTGAATAATACATCCCTCCCTGAATAGTGCTACTGACTTCAGTGGGACTAATTGTGGAGTAAGGCCTGACTCACTAATAATAGGGTTGGCAGAATCTGGCCCTAAGTTATCTAACTGAAAACAGACCAAGCGCATAACAAACAAACTGGAAGGCAGGGAATGGCAAAGCTGAGACAAAAACAGCTTTAAAGCTTTAAGTGTAACACTCAAGGTTTGGAATCAATTTTTGCTGGACTTAAAGTGTCAGTTCTGCTAGATGTTTGGGGGGATTTTTGCCTTAAATGGCATGACAGCACAAATGAAACTTAAGCTTTACCCCACCTTTAGTATAGTGCCTAGTCAGTGTGTTATGCATGAATGACAATGAAGGATGATAAACAGCTGTTTCATTTATTAAAGGAACAATCTCTCTCTTTTTCTCTGCTTACTTAAAAATCTGGCTAAAGCTTAAATCTCTTTCTCTCTAAATCCATTAGTTAAAGGAATTTTATTTTAAAGAACTCCTGAAAACTTTTGAGACAGGGCACTGATGGAGAATTTTAAAACTCTGCAGGAGAAATAATATAAGAAGTCTGCACATTAGCTAGAAGCCCTCGGCTGTTTTGCATGCATTGTTCTATCTATTTATCTTCAGAAAGAGACTAATTGTGCCCTGGTTTCCAAAAGCCCCAAAGCAATAAAATCTGTATACATCACTCAAAGTATTGCTAACACATAGTATGTGAAAGAAAGGTCAATTCTGATAGTAGAGGAAAAATTGTAGTACAGCACACAATTTATTTCACCTCACATTTGTGCTCTATTCCTTAAGCAGTAAGTGTTTTAAGTCTTAAAAGAGGTAGGGCTGACTGATTGTCTTACAGATGAACACCACTTTTGGAGTTTTTTTTTAAATAAAGACAGAATTATGTTGCAGTTAATCATACAGTGAACCAAGTACAACAGAGAAGTATTCTTCTGCCTCTATGCACCCACAAAATCCAGAGTATATTAACAAACATATTCTCAAAGATAGACATGCATATTTACTCGGGCCCGTACATTTTTGTACAAATGTTTGATGTGCGCATGCAGCTATATGCTTTCACACACCCACACCGTGACTTAAGCAACTAACTAGCCATGCACATGTACATCAGATCTTTTGAGTGTATAAACTGGTCCCATGCAAATTTATGCAAACAAGTTTGGGTGTATAACTTTGAAAATCCATCCCTCAGTTATTTATGGTATGGACCAAATTATGTGCTTCAGCTTTCATTTTTGTGTACCCACTTTTACTTGTACAACTGTTTTCTTGTTTCCTCTCCCAAAACCTCATTCATATAGCTGGGCCCTATCAAATTCACAATCCATTTTGGTCAATTTCAGACATAGGATTTTAAAAATCACAAATTTCAGCTATTTAAATTTGAAATTTCATGCTGTTGTAACTGTAGGGTTCCAACCCAAAAAGGGAGGGGTTGCAAGGTTATTGTAGGGGAGGTTGTGGTGCTGCTACCTTTACTTCTGCGGTGCTTCCTTCAGAGCTTGGTAGCTGGAAAGCGACAGCTGCTGGCTAAGAGCCCATCTCTGAAAACTGTGCTGTGACCAGCAGTCGCGCAGAAGGATGGCATGGTATGGTATGGTGTTGCCACTCTGATGTGTGTTCTGCCACCTGCAGAGCTCAGCCCTCAGGCAGTGGCCAGTGTTCTCCAGTCGCCCAGCTCTGAAGGCAGCAGCACAGAAGTAAGGATGGCATGGTATGGTATTGCCACGCTTCCTTGTTTGCTGCTACGGGTGGGATGCTGCCTTCAGAGCTGGGCCCCCAGCCAACAGACCCGGCTCCCCAGCTTCCTAGCACTGCAGACAGCACAGACGTAAGGGTGGCAATACTGTAACATCCCTAGAATAATCTTGTGATCCACCCTTCAGGACCCCTAGTTTGAGAAATGCTGGTCTCCCCCATATAATTTGTGTAATGTAGGGTAAAAGGACACAAATGACTAGATTTCATGCAGGGGAAACCAGATTTCACAGTCCAGGACTATGAATTTGGTAGGGCTCTACCTTTACCTATTTAAGTGCACCATCCTGGCACAGCATGGAAACCAAATACATAACCAGGACATACAAATATTGATCTTGTAAGCACAAACAGGGTCATGCCCTCTTCTGTAAGCACAGATACCTACATCAAAGTGGACGTGCAAACATTAATCCATACCCAAGACTGGCTGAAGTTTGACCCTCTGTGTGCTCCACAGATGTGAAACAAACAGCATCACACACACACACACACACACACACACACACACACACACAAAGAATCTCTAAAAACTCTGAATTGAAAGAAATCTTTGCTAAACATTCAGTTAGATAACTGCAATCCTCAGGCTTGGCCAGATGCTTGATCAGAGTACAGCATGTTTTCAAAAACACAATAGCTTATTGATAAGAAAAATCACATCTCTTGAAAGCCAATTCAATTTTAAACCTATGTATTCCCCAAAATACATTTTCAAAACAAAATGACAGTGTTCTCTTCAAAAGCCTCATGCAAACCCCAGTACCGAGGAAAGTTAAAATTACCTTCTGAAATCAGGAAACATGTTAATCACTGTGACTTGAGGAGCCCCTCAGTGCCAATTGGCAGAGGCCCCATCGTAATGAAGGTCATAGGCCTGACACGCTCATTACCCCCACCACACTGTTGTCGTAATATGTACCTAAATTATAAGATATATGTAAACCGGTAACATGCTGGTCCCCAAAACCACTGCATGATGTCTGTTCAATATGCGTACACCTATGTTTGCGGGTTAGAAATATGTTCTTAAAATGAGAAGCAGAGCATAAATCCAAGCTGCCCTAGACCGGGGGCTCAAACTCAATTTATCTTAGGGTCAGTACCAGTCCTCAAATCATCCTAGTGGGCCGGTGGATACCCCCACCTTCTGGCAGAGCCCCTGGGGGGAGGGGAGGTCTCCGTAAGGTTTACATTGCCAGTCTTGAAGAGTTTGGTGGGAAAGTCAACCAGCTGGTGCATTAAGGAGCTAGGCAAGACATACAGCTTAGTAGCAGCCAAACTCTCTTGAGAAGGCAGCAGGATAACTCAGTGGCACACAGATCTGGGTGGCCTGAGCGTGACAGCAGAATCCAAGGGTCATTTTTAAGAACCAGCGTTATAAACAAGAATAAAAAAAAAATTTTTTTTTCAACAGACACACTAAGAGTGCACCAAAAGACTCAAAATAATCACAAAGTTCATCACAAAGTCCAAATTACAGTTTTAAGCTACCCATTTAGGAGAAAGATTGGATTGCTAAGTACGATTCAAGCTAGTTGCTAAATGTTAGCCATCCAATCTTTCTCCTAAATGGCTAGCTTAAAACTGTAATTTGGACTTTGTGATTATTTTGGTGCACTGTTAGAAAGAGTTTCTGTTGAACATTTTTTTTTAAACACACATATTTTTAAAATTTTCAGTCTTTTGGTGCGCTTTTAGAAAGACGGTCTTTAAAAATATTTTTTTGCATCAGCCACAGCAGCAGCGCCTTCCTGGGAGTGCAGTAGGGTTGCCAAATGGTTTAACCAAAAATACCGAACTCCTCCCCCCCCCCCCCCAAAAAAAACCCCACCAGGGAAAAAAAATCTGTTGAGGAAAAAAAAAAGGGGGGAGACCAAAGTTGTTGAGCAAATAATAATAATAATAATCATAAAAAAAAGCATGGCCTCTTTAAGAAATGCCTTTGAGGCTTTTTGGCCCTAACAGGCTGCCAGCAGCTCTCCGTCATCTTGTCTTCCTGCTCCGGGACATACAGTTCCCCTGCGGAACCAGGTGAGCACTGGTATTTTCTGAATTTTTTTACCAGACAGAAGGTGAAAATACCAGACTGTCCACGTCAATACACACCTGGCAACCCTAGAGTGGAGCCATGCGGCGCGGACCTGGCGGGGAGGCCAGGAGCCATGGCACCAAGCTAGGTGGCAGAGCACGCCTGCAGGAGCTGGCAGAGTCAGCCTGCTGCATCAGCACCTTCCCAGGACTGGAGCCACACGGTGCGGAGCTGGCGAGGGATGTACAAGCTGTGAGGCATGGCACAGAGCCAGGCGGCAGAGCACGCCTGCAGATGCT
Source organism: Rafetus swinhoei (assembly GCA_019425775.1). NCBI lineage: Eukaryota > Metazoa > Chordata > Testudines > Trionychidae > Rafetus > Rafetus swinhoei. The sequence goes on along the minus strand of CM033439.1, from coordinate 40,198,867 downwards.
GGTGGGGGTGGCCTGCTAGGGGTGGGGGAGAACTGGGAGCCATGTGGCAAGGAGCCAGGCGGCACAGCATGCCTGCAGGAGCTGGCAGGGGCGGCCTCATTGGCACGTGCACAGGAGCAGCAAGTTGAAAATCCCATGACAGACAGACAAGAATGGTGGCTGCTTAATAAAAAGCTTGACTGATAATAATAAAAAGAATTATACGTAGCATTTAGAGAGACAAAACACACATGTCTGGAGTCTAACAAGGATTTCTGCTATCTGGCTTTACTACCAGAATTTGGGTGGAGTTCATTGCATTGACCTTTCTCTCAAAGAGTTTTGGCAGTTTTTAGTCTAAGTGCCACAGAAATATTCAGTACATTTTCATTAAAGTCAACATAATAACAATTTTGAGCACAGTTTTATCCTCATTGCCCTAATATGTGTCCTGAGGTCAGAAGATATTGTAGGGTTTAGGGCAGGCATGTCAAACTCGAAGCCTACTGAGGGCTGCACAAACGAAAACTGAGAGCATTCAGGGCCACCAAAGAAAAGGTACTTCTATCGGAAAGTCGTAATTATTTATTATAGATTATGTTTTAGGTATATTTTATAATATTTTTTTCAGGTCTTGTTTGAATATAATACAATAATTTGATATGTACAATTGTTGTTATTTGCATCCACGAAGACTGAGTTTAAGGTGCTTCAGCCCCCCCTGCTCTAACCCAATGCCCTTCCCCTCCTGCAGAGCCAGGCACCCTCATACCCCCGCTGTAACCCAGTCCTCCTCCCCTCCCCCAGAGCCAGGCACCCCCCCAGCTCTAACCTAATGCCTGTGTCCCGGAGTTGTCACTGCTGCCATGCACTTCTCCCTCCAGGCCCTGGGGCGTGTGCACAGAGTGGCTGGCCCGCGAGCAGTCCGGGCACACGGCTCAGAACCAGCAGGAGCTGCATTTCTTTAATCAAAGAGCCAAGTGTTGGCCACCCCTGTTATAAACAATGTAACCGGGCAGGCTGCACTTAGATAATTTATAAAGCTGTAGTTGTAGGCCACAAAAAATTTTGAATGGGCTGCAGCCGTGGGCCGCATGTTTGACATGACTGGTTTAGGGCATACCCGACATTGAAAGTGTCATCCGTTGTCTCTGCCTACTCTCTGGGGGCCAAAGCTTGCTCTCAGATAAGTGCAATTCATAGTTTCAGCTGCACCCCAGCTCAGAATATGGTCTTTATTATCATAAAATTTCCAATTTCCATCTGAAATAAAATTATGTTTTGTTTTCATAAAGTGGAATTGAGAAAAAAAAAACTAGTGTCATTGTTGACTTAAAAATACAAAATGTGTAACTATTTCCACCTTCTATATATTCTACATGAATTGAAAATTACAGACTTTTAGTGAACAGTGCCTTTCATATCTGCAGTGGAAGGACAATTATTTATAATTAACAGACATTACAGTCTTCTAGTATACAATCTTACATGCTTAATTTAAATGGGCTCTCAGTCTTCATACAAAAAAATGTAATTAAGACCATGAATGCTGGCAATTCTTTTTATTCAACAAATTTATAAGCATTCCTCCTGCATGTCAGTTGTTTTAATAAGTATTCAGTACTCTGATTAGAATTACTTGAATTGCTGTCTTTTTCTTGTGCAGCACCTGCATCCTCTTACCATGGTAATGCTGAATTGCTGCTGACATTAGAAAAAAGTCAGATTACCATGGCAGCACACAAAACATCTTTCTATAGTTCTGAGCCCCTGCAATTCTACATTCAGATGTAAAAATTATTCTGCCCTTTCATAGTGAACCCAAGAGATTTTCCAGATTCCACAGTAACCTCAGATTCTCTTTCTTTTGTGGCTTAATGGATGTTTAAGTTAATGGTAACTTGCAAGCTTCCTTTATTTTAAGCAAATCAGGAAAATATTTCCTTTCTTATACATTGTGAAACCAAGGTTATCTCGTCTCCTGGGTACAGAAAAAAGTATAGATTTTAATTTCTTGGAAAATAAATCAAAGCTAAGCAACCATGAATTATTCAGAAAGAAAACCCTAAAAATGATAAAGGATGCCATAAGAGAACCTACTTTTTTCCCCATTAAAATCTTATATGGAATTTTCATGTGGATTGCTGCTTTCCTTCCTTTAAAAAACCAAAAACACAACAGACTCCTGGGTTGTGATCCATATTGTTTAGCGAAAGCATCATTATGCTTAAGCATTATTAGCTCATGGTATGGACTTTGGTTTTGTGAGTTAAGAATGGAAGCAAGACATTCTGACTTAAGATTGCATTGTTACTGTAGCCTCATTGAGCTTTGGCATTACAGCACAGTAGAGTAAGAAACTAATATCCATGGTTAGATCATGCTGTAAGACGTACACACCACATGTGCTGTACCAGACACATAAACCCAGGGCTAAGAGGGGAGTTACATAGCCTTTCTAAGCGTTTACAGATTTCTGATAACACGTGTTATTTTAAAGGCATTTCTTTAAATTTGCTTGAATATAATAATTTAGATAGCTTCCATTGCAACAGCTTATTTCTGTAAGTCAAAGCAAGAGTGCTATTATTGTCTTTGTAGTTTCAGTTGTTCCAGTCTATTGTCTTTAAATGTTATTGTTTATTTCTTGGTCATGAGGGCCACAGTAAGTACACGTGTTCTCTCACAGCACAGTTATTTCACTATTTAAGTTAAAACCGAAATCAAATGAAGTCACCTTGCTCTTCCTTTTAATCCATTAGTAAATATCAATATTTCTTGTTCATTTTTTGCTGAAAAGAGTTAAAATGTTTCCACTGTAATCCATGTAGCATGAAAAGAAGAATAACAAATATACAACTGGAATGCTTTTTGTCTTGAACAACCAGATGGTTTTTTGTTTTGGCATCACAATAGTATTTCCACAGACATGCACTGAGCTTGTTGGGGACCCAGTAAACACTCACTGTATCATCATGTTCTAGGGCCGTGGTTCTCAGCGCGCGCGCGCATGAGCTCATTTAGGGTACGGCTAGACTACACAGTTTTTCTGGGATACTGGAGGTATATCGGAAGAACTGTTCTGCGTCCAGGGAACATATTTGCTCTTCCACTTTTTTTGAGGAAGAGCAAACGCGGTCTTTCAGAAGCCCCTGTATTCCTCATTCCACGAGGAATAAGGGGGCTTCCGGAAGCGGGTTTTTTCCTTGACATTTGTCCCAGTCTAGATGGGCCAAATGTTGGAAAAGCCTCTTCCAACAAAAGAATTGAAAAAAGCTTTTTGCATTTTGCATAGCTTTTTCCGAAAAACTGGTGTAGTCTAGCTGTACCCTTAGATAGTTGCCTAGTTTTACAACAAGCTACATAAAAAGTACTAGCAAAGTCATTACAAATTAAAATATCATAAGCTTCAGAGGGGTAGCCACGTTAGTCTGTAACAGGAAAAATTTAAAAAACAACAAACAGTCTAGTAGCACCTTAAAGACTAACAAAACATGTAGATGGAATCATGAGCTTTCGTGGGCTCAACCGGGTTGTGCCCATGAAAGCTCATGATACCATCTGCATGTTTTGTTAGTCTTTAATGTGCTACTAGACTATTTTTTTATGTGCTTAAAATATCATATAATGACTTGTTTATACTGCTCTATATACAATAACCTGAATTTAAGTGGAATATTTATATTTCAATTGATTTATTTTATAATTACATGGTAAAATGAGAAAGAAAACAATTGTTCAGAAATAGTGTGCTCTGACACTTTTGTAATTTTATGTCTGATTTTGTAAGCAAATAGTTTTTAAATCAGATGAAAATTGGTGGTCCACTAAACAAATCAGACTCCAGAAAGGGGTACAGTAGTCTAAAAAGGTTGAGGGCTGTTGTTCTAGGGTAAGCAATGGGGTAATCATCATGAAATGTTTCCCTTTCAGCATCTCATCTAGTAATGGTCCTGGTTTATTTGGGAGTCTGAACATGTTAAAATCCTCAGATGTAACTGCTATTACTTGTTAGCTATTTCTCAAAAGGAAGCTCCTCACCTGTTAAATATTTCTGTCAAATATTTTTGAAATAGCAGAAGCACAACTCTATAGTTAGGACTAACAGCTTCCAGCCTCCAAAACAGCTTGCATCCTAGGCATTTATGTAACAATAAGTTCTACAGAAAATGAGCCTACAAATAGCACTGCATGGTTATTATTTACATAAGGATGAATTGTGCTTCATGGAGCCCTCAGAAAACATTGCAGGAATAAATGTTTCCACAAATATCAACATTTGACCATGCAGACATCTCAGAGCTCCCACTACCCACAAAATCACTGACTAGTGACAAATGCTGTGTTGGAACCAACGACAATCTAGGGATCTCAAGAAACTCATAGCTTACACTGTGTGCCAACTGCTGTTCACTCCTCCTTCTAGTGGTTTATTTGAAAGAGGATGTGATTGTTTCACCAACAATAGCATTACCATACATTCATCACAAGCCCAGCTAGTCTTTCATACATTATGAACTATGCCAAGAAGTAAGTGAAGACAAGACATTGTTTATGAGTCTCTTGCAGTCTTCTTTTTTAGATCTTACACAGTGACTACGCAAGCCATCAGAAAATTCTATAGGATGGCTATTTCTCTGGAGGTTAGCACTTACATTAGTGGCTCACAAGAAGTCTGCAGCAATACTGTGGTACAGAAACTACTGCAATGCAGAGTGCTTATCCTCTTAGTTCTCTCTTCTTTCCCAATTCCTAAACAAAACTAGCAGAATACTTGTGCTAATGAGAAGGGGAACCACATACAGAAGGAAACTTAAGAGGCCAAAATTAATTACAATCACTTAAAGCAGCTCTTGACATTTCAAATGTAAATGTATGTCCTTGTACTGAAAAATAATCATTTGTTGCAAAGAAAAAATGTGAACTGGCACTGGAATTATTCAAAGTGAAATTCAGTTCTCTGCAGAGGGACCCCATTAGATATACAAACCATGGACATTCAAGAGAAGCCCTGCAAATATGGCATAAATAGGGTTACAGTGGTACAGAGGTCTTGTGCTGGTCTCTACAGGCACATCTACACAGCAGGGCAAAAGTCAAATTAAGCTATGCAACTTGAGCTGCGTCAATTGCGTAGCTGAAGTCGAAATAGCTTAATTTGGCTTTTGGTGCTGTCTACACAACAGGAAGTGGAAGGAAGAACACTCTTCTTTTGACTTTCCTCGTAAAACGTAGGTTACAGGGGTTGGAGTAAGAAGTTCTCCAGCTCACCATTATTTGTTATTTCAGAATAATGCTAGTGATTTCAAAATAAAGTTGTTGTGTAGACTTAGCCTACGTGAGTTGATTTCACCCTAGCTGAACTTCCCATGGAAACTGCAAATGTAGGTCCACGTTCGATACATTGCACAAACCTAACCTGGCAGTGACAAAGGTATGGACAACTGTAGTGATGTTCATCCACATCTGGAAGGAAAGAGTTCAGTCTGCCACCAATCACAAACAGCAAAGAGACTCTAGACAACTGCTGCTAGCTGGATACCAGAAGTGCCTACGTGAATTTTAACAGACAACAGAATCCCTCCAAAGAAGCGATATTCATCTCCTCCCGATACTTTTCCCATTCAACTAGTATCATCTGTGTCTTACCTAGTCTGATTTTCAGTCAGCTTGCTTGCATCCAAGCACCGTCGTGCTCAGTAGCTTTACCTATTTGTTTTCAATTAACAATATTTTGTTTAATAAAAAAAAGGTAAGTGCCCTTCATACTAACTAGCAGTAATATTTTTCCATAAATAAATCTAGTACTTATATATATATAATATATATATATATATATATATATATAAAGTAGTGAGTGCAGAGTTCCTATATCTTTACACATGGAGGAATTTGGGACAGCTACTGATGAATAGTGGGTTTCCTGTTCATACATTGTTCAGCATGTTTCAGAATCTCTTTATTTAAACAAACACATAAATACAAATGCATATACAATGCTTGGCAACACTTTTGAAGCAAAGCAGTCAAACTCATTATTTAAGCAATGTATTGCTGCCTTGTATCTTTAGAGAAGTATAAACAGCCAAAGAACACAAATGAATTACAACCTTAAATTTACATTTGTGAAATTTTTTTGGAAAGAAAAACGAGATGTCACTGTATAAACCAGAGCTTTGGAATTACTTCTCTAAGGAATGGATCAAGTGTCCAAGATTTCATATTTGTATTCCAAAAACCATACTTGAGCATGATTTTGGTTTGTTTAAAGTCACTGTAGATTTATGAGCTTAAAAAATACCCCAAAACACATCAATTCCACAACTACAGAGAAAATGCTGGGATTTGATGTTACTGTAATCTTGAACCATTTAAAGAACTCACTTTTTAAAAGTATTTTAACAAAAGCTAGAGGGGGGTTACTATGTTTTTGAAGAGGTTTGAAATCCTAGGTTTTTTTCCCCCCCAAAAAAACATATATGGAAGTAGTTAATAATTAAATAAGCACATCTTTATATATTTTCTCTCTAACAAGAATATGTTGCTGCCTTGCTAGAGGGGTACATCTGACTGATTTTGACAAGCAGATAATTTCCATCCATTTTGTTAAAGGGAAATTGTTCTTGCATCTTAGGGCATGCTATTGAAGCAGGCTTTTGGAAATTCCTGCTGACTTTCTTTCCTTTAGGCATTCTGTATCATAATGGTTTGTTTTATTGGCATCCAGGTCCTCTCCACTTCCCCATGCTGTCCAGAAGGAGAGCTATAGTGACTGGCTTTGTTCAGGTTGCACCTCTAAAATCCGGGATTCTCTGGTCTGGCAACATCCATGGCCCGGCATGACCATGGATGTTCCAGGACCAAAGAGTCCTGGCATGCTGCACAGGGGCTAGGAGCAAGCGCATGGCTCAGCTGGGCTGTAAAGAGGGGGGGCAGGGAGCCAGTGCACAGCTCAGCTGGGCTGCTGGGGTGGGGGGGGGGGAGGGCAGGGAGCCGTTCTATGGCTCAGTTAGGCTGCGGGAAAATGCCATGAACCAGTGCACACCTCAGCTGGGCTGGGGGGAAGCCAGGAGTCGGGGGGCCCTGAAATGACCCCCCCTGCTCTGGAAAAAACCCTTGCCTGGGACCTAACGGGTCCTGAGGGTGCTAGACCAGGGGAGGTCCAACATGTACTCCATTTTTAATATATGAATATTATTCAAGATATTTAAGAAATAAAAATGTGAAGTCATATTGCCTTACTGTATTACATTTAAAAGTAAGTTATAGGTAAAACATTATTTTGTGAGGGAACTGAAAATGTTTATGCAAAAATGAAAATAGTGTCAAAATGCTTAATATCAAGCAAAGCAGGACTTTCCTAATTCATCTCGCTAGATAGGGTAGCCACATGACCATCTTGGGAAAACAAGTAAGTGAACCTGGAGTGGTGAATGCGCTTTCTTCTGGTGAATTTTGCCCAGTAATGACTGGAAAATCCATTGAGAATTGTGTGAGCACTTAGAAAATACAGAAAGTGAACAGATATAATAACCCCCAACCCCAAAGAAGACTGAAGGAATACTCACCAAAGAGCCATTTGCTATTACAGCCAAATTATTGGGGCAGATAACTGAAAAGTACTTCCAGTGGCAATGTGATGCTCATTGGTCAATAGCCAATTTTAAGTATCAAGGTTAAATACAGTACCTAATGTTGGGACTAGCTAGAGTAAAGCATGTGTGGAAAAGGCCCTCTTACCCAGGCCACCACTGGGCAGGCCTCTTGCTCCTAACCCCAGAGTTTGGGGTTTGCAGCAGGTCTCTGTGGTAGGGAGCCTGGCCACGCCTCCTCAGACTCCCTACCTAGCTAGCTACTTCTGCCTAATGCTGTTATGGAATGTTCTCACTAACTTTCTGCTCCCTATCTCTCCACCACCTCCTTTCCCTCCTCTCATTCTCCCCAGCCTCCAACTGCTGAGGCTTTTAAAGGCCCTCAGTTAGCCAGCAGAGGAATCAGCTGGCTCCAATCTGCCTGAGCCAGCTCCCCCTCAGCTGCATCTAATCACCCTGCAGCCCTCTGCTTCTAATTAAAGGTTTTTTATCCTTTTTGGGCTGCCTTTTTCCCTCTCTGCAGCAGCTCCCTGGCCTGACCCTGCCACACATGAGATCACAGATAAAAAAGGATAGGCTAAAGCAGCCCCTTTTCTCCTTTCTCTCCCATCCCTGCGGCGGCTGTACTTTCCTCATTTGAAAACTGGAGCTTAGTTTTATTTTTGGATGCTGCATCAAGGCATCAAAAATCATCCCCGGAAGAAAGTGGGTCATGTTGTCTAGCTATGATTTGGTTTTGTCTCAAACAACATTGTTGCAAATTCTAAAAGTTCTATCATGTATTCTTTCCCCCCTCTGTGAGGAGTTGATATCCTGAGTGATAGGGTGGCCACATAAGGAGTGCTTCTTGGTGCAAGCTGGAGCATGACAAGTATGACTGCCACAGTTTCCCCTCTCAAGCAATCCAAGCATTCCACTTTAGGTTCTATTTCTTCCTTCTTTCCACGGGGCTGGCTTATTCTTATTACCATACTTTAAGTCAGTCCACCACAAAAGTCCCCAACATAGTCCATGTATCATGCTAGTGCATACAGTCCTTAAAATCCTGTGACATGATACCCCATACGCCACATGCCCACATCTTCTACCACACCTAGGCTATCATCAGTCCTTGTCTGTACCTCTGCCTGGACAGCCACACCATTCCTTGCAGCTGGAATACAACCTTGCTCTTCCCATCAGGAATCCACACAGCCTCTTCTCTCCTCCTGGTGCTCTCACTCTTCCCTTAAGTCCAGATCTCTAGCCCTGGAGATAGCAGGCAAGCACCTCCACTGCTCTATAAGCCTTCAGTCCTCAGGCAACTCCTTCTGCTGCACTCTGACCTACAGCCTTTCCCCAGCAACCCTCTACAGGAAGATTCCACAGCTTCCAGCCTGGACCTTCTACAGACAACTGGTCTCTGGCAGCTCACATCTGCCTCTGGACTAATGCAGGCCACTCTTGCCTGACTGACGCACTGGGGCCTTGTTTACTCTACAGAGCTTTTAGTGACATGGCCATGTCACTAAAAGTCTGGCAGTGTGGACGCTGTTTATAAGTACTATAAATACTTCCACCCCCATGTGTGGGGTTCACATTGTCAACAGGAGAACATTCCTGCTGACAGCAAGTTATTCACACTGAAACTTGCTATGGCAAAATGTTTGGGGTTTTTTTTTGGGGAGAGGGAGAGAGCAGGACCTTTTTCAAGCACCCGTGAATGACAAAAGTTTTGTTATTCAATTGCCAGTGTAGACAAAGCCTGGGTCTCCCTCCTCTCAGATTCCCCTTAGTCCTTTATAGCTCAGGTGATACCTTGTCCTATTTTCTTAATTAGCCAGATGGGAGGACCTGTTCTGTCACAGGAAAGCATGACCTGTGTCACTCACAGGGTCCAGCCACCCTGTGACATATTCCTTTTTAATTTGACAATATTACATTTAATAAGGGATGGCTTAGTGCTTAGCTCTGATTAAATGGCCACTAAAATCTCTCCCTTGTTAAACCTAGCCCTTACAGGAAAATGCGTACTTACAAAAATATCCTGCATGTTATTTGGATTAAACTCCCATTGAAACAGCCATGTATATTGTTTTGTATTTCATTTTCCATTAACACGGTGAAATGCTTAATATGTTAATGACATTTCCATTCAGCCTCCTCCTCATTGTTTCTTTCATGGACATAATCTCATATTTTCTACGTTTTTTTAAAAGATTGGTAATGAGTAAAATCTCACTAACTCCAGCATAAGCTGAGAGCAATATGACTGAAGTGTACAGAGTTATATTAGTGTAAACCAGGTTTAAAAGAGATTCAGTAGGATTAGAGTACAGTAAACCACCAACTGGGTCACAATCAGATTTCCACAGACCTAGAATCTTGGGGGCAACATAAAGTCCAAAGCTCCTCACTGAAGATATGTCTAAAATAAGGGCTGATTTTAAAAAAATAATATAGAATTCTGTTCAAGGCCCATGTTTTACTGAGGGAGTAATACTTCAGGATATTAACTTCAGAAGTTTTATTATTAACATTCCATAACCCAACCAGCAGCAGTCCGGGAGAATGTGAAAGCAACAGAAAAAAAAAATATGCTAATAAAGAAGGATTATATCTTGAACATAAAAAGAAGGCACAAATCTATAGAAAAGATGCCCATTTCATATGGCATTGAAAAGAATGAAAATAACTTTTATTCTTCTTCACTTTTCATGAATCCAAACACCCATATTTACTAATTGTGACTTTTGCTGTTGTGTAATAGCAGAGCGAGAACCTGGCTTACAGGATGTTTTCATTTAAAATGAGGATGGCAACCACTTTATACCCACAAATGCTTCAACAGAATGGCAATTTCCAATCCCTCATAACAATCTGTAGATCTAGCCTGTCCATTATTAAACTACCACCATACACTAAATGTAATGCTATACCAGCAACAGGAGGCGAGAAGAAGACCTCAATGGCTGAGGAGGGGGGAGCACCTGCCCCCAAAGCTGGAAGGCTCACCACTGAACCCAAGAGAAGACATAGGCATTGGTGGTCAGGGACCCTCTTCTGCAGGAGATGGAGGCATTTATCTATTTCTCCAACCACTATACCATGTTGCGCATCCATGTGGACAATCCTGATACTGTCAGGTATGAGACAGGGCAGATTAGCAGTGACTACAGAGCTCTGGGATTGGGGTTGCAGGTGGTTTCTTATTCTCACTCAGCCAGAGGAAAAGGGCTCAGACAGTGACTTTCATATCCCAGAGATGAATATGTGACTGTGCAAACAGTGTTGATGGCAGGCATTCAATTTCCTCAACCATGGGAAACTAATCCAGGAAGAAAGCCTGTTGGGAAGAGATGAGACTCACCTGACCAAGACACAGAGGAGCATCTTTGCGTACCAACTCACCAACCTAGTAAGGAGGATTTTCAACTAGGTTTAAAGGGAGACGTAACAAACGCCAACCAGTAAAAATAAAAAATGCAAACTTAACAGAAGGCAAGATGGCATAGGGAAGAATGGGGGATGGCGTGGGGAAAAATTACAATAGGGTCACAGAAGCAACAAGAGGGAAATCTGGAGAAGGTTAGAAAAAGGAGTTCAGGAGAACTGGCAGTTTCTCAAGACGACTGACTGTATTATATGAAAAACTGCAAACTATACTGATACAAAGGAAAGACTGGAAGAATGGTAAGAGGTAGGGATATTAGATATTGAATAATAGAATAGTCAAATAACCACATAAATTCTTATTGGTTACCTAACTATTCTATAGTCCCAGGGGCAGGGCTGGCAGCCAGTGAAATCCAGCCCCACTCCTGGGGACCTCCCTTGCACCCCTTAATGCTGCCTCTGGATCAGAGGCAGCAGTATGGGGTACCAGGCAGGAGCTGGTCTGTGATAGGAGCCAGTTTTAAAAACCAGCTCCCTACCGCCCTGTGCTGCTGCTCTGATACAGAGGCAACAGCACGGGGTGGCAGCAGCTCTTGTTGGCAGGAGGTCCAAGCTCCCCATGGACAGAAGCTGCTCTGCCTTCCACAGAGCAGCCTCTGTTTGCAGTGAGTCTGGGCCTACCGTGGACAGAGGCTGCTCCAGCAGCAGCCCCTGTCTGCAGGGGTCTGAGCTGTCTGTGGGGAGCCTGGACCCCCCTCCAGACAGGGGCTGCTTTGCTGCAGCCGCCCCCCACTCCGCTACTGCCTCTTATAGAGGCAGCAGTGCGGGTGGGGGCAGGTTGCACTGCAGAGACAGTGCTGGGGGGAACCGGCTTTTAAGCCAGCTCCTGCTTCCTCCCCACAGGCTTATCAGTTAACTGTCTAGTAGACTACTCATTGACATCCCTAGTAAGAGGCCAATATGTTTCATCAGGAATTCCTTAATGACCTGAAAATTAAAAAAAAAATCCCACACAAAGTGGAAACTTGGATGAATTGCTAAGGAGGATTACAAAAGAACAGCACAAGCTGTAAGGACAATATAAAAAAGCTAAGGCACAAAATGAGTTATGCATAGCAGGGGACATAAAAGCCCTTAATGAAGAGGTTCATTACATATATTAGAAGCAAGAGAAAGACAAAGGGATGTGTAGATTCTCTACTTCACAATGCAGAGATAATAACTGATGATTGAAATGTTTCATGCCTCTTTTGCTTCAGTCAACAAAAAAAGTTAACAGTGACAAGAAAGTCAACACAATTAATATTAACAAGAGGGAAGTCTTGCAAGTCAACATAGTGAAGGAATAGGTTAAGCAATATTTAGATAAGTTAGAGAGCACTGTAGTATTTAGTAGGCAGTGTCTGATGGAATTAATCTGAGGATATGTAAGGAACTAGTAGAAGGAATCATCTTTGAGAACTTATGGTGGATAGGTGACATTCCAGAGGACTAGAAAAGAGCAAACATAGTACCTATCTTTCAAAAGAGGAATAAAGAGGACCTGGGGAATTACAGACTAATCAGCATAAGTTTGATGCCATAAAAGATACTGGAACTTATTATTAAAGAATCAATTTTAAGCACCGAGAGGTTAACAGAGTTGTAAAGAACAGCCAGCTTCAATTTATAAAGAACAAATCATGTCAAATCAACATAATTTCCTTATTTTACAGGATTACTGTACTGGTCTAGTGAATTGGGGAAAGTTTAGACATGATTTTAGTAAGTCTTTTGACATTGTTACACACTGTTGCATGCAGTGTTGTTGTAGCCATGTTAGTCCCCAGATATTAGAGAGACAAGGTGAGTGAGTGAATATCTTTTATTAGACCAACTTCTATTGGTGAAAGAGACAAGCTTTCAAGCTTACCTGAAGAAGAGCTCTGTGTAAGATCAAAAGCTTGTCTCTCTCAACAAAGTTAGCTGGTTCAATGAAAGATATTACCTCACCCAACTTGTGTCTCTATCACAGCTGACATTCTCATAATCAAATGAGGAAAATGTGGCCTAGATGAAGTTACTCTAAGGTAGGTGCAAAACTAGTTGAAAGATTGCACTCAGAGAGTAGTTATCAGTGTTTCACTGATAACTACATGGGTGAGGTCCTACATGGGTCACTTCTGAATCCTATACTCTTCAATATTTTCATTAATGATTTGGATATTGGAGTTAAGAGCGCTTATAATATTTGTACATGACACCAAGCTGAGAGTGGTTGTAAAGTACTTTGGAAGAAAGAGTTAGAATTCAAAACAACGTTGACAAAGTGTAGAATAGATCTGAATTCAACAAGATGAAATGAAATAGAAGTGCAAAGTATTTCACTTAGGAAAGAAAAATGAAATGAACAACTACAAAATGGGGAATAAAAGTCATAGTGCCCCTAAAAAGGAACTGTGGGTTGTATTAGTGAATCACAAATTGAAGAGGACAACTAGGGATGTTAAAATGTGTTTACTTAAGAAACCGTGTAACTGCTGAAAAAATTCAGTAGTTACACGTGGCTTTTAAGCTGGCTCCCTGTACATACTGGGAGCCTGCATAATCAGTTAACCGTGTGCAGTGTTATACTTTCACATCCCTAATGTCAACAATGTGATGCAACTGAAAAAAAAATTAGACCTAAGACTAAGATCATTCTGGATTGTATCAATGGGAGTGTTGTATGTAAAACATGAGAAGTAACTGTCCAGCTGAGGCCTCATCAGTGTTGAGTACAGCAGGAGTTCTGGGTACCACGTTTCAAGAAACATGTGAAGAAACTGGAGCCAGTCCAGAGGAGAACCACTAAAATGATAAAAGGGTTAGACAACCTGACCCAGGAAAAAAATGTTTTAAAAATAGGGCATGTTTAGTCTTGAGAAAAGAAGACTGAGGGGTCAACTGATAAGTGTTCAGATTGATTAAGGGCTGTTATAAAGAAGACTGTTATCAACTGTTCTCTATGTCCACTGAAGGGGGACAATAAGTAATGTGTTTAATCTGCAGCAAGGGAGATTTAGGTTAAATGTGCAGAAAAGCTTTCCATTGTAAGGATAGTTAAGCTCTGGAATAGGCTTCCAAGGGAAGTTGTGCAATCCCCATTACAGAAGGCTTTCAAGAACAGATTGTAGACACCTGTGAGGGACAGTCTAGGTTTACTTGGTCCTAGCTCCATGGTGGGAGCTGGACCTGATGACTTCTTCCGGTCCCTTCCAGTCCTGCATTCCTATAAAAGAGACATTTTACAACAGAGGCATTTTTCTGAATTCTTGACTTTGTTACACTTGTGAATGAAGCTTCCTTAGCTTTCAGCTACATTACATCTAATTACATGTCTTTATTATAACATTGCCCAAATTAAATACACTGGGAAATAACCTCTTTAGTTTAATTATTTTTATATATAGGACACTGAAAAATTCATATCTTTCAGAGAGTTGATTCTCTGCTGCCAGCAGTATAGCTACTTGTACTGCAGTAGAAAATCAGGTCATTCGGTCAACAAAAGTATATACGGCCTGATGGCTTTCTTCTATTGATCTGAGCACTGAGCACAATTTATTTGGATTGCAATATTAATAGTACAATGCATAACTCAATGCAAGCCTAGCTCTTCAAAAATCTGATTGATCAGAAAATATTACTATGCTGTCAGAGATTATTAGACAAATATCCCAGTTGGATTCCAGGCAGATGAACAGAAAATTCAAGTCCAGATTTTCTTTTTCAGGGCGTTTTGCTCTTCACCCACACAATCCAATTTTATTCATTTCTGTATTTGTAAGTATTACGTCTCAAAAGCACTCTGTTAGTTGAGTAATTACATCATTTTTCTATTTCTATCCACATCCTACTATTTTCTTTTTGTCCATAAATAAATCCGGTATTCTCTTTCGCCATTTTCTCCTCCTAATTTGCCTGATTCAATTGATCATCCTAGCTTCAAACAGCCTACATAGTAGCTTTTTCATCATAAGGATTAACCTTCTCAGGGAAAAACTCCCTTATGTTTCAAACTGTATTGGCTCTTTCTTATTGAGCTATATTTCAGGGCTATACTTTTTTTAAAATTAAATCTCTCCAGTGACTTTGATCTCCTTTCTCACAGCATACTTTTCATGATTTCAATCCCAGATGTCCAGAATCACATCACTCCTATTGCTGGCTGGTCTTAATATTGCTAACTGGTATACCTTTCAAAAGATATAGTCCATATGTTGGATAAGATTGAATTAGGTTCTTGTAACAGGAAATCTATTTGCCTCTATTCATATGCTACTCCTTTAGCAATGCTATATGCTGTTCCCTTTCTCCATAACTGCATTCTTGGACAGTGATGTCATATGGATCCTTGGCACATTAATTCTCGCTCTCTCTCCTACACAACTAACTAGACAATGTTTCCATGTAGTGATTTCTTCTTGCTTTCATTTGGGTCCCACACTTAGGGCACACCTACACTATGGGGAAGATCGAAGCTGCCGTAGTCTATCTTCCAGGGTTCGATTCAGTGGGTTTAGCGAAGACACACTAAATCGAACTCAGAGGATGCCCCTGTAGATGCTGGTATCCCTGCTCTTTGTGAGGTGTAAGGGAAGCGGATGGAAGCGTTTGCTCCTGTCGACCTCCCACTGTGTGGATGGCGATTTAAGATACGTCAACTCCAGCTATGCAAGTAAGGTGGCTGGAATTGCATATTTTATGTCGACCTTCTGCTCCAGAGTAGACCTGGCCTTAGAGCTCCCTGGAGATCCAATGAGAGTTTTATCATGGATTTCAATGGGAGCATGATTGGATCCTTCAGGTACAGCTACACTACGGTGTTCCCTCTAAACCTCATAGGTGATTAATCAGCCTCGCCCAGTCAAGTCCGTCCACAGAGCCCTGAGCCTCTGACTGATGAATCACCTGTGAAGCTGTGCTGCTGTGCAGCTTAGAGGGAACACTGCTACACTGAAATAAAAGACCCAGAGCAGTTGTTTCAGGTCAGATGACTCATAGAGCCTAGGCTGCAGAGCTAAAAAATTGTAGTGTAGATGTTTGGGTTTGGGCTGGAGCCTGGGCTCTTCGACCCTGGCTCAGGCTCTAGCCAAGCCCCAATGTTCACTCAGCAATTTTACACAGCCCCTCAGCCCAAGCCCCATGAGCCAGCCACAGGTGTTTAATTGCTTTCTAGACATACCCTTCGTGTTCTACCTTAACAATTGTCAGCATCTGCCCCAGGTATTGAGCAATGTAATTTTCAACTAAAATCAAGAAAAACTCAGGAGTCCAAATCTATCAATTTTACAACAGGTTCAATATGACAAAAGCAGGCTTCTTTTATTGCAATACAGAGATACCCAAAGAGACTGAATATCAGCTCTGCGTCCATCTCCACTTAAAGCTAGAAATGTGAATATTTCTTAACAGCAGGCTTGTATATCTTCTTTGGTTGCCCAAATTATCCAAAATGCCCATAAAAAGCCTTTAGAGAATAAAGTCTTCATGAATTCTAAGTAAGTAATTTAGGCTTTGTCTGCACTACAAGACCTAGTGGTGTGATTCCCCTGCCCATTTACATGTGCTCATGATAATCTGATGGGATGTATCATGAATAACAGTGTAGTCTCAGTAGCAGGGGTAGCAGGAGCAGCAACAGAGCCATGGTTGAACTGTGTTGACCTGGTTTACCCACCATTTGCAGGAGGGTTTAAATGTCACATGGCTCAGGCATCCCTCTGCTGCCACAGCTGGTCCTACCATGGCTGCACTGATATTTATATTCTCACCAGCTCTCACTGAGCTACCCTGAGTACATGCAGGGGAATCAGACCCCCTCCCTTGTAGTGCAGACATAACCTTTGTCATAGTAAAAGTTTGTGTCAAAAAATGTGGCTTGGTAGGCATGGAAATAAAAGGCAGCAAAAGAAGTCGTGTCCCTTTCTGATGCAACTGTCTGTATAATGCTGTTCTTCAAAACAATCAATCATAGAATAGGACATAGTCAATAGCAGCTCAGATAGTTGTGCAATTGTGATAGCAATGTGTTTGAGTTGATTCCCTAGCCAGGAATACTTAGAAAGATCAACAACTGTACAGAAAGAGTTAGATATTTCCAGTAAAGTCCTCTGTCTCAATAGGATCAACGTTTGAAGCTGAAGTATTGGCCCAAATTCAGCCTCAGTATAAACTCCACTGAAGATAATAAAGTTGCACTAGAGTTGAATTGAGTGCACTATAAACTTTGCCCACCCTCTCAGCTGTTAGTCACTGTCAAACTCTCTACTATTCTCCAGAAACGGCATCTTGAAGAGGAAGAGTGTTTGGATTGCAACATCTTCTTTTTTTTTTTTTAATTACTGCCAGAGTAGCTCTTGATATTTTTTCTTTTAGCATATTTTCTGCTGAGAAAGCAGAAACAATTATTGTTGTTCAAAACTAATATAAACTTGCTTCCTCAGCTTAGCAACTATGGACATTTTGCAGAGGGCTCCTTTTAATGCCTCTATTTCTGCCAAAATGATCTGGAAACTTGCCAAGGATCTTTATTGCTAACAACTATATCAAGGTTAGAAAAGCTTAGTAATTGTTGGTTTGGGGAGCTTTGCTATATAATTACGTTTGGGAGGTTCTGCTACTGGATAGCTCCCCAATGACACTGACTGCTGGAATCAACTATTATCTAGTTTTCTTTGTGATTTTTCCCCTTTTCTCAATACAGATGAGGCTATATTATTTTAATACATATATGAAAGTTGCCCAGAATGCCCAGTCAGGATCAGTACTCCTTTGTGGACTATACAAAACATGGGTGCAGGAACAGTGCCTGACTGAGGTGTACACAGTCTCACTGAACTTGCTTCCAAATTCTGTTTAAATTACTCCCTCCAGGATTGCATCATTAATATTCAAGGACAGACCCTTTTAATGTGCAGTATTGCCCTTCCTCTAAGAGCACAGAAAGATTCTTGTTCTCCTGCACAGGCACCATAATAATGAAAAATAAATAACTACAAGGGTATGTCTACACTGCAGAGTTTTTCCAGAAAAACGGCCGTTTTTCTGGAAAAACTACATTTACCTCCACACTGCAATTGCTTTCTTTTGTTTTTTCCGACAGTCAAACCTCTTTCTACAAGGAAGAAGTCTTTTTCCGAAAGAGCTCTTTCGGAAAAACGTGTGTGTGGATGGGGAAGAGTGCTTTTTTTTTTCCCTGAAAGAAGAGGCTTTCAGGAAAAATCACAGGTGCCCTAGTAGCCACTCTGTCAATAGTAATCACAACTTAAATGCGAGATAGCGTCCAATAAATGTGGACGTTATCTTTCGAAAAAGCAGATCGCTATTTTGATGCGCTTTTTCGGTGTAGATGCTCTCTTTCGGAAAAACTTCTTCCGAAAGAAGCCTGCAGTCTAGACGTATCCCAAATCCAGAGGTCCCACTTGTTCCTTGTTGGCTTTCAGGAATATCAAAGAACTGGGCATTTGTAACTATCATCTGTTTAGCCTTGAGTTTACATCAAACATGTAAAAGAAAAAGAAAAATTACCCACACAACAAACTCCAGAGAAGCTGACCTCATAGTCAAAGCATTCTTACCCTAGGGACAGCTCTACTGGCTCCCCACTCTGACAGGAGTTTGAATTTTCTAGACACACATGGCAGTGGATTGGTCTGACATGAAGTGGTCATAAGCAGCAGCAGATTGTACCACAAGGAAAAAAGAATTTGAGTTTCTTCATAGAATTCTTTCCTTACCTTAAACTGTGCTGTGGAAGTATCACTATTATTAATAGGTCCCTACCAATATCACAGCCAGATGTTTTTAAAGTAGTCAATTCCATGTTTTCAGCTGTTTACATCAGAAATTTCATGGTGTTGTATCTGTGGAGGGTCCCAATCCAAAAGGAACCCGGAAGTGGGTCTGTTCTCTGGTCCCCACCCCCTCTTCCCAAGAGCTGCTATGCAAGGGAAGAGCAAGGGAAGGAGGAGCCTCCAGGGCTGGAGCTTCCTGTAGCAGGGTGGGGAGAAGGCAGGCACTCCAAGGTGGAACTGCTCTACCAGAGGGCTTGTCTCCACTACAGGGTGGATTGACACTGCAGGGATCGATCCACCAGCAGTCGATTTAGTGAGTCTACTAAACACCCACTAAATTGACTGGTGATCACACTCCTGTCAACTCTGGTACCCCAACAGAATGAGATGAGTAAGGGGAGTTGACAGGAGAGTTTTTTCTATTGACTCCCCTCCCCAGCAGTGTGGACCTCATGGTAAGTGGATCTGAGCTATATCAATTAGAGTTATGCTACTAACACAACTCTGATTGTGCAGCTTAGACTGACCTGTCCTTGTAGTGTAGACCTGCCTTTAGAGTGAAAGCAGCTGTGCAAGGGAAGGACAAGTCCTCTCTCTCCAGCCCAGCTAGGACTTGCAGCTGAGATCCCCCTGACTGGGGTGCTCCCAGCAGCAAGGGAGGGATCAAGTTTAATGGAGAAGGGCTTATTTCAAAGTCGGTGACATTTTTCAGAGCTGTGGTCCTAATTATTAATCATTACTAAGTGCTGACACTTTCAGTGCTGTAGAGAACAGAGTATCAGAAGAATTGGCCACAAGGAAGGAGACAGAAAGGCCAAGACAGCCTACAGAAAAAGGAATCTTCTAACTACCTATTCAGCTTCCAGCTGCAATCTGAAAGATTTGAAGTAATTTCTGCACCCAACAATTGACTGAATACTCCAATCCCATTGTTTGTACTGCCCCATTGATGATGGGCACTAATTTCTCTCATCAGTGTGTGCAGTGATGTTTTCCATTCATGCTGTAGTTTTCAAGGTCAGTCACTCACCACGAGGCTGAACGCAGTAGGACAGAAAACAAACAGAACTATTAAGAGTGTCCATAGCATTCTCTGTATTATCCCACGGAGATATAGTTTAGCCCTCAGGACACAGGAGAAAAAATCCTCACAATACCATAAAAGCAGAAAAGCCTCATGTGCTCCCAGCAAATCAAGGGCTTATTCAGCTAGGGAAACGATCTGTGAGAGAGCATGTTCTTTGAGTGAGTCAGAATTGGGGAAGTGGTTGCAGTTGATACCCATCAGCCCACAAGCCAGCTGGGGCTGTGGGCAGGAGGGAGAACAAGTGAGCAGTGCAGAGCCACATCTGTTTCAGAGATTACTTAGGCCCCTTCAAAATCAGAACAAAGTGTTTATACCAGCTCATTTTCACTCAGCCATTTAAAGGGAGACAACCGAGTGAGAGAAAATAATTAAGGTTGTGGTTTGTTTCATTACTAATAATCAGGTACTGCTTGGCTCTTCGCTGTGTTTCAGTTGTATCACAAGTCCTTATTACCAACATTAACATTTATAGCAGTCACTTCAATTTTATTATAGAAATTGTATTGAATAAAAAGAATTAATAACTGTCTCCAGTGTTTATTTAGCTATTTAAATTATCTGTATTAAGTAACTTGCATTAAAAAACCTACTATTGTATTAAATAATGCAGACATGTATAATTATGCAGTTGTGATTCTATTTTTAGGTTTTGAGTGGTTTATAAATCAGTCATCCTATGCATCATGGATTGCAAACCTGTAACAACAGCTTTCCATTCAGGCATAATGCACTCCCAATTTATAATCTACTATATAGCTATGAGTGCATGCACACACGTAAGCACGCATACACTTACAGTAGAGCAGTTTATTTTAGTATCAGAGGAGCTACTCTCATATTTGAATTATATTGTTTTCTCATTCCCAGCCAGCTTTTGCAGGTGAAAAATGTTGCTTGTCTGATATAAGAAAATTACCAGGTCAAATCAATTTTTGCTAATATTTCAAATCTGAGACCACAAAAAATAATTGATGATGGAAATTAATGGCTTAATTTTTTCAGAAAGCTCTGTAGGATCTCAGCATCCTGGAAAGTCAGGAGATTTTTAACTAAATTGCTCCAGATTTACAATATTTTATCTATTAAACATGAGTAGACATTGAGATCTGGGGACGGGGAGGGCCCTCAAATCCCCACTTCAGACCCTTCACAAATGGCTCATTTAACTGCTATTGAGAAATATCTGTGGCTGAGAAGTGGACATGATGTGTCCATAGAATGTGCACGTAAATAAAAGCTGTGGACTGCTTCCTCATTGATGGCATGTTAGGATATCAGGCTGTTCAGCTGTATCATTGGTTTTGTGCAATAGTTCCCATCTCTGTTTCATCAGCACCTCAGAAGGATCTACCAAGGTTAGGGGCCTGGCATAAGAGGTGACTGGTGAATGTCCTTTACCACTTGTTTAGGCACCCAACTTTAAAGAATCCCTAATGCTGCCCAAATTGTACATGAATATTTTAATTTGTTTCCAAAACTTTGATTGTAAATAGTGTTAGACATTTAGGTAGAAAGATACATTTAGAAGATAGGCCAATATCAGTACTGCCTCAAGCTCCACTGAAGTAAATAGAGCTTCATTTGTTTCCGGGGCTGGGTGGAGAATGGTCAGTTCCTTTCTGAGGAGCATTTGAGATTTCAACATTTATTTTCATTCTGATTTGGAATGAAAACCAACAATTTCAACATTATTAATGCAATAGCTCCCTGGAGCCTTAGCAGCCCACCACATGGGAAGCTGGGCAACCTGGCGCACCAGGAAGCCCTGTGATTCCAGACTGCAGGACAGTCAACCCAGAGACTGCCCATGAGCCATGGACCCTGGGAGTTCAGGCTTCTGAGGCGCTGCAAATCTAGGAGCATATGAGCTGAGACTTCCCAGCATTTCAGGCTCTGGGGCTGCCCAGCAATTGTGCTGCCAAGGAGCCAAGCACCTGTAAGACTGGGGATTCCACCATCCTGCCAGGGTGGACGAGATGGCAAAAAGCAGTCAGGTCTCAAAACCTGTCCTTCACCAAGTCAGCATGATCCCATAGGATATTTAAATTTCAGTGAATCACCAAATTCTGACCAAAAAAAATTTCCTCAAGTTTTTTCCAATCAACTCTGTTTCGGTATGATACTTTCCAAGCTGCTTATACATACATCCAAACCACCTACATGCTGCAAACTTCCTCAAACATTTGAGCATACATCTAGCACACCTTCTGCACAACTTGTTCAAACATGAAAAATGCAACAAGGTCTCAATCCTGCAATGAACTCTGCACATGCGGACTACCACCATCTTTCCATTTTAATACTCTAGACGAGAGTTTCTTAAACTTTTTGAGACCACGGAACACCAAACAATAATATTCTTTTATGCGGAACAGCTATGAAAATTTTCTTCAAAAAAAATTGTTGTCAGTCCAAAAAAAAGGCGAAAACAAAGAAGAGGTTGCGGCACACCTGCGAGTTGTTCACAGAACACCAGTGTTCCGCAGAACATAGTTTAAGAAACACTGCTCTAGACTACAAAGTTAAAAGAAAACACTGTTGTTTGCAATTCAAATACAGCCATCACGACTTTAATTGTGATGTGGAACAGAATTAACCCTCTCCCAACAAGCAAGATACAACTTCTCATATTTTTTACAAAATAAGTTTCTAGCTTTCATGTACCAAAAAAAAAAAAAAAAGACATATAAGGAGATGCTCCAGGCCTCCAAGTCCTGATAGCAAAGATGACTTCTAATACCTAGCATGTCCTCAAGAACTTTCTAAGTGGAACCACTGTACATCATCATTTATATAAATATACAGTTCTATTGCACAAACCCAAAATATCTCAGAGCTTTAGCTGAAGATGAATGACCATTTTTAGTTAGCTAAGCAGCTGTATTGATTTTATTGTATACTAGTGAAATGTAGAGAACAGGAAAATATCAAACAATATTTCATTCAAATTCATGAAGCTTTTATATTTTACCTTCTCCAGTGTGTTCTGTATTTTTATTATTAATCTTCCAAATCAGTTTTTTACTTTCATGTGAAATGGAAGCTCTAACTCCACCACGTAAAAAACAGATCAATTTCCCCGGGATTTGGTGCAACAATTGCAGTCAGCCATCTGTGAGCCTCTGCAGTGTTGCTGATCACATTGCTTTCCTGAGGTCTTTCACAGCATCTTGTTGGTGTAGTCAGATTCAATAAAACAATCAATCAGTGGCTGTATTTTATTGGTCTTTGCAGCCAATTAAATTGATGAGTTAACACCAGTATCTCAGCTTCCTTGGTATATTTCTTTTAGGGGTATATTTATGTAGTCAGGTAAGTGGTTACACTGCCTAACATCTTAATGACTGTAGTTCACTGCCAGAAGAGAATCTGCACAGCAGCGTGGATAGGAGACTACATTCTGCTGCACACAATCTAAGTCAGTAGATTACCATGTACTAATATCTACACATCTTAGATTAGGCTGTGAATAGTTCTGTGTGGGTATGCAAGGTGGAACCTCCACCTCCAAGCAAGATACCTCCTGAACTCTCTCACAAAAGCCCTTGGTTTGGGAGCTTGCCACAACCTCAGGCTTGTTGTCTTAAAGCATCAAGGACTGCCTTGGACTCTAAAGAGCAAAAAGTTTGGCTAGAGCCATAATCATTATTTCCACACACACAGAGCCAGATTTATCCTTTATGTGCCCCCAGACAAGGTGTCTTCAACATGTCTCCCCATTCCCACTATCTACAGCTGACCTTCATGTTTCCCATAGAAAATGAAACAATTTAAATTATCATTTACATTTTTTTTTAAGTAGAATCTCAACCAGAGTTATGGACTTATCCGACAACCAGTCACCTTGTGGAACCGGGAGTCCTCAATCAGGCAGCAGTGCAGAACAAAACAACCTCCCCCAACCCCCCCCCCAAACCCCAAAACAAAAGAACAAACAAAAACCGAACACAAACCAAACCAACACAACACACTCAAATACTATACTATGGGGGGACGGCTAAAACCACAGGGGCTGAGGGGTTTGGTTCTAGGCTTCTGACCCTCAGGAAAACCCTCGGGGGCTTTAGACGAGGGGGAGCACTGGGTCTCAGAGCTTCAGTGCCGAGGCTCCACTACTGGTTTCAGCCTCATGGGGGCACTGGGGCCCAGAGATTCAGCTCCATGGGGGCTGCCAGGTCTTGGGGCTTTAACTAAGAGGAGAGAACTGGCTTCAGCCCCAGCACTCCCACCATAGCTAAAGCCTCAAGTCCTGGTGCTCCCCCACTCTGCTGACGCAGGGATTGGAGCTGTGGGGAACCCCCACAAGGCAGGAGAGGAGCCGCAGGGCTGAAGCCTGGAGCCCAACACTCCACCTAGGTCTCAAGTGCTAAACCCCAGTGCTCCCATGATGTACAAGTCCTGGCTCCCCCTGGAGTCCTGACCCTCCCTTCCTGGCTAAGTCCAGATCTCTTCTTTAGTTATGGAACTTTTCAGAGCTACTGACAACTTCCATTCCGGAGGTGTCCATAACTCTGAGCTTCCACTGTGTTGACTTTTAATGTTCAGGCACCCCTAAGCATGTGCTACTGTACTTAACTGGAAATCTGGCCTTGTTCACACACAGCATCCAGGACAACTGAGCAGGCATTGAAAGATGTTTTGAGACTTACAGATGGGGTGAAAGAAAAATTATTTTAATTCTATAGGAGAATCTGGAAAAAATTTATTGGGATAAATACAGGCTGAGAGGGAACACTCAGGATTTCACAGGGACACATTATTCATGGATTCCCTTATAAATGAACTCAAGCATAGGCTGTGTCAGCATTACAAAGTTGGTCTGAGGTAAAGTATGTTGGCTTTCAGCCACACAATCTGGGTCTCTTGGCTGCATGCGCACTCAGCTTTTTGCATCACCTCTTGCATCATTCCTAATTTTTACATTTGAAAAATTCCCATAATCCTGGGTGCTATTTTTCAGTCCCATCATCCATCTGGCAGAATCATGGGCCCTGCACAGCTCAGCATAATTCTCATTACTATTGATAATACCAGACACACGATGCTCCTGAATTTGCAGAACTTCAGCCACTGCCATTACAACTGGTGGTGTGGTGATGAGATGCTTGAGGCTGATACATGGATGATGGAAACAGTGAATAGAAGTTTCAGGCTGTTGCTAGCAGTCACGGAGCATGTCCACACAGTAGAGAGGGCTTCTCAGACTGAGAAGGGAACTCACCAGAGTGCAGGTGAGGGATAATGAGCAAGTGGTTGCAGAACTTTTAGAGGTGAAAGGTGAAATTCCTAGGTCTTTGTGCTGAGCTCACCCCAGCCCTCCAGGGCAGGGGCACCAGCATGAAGGCAACACCGATTGCATGAGAGCAGCAAAAGCAAGTGGCAATCACACTGTGGAAGCTTACAATGCCAGATTGCTATCAGTCAGTAGGAAATCAGTTTGCAGGTGGAAAACCTGCTGTGGGGGCTGCTGTAATTCATGTGTGGAAGACCTTTAAGCTGTGAAACTCAGCAACATGCAAGAAATATCAGATTGACAGACCTGAAGCAATGAGGTTCCTGAATGGTGGTGAGGTGACAGAGAGGATGTATGTCCATGTCCTGGCACTACCTTGCCAGCGAGTACAGAAATGGGTATTTTTCCATTGTTACACAAGCTCTAGTGGATCACCAGAAGCGCTTCAGTGACGTCAATGTGGTCTAGTTGGGCAAGGTGCACAAGGCTTGCAACTTTAAGAAGGAAGGACTTTTCCAATAACTGCAAGCAGGGAAACTTCCCCAGTTGGCCTGTTCACCTTGGTGAAGTTGAAATGCCAGTTGTGACTTTGAAGGATCTTTGTTCCCCTGGCTCATGAAACCCTACACTAGGCTGCTTGATCTAACGAAGGAAAGATTCATCAACCAACTGAGCAGGTGCAAGATGACTGTTGAATATGTGCTTGGCAGACTCACTGCTTGCTGGTGATGTTTAGTGAATAGACTGGATTGCAGCACAGCAAAGATTACTGTCGTTAGTGCTGTATTATGTGTGTTACATGATACTTGTGAAGCACAAGGCTTCCAGCAGGGTGGAGCAGGTGAGAGGGATCAGCCATCTGTGTCAATTTGAACACCCAGAGACAACAGATATTAGAAGAGTAAAATCCATGGAGTTATGCAGTTGAGAGATGACTTAACAGATCATTTAACAGTCAGCCACAGTACTGTCATGGGATGATTTGGGTAATGCATGTGCCTTCATGTTTACAGACCTTAAATATGGGTGGGGTTATAAACTCCTAATATGAATTTGGGAATGCAACTTGTCTGCTTAGTGCAAACAAAGAAATAAACTCTGAGTTTCAAAAAATAAAACTTTGTAGGCAAATAAAGAGGACACAAAGTTTAAGTGCAAAATATACAAGCTGAAAACAGTTTAGCAGCACTGTAAGAGAGTGAGTCATACTTATAAAAACCAGGAAAAAAAATACATATACATCTGCACATAAAAAATATGATAATACTTTATTCCTGGTAAAAATAAATAGTGCACTCTTAGGGTTACCAAATGATTTCAAAAAAATACCGGACACACTTGATCTCAGATGGGGATGGGAACCGGCCGGGAGAGGAGCGGGGTGGCTGGGAGGAGGTCAAGGAGCGGGGCTGGCCAGGGGAGATGGGGGTGGGGGCGGGAGAATGGCGGGCAGGAAGCAGGGCTGGCCGGGAGGATTGGGGCTGGCTGGGGGAACCGGCCGGTGGGGAGCGGGCTGGCCAGGAGGGGGTCCGGAGGAGCGGGGCTGGCTGGGGAGATCGGGAAGGAACCAGCCAGCAGAAAGCTGGGCTGGCTGGGAGGGGGTTGGGAGGAGGGCTGGCTGGTAGGGGTCGGGAAGAGTGGGCTGGCCGGGAGATCCGGGAGGGGGTGTGGTGGCGGCGGGGAACTGGCCAGCAGGAAGCAGGGCTGGCCAGGAGGGGGTTGGGGGAGCGGGGCTGGCCGGGGGGGAACTGGCCAGCGGGGTTGGCTGGGAGGAGGTCAGGGGGAGTGGGGCTAGCCGGGGGAAATTGCGGGGAAGGAACTGGCCGGTGGGGAGCGGGGCTGGCCCGGGCGCACGTAGATCCCGGGGTGCTGCCCATCCCGTGCATGGTCCCGGTAGGGTGCGCGGGCGAGTTCGGCCCTGGGGATTCCATCCTGCTCCGGCCCTGCCCCCATCCCCCTCCTCTCTACTGTGTAGTTGCGTACTGCCTGGCTGGTAGATACTCTCACACTGCATGAGCGTGTCTACCAGCCAGGCAGTACACAACTACATACTGATACTCATAATAATAATAAAACTTATTTAATTAGAAAATACTGGACATTTATATGTCCAGTATTTTCTCAATATGTTTCCCAGACAGAAAGCTCAGACTCCGGATGGTCTGGTTCAAAACCGGACACCTGGCAACCCTATGCACTCTGTTTGCTGACAGTCATGTTTCATCTGGTTTTCCCTGACATAAGTAGCATCAAGGGTGTACTGGGAGCAGGCAACATGGAATTTTCCCATGAATTGGAAAGTTTCTGAGTACAAAGTCTTTGGGTATTTGGCTCAATAATTAATTTGTTGCAAAAGCAAAGCTGAGAGCTTCCCAAAGCACCTCTCTGTCCCTTCGTCTCTTCCTCCAGCAATCAATCTCTCCATTCCTGGTCCTTCACCACTTCCAGAGTTCTGATCCACTGCTGGGGAGGACTGGAAGATCTTGGAGAACACATTCTCTCTGGTCTGCTTCTTTCTTTGCCTGATCTAGGTTAAGTGGTTAGCAGACATGGAGGGGCACCTCTCAAGGCCAGCATGCTGATAAAAACAGATACTATCACACATTAAGATGCAATCCAGATGAACTGTGCCACTACCTTCCCTGTAGCCTGGGAGAAGCAATGGGGGGGGGGGGGGGGGGGGGGGGGGCGGCTGTAATGCCTTGGTGCTGTGGCTCCCAGCCTGGTATGCTCCCAGAAAGCCTACCAGCATGCAGGTCACATCCTAAGTCTGTGTGTGCTTGACAGCTTTGACCCCAGCACCTCTGTCCCCAGCAGCCTGACTGCATCCCAAAGCCCCACTCTGCCTCCCACTAGCCTTGGTTACAGTCAGCAAAGTGACCTCAACACACTCCCAAATTTCCCCCCAAACCTTGTGCCTTGATGTGTCCAATCCTTGCCTGAACCACTTGGAGCAATCATAAAATTCACTGATCCTTTAGAGAGACTTAAGCATATCTTATTAATTTAACTTGGGTAAATATACCCTTCTCTTCAAAACCAGTGATGAGTCGCTTCATAGTAAAAATAGAACAAATAATTAACAATAGGGCACAAGTTAAGTGACACCAATAAAAGGAATAAAAGTAGAGATTGTTAAAGGTGCAAAAACACATTAAAGTCTAAAATGTATCCTAGCAAAGTATCAGCTTTGTTCAAAATGGTTTCCCTCACCTTCCATATTCCCAACCACTGCTGACGTTTCTCCATCAGGACCTTCCACAGAAGTACAAGACGCTGGCTTCCCTGGTATTCCAAGTGAAAGATCTTTGTTTCAGCAGATGTATCACCTATATTTCGTTTCCAGAGACTTCAATTCCCCCTTGGTTGGAGGAGCCATCTTTTTTCTACTTGCAAGGGCTCTGACATCTTGTGTCTGTCTATTGATGAATGCCAATGATGATTTCCATCTTTGCTTATATCTTCCACGGGTCAATGACTTTCTTTTAAAAGACAGGATGAGCTCATGCTATTTTCCCCTACCAGCAGTCTTCCCATCCTTTGCAAATGGGTCACAGCTTCTTTAATTTCTTTGGAGTCAGGTAAATAGCTGTGATGTTCCTGTCTCAGAGACCTGTTTCATTGTATCATTTCACAATGCTATTAATCATCAGTGTGCTATTAATCATCTTTTCAGAAAAGACCTTAGTCCATACATTTTTATAAAACACAGAAATACTGTACACAATCAGTTGATGCAATTACTTATCATTTGAAGCTCAGAGCCCCCTGATTTTATAGTCCAGATAAAGTTTCTCTCTGTTACTGGGGACCAGACAGAATGCTGTCTCCCCCATCACTTGATAGCTTTATTTACGAGATATGTAAATAGAGCTTCATTGTCTCTGACTGAGGACTGGACTGGTAAGAGACGCAAATGCACATTTCTTTGTCCAGAACTGACCTGTTTACCAGCTTCCCCTGACATGCCCGACAAACACATTTTAGCCATCATTCCGGTACGTATCTCTAACTCTTAATACATATTACAAACATACATCTGGCAAGAATATCCATGATCAGAGAGTTATTAGTTTTCCAATGATATTTTACATGATATATTTTAGATACACATTATAGGCACAGTGAGTTGAGGTACACTTGGTCAGGCCAGCAGAAACTCATCACCCAATACCAATGTGTGACTTGCCCTCTGGCATGCGGATGTTCTTAGGGTCACAGAAACATTGTTGAATTCACAGTTGTAGTGGAAAGGGAAACTCCCTCAAAACTCCCTTATTTTGGAACAGTCTTTATGGGAGTAATATCATTGTCACTTTATCTTTGCTTCAGTGACACACTGCAGTTTAAGCCATGGGAGAATGGATGACTAGGGTGAGTGTATAGATAATTTGGCAGAATCGGATTTTTAACTTTAATGAACAATATCAATGTTTGTTTTTAAGCAATGTTTAGATTATCAATTTAAATTCTCATAATTGTGTGAAATTATGGGGGAGGGTTAGCTAATCTCTCTCTCTATAGAAACAAGTTTTTCCTGCTGGACGACAGAATGTTCCTGCCGGGCGACAGAATGATGTCATCCATGGGTGGTCGTTGCAGCTGGGGCTGGGGGAGGCAGGCCCCCAGCCCCACCCAGAGCCCCGCCCCCTCTGCTGAAGTCCAGCCCCACAGGGGAAGGGGCAGAGCAACATGCTGAGCATGTGTCCTCTCCCCCACCATGGGGAAGGAAAGAGACAGGAAGGGGTGAGCACTGGGAACCGAGAAGCTTTCAGAAAAGTTGTCAGAACTTCCCCAGCCCCTGGAGCACTGGGGAGGGAGAAGGCAGCACAGCTCCAGCCTCCCTGGCCCCTGGAGCAATAGGGAGGGAGAAGGCCATGTGACCGTAGATTCTACAGCCACCAGACCACTGGGGAGGGTAAGCCCTGGGGGCAGCAACACTCTGGCCCCAGAATGTCTACAGAAGGCGTTCTGGGAGTAAGAGTGTGGACGGGGCCATGCCTGGTGGTTTGGGAAGGCAAAGCCATGATGATGATGACATCATCATGTCAACAGCATAAGTAGGTTCTCTCTGTGAAGGGAAAGCAGCTGGGGGGGGGGGGAAGGGGGAACTGGTGCACGTAGCGAGCAGGCACAGCCCCTTGGTAATTATTTAATGATAGACATTTAGATTAAAAGAGTTAGAGCTTTATTAACTGTTAAAATGCAAATAGTATCACCTGTCAAAATATACAAAATAAATACTCTTACATCAACACATCTTATCTGTTTTTTTCCTATTTGCTAGTCCATTGGTAAGAAAACTAATTCTAGAGATTTTGCCCATGAAGATTTCAGTTCCCACACTTAGAAGGCTGTTTCATTACTGGAATGTGTAAATATTTGCTAGAGCCAGTGAACAATTCCAGGTTTCAAAAGTTGTCCAAATATAAAAGTTGTGTCGTTACTGTAGTACAAACCACTGAGCTGGCCAAATTAGTCTTGTAGAGAGGCACATGCCAGGTTTGTCTTGCACACTTCTGAACAAACTGATCTTTCCATACACATTGAACTTAATATCAGTGTGAGTGTGTATAATACCACAGTCGACATGGCAGGCAATGGGGTTCATTTTTCCAGTATTCAAGTGTTGCTATGCTGTCGTCATTACAGGGTACTTCACACAACATGTACAAGTCAAAATTATGTTTGAACTCTTCTGCCTTGCAGGTGAAAATATTCAGCATATTTTTATAGATGTTAACCTTATGTGACATCCGACCCTTGAAAAATGGATCAAACACTTTACAGTTGGCAAAAAGACTTGCTGAGCCATATACTGCTCAAAGAATACATTGCAGGATATGGGGTTGCCTTCAGTATGCTTTGAAGTTCTAATGTGAAATGAAGCATTGCAGATGAAAGAAATTGACTTTTGTAGCCCACTGACTAGAGCTCCACTTCTTTTGAAGCATTATCTACATCTGCAGCAACTTGTAAATTGCAGTTAAGCAGCATATCAATGCGATGTATCAGGGATATATTATTTTTCCATTTGAAAATGAACCTTGTTGATTTTTCTTGAAAGCACACAAAGCAAAGAAAACTCACCATATAGTTCCTGCTGGTTTCCATAATCCTTGACCATCCAGCATAGCTTTATTGACTTTTATGTTGGCTCTATCCTCTTCTTCGGTGAGGAAGTGTATCAGACTGTCTTTATGAGCGTGAATGAATTCTGCTGCCCAAGCCTGGAAAAGCGTGATGGCACAACATGAGGGGACAAAAGGAAACCCAATACGGTGATGATACTTCTTGCACTTTAACATAAACACTCACCGTTCCATGTTGGCATGTTTACCAATCACTGGAGAATGTACCGTAAATTTGTTGATGTTGTAGAACTTAGTTTTCACTACATGATCAATGATGACATGCAAAAGAGGAGCAATACATAGAATGTCCAGCAGATGGGAATGCATTTCTTTCACGTTCTATGCAAGGTGTTGCATGAACATCATGCAGTCACTGCTGACTGATAGAAGTTTTCCCACATATGGTTGTACTCTTGCAACATGGCTTGAATCCAAATTGAAATGATCTGCATTGCACTGAACAAAGGATTTTAATAGAAGAGTATTTATTGATTTTTGTAACTGCAGAACCCTGCAAGAATGTTAATTGCTGGCTGTCTTGCAAGCTCTAGGGTTTCCATCTATTACTAAAGAGAATTTCTCACCACTCAAAATATCTTTAATTGCAGCTTGGTGGTGAGTGAAAAATGTCAGGCAAATATTTTTTCTTCCAGCCAACAACATTCTGGGCAAGAGCATATTTGTGAAGAAGAGCTAATAAAAAGCCCAAGCCATAGATAACATGAATAGGAATCACCTGAAAGCATAACAGGAGCACCAGATCATGTGAAAATTCCACAGCTTCTTCTTTCTTGTTTTTCCCAAACAGGATTTTATTGAAACCTGAGTTATCTATACTTGATTCCCTTTTCATTTCAAATGAGACACTCACTGTTCAAATATGATTTGCCTGTCAAGAGATGTCTTTTACAAACTTTGCTGTTTTTCTTTCCACACTTTTTCACAATTTTAAATTCAAGGTCGGGGCAGTCACTTCTGGCACCTGTGATCTTTGAGCAGTGAGAGTCAAAATGATGATGACAGCACCACTATATTGGCAGGAGCCAGATTTACGTGTGGACACATGCAAAACTAAATGAAAACAAACTGACTTAGGTCCACCTAACTCTGTAATATAGACCAGGCCAGGGTGAAACTCTATAATGGATGATGTAGAAAAAACATTTATATTTTTTCCAATATATTTCCTTAAGTAAATGGCAGTTGTGGCAAACCTCATATTATAATATGAGTGATGCTTACTGGTTTCAGTTAACTAGTGGGAGTGGACACGGGCACTCCACCCCCTCCCATACCCACTCCATCTTTAATCGGTTAACCAGCTACACATTATGTTTAACTGGTTAACCAATTAAACAGGATTTTATATCCCTAACTTAGACCACCGTTCATGCATTTGGCAAGCTCCCCTGACCAGTTCATAGGTGTGGGGGGGCATTACCCTGTCTCCTTTAAAACACCCTGAACCCAAGGAATAAGACTACCCTAGGCACAGGGACTGGGATTCTATGTGGCCATTAGCAGTCTGCACATGGGAAAAGGTGGGGAAGAAAGATCTCAACAACCTGGTTTAAGTTAGCACATGTGGCATGAGCGTGTCCTTTTATGTGACATTTAAACTATACCCTTGCTTTCCAAATGTTTCCAAGTGTATTCATATCATCTGCGAAAGCCTGAACTGATCAATGGATTCAGCCAAATATTTCCGCTGGATCAGTGTGGCTCCTGAAGAACCTAGATACTGAATACGGATCCCTTAGTCACTTGCAACAAAAACCCAGTTGCCACTAGCATTTGTCAATATGACCCATTTGTCCACCCTCCAGTTTACCTATGATCAGATTTTTAAAGCAAATGACCACCAGCACAAAAAACCAGCCTTTTCCCAATAACATTTCCAAGATGCAGCATCAGGTTTCTGAGCTCTGATCAAAGTATTGTCACTGAAGCTGTTCCATACTCTTCCGCAACTTTGTATTTTTCATGGGCAAAGGTGGAAAGGAAAAAAGGATGCAGTAGTTATTGAATGTCAAGTCTCAGAGGGAAGCGCTTCAGTTCCACATCCTCTTAAAGCTTCTGCTTTATAGAATTACATGGATACAAGATAATTCCAAGGCTAGGCTATATGCTGTGGGACAACTCCTGAAGTCCTCACTCTGTTTTCACATAGGGCTTGATAGTACACTACTGAAGTTAGTGGAAAGTTAACTATTGACTTCATTGGGAGGAGAAGCTGGCCATTCACCCTTAAACAAAGCAAACTTTCACTAATGTCAATGTGGATTTTGCTTTAGTAAGGACTTTGAATTTTGACCCCAAAACAGTTAGTGATTAATAAAATATTCTAATAACATTGGAGCTGCAGGTTTTATTGTAATCAATCTTAGGAGTTTGCTATAAGTCAATGATCAGTAGCTAATGTAAATGGAACAAGATGACTTTTTATCAGAGCTCTTGTTATTTTGAAAGCTCATCTGCAGTCAAAAGGGGAAAATGATCAATGATCCGAAAAGGAATAAAATGAGTTATCTTCTGCTTATGCTCCAGATCTCAGTGATTTGTAAGACATAAGAAACATAACAGCACATTTATCATCTTCGATTAATACAGAAGAGTCAAAAGTACACATCTTTTTTTTGTGAGTATGATGCCATCTCTTAGGAAAACCCTGTGGCATATTATTTCATAATTAGTCCTCACACTGCTGTTGGAACTTGGAGCCAAATCTGTCTCTGTATAACAGCATAGAAATCAAAGAAATTACATCAGGGAATAATTTGGCCCTTGGTTGTTTTTTTTTTTAAATCCTGATGGAATATTATCCCTATATAGATTATCTAAGAAAATGAAAACTCATTTGACGGAAGGTAAGTCTGCTGTTGAAAACTCTAGCTGTAGGAAGAAGGAATATAAGTCAAGGAAGAAGTCTATAACCCTAGTAAACAGTCACAAAATATTTTCCTTAGTTATTTTGGAACACTTACCAGCTAAAAGTAAAAATACATACTGTAAGCAACTATTTTCTGCACACAGGCAGATAACTTTGCCTTTCATCCCCAAAATGGCATTTTCTGATTACTTCATTACCGAAAAGAATTATTAAAAAGATGGAAACTAGGGATGTTAAAAAGTTATAAAAATATTAACCATGTAACCAATCAAAATTTTAAGGTTACACAGTTAACCATGGGGCTGCTGGCTCCTGGATCCCACACCATATAGAATTTAACTGATCAGAATCATCTTAGTGGTTAACTGGTTAAACTCTTACATCCCTAATGGGAATAGGTAATAAACCAAAAGATTTCCCTTATTATATGCTCTTTCACTGAGGTTGCTCTTAGTAAATAACACCACCAATGTACTTTATATATGGTATCTAATTGAAAAGTCAGTTGAAGTCAATGGATTTACTTCTTATTTATATCAGTGTAACAGAGCACAACATTAGGCTCACAGAGATGTGCTGGAAGGCTGGGATGGGTTTTCTCAAAACAAGAGTGGTTTTGATATAGGTTTTGTTCTACCCACACCAGGTTTCAGACATTTCAAATAAAAGGATTTATTCTTAGCTCATTTTGTTATGGGGAAATCCGGGTTGTTTTGCAAAGCTAAGTTTCAAGTTTGCAATTTGGATTGCAAAATTAAAATTAGAGTGACTCAGATCCAGGATCAGTTATGTCACCTAGGGTGGGGAAAGGGTGCTTCAAATAAAAGCACCTCTCTCACCAGTACAGATAATTCAATCTGATATGAAGAATACTGGTTCAAATAATGAACAGATACTAATGACTGAACATTTTTCTACTGCTTTGCAGGTTGGTGATCTCAGTCCAATTCCTTGTCGGCAGAAACCTGCATCACAAAAGCCACCATCGCAATCAGTGCTGTTGGAGGGAAGAAAATTCATTAGCGCCAAGTCTGAAGTACACATTAACTGTTACCCTATTCCTATGAAATGTCACAAAATGACAGATCTTTGAAGCCTATTTGCAACCACATAATGCACTTATTCAATGCATTTAGACAATCTATTAGAATGGATGGAATTCCTATGCCTCTAACATCAATGAAAATTCCATGATCAGAGAAAAGGCAAAATATGGACAGGCCCTCTTGCTGTTGCAGTCACAGTGCATATTCAGTAGGTAACAGATGTAAATCTGGTGGTCCTGTCCCCTCTGACTCTCTCTACAATGTGCAGATGGTATAGTCCCTACATATATCCCAGCCTATGGGATATAACTGGATGTTACTCCATTTATTTCAGTTGAGTTGTGCTGCTTAAAGTCCTATATATTCATAATCCAAAAGTTATACACTTCATTTTCATTAAATACAGTGAAAGCTTTGTTATCCGGCACTCTGTTAACCAGAAAACTTTGTTAACCAGCATTGCCCCCGCCACAATACTGTCACATCTTCAGGCGCACAGGCCTGGCTTGGTTTACCATGATTGGCTTAACCATTTTTTATTTAAGAAGTACCAATCATCTTTAACTCAAAATAGAAATGTGAGACCAACTGCCTCACACTACAAAACTACCAACATTAAAAACTTGAGTTTTACTATTATTGTTCATTGGTTTTTCCTCGGTTGATGGGACCCTCAGATAACTGGAATTTTTAGATAACCAGAATGCCCTAATCCCCAAGCGTGCCGGATAACACAGGTTTTACTGTAAAATATTACACTCTGAAGGAGACAGTACATCTGCACTAATAGTAAGAGCACTGGTTTGGCTTTAAAGCTGAAAGTATCAAAAGTTCTACTACAGAAGTGTTATTATACAATTCCACCACTACAGTTGAAACCAATATAAAATAGCTAGAAAATGAAATGTAAAACAGAGAGGATTCTAAACAAAATCAAGGTGTCCACCATTTTAAGAAGTCTATCAGAACAAAATTCCATCCTAGGGTTCTCACAACAAACCACTTAGCCTCTTCTCCAATGGCTGACAGTGCCACTAGAACCTCTAATGGAATTGAAACCTTGGAGTTTTAAAGTATACATCTACTTATTATTCTTACATGGTGGGAGAGAAAGAGATACAGGGGACTGGAAAGAAATAGGAATCCCTGTCATAATAGTTACATGGTGACTACTGTAGATCAGAAGTTTAGGATGGACACAATCTCCCCCCTCCCCCTCCCCCACGCACTATCTGCTTCCCCTCCCACTCCCTCTCAAATTATGAGCTCTTTTTGAGGGTTCACCTCAGACCTCCATTGACATCACTGAGCAGCTGGAAGACAATGAACCTTCCATGAGTGTGTGCTCCACCATGAAGCAACTGGTCTTTTTATGGGGTGAGTGAAACCTTGTATGGACTGAATTAAAACCCCATTGACATGGATAGGTGTGAACTCATCATCCAATTAACATAACTGTAAGCATAAGCCCCACCAAAGATAAAAGGAGTGTGTGAACCTGGCCTGGCCCAGTTTATCATATCAAAATACCAAATTTGACCAAGTACAGCATTCTAAATATCAATCCTCACTCTACACAGCAGGCCCAGAGGTTTAGATTCAAAACCCAAATTAATTCAGTCCTTTGAAAGCCTTCCTTTCCCTTCCTTTTAAGCCCTGTGATGGAGCAGTGCTGAATAGGGGCATGGGTGCAGGAACTATACCATCAGCACATTGTGGAGGGAGTCTGTGGGAACAGGAATGCCACACATATTTTTGCATATTAAATGTCTGGAAACTCCAGCTTAAGGCTTGTGGCAAGACAGTGGCCATTATAGTGGCCTGGAAACTTGAGTAACAGCTGCAGAAGGGCCACACTGAAGCCTGCTCACAGATTGAAAGGCAAAGTTCATCGTCTCTTGTCCCTGGGAGTTCCCTGAATGAAGTCCCCCAGGACTTCACTCTAGATATCTCGCACAAATGAAACCACTATTTTATTTTATGTGGCCTGCATAGACAAGACAGTTTATTGTACTGTTCTGCACATGTAAAACCAGGAGACAGATCTCCTGTTGAGTCCGATAACAGGTTTTCCACTGAAGTGAGTTTTTTTGCTTGTATTGTTCAAACAGACATGGTTTATACACATAAACATTCAGCATCAACACTCATTTTTCATTTAAAATGGTATCTGCCAGGAACACTGTTCCAAGGATTGATATAGGCTTTCATTCAGAAAATACTCTACATTTTCAGTGATGTGTTAAAAAAATTATGACAACAGATTCAATACTATGTCTCAAATATAATTATTATTTCACTGAGATACAGTTTGCTATGTGTTAGTAGGCTAACATTAATGTACATTTTTTAGACTCGCCATTAATCATAGTAAAGTAATATGGTCAAGCTCGCCATGGCATATTAAGGAACATATGACTGCCGTGGCTGACTGCATTGTTGGCTTTTAAGCTTTCTAGTATTTTATGTGGCAGGATGAGAAACATAGCATGGTACAAGCTACAGCTCTGGTTCAGATGAAATTTTCTATGAAAGGAGTGTTCAGAAGTAAACTTAAATCGAGTAGAAGCTTCAGGGGGTAGCCGAGTTAGTCTGTACAGAAAAAAAAACAACAAATGGTCTTGTAGCACTTTGTGGACTAACAAAACATGTAGATGGTATTAGAGTTCATTGGAATTAGAGTTCATCCGCAAATTCAATTCTCATGCTAATGGACTCAATCGTGATGAAGGATCGTTGGGACACTATCTACCTAACAGTCAATGAAGGTGCAAACAGCTCTTTGTATAGATTCCTATGTCAGGAAGGATACTATCAATTGTCTCTGATTCTTATCTGCTTCGTTTTAACTATCCAATCTTCATATACTTATTGATTCCCTCTACCCTCTGCTCCCTGCCTCTTCCTCCCTTCCCCTTCTCTCCTATTTATTTTGGGTCTGCACATCTTAAACTCAAAACTCCGGTCATCTGAAGAAGTGGATTGTGCCCACGAAAGCTCATGATACCATCTACATGTTTTGTTAGTCTATAAAGTGCTACCAGACCATTTGTTGTTTTAATCGAATAGGTCACTTCAATTTGGTTTTGCAATATACGTATGCTTGTTTCAACTGTAGGCTGTGTCAAAGCTGAAATTTTTTTAAGATATACATTGAAAACTAAGGACTATGAAGCTTATAAGATTTGTAGTCAACACAGAGGCATGTCCTCTCATTAGCCCTTATAAACCAAGGGGGTCTCAGCTGGGCAAAGACACTGAAGACTCAAGGGTATTTGTAATGCAAATAGGGGTTTAACACAATGTAGAAATAAACTTCCTCCCTGTGTGCTTTTACAGAGTAAAATATACTGTTGCTGCTGCCCTTGATCATAGAGGTGATGCATTTCAATGATTCAATTATTATGTTTCTCACATAAGAAAACAAGAGAAGGTGAATACCTAAAGCAGAGAATATTACTGACTCATTTCCTATGGATAGTATATGAGAAAAGAGTTTTCAGGAGGAACACAAGGATGAATTTCACAGGCAGAGGGTACCATAGGCCAGAAGCTAAGTCTTCCCTAACTCAGGCTATGGCTCTGCCCATGCTCATAATCTTTTCATTGCTATAAAAATACAGAAATTTCCCACATTCTCCACGAGTGCTTTGGAAGAGAAGAATAGTATTGTATAGTGCATGTTGGGGATTGCAGAAGGGGGAGCCAATGAAGAGATTCAGAGAAAGAGTATTTGGGACTGACATTCCAGGGAGATTATTGCAAAGGAATGCAACTCTTTTTGCATGCCAGGCTCCTCTGGTTCACCAAAGACCCAATCCAGTGCCCACTGATATCAACAGGAGTCCTTCCATTATTCCATAGGATTCAGTGGTTTGGATCAAGCTGCAGAGCCAACTGAAAACAACATCCTTATCATCCAATAATTAACCACACAGCAGCTGAGAAAGCTCCCAGGTTTGGAAAGTCTAGCATCACAATCCATTCTGTCAAACTGAGTAGATTACATAATTGAGAAAAATGTGTCTAATGCAGTTCTCATTAAATAAGAAGTTGTTACACAGATTAGGAAGTTGTGCTGCACAGTTCAGCTTGCAACATCAAATCTGGAACAAGGGTACAATTACACAAGGCCCAAGTCAATGTGTATTACCCACCTTATCCCAAACCTGTAAAACATAGGCAAATTATCACCAGCACAAACAGATAAGCAAAAATTTCATCAAAACACCTTCAAGATATTATGTAAATCAAGTGGCAAGATAATGATTGTCTAAGAGAGCTGCACAATACGTACTTAAGAGACACTTATCAAAAACAGCTCTTAGGGCTGGAATATTTTAGGTTCTCCAAAAGATGACACTTCAGGGGCAGGGTCGAGTTGGCAGGAGGGTACAGCTGGGGGTTCTGGCAGGGATACCTACAGCAAGGGTACTCACTGGCAGCGGGGGGCAGTGTTGTTCCCTGCCACAGTGTGAGGGCAGCTGGTGCAAGCCCGGGATGCCAATTATAGTCATCAGTCAGTATCTCCCTGTGGGCTGGAAACCTTGGCTTGGGTGGGTGGGATCTGGCAGCTGTGGCTGTAGGAGAATGAACCAATCAACTGCCAGTGCAGGGGCGGGACCAAAATGGGAAGCAGACCAATAGGAGCTCTTTCTGAGCTATATCCTCTGCTGTAAAAAAACCCACAACCCCAGGCATTGCCTGTTATCTGAAAAATCTGTCTAGCCAGAGGACAGAAGCTCAAAAATGAGGCAATTTCCAGGAACACACTGAATTATTGTAAGCCTAACAGCTTTATTGTACAGGACCTGGCCCCCCACCCCCAACTAGAGAAGCTATATGCTCAGACTTTGAATAATACTGCACAGAAGATCAACAGAGAAAAAAAAAAAAAAAAAAAAAAATTGGTAATCAATATCTGGCTCTTTGGTTCATGATTTACACAAGAGAAGCATAAACTATTGCCACGGGGAAATACAACTGCTGAAGAGGGCCCTCACTGGATTTTTGCCACTGGGCTGTACTGCTACTGAAGTTAGTGGGGTCCCAACTGGACCCTCTAATAAGTGGATAAAATAATTAAAATTCACCTTTCTGGCATAAATAACAATATGTGGGAAGCTACAGTGGCCATGAAAAAGTAATACCCAAAGGACAGAATTTGGAAGAGAAATGGATGATTCAACAAGAAAATAAGATATTTTACAAGCAGAATACAAGTCACAAGCACAATTAGCAAACAATATTACTCTTTCCTGTCAAACCTATGGGAAAACCTGTGACATCATGGACTGGATCCTTTAACCCTGTAGGAGTTCACAAATGCTCTTTCCAAAGTAATTATCTCTAATAAGATGATCAACCAACCACCCAGGTGTGTTTAGTCAGAAGCACATGAATACAGTTTCAAAGGTTACACTCTATTTTAATAATACTGTGGATATTTGAAAGACAAATGCATCATGTATCGAAGAGTCAGATTTGATGAATCCCAAGTGGCTTATCAATTAAGCATCTGTTTAGATTTTAAAGAGTCAAATGAACATGTAAACCTTGGTGATGCACTGGTAGCATTTTCTACCCCTAAAATGTAGTTGTCACTTGATGAGCTTGTATAGATCT
Source organism: Rafetus swinhoei (assembly GCA_019425775.1). NCBI lineage: Eukaryota > Metazoa > Chordata > Testudines > Trionychidae > Rafetus > Rafetus swinhoei. The sequence goes on along the minus strand of CM033439.1, from coordinate 40,158,089 downwards.
CTGCTGGAATTATGTCTGTGATGCTGGCAGACAAGATGTCTATAGCCTCGACAAGAGCTGATATCAGCCAAGCACTGACGAATTCATTGCTCGAAACTGTTCTGTTTCACCTGTGTGATAGTATGATAAAGATGAATACTGAACTTATAACAATGTATTTAGTGTTTAGACTTTGTGAAATATCTGTAAGTTGCTGCATGCATTAATCTCACTTATAATATGTAAGCAGGGTCAGGATAAGCTCTACCCTGACATCTGTTGGTGAACTGTGGCAAGTCAGGGTCAGGATAAGCCCTACCCTGACATCTGGGGGTGAACTGTGGCAAGTGATGCAAAAAGACTTCAGGGGCTGATTCATTTGCATAGGCACGCCCACCCTGCCTAGTATGTGCTCTCAGCAGCCAAATGGTCACTTTGGCCACTGTGGGATCTCAAGTTTCTCTGTTATTGAGGCAGGGGGGATAAAGTGTTGTTACCCTGATTATGTGAATCAAATAGTGGAACTGTTTCACCATAAACTAAGTAGCACTCGCTAGACAAGGGGCATGGGTTCCAAACCCAATCAGACTGAGAGAGGTCTTTGTACCTGGTGGTGAGGGCCCTGTTTAAGGGTGCAAAACACACTGATTGCACCTCCTTCTCTCTTGCTGGCTTCACTGTGGGCTAATGGTGCACTTTGCACTTGCACTTTGCACTAAAGAGAGCCTGGTGCCATACTGCTGAAGAGCTGAAATCACTGTTGCTGAGCTTCTAGCAAAGCAGATCATGGGACAGCTAGCAGAGCAGTTTGCAGGGGCGACTAATGGACGCAGGCGAGTGGCTGGTGGGGATGACTGATGGGCGGCCGGTGGAGCAGCTGTGGGACCTACCAGCTGGTGGCCAGGGCGGCCGGTGGAGCAGCTGCAGGCTGGCGGAGCAGACACTGCTCTGTGGAACGGCTGGAGCAGCTCACAGGACAGCAGGTGGAGTGTGGTGGAGTGATTTGCGTCAACAGCGGCAGCAGAAACCTACGGAGAGGTGGAGCCGCCGGTGGACTGCATAAGGTGTATCAACCCCTGCCCCTCCATTGCACCCAGGTTGGGGTGGTAAAACCCTGTCAGGTGAACTTTTGAACCCTGGGGCGGCACTGACCCGGAGCAGAGACTTTGGGGGTATTGGACTTTGGGACCTTGGGTGATTTTGGGGTTGCTGGACTCGAGAAACTTTTGGGGTGTGGGACTTTTGGGGACCTTGGGTGATCTGTGGCTGGGGGGTTGGTCTTTGCTCATGTCTGGTTTATGAATGAGTTGTGGTGTTTTCCCACTTCAATGCTGATGTTGGTTACGTTGTGTTATTAAAGATTTGCTGCTATACCAAGGCTCTGTGCTTGCGAGAGGGGAAGAATTGCCTCTTTGAGGCACCCAGGTGTGTGTGTAAGATTTCCCAGGTCACTGGGTGGGGGATCGAGCCCGCATTATATTATGTTGTTGGGAGGAGACCCCTAGATATTGAACCCGGCCCTTGCTGCAATTAGCTTGTCCTGGCAGAAGGGTTACAATATCATAATCATATGCTATAAGGCAGTGGACACCAACCAGTAGATCGGGATCTACTGGTAGATCTTGGAGCCTCTGACAGGTGATCCTGACTGGTTTGGCCAAGAAGCTATCAAGTGCTGGTACTTCAGTTGCCCCTCCATCCACTATCATGCTGCTCCTGCCCTCTGTCTTGGAGCCTCCTGTTTGCGTGCAGGGTGGGGGAGAGAGCAGAGGGGATGCTGACGTCAGGGTGTTCCTCCCCCCCCCCCCGACTTCTGTACCCTATCTCCACACAGAGAGAAGGGGATGGAGGGAGCTTGGCAATGCAAATCTCTGTCACTCTCACACACTGTGGCTACATCTACACTGCGGGCTTCTTGCGCAAGCACTTTTTGTGGAAGAGATCTTCCACAAAAAGTTCTTGCGCAAGAGCGCATCCACCCTGCCATGTGCTTTTGCACAAGAGATGTGCTTTTGTGCAAGAGAGTATCCACACTGCCATGGATGCTCTTGCGCAAGAAAGCTCTGATGGTCATTCACAGAATGGCCATCAGAGCACCTGTGCTTTTTCCAGGGAACCATGCTGTCCACACACGCCTTTTTGCGCAAGAGCTCTTGCGCAAAAAGGCTTCTTCCTCATAGAAAGAGGACTAACTCTTGCACAAAAAGCCCTGTCTTCTGATGATCTACTGTACTTTTTCTTGCACAAAAATGTGCTTGTAGTATGGACGCTCCGCGAGTTTTTGCGCAAAACCAGCTGGTTTTGCACAAAAACTCTGCAGTGTAGATGTAGCCTGTGTGTGTGTCTGTCATTCTCACACACGCTGTCCTTCACTCTCATCTACCAACCCAACACATACGTGGGGTGGGGATGTTGTTACTTCTTTTACTGCTTACAAAGTGTGTTACTTTTGGTTTTTGACTGGTCTGTGCATTTCATAATTTTCATTTCTCTCTTACACGTAAATTTAATTCTTTGAGTAGTGAGTTATAAAATGCCAAACCTGTTGTGGCTGGAGTAATTATCTCTTTGGTAATTGCTGCTTCTGGAAGTGGCTGGCATCTCCCTGCAGCCCCTGAGAAAGGCAGAGCAGGGTGTCCCCACATGATGTCCTTGCCTGCAGACACCACTCCTGCACCTCTCATTGATCAATAGGAGGGAACCGGGGCTAGTAGAAGCTGTGGGCTCAGTACCTGTATATGAGGGGCAGCACATGGCACCAAGGAGCCATTGCTGTACATGCCAGCTGCTTTCAGGAGTGGTGCACAGCCAGGCAGGAGTAAGCCTGCCTTAACCCACTCCTCCATCACCCGGAAGCCATCTCAGTTAAATGGTGCCCAGCCACAGCCTGCATCCTGAACCCCTGTCCTAGCCCTGAACCTCCTTCTGCACCCAACCTCCTGCCCCAGATCTGAGTCCCCTTGCACCCAAACTCTTTCCCAGAGCTTGCACCCTGAACCCCCTCCTGGATCCCAATCCTCCACCCCGGGCTAAGCCCTGAGCCCCTCCCACACTCCAAACCCCTTGTCCCAAGATCAAAGCCTGCACCCCAACCTCTTACCCCAGCCTGGTGGGAGTGAGTGAGGACGGGGGAGGAAGGGGAATGGAGTAAGCAGGGTGAAGCCTCAGAGAAGGGGTGGAGCAGGGGCCGGGCCTCAAAAAAGGTGGGAAGGAAGTGGGGCAAGGGTATTTGGGTTTTGAGGTAGATCTTACATTGCACTAAAATTGAAAAAATGATCTTGTGGTTAATAGTTTGGAGACCACTGCTATAAGGAAATATTTAAATTTTTGCTTGTAACTGTAAAAATGTTTTCTCTGGAACTATGAACCCACTCAGCAGAGCTTGCCATCTGCCTATCAAAAGGTTTATCAAGTAAACCATAAATAAATAAAGAAGCCATTGGAAGAGATCACAAAAAAGACTTTGTTAACTGTCCTCTCATGCCTGTGAAGAAGCAATGTGAAAAAGGGCTTGTCTCATCAGCTTGGATGCTGGAAGAAGGGAATAAAAACGGCTGACAAGAACATTTTTCATCTTTTGCTGTTTGGACTCTCATAGGGCCAGTGCTATGAAATAGAAGCAGAGACCTCTGAAGTCAGCCTGGATTACTCTAAAAAACATTCAGAGCTGATGCAACAACTCTGTCACCATTTGAAATCAGAGAGTGCAACTTATTTCTCTATGCATGTGTACCTGCTTTAACTTTGTAATCATGCTCATTTATCTTCTTAGTACATAAATCCTTAGGTAAGTTTACAATAAGAGCAGTTACAAGTGTAGTCTTTGGAGTGAGAGTGTAGACACAACTTGACATGGGGTAAATGATTGCTCTTCTGCGACTGGAAGCAACCTGAATATTTTGTGATCTTTTGTATATAACAACCATTGATCGCCAAGTCCAGCTTTCTGGGTGGAAAGATAGACTGGAATGCCCAAGGGGACTGTTTGAGACTCCATGGTAAGACTAGTATAATGCTTTAGGTGTTCACTAGCATTACTGGTTAGGGGAAATCTAATTATAGATCAGTTTGGGATCTCTGCCTTGCATCCTGACAATCTGCCCTGAGGTATGGCACTCAGAGTCATGAGCCACTCCAGAAGTGCATGGCAATGATTCACTCCTGGCTTCTCCAACCTGCTGGACCAAGTATATGGGGATTTAGCTTAAGTGATGAAATCTACTTAACAGGCTGCACATCTCTACTATGGCATTGGAAAACTGATGCTGAGTATGCACTAGGAAAACACCCACCCTGTGAGCAACAGCTTTTTCCAGAGAGGAAAAGCTCTCTATTGGACACACAAGAGATTTTATTAATCCCGACCTTGTTCTTTAACTTTATAAATGAAGAATTAAGTAAACCTTGCATTTCAAGTATGAAAAAAGCAGGCCAAAACCAACCAGATTATCTAGTCATGCCTGACCAATCTGATTAGCTTCTATGATGAGGTAACTGGCTCTGTGGACATGGGGAAGTCAGTGGATGTGATATACTTTGACTTTAAGCAAAGCTTTTGATACCGTCTCCCACAATATTCTTGCCATCAAGTAAAAGTAGTATGGATTGAATAAATGGACTGTAAGGTGAATAGAAAGCTGGCTAGTTTCAGGCCCAATGGGTAGTGATCCACAGCTCAATGTCTGGTTAGTTTCAAGTAGAGCGTCCCAAGGATTGATTCTAGGCCAGGTTCAGCAAGGACAAGTGCAGAGTCCTGCACTTGGGACAGAAGAATCCCAAGCACTGCTACAGGCTGGGGACCGACTGGCTAAGTAGCAGTTTGGCAGAAAAGGACCTGGGGATTACAGTGAATGAGAAGCTGGGTTTGAGTCAACAATGTGACCTTATAGCCAAGAAGGATAATGGCATGTTAGGGTGCATTAAGAGGAGAATTTTCAGCACAGAAAGGCTGTTCTCAGTACAAAACACTTTACGCCTGGGTCTCAACAAAGATGCTAATTACCTTACCCATTACAAAGATAGCTTCCCCAATTATCACCTCTAATATCATTAACTCACAGACATTAACCTCCCCCGCTCATCCTCCCTCTGTTCTGAAATTTGATTTGTCCTTTTTATATGTGTTCACTTTTTTTGATTGTATCTCTTTGGTATATATGGTCATGCCAATTTTCTTCCACAATTTGACCTGAGGAAGTGGGTCTGGCCCACGAAAACTCATCACCTAATAAACCATCTTGTTAGTGTTTCCTAATATCTAATCTAGACCTCCCCCACTGTAACTTGAGACCATTGCTGGGGGGTTTTCTGCCATCTGTCACTACTGAGAACAGCAATAGAGATGTAGCCATGTTAGTCTAGTCTAGCTGAAACAAAAAGCAGGACTATGTAGCACTTTAAAGACTATTTCACTAGGAGGGTGGTGAAGTACTGGAATGGGTTACCTAGGGAGGTGGTGGAATCTCCATCCCTAGAGGTTTTTAAGTACCAGCTTGACAAAGCTCTGTCTGGGATGATTTAATTAGGATTGGTCCTGCTTTGGGCAGAGGGCAGGACTCGATGACCTCCTAAGGTCTCTTCCAGCCCTAGGATTCTATGATCTACCTCAATATTATCATGAAGCTGAAAAGGCTGAAAGTAAAGCTCAATGAAAACAATATTGTGGCTTTGGATTCCAATTTCTGATACTTATTCTTCCCAAACCCAAGTGACATTCCTACAGAGAGACAGCACAGGCTTTGATCAGCGTGGAAGATCAATACATTCCATCATTTTGTTTTAGTTCCTGGGGTTGACAATATGCATTTAAGGGGGCTGACATAAGTCACACTATTCAAATCCAATGACAATAATTCTGTTCACTTAGGGCCCATACAAAAGCTCACTGAAGTCAATGGAACTCTCTCTTTATTGATTTCTGTAAATGTACATCAACCCTTTGTTGCTTAAGGTTCAATTGCTCCATGTAATGAAACTATTGTCATGAGTTACTGTTCACTGTTGTAAGTACAGGTTCTACAGTCAGATCATTAGTATATATAGTGGATGTACCCTGAGCTGACAGAGCTAGCTTCACAGCAGGGCTAATTATTATAGATTATTTAAAATAAAAAATTAAAAATATATTATTTTTCTTTAAAACATTTTTTATTTAAATATACTTTTCCTCCTAAAAACAAATCTGTTTAAAATTAAATCAGAAATTATGGTAACCTCTATTAAGGTATAAACTTATAATAACTATTAAAAACAGCTGACTAAATAAATAAAAATATGATGTATTAATGAGCCTTCCCCAAACTTTAGTAAGTTTGCTCAGGATTTGTATCAAGTTGCATTTGGGGGGCAATTGGAATTCAATGAAAATGCACAAAAACAACATTTTATAATTGTTTTATTAGTTAAACAAAATTACCTTAAATGTACTTGGATACATAAAAAGAAAAAAGTAAATTAATCAAAATATGGTTCACATTTAAAACTAATAGATGTATTAAACATAGCAAGGATTAACAGTAGTTCATGATTGTTTCTGGTTACCATGAGCTAAATGTTCAAATGTATTGAGGTATTTAAAGATATAGATAGTGCTTTGTGGGATTTTCAAAGCACCAAACCAGGTTATGTCTTATGTGTTGAAATCAATGGGAGTTAAGCACTTCACCTAAATGTGAAAATCTCATGAGCCAGCTATCTGCATCTTTAGGAGCCTAAATATCTTTGGAAATCTGGCTTTATCTCCCTCAGCTTTTTAGAATAACTACAGCTCATCCCCTCACACCCGGGCATTATTCAGAGATTCCAAAAGAATAACAAGCTTTCCTGCTTTTTATAGCTCCCAGTCATTTTTGCAACTTTGAGCAGACTAGTCCAAGTGAAGCAAATGATCTTTCTTCACCTCCTGTTTAAATCAAACCAAAAGTAATTAAGGCAAATAATCTTCTGCACCACAGAAAATGAATGTACTTATGTTAGGGAAAATATAAATACCAGCATTCTCTCCATGGTAAAGACTGAAAATAATATACTTTCTGAACTTGTTTCTTCTTATGTATCCTGTACATGCAGATACATCTTAAACAATTTTAAGATGTTGTTTTTGTGCATTTTAATTGAATTCCAATTTCCACCCAAATGCAACTTGACACAAATCCCAGATAAAAAATTAAGAAATGCATCAGCCATCATTTTCTAAAAAGAATAGGAATAAATGTATATTGAAATACATCATTGCTTAAACAAATGTGCATATATAGAGTGAATCCTCCTGGTTAGCAAAAAGACGTACCAAATTTAGGCTTTAGTTAGTTGCAAATCAACATATTGTGGTTTTCCCAGCCAATGAGAATAAACCTTTCTTTAGGCAAATAACTGAACAGGACAAATGCAAACAAGATTAAAATCAATGATTTAAATCAAGGTTTCCTGCTTGCTGGTTTAAATTATGATTTTAAAATAATCAGTGTTGTACAGTAATTTGATTTAAAAATCAATCCACCCTGCTTCACAATATTATTGTATTGGCTCTGAAATGTTGCTTCACATACTACTATTATGTTCCATGCAGAGAATTATCTTGTGAGCGCCAAAAACTTGCAAGTAATAGAGCCAGGGATAGAAACAGGGTTCCCTTCTCATTCCCCAGCATCACACTCTTACTACAGTAAAAGAACAACTCAAACAGCAAAGTTCAGCCCTCTGAAGCACTATATCGACCGTAAGCTACTAAGACAATAGAAACCAGTTATGGAATATTCCCTTGCATTATTCATCATGACAGCATTCATTATCAGCCATTTTGGCTTTTGATGCCACAGCAATGGAAGAGGATGGGGAAATGAAATGTTGGACCATTAACCAGAAACTTTTTGCCTCCACAGTGCCTCCTTGTTGGACATGTTGCATATATTCCTATTAATGCTGGCCTCGGATAAATGGCTGAGGAAACGGCCATGTTCTCACCATGCTTGGCACACATCTTTTGCTGTGTCACATTGGCTATACTGCCAGCCTTAAGCATTCCAACCTCATGAGGCAGACCTCAAAAATCATAGAGATTTGTTTAAGAAGCATGACTTTAGAGAGAAAAAAAGACAGAAAGATCTTTTCATTTGCCTTTTGGCTTCTAAGCTTTTATGACACACTTACATCATGTTTACAAGCTTTTCTCCAAACCATGAAGATTAGAACTGTACTTTGAAATGAAAGCTGAGATTTTCATGCAGTCTCACAATTCCAGCATCTGGGACTTTAAGAAAGCATACAAAATATCACAAGACTTCCAATAAAACAGAGTTAAGGGAGCAGACTCCCCTTGGTTTCCCCTGTGAAGTGGGGTTGGGAGCAACCATTTCTTTCTGAGCAAAGAATCTATATGAAACTTCCTGGAGATTCCTCTCTCCTACATAGGTTATTTCCACAGAGGAGGGTCCAGCATGAGGACAATCTAAATATAATCATTCCTTAGTAAGTACCATGATCAGCCTAACACCTATTGGGAAACTTGGGATGTTGTTACTCCAACTTCTTTGGCATATTTTTTTTCAAAAGCTCTTTTCTTTTTGGTTTCAAAAATAGAAACCTTAAGGGTTCTCTGCAAAGTACCAATTGCAATTTATTTTGTAATTCATACATAAAGCATATTTTAGTGGTGGTGCCTGATTATTTTTTAAACCACTGCTATATACATAGATATAATATTAAACAGATTTGTAGCCAGTTATAAAAGCACAATACAATAATGAGAGTTCCTACCTTTTTCAGGAACCGGACCCCATAGGTAAATATATAAAGGTAAAATGTAAATCTCCACCTGAAAAAAGTAAAACAGATTGACACTATGATACTAAGTTTACATATTTTGCAGCACAACATCTAATCTCCTAATGCATCATAAGATTAATGTATATTGGCCAATCAAACCATTCTTTTCATCCAGAAGATTGCTGTCAAGGCCCTAGTGACTAGAAGCAAAGTTCTTGCGGAGACATGCTTAAATCCTGCTGAAATGAAGGGGTGTCAAGCACTTGCTTAAAATTAAGTACATGTTTAAGTGATTTCCTGAATCTGAGCCCTAGTATTCTGTCTCTTTTTATGCAATTAAGTTCTTTAGGACATATTTGCTTCCTTTGGCCCATGCTGAAGGGCGTTTTGCCTGAGTGATGATTGCAAGATTGGGTCTTTGGCTACAAAGCAACTGCTAGAGCACCAAATTCTAACTGACTTCCTTATGTTCAAAGAACTTTAATTTTCATTTTAAACTTAATACAAAACTTAATATAAAACTCTCCCTGTTGTCAGTGCTTTTCAACTACCTGCCCTTCTCATATCTCAGCACAAACAAGAGAGGGTTCTATGCTTTCAGCAACGAAAACATATGGTAAATTAGATTATTATAATGTTCCCTGCTGTAGGGAAGAGCATCAGCCAAGTGAGCCGGGAACTCTGTAATGGGCTCTAACTACTAGTCCCTGGAGTGGGCGATGACTTGTCCCTAGAGGTCTCAGGTGAACAGCCGATAAGCATACCTGCCAATCCACCCCAAAAGTTTATAATTGAAAAATGTTCCAAACTTTCCCACTCTGCAATACCTTTGACACAGTAAGTCTATCTATCCTTAGGGAGCAACAGGGAAAGCACAGACTGAGCCTGGAGTTGAGGAGTGCACCAGTGCAGTGTAGTGCTTTGTGAAGATGCTACCTATGTCAATGGCAGAGCTTCTCCCATCAGCATACATACTTCACCTCTCCGAGAGGAAGTAACTATGTCAATAGGCAAAGCCCACCCATTAACACAGTGCTGTCTACTCAGGGTTTTAGGATGGAATAACTGTGTTGCTCCGGTGGATTTTCCACCCCCCTGAACAATATAGTTACACCAACATAAGCTGGTAGTTTAGAGCAAGTCTAAGATGCAACAAAAAGGCAAACCAAAGTCCCATCTGCACCTAGGATTGCCAGATGGTCTTCCCCAAAATACTGAACACACAGGCTAAAAATTTGTCGAGCAAAAAAACCAAAAAACCCACACATCCTGTGTGGCTACTACCAAGAGCCACCAAGCTGGGAACAAAGGGGGAGGCAGCAGAGCCTGCTACCTAATGCTATACTTAGATTTCCAAAAAGTATACTTAGATTTCCAGAAAGCCTTTGACAAGGTCCCTCACCAAAGGCTCTTGTGTAAATTACATGGCCATGGGATAAGAGGGAAGGTCCTTTCCTGGATTGAGAACTGGTTAAAAGACAGGAAACAAAGGGTAGGTATAAATGGTAAATTTTCAGAATGGAGAGGGGTAACTAGTGGTGTCCCCCAAGGGTCAGTCCTAGGACCAATCCTGTTCAACTTATTCATAAATGATCTGGAGAAAGGGGTAAGCAGTGAGGTGGTAAAGTTTGCAGATGATACCAAACTGTTTAGGATAGTCAAGACAGAAGCAGACTGTAAGGGACTCCAAGAAGATCTCACCAAACTGAGCGACTGGGCAACAAAATGGCAAATGAAATTTAATGTGGATAAGTGTAAAGTAATGCACATCGGGAAAAACAACCCCAACTATACGTACAGTATGATGGGGGCTAATTTGGCTATGACAAATCAGGAAAGAGATCTTGGAGTTATCGTGGACAGTTCTCTGAAAACTTCCACACATGTGCAGCGGCGGTCAAAAAGGCAAATAGGATGCTAGGAATTATTAAGAAAGGGATAGAAAATAAGACCCAGAATATCTTACTGCCCCTGTATAAAACTATGGTACGCCCACATCTTGAATACTGTGTACAGATGTGGTCTCCTCACCTCAAAAAGATATTTTGGCCTTGGGGTTCAGAAAAGGGCAACTAAAATGATTAGGGGTTTGGAATGGGTCCCATATGAGGAGAGGTTAAAGCGACCGGGACTTTTCAGTTTAGAAAAGAGGAGACTGAGGGGATATGATAGAGGTGTATAAAATCATGATTGGTGTGGAGAGGGCCGATAAAGAAAAGTTATTTATTAGTTCCCTAAATAGAAGAACTAGAGGACACCAAATGAAATTAATGGGTAGCAGGTTTAAAACTAATAAAAGAAAGTTCTTCTTCACACAGCGTGTAGTCAACCTGTGGAACTCCTTGCCAGAGGAGGCTGTGAAGGCTGGGACTATAATAGAGTTTAAAGAGAAGCTAGATAATTTCATGGAGGTTAGGTCCATAAAAGGCTATTAGCCAGGGGATAAAATGGTGTCCTTGGCCTCTGTCAGAGGCTGGAGAGGGATGGCAGGAGACAAATCGCTTGATCATTGTCTTCGGTCCACCCCCCCTCTGGGGCACCTGGGGCTGGCCACTGTCGGCAGACAGGATACTGGGCTAGATGGACCTTTGGTCTGACCCGGTACGGCCGTTCTTATGTTCTAAAGCAGAGAGAGGCAGACCCTGGGGCAACACAATGGCAGGGCGGGAAGGGGGGGGGGGGCGACCATGGGTAGGAAGGTGACTCCCCCATAGCCAGGTCTTTGGGTGTCCCAGTGGGAAGAAGCAGAAATTCCACCCCAGTCAATTTTGGCTGAGAGCCCATGGAAGGCGCCTAAACACAACTACAAAGCACCTGCGGTGCCACTACGCACTTGAACAGCGCTCAGGAGCAGGGACAGGGCTTCTCCTCCTCCCCAAGGTGTCACTTCTCCTCAGACACAATCAGCTGAGGGCTCCCAGCGCCGATTGCACCCCGCCTCCCAGGCACTCCCCACACCCGGCTTCTACACGTAACCACAGGCTGGGAGACGGGGCCGCGATCGGTGCTGGGAGCCTGTGGTTGCGTGCAGAAGCCGGGCGGGGGAGTGGCTGGGAGTCCCAGCCACTCCCCCCAACCCCACCAGGCTTTTGCACGCTACCACAGGCTCCAGTGCCAATCACAGCCCCGCCTTCCAGCCACTCCCCCTGCCCCTGCCAGGCTTCCATCCGGCACCCAGCTGGAAAAACAAAAAATACCCGACATTGCACATGTCTGGTATTTTCTGAAATTTTTAACGGACAGAGGGCACAAAAACCAGACAGTCCAGTAGAATACCGGACACCCGGCAACCCTACCTGCACCACTGGGAGCCTGACTACCCAAAGAAGTCAGAGTGAATCAGCCTGAATCAGACAACATCTGCCAGGAAAACAGGAGCCAAATCAAGCCAGAAAACAGAGCCAAAGAGCTGCAATCCAGCCAGAGACAAATGAAGAAAGAAGGAAGCCAACCAGAATTGACCCATGATTACCTGCTAGCCCTAGGGCCTGATTCAGAAAATACAAGTCACTGGGAAGTGGGTGGAGATCTGGGCAAGGCCTAACACAACATATCTTCTGGAGGAAATTCCTGGATTCCTGAAAGAGGCATGTGTAGCAACACACATGGGAGGTAAACACCAGGGGCTTTTCAGTTAGGGTGCTTACTGCAGGTATAGTGTCATAAGGTGACATTGGCCATTAATGAGGAAAGAAGCCACACACTTCTAACTGGGGTTTAAGAGAGGGCATTTGGACCATATAAGTGGTACAGCCCAACAACATAGAGAGTCAGTCTGGAAAAGGGCAGAGGAGAACTACTTGGTTCAGAGAAAGGGCAGCAAAGACAAAGAAACTGCAGGAGGTCCTGGAAGGAAGCAGTGGCTGGTTCCTGGGGGAAGGCTCAATGCAGGAAAGCAGCAAAGACTTTTAGCAGCAAACTAAAAAGCTGGGAGAGCCAAATGGCAGAGAGAGGCAGAGAGAGAGACAGTAGGCAGGAGAGGGCTGAGAGTCAGGGTGGGCCCATGGGAAAGTGTGGGATTGCACTCTCACTAAAAGGACTGGGGTGGGTTTTCTGGTAAACATACAAGAGAGGATCAAAGAAGAGCCCAGTGTGTGGTATGTGCTCTTTTGATGGACTATACAGGATATGGAATTTTAAGGACGGTATACACGGGGTACTAGAATGGAGTATTTTGGAGGGGCTTCTGTTATAGAGTATTTTGAATTATGTTTTCATAAGAAACCAAACACCTGGAAAGGTATAGATAGGTATAGATAGGAGAACTATTGTGACGTTATTGTAGACTCTAAAGGAGGAGAACAGAGATAGGTACACTCGTATCTCAGCCTGCTGCGGGACCACCTTATGACAAATAATTTGGGCTCAAGATGGATGGATTTAAATCCAAGTGATTTAAATCACTGGATTTTAGTCATAATGTATAATGTATTTTTTCCTGTCTTTGAGAGAACATTATCTAGGGAGGTGGTGGAATCTCTGTCCTTAGAGGTTTTTAAGGCTTGATTTGAGGCTTGAAGCCTTGGCTTGGATAATTTATTTGGGGTTTGTCCTTCTTTTTGCTAACCGGGAAGTTATCTAACTTAAGTTACATTTATTCAGATTATTAATTTTTACATTTTTTACTAACTTATCACATGGCAAATTTACTAAATGATTAAATTTTACTTGCATTTTATATCAAGCACTATTTGGGAGGGAATTCAAATTCAATTACAAAATGAACACAATTGATTTATTTTTGTTAAATAAAACTACCCTAATAGTTACAGATAAATAAGGGGGGGAAAAGCTTTACAAAAAATTTATCAAAACTTGTGTTTAAATTTTAAACTGATTTATTAAAATGAAGCATTTTATGTAGATAATGAACTGAATTGATTATTTCTGGTCAGCATGTCCTTCAAGATTTTAGAATTAGTGGATCTTATCCTGTCACAGTTTTTATTCAAGTTTAGAAAAGGAAACCAAGCTTTCCTGTTTTGTCAGCCCCAATTGATTTCTTAACTTTGAATGAACTAGCCAATGAATTGAAAGAGCTGAAATGAACATAATAATCTTTCTATACCTGCAGAAGAAGCTAATTTCCTCAAGATGTTTTGTTTTATTTTTAGCAAACAGGTTCTGGTTGCTTAGTCAGTGACTTCCAGTTGTTCAGAGATTTGACTTTTTTAAAACTTGGCAGTAAATATGTACTATTTAGCATTTTTTTGTGTAATTTAAATTATTAATATCTTATCATAAGTTTAGGCCTTGATATGGGATGTCAATTTAATATTAAATATAATTTAAATAAACCTTGTCTTTTAATTTAAATTAAAAACATCCTGAGTTTCATTAACACTTGATACTAACTTTCACTAGTTGATATTAGAGATGTTTTATTGCTCCAGTAAAATGTTTGCTCAGTAAAATTGCTTGATTGCTGTTAATTGCCTCTGAAGCATATTAGTGGATTTTTGGGGCAGATTGGAAGGCACATAAGGGGAGGTCAGGCTACCAGTCAGTATACAAGCAACTAAAAGGAAAGGTCAGATCTAGTTCACAAAAATATCATAAAGGACAAATTGGGCAGATAGTGTGTGTAAAAATGCCAGTGAGATTCAAAATGTGAACAGAAGCAGCCTCTTGTTCATCTGTAAGACAGGGAGCTACAAAAATGAAATTGCTTAATTGGTATTACACAAATATTGGTCCTTTCAAGAACTCCATAGTACCAGCAACATAGCAGTATCTTTCATGATGCCAGGCTACTCAGGAACTGCTGTAAAGCCTAGTATTCAAGTAAAGAATATTACCTCTGGTATTGGAAAGTCTTCTAATCATGTGCCGGTAAGAAATAGCAAGGATAGCAAGCTGAAGGAATGTAAGAGTTTCCTTATGAGCCAGGTCCTAGGATAGCAAACCCTGTTCCATAACTACGCAGCCATGCAATTCATGTGCAGGAGTTTGCAGGACTGTGCCAATGCAAATCAACCAATGGGAATAATTCAGAACTATGATGCTTTCCTCCATGGAAAATATTACTGCTGAGGCCCTTCCCCTTCCTCCCCTGCCCAACCTTCTGTCACACTCATAGAAAATATGAGAAGTTACAATAACTGCCTTTCAGTGATAATTGTCCACTTTAAGAAGCCCACCACAGAGAAAGAAAGCTCTTAACTTGAGATGTAGAAATCCAGGAACACTGACTTTCAGTTGTGAATGTGCACCTCATTTTGCATGGGGACCATTATTTTGAAGAGAGAACACTGAATTATCCTGAAGTTTAATGGAAGACAGAACAAAACTTCCACTGACTTTAGTGGCACACGGACCTCTCTTATATTCTTATTACACAAAACTGGGAGCCAGAATTCATGATAAATTCTATCCACAATGAGTTAGTCAACAATCTATAGGGTTGGACAGGTTGTTATAAAGAAAAATTATGTTGAAGAATGACAGAATCTGTATCAATCAACTTTTGCAATAAATTACTCAGCTCTAGCAGTAGAACATCTTAAGCTTGCTCTCCAAACATGTGAAATAGCACCGCAAAAGGTTTTCTGATGCTTCATGTCAGGCAGCTTCTTTTCCTAATGGCTTCAAAGGAAATCTTGCCTGCTTTCACACCAAGAATGAAATCCTGGTCTCCTACATAAAGTCCATAGATTCTCCCACACCATTTATTTGTATTGTTTTACTGCTAGTTGAAACACCTGAGACCACTGTCAGGGTAGACACAGTCATATGACCTATATAATTAATAATAGCAATGTTAATACTGTAGCCCTGAATCCATTTAGGTCTAGAAAAAATGTAAGTGGTTTAGCTACTTAAATAATCAATTGACTAACAATTAACATGCAGTATCCAGTGAAGCTTAACTGCTACATGGTCTATTACACAGTCTGCAAACATCAATGACCTTACTAATCAGATGGTATTTAATTGATATGTCTTATTAAATCTAAATAGGACTAATAATTAATATTAGAGGTGTGTTAAATATTATTAATGTATACTAAGTTCTCTAAAATCTGCATTCAATTTAATTTATAGGTGGGACGGTTTAAAGTGAGATTTATGAACCATTACAGCCTGAAGAAATACACGGACACCAAACTGATATTAGCACTTTTCCTACAAATAGTCTGAGAACTGGAACAGACATGATCAGTCTATAAGATGACAGACCCATCAGCAGCTAAATTGTGGATTTACCACTAGCCCTGAGCAAGAAGCTGCATGTAACTATGTTGCCACAGGTGCAGACCTGGGATTGAATTATGATTCAGTTCTGTGCCTGGTTTCTTATCTTTCTCAAGAGAGAAAGTAATGTGAGCCAGCCTGTACAACGCCCTCCTCCCCCCAGGCCATCCTATGGTGTGGGAAGGAGAGTAACAAGGCCATGGAATATTCTCTCACACTGTGCTTTGACCCTTAATGATGGTAGCCCATGTTACCATCGTCACAATCCATAATAAAGCCAGACTGAAGTATGACTATGGATGCTCTTGTAGCTAATTTGAAAAAGTTAGTTTGCTCTAAATGGGTCACCAATTCCATCACGGATTCAATAATTTCTGGGAACACAGTAAAGATCTGTAGTGCAGGAGAAAGAGACAGGGGTGTGACAAGCAGAACAAGGGAACCTGAAGCATTTCTCCAAGGAAGATATGTTTGGAGATGGAAATGACTTGGCTCAGCTCTGTTTGCAATTCATTACACATTTTGCCTGCCACAGGCACTTTTCAGTTACATGTTGTACGGACTGCAGATGCATCAAAACCACTTGGCAAGATACTGGATACAGGAGAAATGAGTTTTCTTGGTTCTGTTATAGGGTAAAAAAGCAAGCCCCATGTTTAAGTTCTTCCTTTATGACTGTTTGGTGGTGTCAAACATAGACAATACACAGATAGTACCAAGCCCTGCAGTCAGTGTCTCTGTAAATCAGAACTCAAGCTGGCTTTGCTCGAACATGTAAAGGTTTAAATGATACGGGCTGCATCTAGACTGGCATGATTTTACGCAACAGCGCCCGCTTTTGTGCAAAATCTTGCCGCCTGTCTACACTGGCCACTTGTATTTGCGCAAGAACACTGACTTTGTAATGTACAAAATCAGTGACTCTTGCGCAAATACTCCGACGCTCCCGCTCAGGGATAAGCCCTCTTGCGCAAGTATTCTTGCGCAAGAGAGCCCGATGGCTAAAATGGCCATCGGAGCTTTCTTGCGCAGGAGAGCGTCTACACTGGGCATGGATGCTTTTGCGCAAAAGCAAATCTTTTGCGCAAAGGCACATCCAGTATAGACGCTCTCTTGCGCAAATACTTTTAACGGAAAAACTTTTCCGTTAAAAGTATTTGCGCAAAATCTTGCCAATCTAGATGCAGCCTAAGTGTTTTAATAAATAGTTAGCTGTTAGAATCAAGCAGGTCAACAGGCTGCATATAACCATCCATAAAACTCTATATTGACGTGCTCATAACCATCCAAAATACATGTTACTCATGTCTGTAATACGTTTATAACACCTGATTGTTTATAAACCCTTTATAAATAATTTGGACTTCCATTTATAAATAAAAGTGTGCCTGTTTTGAAAACCCGTTCTGTCTATCATCTGGCTTGCTCTTTGCCTTGTGTAAATATTGGGTTAAATCCTGACCTCACTGAAGTCAATGGCAAAACTCCCATTGAATTCAATGGGGGTGAGATTTCACAACCAAGTCTAATTTTCTTCTCCCAGGCACAGGGCTTATGGTGGTATCAGTCCTGATTTATACCAGAGTAAAATGTGAAATTAGTCTACTTTACTGGCTACCACATATGTTGACTACTGAGAGTTTATCCTCTTGATTTAATATCAGCCACATCTCAGCTCACCTTCAAGCCTGTATATAATCTCAGTAGCCTTCTCCATCACATGCCCCTGAAGCTGGGGTCTGTAACAACTCATATTCTTTGTGTACTAGGCACAGAGAGGGGCCTGTAACATATACTCACTGATGGCTTACATACTCCTCCTTAAATGAGGCAGATCCTCATTCTTGGAGGCCCACAGCTGTTTGAAACCTGGACAAGCCCCAACTTATGTGATGACTACCACCTTAGCTGACACACTTGGGGATGATCAAGGACCTGCACAGCTAGCTGCTGCAGGCTGTGAGAAAGACCCAAGGCTCTTTAGCTGGGGCTGTAACACTCCTATCCTCTCTGGATTTTGACACATTCACTAGTAGCTTTCACATACTCACGCCTTACACTTGTGTTCTCATTTTCTCTACTTCCCCTCTTCCTCCTCCTAATTTTCTCTCTCCTCGTCGTTCCCCTCCATCTTTCACTCCCACATTCACATGTTATCATGCTGTTCCCAAAGCTCAGAACAAGTTCCCATATCAAACCCTTCCTTATAACCGACTGCTTCTACCTCCTCACAATAAATAGCTCCTGTCCCTCCACCAGTTTCAGAACAAATGGATAACTATGACAAATGATAGAGTGGGATGCAATGTGAAGACAAGAAAGCACATAACCTTATGTCGTGTATGCCTCCCTCCAACCTCAACTCTTTCTATGACATCATCTCAGATCATTGCTGATTTAGCCTAAATAGCAAGTTCCTCAGGATAGAGACAGTATCCAATGGTCTGTAAAACAGCACAGGCACCCTCAAAGCTACAACACTGAGGCTTTGTCTATACTGCAACTTTTTCTGGGCAGAAAATATGCTAATGAGGGACTCATTAGCATAAGTCGTGATGTTATTAGCATATTTTCTGCCATTTCTTTTTGCGCAAGAAACAGCAGAAAATATGCTGACATCGCGACTTATGTTAATGAGTCCCTCATTAGCATATTTTCTGATGAAAAAACTCACAGTGTAGACATAGCCTTATAGTCAGATCATAGTCTTACATTGGTGTCTCCTTGTGTTACAATGCACGCTCTTCAGGGCAGGAGCCATCTCTCATTCTATGGCTTATCAGACACCACTGACATTTACACAGTTATAACTACAATAACAGTCAAACTCAAGCCTGCAGTCTATGGTAGTTCTCTATTTTGCAATGGCATTTGAAATGCAATTGCTGCAGATAGAGTGCAATGGCCTCCCTCATGAAAATGACAAACACTTTCCTTAATTTCCTTATATAACAGTCTTTCCTGTTGTACTTCAGCTGAATGGCATTATGTTAAGATGTTTACAGTTCACATCAAAAGCTGTCTGCTGCTAATTTTAGGTGAAAAATGAAAAGGATTCGTGACAGAGGAAATACAATGCAGTTGCAGTTATGCATTTTAAATATATAACTTAGTGGCCATCAGCTTGGGCTCCAAACGAAGATCTGCAAACATAAAATTAAAAAAAAAAAAATCCCAACCCATTCAACCACATAATTGTAATTGCTTCATCTTTCAGATTCAGCACAGCATGGCAGGCAACAATAGGACTAACTGCTTGTCATTTTACTGTAGTGTTGCTTCTATCACTGTGTATGTTAATATGTTTGCCCTGTAGTGGTATTTGCCTACACAACAATCTGCTGCAGATGATGGAAGCATAGCATTAGAGTGATTACTTTTCTTAAACATTTATCTCACACTCCAGAAATACTGATGTGAATAAATTCTCTGCTATGTTGTAACAAGGTTACTCAAAAGATTTTACAGGGTAATATTTTCAAAGCTGCCTAAGAGGTTTGGATACCCAACTCCCATATATTTTAATACCAATTGACTTAGACAGCTGTGGAAAAATTCAACTTAAAATGTTTGTAGAATTTCATAGCAATGTGCAAAACTGTGGCAGTGTCTGTTTAAATAGATATAATGAAGAAAATCAGTCTTAATATTTTTGTATCTAGGTTAAATTATTATAGAAAATGTATCAAATACACACATATGTATTTATTAGGAAGGGATAGTCCATAGGGACAAGAAGTCTCTTCCTACATACTCATCTCGCAAACATACCCTGAAACAAGACTGCAGTTAGTGCTGCAATAAATGATGTGTAAGACCCATATGTGATCATGTACAGAGACAAAAGGTGATTAGAGCTGGTGTAGCAGAAGGTGAGAACCCAATCCATGGAAAGTGAAAAAAAGAGCTCCTTATGCTGTTCCAGTCCATTTACTATTAAATATACTCTTAAATGCCTATTTTCCATCAGTTGGGAATGAAGAAAACATGGCTATTACTTCAGCGCTAGGATGAAGAGATGTGAGTGGGAGATGAGGCAGGCAGCAAGAGGGTTGTGAATGTGGATCAAACCTTCTTGGGATAAGCAAGATTTGGTAGAAGACTCTTCTTTCCTCTCTACTCACATTACCTAGAGAGCTAGAGAATCTTCATCCTACTGGGATCCATGCTGCTTAGCTCAATTCTGGAGCTTTCAGATAGACCCTGCGATGAGGATGTCATCTATTTATTGTTTCCCTGGTTATCGATGCCCCTACCTTCTGTTTTCAGCAAAGTATTACCTACCTTGATGTCAGCCCTGAAAGCAGCTCTTAAGGCAGCAATCAGGACAGTCACTCATAAACTTCTCAAAGAGGGTGGATGCCTGGATGGCTACTCTAGAGTACTCCCAACTCTGGTAACTGTAGTTTCCATGCATTAACAACTAATTAAAAAAGAAGGGCAGCTGCAATCTGCTCCAGTTCATGCCAATTATGCATAGCCTCCAGACTTGGAATATTTTGCCAATTTGGTCTTCAGCTGAGCAAAGTTTGGTGCGACAAACGCATTCAATAAATTCATAACTTTTTACAAGACCTCTTTATTACCTGACTTAGCACAATCACTGCTCTTACTTGATTAATTCAGTACTTCATAAGGGAAACTGATGTACAAAGGTGAATGTCTATCCACTTACAACATCCAATGTTTTCTCAAAATTAGTAGACTAGAGCAGGGCTATTCAACTTTGGAAGCCCTGGGGGCCCCAATGATACTCACAGCACATGCCGAGGGCTGCAACTTAAGTATGGTAGCATATACATGCAAATATATATGCAAATATATGCAAATAGCTTATTTCACACTGATGGGCATGAATACAAAGCATTTCCCACTATGCCCCGGCGTTACTGGCACCTCCTCCCTTGGGGCTAGAAATGCCAACACACTGTACCTGTCTGTTCCAGCCAGCCCCCGTCTGCTTGCATTTTTCAATGCTCACCCTGCCTGGGAGATGCCTCGCCATTGTGGAGCGTGTTCCCATGTTCAAAGGATCCCACCCATGGGCCATGTGTTGAGCCCTGTGTAAACCCAAACTGCACCATAGGCTGCAAACAAATGGGCCGAAGGTCGCATGCCCATGTTGAGTAACCCTGGACTAGAGTATTCATTTTAAGAACATACTGCCAAAATACTCCCCAGGAATGCAGTGAAAGACTTGACTGCTTTTGTTTACCATGATGTATTTTTTGATGAGAAGCAAATATTTGCCAAAATAGATATCCCAACCTCTCAAGCCTTCTAATTTTATACTAGTAATGATATTTTAAAGATGTTCCAGAAAGATACAAACCAGTAAGAAAAATAGAGGGAAAGAAAGAGAGAGAGAGAGAGAAAACACCTTTGCAAGTCACCTTGTAATACTTACTTATTCCCCAGTTTAACAAAATACTTAAGCACATGCCTACCTTTGAATCAATGGGATTACTCATATGCTTAAATGTAGGCATGTCCTGAAACACACTTTGAATCAGGGCCATTAGTACTGCACTACTTCACCAGCTAGTACAAACTGGTTTCTTGAACAATATAATCAAAGCTGCTCAGCCACTAAGTTAGCAACATCTGTGATGGATTGTGTCTCTGGGATGCCAACTGAGGTGCAGAGATGCCACTGAGAGAGCCTCTTCTGCCAGCCTGGACCCCCTTAGCCCTCTCTTGCTGAGCCAGCACTAAGGCCTCCTCTAGCAAAGCTTACAGGAAAGGCTGCACCCAGCTGCAGAAAATACAGATACTAAGACCAGCTCTGGGAAGACTTAGGGTACATCTACACTGCAAAGCTATTTCGGGATACCGGAGTATCCCAAAACAGCTATCCTGAATCTTCACAGCAAGCCCGTTATTCCAGGCTCACTGTTCCAACATTCCTGTAAACTTCATTCTACAAGGTGTAAGGGACGTTTTGGAATAGTGCTTTATTTCCAAATTTGGTGCTGCGTAGACAGCTCCAAATGACGAAATAAGGTGTATTTAAAATGGTTAAAGAAGTAGCAAACAGAACAAAGCAAATCACTAAGAAAATAATACAAAGCACACAATCTAAGCTAGCTTCACTTAAAAATAAAAAGCTGGTTACAACTAATAATTTCTCACCCTAGACATTATTTCAGATAGTCCTTCACAGGCCAGAGGGGGAAGGCAGAGGTAAGATCAGCTGAAGACAATCATTGTTTCCCTTCTCTGCCTTATACAGAATTTCCGTAATGTGGGAAACCTTTGATTTCCCACACTCTCCATTCATTAGACCAAAGAATTGGTTAGTATCAGGTGATCATGAGTCAGTAGCATTATGGACCTGCCACAGGAAGGCCAAGCCTTTTCACAGTCCATTGAACTAGCTAATGGGCTGAGAGGCCCTGTCTGGTTTTTCCGTTGTAATCCCTGAAGTGTCAGAAGTGGGAGTGAACCAAGCAGCAAATACGAAATACAGATACATAGGTCAATAGTGCTAAATTCATCTACAAAAATGATACATGCACACAAATGGGATAATCATGTTGCATAAATCATAACTTTTCCAATGATATCTTACATGAGCTATCTTGCATAAAGCATCTCTCATGTCAAATCCATATCAAACATTTTCATAAAGCATATGGAATATTATGTGACAGAGTCCAATGGTTTTATCTGTTACATTGTTTCAAAAATACCTTGGTTCCCAAATGTTTGGTTAGCCCGCCTTGCAGAGCTCATTTAGTGTTGGGCACCTTTCTAGAAGGAGCCTTCTGTTGGCTGAGCTTTGTATTAAATGTGCCAGAGTCCATAAGAATTCTTGTTAATGTGATTGGCAGATACTGGGAGCTGGAGATTAGCAATCTGCTCTTTCCGTTTCTGTTGTTCTTTATATTTTATTTTTTTATATTGAAATACATTTTATTAGTACTGAATTTAGACTCTTAATGTTAATGCAGCTTTAAACATAGTATCCCAGTTTCTATCCTGATATGACCTGTGCAAAACTAATGGCTTTTGGTGTACTCAGTGCAGAATTTGGCCTAATATATGGATATGACATTTTGTTACTTATTCTGTTTTACTGTTGATTAAGTATCACTGTGCTAACACTATGTACACATAATTCTATTTTTTCCTTGTATCTATTATATTGCAATTTTTCAGTGCCTGTGGTCATTTTCCCTTTAGTGGCGGTCTCCAGACTTGTTACTTAACATAAGAACATAAGAAGGGCCATACTTCTTATGTTAATGGACCAATGAAAGGATCTGAGTCCCCGCTCCCACTTCCTTTACCCAACGGCCTCCCTAACCCTGAGGGCTCCCCTTCCACTCTCCTGAGTAGCAGAGTCCTCGAAATCCCAACGAGTCTGGGTCCAGGTTTCCTGGGGCTTAATCCCCGACCTTGTAATCACTTGGGGCAGGGGCTAGGGTATCCCCACTCCAGGGTGCTCTCTGCACACTGCATGCTTTCTTGACCCAGTGATCATTTCATACAGTTCAAAGCAAATACAATTTATTAAACATCAACTAATTAAAGAGAAAATAAGAAAAAATGAGAAAGGTTAAATGAGAACACACAGTCCTGCTCTATAGCACGGGGACATCACAAACAGCAGTCTGTAGAGTGTAAGGACAGTTCACAGTCTGTTCCTTATAGGTCCCAGGGCTCTCTGTCAGGCCCTGGCTGTGCTGCAGGGGGGCTGCAGGCTGGACACGCTTGCTCTGGCAGTGACCACACGACCTCAGGCTCTAGGTGGCAGGACCCCTCTCCCAGTCTGGCCTGCAGGGCCTCTTGGCTGGTGGTGTCTCCCTGCCTAGAGCCTCTCCCCACACTTTGCTGGTCCCAGCTGCTCACCACACCCAGCTGCAGGCTGTGTTGCTTTGCCAGTCTCCAGCTCCTTGTGTTGCTTCTCTGTCCCCTTTGGCTCTCTGATCACTGCAAGTCTTGCTCAACACAGGGCCTGCGCTCCTTGGGCTGTGTATGCCTGGCTCTGTTGCTGCAGAAGTGCCCCTCAGCACAGCTTGCACTCCTTGGGCTGTGTGTGTGCCTGGCACTGTTGCTGCAGGACTGCCTCTCCCCACAGCTTGCTCTTCTTAGCTCTCTCTTAGCTCTCTCTCCTTGCTCAGAGAGACCCAGAAAATCCCAGCTCCCATGGAGGATGGAGCCTGGCCTCTTACTTTTCTCACTGGCCTGTCCAACCTGTCAATCAGGCCGAGCTGGAGTGTTGGCTGCTTTCCATTGTCTCTGGGGTCTGTCAGTCTCAGGACCCTGATTTCTCATGGACCCTTCCCCTTTTGATACTGGGAGCTGGCAAACCAAAAACTCCCATGGAGTTTAAGTAAGGGGCTAACAGTCCCCTTACATAAAGGATAGGTTACAAACTACAGTTAACAGTTCTTTCAGAACTCCTGGGTGAATGGGCCCGGTGACTTGTTACTGTTAATTTATCAATTTGTTCCAAAACTTCCTCTAATGACAACTCAATCTGGGATAATTCCTCAGATTTGTCACCTAAAAAGAATGGCTCAGGTTTGGGAATCTCCTAAATATCCTCAGCTGTGAAGACCGAAGCAAAGAATTCATTTAGTTTCTCTGCAATGATTTTATTGTCTTTGAGTGCTACTTTAGCATCTCAATTGTCTAGGGGCCCCACTGGCTGTTTAGCAGGCTTTTTGCTTCTGATGTACTTAAACATTTTGCTATTACTTTTTGAGTTTTTGGCTAACTGTTCTTTGAACTCCTTTTTGGCTTTTCTTATTATATTTTTACACTTAATTTGATAGAGTTTATGTTCCTTTCTATTTTCCTCACTAGGATTTGACTTCCACTTTTTAAACAATGCCTTTTTATTGCTCACTGCTTCTGTTACTTGGTTGTTAAACCGTGGTGGCACTTTTCTGGTTCTCTTACTGTATTTTTTAATTTGGAGTATACATTTAAGTTGAGCCTCTATTATAGTGTCTTTGAAAAGTTTCCATGCAGCATGAAGGGATTTTACTTTTGGCACTGTAACATTTAATTTCTGTTTAGATAACCTCCTCATTTTTGTGTAGTTCCCCTTTCTGAAATTAAATGTCACAGTGTTGAGCTGCTGAGGTGTTTTTCCCAGAACAGGTATGTTAAATTTTATTACATTATGGTCACTATTTCCAAGTGGTGCAGTTATATTTACCTCTTGGACCACATCCTGTGCTCCACTCAGGAATAAATCAAGAATTGCCTCTCCGCTGGTGGGTTCCAGAACCAGCTGTTTCAAGAAGCAGTCAATTAAGGTATCAAGAAATTTTATCTCTGCGTCCTGTCCTAAGGTAATGTGTACCCAGTCAATATGGGGACAGTAGAAATCCCCCATTATTATTGGATTTTTTATTTTGATAGCCTTTCCGATTTCCCTTAGTATTTCATAGTCACTGTCACTATCCTGGTCAGTAATATATCCCTACTGCTATATTCTTATTATTAGATCATGGAGTTACTATCCATATTCTATGGACCATTTTAGTTCATTTCAGATGTTTACTTCATTCGATTCTACATTTTCTTTTACGTATAGTGCCACTCCCCCACCAGCATGACCTGTTTTGTCCTTCTTGTCTATTTTGTACCCTGGTATGACTATGTCCCATTGATTGTCCTCATTCCATCAAGTTTCTGTGATGCCTATTAGATGAATACAAGGCACTCTAGTTCACGCATCTTATTATTTAGACTTCCAGCATTTATGTATAAGCACTTTAAATTTTATCACTATTTATCGGTCTGCCATTTCCTGATGGTTAGGCTGTTTTTCATTTGATTGTGTCTCATCTGATCTGACCCATACTTTATCATCTTCCATCCTCTCCTCCTGATGTATAGCCAAAGGAGCTCTAGTAGGAGACAGCACTTGTCAGAAATGTGTTTTATTACCATAAATGCAATTCTCAGTTTCCTCTGCTAACCATATCTGTAAGTATATGGTGGCTGTGTGCAACAATTACTGTATTAGCATGAAAATGGAACATCAGTTGTTATGAAACAGAATGAGCTTTGGTTAATAGCTGTAACTCTCCTGTTTACACTCAATCCCACCACAGTTTATACCTTCAATTAGATATTATTGCACAAACATTGTAAGTGTGCAAAATCGTACAACTAAAATATGTGGAAATTCATTCCTATATTTTGCATACTTGTTTTTATGCCAACACAAACAGGAATGCCCTAATATGTGTATAACTATAGCTGCTGAGCATTCTTTTCTTCATCTGAATAAACATGAAGCCAAAATAAAGAGGTTGCTCTGCATTCTCACACACATGCGCTTTTGTTCCCAGAGTTCAGACATCATCACTGCTGTGAAACAGACAAGCTCTTGAGAAGCAGCTTGGGTTTTGACATGAAATAACATCTCACGTTGCATCTAGAATTCCCACTGGTCTCTTCTTTTGCACTCACCACATCTTCCTTGTTATGTTTGAAAAAGTGCACTGCACATTACGAGCACTACTGGAAATGTTACAATAATAATATTGTACTTCCAAGCTCAGCATTTTTTTTACTCACAGCTAGCAGGAAGGTGTGGACAAGTTTTGCTAAGTTAGGTTAGTTTCAGACTAACAAACTCTAACAGATAGAGGTGAAGCTGTGGTAACTGTAATGGAAACTCTAAAAGCCTTTTAAAGCTCTGCTTTAGCGAAAGTTTTGGCAACAGATCACAAGGGTTGGGCTGTGATTATACCTATATATCATTCTTCTGACACTTAAATTTCCATACTGTTTACTGAGCGGGGTTATGACTAACATAAAAGACTGTTACTGTAACAATTTTCTGAGGTTATAAAATGTATCTCTTCATTAAAACCCTACAGGAGGCACTCAAAGGCATATTTCAGAGGCTAAACAGATACATATTACACAGGCTGTAATACAGATTATTTCAGTCATGGGAAGGCTAGGTCTTCTAGTGGGCAAGGTTGATAAATTCTGCACACCTATACTGCAACTGTACATTTGCCCACACTTTCTCTCTCACATTACCCACTCCCAGATCCTGAGCTCCACAAAGCCCTCCTCTTTCTGGTCAAGAGGAAGGTGGATGACGACTCTTTCTGGGGTGAGTGACTGCCATTCCTAAACTGCCAATGGGTCTCACTCCAATTAAGCACTGAGAAACTGCTGCCAAATCAGGAGACAAAAGACTTGAAATGTGATTAAAAAAACCTACTGAGTCTTGCCCTTGGTTTAAATGAGCTTTGGATCAGTTTGTTAGAATCGCGAATCACTGGGCCAGCCTTCCACCCCATCTGTTATTTTTCTAATCAATAAAATCAGGAGATATTTCACCTCCCACACTAGGGAGTAACAAAATTAATTTGTCTAATTTTAGCATGCACCAACAAGAGAATTAATAAGCTTTTGAGTGTTTTCAAAGTTTAATGCTGTTACAGATCCAAAATTAGCACCTTTTTATTTTGGAATGTTTGGTATTACAGAAATTAACTCTGCACACAATTCTACTTTCAGATCCACATAGCAGCACTCGTCTAGCACGCTGTTTTCTCCCTGCTGAACGTAAGCAGTTCCTCTATTAACCGTAATGGACTATTTGCCCAGGTACAAAGAACAGAACATCAAAGCTGAGATCCATTGTCAGTAAATCCTTTCCATTGGTTGGTCTCTGAAAAGGGAATGCTGTTGGCCTCTTTACCCAAAACAAGAAATGACACATGCTGAGGCATGCAGCT
Source organism: Rafetus swinhoei (assembly GCA_019425775.1). NCBI lineage: Eukaryota > Metazoa > Chordata > Testudines > Trionychidae > Rafetus > Rafetus swinhoei. The sequence goes on along the minus strand of CM033439.1, from coordinate 40,130,427 downwards.
TCTTCCACAAGTTCTTCAGATATGGGTGGGGTTTATGTTCCAATAGAGCCTATTTAGCAATTTGTATCTCCAGCTGGAAAGTTAAGTAACTTCAGTTTGAGGAATTAGCTCTCTCATCAATTGGCCAATTTGATTAAGAAATCAGACTCCTATCTAAACATGTCATCAAAATAAACTAGTTTAAGGATATGCCATTAACCCTGGGAGCATATTTAGGGCAGCAGAGGTTCTCAAATCTTTTCCATCGTATGGACAACATTTTAGTACAGAGGTTTTCACATAGGCTACGTCTCCTCCTAATCACAGTCCCACAACATCCCTGTGCCAATTATAGTAATTGCTACTTGGATAAGTAAAGTATTGTGTACTTCTGTACATTTCAGTATGCAACATCTCTACATCCTTCTTCAAAACACAGCATATATACATCTATACACAGCACATCTTTAAAAACAGGTGTTTAGAAACCTAATTATTTTGTGGAAGAGAATGAATATTTCTCTTTCACAGGTTCAGAACCCATTCAGAAAGTGTCTCTCTGGACATGTGCCATCTCCTAAGATCTTGCCTATCTCTGTTCTTTCTAACAAAGTTGACTGTGTTTGGTATGATATTACACATGTGATAACATCACTGATGCCAAGTGTTCCATCCACCCAATTCTTTCTGCATTCCCAAAGCTTCTCTTAGGATACCTTGCTGTATTATATTGAGCATGTTTAGCTACTACCAGATATACAGAGAGTTGATAAAAATTCCTCATCACACTTCTTAGCTCACTAAAGCTATAGTACCTCTGCTGATTTGGATTAGCATGTTCTTGAAAATGATAAACAGGTTCATACACTAGGGTGGATTCTTAGACAGCTTAAGTGATTTGAAGAAACCACCCTATTGCAGAAAGATTGCCATCTTGAAAAGCGTGCAAAGCAGCAGGCAGTATAAATTGAAAAGTCTTCATTACCTTCCTATTACATTCTATGGCTTAAAGTTTGGCTGACTTCTGATTTTCTTCTTGGCTGCCATTTTAAACAATTATTTAATGTTACAGCATCACTTGGGACCAGTACCATTTATATCTGCATTCTCAACATACAGCTCTGAAAATATTAAGGGAAAAATTTAGTAGTGCAGAAATAAGAAAAGAAAAAAGTCCCTAGTACTAAATGTCTAAAGCAATGCAGTATTATAAATAATACGGAATGTTTGTAAAACTAGTCCAGAAAAGATGTATAGTTTAATAGGTGTTTTCATAGTTCTATGTTATATGGCCCAGGGTGGTTTAATGGTTATATAACTGGTCTGGCTGTAAACTTCAAGATCAACATGAAGTAAACCTTTGACAGTGTCTCAGAGATTCATTAGTCTAATCAAATATCACCATACAAATATGCATTGGCATCTGGAAATCTCATGGGATGAATACTTAGGAAAAAACGCAGACTTAATTGCCATGCAGTCGTCTTTATATTCTGATTGACAGGACTAGTTTTACCTTCAGCGATGCTCAATACACAAAAGTTGTATTAGGAGAAGTGATTATTCCCCTCTATACAGCAGTGGTGAGGCAACATCTGGAGGATTGTGTCCAGTTTTGAGCCCCTTACTACAGACAGTATATGGCCACATTTAAGAGAGAGTCCAGCAGAGGGCAACGTTATTGATTAAGAGGTTGGGGCACAGGACTTATGAGGAGAGGCTAAGGGAACTGGACTTATTTAGTCTGCAGAAGAGAAAAATGAGATCAGACTTCATAGCAGCCTTAAACTACCTGAAAGGGGATGGATCTAGGCTGTTATCAGCGGTGGCAGATGACAGAAAAAGTAATGGTCTCAAGTTGCAGTGGGAGAGCTCTAGGTTGGATTTTAGGCAGAATTATTTCACTAGGAGGACAGTGAAGCACTGGAATGGGCTGCCTGGGGAGGTGGTGGAATCTCCATCCTTAGAGGTTTTTACGGCCAAGCTTAAGAGCGCGCTGGTTGGGATTATTTAGTCGGGGTAGTCCTGCCTAGAGCAAGAGGTTGGGCTAGATGACTTTCTGAGGTCTCTTCCAACAGTAATCATCTATGACTCTAAATTACACAAGCTTATGAAGATTTCAATTTTCCTAGACCTTGTTCTCCATGTATACTGCAAGGAGCTTTTCTAGTACTGTGGACTACGAGTTCTCTAACTTTTCCTTGTATTGTAGACCATATATCTTTATAGAGAGACTGATTAAAGCAACACCTCTCATCTGCAAGCACATCTTTTTGCCCATTTATGATTACATAACATTCCTGTTGCAATCACAACCAGTTCCATGCTCATTTGTAAAACAATATTCTTTTTGTTCCTTAAAATATTAATATATCATTATCTGTATTAATTTTTCAATTTATTTTCTTTTTCATCTATTCTGGAGGAGTACATTTACTCTGCCTCCTTCCCTACATTATGCCCACAATCCGTTCTATCTTTGGATTGATTTACCAAGGGAAAACCACATGTATACCTACTTGAATAGATGAAGATGAATAATTGTCACTCTGCCTCTGATTTTAAGAAAATTTGTATGTGCGTTAGCCCTCAAGATTTAAAATTACAAATGAAACAGTAAAAATGGATTTCTATACCATGTTTCATGAAAAAGCAGTACTCTGAAGGCAGTGTGAGAATAAGACTTAATAGGCCAAATCACCAGCAAATTACAAAGAAACACCAGACATTCATTGTAAAGTATTTAAGTAATTGATCATGACTAGCTGATTTGAAGAGTAGGCACTACATACTTCAAAATATCATTTCTGCAGTAACATATAGTGAACATATTTTATAGTTTGTACCTACAAATTTTCATCATGTTTTACAGGGCTGATTCTAGAAGATCTTCCACGTGAGTAACTTTGTTTACATGCGTTGATTCATTACTTTCAATCCCCAAACCTAGAGATTCTACACCAAATTCATTTTGGAATCCAGCAAAATAGTAAATTCTGGGGAAAAAGTGAAAATACATACTAATAGTAACTCACTGATCTCAAGGTTGAGAGAAGTCAAAGTACAAAAAAAAAAAAAAAAAAAAAGTCTGACGTGCTAAATATTGGACAGACAAGACAGGTAAGGTAATATCTTTTATTGACTTCTGTTCAGAGAAAAACAAGCTTTTGTGCCAAAGAGAGCTCTTCTTCAGGTCCTTGCTCAGTTGGTCAAATTCTGTCTTTAGTCCACAACTCTAATGTTGTACAATCAAAGAAGCCAGAGGGGTATAAATGAAACCAGAGTGTGGCTTTATATAATAAATTAGAAGGCTCCATCAACAGTCTTCAAGTCTGTTAGCTCAGTGACTTTGTCAGTTTAGAATAGCCAAGCAACAGACTTTCTAACAAACTTCCTGTGTCAGTCACCTTGTTATTCTGGATATACATGCAATGTTATCTCCATATATCCCAAACTGTTCTGTCAGTCAGAAATCTATTCTCTGTGAGGGTATGAATCTCTTGTTATAACGGTGTTTTGACAGACAGCTGTACAAATGCAGCTTTCAGCAGGCATTATTTCTGCTTAGTTTACAACTTTCAGCTCTTAATCATGAAACAAAAAATTAAATTTGAGAAACAGAAATATCTAGATTGTTGTAAAATGCCAATTTAGCTTATGTTACATTAGGAAATACTCATATTTTCACTTTCTCTAACAAGCACATTATTGTAAGACATTAAAATGGGGTAGTCAAAATCTCAGATGGAAACAAATATTAAACATTGTGGGGAACTACTCTGCTGTGTAATACACAAGTCTCATTTACTTCAATAGGAATTATGCCCTGCGTCTTTGCGCAGATTTAGGCAAATTAAAAAAGATGAAAAAGTGTTATTGGGATAAATTAAACAAGGAAATGTTTTAATTTAAGGCACTTTTAATAAAAACAAAGAGAATAAAAGACTAGATTCACAGGCAAAGGCAGTATCCCTCTTATGCCAAACAACTCAGTGGTGAGCGCACTCCCCGGAAATGCAGGAGCCCAGGCTCAAATCCTGACACTGGAGTAAGGATTTGATCTCAGGTAGCCTCCTTCCCAGTGGGTTGTTGGCTGTTCTGATGTGTGTGTGTCTCTCTCTCACACACACCGACCTATTAAAGTTGTTCCATTCTGTATAAAATACTTAAGAGAGCCATTAGTAGAGAAAAATTAGTGACTCTACAGCTCTGTGGTTAGGCCACTCATACTGGATGTTGGAGGCCCAAGTTCCAGTGCCTGCTCTAATGAATATTTAAGGACATATGCAAAGTGGAGCAAACGCCAACAAGAGAGACCAAGATCCATCCTAGAATAACCAAATGGCTGCTGTTGATAATTCCATGACTAGCTACAGGCCTTTATGCTTGCAAGTTCTATGGGGTGTGGGTGATTTCAGTCAGACCTGTGTACAGTGTGCCACAGAAGATGCACAACCTCATGCATAATTTATAATAAACCAATGCACAGGCACACAGATTGTGAGAAATACAGTTAGTTAGTGTCTCTCTTCAGCTCTCCTCTTGTAGCATGCTAAACTGTTACACTTCAGTTTAAGCAGACTTTCTCAACCTTATTTTAAACCAGTGTTCACATTAAGTAGAATTTAAGAAAGTATTATTTAATTCCCATACCATAAAGCAATGAAGAGTGCACACAAATCACCAGGGAAAATCAATCTAGTTAATTTATAAAAGCATTGCTTAATGTGAAGTGATAGTGTTAAGTGATGGCATCTTTACAGGATCTGCATAGGAGTTAATTAAATTTGTTAACAGTATTTAATACTGCATCACCTAAGCAGAAATATTCAGGGGAATTAGGAATTCTAAATAATCTAATTTGGGAGTGAAGGAGGGAATTCATTAGAAATATGAATACTGTTACAGTATGACATGAATACAGTGTGACGAGGTTAGTATGATCTAAACTTGACATCCATCAAAACCTTAATTAACAGAGCACATGTAGCATTCATCATTGCGGGAGAGCATCAGGATACACCTGTAGAGTATACAAAGTTGATTCTTTCATAGTGGTTGCTGGACATCGGACCTCATGTACTTTTCTCTTTAGCACTAGATCTCCCAAGGTGTGTCTACACTGCACCCTTACCTCAAAATAAAACGCTATTCCAAAATGTCCCTTAACCCTTGTGGAACGAGATTTACAGAAACATCAGAATAGTGAGCCCGTTATATTTTGAAATAATGGGCATGCTCAAAAGATGTGGAATATAGCTATTTTGGGATACTGCCGGTATCCTGAAATAGCACCACAGCGTAGACACAGCTCCACTAAAGCAGTATTTGCTTCCTAATGTATTATGATATATGGCATTAACACAGGTATCTCAAAATCCAGGCGTGGAGTATACAGTAAAGGAGGGAGCTGCTGACTTCCAAACAAACCATACTTCCAGCAAAATGGCTCATATCACCTATTTATGTGGATGGGATTGGACCCAACCTCCTGAAAATCCTTGTTCCTGTCCTGCCTTTATTTAGCTAGTTCAGGTTGAGGAACTAACTCAGAAGTTGTCCACCTTGTGGTCCAGGTGGCCACTTCACAAGCAGACTTTTACAATAGCAAAGGTGAGGACAGAATAATGGAGTTCTCATCCCACTCTAATAGATATCCATTAAATATGCTATAGTACAACAAAGTCTCTAACACAGCTAGAAGCCATCTCCACTATCTTAACCACCCCTCCCCTGACAGGTAGGGAAAACATTTGGAGTTCTGAAAGTGCAGCGTGCTCCACCAGTGGCTGTTGCTTGTGGTATGAGCTTTATGAAAGAAAACAGCAGGCCAGATTCTCAGCTGGGCACATCCGAGAGGGCTGAGAAGGGACCATGAGGGAGCCAAGTGAGGCTTGCTAATTTCAGGGCCAATTTTATGCTAGCTGCCCTTCAATTAGAGCAGCCAAAGGCCATACGCTTGTAACCCTTCTGCCAGATAGCACCAGCAGCAGCCAGGGCCAGGTTCGATATCTAGGGGCTCCTCTACATCCATCCATCACAGAACTGGCTCAAGCCCCGACCCAGTAACCTGGAAAATTCACATAACACCCCTGAGCACTTCCAGGAGGAAATGCTTCCCCACTCGCAAGCACAGAGTCTGAGTATGGAAAAGAATCTTTTAATAAAAAGGGAGAGAAGAAACATGGCATCAATTTGGGAAAAAGCCACAGAGTTCACCGAAAAACACCACAGAGTTCATAACCAAAACCACAAATAAATGTCCCAGCTCAAGGAGGTTGGGCAACGTCCTTTTCATCTCAAGCTCCATAATGTAAATGTCCCCTTCATATGCCCAGCCCTTCTCTGCACCCCACCCACAGTTGCTACCTTTGGTCATGGCCGACCACAGTTCAGAGGTGATCTGCAGAGTTCACCTCCCATCCTGAGTGGGGAGGGAAGGAGGTAGGAGGCATCTCACGCAAACCACTGGTCACCCGCCATCCACCCACTCGCTGATAGCCTGCAGAGCAGCGCCAGAGATTTGTCGGCCCTTGCTGCTGCCACTCTGCTGACTGCTCATCACATCTTCCGTTGGTTTGTGGTGGATTTGGCTCTTGGCCAAACCTAGTGATTTCAGCTCTTAGCCCAAAGCACAGTCCAGCCACAAGAAATTCTAGCACCTGCTGGAGTAAATTTACATACAAAAAGAGACTCTTTATGGAGCCTTTCTTGAACTCTAGAATTGAAACAGTGGGGAGAAACAGGTTGAACCAGTCTTACAGGTCACGCCCAGAGAGCATGCAGCCTGCTGACTCCCTCCCTCCCCAGCTTAATCTATAGGTCTCTGAAAGAGCAGCCTCTGTCCATTCAAGTGTAATTACACTGACAGGGTCTCTCCTTTTAACGGAGTTTAAAACAATCTTTCTGAATTGTGCATTCCAACAATAACTGCAAGCATTGGTGGTCATATCTCACAATTCCTGCATTTAGTGTTAACATAGTTTGTGACCCCCACAACAGCCACATGATTACAATGGGTAAAACACCTCCTAATAGTTGAATATCAAGCAGGCCTAAACAACCTGAGTGAAATGCATTTACATAACCACACCCAGGATTTCTTTCCCATTCCAGCATGAACTGTGTTCAAACAACAACTGTTGAATACCTAGCAGGTCTAGGAAAACTGAGTGAATATAGCCACACCCAGGATTTCTTTCCCATTCCACCTGGTTGTAATGGAAGTATTGATTCAGACGCTCCTTACACACTATACTCTCCCCCCTTTGCTGACATGCTAGGGAGTAATAATGGAATGAAGGACCCAGCTCTTCTAGCTCTCTGTGCACGAGGGTCTCCCCTGCTGTAGAGATTTGGTGGCTTTCTGCTCCCTTTGTTCTGCTACAGCAAGGCACTAAGGAGCAGAGCAAGTAACAGAATATTCTTACTGTTCAAACCACAAACCAGTAATACAAATAATACAAACATTTCCCCATAAATAACTGAAGGTAAAGGCCAATATTTCCAACCATTGCCAGAGGCTATTTTTCAACCCTATACAGACTGGACAGCAGGAACTGGAGCATCCTAGCATGCAATATGTTCAGGTTTCTATGAGTTATTCTGTCCTGCCAGCCATCCTCTCCTCCACTCCAGACTGCCTCACAACAAGGAAGCCTTAGTCTACAAACTATCGCATCACAAAACAAAGCAACAAAGGCAAAATCCTCTCTCACACCATCATCCATCTTTCTTTGCACAGAAAGCCTTCATTAGCCACATCAGCTCTTGGCAACGAGCATGACACTAAGAGAACTGCTTGCACTAGATGGGGGGGAGGGAGGGGAAAACTATCAATTTCCTTCTGTTCTGGCAATGAACTAACTGAAGAGAAGATGGGATAAAACAAATCCAACTCAATCTACCTTGATATCAAACAATAGAAATGGATGCTTACAGAGCTATGTTTGTTGATACCTCTGAGGAAAAGACTCAACCCTGACACAGATTCTCTCATTTGGTGTGAAAAATATGACAAAATGTGCTATTTCAATGCAGGGCCTCATACACTGAATTCTCCCTTTCAAAGGATGCTAATCACCTCCTTCATACTTGTACATTAATTGACAAAAACAAAATGCAAGACCCCATTCCCTTCTCTTTAATGTGTCGTATGTGTTTCAGTGTTTTGTTCTTTTTATCTGGCATGGAAACTTCCACATTTTAAAAAAAAATCAATATAAAATCCATCTTAGAGAAACAATAACATTTGACCACCGTATTAGAGGCACACATATGCTCTGGAACAATTACTGAACTTTTATGAATTATCATAGGTACTGCAGTCATACATAGGAGCTTCAGCCATGAAACAGTGCTAGACACTGTACAAACACAAAGACAGTTCCTGCCCCATAGAGCTTGCCCACGACAGATCATTTACTACACCCCATAAGAATCCTGCAATCAACAACACGGCCAAATATTCAAGAAATCTTACAATATTCGTTTGATCCAATAGTCTTCTCATAGCTTTACTCAAGAAGTAAAATTTACAGTGTTAGTATTCAGTGCTGCTTCTGTTGAAATCACTGACAAAACTTTCATTAACTTAAAAAAACAACAACATCAAGACCTAGTTTTTTCTGTTTTGTTGTGCTGGTGCTCCTATATAATTTGCTGCTTTCTTAATGCTCAGAATTAAGAAACAATTCTGCATCTGCTTTCTCAGGTATAATAGGTGGATTTTATAACAGTTTGGAAATAAACATGGTAATTTTAAAAGATTCATTGGGGAACTTAGAAACTTAACTAAAACTGCAGAGTTCTTCAGTGCTTAAGTATCTCCGGAATGCAGCATTGGGCAATGTGGTTTTGCAATGACGGCGTATGTGTGCAAGGCAGTTACATGCTGTACTGTTTTGTTTTTATGTGATGTTCCATAACAGAATCTGCATCATCATTTCCCTTTAGGAGATTAAAAAAACAGTAACAATTCGAGAAAATGACATGTACCATGGTGTGAAAACACAAATAGCTTCGCAGTAGAGCAGACAAAGCTTATATCAAGTTCCAGACATACAAGGCCTGGTAGGAAGAGTGCCTGTATTTCCCTCTGGAATCTGTATAATCCCATAAGAAGGATTGTGCAGTAATCTGGAACAGATGTAACTTCATGTATGAGTTCTAACAAGACTGCACAATTGACAGAATAGGTCCTCCCCCCATCATCCTCAAGATTACATCTGAACTACAACCTGTCACTAATGGCATGTCTACACTGGAGCCAAGGGTGTAATTTCTATCTTGACAACTCAAATATCACAACCCAAAATGCTCCACATGCAGAATATTCAGGGCTTGACAAGCGGCGGCGAGTCCCGCACGTCAGCCGCGCGGTGTGGCATGCTACGCATGTGCAGACCATGCTGCGGCGCTGTGCCGGGCTAAAATCTACTCGCTATGGGCGAGTAGATTGCCCTAATTGTCGAGCCCTGAGAATATTGACTTAAAATTTACACAGGAACATAGAAACTGCCATACTGGATCAAGCCAGAGGTCCATTAAGTCCAACAGCATGTCTGTGGCAGTGTCCAGTATGCAGCAGCAGAAGGTGCAAGAAACTCTGGTAGGCAGATGTGGAGTAATCTGCCCCATAATCTTAATCCCTAAAAATTAGAGATTGGTTTATGCAATTAAACCCAAGGTTTTATCTCCCTTTTAACGTTATTCAGACATCTATTGGGAAAACAACACAGCAGGGAACAGATTATCCAACAAGTTTATTTCAGAAGGTGGAGAAAAATACTAGCAGGAAGCTGTTCTAGATTTGATTTTGACAAATAGCGAAGGAATTAGTTGAGAATATGAAAGTGGAAGGCAACTTGAGTGAAAATGATGATGGAATGACTGCATTAATGATTCTAGGGAATGGTAAGAAGGAGAACAACAAAATAAAGACAATGGATTTCAAGAAGGCAGACTTTAGTAAACTCAGGGAATTGATAGGTAAGATCCCACAGGAAACAAGTTTAAGAGGAAATATAATTGAAGACATTTTGCAGTTTTTCTAAGAGACATTATTAAAGGCACAAGAGCCAACTATTCCACAGCATAGAAAATATAGGACATATGGCAAGAGACCATCCTGGCTTAACCAGGACACCTTTAACGATCTAGAAATCAAAAAAGGGCCCTAAAAATGGAAACTAGGTCAAGTTATAAAGGATGAATATAGACAAATAACACAAGTATGTAGGGGCAAAAATTAGAGCGGGCCAGGCACAAAATGAGCTCAACTGGCTAAAGATATAAAGGGTAACAAGAAAATATTCTACAAATATATTAGAAGCAAGAAGAAAACCAAGGATGAGGTAGGCCCATTACTTAACGAAGAAATAAAAACAATAACAGAAAATGTGGAAATGGCAGAGATATTTACTGCCTTTTTTGTTTTGGTTTTTACCAAAAAGGTTGGTGGTGATTGGACGCCTAACATAGTGAATATTAGTGAAAATGGGATAGGAGCAGCTAAAATAGAGAAAGAACAAGTTAAAAATTACTTAGACAAATTAGACATAAAAAATTATTTAGAGAAAACACCAGGGTTTCTTGAAATGCGTTCTAGAATACTCAAGGAGCTGACTGAGAAGAATCTGAACCATTAGCTATTATCTTTGAAAAGTCATGGAAGATGGGAGAGAGTCCAGAAGACTGGGAAAAGGACAGATATAACGCCCATCTATAAAAAGGGAAATAAGGATAACCCAGGGTATGTCTATACTACAGTGTTATTTCGAAATAGTTAATTTGAAATAGCTTATTTTGAAATAACACGTCTACACACAAAATGCATTTCAAAATAGTGTTTTGCTATTTCGAAATGGCATGTCCACACTGAGTGGACACTGAATCGCATTTAAAGCCGGCCGGAACCAGGTCAGTTAGGGCATCAGGTCAGGATTTACTTTGTATGGCTGCTGCCTGAGGTTATCTGAGACCTGTGTTTAGAGGGACCCCCCAGACAGCCGGTTCTCAGGTTTCCCTGCTTGCTTGCCTACCTCGAAGAGGGACAGCAAAGCATTTTGTCTCTGCGTGCTCTGGTTGCCCTCACTCGGGACACCACAGCACTCTGCAACATGGAGCCAGAGCTGCCCCTGGGCACTCTGGTGCTTCTCTTGGACGCGTTGCTGTGAGCCTGGCTGCACTTTCTGCAGGCTGCCATCCGGGAGGTCCATCGGGGGGCTGTCAGTATCCAGGAGGCCCTGCAGGAGTGCTTCCACCCTGAGGAGCACTAAGAGTCTCCCTGGTCTGCCTCACTGGAGGCTTGTGCCTCATTCCTCCCTCACGTCCTTCCACTTACTCTCCCTAACCCCCCTTCCTGATGTCAAATAAAATACACATATTTTCATGAACACAAACTGTCTTTATTTAACAAAACTGGGGGGGGAGAGGGGAAATGAAACTCTGGTGAGACTGCAGAAAGGAGGCGGGAGAAGGGAGGGGAGGGGGGAAACGTGGGAGGAGGGAGCTGGAAAGGGGAAGCAAGGGGAAGAAGGGGGAGGGGAAGCTCAGGGGTAGGGGGTCTCACCAGACCAACTTGATTTTCATGCAAACCTGCTCCTGGGTTCGCATGTGGCCTTTGGTGGCCAGGCTGGCAGCTTTCCTGCCATAGACGGCCGCGTTCCTCCATCTAGTGCGTAGATCATGGATGTTGGAGGCATCCCCCCCAAACCTGAATAAGGTCCATGATCTCCACCCTGGACCAGGAAGGCGCCCGCCTTCTCCGGGCCCTGGCAGGCTCCTGGGAGCTGGCAGACTGCTCCTGGGGAGCGGTGGAGGGCTGGCTGCCAGTGGCTTGCTGGCTCATGTTTTGGAGCCACTGGGTCAGGGACAGTGACTGCTGGCTCTGGGCTGGCAGGCTTGGAGCTGGCACAGGCACTGTGGCCAGAGTCTACCCCTTTAAGGGCTCCGGGGAAGGAGAGGAGTGTTTTTGGTTGAGGCTGGAGTTGCCACCAGGGCACCCTGGGAAGGCTGGAGGCCCCCCCTATTTCGATATGTGTCTACACAGCACTTATTTTGAAATAGCTATTTCGAATTTGGCGTTATTCCTCGTAAAATGAGGTTTACCAAACAAATCAATAAGCGCTCCGCTATTTCGAATTTATTTCGAAATAGCGGTTTGGCTGTGTAGATGCTAGGAAAGTTATTTTGAAATAAGAGCTGTTATTTCAAAATAACTTTGCTGTGTAGACATACCCCCAGAAAATTACAGATCAGTTTGCTTTATCTTCCATGACACAAAAGTTATGGAGCAAATAATTATGGAATCAATTTGCAAATAGCTAGAAGATAATAAGGTGATAACCAACAGCCAGCATGGATTTGTCAGGAATAAAGCATGTCAAATCAACTTGACAACTTTCTTTGACAGGGTAACAAACCTTGTGGATAAAGGGGAATGGATAGATGTGATATATCTAGATTTTAGTAAGTCATCTGATATTGTCTCACATGACCTTCTCATTAACAAATTACGGAGCTACAACCTAGATGGAACTACTGTAAAGTGGGTTCATAACTGGTTATGATCTCAAAGAGTAGTTATCAATGGTTCACAGTCCTCCTGGAGGGGCATAACAAGTGAGATTCCATAGGAATCAGTTCTAGAACTGGTTCTGTTCAATATCTTCATAAATAATTTAGATAATGGAACAGAGCGTTCGCTTACAAATTTTCAGATGATACCAAGCTGGAGGGGTTGCAAATGGGTTTTTGGAGAATAGGATTGCAATTCAAAATGATCTGGACAAACTGGAGAAATGGATAAATAGGATGAAGTTAAATAAGAACAAATGCAAAAGTCTCCTTTTAAGGAGGAACAATCAGTTGCACATGTACAAAATGGGAAGCGATTGCCTCGGAAGGAGTACTGCAGAAAGGCATCTTGGGGTCATGGTGGACTACAAGCTAAATATGACTCAACAGTGTGAAACTTTTTTTTTTTTTTTTTTTTTTTTTAAACCACACAACAAAGCAAACATCATTCTGGGATGAATTAATAGGAGTGTTGTAAGCAAAACACAAGGGCTTTGTCTACACTGCGAGGTATTTTGGCAGAAAATATGCTAATGAGAGACTTATTAGCATAAGTCGTGATCTCATTAGCATACTTTCTGCCATTTTTTTGCGCAAGGAGTTTTTGCACAAAAAGAAGCAGTGTAGCCGCTTCTGTTTTGCGCAAACACCCTGTTTTGCACAAGATCCTTATGCCTGTCCCAGGGTTTTTGCGCAAAACAGAAGTGGCTACACTGCTGCTTTTTGTGAAAAAAAACTGGCAGAAAACATGCTAATGAGATCACAACTTATGCTAATGAGTCCCTCATTAGCATATTTTCTGCCAAAAAAAAACTTGCAATGTAGACATAGCCAAGAAGTAGTTCTCCCACTCTACACGAAAGTCTTCGACTGAAGTACTGTGTCAAGTTCTGCATGACATATTTCAAGAAAGATGTGGACAAACTGGAAAAAGGCCAGAGAAGAGAAACAAATAATTAAAGATCTAGAAAAGATTACCTATAAAGGAAGATGGAAATAATTGGGTTTGTTTAGTCTGGAAAAGAGAAAGGGGGGGGCATGATAACAGCTTTCAAGTACTTAAAAGTTGTTACAAGGAAGAGGGAGAAAAATTATTCTCCTTAACCTCTGATGATAGGATAAGAAATGCAGCAAGGGAGGTTTAGGTTGGATATTAGGGAAAACTTTCCTAACTGTCAGGGTGATTAAGCACTGGAGATTTTTAAGACCAGTTTAGATAAACACCTATCAGGGATGGTCTAGATGGTACTTGGTCCTGCCATGAGTTCAGGGGACTGAATTTGATGACCTCTGGAAGTTCCTTCCAGTTCTATGATTATCACTAACTAATTGTTGAGTATTTGCTCTCTATACAATATTAAGAAATAACATGGACATTTCTGGATTAAAAAAAAAAAACTCTGTTCACACACACACACACACACCCCCCATTGAATATTCTTGTTATCCATATGAACAGCCAATCCCTCTTTGCATTTTGCTAAATCACTGGCCTCAAAAAATAAGCAGTACCAATGATTTCCCTCATCTAATTATGCATTATGTGACTAAGCATTTCCTTTTTATCAATTTTTAATTTGTCATCTTTCAGGTTTATTATATGTCCAGCGGTTGTGGAATGAAAGGACAAGCCCTTTATATTGTATTCCCCCCCCCCCCCTTGCACTACTGGAATTAGTTATTAAGTCCTTATCAACTAATCTCCTGAACAATTCATAGAGGTCAAGGCCACAAGAAACCATTAAATCACTATGTCCTCTGGTTTGCTCCTTTCTTCTTAGATAAGGCAGGCTTGTATAAACGTAATAATTGATTTCAGGGTGTGATGAAAAGTGGAGAGAATGAGAGCTAGGACAGGAGGAAAGAAGGGGGGACAAAATAACATAAGGCAAAGGGAAACACTACAGCATTTTAAATGCCTTTGTTGTGCAGGCAATTAAATATCTCCACTGACCAATTGAGGACTGGATGTTATAATGTAACAATTTTCTATACTCAGAGGTGAAAACATACAGTGGCAAGGCCAGCTGGCCTTCCTCTTGGGAAGAAAGTCCCTTAACCCAGTCTGCTCTTTCTGACTTCAGGTCAAGGAACCCGAGCTGAGTCTAAATAAGCTGTAATGCAGACAAATGTCCCTCCCAGAGTTCATGGGGTTTGGTTGTTGGTTATCAACGCAAACCAACACACATTAACCCAAGTTTACTACTTGCTAATACCACTTCTCTGTGGAACCTCCTCTGCCTCATTTAAGGTCTCTCACACCCTTGCACCCACCTACCAGCTAGAGTTTGCAGCAATTACCTCTTTGTACAACATTTCCACACCTGAGCCTAGGATGATCAACAGAAGAGCCTGACATTCCTATGTAGGCACTTAGTTTGTCACCCTGTCACTCACTCTCTTCAGAAGCAGCCCTCCCCTTTACAGAAGCCCAGGATTAGTCATGGCTGCAGGAGTCTTGGCAGGCAGTTCCAATGGACTCATGCTGCCAAGCAGTGGGGCCAAAGCACCTGTAGAGGAACTTTGCTTTACAACATCTGCAGAACCTGTGGGCCTAACTCATCTTCCACAGGGGAAGGGTGGGGAGGGAGAATACCTTCCTTCTCCTCTCCAGAAGGAAAGCAGGAAATTCCTTGAGACTCTTTCAGAGTTGCCTCCCTAGTACCTGGCTACCACACACAGAAAATACTGTCTGCCCAGGGTTAACAACAAATGCTGCTATGCATACCCCATTTTACCTAGGAGATGGTTTCTCTGTGTCAGAAACTGAAATGTTGGCTGCTTGTCCTACTAATCAGAACCAAGGGTCAGAGTTGGAATCAGAAGCTGGGCAAGGCAATGGAGCTAGAACAGGGCACATATAGAAGCAATCACAACTGTAGACACTGAGTGGCCTTAACGGCTATTACTTAACTGCTAATAGCAGCCTACACCTGCTAATTCCCTTCAATCAGCCAGGAGGATCAGCCAATCAGGCAATTCTGCTGTAGCTCATCTGCATTCATTAACCAGCCTGGAACCAGAGCTAATTAGTCCCAGATTCAGCAGCAGGCCTTCGTTCCTGACAATGTGCACTGCAACCCCTTCTGGGGGCTCTAGCATCTCCAAAGTACACTTTCAGATAATTCAGATCTAGACTCAGGGCTAAATCCAGAGGAGAGATGTAAAAAGCCAGAGGTGCTACACGGTCAGCAGACTCCTTTATAGATGTACCTGCTTTTGGGTCTGAATTTGGCCCTGATTGGGTGAAATCAGCCCATCACTCGCAGATGGAGGAAGAAAGAGCCCACTGAGAGGCTGGTCATGATGTGAAATGTCTTAATAGGAGCAGGAGCCAATCAGGAAAGTGGAAAGGGAACAGAATCTGATAGGGATTCAGAAAGGGAAGGAGCAGGGGGTCCTGGAAGCATACGCACCTCACCTGTAGCTTATTGTCATTATGGTGGTGTCACTCATCACTCAGAGCCAAGAAATCTGACAGAAGTCTACATCATTTCGTGTCCTAGTTCTAACTGCTCAGCATAGCTTAACAAGCTCCTGCTGTATATTATAACTAGTTCCAACTAGCTCTTATCAAAGCTTCTTAAAAGTACAGTTCCTCACAAATAAACTAAAACTAAAACTGCGCCACTTGCAGTAATAACCCAGTTTTTCCCCATATTCCATGTATGCATTCAGAATGCAAAGCGACAGCCACCTGCCCTACATCTAGCAACATCTGCTTTACAAATCACTTCCTGTTGTTCTTTCTGCTTATGAAACACTGGTTAGTCTTCCACCATGTGTGAGATGAAGTGATTCAAAATTTTTATTGATGAATTGGAGATTTATATAGACCTATAATGCCATGTTCTGTTACTTGCAAATCGAAGCACATTGAATCAAACAGAATTGTAATGGAGTTCTTTCCCATTACTTCACAGGTGACTAAGCAGCAAGGCATTAACAGGGGATGTGAATATTAAAGCTGCTCTGACTGGACAGAACATATTGGTCAGCTGAAAAGCCAGTTTTTCTGAACGGGACAAATTCTTCCCAAGTCACAATAACTTCAAACAGCATCATCAGAATAATTGGGGAGTAAAGTTAAGGCATCTTAACTTTGTAGTTCTTATACTTGCTACATTGCTTAGGCGGCTGTAGTATAAGCCGTTGGAATACTAGCAGGACTTCCAAGCGCCCCTGCAAGGTTAGTTTAGAGTACCCTAAGTCCAACTCATTGGGATGCCAAGAATATTTCTTGTCATGTACTTTTAGGCCCTCATGCTGTGTTGCCCTAAAATAAGCTTGGATCTGTAAGAATGGCAGCTAAATGGGTCTTTTAACCCACTTTTAATGACGATATCTATGAAGCTACTATGATAGATGGAGAATTGGACTATTTTAGAAAAATTGGCTTTTCAGGTGAATAAATTCCACCACACTCCAACATTCCCCCTCCTCCGCAAGATGCAGAATCACCTATTTTGGCTGCCTTAAGTAGGCCAACATACAGGATATAGCAGGAAATTATTAGTCTATCACAGTCCCTTCAAGATTTCCTTGTATGTCATATGCACACAACACAAGCACAGGGTCTAATCCAATGGAAGTAATTTGGAAGGCCCTTAGGGGAAGCTAGGTCAGACCTTCATGTGAGGGAAAAGGAATAACAGAAAACAGCAACAGTCCAGAAATACAGGATGGAAGAAGATCATATGCTTAAATCACTGGACTAATTTGTTAGGAAAGGACCAATGTTCGTGGCTTTTCACTCCAAAACAAATTCCGACAAAGAAGAAAAAGAAGAGGCAGCTTTAATTTTCTGTGTTCACTCTGCTTTTGCTAATGCAGTCAAGTTTATTAAACACTTCAGCATGGTGAAAAATTGCAAAAGAGCTGAGGTTATCATTATTGGATGCCCTTACTATATAAAAACCCATTGCTAACTCTCACACACATACACGTTGTAAATTATTGGATTATTGATGACACAACTGTCAATATCTGAAATAACCATGATTTGGCCACTTTTTTTTACAAAAACAAAACAGTTCTTACCAAGTGATACCACA
This sequence comes from Rafetus swinhoei, assembly GCA_019425775.1. Lineage (NCBI taxonomy): Eukaryota > Metazoa > Chordata > Testudines > Trionychidae > Rafetus > Rafetus swinhoei. The sequence continues at coordinate 40,112,815 of CM033439.1, read as the reverse complement.
TACCTCTATTTTCCCCCTTACAATTTGAAGGTATGCCAGGATTCATTTGGTCTTAGAAACAGGAATTTCCATGGCACTCATTCCCATAACATCTGATCTCCCAGATATACTTAGCTTTCTAAACTTTTCTTGTAGGGAGAGAGACAAACACATACACCCACGTGCTCTAGAACAGCAATTCTCAAACTTTAGCAACCCAAGGAACCCCCTTTTGATTTAAACATTTTTGGAGGCCCCTACCCTGCACCTTCTCTGAGGTCACTGCCCCATCCTTTCTCTGAGGCCCCCACCTCCTGCTTGCTCATTCACTTTCACAGGGCTGGAGCAGAGGGTTGGGTTGCAAGAGAGGGGTGAGGACTCCAGTCGCAGGTATTGGCTCTGGGGTGGTGCTGTGCATGAGGGGGTTGGGATACAGGAGGGGGCTCTGGGCTGGGACAGGGTTTGGGGGGTTAGAGGGTGTGGGCTCCTTGAGGGAATTTGGTTGCAGGAAAGGACTCCAGTGCTCAGGCATGGGGTTGGCATCTGGGGTCCCTGTGGCACTTACTGTGGCCCCTGAAAGCAGCAACCAAGTTTCTGCAGCCCCTTGGTGCAGGAGTGACCATAGAGGCTCCATGCACTTCCCTTGCACCCGCATGTGCTGCCTGTGCAGCTCCCATTGGTTGCGCTTCACAGCCATGGGAACTGTGGAGCTCGTACTCAGGCTGGGGCAGTGCACCAATCCTTCCTGGATGCCCCTGTACCTAAGGGTGCAGGAAACGACTGCTTCCAGGAGCTACATGGAACTAGGGCAGATAGGGAGTCTGCCTTAGTCCCAGGCCGCAGGAGGTACATGGGGAGGGACAGGAGTTGATCAGCCAGGGTCCCTGGACACCCTGGAGTTTCTTCGGTCTGAGGACCTCACTTTGAAAAACATTGCTTTGTGAGAGCTAATAGTCCAGTGCTTGGGGTGCACAACAGAGATGTGGGAAACCAAGGTGGAAATCTTGCTCTGCATGATTTGTACTAAGGACTTGACTCTAGGTAGCCCACAGCCCAGGAGAATGCCACAAGCACCATTTGACAAACGTGCTTTTACTTTATCTTCAAAGTGCAGTAGCTCTGTTTCAGCTGCTGGCAGGCTGGAGATTATCCTTGGAAGGACAGTCTCAGAACTTGGCCAAAACCATATGGAGGTGATTGCGGTTACCTTGCCGCAGCTCTGTGCATACTTGTTACTTAAGAGAACAGCTCAAAGGGCCATGCTGTGCTTTGCTGCCGGCACTGGAATGTTCAGCAAATCTCGGCTACTGCAGTTTTTGGAGCCAACACCTTTCCCTGCCCTCACTCTGCCCCATAAGTGAATGTGTGCTTTATGTAGCCTGGGGCTCCAAAGCTGCTGCCCACACACGGACCCTTCATCCACAAAGGGGGATCCCATTAAATGAACAGTTGTGCATAGTCCACAGAATTGGGATGGAGATACTTTTTTTCTTTTCACTCCAAATTTGATACTTTTTCTGATTAGGTCACTATCCTACGTGCTCCAGCATGACTGGCTGTGAATTGAACCAGAAAACAAATGAACGGCTGATATTGTGAAGGGAAAATTTACAGGGATTTGGCACATTATTCAAATGAAGGTCCAACAACTCTATCCCAAATAAATAGATGGTCCAAGAACTGGACATGTCACTTTGTAGCCTGGTTACCATATGATGTTATATATTACATAATTGCTGATATCACTGATATGGTACTAGATTCTTGGGCATTCTGAATGCTGGAAAAGTGCATCCTCACATTACTTGTACATGTGTGGCTGATTTCTGCCCTTGGATAAAACAGGCAACAGCCACGAAACTCCCTTTCAACCACACACAGACAAAATTTGACCTATACTCAATACTCTGCTGAGCCTCTCTTCAACTTTTAATAATTACCACAGATATCACCTTGCTTCTTTTGGAGCTGCATGTATTATTATTATTGCTGTTAAATATTTATATTGCAGTAGTGCTCAATGACTCTTGCATGAAACTGGCACTCAATTTTGTTGGAATACATTAACTGTCTTGCTGTTGCATTGCATCGTGGTCTCATTTTTGCACTTTTGTTTTAACTGAGTTTTTTTTTTAATTAAGTCACCTCCCCCCAAAAAGAAAATAAGTTATTCCACTACTGCTCTTTTTTACCAGCTGCTTTGTCCATGCTATTCACACCTTTTGTCCACAGTGCAAATTCAGTACCAGTTATCCCCAGTGAGGTCAATGGAAATGCACTGTAAGTCAGGGTATGTCTACACTAAAGAGTTTTTTCAGAAAAAAAGTTTTTCTGACAAAACTTGAGGAACATCTACACTGCAATCGCGTTCTTTTAAAGAAAATCGAAAGAACAGAGGGATTTTTCCAACATCGGTAAACCTCTTTCTATGAGGAAGAAGCCTTTATCCGATAAAGCTCTTTCAGAATAAGGCATGTGTGGATGGGGAAGAGGGAGTTCTTTCGCAAGAAGAGGAAAGAGGAAAAAGCACAGGTGCCCTGGTAGCCATTCCGCCCATAATAATCACAGTTTACATGCGAGATAGCATCCATTCAGTCTGGACGCTATCTTTCGAAAAAGCAGATTGCTTTTTCCATGCACTTTGGCAGTGTAAACGCTCTCTTTCGGAAGAAGTTTTTTTGGAAGATCTCTTCCTGAAAAGCTTCTTCCGAGAGAAGCCTGCAGTCTAGACAGTCTCAGTGATGAACCTGCCCCAAAAGGAGTTCTCAAAACAGAAAGATATTGTAGAATTCAGCTGCTAACTCTTCAGTGCTTCCCTTCCACTTGCAGAATGAAGAGTCAAATCCCACTCCCAATTACACTGGTTCCGGCCCAACGGTGTAAAAGAGCAAAATTTGACCTGAGTTATGGAACCATCCAGCAAAATACCCAAAGTGCAATGTAAAACAGTAGCAAAGGTCTAGACAGCTGCTGCTAAGATCCCTCTTCTTTGCAGAGGGGGCAGTATTACAAATTACAAACTCCAACCACTTGGGAAAATTAACAATAAAAGGTGATTCTTTTGCAAATTAAAATGATTAAGACCATCGAGCTTTTGACACCAAAAAGATCCAGAATCTTACTCTAGTATTATTAAATATTAAAACAATGGATTTTAGCTGTAAATGTGAATGAAACTAATTAAGAGCTCTGAAGATTAAGAGCCTCTCTTTATCTAATGGGCAATTGCACTGGCACAATTCCGTCATGTTTTATATGACAAATTATTCCAGCTCTGAGTTTAGAGAGCCAATCTGCTTAACAGAAACGCCTCCAGACTTTCACCCCTCTTTCTGTCCTGGTTTCCACATAAATAAAAGTCTGCTATTACTATACCACATTTGGGTTTGATTTGAGAATAAATGCCCAGATGAATCAAGTGTTATTTTAAGAGCCAGATTATGACCCAGCCTGCTGAGAAATGAATGCTACAGCAGGGTTTAGGAAACCCTACATAGATAAAGAATATAAAATACAGATAAGCAACATGCAGAACGACATTAATGTTTGTTGAACAAGAAAAACCCTGCTGACACTGATTCACAGTACAGGTTGAACCTCTCTGGTCCGACACCCTTGGGACCTGAGTGGTCCTGAACTAGGGAAGTTGCTGGACCAGAGGAGGTCAAGCATTCGGGCTCTCCCAGGGCTCCCCTCCTGGCTGCTGCCCTGGGAGAACCCAGATACCTGACCTCCTCCAGCCCACCTGCCTGGTTCTGATGCCCCCAGCTTGCTTGCGGGGCTCTGCTCCCTGCTCCCAGCCCCGCATGGGGCAGCGGCTGCTCCAGAAGTTCTCTGGTCCCATGCAGAGTGGTAGCTGCCCCCAGGTTTCCCCAGCCCCTGGCTCCACATGAGGGGGCAGCTGCTCCTGGGATTTCCCAGCTTCAGTCCCTGCTTGGGGCGGCAGCTGATCTCAGGGTTCTCCTGCCCCAGTCCTTGTGCGGGGTGGCAGCTGCAGCCAGGTTCCCCTGGCCCCAGCTGCCTGGCCCCGCCCAAGGCAGAAGCCACTCTGGGGGCTTTCTGCCCCTGTCCCCCATTGGGTGGCAGTCTCTTCCAGGGCTCTCTGACCCCATGGTCATTGAACCTGCGTGATGCTGCTGACCAGACTGGCTGTTGCTCTCAAACTTTTCTGCCGGGCTCTCTGGTCTAGCAACATCTGTGGTCCTGCCAGACCATGGATGTTGCTGGACCACAGAGTCCTGGACAAGAGAGGTTCAACCTATATTTTAAAATCACCTAAGGATTCTTAAGAGCCTCTTTAACATTTTATTCTCATCTCCAGCCTAGGTTTTTCTACTTTTGCTGACATCTGTTACCTAACAGCTTTCCCCTGGCTAACAGGATGCATAAGTGAACTCTTGAACCAGCAATAATGTGACTGGTGGACCAGAAAGGGTGTGCTAGAAATGGTATGCCCAAAATTTCTTTCCTGCCACCACAGAATTTGTCACATTTCCCAATCCAGTTGGAGTAAATCTTGCGTCAAACATGTAACCTTCCATGTCTATAGAGCAACACAGTACATCAGTACTGCTGGGCTGGCTCTTGGAATGAAACGGAAGAAAGCAACATAAGAATGTGCTCCTGTGAGGCAGTGAGAGGAGGGCCTGGCAGTGCAGGGGCTAAACAAAGCCTTTTTGCCCAACTAGCCCCATGGCGTTTTACCCGTAGCCAATGCCAGGCCAGGAGGGAGGATAAAAGAGAAGAACCTGCCCCAGTTAGGGGCTGACCAATGAAGAGACAGGATCTGGTTCTGCTATCTGCAGGATCTGAGCCAGAGCCGTCTACTGGATCAGCTACAGGAGCACGTAAGCCTCCAACTGTTCCCCTGAGCGCAAAGCGGAAGAACCTACAAGGAACCCTCACTGAGGAAGGGGAAATTGGACTCTTAGGGCCACGCCCCAAACTTAAGAACTAGACTTAGATAAGAGGCAGGAATTCCTAGGCCCGGGGCCCCAGTAGCAGGGGCCTACACCCCTTTGCAAACAGCTAACTTTGGGACCTAACCATTAGGCCACCCTGCTGCCCTGGAGACCCAGCCACAGCTCCCTTCAAATTCATTATAAAGTAACTATCAGTCCTCTGTAAGAAAAAAATGCTCTAATATTTTAAATAGATTTCATTTTCAAAGCTCTTGTAGTACAGCTTAATCATTAAAATGCTTAATACAGCATGGAAATGTAATTCAGATTCTGAAAACAATGTGGTCTATCTGACAAAGTCTCAGTATGAGATCTGGTTTTAAAGTGAATAAGGGAAAAGGCACCCTAAAAGATTTCCTAAAAGTAAGCTCAAGTACATTGTGGAATAACCTCCCAAAGGAACTGGGGGGAGGAAGCTTAAATTGTCCAGAGTTATTCAGTCTGGATGAGAAAAAGTGCTAGAAAATGACAGAAGAAGAAACCACACTGCACTGACAACAGGGATGGGCTACCCAAAATGATGACCCAAAATATCTTTATGTCCCCATTTCTAGCTTCTTTCAAATTATATTGCTTCAAAATTGTGGTATAAACTGAATATCTCATAGCTACAAATAAGTTTTTCAAGCAATTACACGCCAAAGAATCAACCTGCCCATAACTTTGCATCATCAGCCTTGTTTCCCTTTCTGTGTTTTCATGTCTCTAATCTTCCCACAGTTAAATTTACATGCACTGTTCCAATAACATTCTAAAAGATCCTTTCAGCCTATTCTCACTCCTGTGTTCTTCAAGTGCCTATCTGATTTCCTTTGAGAAAAGAGGATTCTCTCAGTTAACAGGATAAATTCATTCATTTTGGGGAGAAACATTACAATGGGGGCACTTAACAACAAAGGAAGCACATGCTAAAAACATGCAAGAAAACACAGCTCCTTACATGCTCTCACAGAACTTTGTAAGAGTGCTGGGCTTTTCCTGGTTACGTCTTTGTCGAAACCACCGCTGAATACTGCGTACATCCCAATCCAGCTGCTTGGAGAGGCCTTCCAGTCTTTTTTCATCTGGATGCTACAGAACACAAAGTGATGAAATGACTGCAGATGCATTTAATCATCATAACAGGTATCATAATATGGTTTTACATTTAGACGCCCACCTCTGGTTATAAAGAACTCAATCCTATTATATCACTAGGACTTAGACAGGCTCTAGCTCTCTGTCAGCTTCATGGACAACTGAAGTAAGGAAAAGTGTCTTCATACAAACACCTGTTGTGGATGTACATCAGATACAGTATTCTACTAAAAGAGGCTAAGGCAATGCAACTATACAGAGAAGTATTTAAAGTTACTGGGAAAAACAGGAGATTACAACTCAACTGGGTAGAATTGTGTGTAATATCAATATTTATTTTTTCTATTTTTATCTCTTAATTTTCCACAGTTGCCCAAAATTAAAGGTGAGTCTGACAAGAGAGTGATTAGGCAATTATTTAATTATCATAGATGTGAAGATTCAAAAAGTTAAAGCTTTATAACTGTTAAAAACACAAAGTGGTAACACCACGTCAGAATATACAAAATAAATATCCTTAAACAAAATTATTAGGTTCTTAGGCAGCACGTTTCTTACATTTGAACAATGAAAATATATTTCTTCAGTGTGGTTGGTGAAATCAACATTTTCTGACATTAGAAATTTTTATTGGTCAATCTTTCCATGCCTAATTATAAATGAACCCTTTTTGCAGACCTCATCTCTAGCACTCCCTGCCCATTGCTATACATGCCTTGAGCAATCCGGCCTGCAAAACCCCTCAGCATGAGTCTTGTGTCTTTCATCCTTCTCTCTTGTGTGTAACTGTTGACCTGGCCAAGGGGACTGCTCAGCTGACACAGAGAAATATATTTCCTGTATGTTAATATTAAAAAAACTACACTGTCTTCCATTTTTAAATTGGCAACTTCAAGGGAAGTCCTCTTAGTAGTAAAATTAGCTTTAAGTGGACATTTTCAGCTGCCACAAACATGCCTGTTACTACAGTGGAGTAGAACTTACTGTGCATACTAAAGCATACATAAAAAATTAACATTTTCTTGACCTGAGCACTACATGGGAAACAGGCAGAGGATACATTTCAAATTCTCTGTTTATTCTCTGTGTAAAATATTCCACACAAAATACATTCCAATGTTTCCCCCTCCTATCACACTAAAAAACATTATCTTGACAATTCACTCTGTGCATCTATTTTCCTGGGGATAAGATTTGCTCCTATAAGCCAATTTTGATGGGGCAAATGAAATGCAAATGCTGCTATAAGTGAAGACAAGGTAAAATTTTCCATTATATAAACTCCTAAAATTCCACGGATTGATAACCCTGAAATAAAATCCCCCCCGGGCTGAAATTTAGTATCTGAGTCTCCAAGGAAGAAAACCAGGGAGAAGGGAGAAAAGAAACAAGGGTATTTCCCCCTAAAGCTTTAATTTTAATCAGTTCAGTCATTTGTTTTTCAGTTTTTAAAAAAGTCATTTCTAGTCAAGACCCATAAGGCTTATCCAGATAGAGCATTCACTGTAGCCAGTGAAGGTTTTGTCTAGGTATGACTGTAGCATCTGTCATGCAGAAAAAATGTCCAGCTTGCTGGGCGTGGTTTGTAAGTGGGGCTGGTCGCACAGCATTACCAGTTCCTGGGGTGGCATCTGGAAACAACTTCCCACCTCCCGCCCCCTGCTCCGAGAGATATGGCACTTAGCCAGACCATCACATGACTCATGGTTCATGTCAGCGGCACTAGATCTCGGAGCATCAAAGTGATCCTCCAGTACCTGCCAGAAGTTCATCAGACAGTTCCTTGCCACAGTGAATGTACATTCCTTTGCAGCTCTAAAAGAGCTCTCCCAATCTCCATTATATTCTCACTGGAGCTGGAAGGGTAGATTACCAAACCAATAAAGAGATCAACTCTCCTGATGCAAAGCATTTAGGCAGGAGGCCATCACCTAGAGTTCTCCTGGCATATTTCATCCTCTTCATCACCACCTTTGGTAACTTTAACCCTGACAAAAGCTTGTATGAAATCCTGATATTGTTCTTTGTGATAGATGCTTGCAAAGCCACAGGCCAGTTGATATGTAGTGTTATGTTCAGCTGTAGACTGGTGTTAATGAAAAATGAGAGTGACTAAAAGCAGAGGAAAACGTCCTCTCTTGATATCCCGCTAAACAAAGTGGGCATCTGCCAAGATTTTTAGTGATAACAACATCTGACCATCACTGCATTCTTGCATCCTAGCCAGATCAGGAGGCTCAAACAGTGCCAAGAACTATTGCTAGGACAATCTGTAAACATTTCATCAGCAAAATCCAGAAACGCAAACCCACAATCTTTATCTGAGGGCAAGCGAAAATAACAGCACAAAGGGGCAAAAAATGAGTTTAAAGCTTCCCTATAGTTTTGCTGTATGCTACAGAATTCCATAAGTTCCAAAACATCATTGTTAAAAATTATTTTTCTAGCCTTTTCTGATTAGGGATGTTAAATTGTGTGTAATCAGCTAATTAAGTAGTCAAACCCCAATGTGGCTCTGCCTTTTAAATGTATGAAAGGCTGCCAGGCTCTTAATACATTTAAAAAGCAGAAGAGCAATGTCTGGGTCTCGGCATGAGCCAGGAGAGCTGATTCCCAGCTCACTCCCAGTCCCCCCCTGCCCCGCCAGCTGTGCCTCTGCTTTTTAAAATGTATTAAGAGACAATACATTTAAAAAGCAGAGGCACAGCTGGGGGGAACAGGGAGTGAGCCGGGAATCAGCTGTCCTATCTCGCACCTGGCCCCAGACGCTGCATCTCTGCTTTTTAAATGTATTAAGAGCTGGTGGCCCTTAATACATTTAAAAAGCAGAGACGCAGTGATGGGGATCAGGTGCAAACTGGGAATCAGCTGATTCCCTGCTCACACCCGGTCCCAGCTATGCCTCTGCCTCTCCTGCCCCCTCAGATGGTGCTGGGGGGAACTGGCTTTTAAGTCAGCTGCACCCCAGCACCAGCTCCTGCTTCTCCACTTGCTTCCTCTCTTTGATAGAGGCAGCAAGGCGTGGGGGGAAGTGACTAGTCAAGTCACTACTCGACTACCCGATAAGCATTTGCTTATCGGGTAGTCGACTAGTTGCTTACATCTCTATTTCTGATGCAAAGAACATCCATCAAAATACAAATTGATACTAGCCAACCAATAGTACCCATCCTTCCCAATTTCCCTGAGATGTGTGAAATTCAAATCCAAATCCAAACATGCTAACATTATTGATAAAGAGTAAAATGTTCCCTCTTTGTCCAACCTTCTTTCCCTTCCCACACAAAAAATTAAAATAAAAAAGAATGTTAATGTAAACAGCCCCATGATACCTATGAAGTATTTTGTATTATACCTTTCTTGGTTAAATGTGTAATTTGGTATATTATTATCAAGTTGTAACATGTATGACATGAAAGACTTGGCCAATGTGCAAAGCTAGCATGTCTTTTAATTGTGAAATATTAACATTGCATTATCAATTCCTTTCTTTCACGTGAAATTATCTTTCTTTACATAAATTAATGTTAAAGCATCATATCACGTTTTATAAAATGATCATGTTCAGTAAATACTGTACCTTTGTAATTGCAGTGAAAACTTTTTCCAGAATAGCATTAGGTTGGGCTTTCTGTGGTCCATTGGCCTGGACTTTAAGACCTAAGGCACAGGGTTTAGCAATAAACCTACAACAAAACAAAAAGGAAAGAAAATCAAATGTGATTCTTCAGTTATTTATTGCAAGATCTGTTATCAGTGACATGCTTTAAATGTGAAAATATTAAAAGAATGATCCCTGTCCTGAAATTTCTATGATGTCAGACAACTGCAACAGTACACAGTAGGGATGTAAGTGATTAGTCGACTACTCAATAAGCATAGTTGCTTCCCTCCCCTTGCTGCCTCTGTGTTAGAGGCAGCAAGGGGGCAGGGAGCAGGAGCTAGTGCTCCCTGCCCCCTTGCTTAAAAGCGAGTTCCTCCCAGCACCGTCTCCACCGAGGGAGGCGGGGGGACAGCAGGGGAAGCAGAGGTGCAGCAGGAAATGGTACAAGCGGGGACTGAAGCAATCCCTACTTGTGCCGGTCCAACTGCTGTGCCTCTGCCTCTGAAATGTAGCAAGAGCCCTAGAGGGCAGAGGCGGCGCACGGGGAACCCCAGACGAGTGGGGACTGCTTGAGTCCCCGCTTGCCCCAAGTTCTTGCTGCGCCGCCTCTGCCCCCGCGGGGCTCTTGCTATGTTTCAAAGGCAGAGGCAGCACAGTGGGAACCTAGAGCAAGTGGGGACTCAAGCAGTCACCTCGGGTTCCTCACTGCACCTTTGCCTTTGAAATGCAGTAAGAGCTGCGGGCGGCTCTTAGCACATTTCAAAGGCAGAGGTGAAGCCAGGATTGCAAGTGCCTTGCCCCACCCCTTATCGAGTAATTGAGTAGTCAATGGAAATTCCATCGACTATTCAATTAGCAGATTAATCAAAATTTAACATCCCTAGTACACAGGTTAATAGTTCAAATGCAAGTATGTACAGGGGTACACATCAGTGGAAGAAAACATCACAGAATAAGAGTGCTTTAAGGGTAGATTTGAAGGAGGAAGGGTAACGGGATGGAGTATGTGAAATGGGGAGTTATTCAGACTATTGGTGGGAAGTATGACCAGATGTAAGAGTGGGAGAAGAATGATCAGAAAGGAGGAGCAGATGGAAAGAACAGAGCACTACAAGGAGACTGCTATGTGCAACAGGCATGCAAAACATAACATTTTTCTCCCACCTTACTGCTTCTTTAATTAACTAGACCTCAGATCAGCTATGAACACAGAATTACTTTTCTGCACTGGACAGTCAGTCACAGCTTTTAATGTCTGACAGCCTGTAGAAGCTGTAGAAACCATTTCATATTTAGCTAGAAGCCATTTTGTATAACAGAAACCATTCAGCTTTTCTCTCAAGCACGTAGACCAGAGTGAACTTTCTGTCACCCCGTGAGAAAAGGCCTACAGGATGGGCTATTGGTATGTGTTAATTGGGCTGGTTGAGACAGGAGGTGTACTCCCTCGTACCTGTCCGCCATCTTGTTGATAAGGCTTTGTTTTTCCTAGTCTAACTGATGATTTCTGTAATTGGATGCCCTGACGTCAGACTGTTTGGCTAAGGGTATAAAGATACTAGGATTGATTGTATTAGCCAGCCTTACTGGGCCTGGCTTTGCTGGGACCACGTTTGGCTCATGCTGTGCTTTATTAATTAATAAAGCTGTTTGTTAGCTGCCTAAACAGAGAGGAGCGTTTTTTGCTTCGACAAGCCTCTGCCTTGCTTGATGAACACAACTCAGTAAACAGCAACATAAACTACAAACATAGGAGACTTCATCTAACTTAGAATGGTTTGGGGACATTTAATTGACAGTTTCCCACAGCAAAACTAAACCCTAGAAACACTTCTGCTACTGCCCCTTCTTTTAGATTTTAACAGTGGAGTGGGGCATGAGGACCAGCCCCTGGCCCCAGAGCCAGAGCCTGGCTGGGCTGCACAGGGCGTGCCCAGAGGCCCTCCCAACACAGACCTCCTGACCATCTACCAGTGAGGACATCAGGTGTGCAGTCAACATCCAGGCCTGATGGAAGGGGGTATCCTGGGACTGGTCTGCTCAGGGGTGAGCCCTGCTGCCTGCACTTCTCCGTAGTATTGCCCCCTAGTCCCTCCACACATCCCACTTGGCTGGCCAGGGACTCCAGTCCCAGGCTTGCCTGCACTCACCCCTGCTCTGGCAGCCCAGGCTTGCCAGTTGGACAGCTCTCATCTGACCATGTCACCCACCAGTAAGGCTGGGCCAATAAAACCAAATAATAATTCTGCCTTGCTTATAAATAGTTCCTTTATAGAAAACCCATTTTGCATAATATATATAAAGATTAGATATGTAGTTAAGGAATTGGAATATCCCATGTATTTAAGATAAATTGTTCAAATTAATGAGTTCTGCTAATGGAGTTTCTTCTTCCACAGTAAACACAATTTTGTTCATCTTTAGTTTGCCCATAAAGAACTGTAAGGAGATCAACTATAATTTGTCATGTTACATGGCTCAAAATTTATCTTCTCCTACAAGATCAACTCCAACTGTTAACATGCTCAGAGAGACTACAATTATATATACTTTATGATGAGTTCCGCATTTTGCCCAAGAACATTCTTGAACGTAAAGAGGAAAATATTCCATTGCTCACACTAGGCTGTTTTAAGTCATACAGCTAACTAAAATCCAGGCAAAGACAAACTGATCCCTATGCAAAAACCTGCTTGGATGGATTTCAAGACATTACTTAAATGGTTCAAATGTAAATTATAGGCCATAGATTGTAAGCTTTCCCTTAAATTGTAAACCCTTTTGAGCTGGGCTCTGGCACTGGAACAATTTTTAGGGTCCTGAGCTTTGCCCCCCTCTGCCTCACCCCATCCACGCCCCTCACCACCCCAGTCTGGGGCCACATCTGGGGACAGATGCGGAGCCCCAGGTACAGGGCCAATGTTTGGGACCCCAGGGCCTGCAACTGAGCTGCCAGGACCCTGGGCAGTACCAGAGCCCTATGTGTTAAGTGATACAAACAATAATGAATAATTAATAGAGGCGAGAGCTGTATTCCACTGCTCCTCACCGAAACTATCCAGTTCCCCAAACTTCTAGCAGCTTTGTATTTGAATATACTGAATGATTCTGTTTCCCTTTAAAGGCTTTTCATACTATCCTAAAAATTCAATAAAGTAACAAAAGACACCCCACAATGTAGATAAGAAATAGTTCTGTGTTCATAACCCTGAGTATGATTGCAAGCTCTTGGAATTCTTATCAATATTTAAACACCACGCTAAGACTGTTTGGAGCAAAAATTGTGTTTTCTAAAGATAACAGGAATGATGCAAAATAAACCTCATTGCACTGATCACAGCGAAGAAAACTGATTGGTTTCAGATTCTAGTTCAACCTTTAATAGGTTTACAAGTTTACAGCATGTGCCTCCTTTAAAAAAATCTAAAGTAAATAGACAGTGAGTCAGAAGAAATCTGCATTCAAAACAGGTTGTTTTGCATTTATACTTGCACAGTGCTCTGAGGAACAATTCTGTCACAAAAATACATATTTCAGCCTGCAATTATTTGCATCTGAAAGCAAATGCTTGAGCCTGGAGTCATTGTGGTGGGTATTCATAGACTGCAAAGAAACCTCCAGTGTGATCAATTCCTTTCCATATTTTGCAGTTTGACATACATGTCTTTTCTCTTATATGGATCAGTTTGGATAAAATCTGCATCAGTTGTAGGAATCATGTTCTAATCGTATTGCCAGTGGCTGTAGCATCAACCAGGAGAACAAGGCTACATGTAGTTTAAATACATTGCCTGAGGATCAGATCCTTCAACAGCAAAGTAAATGGGAAATTCACCATTGAGTTCAATGGAAGAGGAACAGTAGATCTTCTGACCTCCCTCAGTTTCTATTTGTAATATATAAGTTGTATATCTACATTCAAATGTTTATCATTTACAAAAGATATATTAGAACTGCTCCAGAGCCTTTGCCAGAGAACTCATTCAAGTATTAACAATCAACTTGTTGGATTGTGCTTGGAGGATCCATAGCACTGATGCCATTGAAACATCAGGCTTTCAGTCTGTACAGGCACAGCCACAGTGTAGATTCCTAGGTAGAATGCAATGATAGCGTAAACTTCTTGGAATAAATGCATCTGCAGCCATGCTGATAATACTTGTACATAATTAACAAACACTTTATATTGTCTGTTCACCAGCAAATTGTGGACACAATTCTAGGGTATGTCTTGACTACAAGCCTCTGTCAGCAGAGGCATGTAAAATAGGCTACCCGACATAGTCAATGAAGCGGGGATTTAAATATCCCCGGCTTCATTAAAATAAAAATGGCCGCCCCGCTGTGCCGGATCAGCGGATTGTCGGCACAGTGCGGCAGTCAAGACGTGGATCGGTCGACAGGGGAAGACTTGGTCGACAGCTCCTGTAAACCTCATTTCACGAGGCATAAGGGAGCGGTCGACAAAGGCGTCCCGTCGACCAATCCGCGTCTTGACTGCCGCGCTGAGCCGACAATCCGCTGATCCGACCCAGCGCGGTGGCCATTTTTATTTTAATGAAGCTGGAGATATTTAAATTCCTGCTTCATTGACTATGTCGGGTAGCCTATTTTACATGCCTCTGCCGATAGAGGCATGTAGTCTAGACATACCCCTAGTGTAAGAGTGATGGAAGGGTAGATTGGCATGGACATGGCCCCTGCTCTGAAAAAGACAAATAGTATTTAAATGCCTGGGTCTCATCGGTACTACAGTTTTCACTGCTACCACAAGGGGAGCTGCACCAACAGTAGACTGCACCTCAGATTTTTTTTCCTAGGGTGTGTCTACACAGCACCGTTATTTATTTTGAAATAATGGCCATTATTCCAAAATAACAATGCAAGTGTCTACATGGCAATTCCATTATTTCAGAATAAATTCGAAATAACCAACAGCTTATTCTGACTTCTGTAAACTTCATTCCATGAGGAATAATGTCTATTCCGAAATAGCTATTTCGGAATAGCAGTAGTGGGGACACTCCACTGCTGCTATTTCGAAATTGCTCCTCCCCAGAGCCATTCAAAGTAATTACTCCCTACTGCCTCCTGAAGCTCTAAACTGAGGTAGCGTGTCCACATTAGGGGAGCCTGCCCCAGACTAATTTTGAGGCTTCCCTGTAGTGTAGACGTGTTATTTCAAAATAAGCTATTTTGGAGTATTTCTTTCAGAATAGCTTATTTCAAAATAAGTGTGCAGTGTAGATGTACCCCCAGTGTGGAAAAAAAAGCTGTGTATGTGGATGCAAGGCATTTTATAAGTTTCTCAGGTGCTCACAAGACTAAAATCCTCTAATCTATCTAGACAAATATTAAGATAGATAGCAAGTCATTTAGAGCAGTATAGGTTAAAAACAACAGACAGGTAATCAGTATCACATTTACAATGGCACCTGATGCTGGGCCCACACTCAAGAGGGGCCCCTCTGGCCAGTCCAGCACTCCACTTGCGCTGTGACCAAGGGGCTGCGATATGCAGGCTCCTCTCCTCTCTCGCTCCTCTCCTGCACTCCTGTCATTTAAGTGGCTGCATCATTCTCAGACAGCATGGGGGCGGCATGCGGCACTCATCTGGGCCCTACGCTAGTGGGTCCTGAGAGAATCCGGCCCAGGCAGGCACCCTCCCTCTCTGGCCTGGCCAGCAGGACTGAGCCTCACTGGGCCCCTGAGCAAGGCGGGGTGCCCTGCTCCACACCTCTGGAAGAGGCAAGGCCTCAGGCAGAAGGGGTGGGTTTGGAGCTAGGCAGCCCTCAGTGCTCCCCAGAGCATGAGCGGTGCTTTAAAGGGACACAGTAACAGTGGTGCTGGCCAGGAGTTCTAGGCCCTTTTGTATCACCAGGCCCCAGTCGCACCCTTTGCTGCCTTCCCCCCGGCCCCTGCCACCTACCCATTGGCAGGCCTGGTCCTGGCTGCCTGTGCTGTTCTCAAGAGGCTGGAGCAATCCCTCACCAGCCCCTCAGCAGTGCTGCCAGCTCAGCCCAGGCACTGAAAACAGTCACCACCCAATGGACCAGTGAGTGTGGCGGGGGGATGATAGGGGAGAAGTGGGTCTCTGGGGGAGGTGCTGGGCAGCAGGGGGTCTGTGTCAGGTACTCTTGGATCCAGGGGATGCTTCCTGCAGAAAGTGAAGGAGAAGCAAAGGGAAGCACTGGGGGAAGAGGGCAGGCGGAATAACTGGAGATGTCCAGGGGTTTAGTTTAGAGTGCACTGCCACCCAAATACAGCCAAGGGGATAGGTACTATAGGGCACACGAGCTGTGAGTTCACATACCACTGCTCCTCCCATTTCTGCAAACCCAGAGCTACCTAGGGGGAAAAGAGAGTGCTGCTGAGCTCCGCGGACTGTATAGCTGGCTGCCACCTTTGGTTCCTAGTGCTTGTCATGCTCCCTTTCCGTGTGCTAGGAGCCATCCCATGTTTTGTACAACAGTGAGTGCCCATGGTAAGGCAGGGCAGGGAAAGGCTGGAGCTGGGGAAAAGAGGCAGTGGCCAATGAAGGGGGGTGGGATGGTGAGGAGTTGGAGCCAGAGGGAAGGGGCAAGAGATGGGGGAAGCAGGAGCCCAGCATGTGGCATCCCCTTGGCTGCAGCAGCTGGGGCTTACCTTTTAAGCAGGCCCATTGAACTCTCACCCTGATGAGCCTCATCTCCCCGTACCACACCAATAAGTCCCCCAGAAGCCCTCCCCACTGAGCACCAGCCACTTGCACCTGGACTCCCATCCAAATGAATCCCACCTCCCTTGTACCTGAAACCTCCCTTTGAGCTAGGCAGCCCCTGCTGAGTCAGAACCACCTTCACTTGGTCCCCCCTACAGAGCCACACTGTCCCTCCCAACAAGTCTCCGTGCATCCTGACCCCACTCTGAGCCACCCACAGCCAACGAACCCACACCTGGATCCCCCTTCCTGACTAAGTCCCTCTGCACTGGTATCCTGCTGCTGCAGGCTGAGCCTGCCTGCCTGCATCTGGATGCACCTGGCACAGAGGCGCAGGGCCTATGGGTGTTTATAGGGCAGGCCTGATCCTTGATCCTTGCACCATGTCAGGGTGTAGCCTCACTGCTGAGTATATGTCCTGGAGTGAAGTTGGGAGAAGGCTGCAGGGTGATCCCCTCCCCCCCCCCACTTCCATGCATCCAGTGACCTGTGCTTCCCATTGCCAGGGTAGAGAGTTTGCATATATTTATTAACAACATTTGCAGAATTTTGAAAAATTGTATGCAGAATTTTTATTTTTATTTTTTTACACAGAATTCCCTTAACTGCTGATGGCAGCATCCAAAGACATGAAACTAAGTAAGTTCAAGTAAAAATAAGATAATTTCAAAGAGAGATTTTCTCAGCATTTAACAGTTTATTTTTTCCCTTCAGCAAAGTCTCTTGGTTGATTATAAGTGCCAGAGCTGGCTTTTGATCACTTACCTCTCAAGTGAGTGAAGAAATTACATTGTTCTGAGATAATGTCAATCAGATGGCAAACTGTTGCACTGCATAGCGTATATAAACAAAAATCTGTTCAATTTGTAAGAGACAAAAGCTGGCTAAAATAACCAGAGGAAGTAAATCTTTACAAGGTACAACTGCAGCAAGTTTCATAGAGATATGATCTTCACCGAGCTCTCTGTAAGACTCTTGGAAGTACAATATTAAAACGACAGCCTTGCTAATTAATATGGTATGCAACTTGTTCTTATCATAACTTAGAGCAAGGGGCCAGGACAATGGGATGTGCCTGGAATTAGAATGTTTCTCAAAAATGGAAAAGGAGGGGTCTGGTAGGAGGGACAGTTATACTATAGAATGACCACAGGGGGCAGCAAGGGGACAGAAATGGGGACCAATACAGCTATAATCCCCTTGGGCCAGCAGGAGGGAGAGGTGGAGAAAGGGACAGCTATCTACTATATATTTCAGGGAATTTATCTGTTTGTCCATGTGTCTGGCTGGGACATGCACCCCTTCCCAGCTCGGGGGCAGTGGACTGTGTTGTCTCTCCTTCTCCAAGCATTTTGTGAATCTAACTGATAAAAAAATTGATTGAAAATTATTTGGTAAATTCATGAATAGTTTTGAATCAACCAAAACTGTGTTTTTCAATAAATATATTATTCATCCAAAATTTTTCACCCAGTTCTTTGTGTGCACTTTACTCATGTGCATTTGGAACATCTAGTGAAATTTAAGAACTTTAAGAAATTTAAGAACTAAAGTATTTTACTGAGTATTTTCCTAAGAAAAAAAGTCAAGGAATTCAAGCTACACCTCTGTCACCTTTGCCTCCACTGCGGTATTATGTTGTTTTCCAAGGTTAAAATGTTCATAAAGTTTAATCAGTGGTGTCCTGCATTTATGCTGTCAGATGCCTTTGAAAAAAAAGCTCTATCTGTGATCCGTATGTCATCACTATGTTCTTTGTGATAAAGCTTTAACCTGTATTCCTAAATCAAACAGAGCTCAAGTTTAAAAATTCCAATGCCAGTATGAAATGCCAGTGTTTCCCCAAATGGATGTTTTCTGCTATGTCACCATTCAGTGACAGCCAGATTCTGCCACTTTCATAATTGCTGTGTGGCACTTTACTCCATAAGTACTATAGAATCTCAGAGTCAGGAAGACCAGTCTTACAAACTGGTCATCTATACACCCCATTTGGAACCAGAGTATGGAATGGAGCTGAAGAGACCAAAAAAAAAAAAAAAAAAAGACAGAGAGAGAGAGAAGCAAATATTGTATAATGCAATATTGTGTTAAATGTAAATTACTAAAAAAAGCAAAAGTTTAAAAAAAGATTTGACAAGATAAGGAAACTGTTTCTGTGCATGTTTCATTTACACTAAGACATCTGAATGCAGCATTTCTCTTCCGCACAGTCAAGTGTCAAAGCTGTATTAAGCCAATATTAACTTGTCAACTGTTGAAAGAACCACCATAATGTTTTGTTCAGAGTTACAAGTTCCGTATTGCTGAGGTTCTACTGTAGTTCCAATAAGTCAGGGGGACTACTCACAAAGTCAGGTCAATGCAATGTAAATAAAACATCAGAAGCTAGCCAGCTCACTCCCTTCTTTTAACCCTGAGAGTCCAAGGTGATTGCAAGACAAATTCTCATCTCAGTCAAATGCCAATGTCTTACTAGGGTAAATGAGAGGACAATTTGGTCTATTTTGTACCAAATTCAGTCTTAAATCAGAATGGAAGTGAAAGTCCAGACCATGGATTCTAACATCATTTTAAAAGCGCTTTGGTTCATTCACAGTAACCAGCCAAACTGTTTTCACTACCAATTCAGATAACACAGACCTGAGCTCAATGTACAGTGTCTGAGCGGGAAGCATTCCGCCTCTGCATTCCAAAGTTAATTTGCACTCAGTTTAAATACATCAAGTATTTTAAAGGTCCTATACAACACTTGAAGGCAGCCCTAGCTTGCACTTTGACTTCTGTGTAGGTAACATCTCATAGCTATTTACCACAGTATCAAAAAAGCTTTACTGAATGTAGGAAATACAAGGTACGTAAAGTGACTTTGAATGGGTCACCTACTCATAATGAAATAGCATCCTTAATATTTACTGTACACGTTGAGTCCAGTTCTGTTCTTATGCTCAGCTGGAATACTTGCAGCAAAATTAGTTTTTTCACTAGATTACGAACAAGGGGAAATATTTCCCCAGAAGAAAATAAACAGAATTACATTTGATTAATTTCACTTTTCAATAATTCTTACTCATATTTGGTCTCCTTGCACTTTAAAAAATGCTGAGCTAGAAGAATGAAGTTTAGGTTTTGATAAGAGGGAAAATAAGTAGAAGGAAGGAGGTGAGTGGGTTGCTTTCTCTCCTCTATGTGCTTATTCATTGCTGCTCTGGAAGGAGCTAAATATTATTTTGACTTCACAAACTGTAACAGCCATAATGCTTGAATAAGTGGAGACAAGAATGAAGAATGTCTTCCTTGTCAACAGACAGCAACCCTCTCTTGTCTGTACTCAGGCAAAGCTCCTCGTGAATTCACTGAAAGCTTTTCCTGAATAAAAATTGGAGAGTTGGACCTTTAAATAACAGATGCCAGACATATTTTATATTCTGAAAGTTGCTTCTCCATACTCTTATGATCACAGTGCATGTCATGATGATAAACATTCCACTAGAGAGATCTCTCTCAAAAGTTATTCTGCAGAAATATGAACTGATCAGTTCCTGTGCTTCAGTGAATTAGTATAACTGCGCTGACTTGTCTACTCCACTGAGAATATCACCCAGTGTCATGACACAAAGAATGAGGTACTTTTAAAAACAGAGGTATGCCTTACTGTATGGATATGGTTGGTTTATGTGAATCTCTCCCATTTCCTTCTCATGGGTAACTGTGATACTTATTAATTACTCTTAGCTTACTGCCACTAATAGCCACAAATGACAGGATTTGTATGCTGTTTGTATTGACCTTCATAATCCTTTGATACTAATGTTCATTAGCAATAGCAAAATCTGTATTTAACAAATAATTTTAGATCATCAAATGATGAAAAGGCCTAGTGAAGAAATACCCTGACTCTTCTAATATTTTCTGTAATGCATTAAACTATACACTCATCTGCTGATGGGGCTTAAAGGTTGTCAACTAAAATGAATCTGACTTCATGGAGCACTTGTTCTCCCAATGTTTATATAGAATACTCATATAGCTTCAGTTACAAAATGTGACTTGGGGCAGAGAATGTTTTATTGTGCGATAACAAAAATGATGAGCCTTTCTTGCAGTACACCTTCCATTTCAGACTTTACAAGAGCTATACATGATTTCACTACCTGACAATCTACCCATCTTAAACAATTCAAAAAATATGGGTTACTGATTAGATTGCTTATACAGTGCATCTAGGTAAGAGACCTGCATAAAATACTATGTATTGTTAATTTCTCTGCAGTACACATAATTCATCTGCTACCATGAGAGATCCAATTATGCCAATAATTTCATTCAATAAAGATATATTTGAATGGGATTTTCAGATAACATGTTGCTCTAACTTTCTGTAGATGAAAAAATGGCCAATTTTCACCTACAGATCTTCAATTTGACTCCCTATGTGGTTTTTCCCTGTACTTGTAACTAGTGGATTCATAGATGACCCATGGTACAACTCTCCCAGACCACATTTAGAGCAAATGTACATAAGAACATAAGAACGGCCACACTGGGTCAGATCAAAGGTCCATCTAGCCCAGTATCCTGTCTGCCAACAGTGGCCAATACCGGATGGGAGGGATCACAACAGGTAATCCTCACGTGATCCCTCCCCTGTCACCCATGTCCAGAGAAACAGAGGTTAGGGATACCTTTCCTACTCATCCTGGCTAATAGCCATGAATCTATCTAGCTCTTTTTTGAACCCTGTTAAAGTTCTAGCTTTTCCTGCATCCTCTGGCAAGGAGTTCCACAGGTTGACTGTACACTGAGTGAAGAAAAATTTCCTTTTTGTTTGTTTTAAACCTGCTGCCTATTAATTTTATTTGGTGACCCCTAGTTCTTATATTGTGGGAATAAGTAAATAACTTTTTCTATTCACTTTTTCCATACCAGTCATGATTTTATAGACCTCTATCATATCCCCCCCTTAGTTTCCTCTTTTCTAAGCTGAAAAGTCCACATATTTTTAATCTCTCTTCAGATAGGACCCGTTCCAAACCCCTAATCATTTTTGTTGCCCTTTTCTGAACCTTTTTCAATGCCAATATATCTTTTTTGAGATGAGGCGACCACATCTGTACACAGTATTCAAGATGTGGGCGTACCATGGTTTTATATAGAGGCAATAAGATACTTTCGGTCTTATTCTCTATCCCTTTTTTTAATGACTCCTAACATTCTATTTGTTTTTTTGACTGCCGTTGCACACTGAGTGGATGTTTTCAGAGAACTCTATTGTTAGACAGACATGTCTGGTTGGTTTCTGTAAACCTAAAACTCTCACACCAAGGTGTCTCCTTAATTAAACAAAATGTAAAGCTCTCTACTGTTGTATTTATTATTCCCTGTTGATCTTGTTGAAAAACATATTATTCAAGTTCCATAATATTAGTATTTCTTCAAAATAGAAGGAAGAAAAAAGTGCTCCCAAACCAAAATAAAGAGCTAAATATATTTCTTTGATTTCTTTAGTTACAATACGGAAGTGAGGAATTCCATCATTATCAATTAATGCACTTTGAATGTGAGTGGCATAACATTAAGCTCTCCTGTAGCATGTTGATACAGCACTTCTACAATAAAAAAATCAGTAACCACCTGTGCACTGTTCTCTACACCATGGCCTTTTTGGAATTTATCAGCAACATGGATATGCATCCTCCAAAGGTCCATTCTGTGCAATGGAAGGCCATGGTATAATATACACTAGCAGATCTGTGCATATGTACATTATACAAATGTGTTATTCAAAAATGCATAGTTTCTATACATAGGAACATGAATAAAGTATTCAAATAATTTGAAAAATTAAACTTTAGAGAAAACCCCTTGCTATAAACTGGGTAACATAAACCGTTGGTAACTAGTATTGTCAGGTTTTTTTAAACAACCAAAAATTATTGCTAATTCTTGTACTAATTTGTTCAGTTTCTACTTTTTTAACCATAACTGTCTTATTCATACTTCATCCATTTAACCAGAACTCTATTGTTTTTATTCTATGACATAAGACATCATCCCCAACATTTATACATAGGAAATGAGTGACCATCCTTTTTCCGTTTTAACTATGGAGTAAACCAAAGACAAGCAGGCCATTAAGAAAGAATCCCAAAAATGGAGAAGTAACCAACTTCTTTTTCAGGTTGAGATATGAGATGGAAAGTCTACAGTCAATTAATTGGCACATTACTTTTCAGTGCCCAAAGAAAACTCCATAGCTATTGTCTAGCTGTATTGTGCCTCCTGCCACAAGATGCAACAAAAACCATCCATTGAATTCATCATGTTAAATTAATGTTACAATGGTTTGGGACCCAATTATATGTATAAAACATTCTAACCTCATATTAGACAAGTAACATATGAAAAAAATCTTAACATATACAATTTTAATCCTGCGTTTATCATTAGTAAACCTACCAGAAGAGTCACAAACATAACACAGAAGTCTCAATAGAAAGAGAGAAATAGACCCGAGAAAACAGTAGCAATTGGGATTTAAAAAAAAAGACTGTACCTAACAAATGATACATACATAATTCCATTTACAGACAGTATGTTTTGAGTGTTGCTCTGTATGCTAGAAAGGTTTCTGAACGTTGTTCAATTTTTAATTTAAACCTTTCAATTTAACTAAACTGAGACAAGTGACCTATCTGCTCTGTGACCTTAAGACATCTCCCAGGAGCTTAGAGATGTGAATTCTTTTCAGTTTTTGACCTAGTAGTATCACTTCTTAGTCTCATGAACTCTTTTCATCTCTCCTTCCTGTCTTGCTCAGTCTAGCTATACTCCATTTTCATGGCATAGCGAACACTTTATTCCTTTTTTAAAAAACCCCACCTACTTTCCATAAACTAGGGATGTGAACGACTAGTCCACTATCCGATAAGCAAATGCTTACCAGATAGAGGCAGCAAGGCGGGGTGGAAGCGACTAGTCAATTAGCCTGTCGACTATCAGAAAGAGGCAGCAAGGGGAGAAAGTAGAGTGGGTACTTCAAAGCATCAGTGCTGCGTGGAGCCTGGAGACAGACCCCAGGCTCCATGTGGCACTGCCGCTTTGAAACACTGCGTGCAGCCCAGGGCCAGCTGGGGTGTCCCCAGGCCACATATGGTGTTTCAAAGCGGCAGTACCGCGTGGAGCCCAGGATCAGCTGGGGACTCCCGTGCAGCACTACTGCTTTGAACTGCAGCCCTGGGGCTGTTGCTACACTTCAAAGGTGGAGGCGCTCTATTGACTAATTGAATAGTCAATGAAGATTGCATCGACTATTCAATTAGTCAAGTATTCGAAATTTAATTTAACATCCCTACCATAAACACAAAGTCACCATATCAATACAGGGTAACACTTTGTTACCCCATGTGTGTCAAGCACAGAGTTCCTGATTCTCCCATCAATTACTCCAGTTTTATTTTGTTTACATCAGCATCAGCAATGGAGGAGAGGAGAATCTGACTAGTATGGTGATGATTTTATGCAATGCATTTGTTGAACACAGTTGGAACAACTCCATAGTGACTCTAGCTCTTACTAATAAGAGACTCCCTTCTCCTCATTATGGTCCAAATCCTTCAACAGAAACCACAGTCTGACAAACAGGCTTGTGCTGCCTGGGAAATACCTAAGCCCAACATGAAGTAGCTAGCATGGACTCACTGCAAGGCTGCCACTGCGGGCTTCAGGTACAAACAGGGACGTAGCCCAGTGCTTCACCTATGCAGAGTTTGAGGCCAGTGAATCCATGCTATATATATACATGGGACATTGCCCAGGTTTGCAGCATGCACTAGTTATCAAGTCCCCAACCACACTGAGAATATTCTATATCTATGGCAGTTTGAACCTTCTACACCTTTAGAAAAGGCCAGTGGATTTTGCCATCTGCAGATACATTAGGAGAATTTGTTTGTGTCTTCCCCAAAATACATCAATCACCTCCACTGTGTAGCGAGTTGTGGCTACATACAAGAATCAAAGACCAGCAAGGACCAAACAAACACCCAAGTCACAAGTCCTTAACATTTGCTCTATAACAGTAACTCTACTGGTGATTAGCAAATTAATAGGCTGCTAAAGTTGCTAAGTCCAGTTAATAAAGGTAGACATAAGATAAATTAAGACAGAGTATTACAACTAAATATCCCTGTGCAAAATGGAGCCTTTGTTAAACCTATAAAGGATTTGTTATCCTGAAGAATATGGAGAAAAAAGTACATATGGGAAAGTAACATCCCTCTCTATTGCTATTTTGAAGAGACATATTGTCCTTTCCAGAGATGGATCAGAGCAGGTTTTCTCTCCTTACTTGCATTCTGCTCTCTAAAGGGCAAATTGCTTTCAGGAATATGTAATTAATGATATTCTGACTTGTCAGGATGTTTTGTTTTATAAAACAATCTGGTCTATGAGACTAACAAGGGCGCATCTATCTATATTACTCTAACTTCCCAGATGAGCCAAGAACAGAGGTGGTTTATCCAATCTTGAATATCTGTTCAGAAACATTTTTCTAAAAAATATGCTCTAGAAATTATTTTGCTCTGTGTTACACAGAAGGTCAGACTATGTGATCACAATGGTCCCTTCTCCCTTGGAATCTATGAAAGGTATCTACAACCTACACAGCTACATTTTGGGGGTAGGTGACACGTTTAATTCAACAGGCCCAAATCTGAAAATGTTTCAAACATGCTGGGTTTCTTTTATGTGAACAATAAAACCAACCCATTCACCAGCACACGTCATAGGACAAACTTATCAGTAGTATAAGTCCATTGACTTCACCGGAGCTGTGCCTGCTTATCCAGTGTTAAATCTGGTGCACTTTGTCTTGATGCTCTTTACTTTGGTATAAACATTGGGAAGTACCTGTGCCTCCTGTACCTCAGGTATGAGCCTTTGCTTGGTTAACTCAGCCTTCACCACTCTCAGGGCATGTCTACACTAGGAAATCATTTCAAAGTAACTAAATTTGAAATAATAACTCCCGAAATAACTATTTTGGGGAATAGGCTTATTGAAGGGAAAGCAGGAGAACAGATTTCAAAATAACCAGCCTGTTATTTCAAAATAATGGGCTTGATACTGTGGACACACCACTTATTATTTCAAAATAAGGGGGAAGGGGAGTACTTCGAAATAACTTCCTAGTGAAATAACTCCCTAGTCTCAGAGAGATACCCTGAGTTCCTTGCAGATTACTACGCATATTGGGGAGCAGGATGCAACTTTCGCATGAGACATATATGGTCTGTCTGACCACTCGGGATAAACATTAAGGCTACGTCTACATTGGCATGATCTTGCGCAAATACTCTTTAACGCAAGAGTTCTTGTGTTAAAGTATTTGCGCAAGAGAGCGTCTACACTGGCATGTGCCTTTGCGCAAGAGATGTGCTTTTGCGCAAGAGCATCTGTGCCAGTGTAGACGCTCTCTTGCGCAAGAAAGCTCTGATGGCCATTTTAACCATCGGGCTTTCTTGCACAAGAAATTCATGTTGCTTGTCTATGCTGGCCTCTTGCGCAAGAACAGTTGTGCAAGAGGGCTTATTCCTGAGCAGGAGCATCATAGTTCTTGCGCAAGAAGCACTGATTTCACACATTAGAACATCAGTGTTCTTGCGCAAGAACTCCCTGCCAGTGTAGACAGGCAGCATGTTTTTGCACAAAAGCGGGCGCTTTTGCGCAAAATCATGCCAATGTAGACACAGCCTAAGTATCCCAGCACAATTCACAGCAGCAGAAAACTTCCCTGATATTCTTGTGAGGAACATTACCAGACTGGTGCTGACTTTCCACTCTTGGAAAAGCACTATTTCAGTGAGGCATTTTGGGAAAGGGTTTGAGATCCTTCAGAATTAAGAAGCTAATCTTTTCCTTACCTCCATGGATTCCAGGGGTCCTACCTGCAGCAGAAACAGAGTTGTCCTACTGCACAGAAAAGGAAGAATCCAGAGACTCACAGTGGGGTTAGAGATTGGGGCACTGAAGGTAGTCAACAGCTCCAAAAGCTACTGCAAACCACCAGTCTGCCAGGGAAAAGGATTCCTCTGTCCCTCAGCAGATGGACACAGCCTGGCTATTTAGGTTCTGCAGTAGGCTGTGGCTTTAATAATGTAGATATCATATGTTTTAATATTTGGAAAAAGCACATTATTTTCTCTGAAATTCATCACCTGCTTGGTGTACTGCTACATGACTACAGTCTGCCTCTTTCATACAGAACGAGCATGGCACAGCACTGGAGGGGAACCCACAAATCCCTGGGGAGAATTGTTCACCAGCACACTGAAGGCAAGTTTGGGCAGATTCTTAGATACTGAGTTTTCCATTCACTGGTCTCTAAACCATCCCCACTAGAGAGCATGTCTCCTCAGGGTTCTTACGGAGACCTCTGGAGAGCAAAATTAGTTTTGACCTTGGATTCGACAAATATGCACCAAATATCAGGTATCTTATATAAGTTTCCCAAGCCAGCTTCTCTGTCGCACACCCTCCCACTTCAAATTATGGAAGCCGAACACTCTATATATGCTGAATAAATTACAGGGACAAGTATAAGCCTCTTAAGCAAAATGCAGCTTAACACCTTTGTTTAATGAATGGTGTTTCCTTCCCCTTGGTCAAGGTTATATAAAGCTTTTGAGTTCTTAACTAAGGAAAAGCGGAGTCTTTCTCCATGAGCACTTATCCTAGGGCTGATGGGAAAACAATAGTTTCATTTTACAAAATATTTGCAGGTTTTTGTTGGATCATGCAAGCAAGGTAGTAACAAACTTTAACAGGCCTTTATTTAACAAAGGTGAAACCTCTTTACAAAGCTGCTGCTGCTCCCCTCTGTAGCTCTCACTCAGGCCTGGCCCATCTCCTCCCCCCTCCTTCCTGTTTCCTGTGCTTCCAGATTCCCAACAGCCAGTGCTCCCAGTTCTAATCATTACAAGCAGCATCTAAAACACCACAGTTTTGAAATGTGTTTTCATTCTAAACAGAAACAAAACTGAGGCCTTTCAAAATGTGACCTATGAG
Source organism: Rafetus swinhoei (assembly GCA_019425775.1). NCBI lineage: Eukaryota > Metazoa > Chordata > Testudines > Trionychidae > Rafetus > Rafetus swinhoei. The sequence goes on along the minus strand of CM033439.1, from coordinate 40,085,424 downwards.
AGCAAGTCTTGTTTCTCTCCCACGTTCTCACCAGAAATGCTATCCTGGGCCGCAAACCATTTCCAACAACACTTTATTGAAATCAATGCATTTCCACAGAACATTTCAATTTTGATTAAATGGTGTTTTCCAGTGGAAAAGTGTTCCATCTAAAAATTTCTGACCAGCTCTAACTTACACCTCTGCTTATAAAAGCTAGTGAAGGGAGGATATATTTTTTAAGAGTCTGCTCAAAATATTGACAGCACAACATATTCCTGAAAAGATATTTCACTTTATATTTAGCAAACACAAAAGTGTTTCGCTAAAGGCAATACCCTCTGTGGCAAAATCACCTGTTAGTCAATGGTTGTTTCTCATGAAAAGAAGGAATGCAGAAGTGAGTGCAGTATAAGCAACATGCACCATAATTATCATCTGCAACCAAAAAGCTGAATTGTTAGGACTGCAGAGGCTCATTCCCTACAAGAAGGTTTGCACTATCATGAGGATCTGGGGCCATGTGCAGCACAATCACTAGTTTCTTTTCTGTTGCTGATTAAAGCTCAGTTTTGTATGCTGTATGGAAGGAAAAATATGCTCATCTCCTGAAGTTATAGAATCATAGAACACTAGAACTGGAAGGGACCTTGAGAGGTCCCTGAGTCCAGTCCCCTGCCCTCATGGCAGGACTCAGTACCATCTAGACCATCCCTGATAGATTCCACAACCTCCCTAGGCAACTTATTCCAGTGTTTAACCACCCTGACAGTTAGGAAGTTTTCCCTAATGTCCAGCCTAAACCTCCCTAGCTGCAGTTTAAGCCCATTGCTTCTTGTCCTATTCTCAGAGGCTAAGGAGTACATTTTTTCCCTCCTCCTTGGGAAACCCTTTTAGATACCTGAAAACCCCTCTCAGTCTTCTCTTTTGTAAACTAAATAAGCCCAGTTCTCAGTGGCAGCCCGTCAATACAGGCAACCTAGGCGGTCGCCTAGGGCACCAAGATAAACTGCCGTTGAGGGCTTTGGAGGCGGGGGCACCAATCGCACGTCTCGCCTAGGGCGCCAGTTGCTGGCAGCTCGTCTAGGGCCGCTTCTGCCAGTTCTTTCAGTCTTCCTTCATAGGTCATGTTCTCTAGACCTTTAGTCATTCTTGTTGCTCTTCTCTGGACCTTCTCCATTTTCTCCACATCTTTCTTGAAATGCAGTGCCCAGAACTGGACACAATATTCCAACTGAGGCCTAATCAGCGCAGAGTAGAACAGAAGAAGGACTTCTCATGTCTTGCTCACAACACTCCTGTTAATGTATCCCAGAATCATTTTTGCTTTTTTTGTAACAGCATCACACTGTTGACTCATATTTAGCTTGTGGTCCACTATGACCCCTAGATCCCTTTCTGCAGTACTCCTTCCTAGACAGTTGCTTCCTATTCTGTATGTGTGAAACTGATTGTTCCTTCCTAAGTGGAGCACTTGGCATTTGTCTTTATTAAACTTCATCCAATTTACCTATGATGCAAAACTGGCATGATTTGATTAAACACAAACATTTACAAGGAACTAATGATCATTGTACACATTGCCACAGAAGCTTGTCAGAGTACAGAGCAATGCACAGATAGAAGCTGTAGTCCACTGATATTTGATAGCAAATAATGGCCTGATTCTACTTCCATTCTGAAATAGTAAGAAAGGCTAATCCCTTCTAAAAGATTCCAGAGGACAGTGGACCAACACACAATAGCAGCCCATTGCAATAATAGAGTCTCACTCTCCTCTGATGTCATGGTTTCTCACATGCACTTTTTTTTGCATTTCACAATAAAGTTTTCATGTGGTTTTAGTAATTCCACATGCAGATGTCATCCACAGAAGTGTCAGCTAGATTTCAGCAGATAGATTTGTTTTGGTTAAGAGACAGTAAAGTGGGTTGAATTCTTTATGTGATTTTTATATCATTTTGGTACCATGGAGAAAAGCCCATGCCAGACTAGCAATTCTCCCATAAATTCTGCTCAAAGCCTCACAGAAAGCTAAGGAAAACTTCAGTTAAAATGCAAGCTTCACTTCTGCTCAATGTGTACTGATTACAGTTTCTTTGGGCAGAACTTCACCTTTGCAAAATAGTAATAGAACACTTCTCATGGAGCGGGAGATATTTAGCAGGACTGCACTCTGTATCTGTTGTCACTGTTTTCTGCCAGAGCAACACTACTTCCCATTAAGGACGTGGAATGCACTATTGCTTCAAAACTTTTTGTTTTTCCTGCTTTTGCAGTAAAACTGAGCCCCTAACTTTTAACCTATAGCGGAGGCAATCTGCACCCCCAGAGAAACGACCATTCTGGTCCCCAAGTCTGGTGGGGATTCCCTGCACAAAGATGTTCATTGCATAAGAGCTCAGGATTTGGCTCTAAAATGGAGTGCCTTGCCACTTGTGATCATTACCATTCCTATGATACTTTCCCCTCCGTCCTTGCACCATGGATCGGAGATTTTCAAGCAGTGTCCAGTTGGGCTGCGCATGCGCGAGCAGAGAGCAGCATTCCCGCCTTTGAAGTTAGCGTGCGCAGCCCACTTCCACTCTGTTTCGTCTTTGATGCCCTCGTGGGCTGCTATTATTGCCTGAAGAAGCGGGGTGAGGAGCGGGTAGTGGAGAACTCACAGGGATACACATCTTGAAGAACAATCATTACTAACAGAGCGAGTAACTTCTCTTTCTTCTTCAAGTGATGTCCCCATGGGTGCTCCACTATCAGTGACTGTGTAGCCATGCCCATTTAGGTGGAAGGTGGTCTTCGGTTAATTGTTACAGACTGTGGAGAGAACTGCAGTGGCTACTGCAGTATCTGTTGTAGAGCATGGTGGAATTGCATAATGCTTTATGAACGTGTGATTGGATGACCGTGTGGCTGCTCTGCAAATTTCCTGGAGTGAGAGTCCCTTGAGGAAGGCAGTTGACATTGCCATCGCTCTGGTGGAGAGGGCTTTGGGAGTTGTCGGTAATTCTCTATTCTGGAGCGAGTAGCAGGTGGGAATGCAGGATGTTATCAGTTTTGATATGCACTGGGAAGACAGTGGTTTTCCCTTAGACCTTTCAGCCAGAGATACCAGCAATCTCTGGGAGAGTCAAAAGGGCTGAGTCCTATTCAGATAGAAGGCAATGGCCCTTCTTACATCTAAAGTGTGTATTATGGCTTCTTCCCTGGAGCGGTGTGGTTTTGGGTAGAAGGTAGGAAGGACTATCAGTTCATTGATATGGAATTCAGAACCAACTTTGGGTAAGAAGGAAGGATGGGGCCATAGAATAACTTTATGACTGTGAAAGGCCGTGTATGGAGGCGAGGCCATGAGAGCTACAAGTTCGCTAACCCTCCTTGAGGATGTGATTGCCAGAAGGAACATTTTCATGGTGAGAAAGGTAAGTGATGAAGTTGCCATTGGTTCGAAGGGTGGTTTTGTGGGCGAGTAGAGGACCAATTCTAAGTCCCATATGGGGGGTATAGGTGTATGCAGTGGGTGAAGGTTTTGTAGGCCCTTCCAAAATCTTTTAGAGATGGGGTGGGCAAATATGGAGGACCTATCAATGGGAGAGAGGAAGGCCATAATGGCGGCCATGTACACTCGGAGCGATGAAAGCGATAAATTTTGTTGTTTCATGTGCATAATGTATTCCAGTATCAGGTGGAGTGGAGCTGTAGATGGTTGGACTCCCCTGTGTGTGCACCACTGTGTAAACCATTGCCATTTGTATAGGTAAGTCTTGCATGTCTTTTGTCTCTTGCTATGCAGTAGGACATTTTTCACTTGTTGGGAGCACTGTTGCTCCACTTCCGAGAACCAGATAGGTACCATGCCATCAGGTGTAGTGTTTGCAACTGGGGATGAAGTATCGCACCCTTTTTCTGGGAGAGGAGGTCAAAGTGGGTTGGAAGCAGCCAGGGAGTTCGTAAAGACAGTTGATAAAGACATGGGAACCACATCTGTCGAGGCCACGCTGGGACTATTAGAATTACACAGGCCCCATCTGCCTGTATCTTCCGGAGAACTCTGGGGATGAGAGGGACAGGAGGGAAGGCATATAATAGGTGGGCCCCCTATGAAGGAGCATTGCAACTCCGAGGGAGCTGCAGCCTATGCCTGCTCTCGGGGGCATTTGGAGTTCTGTCTGGTCATGAAGAGATCTATTTGTGGTAGACCCCAGACTTGGAACAGCTCGTGTGTGATCTGACTGTGTAGGTGCCACTTGTGCTCTGTGAAAAAGTTGTGGCTGAGGGTATCGGCCATGATATTCTTATCCCCAGATAGGCATGCCACCATGATGGTTATGTTGTGGTGGATAGACCAATTCCAGAGCCTGATCGCCTATGCACATAGCAAGTGGGATTTTGCACCCCCTTGGCAGTTGATGTAAAACATAAGACACATTGTCAGTGAGGATACTCACCGAGGAATCTCGGACATGTGGGAGGAAGTGTTTGCACGCGTGTTGTGAACTGCTTGAAGCTCAAGTAGATTTATGGGGAGCTTGTAGCTAGTGTTTGCCATACTTCAGCGGCTGCTTCAAGTATTGCTTCATCTAGAGGCAGGGCAATTTTGGATTTTGTAGAGGGCTGCGGATTCTTTAAAAGTCTGTGGTGTTTTTCCTGCACCTCTGATAAGACAACCTTCTGACTGATAGCCACTCTTTTCAATAAGTCCTGGAATTGTTTGAGGTCGTCACTAAGTGTTGGATCATTTGGGATAACAGCTTCATCAGGAGCAGAGAAGGAATTATCGTTCGGTGGCATGTCTGATGGTTGGATCATCTGCAATCTGCCCTTTCTCCAGATCCGTGCCCTGGGATGGGGAATGCAATAGATCTGAATGTATAGAGGGCAGTGACCTCTGTGCAGGTGTAGGAGGGGCAGTGGAGGTGTGTCATGGTGCCCAGTAGCAATAGGGGTACTATCAACTGTTATGCCTGGCATAATACTGCCAACCGGGGTGCCACGGAGGATAATGTGGTGGCTTGTATGCCCCGTAAGATGTGTGCGCTCTATCTGGGAAGGAGTGTTGTGAGGAGAAAATACTCCTTGTATCCCCGTGGCAGGCACTGAGTTGTGATAAAGCAGGTAAGCATGGTGAGGGTGGCGAGCCCCTTATTGATAATGGGGAGCGCAAGCAGTGTCATGCCGAAGGCTCAGTGGGGGACCTGGCTTTAGTCCTCCTGTCATGTATTGGTGGAGCTTGTGTTTTGCGCCCTGGGGAATGGCGGTGGGGTGATGATTTATCTCCCATTGCTGAGTCCGCCAGCACCTGCGGTGATGGCAAGGGTGCAGTTGATACCCCAGGGGATCTGGGATTAGTGTGATGTACTCGAGGGCAGCTGGAACTAACCCTGTCACATTTCAGTGCCCGTGGTGAAGGCTGTGCCAGGAGTTTGCACTGCACCGGGGATACTGAGTGTGCCCATGGCATCCCAGGTGCCATTAATGCCAGTGGTGCCTCTGTTACACCAGGGCCCTTAGTAGGTGCCCTTTCTGATGGCTGGGTAGCTGGTTTCACTGCCTGTTTAGAGTGCACTTTTGAGCCTGTTGTTGAGGAGGCTTGAGTTTTTGTCGTGCTCGAGGTACCCAGTTCATCTCCCTTACTCAATCTTGATGGGAGGGAATGGACTGGTGAGGGGTGGTTTTTGAGCGCACTTTCTGAGGTGAAGGGCTAGAGGGATTGCTCTGAGGGGACGTTGCGGCGAAGCCCTTATTGCCCCCTTTATAGTTGTGGGGGTCTAGGGCTTTGTCAATGGACAGCGTGCGTATTGTGAGCTCTCTTTCCTTGCAAGCTCTCACTGTCAGGCTGTGATACTGGACACATTTTGGTGGTATATGCATGTCCCCCAAACAACATATGCATTTGCTGTGACCATCAGAGGCTGGCAGAGAGTCTCAGTATTTGTCTCATCATTTGTCTTTTAGGAGAGCCTGGCATGTCTCCCAGTGATGGACTATGCCACATATGGGTGTATGAGCAGAGCTGTCTGCCTGTCAAACAAGTTTCTTCGTTTGTTTGTTTATTTATAGTTTGCCCCGGGTTGCTGCTGCATGGCGGTAAAACTGCTGGCAGCTTTTTTTTTTAAACTGTTTGAACAGGGAAAGGAGTCCTGGGTACTTCAGGACTATCTAACCAAACTACAGTAAAACTCCAATAGTCCGGCATCCAATAGTCTGGCACTCCTGATAGTCCGGCATCAAAATGGCAAGAGCCTAGTGAGTGAGCTTCGGCAAAAAATGAGTCACAAGGTAACAGCAGCAGCAGCTGAACTGAACAAAAAGGGTAAAAAAGGCTTTAAAAAACTAAAACATTACAGTATACTGTATACAGTATGTACAATAAAAGGGTTAAGAACACTTTATATACAGTATATAATGTATACAGTATATATATAAACTGCTTATAGTACCTCCTGATAGTCCGGCATATCTGATAATCCGGCACCACCTAAGTCCCATAGGTTCCGGATTTTCGGAAGTCTACTGTACTTCTTTCTTTTCCAGAAGTGCGCTGAGGAGCAGAGGATTTGAGCTCTAGCCATAGCCGGGGGCGGCGAAGAAAGAACAGAGGGGAAGTGGGCTTCAAAGGCGGGAACACTGCTCACCGCTCTCGCATGCGCAGCTGCCTCAGCACTGCTTCAAAGTCTCCGATCCAACTGTAAGCCCAACACCAACAATGGAGCACCCACGGGGACACACATCTCAAAGAAGAATGAACAATTCCATGGAGCAACTTGTGGAACAGCACAAAACCTCTTTCTACAAAACACTTACGCTTTAAGTAACTTTATGGAAGGGGACTACTAAAATGGATACAATTCACTTTATACATTTGTAAGATCAAAGCCTCGTCTGTTAAAGGGCTTTGGGATCTATTAGGATCAAAAGCACTGTATAAATATGGTGTTTTGTCCTGACAAAAGGGTGTCACTTAGTGCCTTTCACACTTTGGGTGCTAATTGCAACAAGTGAAGAGTATTTTCATTGGAGATCAATTTTTAGGTAATAAAACTTGGTCAGCAACAAGTTTGGTCACAGGAATTTGCTTAGGGGTAAAACGTGCCCCACAAGATCCTCAGTCCAGGAGTATTTTCAGAGGAGAAAAAAGTCTGTCTTTATTAAAGTCTCTGAAAGACAGGAAGAATACGAGGAAATTTAATAGATACAGCATCTGCAGGCTCACCAGTTTATGTGACAAAGACAAGCATGCAATTTTAAGGCAACCAACTACAATAGGCTTTTCTGTAAGCTGCTCACCCAGAAGTGGTGCTGAAAAACTGTCAATATAGCAGAGCTCTTGCTTTGGGGAAAACATTGATTTTTTAGGATCAGTGAACAGTTTAATTCAACAACAACGTGACTGACCTATGGTGCTTTACTATTGTAGGTCTGGTTGCTGGTACTAAGCTGCTGGCATTTTTTAAAAGCAAATTTAAGTTGTGTGTGAATAGATGCCTTCATGTACTCCTCTAAAAGTAGGCTTGAAAAGATTAGATTTTTCTCAGTAAATGTTATAAACCAATGGGAAAAAATCCCTTAGTTGACAACATTTGCAATGTACAGATAGGTAAAGTAAGAAAAACGGTGCTTGAGAATCTAACAGTTTGATTTACGGATATTTATTTTTTCATAATCTGATGTTATGTTGACGATTTATGTTTTAATGGTGATAAAGCTTTAATTCTTTGACTCTAAAAATTTATAATTAAATATTTTTCTTAATGCTCCTCTTGTCCAACCTCTCCATAATTTTGAATTGGGAAAATTTAAACTGATAAAAAATAAAAATAAACATGAATATTATCCATCAAAATAAAGAAAAATCAAATTCTCCCACAAGTATCAAAAATCAAGTGCCCACACTGAGTAGAGTCAAAAACCTCACCCCTTTCCTGAGATTTATTTCTGTAAGCAAAAATATTAATAGTAATATAAGTTCAGTTCCAACATTCTCTCCCAGAATGGGATTGCTCCTAGGATTTTTTCTCAACTCCCAAACAAGACCCTCTTTACTTCCCTTCTATCCATGTATGGGTAGGAAGCCAGCTGCCTCAATGAGTCAATGGAGTCACGTAAACTTTTCCCTGCACAATCAAACACTTGTTAACAAGGTAGGTTATTTCAGATTCCTATCACCATCAGTTTTTGAGAAATGTTAGTGTATAGAAAATTGGATGTACTCTAGTGGGCTTCCTAATCTTCTAAGTTTCAGAAGCCATTAGTAGCACAGTCATAGATATAGATATTGGCATAGAAATAGATATAGAAATAGATATAGATAGTTAGCAAACAACTATTTGGACCCAACTCTGCCCATGTAGTTCCTTCATATTATGCTTCTTGTGTAAAAAGCAGAAGACACAACAGAAATTACTGCAGAAACACTGCAAAGATAGATATAAAGATATAGATATATATAACGTAGGCAGTGTTGGCCTATATCTACTTTAAGAAGGGCCCCGCAATGGTTATTTTACATGCTGCACCTTCTTGTAATTTCTGCTGTTATTTTATCCACTTTCTCTTTCAAAGCACAGGGGGAGGAAAGAATTTGCAGGTGTTGGGGAAAGCAGGAATCAATATGATGGGGGGGGGTAAATATTAATGGTTAGTCTAGCAAAGCAGGCTAAAAACTATAATGTGATGTTCAAGTTGGATGGAAACTCCTAGAGAATTTACCTAAGCTTTTCATATTATTTGATACAGAACCAGAAAACCTTTAGACCTCTATCTCTTGCTCCATCCTATCTGCCAAGAACTGCAATGGGGGACACAACTACAGGGAAGCCTATGGTATTCTTCTGTTTAGCCATCTCACTTTCCTCCACGTGGTTCAGACAATGAGTCTGTTTGGAAAAAGAATCAGTCACATACACACAAAAAAGCATATTTGCCTCAGATAACTTTGCATGTAATATAGAGTAGTGGTTCCCAACCTTTTTTATACTGTGGACTGTCAAACCCATTCACAAACGTTTGGCAGACTGATAAAATTCTAATCACGCATTTGCATATTCATTACTTTATCTGCATATTTGCACATTCATTATGCAAATAATAAATATGCAAATAAAATTTTACCCGGTCCAATATAAGCCCCGGCTCCCAGAGCCACAGCAAAAAGCCAGCTTCAGCTTCGGCAGACGCCACGTTGTGGGTGGCTGCCACAACTGAAGCTAGCTGTTCACGGCAGCTCTGGGGGCCAGGACTGGGGTACACGCCGGTCCCCTGAGCCCCCCCCAGTGCCAGTCCTGACCCATAGAGTCCCTCACCCCTCCACCATCACCTACACACTAGCCACTGACCCGAGTCCCCTGCCCCCAACCCTCCGTGCCAGCTCCCTGCCCCTTGGAGCCCCCAGCACTAGCCCCACCCTCGCAGCCCCCAGCACATGCCCTCCCCCCTGGCACTGCACTGCCTCCCAGCCGCCAGCTGAGTCCTGCTGCCTGGGTCATGGCTACTCTAAGGCTGCCATGCTGGGCTCCGCACAGCCCTCCCGCTGCACATCTAACTGCTCTTCTGAATCTGGGAAGAGACCCTGCCCTTGCCCAGCGCTGGTTGGCTGAGAGGTGGAGCAGCTGCGGCAAGAAGGAAGGCTCTGAGTGGTGTACCCTAGCCCCAGCCCTCAGAGTTGTGGTGGCCCGGCAGCCAGCGGTTCACAGCCTGGCTCTGGTCTGCAGACTGGTGGTTGGGAATCACTGCATTAAAGCATTTCAGGCAAATGCAGAGTTGAGACTGATACAGAAATAGAGGTCATGAACTTAAATCAAGAACTGGCAGGGCACAATTGGAGCTGAGAGAGAATTGTTTCTTACAGAGATTACTAAGGGAGGCACCATAAAGCGTGCAGTTTTGGGGGTTTAGTTTTTTTTGGTTTGATTTTTTTGCTTTATTAAATGTGTAAGAAAAGTGTGCTCTGTATTAAGAAGATAGAGGTGACAAGGGGAAAGAAACTTATCCTTGGCATTAAGAGCCACACAGTAGACTAGTATATACAATCATATCTTTCTCTAGGCCAGGGCTAGATCCAACAACTCCACTATATTGCCTAATATTCAACTAATGGAGTCCTCCTTTGTGCTACTGCCATCACTATACTTATCTGATACACAATCAAAAAAATGCTTCCTTCTCTTTGACTTTTTAACTTCCTCTTTTCTAGCCAGTATCTTTCTGGCTGGTGTATTTACTGCTATGCACAGAAATTGAATTATACGAAAAGTCATACACTTTAAAAGAGCCAAAATATAGCAAATCACAAAGGTGAGAAACTAAGGGTGTGTCTAGACAACAGGGTTTTTTTGAAAAAAGTAGCCTTTTTTTTTTAAAACTTCACCTGAATCTAGACTGCAGCCACGGTCTTTTGAAAGTAAATCGAAAGAATGCGGCAGTTTTTTTGATTGCGGTAAACCTCATTTTACAAGGACTAACGCCTTTTTTCGAAAGTACTCCTGCAAAAAGAGGTGCTATTGAATGCAAACTGTGCTTTTTTGAAAGAGAGCATCTAGACTCTCTTTCGAAAAAGCGGTTCGCTTTTTTGAAAAATCTGCTTGTAGTCTAGATGCTGTCTTTTGAAAGAGGCTTGTAGTCTAGACGTAGCCTAAGTGGGGCTGATGTGATTAAAGCTGGTAAAGCGTACAAATATACACATACAAATATATTTTAACAAACAACCTTTTAGCATGGATGGTCTTTATTCTGCCCCAGAGAGGTGTCTTTTCAATATTAGAGTTTTGTAACATCCTGGTGACGTCTACTCCAGAAAAAAAACAACCACCTCCCACCAAATCCCTCTCAGGTTTGATCCCTGTGCCTAATTCATCTTAACACAGGAATTTGGGGAGGGGAAAGGAGCAGGTCATCTGTTTTACAAATAAGCAATGCAGACATTACCAGTGGAGATGAGAGTTTGTGTGCCTGGTTACTGAATCTCTGTGTTCAATTCAAAGCGTTTCCTTAGTAAATGGGAACATAAACCTTTGCTATAATATTAAATAGAAAATAAACTATAGTTGCTTGGGCTCCAAATTTTACATGCTTTCAAAAATGTATCTATAAGCTTTTAAAAATAGATCTGTAAACACTTATTTTTTTTGGTAGCTTTGTATAACTGAAGAACACATTTTTGGAGAGGAATCACACTCCATAATTAAAACAGAATTGTCTACAGTGTAGCAACAAAAACTGTACAGATGTACCGAAAGATCAAAAATAATTTTTTTGCAGCCAGCTGTCTAGCATCTTTTGTAATATCTAAAAATAAACAGTTTATTCATTCTGTAAACTTTCCAAATAAAGACTGGAGACAGAAGAAAGGAGGAAGGGAAGGGAATAGAGAAAATTAAGAAGAGGCAAATAATAAATAAAATAAAATAAAAGAATGATACTTATCTCTTTTGCAGTGTTCGTGTCAAATAGATCTCAAAGTATTTTACCAAAGAAGTCAGCATCAGTAACCCCATCTTGAAGATAGGAAAACTGAGGCACAGAGAGGCAAAGCAACTTGGGCAAGGTCACTGGCAGGGACAAGAATAGACTTCAGGTCTCTCAAGTCCCAGTCCAATGATCAGTAAAAGTAGTACCAGTGAGTATCACATTTCATATGGTTTTGGACTTATGGCAAGATAACTGGCTGCATTTTCTTTTGAGATTTAGCCCCTTGTGCCATCTCAGTGGTGTAAAGAGACTGGAAACTGGCAAAAAATTGAGCAGGAGAAAGTTTCCCTGTTAGAGGAGCAATCCCTGTATGCTGGACTTGGGCTCTGCACTCCTCCATCCCTGCTGTAACAAGGCTTTTTGGAGCATGTTGAAGGAAATGACTGGAGAGGGTGTGGCAGAGCTCTACTATGACTGTCCTCCACAGAGAGTCCTTGCTATATCAGTGCTGCAAGTTTGAGATGCTGCCAAGACCGGCACTGGCTCTCAGAGGGTATGTCTACACTAGCTCGTTAGTTCGGGGTTGCCCTCATTTGCCTACCTAGCTCGAACTAACGAGCTAGTGTAGACATACCCAGAATGAGGGAGTAGTAATCAGGAGATGTTTCAAGGTGTGATAGATAGGACTGCTGGCCAGCATTCGGTGACTAAAGGGTTAAACTCAAATAGCTAGGCGGTATGGGCAGGGAGCCAGAAAAACCTATGGAATACAGTGCTGAAATTTGAATTGTAAAGATATACCGGCCTGCCGTTTTTTCCTTTGTTTTGTGTAAGTTTAAGCCAGCAGCTGGGGAAGTGGGATGTTTTAAATCAAGGCAGGACTACCATGTCTCCAAGGAATACTGGACAAGGAAATGGACTGGACCCTGAAGTGGACCATGAGTAACAGGGAAAAATGTGTATTTAGTTGCGATTGAGTATTTTTTTGTTTGTTTTTGTTTTATGGTTGGTTAACTTCTCTATGCTAATCCATGTGCACCCCATCCCCCATTCATTGTATCCAAGCTGCAGCCCAGAAAGACCATGTTTCTCTGTTTTAATTTGTTTTTCTTAGTTGCTCTGTAACACCTAGCAACCAAATATTCTTTATTAGTATATCTTTTTGCTTTTTTAATAAAAATTACCTTTTTTGAAGGCGATGGTTTGATTCTTGTGTCCTGAAAAGTAGCAGGTCTGTGTATGCGTATCTAGACTGAGAGGTCAGCTATCAGAGACTGCAGTTTGTTTTCTTTTTTTTATTTTTCAAGCTCTCTTGTGATAAGAGAGTTTGGGGTACTCCTCTGGAAGACGTTCAAGTGATTCTTCCTGGGTTTCAGAAGAAGGAGTTTTTACACTTGATGGTGGCAGCCTATCTCCCATGGGCCACAGAATCTGTGACTTTGGGGAGCTTTTAATCTGAAGCCCACAGAGGCAAGGTATTTTTAAGGTCTCTTGCGGGCCCCCACCTTTGGCACTCAGAGTGCCAGAGTGGGGAACAGCCCTGACATAAGGATTTAAGGTAAAATGCAGAATTGATATGTACAATATTAGAAGGTATATCTCAGGCAACTGAAGGAAATCTACACAAATAATTTATAGGCCAAGGAGCCAAAAGACAGAAGGCATGTAACATATGGATAACTGAAGCAGCCATCCAACTGATCTATTTGAGATAGATGTCATGGGATGAAATGGAGGGGAAAAAAAGTAATTGACATAACTCTTCATCCCACTAGGCTGTCCTATTGTAACTCATAATCTGTACCAACACAAGTCTACTGAAATCCTTTATCTTTGGCAATTGTCACTCCCTTGATACAAATATAAGAAAATAACTTGTACTATCAAAAAGGTTTTTTATCTTTCATTAAAGTTAGTAACCAATTTTCACCATCTTCTAGGCCCTTAGAGTGTACATTACATACTCTGCACGTACATCATTGCACAGTGGCCTACTCGGACAGGCTCCAAGGTACAAAAGAAATGCTCGTTCCAAAGAAACATATAACATATATTGTCAAAATATAGGACAAACTCTTTTGCTTTTGTTTTCATAAATGGACATGGTTTAAGAGAGTGGGATATTCTAAAATCCAAGGTTGTCTGAACCTGTTCTCTAATGTTTGCCACTATGAAAAGACGCACAATAAGTTCAAATCTTTTGTTTGAAATATACATACAGCTACATCTTCATCTAAATTGAGCTTCTGCCACTGTCCCTTTTTCCTGGTAATTTTCAGCACTGCTATTACAAAACATTTATTTACATAGACCATATACAAAGACAGCTACCCTTTCAACAGACGACTCAGGCTAAATAAGACAAGAGAAGAACACAGCATATCACTTCAATAAAATCCCCCTCAATCTTCCTTTTCCTAATTATAACAAAAAAGAGTGATTGCTTTAAATGTTTGATTTTAAAGGAGATACATTTCTATTGTATTTAGGGACAATCGGGGTTACCATTTGATGGATAATTTAAAAACTGCAGAGTCGTAGGGTTGTAAGTTAGCTCTATTTGTGTAATCTTTAAAACACTTTGAAACAGCTGAACATTTATTAAGATGGCTTTTTTTGCAGACAGAACAGGTTTGGATGAACTGCACTTTGCTGTGCAGCTTTATTCATTTATTTTAAATGTGAATTATCTGGGTCAAGCATTATCATGAGTGGTTGCTTTCAATAAATCACAAAAATTGCTGGCTGGAACTGAGTTGTCTATACTGGTATTTTATCCAAGTGTTCGTGTGGTGGATCCTGTAACTACTGCTTCAAATGGATGCCGTGAAAACAGATTATGTCCATTTTCACTGCACAAATTTAGTACGAACACTGATTATTGCTGCCATTTACGTGGGGTATATTGCTGAAATACCTGTTTTATGGGGCTCTCATGACAAGACTGTTATTTTCAAGGGTTTTTTTAATAGAAGTGTCTGTATTATTTGTAGAATTTGAGCTATAGTGTATCATTTCTCTAAAACTGACTGCATGCAGGCACAGTGCTATCCCACACAACTTGTTTCAAAACAAGTAATGTGGCTCTCACCTTTGGCAAGAAACACTCTTGTTTTCAGGAGGGAATGGGGCAGAAGAGAAGGTTCCTGCATTTAGGTTTGGGGTATTTTCCCTTGTCCACATTTTCATTCAGGACTGGTCTCTTTTGAAAGACTCCTTGGAAAATTACTGACATGATAAAAATCACAAGATCATGGTAGTAGAGCCATAGAAAAAGATGGTGCTCTGTGTATGCCAGAGGAGAGCTTCAGTCAAACTGAGTAAAATGCTTTGTATAAACCCGTGTTTAATTCCCACCAGGTTTTAAATTTGTTTCTGCAAACCAGTTTCTGCTGCACACAGTGTGGCTGTGTCTACACTGCACCCCTTTTCCGGAAAAGGGATGCAGATGAGACAAGTCGGAATTGCAAATGAAGCGGGGATTTAAATTTTCCCGCTTCAACATGGCTGCCGCTTTTTTCCGGCTCGGAGCTTTGACGGAAAAAAGCGCCAGTCTAGACGCGGCTCTTGCGGAAAATAAAGCCTTTTCCGAAAGATCCCTTATCCTCTTAAAATCAGGACAACGGGTGAGAGACAAGACATAACACATTCAATGGTGCTAGGAACAAATACTTACTGTCTTTGCTTTAATCTCCAGGTGCAACACCAATGGATCACATCCACGCAAAGATACCTTCCTGAAGCTAACAGACATATTGCTACTTAACACATAACTGATAATTGATGCCTGCTTTGTTTAAGTACTTGTTTAACTCGATATAAGGTATCCTGTAAGCTCTGGGTGGAAAACACTATGTAATCTTTAGATTATTACTTTTATCTTGCCTCATGGTTAGCACCTATCCAGGGGGTATCTCTCCTCCCATCACTTCATCCGCCCATCAGCATCTTATATAATCCATTGTAACCTATTGTCTGGCAGTGTTCACCAAGTCTAACAAGCGACATGACACTCCACCAGCGCTGTGTGTTAATAAACCCTTCTGCTTGCTTCATACACGGTGTCCAGATTCTGTTCCAACACTCTGTTGTTCTTCCCTGCCATATTGGACCTATTGTCATAGGCTTGGCCAATGCAGACTTGAAATTTAATCTGAAGCCTTCCAGAATTTCTAATACACAACTGGCGATTTCTTTTTTTTTTTTTTTTTTGGGGGGGGGGGGGGGAAATTATCGAACAAAAATAAATCTTTCTTCAATTGAAGCCTTTGAACTTCCTGCAATTTGAACATATTGAACAACCAAGGTTGTCTGTTCTTTATGAGAACAGTCTGGAGTTGTGTCAATAATAATTGAAAAGTACTTCACATGTCGTATCTCTTCAACAATTGTTGTTTGCAGAAATGTTCCACACAGCTCAATAAACTTGTTTTGTATTCTGGTAGACTGTTCCGGGGTGGTCCTCTCTTCTTTCTCTCAGGGGGTAGGATCTCAGGTCCCCTGCGCTGTCTGAGTCTGCAACTCACCCCACACAATTGATCAAACACCAGTAATTAGACTGCTCCCTGCGAGGCTGGATAGCCTGGCGGCCAGAGTCTGTGAACTAAAAATCAAAGGCTGGCCTTTAATACAGGGCTGGACGTCCCAATGGCCAGAGTCATGGGGGGAGGGGAGAAAGGGTGTCTGTGCCCACCCTACTCCACTGGGTCCCAATCCAGGGCCCTATGAGTAGCAGAACGGTCCACCGCTCCCTCGGTGGGGAATCCGACCGAAACACACCAGGGATCTCAGGATAGGAGAGGCCACTCCTGCACCTTCCCTGGGACACTTCCTACCAGATACATCAGGTCGACACCCCATGTAGCAACTAGGAGCTCTGGATCGTCAAGGGCTACATATCCCTGGGAACCTACTGGGGTTGCATTCCCACCGTCAATGGGGCCTCCGCTGCTCTCCGCTTAGGCGGCCAGCTGCTGCTGCTCAGGAGCTCCAAATAGAGGTCCTTCTCTGACCGCCATCCCAGACTGAGTCTCTCCCCAGGTTTTTATAGCAGGGCTACAGTATGGGCATGCCTGGCAGGGTTGTAGGGACAGGGCTCCTCCAGCCAGGGCAGACTGGCTAAACCCTGCTTATTCAGTGCAGGGCTGTACACCCTGTGACATAGACAGTTAATGGACTTGCATGCATTTTCTGCTCTCTTGAGATTCACAAACACACTTAATATGTCCTGATAAAAGTGGGTCATGCTTGCCAAGAAACTCAAGTATACCAAGAAAGTTTCCATTTGTAGGGTCACTGATACGTTGATTGGACCCAAACAAAGCCATCCCTGTTCAGAAAAAAAGAAGAAAAGAATGACATTCAATATGCACTCAAGGAGTTTTTTCCAGTTATCAGTTTCTGTGTTTATTTCACTCAGGACTAAGTTTTCAATTGAACTGTCAGCTAATGCTGCTCTACTAGCTGATTTCCATGTAACAATTATTTTTATTTGATACTGAAGTTTCACATACAGGTATTTGGTCTTTCAATTTCCTCCAACCTCTACTGATGCTCCAACTGGATGGGTCAGACAGTACTGATGCATTTGAAGTATTACTGTTAAGTATGAAACCGGGTACACAGTACAGAGCCTGCTTTTCCATACTCCAGCAGAGCCAGTCTCTTGTGTGGATCTCTCCATCTGGAAGAGTTTTTTTCAGCAGATGAGTGGGAAAAGCATTATTTTCAGCATCTTTCAATATATTACTTGGAATTTGAAAACAACTAACTTTGAAAAATGACTACATTTGAGCAACATTGTTCTTATCAAGAAGTCCAATATCAGGTTCTGATGCCACTGTTGTTACACTGCATCCTGTGCTAGTCATAAGTTCTTGCTCCTGCTGTACAGTGTTTCCGAGGTCCTCATTTTTGGCCTGCACAGTCTCTAAAACGAGTGTAGATTCTGCATCTATCGCTACTGTTGGCTTTTCTGTGTCTTGATTAATGACCTCCTCATTCTGAGGCAGTGGCATTGAAAAGTCGTTTGTGGGTACAAAGTTGTCATCATCAGAACTGGAAGTGACACTGTCAGTATGGTCACCGTCTAATCGCTGAAGCATCTTTTCTACTAGAAATTATGTTATTGACTTTAAACTCTTCACTGCTGCTTCACTTTGTTGCTTTCGCCATCTCTTGCACCACCTTTGCTTCATTTTTATAAAAGGGTTGTTTTAAAACACAGTAACACACAATAAATTAATTTTACTAAAGGCTATCAGTTATATAAAATTTTAATTGAATATATTTTGCAATTAATATTATATAATAACCATCTGGAGGTGTTATTTACTATGGCCCTTATAGCCTTATTTCAAAGTCTTGAAATTTCGTCTGCTAACATGTTCCTGTTATTAAATTCTTCTGGTGCATTATCATGAATATGAAGATGGGGCTATTGACAGATTAGATATAAAGTTTATGAAACAACTAGAATTAAAAGTTTATTATCACAAAAAAAGCTTTTAAAGGCAAATCTACAACTGAATGAAGAGGTAGCTTACAGCTGAGCCTAACATGGTTATTGTATATGAAGACACACAAGAAAAAACAGGAATTTGAAAATCTCCTCTGCAGAGATAAACATCTAATTTAAAGGTTAATCTCACCCTCAGATCAAGCAAAATCACTTTACAGTAACAGAATTAATTATGACTTTCAAAACCTCTAAACTATGCAAAGACTGTAAACAGTGTTTCATAACGTAGAATTATTAATCACAGAAGCTACTCCAGTCTCCACTCACGTTGATGAAAACTTGGATGTGACCAAAAAATTTGCCAAGGCCTGAGGATACACAATGATTTAAATCAATGTTTTGCAGGTGTGTATATATAGCTTCTTTTGTTGTCTCTATTATAACTGCAAGGTGTATAATAAATGGAAATGAGTTGGTAGAAAAATGTCAAAATTTGAGGCCCCTTTTCTCCTGAGGCCCAGGCTAAATTGGCCTTCCTGGCCCCCCTCTGATAGGGCCTGCTTGGGCCTATGTTGTTTATTGGGCTCAACAGAAGAGCTGTGCAGAGGGTCAAAGTTCCATTTTTCTAAGGATGCGAGATTTTGATTTTCACTGGTTCAGAATGAAGCCAAATTTCAGAAGTCTGAAAATTTCTCTCCAAGAATAATACGGAGGGAAAAATTTTTGAGGTCTAAGTGTTGCTAAACATTTCGTTTCAATTTCACTGTGTGCTATATCTGCCAAAGTGAATTAAGCTGAACTGAAAAGAGGCACTCTTGTTCTATAATAAATACCAATGTAGGGGGACTTTTACCATATTCTGGAATTCATATTTCAGTATATTTCCAAGTGCAGACAAGTTCTTATCTTGGAATAACAGTGTCCACAAATAGAATTACATTGGAATAGACAAGGCCTAAGAAACTCACAGAATCTATTCCAGTTATTAAATGCTAGCCATTCTGAGAAAAATACTCTATAAAATCAGTTTTCATCAGTTTCCAAAACTCGTTTTAGTTCTTCATTTTCACCTCTCTTTCCTGTTTAGTTTTCTGAGGAGAAACAAGTATTCCATTCCTGCCTGATAACTAATCTAAGGCTGGGGATTAGGATGGGCAGATGAGAAAAAGACTGAGGGAGCGGGAAAAGGAAGTCTTAGAAAACCATTTATGACTTGATTTTCACTAGTGCTGAGAACCCAACTTCCCAACTAAGCACAACAGGAGTTGTAAATGGTCAGCACTGCTGAATAATCCAGCCACAGATAAGACTTCTCAAAGACCTGTGACTACTTCTGAAGATTTGGCCTTAATTTTCTATCTTCCACTAGTGGTTTGTCCTGAGGCACAAACCACTGACACATAGGGTTGCCAGATGGCTGAAAGAAAAATACCGAACACCACCCCCCCCCCAAAAAAAAACCACCGGGAAAAAATTTTGTTGAAGGAAAAAAAAAGGGGGTGGGGGGGAGACCAAAGTTGTTGAGCAAAAAAAAAAAAAAACTCCAAGAACCTGGATCACTGCTAGCAGTTACCAGATAATCATTAAAAAAAAAAAAAAAAAAACCCGAACACGCTTCATTGGGGTTGGGGCCAGGAAGGAGCGGTGCTGGCCGGGAAGGGGGCCTGGAAACAGATAACGGGGCGTAACGGGGCTGGCCAGGGAGATGGGGCCAATGGGAAGCAGGGCTGGTCGTGGGGGAGGTCGGGTGGAACGGGCTGGCCACGGGATATCAGGGGAGGGGACCAGCTGGAAGGGGGCGGGGCTGGCCGGGAGTAAGGGGGCGGGAAGCACAGCTGGGGGCATCGGGGCCGCGAGGGTGGCTGGGAGGAAGGGGGAGCGGGAAGCAGAGCTGGCGGGGCGGGAGAGGTGCAGCAGCGCTGGCCGGGGGAGACAAGGAAGAGGAACGGGCCGGCGGGAAACAGAGCTGGGGAGGTGCTGGGGGGCTGGCCGGGGGAGATCAGGAGGGGAAGTGGGAGAGAACCGGCCGGCCGGGAAGGGGGGGGGAGTGAGCAAATTGGCCAGCGAGGAGTGGGACTGACCTGGGCACTTGCTGCCTGTCCCGCGCAGGCTCCCAGCGACGCACGAGTGAGGAGGAGGCTTCCCCTCCTCCACACACACAACCAATTGAGGGCTCCTGGCAGCAATCGCAGCCCCGCCTCCCAACTGGGACTCCCAGCCGCTCCCCCACCCACGCCAGGCTTCCGTCCGGTGCGCAGCCGGAAAAATCAGAAAATACCAGACATTGCACATGTCCGGTATTTTCTGATTTTTTTTACTGGACAGATCGTGCAAATACCGGACTGTCCGGTACAATACCGGACACCTGGCAACCCTACTGACACACAATAATTCTTCCACACAAAATGAACATACACAAGCTGTCAGGACCTGCATTGTACTCCTAATACACAATAAACAATTAGTGATCAAACAAAACTATGCAAGAACGAATGCCATTAGCAAATAACAGGATGTGTGTGTGGATTTCCTAAACACTACTTTGGAAATTACTCTTAACATGAGTCAGGGTGAAATGCAGTACAAAAATGAGGCAAGGCAGGGTATTCCCAGTAAAAAAACAAGAATTCATCAGAGAATTCACTGATTTTGATGGAAAATGCTAGCCCCTGAATGTAGTACTTGGCCAAAAGTGGAAAAGAGGATGTTGTGGTTTCTGGATATTCACAGCACAAACCATACCATGGTTAACACATTACTTCCCACAGCCATCCATCAAATGGATGAAAGAGCTATCAAGCCATCTTTTACTCATTGCCAAGCAAGTGCACTTTTTCCCCCTCCCTGAGGTTACTTTAAGTATGTGGAAGAGAATAAATCTTGATATGCCTCAAATGCTGTCAGACAGGTAACACAGCCTCCTAGGCCAAGCACAGAAGACAGAGATTTGCACTGTGGCCTTGGGCAAGGTTCTCTCCAGCTTAAACTTAAAAAACAACAAACGGTCTGGTAGCACTTTATAGACTAACAAAACATGTGGGTGGTATCACGAGCTTTTGTGGGCACAGCCCACTTCTTCAGATGACCGGAGTTTTGAATTTAGGATGTGCAGACCCAAAATAAATATTGGGTCTGTACATCCTAAATTTAAAACTCCGGTCATCTGAAGAAGTGGACTGTGACCACGAAAGCTCGTGATACCACCCACATGTTTTGTTAGTCTATAAAGTGCTACCAGACCGTTTGTTGTTTTTTAAATGTATCCTATACAGACTAACTCAGCTACCCCTTGAAGTCTCCAGCTTAAGTTACCCCCAGAAAAACAGCAAAGCTGCATCAAAAAAAAGTGTATCTTCTATACAGCACAAGCAAACAACAACCGTCCTCCACCACTGAGGAGGCAGTGGTAGTGTGCCAGTAGGTTTTCTGAATATAAAGTGCTGGGAGTAGTACCAGCCAGGGATTGCTGGATGCAGGTGAATGAGTGATGCTGCGACAGAATGCAAGGATTGACAATTTTTCCTCTTCTTATTGGTTCAGAAATGAAGAGTGTGGCACTGGAGTAGCTGAGCACTGGGGGATCAATTCACACAATTTAACTGGTTCAGAAAGTGAGTCAGAGCATTTAACTGCCCGATCAAGTCATGAAACACATATCAAGTGTCTTTTAAATGCAACTGTATGTAAAAATTGTAAATACGTTTGGTAGCATCCCTCGCCCCTTTCTACATCAGTTATCTTATTGTACTATACATTCTCTATGATAAGGACTATTTTCACCTGTACTTCAGAATCCTAGAGCAATGGAGCCTCTTCCCAAAAGGGGTTT
This sequence comes from Rafetus swinhoei, assembly GCA_019425775.1. Taxonomy (NCBI): domain Eukaryota; kingdom Metazoa; phylum Chordata; order Testudines; family Trionychidae; genus Rafetus; species Rafetus swinhoei. The sequence continues at coordinate 40,063,750 of CM033439.1, read as the reverse complement.
ACGGGCCCTTTTCAATATAAATATGAAAAACACCACAAGAATCAAGGTACCCACATAATTCAAATATTTATTTCAATAACTATCATTATGTAACACTCATTTATATATTTAAAAATACAGTACTGCAATGCCATCAATTAAAGAGAGGAATACCACACCTGTGTCTGATAGCCCATAGAACAAGGTGGCCTGCCTGTGGGTTGGAGAGATTGGGGGGTAAATCAGTCCAGATTTTGAGGTGGGCCTCATCCAAGGGGAGTCAAATGATCCAATATAAAAGAGAGATAGCAGGAATCTGCAGGCATGTGTCTGGTTGAGAGAGGCCAGCCAGCCAGCTGAACTCCCTCCAGAAAGGGCTGGGGAGTGGCAGCTTTTCATGGTGTAGACTGCCAGAGAAAGAGCTGTAGATGTGGTTGAAGAACTGGAGCTAAGTGTGAACTGTTGAATTATGATTTGGGACTCTATTTTGAGGGCTCATTGCAGATTATTTTGGTTGTAATGGCTCTGAGGTCTGCATGAAAAATAAAGTGCTTATGGGAGTTGTTAAGAGGGAGCTGAACAATGAGTGGTGGGAGAACTTGACTATCCACCTGGACATGCAGGGGGATTGGGAGAAGACACTGAAGCACTATCAATGCTCAAGTGACTATTAGCTTTTGCCCTCGTTGCAAAGCCGGCATATCACCCATCCCAAGGGAAAATGGCACCTGGGCTCTGACTCAAAGCCCCATCCAGGTCAACTAGCTGGGCTGAAAGCACCACTGAGCTCAAGTGAAAGAGCAGGTTTAGTGCCAACACCTGTGTAAGAGCCCAGGCTATCTCTGCAGTGAACATACACCAATACAGGCTACTTACTCAGACTAGAATAAATGACTGCAATATTCCAATCACACTACCTCACAAGAGTTGTGTGTATTCATCAAGTAATAATTGTATAACACTTTGATCAATGAAGTCCTGTAAGGAGTGGTGCTATATTTATTAGTCAACACACATGCACATGACTGTGTTTTTCTTTATTCATTTGTACTGAGATAGCAACAACTATTTCCAGAATATTAAAAAAATAGCATCTCAAGTCCAAGACTGATCTCAATTGGCTGTAGCTTTTTAGGATATCATGGAGCTTGGAAGTGACAGATCAACAGACTATTCAAAAGCACGCATGGACTAATGTTTAATACTGTCCAATCAATACACATGATCATGTATTTGCTTTAAATTCCATGACAGATGTCAATTACGGACTTAACATACATTTCGCTCAAAATCCTTTAGAATAGTGGTATTGAAAGCTCCCTGATCTCTGAAAAGCGTGAACTAGGGATGTAAGCGAGTAGTTGACTATCTGATATGTGTAGACTTATCATATTCGATAAGCCCAGACTTATCGGGCAGTCGAGTCGATTACTTGCATTCCGCCCCCTTGCTGCCTCTGCAACAGAGGCAGCAAGGGGATGGAAGCAGGAGCCGGTGCTTTCTGCCCTCCACCACATGGTGCTGCCTCAATCAGAGGCAGCAGCACGGGTGGGGAGGCAGGAGAGGCTGCTGCGAAGCAGCCCCTGTCCATGGTGGTGCAGGCTGGCTGCAAACACAGGCTGCTCCAGCAGCAGCCCTTATCTGCAGGGTTCCCAACACCCCACTAGGACCCCTTGTGGACAGGAACTGCTGGACTTGCTCAGGCCCAGCTCGCATGAGGTCCGGGACCACTGTCTCTCTTAACATCCTTAGTGTGAACAAAGTCTGAGAGAGCCAGGAACAGGAAGAACACTGACTGTCTCTCAAGGAAAATACAACCTAGAGCTGTTGCGAGTCCTACCTGATAAAGAACAATACTTACCTCATGAGAGGCCCCTTTATTATTTATTATGTACACACTTACAAGTAGAACTATCAGCTAACACAAGTGCAGAAACAAGAGCAAAAATGAGGCGTAAATCAAGCCTTTTTTGTTAGCAGAAGAGAGACAAACACTTCTGTCACCCTTCAATGAACTGACTGAACGCCAAGTGGAAACCATCTCTATTCAGCACCAGAACAAATACACACTGCTGACCAACACATTCCTAATAGACAGATGAAATGATGGACCAGATTCTAAGAGGCTGACTTCACTATCTGCTTCCCCCAAGCCTTTAAACCCCACCTGGTTCAGGCTAGCGAAGGGAACAGCCATTCTCCATTCTCTCAACGCAAACACACAGAAATCCATAAGTTTTGAGTGAGCAAAGTTGACATCCACTGCAATAAGCTCTCTGCTGGTACCAATTCATCAGTAAGAGCAGAACAAGTAACACTCCACAGCTCAGTGGCCACTCCCCTGGAGCAAACAGAGGGAAACTTCACAAATTTGGTGTAGTGCTAGGCTCTTGTTCAGCAAGGTGCATGGCTTGTGGAGGGAATTTGGGGGGCAGGCTGGGAGAAAGACAAAGGTGTATCCCCTGAGCATTTAATTACGTGGATTATTGAACCCACGGCCACTCTGGCATCCCAGGGCTAGACAAATTCAGACTAGAAATAAGGTGCACATATTTCTCAGAAGGGATAATTAACCATTGGAACAACTTATCAAGGGCTCTGATGGCATCTCCATCCATGGCATTTTTTAAAAACAAAATGGGCTGGTTTTCTAAAAAACGAGCTCTAGTTCAGTGCTCCCCAAACTTTCCACACTACCGTATCCATACCAAGAGTCTGATTTGTCTTGCATACTCCCCGGTTTTACCTCACTTAAAAACAACTTGCTAACAAAGTCAGCTATAAAAATACAGAAGTGTCACAGCACGCTATTACTAAAAAATTGCTTACTGCCGCATTTTAAAAAATACAGTTTTTAAATTAAATCAAGTATAATATAAATAGCATTCTTACATTTCAGTGTATAGTTTACAGAGCAATATAAACAAGTCATGTAAAACTGTAGTTTGTACTGACTCTGCTAGAACTTTTTACGTAGCCTGTTGTAAAACTGAACTTTGAGATGAGCTGATGTATCTTATTTCGATCTTATTTCTAAATAACTTATTTCGCAATTTGGCGCTGTCTACACAGTGCCAATTTTCGAAATAACCCACTATTCTGAAACATCCCTTAATCCTCATGGAATGAGGTTTACAGGGACGTCAGAATAGCGAGCCCATTATATTTCAAAATAACGGGCTTGCTGTTAAGATGCAGAATAGCTATTGCAGGAGACCTCTAGTATCCCAAAATAGCACTGCAGTGTAGACATAGCCTGTAAGGCCTCTGTGTAACTCCAGGGATATGCATACTCCTGGTTGATAACCACTGGTTTAGTTCAAACAGGAAATATTCCAGGAAGTTGTATGGCTGTGTTATGGAGGAGGTCAGAGTATATGGTCTCAATGAACTTTTCTGGCCTCAACCTATAAATAGCAGCCATATAACACTTAGTTTTGGATATGGATTTCCCTGTAGCAAATCCAAGTGATGCAAACAACAAACAATTACTAGACACATCAGCTGCTAAACAGCTGGGACCTGAGTGGAAAGAAAAGAGTAGGAAATTGTTGTAGAACATCCCTTATCCTCTCTGTGAACAAGCACAAAAAAACAAACATTATGCACACGTGCACACAAGATACTCTTCCTTGTTGTATGCAGAACCTATGCAGAGCACCTGGAGTCAAGTCCAACACAAATGGACACAATCTGTATGGAATCTATATGCTGCAGACAAGAGACAGTCATTAGATATGTTACACATGCATAGGAGCCCTGCACTTTAGAGCAAAAAATCTCTCACTCTCTCCTAACTCCTGTCCAAACACCTCACAGGCCTCTGCCACTTGAGATGAATAGAGGAGTCCTCCCTTAACTAGCAATAGCCAATAGTTCACTTATTGCCCTTGTGTGGGTAGCTCAGGAGAGCTTTTCACAAACATACACGCATACAAAAACCAAAGCACATAACATATATCCCTCTCCCCCGTCTTTGTTTAGCTCTCTGCACAAAGCCCCATCATTCAGACTCTTGTGCAAGGGAAAGAAAATTGGTGCTAGAGCCACCTCCCAATGACACAAATGGGTGAAGAAACAAGTGTGTCATGGCATCAAGCATTTTGCACTGCTACCACACATAGAGAAGGGAGAACAAGGCTACAGCCAAAATCAGCAGCTATTGTGTAACTTCTTCTGCAATACATGTAAGTTTTTATATACCATGGCAGAATATAAAAATTTTAATTTTGACCCAACAAGCATGCACACTCGAACTGAAACAGCTACTTATGGAGGAAATACAAGCACAATATTCAGTAAAGCACAGATTTATAACTGAATCTATCTGCAAAGCTGCACAGATTGACAGAATTAGGTCATATCTCTTGCTAGCCAATCTTACTGCTATTTCTCATTCCCCCCTCAGTTTTTAATAATTATTAATTTATTTCTTCTAGAGCAGTGCAAGAGAGTTGGCATTCAGGTCATACTTTGAATTATGCCTGGTATATATCAGAGAGGCCACCTGCACATCATCAATAGAGGCCAAAACCTAAATGGATAGGGTGTTTCCAGTTCAGTAATCCTAAAGCATATGCACTCTCACTGCCAGAATGCTCCATTAAGAGACAAGCAATAACATTCACCGAGGGGAGGAGGAGATGAGCAGAAACACAGTAATTGCTGTGCTCTTTTCTTTGCTGTTCTTGCAGTGGCACAACCTTGTAGCATCTGCTATCAGTTTTTAAACATAACTTTTATTGAAGCCTTGCATACCCAAAATTCAGGCTGTGTATAGATGCAGTTGTGCCACTGCAAGATCTCTCATGTAGCCATTCTATGTGGCTGGGAGAGAGCTCTTCTGTCAACATTAAAAAACTACCCTCACTGACACAGCACTGTCCGCACGGGCACGCAAGTCAATCAATGTAACATGTTGCTTGAGGGGGTGTTTACTCACACCTCTCTGCTCCTTCCCAAAGGCAGGGCTCTAGTCAGCCCAATTTCAGTTGTTCTTGGGACCATTTCTCTCCTGCTCAGAACTGCTTGAGGATATTCAGTTTTGTAACTTAAGAAAGGAGGACATGACTCTAGAGCCCTTCATGTTCATGTATGTAAATAAAATGTGTCTGTCACTGCATTTCCAGCACACGCAAGATGCTGCTTAACTCATCAGTACGAGAAGGCAGAGAAACAAGATTTCTAGGCCCTTACAAAATATTTCCCAGCATTATCTGGTCACTGGGTAGAAAGGCAGTTAAAGTTTCCTCTAACTCAATGCTTGGCCTTCGTTAATCTCCAAATCACTCTGCAAAGATGCCTCAGAGACAACTATTTGTGAGCTCCACAAAAGCTTTTCTTCTTTAGCTCATCCCTGAGCCATTCTGTGCCATCTCCCAGCACCAAGCTGAACAGGACACATCCCTGAGCACAACCGAGAGCTGAATTTAGTTAAATGTTAACATGCCCAAGAATTCTTTCATTTGTAGAAGCATCTTCACCTTTCTTGCCTTTGGCTGAACTACTTTGTTACCAAAACACGTGCCACTGTCATGGCTGTGGCATGGACAGTCAGCCCTAGAGATCAGAGCCAAAGTTAGGGTCAGCAGTCAAGCCAATGGTCAGACCTGGAATCAGACACCAAGATCTGAAACAGGTCAGTAAAGCAGGAACCTCGGACAAGTCAGGAGAGCAGGAATATAGCCCCATATAATATTATATTCCTAATGCATCCCAGTCCAGTAAGCACTTCATCAAATGATTTCAAAATCTGTTCTGCATCCTATTTAGTAGATAAGGCTATATACCCAATTTGATCATCTGCATTTGCAGAGAATTACTCTGCTGCTTCAAACACTGAGCTGCATCTATTCTTATATACACATTGGCAGCATAGCTTTGCAAAAATTCACTCGTTTTGTGCACATATATAAAAGCAGCTTATTTTTATTTTAAAATTGGGTGATCACAAATATTTTGTGCATGCTGGCTGCAATTACATTGCTTTTAGTACGTGGTTTGAAATTCAGTTTTTGTTCATTTACTTACAAAAACTCACCATAGATCTATATATTGGTGGCCAGCTAGCATGTTTCATTCACCCAGAGGAATATTCTGTCGCTTTGGAACTAGAGAAATATTTCAGGTATTTTAGCTTCCTTCCTCTGTTGGAACATTATAGTTAGTATTGTAGCAATAATGAAAGGAATAAACAACAAAAATCCAACTATAAATTTGCGAAGTACTTTAAATATAAGAATTTGTCTATGACATTTGTTTGATAAGAAAACATAGCAACCCCCTTTTTGACCTAAGCTACACAGAAAATACACAATCAGATTTTATAGAACTACTCTCTTTCTTTCTTGGGTTCTCCCTGTAATGGACATTTGGAGAATTCACATATGACCTCTTTTTCAAAATGCAAAAACAGGACACATGCAGGAGCTCCGCTCCCTTCATTGCCCCACCCCTGCTGCTCCTCTTCCCCCATGTTCCGCCCCCATGACCAGGTCCAAAGGCAGAACCAGGCAGTGGTAAAAGCCACTTAGGGAGCCCAGCCCAATGTGGGCAGCCCGAAACCCTCCACCAGCCCTGGCCGGAGACAGGGGTACCTGAGAGCAGCCTCTGGCCTATGTCTCTGCCCCTAGGGTGCAACACCCAGGGCTAGGGTTGCCAGATGGTTTAACAAAAAATACTGAACACCACCACCACAACCCCAAAAAAAACACACCGGGAAAAAATTCTGTTGAGGAAAAAAGAGGGGGAGACCAAAGTTGTTGACCAAAAAAAAAGAAAAGGACCCAAATAATAGACAGTCCAAGTGAAAACCAGACCCCTGGCAATCCTACCTGATTGGCCTGGGAGCAGGGGAGCATGGGAAGTCTCCTCCCAGCCAGGGGCATGGGCACCTAGAGAGAAGGGAGACGGGCAAAGGCGCTTCACCTCCCCCAGACCAATCATGTGGCTCCTAGGAAACACGGATGGTATTTTTACAAATGAGTATCTCATCTCTCTTTCCACTGGTTTTGGGCATACACTCGTTTGTTATTGTGTTACACACTAAGAATTAGTTTCTGGCTGCCGTCTAGCTTCTTGGAAAATTAACAAAAGTCAAACAGCAGAAGATGAACAAGCTCTGTCATAGTCTAGGAAATATGTGGCCCATTAACACCTTGTCATGAGTCTCAGGCTATTGGTGAGAGGAGGGAGAGGAAAGAGGACTGGTTACTTAACAGGGATGGGGAAAGACATGGGCAAATCTTGTCCCCCGTGTTAGAAAGATCCTGGCACTGATAATTTGCTAGCCAGTGTAGGTCTATATTTGTGTGTTTGCCAAGTACAATATGACTCATTATTTACCTGATTCCTAGTCAAGAACCTGAAGATCTTTGTATAGTTCCTCCCCTCCAGGAATTTCATGATCAGTAGAAGAATGAGTTACTTCTCCTCCCCACCCACTCCCAACAAAACTGTATCAAAGGTTGAAATGCACTTCATTTTTTTATTAAAAAAGGCCCCTGTTTCAACATAAAGTGGTCTCGTAGGGCCAGTCACGCCAGAGCTTGGAGGAAGTAAGTGTTACTATCTTTCAGAGGGATGCCGCACAGGGGAGTAAGCAGAACACACGTGCCACCAAGTACGCTGGAACTCACAAGTCCGAGCTGGTGATGCTCTTGGAGAGACTCTCCTCCTCACACAAGGGCTGAGTGCCAGGCTGAAAGAGCCACCAGAGCGTCTCCTCCAACCATCGCTAAGAAAGCAGGGGGAGGAGAGAGCGGCGGCAGGGGGCCGTTAAACTTTCCAAGGTTCCTTCTAAACTTGGGAGCCCGCGTCTGGATGAAACAGCCCCAAGCGAAGCACGGCACTTTCCCCCACGCAATTGGGGGGGGGGGGGGAGGAGATACCTGGTGAGCCTACAGCAGCCCAGCAGGATGGGCAGGTCTCCCGGGTCTCCCAGCGGGTCCTGTCCAGAATGAATGAGCCCTGGGGAAGCACACTTACACCCCCTCTCTCCCCACTGCTCACCTGCGGCCGGGGATGGGAGCCAGCGCTGTGTCCGTTGCCCAGCCTAGCGGCGGTGCCAGCACCAGACTCAGCGCCAGCAGGAAGAGGAGGCTGGGGAGCTGCCTGCTGCTGCTCAGCGCCATCTTCACCCCTCCAGTGGGACGCGCCTCCAGCAGCTCCCATTTGCCCTGCCTCAGCTGGGAGGCGCCATCGGGCAGGGGCAGAGCGGGGGAGGGGGAAACGAAGCCCCTTGCAGCCTGCATGGTGCATGATAATAATAAAACTTAATTAGAAAATACCGGACATTTATATGTCCAGTATTTTCTCAATTTGTTTCCCAGACAGAAAGCTCAAGTACCGGACTGTCCGGTTCAAAACTGGACACCTGGCAACCCTACCCAAGGCATGTGGCGGGACCAGCGGGACATTATGCTTTTCCAGAAGATCCAAAATGTCACAGTTTCTTGGAGCTGCTGGAAAATTTATATTACACATGCACACGCACGGGACAGCATAAATAAAAACAATCTTTTGTTATTTTATTTTACTGGAATAAACTACTTCTTTCTTCCATTGGTATCAGCAAAGATGAGAGGGAAGTGCATTATTTCTTCTCTCTCAATACTCTCCACTTTTCCCTTACCAGCTGTAGAGTCTACTTTGAGGGCTAATTTTAAAATACTCTCCTTATCTTGGAATTTCAACCATTTTATTATCACCACTCAGTGTGGTTTGTCAGCAGGGGGTTTTGGTAAAGGGCTGTGATGTGCTCTTTTTAGTTCAAACACAGACACAGAGCTCTCTGTTGCAATGATTTCTTATAGAAAGCTATTTATAAATGACAAGATATCTCCTCCTCCTTCCCACTCAGCAAGGCCTAAAGCCACAAATTTTGTCTACTCAATCCATCTTCCAGGTCACCCTGTTTTTCTTGGCTCTTTTCAATGGCAGACTGATTTCTGCAAAAGTGATCCTGGGCTATAATTTCTCTGTCATCTGTGCCCCCATTTCAGCTATCAGCCTCAGAAAGTCCTTCCTGGAAGATCTTCATGCCAGTTTTCATATAATTTCTAACACTATGCATAGAAATAATCTACTCTGAAAGAGGTATATATAAACCTCTCAACATTTGCTTACTTTCTGCCCTCTGCCCGGTGAATGAGTGGGCACAGGAAGCTGATTTTGCATTGAGGTAGCATAGTGAATGCTTGCAAAAGTTAGCAATTTTACCTTCATTTCTCCTCCAACTCTGCCTTCCTAATTCTTTGGAGGTCAGCAATACATTGATTTGGAAGGAGTAGTGCGAATTAAAAAACTGGCTTGATGGCAGATTTCTGGCTGTGATCAGCAGAAGTGAACGGATATCACTTTGCTACCATCTTGTATCATGCAATCCAGCCAGCATCTGTTGTCTCTCTTATCAGTCATCTGTTCTGGTGAGTACAATCACAAAGAGTGGCTGCTCACTGTAGGCACTGGGTAGGTCTACACTGCAATAAAAGACCTGTGGCATTGCCACAGCTGGTCTGGGTCAGCTGCCTCAAGCTGCAGGGCTAAAAACAGCAATGTAGACATTTGGGGTCAGACAGGAGTCCAGACTCCAAGACCCTGCAGAGCATTAGGGTCTCAGAGTCTGGGCTCCAGCCCAAGCCTGTATGTCTACCCTGACATTTTTAGCCCAAGCTCCCAGGAGCCCAAATCAGCTGGCCTGGGCTGTGAGACTCAGGGAGTAAACATACTCTCTCTCGCTCCTTCCCCCCTCCCCTCACACACACGGGTTCTTCCTCCCTTCATGCCTGATTTATATGTACTGCCTCAGCTGTCCAGCTAGCTTGCTAACAGCCATCGTACATGCAAGAAAATCTTGCACTCACAGAAATCTCTCAAAACACATTTAGTTAAACTCACATAGAGTGAAAGGTGTTTTATCATTTACCCTTGAATTTAGGGTGTAGATTTAGAGCAGGGATGGGGAACCTAAGGCCCAGGCCCAGGGCTGGATTCAGCCCCTGAGGCTCGGGGTTCCAATCCCCTTGCTGTCTCCCCGTGGAGCTGGAACCCACAAAATCTACTAGCCTGGGCCCTCCCAGACTCTGGTATTGCCTCTCACTTGTGTGCAGCCAGCCATAGGGAAAATGGTGCCCTGGGCAAACTTGTATTTTGGCACACCCCCCCCCGAGTTTAAGTATGAGGTAATGTTAGTGAACATTTCAGAAATACATTGGTAATCTCAAAAGTTTTCATAAATTTACTCAAATTGACACAAAACTTGATTCCAATCAATATAATAAAGTGTCAAAAACTAAACATTAAACTAAATACTAAACTAATGAAGAAGAACAAATACAAAACGTTGTTCACCAAAATGCTAAAATTCAGCAAGCAACGCTGGGAGCCTTTGCTGCTGCAAACTGTGACATTGCTTGTGACAGGCGAGATTATGAGCCACAGCATTCTCCATAGACAGGAGGTGGAATTGGAGTCTCAGCAGTTTAAGGGACAAGGCAGGTCCTTGGGGCACATAAAGAAAGCTACTCAGTCCTTTGCTCTCCTTGGTGCAGGGCCTGCTATTCTCTCTGCCCTTTGCCAAGGGAATTGTCATTATCCATGCTTCTTGGACAAGCCCTTCCTTTAAGGGCTACATGGGGAATGGGTTATTTTAGATTAAATATTTACCCTAACAGATGAGGCACAGAAAGAGGCTGCTATTTTTGAACGGCATCAGATTGTGAAATGAAACACTGGGTGAAAAACCTGAGTGTGTCATTCACCCTTCACTGGGGTTCTTCCTTCACAGTTTGAGCTGCTTTGCAGAAGCCTTGGCAGCTCCCTTGCTGCAGCTGCACTTGCCCCTTTTGCCTGCTGCTTGGCCTGCAGCTAAAGGTGAGCTCCATGCGGTCAGATGGGGCCTGCATCTTGCTTGAGACCATGGCCCTCCTGCAGCCCTCTGGCCACTCCTGACTCACCAGGGTGCCATTTCAGATCGTGATGGGAATGGGGAAGGCAACTTTAACTGTGATTCCTTCTGAAATCTCTAAGATTTTTGTTTGTTTGTTTTCAAATAACTTAGAAATTATCTGTTGATTTCACAGTACACACAAATCCTGAAATAATCAGTAAGAATTAAAATATTTACAGATGGGGAAACCAAGAAAAATGCTGCTTGAGAACTTGTTAGCAGGAGCGGCTCGAGGTGAGCTGCCGGCAGCTGGCACCCTAGGCGGAATGCGCGATCGGTGCCCCCGCCTCCATTGCCCTCAATGGTGTGACGTCATCATTGGGCGCCCATTGAATGCGGCGCCCTAGGCGACTGCCGAGGTTGCTTGCATCCATGGGCCGCCCTGCTTGTTAGAGTTACAATTCAGAGATATAAACTTCTGAACTGGGCTTGTTACAAATGGATGGTTGAATGATTGAATGAATACTTAAATCAACAAATCATGTCTGGTATTAGGATATTTATTTTGTATATCCTGACATGAAAAACTGACATTTACTGGTTTTTGCTGTTTGGTTGTCATCATGTTTGTACAAGGATGAGTGAAGTAACAGCTTTAATTGGACCAAATATGGTTGGTGAAAGAGACAATCTTTGGAACTCCAGAAAGCTCTTCTCCAGGTTTGTGGCACTCAACTGGACTAATCTCGCAACAACCAAAGCTGGTCCAAAATCAAAAAAGATATTACCTCACACATCTTGTGTCTCTGTATTTTAACAGCTGTAAAGCTTGAACTCTTTGAATCTCAACTTCTACCGTCATTAAAAAATTATCTGGCCTCCCCCCCTAATTTCCCACAACTGTGAAAATTATAAAAAGATAAAAAACTTAAAACATATATTACACAAAGTTATAAAAAATAAAAATGCATTCTACCAAGTCTTTTTATAAGCCAGAGCAGCAGGGTAGGGGATGGGGCAGAGCCTATATTCCCAATGAGTTCCCTCTGAGTTTAAGGGCCTGATTGTTGTGACTTACAGTTTCAATCACACATTATCTTCAGATTCTCACACTAGGAATCCAAGTGACTTCCAGAGCATTAAGAAGGCGTGCAGGTTAAGATGGTAGCAAAGAAAATGTCCTTATTCTTAATTTTGATGAAAAAACAACACTGTGCCCAACAACAGCTTTCTCAAGGCCCTCTGCCCTGAGAAATTTCAGCATCCTGATAAGTACAACTTGTAGTGAAAACATAAACAAACCTGAGGTTGTGGATGGTGATCAAGAGTTGAATGAAAGGTATGTGTTTCAGCCAGTGAGGCAGATACCACCTGCTGTGACCCCATTTCCCTCTCCTGTTAGTAGGGAGCAGATGGGACGGCTGTTCTCAGTAACATTCACTTATCTACTCTGTACCCACCCACCAGCCTCACATTGGGGAAGCTGCAGCAGCCCCACACTGCAAAAAAAAGTGAGCAGAGCATCTGAGCCAGCCAGGGAAGCAGGAGAACAGGACCAACTTCTGATGGGGGGCAATTTAAAGGTCCCCCCCAACAACTCAAGTGTCATAGCCCCCTTCCCCAGCCAGTAGCCACGCCCTCCCCTTCAGTTCCCCTATGGGAAAGCAACTGTTCCTTTCTCCCTGCATAGCTGAAGCAGTAGCCTCCTCTCCTCCCTACTTACTACTCCAGTCTCAGCTGTTTGGTGCACATGCTACTTGTTTGTCTCTCCTCTCCTGGCCCCAAGTTGCTTCCTGCAAGCAGGAGAGAGAGGGGGAGAGAACTGGGTTGGTGGGGGGTAATGTGAGCCAGTGCATTGCATATCCACACGTGTCACCTCTCTATAGGGATGGGATGGGATGGGAGCACAAATGTGTGCACAGTGCACCAGTCCTGCTGGCAGAGCCAGGGAAAAGCCCTTTCCTAGACAAGTGGGGCTCTTAGGGGGAAAAGGGGAAGAAAAGGGGGAGAGGACCCAGACCTGCTCCACTCTAACACACCCAGGGTATGTCTACACTAGCTCGTTAATTCAAGCTAGGTAGGCAAATCAGGCATCCGGAGTTGCAAATGAAGCCCGGGATTTAAATATCCCAGGCTTTATTTGCATGTACCCGTCCGGCCGCCATTTTTAAATCCCCCTTAGTTCGAACGAACTGCCCGCGGCTACATGCGGCAGTTTAAAGTTAATCCGAACTAAATCCACGAGGAGTAACAGTTAATCCGAACTAAGGATTTAGTTCGGATTAACTTTAAACTGCCGCAGCCACGGGCAGTTCGCTCAACTAAGGGGATTTAAAAATGGCGTCGACGGTACATGCAATAAATCCCGGATATTTAAATCCCAGGATTCATTTGCAACTCCAGATGCCTGATTTGCCCACCTAGCTCGAATTAACGAGCTAGTGTAGACATACCCCCAGAGAGCAGGGCTGCTCCAAACCCCAGTCAGCCAGAACACAGAAAGAAGCTGCCCACACCCACTCTTTCAACCCCTACCAACCTCAGCCACCCACCCCAAGCCTCTTCCAGCACATCCTGCCCCATGCACTCCCCACATGACTTCTACAAGAGGCCCTCTGTCCCAGGAAGAATGAGGGCCCCCCAGGCACCCACTCTACTGCTGCTCCTACCAGAGCAGAGGAGTTACCTGAGACAAGTGAGTGAATGCCTTTGTCCTCCCTGACTCTGGCTGAGCTGGAGGCTGTGTTTCCCCTCCTGCTTAGCTGGCTGGCCACAAGTAAGGTCATTTGAGACTAGTCATATGTGCCCCCATCAGCACACTGCCCCGGGTCTAAGGCCACCAGCATGTGCCCCCCCCAACTGATTTTTCTGTGAGTCAGTAGCTGCTGACCCAAAAAAGGTTCCACACACCTGATTTAGAGAGAACTGGTAATATGTTCTAGAGATAAATGGTTCAAACAAGTCTGTACACTCATGTGTTCTACATTCCACAGATCTGTATGAACTTGTGCAAGTTGTTTTTACCTTCCATTTTCTTTGTCTCTCCTCCATTTGCCTGAAGAGGTGTTAATTAACCATCGTGACACAGCCTGACCTGTGATATGATTGGAACTAGTTAAAGTTTACTGTAACTCATCTTCAAATGCATGCTTGTGAAACTGTTTGTGGAATCAGGGCCTCAATTTCAATGAGTGAGCAGCAAGTTGTGTTACATTTTAACTGGGCCTGATCACACCACAGATAAAACATAAAGGAAGATAACTGAACCCATGGTTAATTATTTGCAAAAGAGCATCTGAGCATTGAAATCTCCAACATTTTCATAACACTTTTTAATACACTGCACTAATGAAAATTGCTGAACTGCTTTGTGTTGATTGAGCTGATCCCACCCATTTTGGTAAGCTGCATGTCTCTGGCAACTTTGATGCCCCTCTTTGTATAAGCAAGAGGAGCAAAAGCATTTTAGTTATATTTGCCTTCTGCATAGAAGTGCTGAAAAGGGCAGGAAGTTTCCTCTGCCCTCTCTAGGGTTGCCAGGTGTCCGGTTTTGAACCAGACAGTCCAGTATTTGAGCTTTCCATTCGGGAAACAAATTGAGAAAATATAAATGTCCAGTATTTTCTAAATAAGATGTAATGTAGATTGTGATGTAATGTCAAGTGTGTCCGGTATTTTTGTTGAAACCATCTGGCACCCTTAGTCCTCTCCCCCCACACACTCCACCAGACCCTTGTACTCCTGCCCAGTGTCTAGTCACAAGCAAAACCTAGGCCTCAGAGAGTAGTAATCATTGATTCACCGTCATGCTGGAAGGGTATAACAAGTGAGATTCCACAAGGATCAGTTTTGGGATGGGTTCTGTTCAATATCTACATTAATGATTTGGATAATGGCACAGAAAGTATGCTTATAAAGTTTGCAGAGGATACCAAGCTGGGAGGGGTTGCAAGTGCTTTGGAGGATAGGGTCATAATCCAAAATGATCTGGACAATCCGGAGAAATGGTCTGAAGTAAATAGGATGAAGTTCAATAAGGACAAATGCAAAGTACTCCACTTAGGGAGGAATAATCAGTTCCACACATACAGAATAGGAAGTGACTGTATAAGAAGGAGTACTGCAGAAAGGGATTTAGGGGCACAGGGGATCACAAGCTAAGAATGAATCAACTGTGTGACACTGTTGCAGAAAAAAAAAAAAAAAAAGCAAACATAACTCTGTGATGCATTATCAGGAGTCTTGTGAGCAAAACACCATAAGTAATTCTTCCCTGCTACTCTGCGCAGACTAGGCCTGGAATATTGTGTTCAATTCTGGACCCCATATTTTAGAAATGATATGGAGAAACTGGAGAAGGTCCAGAGAAGAGCAATAAAAGTATTAAAAGTCTAGAAAACATGACCTGTGAGGGAAGACTCAAAGAACTGGGTTTGTTAGTTTGGAAAGGGGAAGACTGAGAGGGGACATAATAGTAACTCTGGGTGTGTCTAGACTACAGGGTTTTTTCGACAAAAGTTGGCTTTTGTCGAAAAAACTATACCTGCGTCTAGACTACTGCCGCGTTCTGTCGACAGTAAGTCGACAAAACATGGCAGTTTTGTCAACGGTGGTAAACCTCATTCTACGAGGAATAATGCCTTTTTTCGATGGTACTCTTTTGAAAAAAGGCGCTATTGCATGAAAACTGTGCTTTTTCGAAAGAGAGCGTCTACTCTCTCTTTCGAAAAAGCAAGCCACTTTTTCGAAAAAACCTTCTTGTTGTCTAGACGCTCTTTTTCGACAGAGACTTTCGAAAACGCCTCTGTCGAAAGAGGCGTGCAGTCTAGACATAGCCTCAGGTACCTAAAAACGTGTTACAAGGAGGAGGGAGAAAAAAATAATTTTCTTCACCTCTGAGGATAGGACAAGAAGCAATGGGCTTAAATTGCAGCAAGGGAGATTTAGGTTGTACATTAGGAAAAACTTCCTAACTTTCAGGGTGGTTAAGCACTGGAATTAGTTGCCTAGGAGGTTGTGGATTCTCCATCACTGGAGATATTTAAGAGCAGGTTAGACAGACATCTGTCAAGAACGATCTAGATGGTGCTTGGTCCTCTGTGAGGGCAGGGGACTGGACTCAATGACCTCCTGAGGTTCTTTCTGGCTCTAGTGTTTATGATTCTATTCTAATGACTCTTCTCTGCTAGAAACTAGTGAACCTAGGAGAGGGAAAAGTGAAGGCATAATCCTCTCCCCTGTACATCCATTTGATGACCAATGACAATGCAGGAGTGTGAGCACATCTCACTGCTTCAAAAGGTATTAGAAGGGTGAGTGACTTATGCTGGCATGGTGCCTCCCCACCCCATCAGGTGGAATATTTCTGGGATCTCTTGACAGGGCTGTGCTTCTCTGTATGTATGTGTGCATGTACAATGAGGAGCCAAAATTGAGTAATTCTTTTAAAAAAATAAGGGGAGGCAAAGGTTGACTAAGGGAGGCATAGGGTAAGAATCCCCTTGTTTTTGTTAAGCCACTGAGAATAATTCTTAAAAAGATCCCTCTCGGTAGGGATGTTAAAAAGCATTTAATACGGTAACCATATAGCCACTAAAAACCTTAGCAGTTACATGGCCTGCAGGCTCTGCAGTATAAAGCTTAGCTTAGCTTATACTGCAGAGCCCGTAGCGAAGCTTCTCTGGGAGTGGGGCTGCCAGCAGCTTTTGCCTGCCAGGCTCCCAGGGAATTGGCTTCGCTGCTAGGAGCAGAGCTGGCAGCCCTTGCCCACCCAGCTCCTGGGGAGGAGGCTTTGCTGCCCTGCCTGTGAAAACAGATCCAGGTCTGTATATGTGACCAAGCCACGCTCAGAAGAAATCCAGTGTGGTTGGTCCTCAGCTGCTGTAAATCAGCAGAGCTCAATAACTCCAACAGAGCTGTGATTTATGCCAGCTGAGGATCATGTGGCCCAGTAGGAGAAGTAAGACCATGTGATAAAGTACTCTTAGTACATGATTTCTCAGACGTAATATGTGCTGTAAGGGGAAAGCACTGCAGAAATGTTGTAGTCATGAGTAGGCCAGTTACCAAGGGAACCAGATAATCTTATTTATGAACTCTGGGGGTGCTTCACAAGTTTCCAGAGCTTTAATGAAAAAAGTCACTGGGTGAGGACCAAGGGACAGCACGGCTGCTGCCATAGTCAGTTACTACTTACTGTATGGCCATTGAACCAGAATAGGGAGATGGGAGATCTGACCTGAAGAAGCTCATCAGCCACCTCAGAGGAAGTCATTAGGAATCAGAAAGAAGGGGACAGACCCAAACTACAACTTTTTAATCAAAACCTTTCCTTTCTATGTGAGGGTGATCGGGTCCAGGCCATGTTGGAGCTAATCTTTAGAAGTAACCCAAGCAGGCTGAAGGATGAAGAATGAGGAAGCTCTTGGAAGCTATGGATTTGATTCTCTTTCCCATCAAAGCTGTGCTGAGGCAGAGAGGAGACAGGGGATGCAGTGAGCCCACTATCTATCTCTGATGCAGAGCTGTCAAGCTGTCCCACAAGATGTGACTGCATTTGATATCCTGCTAAATTCACCAGTAGCTAGACAATTTCCATAGGAGCAGCTGGTATTCCTCTGAGGGAAGAAGTTGCCGTATGAGGTTCCACACAAAGTATTAAACTCGTATGAGTTTTTCCTTACTATGTGACCCACCAGCAAGATCATTTAGCCTTGGGTATCTTTGCTTTGACTGCCACATCTTTCTCCTCAGCTTGCTGAGCTTCCGTCTGTCTGCTCTAAAATTAATTCTCCCCTTCCAGCTCTCCTAGGAAATGTCCTTGTATCTGTTGAAGTCTTCTTTCAAGGAAAATGTATTGACCCTGGGTAGAAAATGTGGGAGAAGGATATACAGGAAAATCTCCTCCAGCTTTTTTTCTCCCTAAATCAATACTTCAGGGCTTCGGCAGCACAGCTAGCTAAAAGCACCTGATCTTGCGTCCACTCATGGACTGTGGATATCAAAGGCACAAGAAGGCAATGCCCCACAAATAGCCTTGTGTGGTCCACCCATGCTCTGCCCACAGACCTCTTCCTGTTTCCCAGGCTGTGCTGTGGGAGTGTGCTGAACCTGGGACTAATGGAGGTTGACCTGGGACTAATGGAGGTTGACAAGGGCTGGGGGGAGAACCATGCCACCCACCCAGGGGTGGGGAAGGCACACCGCCCACCCACCCACTGGGCACTGTGGGGGTGCTATGCTGCCCAGTCATCCACCTGGTGCTTTGATTCTGGGGAAGCTGCACCATGGTGCCTGCTCACCCGCTTGGTACTCTGTGGCTGGGGGTACTTGGTCAACCCAGCCTAGTGGGGGCGGGGGCATTATGGGCTCTGTTAGAAAAGGCAGAGTTGCAGGGACAACGGGCAGGACAGGCTGGGTGCTAAACTCCACGGGCCACCCATGCTTCTACTGAACAGAGCAAGATTTTAGTAAAAGCAGGGTAAGTCTCAAAGCCTGTAGTATTATGTCCCCTGCTTTAAATCCCTCTGCCCACATGTCTGCTGCACTCATCAGGCTGCCTCAGATGGCTGGGCTGCTTTTACATTTAAATATCACTTAATAAACTAAGTTGGGTTTGTAAGGTTCCCAGCACAGCTTCTTAAGTAAAAGTGTAGTGTGAGGGCAACCCTGAGGAAGAAGGGGGGCTGCTAGCCACTATGGCAGAAAGCAAGGTACGATGTAGCCTCTCTTTTGCCTTGGAGTTCAGTTATTTGCTGCATGCTGTACTTGTCTTTTATAGAGTGATGGACAAACCTCAGAGGGAAACTTACAGCACTTCATGCATGGTTGGCTATTGTTGCTCTAAGAGGGAAATGGAGAAGGGAAAAAGAAGAATGTAGTAGACAGTTAGAAAACAAGAAATGGGAGAAAAACAGAATTTTAAAATATCAAAGTTATAAACATACTTGCTCTTGTGAATGGACAGATTAGCAAATGAGAAGAGAATTTAAAAAACAGATCATTAAAACACCATATTACGTACACGTTTTATATGTCCATTAACACATGGTTCCCATGAAGAAGTGACTTGGTCTCTAGACTACATCTGAGCAGGAAATGGTTTTTCCATTCCATAATTTTTTTTCCAGTCTGCTTCAGGATGAAAGAGACATTTAGAATTTCTAGAGAAAAATAATAAAAATATTGAGACACCCAGTGGAGATTAGCCTATTATCTGGTGGTAAGGACACTCATCTGGGCTATAGGAGACCTAGATTTACATCCCTGATTTTGTGTCCTAACCACCAGGATATAGGGTGGCTTTTGTGCCATGTGTCTCTCGCTCGGTTTCCATAATTCCATTCTGGATCTGAGAAACTTCTCCTAATTAAAGTTTCCTAAAAATCTTGTATACTCCCTGAAAAGTTTCAGTTTTGATAAATCAATATCTGACTTTAAAAAAAATTGAAAAACTCTCAACTAGTTCTATTTAGGGCTTGTAATGCCCTTTATCTGTGTATTTATAAATCAATCAAATGAACCCTATTGTGTCTTAAAATCCACTAGACATCCTGTTTCATAGCATTACTGTCAGGTATGAGAATACTGAATCTTCCCTACAAGAAGAAGCAAGAGAAAACAAAAGATTTGACAACAGTAGAATTTAAAAGATGAATGCAAGTTCAGGTGCTATCACTCTTAGCTTGTTCTCACCTTTTCATATTTTTATTTCCATTATCAAAGTGAGGAATTGCTTGTTAAATGTTTCAGAGGGTAGCTGAGTTAGTCTGTACAAGATAAACTTAAAAAACAACAAACGGTCTGGTAGCACTTTATAGACTAACAAAACATGTAGATGGAGTCCGGTCATCTGAAGAAGTGGGCTGTGCCCATGAAAGCTCATGATACCATCTGTATGTTTTGTTAGTCTATAAAGTGCTACCAGACCATTTGTTGTTTGTTAAATGTTGTGAGAAAAAAAGGTGATGTTACATTTGAGCAGTCCAAAGTAGAAAACCAAGCAGAATGAAGTAGCCTGATAATGGTGGATTTTAAATGTTAGTTTCTCTTTAAATCAACTGGCTTTCAGCTGTAAATGAAAAGCTAAAGAGGGGGAGCTAGTGTTACACTTCTGCTGACACAGCTGACAAGAGCACTAGTAGAACATAAATGCCAGACTAGAGATTTGAGCTCCTGCTACAGATTCCAATAAACACATCAGCTGGTGTTGCAAGAATGGACCTGTTAAAAGAACATACTTTCTATGCACTAAAGACTCTACACAGAAGAACAGCAAAACCAGTTCCAGAAGTAGATGTCTCAGGAGTTTGGTAATGCAACACAGAGCTTTCCATCTCTCAAGCATTATCTTGTAACTAGGCCTGTTCGTGGGGGAGGGGGGCAGAGGGGGGAGAGGCAGAAGTCATTACCACATGAAAGCTGTTTGATGGCTTGACAGAACGAACTGGTGATTTCAGATCAGTTCCTCATGAGCATATATCCAAGCAACATACACTGTCAACGTAATTGGCATCCTTGTTGAACGTCTCAGAGAGACAAGGAGAGTGGGCAAGGAGATGGAATCAGAACTAATCCATTCTGATTATCGTATTTGAAGCTGTTTATGACAGAACTATTTTGTTCCTGAAAAGTGGACTGTAGTCTCAAAGCCTGTTATAAGAAATGCTAAGGCATCTCTTTGAAGGTGCTAAATAGGCAACAAAAAGAAAGCAATCTGACTAAAACGGACATTGGAATATCTGCCAAACAGCAAGAATGCCACCAATGTAGCCGTTAAAGACAAATGTATTAAATATACTTTATTATTTGTGTTATAGGAGCTAGAGATGTAAATGAGTAGTCAACTAGATGACTAACCGATAAGCCTAGGTTTATCAGTTAATCTTGTTGACTACTCGCATTCCACCCCCTTGCTGCCTCTGTATCAGAAGCAGCAAGGGCGGAGAAGCAGGAGCCAGAGCTAGGGGCAGGGCAGCTGGTTTAAAAGCCAGTTCCCCCCAGCACTGTCTCGGCAGTGCCACATCTGCCCCCCGCCCCGTGCTGCTGCCTCTATCAGAGACAGTTGCTGTCCACGGGGGGTCTGAGCTCCTCACAGACAGAGGTTGTACTGCATCCCCCTGTATCAGAGACTAGGCAGCAATGCAGGGCAGCAGTTAGCCAGTCCGCGAGGGAAGCTGGTTTTTAAACTGGCTTCCCTCATGGACCAGCTCCCCTTGCCACCCTATGCTGCTGCCTCTGATACAGAGGCAGCAGCACGGGGTGTCAGGGGGCTCCCCAGGTGTGGGGTCAGGAGCACACTGGCTGCCGGTCCCACATCTGGGGATTGTCAAATCTTCATGTAAACTGCAAAGATTTCATGAGGTTACATGACTATTCAATTACCCAATAGCTAACATCACTATTAGGAGCTGATATCTTTTGCCCTGCTACATTCTAGAGGTGACAGCAGATTCCATATAATGATTTCCAAGACTGGTTACATTTCCATTTAGTCTAGTCCATAATCCTTCCACCAAGTGTACAAGAAATAAAACGAATGGGACTTTGAAGGCTGATTTGGCTCTTCAACTCTAACAAAACAAAGCTAGAAATTTGCATTTCCCATAACAGCCCTAGAGCATCAGTAGGGTGAACATGCTTGGGAGAACACAGAATTTGCAGTTTTGGGGGGCTAAAATTGGAATGGTAGAAGAAAGAACAAAGTGCAAGAACACAGAAATAAGAATCTAAAGGCACCTGATATACTGGAGAAAACTCCACACCTTCATGAGCAAAGATCATGGTAAAGTTTATATATTCTGTGTATCTGATACTGGTTTTGATTTCTTCTAACATAGTGTTTCTGTCCTTACCATTTGTAAATACATCTTGTATTATGTAACCATTAGCATCTTTAAGAGTAAAGGAATAGGGGATCACATAGTTTAACTGTTCATCAATGAGGCATTAAAAAAAGAGGGGGAAAGGCAAGTGATGGTGTTCAGTGAGTCACACTCATTTCTAAGGAAGTGGGTGGCATTGTAAGATAAGAAAAAAAACCTACCCAGAAATCAAAAGTTACAGTTATATCTTGTACTTGGGTAGACATGACAGCCAGATCAAAATACTACCCATAAAACAAGAGACCTCACTTAGAATGCAGCAGTGAGTGTATTTATATTATAACTATATGCCACTTGCATTCTGCAGGCCAAGAAGTCATAATGATCATGTTATACAAGCTACTCGAGAGGAGAAAAAGGATGAGGAAGAGGATTTTCTATTAAGATCTATCCTTGAGCTTATATCCATACTATGCTCATGCCAAACTAAAAATGGGGTAGTTAGAAAAAAATGTCTGTGGCACAAAGGGAATCTATGAGGTCACACAACTCCATGGAAGGAGAGCCTGGCACAGAATCTCAGCATCATGGTGAACTTCAGCCATATAGTGTTCCAAATTTCTCAGCTTCACATCAGTGCAGAATGCCCAGTGAGAGTGTATTCCCTGCCTCATGCAGACAGACTGTATGAAATTCCCTATATTTGCAAGACAGTTTATTATCAGGGAAGGCTGATCACATTTCTCTCTGTGTTACATCCAGGAATCCTCTTGTGAAGTTAATAGGGTGACAAAAGTATGATAATCAAGGGCAGAATTTGGCTAGAGACTGTCAATATTCTAACCTATTCTTTTATCCCAACATTTCCCCACCTCCTCCCTCTGCAAGGAATGCCAGTTTTGAAGCCTGACTTGTCTGCTTCTCCCACAACCAACTCCATGCCTTTTCCCATAATACTTCCCTAACAGTTCCTTCCTAACAGTGGTCCGATAACCTACTACTCATTCAAAACTCTCAGCAAGATTCCTATGTGGTGTCCACAAAGAGCAACTTAAACGAAAACCACTTACACCTCTGTAAAAATATGCATTAGCCCATTCTCACCCCATCTTCTCTCTATTCTTTGTTACAACATTCACCCTGACTCATCAGCTGGACTGCACCCTCATCCTCACAAGAGTGGCAATTTTCTATGCATCATGTAAAATACTGAACACATTTCTCTGCACTGCAGAAAAAATCCCACAACATTGAGTGGGTAAAAATATGTTTTCCTATCCACAGTAGGCTTCCCCAAGCCATGGGAGAACATACCGGACTTCTACCGATTTCATTTCTGCCAGTTAACATCTCATTGTGAAAAATAATGAATGGCAAGAAAGCCAAGGACATAAACACAATTCAGGTGTCCAAGAGGGCTCCTTTGGGAGCATCGTCTGTGTGGGGAATGTGGATGCTGTTTTGTTTCTAGTCACTGAGTAAAGAGGAGGTCCATACTGCAAACAGTGAAGTTCCACACATAGGACTCCTACGAGACTGTGATTGTACCAACAAACCAGCTGTTTTTTTCCTGTGGAAAAATGTAAGAGTTGACAGATTTGATCTAAACAAATAAAAATCACTTCCACTATCATATTGCTCCCAGGCCATCTTTTTCTGAAGAAGAGGAAGAGACTTAAAAAGCGTGCAGGCAGTTCAATGAGGTAACAATTATAAAATCAAATATTCAGGAGATCAGGACAGTTGGAAGAGAAGCAGCAGCTCCCTGGGATATGTCTCTTTACCCTCCTTTAGAAATGCCCTGTATAAGCATACCTGCATATTCTGAGGGAATTCAGAGACTGGGAGAAACCATTCATGTGACATTGTCCCCTTCTAAACAGAGATGTCCTACAGGAATTCTGCACAGTAGTATGTGCTGCATGTAATGGGGCAGCCACCTTCAGAGTGACCCCTCCGAATATGGCATGGCCTTACAGCATCTCTTCCTCAGTCTTTCCCTTCAAAGTTCCTCAATAATTTTGCAAAGGCTTTCTCACAGCCAACACTTCCTTCCTTGAGCTGGCTCGCTATTGTAAACACTTCCAAAATTATTTCCTAAATAAATAGTCTGTTATATTCACCTTTCCCCTCTTTTAATCGAGACACTTTCCAGGACTTCTGTCCTGGAGTCTTCCCTCACTTGGCAGGCCATTCCCAGCTCTTCCCAGCTGAAGTCTTTTCTGTCCTGGTGTCTCAGGGTCCCCTGAAGGAGCCTTCTTGCTTCTTGTAATCCTCTCACCCCTACTTCCAAGCCTGCCAGCCTTATGTCTCCGGACAGGCCTCTTCCTTATATAGCCCAGAGGCCTGATAGGGTGCTATCGCCTTCACTTTTCCCACCACGAGAGGAAAAGTTGGCTGTGTAACAGGTGGGGCTGAGACTCATCTCCCTGTGAGCCAGCCATCCTATGACACGGTAGCATCAATACGCTCATTCCTTCTCGCCAGTCTCCACTGGAGAGGGGGCAGTATACACAAAGTGGGGTTTGAAGGGTGTTAAGAGGCAGGTAACCGACTAATCATGTAGTCGATTTGTATCAACTACACGATTAGTCAATAAGGGAAGGCACTCAGTCCTGGCTCGCGCTGGGTCCAGGAGCTACACCCTCTGCAGCTCTGCAGTTTAAATGTAGTAGGAGCCGGGCATGCAGGCAATGCGGCTGCAGAGCCACAGTGGGGGTAGGTCCCCAGCCCGGTGTGAGCCAGGACTGAGAAAGCCTAAGAGCCAACTCCACCTCTTACTACATTTAAAATGCAGAGCCACAGCGAGGGTATCTCCCAGACCCAGCGTGAGCCAGGACTGAGCCAGGCTTACTCAGTCCTGGCTTGCACCAGGTCCAGCAGCCCATGTCTGCGAAGGGTCCTTGCTGGGACCCCCCCATGGACAGAGGCTGCTGCTGGATCAGCCTGTATTTGTAGCCAACCGGGGCTGCCACAGAAAGGGACTGCTTCACGGCAGCAGCCCCTGCTCCACCTTCCCCCGCTGCTTCCTCGGATAGAGGCAGGAATGCAGAGGGGAAGGGGCAGGCAGCACTGCGGAGACAGTGCTGGGGGGAACCAACTTTTAAGCTGGCTCCCTCCAGCACCGGCTCCTGCTTCCCCCCCTTGCTGCCTCTGTAGCAGAGGCAGCAATGAGGCAGAGGGGAGGAATGCTAGTAGTCGAGTAGTTAACTCGACTACTTGCTTACATCCCTAATTTGAAGTAGGGTGGGGGAGAAAACTACAGCTTTCAGCTATACAGCTTGAAAGGGAACAGTTCTGCAAATCCTGGTAGGAGGGGCAGGCTTTCTGTGCTACTGCGTCAGCATCCACAAAGTCAGGGCCTGGTTTCCACACAAAGCCAGGGTTTTCCAGCTATAACATCCTCTTTCAGCACTAGTCCAATCCAGGGTACCGCTCCCACCCTGGACAGGAGGAAGCACAAGAAACTCATGATGAACCTTAAGAGGTTTCCTTTTGTTCGTCTTCCTTCCATTGTGAGGAACCACAATGGAACCCTCTGTTGACCCACAAAAGGGGGCATCAATAATATCTGAAACAATGCATTTCAAAAGGAAATGTGTGTATTTGTTATTCAAACGGTGCAGTGGTAAAAGACAACTACACAAACTTGAAAAAAATTATAAGAGAATACAATGAGCATGAGAAGACACAAGTGCTCTTTAACCACAAGGACACTGTGGTACCCTCTGATGAGAGAAAGCAAACAGATAATAAAAATGAAATGTTTCAATATCTGTACTTGAGACAAACCATTCACTGCAACTCATCACACCACTACGTTTGCAGAGGTAGCTTTATCTTATTTTCTGTAGTGCTGGCTAAAATGCCTGTTCAAACAAAACTCTGCTGTTAAGAAAACGCTTGTTGTCTTTATTCAGACACAAATCCCACCTCTGAAGACTTTAATATAGACTCTGTCAGAAAACACTTGCACACATCAAGTACCTTTACAAACAGTTCACTGACTCAGACTAATGACATTTTAAAAATAAAAGTCCTTTTGATAGCGTAAGAATCTCTAAGACATTCCTTGTATGCTTGCTGTAATGTTAAAAAATGTCTAGACATCCACATTTCACATGCGATTTCCACAGGGCCCTACAGCTGACTGTCAAATGACTTGGCTAGATCGAGAAAAAAACCATGTACAAATGTTGACAATGTTCACATTTTTCCTGTAATTATTGAATTATGAAAATCGTATCAACAGTGTCCCTCTGAGCACAAAAGCCATACTGTGATTCAGATAGAGCCCGGTCAATGATTTGGGTAAGAAGTCGGTTCAGCAGGATCTGTGCAAGAATCTTTCTACCCAGAGAGCGCAAAGAGATACTATGGTAATTACCGCAGCCGCTCTCTGAGGGTCTATGCTTATAGATACTGATGATGTTGTTTTCAAGAAGCTTGTCAATGTGAGGATTCCGCCATGTTTGAAAACTTCAGCTGGAATGGCATGGTAGTAAGAGGAGAGCCTGAAACATAACCCCATGAATCACAGGCCTGATGTGAAACAAAAGACAGAACTATGTAGCACTTTAAAGACTAACAAGATGGTTTATTAGGTGATGAGCTTTCGTGGGCCAGACCCACTTCCTCAGATCAATATGTGGAAGAAAATCGGCACAATCATATATACCAAAGTGATACAATCAAAAAAATGAACGCATGTGAAATTGACAAATCAAATTTTAGAACAGAGTGGGGGTGGGGGAGAAGGTTAGTGTCTGTGAGGTAATGAAATAGGGGTAATAATAGGGGAAGTTTCTGTGAGGTAATGACATTAGGAGTGATAATTGGGGAAGCTATCTTTGTAATGGGTGAGATAATTAGAGTCTTTGTTTAAACCCATACATAAAGTGTCAAATTTAAGCATGAATGACAATTCTGAAGCTTCTCGTTGAAGTCTGGAGTTAAAGTCTCTTTGAAGCAATATGCATGTTTTAAGGTCATCGAGGGAATGGTCAGTCTGGCTGAAATAGCAAGCAACAGCTTTCTCTCTGTGAGAGAGTTATGTCTGTTTTGTGTGCATTGATTCTTTGGCGAAGTGTCTGAGACGTTTGTCCAATGTACATAGCAGACGGACACTTTAGGCACATGATGGCATAAATTATATTTCTGGATGAACAGGAATATGTGTTCTTGATCTTGTAATAGGCATGGTTAGGTCCAATAATGGTGTCAGCAGAGTAAATATGTGTACAAAGCTGGCACCGGGGTTTGTTGCAAGGGAAAGTTCCAGGGTTGGTATTAGTGTGGTATGTCCTGTGGTTGTTGGTAAGAATCATCCTGAGGTTAGGTGGTTGTCTATAGGAGACTATGGGTCTGTCTCCCAGAGCCTCTGGAGTGTAGTATCCTGTTCCAGTATAGGTTGTAGTTTATTGATAATGCGTTGGACGGGTTTAAGTTGGGGGCTATAGGTGATGACAAGTGGTGTTCTATTGTTGGTTTTCCTGGGTCTGTCTTGAAGTAGATGGTTTCTGGGTATTCGTCTGGCTCTTTCCATTTGTTTTTGTATTTCTCCGGGTGGGTAATTGAGGTTTAAAAATGCTTGGTAGAGATCCTGAAGTTTCTGGTCTCTGGCAGTGGGATTAGAGCAGATGCGATTGTATCTAAGGGCGTGGCTATAGACGATGGATCGTATGGTGTGTCCTGGATGGGAGCTAGAGGCATGTAGGTAACTGTAGGAGCCAGTGGGTTTTCTGTAGAGAGTGGTGTCTAATTTACCATTGGTGATTTGTACTGTGGTGTCCAGAAAATGGATCTCTCGTGTAGAATGGTCCAGGCTGAGATTGATGGTGGGGTGTAGGTTGTTAAAGTCTCTGTGGAATGTATCCAGTTTCTTGGCCATGGGTCCAGATCATAAAGATGTCATCAATGTAGCGTAAGTAGAGAAGGGGTAAAAGGGGACGGGATCTGAGGAAACTCTGAAGCTTAACCAACAGTGGTCAAGACTTAGGTAATATAAAGCAAAAAGCTGTGAGCAAGAGACAGTTCCCTGCTCATAGAACTTTGCAGGAACAGGACGGATAGTGTAAAACATGAATTGGTATGAGGTACAAGTGTAAAACACAAATTGGTACTGGATTTAGGTTGAAAGCACATTCCAGAGGGATGTTAAGAAGCATCTTGGTATCCACACATTCCCCACAGATAACAGGGACATACCAACCCAGGTTCAGGACAGGGTCTAAAATGACAGCATGATGGATAGAGATGTTTTGATTGAACTACCAGTTGCTAGATAATGGGTGGTATTTAAGTAATGTCAGAAGGTGACAACCTGACACATCAGGAGTGATGTGTAACTTGGTTGTACATGTGTATAAAGTTGTGTCTTGAAGGGGCTATCCTTGTCCAGCCTATGGGGCAGTGGTACCTCCCACTGACTGAACTGGTCAGGGGGTACATATGCATAGTGGTTCAACACAATCTACTGACACCTATTTCTGTACTTCATTTGACAATAAACCTGGCCTGGTGCCTTCAATCCTTATCTGATTTTGTGGTCTTTGGGGACTCTCTTGGAGTCTGCTGTGTTGACTACTTGCACAAAGTCAACACAATAGACAGGAGGAGCACACACATGCAGCCAAATGGTCATCATTATTGGACAGAGCAAGAGACCTGTCAGGACACCACATCGGTGACTTCTGATAACAAAAGGCATCCAGACCAGGAGATTTATTATTTTTCATTACTTGAATAGCCTTCTATACCTCAGCTCATGTAGGTGTATTGGCAAGTACATTAGATGTAGGCAATTTGTGGACTTTACCCAGAGACTCATCAGAAACAGTCAAAATGATTACATAGTTGTGGGATAAAAAAAATAAAGAGTTAAAGCTGGCTTAAGTTTGATTAAGAAAATAACATTTGTGCTTTACAGTTTGTGGCTAGTAGTGAGAAGGCCCTAATCACCAAATACAAGAAAGCCATGGGAATAGCAAATAGTGTTACCTGAAGTATGAGAAGGATGGATGGTTCCAAAAGCAACTAATGAAATAAAGAGTTGCAGTAACTAGACAAAAAATGTTTTAAAGGAAATAAGCCCAAACTTCCCACTCTTCTACAGGTTAGAAAGAAGGAGGGGAGACAGAGAGAAACAGCCTTGGGAAGAAAGGAGGTTATAAATACTTGTCTGTATTAAGACTGAAAATAAGGGTTAAATGTCTGAAATTAGTTTTTAGCTGAAGTCAGTAATTGGCAATGACATCACTTTTTCCCTCAAGGGTATAAAAAGTAAACTTTTAAAGGGTTCATTGCCCAGACCTGCCTGAGCCAACCAATATGAGTCTAAGCATCCCTCGGTATAGTCCATTTGTAAGTATCTTGCTAAAATTCTTATAAATGTTTTGTTACGGTATTGGGTCTTGTAAATTACTGAAGCTTTTTAGGTATGTTTAGAGCAATTATATAAACACCATTTGGTCTCTGGATGTAATAAAGGAATTTATGGTTAAATTAGTGCTTGGTGGTTTCCTGTGTTAATAATTTCAAATATTATTGTTTCCAACAGTAGTACACTAAAATGTTCATGCCATCCATAGTGGATGATAGTATGTTCTGCAGTGAAAAAATCACCATCAGCACTTGTTAGCAGTATCAAAGCAGATCAAATAGGGCCACAAACGGCTTCAACTGCATCCTAGAAGCTTTTGGAATCATGTTGATCAGTGATAGCCTGTAGTTCTGCTTTATGGTCAAACCACCTATTTTGCATTTAGCAGAGTTTGCACTGGAGCGTGCAGCCAGCTAGCTGTGTCTTTGTGAAGAATCAAGTTGAGCAACTGGAGGCATACCACCAGGCACAGAGACTGCATTCAACTCAGACAGCACAAGTAGGCAAATGGTTCTGTGGCCGGCACATTGTTCTTTCTGAATTGGTCTACAGAGTCAGGAGAGGGCCCATAATTACAAACTATGATTGTAAGTTTTATCGTCCAAATGGAGGTGACTAGCATCATTGACATCACCACCTCCACCACTTGCACAGTACAAAAGTGATTATTTTAAAATTACTATTTCCAATATTTGATAAATTCATGTGACTTCTCATATTGCAAGAATATTGATTTTTTTCATCACAAAAATACCGGAAAGTTTTTAATAATGCAAAAGCTGATATCATTGGCAGTGCTGCCTACACACAAAAAATGTGGAGGTAACATTATTAGCAGCTGAATCCTTTGGAGCGCAAAACAGCCATGAAGGCTGCATTAATAAGTCAGATGGGGAGTACCATAGTGTAGGCTTAGTGGCAGCTCTATGCTACCTGATCCCAGCCCTCTGAACAGACAGCACATGCTAAAAATGGAAGGGGACTTGAACTTTGTCAATCCATAGCTACTGGAATGAACCTATGAGTACGCCAACCATACATCCTGGATTTTCCAGGACAGTCTCGATTTTAAATCTTCTGTCCCGTTGTCCCCATAAAGCACTGAAATGTCCCAGAAATTCCAATATTTCGGCTGGGGGAAGAAAAAGCCCGGAAGCTCCCCACTGGATCAAGCTTGCAGGGAAGAAATGCAGCTAGAAGTGGCTGCATGCTTCTGTTCCCTCTCCCCCTCTCCTGTCTGGGGACCAGGAGTGCAGGGATGCTTCCTGAAGGTTTTTCCCGCTGCTCTGGAATCCAGCCAATAGGAGCAGCAGGAGGCAGTGCCTGGGGCACATTGTTGGGAGTCGCATGAAAGCAAGTAAGTGGCACCCTTTCCCCTCATGCCCAGATCCCGCACCACAAACCCGTTCATTCACTGCCCCAAGACCCTGCATTAGGGATGTAGGAGGAGCAGCAGTCCAGAACGCAGCACAAGCTGGGACTGCAGAGTCCCAGCTCATGCCAGGTCCCCCACTACACGTCTGCCTTTTAAATTTATTAAGAGCCAGGCAGCTCTCACTACATTTAAAAGGGAGCCTAAAGGGTCAGGGGGCTAATATTTGATTGATGTTAAGGCCCTGATATCATGTAGCGGTTTTCAGGTATCTGAAAGGGTGTCACAAGGAGGAGGGAGAAAACTTGTTCTTCCTGGCCTCTGCGGATAGAACAAGAAGCAATGGGCTTAAACTGCAGCAAGGGAGGTTTAGGTTGGACATTAGGAAAAAGTTCCTAACTGTCAGGGTGGTTAAACACTGGAATAAATTGCCCAGGGAGGTTGCAGAATCTCCATCTCTGGAGATATTTAAGAGTAGGTTAGATAAATGTCTATCAGGGATGTTCTAGACAGTACTGGGTCCTGCCATGAGGGCAGGGGACTGGACTCGATGACCTCTTGAGGTCCCTTCCAGTCCTAGTGTTCTATCATGTGTGTCCCCATTTTTGGTTTGGAAAATATGGTCATATGGGCCATAGTACTGCCACTGTTACTAGGAGTGAGGGTGATGGTAAGTGATGCCAATTCCACAACTGGGGAAATACAAGAAGGTTGGCCTGCATGAAATTCCCAGACATACTGATTAGGGATGTAATAGTGTAGTTGATTAACCAGTAAGCTTCTCCTTAATGCTTTTGCTTAAAGCTTATCGGTTAATGCTATAGACTACATGCATTCTTCCCCCTTCCCCCAGCCAGTAAAGTTTTTAGCAGGCTGGCAGGCAGCCTGGCTCAATCCTGGCTTGTGACAGGTCCAGGCTTTACCCCTGCTGTGGTGCTGCCTTTAAGGTATATTAGGAGCCAGGTGGGCAGGCAGCCCAGCTCAATACCAGCTCGTTCTGGGTCCAGGAGCTTAGATCCCACCCCTGGACAGGGGCTGCTGCCACCCTGCACTGCTGCCTCTGTATCAATACAGGCAGCCAGTCCATGAGGGCAGCTGGTTTTTAAACTGGCTCCCCTTGTGGACCAGCTCCCACCTGGCACCCCACCCTGCTGCCTCCTATACAGAGGCAGCAGCGCGGAGTGGCAAGGGACTCCTCAGGAGTGAGGCCAGAGCGCACTAGCTGCCAGCCCCAACCCCAGAGACTATAAAATAGTCAAGTAACCGATAAGAATTCATGAGGTTAATTGACTATTCAATTAATCCCTAATACTGATACCATAGGGGCTGTAGTTAATCAAGATGAGAAAAGTCCATGTAAACCAAAAGTGGTCTGAATAATGAATCTACTCTAACACACCACAGACAGCTCCTGTCTAGAGGAACTCCTGCAGTGCCACAGGCAAAATCTTACACTTCTTGAGAGCATATCTCCCTGACCCTTTCTAGGTAACATGTCAGTCAGGTCATTTTCCCAGCAGGCATGCCAAAACCTTTTGTATCCAGGTTGTGTCCTTCCCCCTAGTATCCCACCACTCTGCATATCACTTTAATGATATATTATTTGACCAGATACACAAAAAGGTGGGTATTCAGGTGTCACGCACTTGGAATACTGTAGTCTGTCACTCACACTTTATCACATGCCATTCTTATTCCCTACCACAATCTCTGCCCTTGAGTAAGTGGGGGATTTTCCTATATCCATTTTAAAGCTATTTCTAAACAAGCATTCCCTCTCTCTCACTCTCACATCCTCACTTCTCCCGGCTCCTATACTAGGTCTTGGTCTACACTACACAGCTTTTAGTGACATGGGCAATGTAAACTATGTTTGTCAGCACTTTTGCCAACATAATACTTCTAGTCTCTATGACCAGGGTTCACATTGTCCCCAGGAGAGCACGCCTGCTGACAACAAGCCGTTTACACTTCCACTTGCAGTGGAAAAACTTTTGTCTTTTGGCAGCAGAGGGGAGAGGGATAAGCATCTCTGAACGCCAACATTTTGTCATTCAACTGACAATGCAGACAAAGCCCAATGCTGTCTATTCTTTGTCCTATCCTACAACCAAGGCTCTGCCATGTTAACTGTCCTGACTGAAGGTGTCAACCTGAATACAGCTTCCCATCTAGCTTGCATATTACATCCAAATTTAAAGCCTTTTTCCACAGTATGTTTAGAACATTGCTGTAAGTTCAGCAAGGCAGAAGCTGATTCTGCTATCACTTTTCACAGTCTTCTTACACTACAGCCACAGGCCAACCTTCCTCAATACAAGTAGTAGGGCTGTTAAGGACTAGTGTCGACTATCGGATAAGCAAATGCTTATTGGATAGTCAGTCGACTAGTTGATTCCCTTCCCCCTTGCTGCCTCTATCTGATAGAGGCAGCAAAAGGGGTGGAGAGAGGGGCTACTTCAAAGTGGCAGCGTCGCACAGCTGATCCCTGGCTCAGCTGTGTGGTGCTGTCTCTTTGAAATGCCACCTTGGTGTTTCAAAGCGGCAGCGCCACACTGCTGAGCCTGGGATCAGCTGCACGGCGCTGCCACATGTGAGGCCCGGAGTCAGCTGGGGACTCCCCCAGCTTACCTCAGGTTCCAGCACGGCATTTCTGCGGAACCGGGGATCAGCTGGGGATTCCCCAGCTGACCCCGGGTTCTGGGGAAATGCCGTGCCCACTGATTGTGGGGAAATGCAGCGTCCACTGACCCCGGGCTCCATACCGCGCTGCCGCTTTGAAATGCACAAGAGCCCCCCGTTGGGGACTCTTGTACATTTCAAAGCTGGCACACTGCATGCAGCCCGCAGTCAGCAGGACTTCCCGCTGGCCCCAGGCTGCACACAGAGTTTCGCGTTCCTCCTTTGAAATGTACAAGAGCCCCACCAGAGGCTCTTGTACATTTCAAAGGAGGAATGTGAAAGTGCCTATCGACTAGTCGACTACTTGGTGGAAATTCCATCAACTACGAAATTAACTGTCATTTAACATCCTTAACAAGGAGTGACAGTTCTAGGTGAAGTGTGCACAGTTTCACAGATATTTACAAATTAGAGTGAGTCATCAATAGAATGAAAGAGGGATTGAAAAAACTCTGGGTCAAGGGTGAGATTTTCACCCCAATTTCAATCAAGCCACCATTGTTTCTGCACCCAGAACAGATGCTACAGTATACGTTGGAGCTGCACAGGGGCAAACAAACCATATGCAACATGAGAAGCAGCCACTTCTTCACTAGCAGCCTGCTTGCTATTGGAAGGGATGCACAAGTAGCTTGCTAAATCCACATACCATGTCAATTTCTTAGATATTTTTTCTAATAGTGTAACTATTTTAGTAAGGAGTGTGATTTTTCACCAAGATAGTTATACCAGTCCAATGCCAAGTGTGGCTGCTATTATACCAATAGAGAGAGGCATTCTATTGGTATAAATGAAGTTATTCTCATTCCTGGAAATGAAACTACATCAGCAAGAAAAACATTTAGAGATACACTGTATTCCCATAAAGAGATGTTGTACTGTTTTAACTATAATAGTAATAATAACATGTTACAACTTCTAAGCCTAGACAAGACTGCAGAGTCACCTAAACATGAACATTAAAAGGTATCATTTATCACAGCGTTTCCCAAACTATGGGCCGCAGTCTGGTATGGAAAAAAATACCGGGCCCCAGCATGGCTGCTGGGAGGGGTGGGGCGGGGCGGACTGGGAGGAGGTGTGTGTGGGGGGGAAACCGGCTGCCAGGAAGCAGGGTCGGGGGCAGCGGGGCTGTCCGGCAGAGATCGGGGGCGGCCGGCCGGCCAGCGGAAGCAAGGGTGGGGGCAGCGGGGCTGTCCGGCGGAGATCGGGGAGGGTGGCGGAAGCAGGGCTGGCCGGGGCAGCCGGGGGGCCGGCCGGGGGAGATCGGGACGAGGAGGACTGGAGAACCAGCCTCCGGAATCAGGGCTGGATGGGGGCAGCGGGCTGGCCAAGGGATGGGGTGGGGGTGGAGGGGGCTGGACGGGAAGATCGTGAGGAGGAGGACAGAAGAACCAGCTGCCAGAAGCAGGGCTGGACGGGGGCATCAGGGCTGGACGGGAGAGATCGGGAGAAGCGGGGGGGGTGGGTGTGCGAATCGGCCAGCGGGAAGCGGGACTGACCCAGGCACATGCAGACCCGGGCACACGAGTGAGTCCGGCCCCGGGGATTCCATTTTGCTCCCCATACCCTCCCTCGAGTAGTTGAGAACTGCCTGGCTGGTAGACACACTCAAGCAGCATGAGCACATCTACCAGCCAGGCAGTTCGCAGCTACGACTTATACACCTAATAATAATAAAACTTACCTAATTAGAAAATACCGGACATTTTATATGCCCAGTATTTTCTCAATTTGTTTCCCGGACAGAATCCTCAAATACCGGATTGTCCGGTACAAAACTGGACACCTGGCAACCCTACCCCTCCTTGCACCCTCCCTCCTAGCCAGATACCCTACCCCCAATCTGCTCCTGCTCCCGCCTCCTGGAGTTCCCGTGCAGCGCTGGGTCCCCCAAGCCCTGGCCCAGGCTGGGCAGAGGATGCAGCCGGGTGAAACACTGAAAATTTATTCATTTTTCATTCTTTTTTTTATATGTGTTTATATTTTTGGGCTGCAAAAAACAGTACTGAAAAAAAATGGGTTCCAACTAAAGTAAAAAGTTTGGGAAACCCTGGTCTAACCAGCTTTCTATCCATCTTACAGTCCACTTATCCAATCCATATTCCCTTAACTTGCTGGCAAGAATATTGTGGGTACCGGTATCAAAAGCTTTGCTAAAGCGGGTACTGGGGGCTTTGGGAGGACCAGAAACAACTTATTTGAATATTCATCATTTGCTTAATGAATATGCAAATATGCAAATGAATGTTACCGGTCCTCCAAAAGCTTGTGAATGGATTTACTGGTCCCCGTGTCAAAAAGTTTGGGAACCCCTGATTTAATCACATTAAAAATGGAGGTTAAACTAGTAAACTGAAAGAAATTAAACTGATTTAGCGTGTTCTGGAGGATCTCTTAACATTCTTTCCTTCCTATCTGAAAGCAAATTTGTAGAATGTTCTGCTTCTACACACATCTTCCACATTATTAGCTGCTGCGTAGACTGCAATTATCTAAAGAGTTATAATTTAATGATGTAACATAACTGAAATTTCTATGGCTATGCAAAGGGCAAACTTCCTAGGTGTGGAAATGTGCTAATTTTGTCAACTATAATGAGTCATATTTACAGGTTTTCTTTTTGAAGCACAAAAAGTCACAACTTTGTGTTACAACTGCTTTTTCATGATAAAAAAACAGAGTCAAGGGAAGTCAGAATCCACTTCAGAGCAGCTAGAAAGACACTGGTGGAGGACAAGGCACAAAAGGAAGTCAGATATCCAGTGTGTGAAGCTGAGGAGACCCCACGGTATAAGTACAGCTCTGCAAATCCACAAATATCTGCTTTTTATGTGGGTGCAGATATCCACAAATCATTTTTACGGATACAGATGTGGATACAAAGTTTGTAACTAGAACCCTGAAAATTTATAGATACCTGCTTTTTATTCTCAGTTATTGGCATCCACGGATGTCAGTAAGGATATCTGTGACTCATTTTTGCAGATAAGGATGCCAATACAAATTTTGTATCTGTGCAGAGTTCTAACTATAAGGTGAGGAGCACCACATCCAATGAAAAAGAAAATTATTTTGCCTGTTTCTGCTTTTGCTCACATGCTGGACATAGATACACAACAGCTATAACATCTTCACATCTTTTATGCACCATCATAGAGCAAAGCTAGTAGTTGGCAGCTCTTCCTCTTTGGCAGGACTACTCAACTTTGGAAGCCTCATGGGGCCACAATGATACTCACAGCACATACCGAGGGCCGCAACTTAAGTGTGGTTGCATATACATGCAAATATATATGCAAATATATGCAAACAGCTTCTTTCACACTAATGGGCATGAATACAAAGATTAAGGCAAGACTACACAACACGCAGGCCACATTTAAGTCAGCTCAGCTGATATTAATAAAATGCAATATTTACCTGATTTCCACCCATATGACAGCACTTTTAATGAGCAATGACAGTCCAGGAATTTAACTACAAAAATGCATATCAACAGAGGACCATTATATGACTACTTTTTTGTTTTGGCTCCCACCCACAGGCCACGTGTCGAGCCCTGTGTAAACCCAAACCGCACTGCAGGCCGGTATACTTAAGGAAGACAATGTGAAAATGTCTCTTAACATGGAATCCCAACTGAATATTCATCAAGACAATGAAGGGATGGGAGCCAATGTATTCCTTCACAAGTGTCTGTTATCACTGACAGATTCAGCACAAATTGATAGTCATGAGCAATTTGGGGCTAATCCTATGCTTATAGAAACCAATGTAAGAAGTGAATTAGAGGGTTCTACTAGTAATTGGAGCATTTCTGCAGGCAAAACTCCCTTATTGGGACTTCTACCTGAATAAAGGTTCCAGTGAATAGTAAAAACTGATCACAGATATCCTTTCCCTTATCTGAGTCATACTTCAGTCCCTTAAGAGTCTGAAAGCAAGTCCTAGTGGTGCACTGTGCTTCTGTAGAAAACATTTCCTAATTAATGGCCAATATCGAGAAGGGACAATCATAATTACCTTTCCAATGGAATAAAGCAGCCAATTTACAAGGGTTTGACCAAATGCACTGTATTCACACTCTCACACCACTGTAATAATCTCTTTACAAATTTTTTCATGTGAGGTTTGCTAATTTGCAGGTCAATTATATCATGGTGAAATGGATGTAGCAACATTTTATGAAAAGTTATGAACATTAGCTGAAATTATGACTGAAATGTGCTTGGACAAGTTTGGGGAGTGATTAAACCAATTTCTTGAAGACAAGCTGACACCTCTAGTCAGGTGTCAAAGGTATTTGGTCATCACCTGTCAAATGGCCATTCTTTGGCAGGGCGGCAAAGATCAATTTGCATTTTAACAAACATGGAACCTTTTTCACTATGAAAATTCATGCTTCCCTTCTCACAGCTGGAAGGAAATTTATCTAGGGGGTATGTTTATATGGACACAGCTGCCATGGTGCAGCTCTATGGATACAGCTATGCCGCTGCAGTGTCTGTGCTGATACTCTGTGCTGATAGGAGAGAGTTCAACCTTCAGAAAAAAAAAAATCCATGAAAAGCGTAAGCTATGTTGTCAGGAGAAGCTCTGTGCGCTATGCATATGAGCACTTATATCTGTGTAACTTATGTCACTCGGGGGGGGGGGAAGGCTGTAGAATATTCAGCCCCCCTAAGGGTACGGCTAGACTACAGGTTTTTGTCGGAAAAAGGCACGCAAAATGCCGGATGCATTTTCCATACCTTTTTCCAATTCTTTTGTTGGAAGAGGCTTTTCCAACATTTGGCCCATCTAGACTGGGCCAAATGTTGGAAAAACCCTCTCTTTTGGAAGCCCCCTTCTTCCTCATAGAATGAGGAATACAGGGGCTTCCAAAAGAACACAAATGCTCTTCTGCAAAAAAACCCCAACAAAAAAACGGAAGAGCAAACGCGATCCCTGGATGCGGTGGAGTCTAGCCATACTCTGAGTGACAGAAGTTTTGCCAACATAGGCTGAAGTGTAGACATAGCCTACTGGTAACTCTCATGACAATACATTTTAATGGGTGACTGAACTATGCAAATAAGGGGTAAAACCACGCCCTGTGTACTCTCTCTCTCGCTCTCGTTCTCACCCATTCACTTAATATGACAAAGCAACCAGCTCTTTGACTTTGAGAGCAGATCTTGAGTTGAGAATTTGGTTAGCCCTGTTACTAAGAACATATGATAAGAATTTTATCTTGAACCAAATCCAGTTTGTTAGGTTTAGTTACTAGAATACATTATATTTGTATTTCTCTTGTAACCACTTCTGACTTGAATGCTTTATACTTGTATTCATGCAAAACCTCTCTCTTCCTAGTTAAACTTGTTTTATACTTTAATCAAAACTAATCCAGTCTTGTGTGTTTAAACTGAAGTTTTTGATGATGCTGATTAAAGCAAACTGTTGTACCTTGTCAGGGGCAGCAAACCTTTAACACCTGAACTTGCAGGAGAGGACTGCACAGTGCAGAACATATGTTTTCTGGGGAAAATCTCAGTCGGGGAGTGTGTTGGAATCACCCTCCCAGTGATAACCAAGGCTAAAGTATGGCTGGTGTGTGGCTGACAGGCTGCTAGGCCAGGAGAATTGCTATATACGGACAATGGGAGTATGACCTTCATGGCATTTGTAAGTTGCCCAGGTTGGGCTCTGCAGCAACAAAGAATGGGTACCTCTAAAAAGTTGCAGGGGCAGTGGTGACACAGCCCCACCTCCAGCTCGAGTGCACCTCAGAATGTGACAAAAGGATACTGTTGGCTTAAATTTAGCTAAACATTTACATTAAATAAAAATAAGATTTCATCAATATAAGGCAGTGGAGATGCTTCCACACTTCAAAGCATGCAAACAAATCTTATCTATTAAAATTGGGTTTGTTTTAAACAACTAAATGCGATTATGTAGTGGTGGAACACCAGATACTGCAGCACAATAACAGTCAAACCGGTTATAAACAAAAGGGAAACTGACTTAGTTGATCTCACTTTCCAAAAGAAATAGAAAAGATAAACAGTACAATAAGTGAGAAATGAACAGGATTTTTCTTTACATCTATTCCCCATTGATACCCTCAGGGTTTTATTAGTTGTGGGGGGGAGCATGTGTTTTTATTTTACTTGTTAGTACGGTTTGTGAAGAGTTGCCA
Organism: Rafetus swinhoei; assembly: GCA_019425775.1. Lineage (NCBI taxonomy): Eukaryota > Metazoa > Chordata > Testudines > Trionychidae > Rafetus > Rafetus swinhoei. The sequence goes on along the minus strand of CM033439.1, from coordinate 40,024,438 downwards.
GTTTTGGTTGGATGTATTCCTAGAGGTTTTGCCACATGACAAACTTTAATTAAAAATTAATCTATTAATTCCTGGAGACTCCAGTACAATCCTGGAGGGATGTCAATGTCAACCCTATAAAATTGTAAACAAGTTTCTTTCAACATAGGGGTTTTACATAGACAGTGTACCGTTGAAAGAATGCTACAGAAAAGAAAACAAATGTCAGATTAAATTTCAATAGGAGTAGGTACGTGTAACTGAAAAAAAAGTTATTCACAATCGGCAAGTTATGTTTAAATCCATATTCATGTCTACTTTGGGGCAATTCATCTATCTGCACACGGTGACCAAGTGATCAGGCATCTTTTGCAGGGATCTAAGCAAGGGAAGAGGGAATGAAATTTGCACACGCTGCAACCTGTAAGCCCCTCGATAGTTGTTATTTGGCCATGGACTGGAATAATGGCTGCTGCCTCACCTTACCTCCTTCCTCTACAGAAGTGTTAGGTCGCTGGATCCACACTGATAGAACTATGGACCATCTCCTTACCCCAAGTTGTCCTTCAATTCCCTTTTCACTCAGAGAATTCTCACTCCTCTCAGAGCCAAATGAAGGCATAAGGGCAACAGGCCTATGCCTAGGACCACAACTCCTTGGGGTGATCACACTGCATTAGAATCTAAGCTTTGGGTTTTGTCTTAAATATAAATCTCTAGCCCTCGTCATGGCAAAGAAATGCTTAAAAATGTGACTTGAGTGCAACCAAAACCACAATATCTTCCATTGTTTACAGACAGTCATTTGCAAACTGTGCCACAAAGAGCCTACACAGAGACCTACTTCAGGGGGTGTTGGCAGTGGTTGTCAACTGCATCCCAGAAGGGGACTTGGAAGAACAGGAAGAAAAAAATAGCAGACCCAGAACACCCATCTCAGCATATGCATCCTGGCAGCTTCACCTGTCCCTTCACTGTGAGAGGGGGACCCTGCTGCCATTCATGGGCAGGAAAAGGAGGCAGCCACTGCCACTCCAAGTGAGTGCAGAGTCCCAGTGCAGGAGCAGGTTCATACCAGGCCCCCATGTGGTGGTTGGCTAGGTCACTAGATTGCTTTAATCCAGTTGTATTTTCACTGAGGGATGCAAGGGCACAGGAGAGTCAGGGAGAAAACTGGGGAAGATCATAAGCTGCTATTAGGTCTACGCAAAATTAATCAAGGATTTATCTTATAAAATGGGCATCTTAGGGTACTGTCTAGACTGCACTCTAAAATCGAAATAAGATAGGCAATTTGCGCTACGCAAATTGCCTATCTTATTTTGATATTATTTATAAATAGACTATTTTGAAATTTGGCGTGTCTACATGGCGCCAAATTTTGAAATAAAGCACTATTTCGAGACATCCCTTATTCCTTGTGGAACGAGGTTTACAGGGATGCTGAAATAGCGCGTCCGTTATTTCGAAAATTATTTTGAAATAATGGGCATGTTCCTTGGACACGGGGTAGCTATTTCAGGATACCTCTGGTATCCTGAAATAGCCTTGCAGTCTAGACATACCCTTAAGGTGCAAAGATACACCCACTGTATGTCACACACAAAGTAGCTAGATGGCAACAGAAAATGTGGCACAAAATTCTATTACAATATTAGTCCTCACGATTGGATCACAGAGATCCCCTCTGAGAGTGTCACATGATCAGCTGATCATACCACTGAGTCCACCTACCTGCCCTCTGGGGCATCGCAACACCCTATCAAGATGAGTCATAAGCTGAGTTCTCCCCCAACAACAGCACATAGTTTAGGTGACAGTTCCCCAGCAGAGTAACACAGACACAGAACAGCTCAGCTCTGGGAGGGCTCAGTTACAGGGATCTGATGGCAGGGACACAACCTCCATGGGATCAAAACCCCAAATAAATCTGTCTTACTCTCCTTACATTTTATACAGAGAAAGCTCATGAAGTTTGCCCCATTTTTCAATGAAAGAGAGTGATGCACAGCTGTTGTCTACTGCACCTCCTCTAGTAAAATGATTTGCACTGGGTTTGATAATAAACAAAAGTGATTTTATTAAGTATAAAAATGGGATTTAACTTGTTGCAAGTGATGTCAGACAGATCAAAGTAAATTACTAAACTAAAAACAAACAAAATACACCAGTTAAGCCTAAAACACTAAGAGAAATCATTACAAATCATAATTTCTCACCCTAGTCCTTATTTCAGGTAAAGTTCTTCAAACCCGAGCTGATTTTTTTTCTGACCTGGGTCTAACAGTTTCTCCCCTCATTAGAGTTATTTTCCTTCCAGGTCTTTTCATGTGCCCTCTTGAGATGGGGTTGTGAAGCCAGCTGAAGACATCATTGTTTGCTTCCCATCCCTTAAACAGAATTTCCTAAGGGCGGAAGGTCTTTGTTCAGTTCCCACTCCTCCCCTACCTACTGCCCACCTCCCTCCACCCCCTGTGGAAGACTACAAAATACAAGATGGATTCCTACTTGTCTTTATAGGACCAACCGCAATCCAGGCCTACAGGAAAAACAGAACTATTCACAGATTATTGCCCTGAGCACCAGGCCCTTATGTTCCTTAAGTACCACTAATGACTTTCACTAGAAGACCTAGATTAATAAACAGGTTTACACTTCATATTTCTAACTTCACATGAAATAATGATACATGCACACAAATAAAATATTGTATACACATTCTGGGGATTACAAGCTCTTGAATGATAGAGGCTTCTTACCCCGTTTTTCATAAAGCATATTTGAGTTATGCATGTTCATACTCAAAACATATTTCCATAAAAATATAGGGGAACAGTGTCACAAAGGTTTACAGTTAAAACTTAATATGACCTAGTTACATTGCCAAGGGGCAAGAAAAATTCACATCTCTGAATGCCATAGTTCAGATGACCCACACACTGCTAGAAACATGGCTAGAATGATGCAGTAATTCTTACACCAACCTACCTACTCCTGTTCAGAGAGGTGGATTACCTACATCATAGAGAAAAAACCCTCCTGTAGAAAGCATTTATAGTACCCATAATGCAGACATGCCCTAAATGTAAATAATCATCCCAACTGATGAGCATCATGATCTTAGTACACAGATTTTGGGTTAGTTGGATTTTTATTTTGATAAAAAGAGGAAAAAGAGATAAAAGAGGAAAAAGAAAAAGTGGTGTCGGCACATCTCATTCATAACCAAAATGGCATCAACAGAGGGTCCTAAACGCCATATGGTTATGTCTAATTTAAGTCTATTTCTATACCATCCAACACCATAGCATCCAAATTTGAGGCAATTCATAGCTCAACCTTAACTATATTTCTTGCTATCATGAATGCTCATAGTTTGTTTCTATTAAAGGTAAGACTATGCAGTTTTAGCAGCTTAGCAATCAATCTCGTGTATTGTCCTTAAAATAGAAAATTTAATTAAATGGTTTGTACCAACTAATTGAAAGTTCAGTGCTCCATGTTTGCTGATTTACCAATATTGAGAAGTACAATAGCATAATTATGAATATTTTGAAAAAGAAAACTACTGTTATGTTCATAACCCCAAGATAACAGTATAGCAATGCATTTAAAAGACAGTAACATTTTACGTTTACAGCAGCAATATTTTCCCTTCATGTGTTCCCATTATAAACTCCTCCCTTCCATGGGGCTATAACATATCAATAAAGATTCATCCAGAGATGCTACTTGGCTATTATCAGACATTAGGGTTACCAGGTAGCTTCAGGAAAAAATACCGGACACACTTGATGGGGGGGCGGGCGACCGGCTGGGAGGAGCGGGGCTGGCGGGGAGGGGGCAGCGGGGCTGGCCAGGGGAGATGGGGGCAGCTGGCGGGAAGCAGGGCTGGCCGGGAGGGGGTCGGGGAAGCGGGGCTGGCCAGGGGCGATCGGGAGAAGAACCGGCCGGCAGGAAGCAGGGCTTGCCGGGAGGGTGTTGGGGGGAGCGGAGCTGCTCAGGAGGGGGTCGGGGGGAGAAGGGCTGACCGCGGGCGGAGCAGGGCTGGTGAGAGAATCAGCCGGCAGGGAGCGGGACTGACCTGGGCACATGCAGATCCCAGGGTGCTGCCCGTCCCGCGCATGGTCCCGGTGAAGCACAAGCGAGTCCGGCTACAGCTCTATAACGCGCTTGAACAGCGCTCAGGAGCAGGGACAGGCCTTCTCCTCCTCCCCAAGGCGTTACTCCTACGTCAGACGCAACCAGAGGCTCCCAGCGCCGATCACACCCTGCCTCCCAGCCACTCCCCGCGCCCCCGCCCGGCTTCCGTCAGGCGCCCAGCCAGAAAACCAGAAAATACCGGACATTGCACATGTCCGGTATTTTCTGAATTTTTTTACCAGACAGAAGGCCCAAAAACCAGACTGTCCGATTGAATACCGGACACCTGGCAACCCTATCAGACATCCATAAACTAATGTTAATACATTTTAAGAGGAAGATGTAGCCATTTTAAGTTAAAGAAGATAATCATAATCTTTTTGACAGCCTTTTTTCCTTGTCCCTTTCAGCTCTCAGATAACTTTGCTAACTGAAATTAAATTATGCAAACCCTTAATCTATAATGTGAATTAGGCAGTTGTGTTGCTTTAAAAAAAAAGGCATGAGACCACTCAGGTTTAAATGCAAACAAGAACAAATTTTTATATTGAGGTTTTACACCTTCCTCCTCATTGAAGTTTTGCCATCATCTCGTGGAGCTCCTCCTCTTCCTTCTGGGTTCCACTCTGGTTTCTTAAGGGAGCCATATCTCATAAGCAGCCACTCCCAAATACAGGTTGAACCTCTCTAAACTGGGACTCCCTAGTCCAGCAACATCCATGTTCCAGCAGGTAGAGGGCTGGCAGCAGGAGCCCTGCAGGGGCTGGGAGCCCTGCTGTGGCAGTCTGGCTGGGCCGGTGGCAGGGTAGCAGGAGCACAAGTGGGCTTCGGAAGGGCAGCAGGCTCCTGGTGGAGCTGGGAGCCTGGCGCAGCAATGGGCTGCCGTGGGGCCAGGAACCCAGCCTGCTGGGCTGGGAGCCTGGTGGGGCCAGAAGCCTAGCATGGCAGTGGGCTGCCAGCAGGGATGGGACAGTGGGGCCGGCAAGGCAGCAGGGCCAGCAGTCCTGCTGTGGCCAGGAGCCCAGCTGAGTTGGTGTAAGGCAGGAGATGGCTGGGAGGCTGGCTGGAGGAGTGGAGCCAGGCTGGAGGACTTGTCACAGGGGGACCAGAAATGACTTCCCCTAATCCAGCAAAATCCCTCATTTGGGACTAGTCTAAGGATGTGAACGACTAGTTGACTATCCGATAAGCAAATGCTTATCGGATAGTCAACACACTTGTTGACTAGTCACTTTCCCCGCCTTGCTGCCCCTCTATCAGAAAGAAGCAGCAAGGGGGCGAGGTGGAGGGGGTGCTTCAGAGTGGCAGCGCTATGTGGAGCCTGGGGCCAGACCCTGGGCTTCATGCGGAGCTGCCACTTTGAAATGCTGCATGCAGCCTGGGGCCATGTGGGGGCTGCATTTGGCGTTTCAAAGCAGCATCACTGCATGGAGCACAGGCTCAGCTGAGGCTCCCCCGTTGACCCCGAGCACCATGCAGCATGCCACTTTGAAACACTGTGGGGAGCACAGGGCCAGCAGGGGACTGCTTGAGTCCCCCTCTGGCCCTGTGCTCCCCGCAGCGCTTTCACCTTTGAAGTATAGCAACAGCCCCAGGGCTTCACTTCAAAGTCGGAGGCGCCCTTATTGACCAATCAAATAGTCGATGCATCAACTATTCGATTACCCAATTAATCTAAATGTAACATCCCTAGACTGGTCAGGTCCTGAGGGTGCTGGACCAGGAATGTTACACTGCAAAGTCCTTCAGTCAATGTGAGGGCCCACACAATCGTAAAGGTCTATTTGTCACCATGAGGACACCAGCAGTCAGCAGATGCGTGGTTGGAAACAAAATTGGAGCCTATACCAGAACAAGCAAAACCTGGCAGTACAACTTCAACTGCTGATGGTTCAGTGGAGATTTCCAGACCTGCTTCACCTCTGATGGGCTCCCATACCTGGACTCAAGTACCAATACATCTATGGGACCCTATCACACAGTTCATATATTACCACTTCTAGAGACCGAGTAACCTGTATTGGAACTGAAAACTGTGAGCTAACCCTGCATGCTCTATGTATATGTACCGATTCCCCCCACAGACACAGCACACCATGGCAAGGTCACCCTAGCCCTCTGTTTGTCATTGGTATAACCTTTGGAGTGTGCCTGATACTTCTGTATGTGGTTGTGAACCACTCACACATGTATATTCCTGGACTCCTTAAAAAAGGGGTGTAATAATTTTCGCCCCAGCACCAGTGAAGTCAGGGACTGACCGATAGCTTCACAGGAAACAGCCTGGTAATGCTGTAATCCTGAATCAAAAGCTTGTGGAAAGGGCACACTGAGACAGATGAGCCTGAAGCTTCTTCATTGTGAGATATAATCTTTCTACACCTTTGCTATCTTGAGGGTTGTATCTGGGAGTACCGAAATGGGCAAATCAAGCAGAAATAAATGTCAGTCCTTTATCAGTAATTATTGTTTGGGAATAATCCCACCTTCAGGACCACTCCTCCAGCCAATCATAGACAACTTAAGCTGCTACTGCTAGCTGCTACCTCCAGCCATTTGGAAAAAGATTGTAGGCTACTGCCAGAAACCACTGATACTGTTTGGCAGGTGTTATTTCTAAAATAGACCAAAAGGCATCTTTTCAAACTGAAAGAGGACCATGTGGTAAGAGAAAAGCCATGAGGTGCTATGACTAAGGAGAAAATGGTATGTGGAGATATCTACGGCATAGCACCAACTTAGTGGACATAAGTGAACCATGACATTGAACTACCAATTCCTCCATAGACCATAAAGGATAGCAGTCGGGTACGACTGCCTTGTTCACTTGGGGCTATAGCCCCACTCCTTTTTTCTTTTCTTTTTTTTTTTTAATTTACAACAACGAAGTCTGACACCCATGCAGAAAAGTCAAGCACTTGTGTAGTGTCCTCCATAAACAAACAAGAAATTCCTGTAACTAGGGCCTCCTTTAACAACAGGGAGTTCTATGGAATGGTTGAGTAATTGGGGTAGCCAGTGGATCCATCCCTAGACAATTCTCAGCCAAGGCTACGAGGCCTCCAATCATCTCTCCAACTGTTCCTTCCCCTCTCTTCCCACTCCAAAGGATTTCCGTGTTCTGTGAATCTAAATCCCAGTTCCTGGAAAAAAATTCAGCCTGCAATTGTTGGCTCTAGCATGAGCCATGTAAAATGGGAACACTCCCACTTCTCAGTGATATTACATCACAGGGAGATTCAGCATTCCAAGCAAAGTGATTTTTGCACTGCCATATTTGAATAGCATGGATTATGCTGTTCACACAGTAAAACAGGCAAAACATCAATGATGCATGGTGTCATTTATAAGTGAGACTCATGTTCCAGTGTTCACCAGCAGCAGTATCCCCACTGCAGGGAGGGGCAGATTTTAAAATACAGGAGTATTTTAAATATGTCCTGTGTCACCAAGTTGATCCCATCAGGCATGGAATCTTCCTCCATCGCCTGGTCATCCATGTAGATGATGGCTCAAGCAGAGCAATGCCTTCTGGCAAAATGGTTAATTCTTTCACATGGACAGCACATTTATCCCTGGGCTGGACACTTCTGGAGCTGACGGTAACAGGATTTGCTACAGTATGAACCCTGCTCCCAAGTCTGCTAAAGATCCAGGTGCTGCCCTCAATTCCCACATGGTTACCTGAACCACAGTCAATACACTGTACTGGGATGACTGCAGCAGTGGAAGTTGTGAATGTTGCCCAGAAGAAGAGGAGTCAGGAGGGATTAAGGTGCAGGAAAGGATCTGAACTTCTGGGATTCCAAGTTCAAATTGACAGTCAAGCTCCACCACCCTATGGAGCATCAAGAAATCTGGTTCCATCAGCAGACTCTCCCACAATCATGTGGATAAAATCCACTCCTTAAAATGAACCTGAATCTTCTCAACTGTTAGGAATGCAAATTTGCATGTAACTGCCCATTCCAGAAAGCTGGCTACAAACTGGCAGATCAATGCCTCAGGGAGCTGTACTTGCTGATGAAATGTAATGCATTTGAGCATACTACTAGGTGTGGTGTTATGATGTGCTGCTAGTGCCCTTATCACCTTCTGATAGGATGTACTAGTGAGTGGAAAAATTCTGGAAGTTTCCAGTACCTAGTGCATAGAGTAGGAATGCATGCTGCAAGCTTCAGGTGCCATTTCCAGACCAGCCATCATCAGGTACACATTGAATGCTACAATGTATCTGGTACATAGCAAGGGTGAATACCCTGAGAGCATCAGGTACAGGGCTGGTGTAGTTAAACAGACTGGTAGCTGGAGGCAGACTTGGATTCAACATCCTCATTACCACTATGATATTCCAAACTCTTGAAGACCATTCAAGTTTAAAGGCAAACAAGAACAAACTTTTACTCTAGGAGTCTTATTGGCACACCCTCTCTAGGATTCTCCATTACCCTTTTCTTCACCCTCTGGTTTCCACTTCCTGGTTTCTTAAAGAAGCCATGCTTCAAACAGCCATTACCAAATACTACCTTTTACAAATGATAAATTACAACATTATAACAAATAATAATGATAGATCTTGATCCTGATCCCGTTGAAGTCAATGACAAACCTCCCAGTTAATTCAATGACAGTAGGCCCAAGACTAGTCCTGGCGGTTTTAATATCTCCATTTTAATATTACAATTGCTCCATACAACATTGAATAATGTAACACCTAAGGGCCTAAATCTACACTCATGAATATCACTAGGAGCTTTGTAACTGGCTTCAAATAGTAGCACTGAGACACAAATATATTTTCCAATGCTAGCTAACACACAGCTCTCCAGGAAGCTGTTGTATGCTGTCAGCCAGATAGAATGTATTTCAGAAGGTGGATATTGGCCCTCCCTATAATGAAGGATTATGAAAATTAGTTGGTTTTCTGATCTGAGTAACTATGTATTGGTAAAATATTATTTTGAAATTATTTTAACTACTTGAGAAAGGACAATAACTATGAAAAGCTAATTAAGCATTGTATTATAACTGACAGAAGGCAATTCAAAGCTCAAACTTAAATTCTTTGCTTAGTTAACTTTTCTCCCAGCCTGAACTAGCCCTGCTGTGCTTATATATTGCAACTCATACAGCATCTTATACAACATCATGCTCTTAGCTCAAGTCCCCTCATTTTAACACATGGTAAGGAAGGAGAGGCAAGAACTGAGGCCAGTTCCTGGACATTACTGAGGGTATGTCTACACTCCGGGATAAAATTGAATTAAGATATGCAACTTCAGCTACTTTAAGTGCATAGCTGATGCTGAAGTACCTTAACTCGACTTTTGGCGCTGGCCACACTGCAGAAAGTTGAAGGGAGAACATTTTCCTTTCAATTTCCCTTGCTCCTCGTGGAAGCAGGACTACTGCCCCTCTCAGTTTGAATTAGCGTGTCTTCACCAGACCTGCTAATCTGCACCCTGGAAGATAAACAGCAGCAGTTTTAATCTTCTCTGTAGTGTAGACATACCCTGAGAGAATACTTTACTTAATTTCCTCAGCCTATTTAAGGCTAAGATCAAGTATTAGTATCTATTCTTGTTCAACATCTAAATCAAATCTGGGAAGCCTTTGATTTCCAGATAGACCTTCACTTGTCATGCAAGTCCATAAAGCAGCACAAAAGAATTATTCTAAAGACAGCAAACCAACAAAGGCCATGGCCATTTTTCAAAATGAACATTTCTTCCCAGGTGGGTAATGAAAACAGCTGAATATTTCACAAACCACAAATGCAGGCAGCAAATTCTAACACCTGAGCTCAGACTGGGAAAATGAACTGCTTGTGAGAGGTGATGAGTTCTGGCCAAATGTTTTATTAACCTTTAAAGCATACGGATATTCCCTGTGTGTGGAATGTAATAATTGCTACTCTTCAGGTGTCCTTTTAAACATCTTGTAATCATTACAGAAGAAGATTCAGCCAAGAATATGTAGGTGTTTGCAAATGGAACCATTCTTTTGTTCCTCACAGATAAAGTGAATATCATCCTTTCTGACATGGCATACTAATCTACCCAGAAATGAGCATACATGAGCAACCTGTTTTACTCAATGATCTCTTTATCCACTCAAGGACAGCCACGTTAAACAAAAGTAACTGACTGTCCATAGCAAGTAAATATTTACTTTGGAAGGGAACATGATTCTTTGATATACATGTTTTCATATTATTTTGTTTAAAATCTGTTTGGATTGATGCAATCCTGGACAGAATTTTAAATGAAAACTGAGTTTTTATTTAATTTCATAATAGCATCTATAGTGTTACTTTTTTCGGCTGAATCCTAATTTCAGACTACATTTAGAATACTATTGCTTACATTTACTATTTCATATCCTGCTACATCAATAGGAGCTATAGAAATTAGTAAAATATAATGATACCTGGAAAGTCTAGAATCTTACATTAAGCCACTTTATAAACATGTACTATTAAGACTTACTTGTGTTCTGATTAATATACACATTTAAAACCATAATATACAGCTGTACATAGTTCAATGAAGTACAAAGCTTCAGCACTGTCAAGGTCTCCAGCAACAGATTACAAGGACCATTCCTGCCACCCAGTGTAATCGCTATACAATTATATAGTTAACATAGATATCAATGTGCAGTTTACACTTACTTTTTTTTTATTCAGATTGTTCCTCTAAAAAAAACCCCACAGTTTTATACAGAAATTTTAGTTCAAGATAGACAAACTTCTCATTAGGGTAGTTTGTTTTCTGGCACGTGGGGGAAAACACTATGTATTCTCAGTTTCCCCCCCCCCCTTCATACTAATTACTTTAAGAGATTTCCTATCAAAGGCTTGAGATGCCCAAATGGGAGAGGTTCAGAGTATGTCATAACAGACGATTACAAATAACTTACTGAGAATATATATATATATATATATATAAATGCTATTTAGGGTCAGAAGTTAAAGGCTAAAACAGAAGATCTTTAGCAGATACTCAATTTCATTAATCCCTGTCTAATATATTCTTTCCTATCTGCGAATTCCAGGCCTTCACACAGTCCTTTCACAGCACGCCCCCCATTAGACTTGCGAGCCGTCCCATGACAGCGGAGAAGCAGGTTACGGCCAGGAGGCAGCAAAGGAGAAGAGGAGGGTGCGTGCTTTACATTTTCAACACCTTTCAGTCTCGAGCGATGGCCACCCCGCCCCGCACAGCCAAGTGGAGCGGCTGCGGGACATGCCCGATGAAATTCCGCCTCCTGGTGCCCACACGGAGCGTGGTGCGGGGCTGCCCGCTGGCTAGGCACTCTGCCCGGATGGCATGGGCTAGAGGGCCGGGAAAGAAAAGCAACTCCAAAGCGTCTCCCGCTGGCCGCAGGCAGGAGAGAGCCGCAGCAGCAGGAGCGCGAGCATCTCCCCGCGGCTCTTCGCAGCCAAGTCCAGGCGCGCTGGACCGGACCCTCGCCCTGCCCGCCCCACGCCCGCCGGGCTGCGCCTCCTGCCCCGCGCGGGACGAGAGCCGGCCGGGCCGGCGGGGCTGCGCGTTACCTCTCGAAGAGCAGGCGGATCATGAAGATGCAGAAGGCCAGCGGGAAGGCGAGGTACAGGTCCTCCGCCTGCGGGAAGGTGGCTTCCTCCGTGTTCTTCAGATCCGCCCAGGTGACATTGTGCGGCAGCCAGAACCGCTCGTTCCAGAACCAGGCGAGCAGCCCTGCCATCTTTGCTTTGTCTCGCTCGCTGGCTCGCGGGCTGCGGCTGCTGGGGGCGGGCGGCGGGCGCTGCCCGGGGAGAGGATGCGCGTCCGCGTGAGCCTGTCCCGCTCGCGAGCAGCCGCCGTGAGCCCTCCCTCGCTGCGCTCTGCGCCCGGGCTGCCAGCTCCACAGCCTGGCTGCGCGGCGCTGGGGAAGGGCCGCCGCGTCTGTCACAGGCCTCGCGCCCTGATTGGCTCCCGCCCGCGTCAGCCAGCCGGCTGGATGCTGGCAAGGTGCTGAGGCGGCTGCTCCGGAGGGGGCAGACACAGCGCGTCCCCTTCCCGCGCCTCCCGGCCAGGGCTCCTGAGTGGCGGGGGCTCCCCAGCGCCTCCCTCCGCTCTGCCCCAGCGCGCACGGGCTGGCCCGTGTCCAGCAGCCGCTGCCATGCAGCTGCGCCTCCCGCTCACCCGTTTCCAGGCTGCAAATTGCAGAGGCAACGTGGCTCTTTCCTCCCCGGCGCTGCTGGCCCGGCCGAAACTTTCCTGGCGCCGCCGCAAAGCGGGTCGCCCCGGCGGTAGGAGTGGGCGCAGGCTGGATCCACAAATTGAATCCCCCGAAAGGGCAGCGAAGCTCTCAGCACATCCCCGACACTGAGCCTCGGTTGCCTTCCAAGCCCACGTTGTGCTGCCCCAGCGGCTTGCATCGGAGGCTCCGTACCTGCCCCGGATCCCCGGTGTCCGCCAGCAGGGTCAGCAGTGGTTTGTGGGGCCAGGTTGAGCACCTTGCGGGCCTAAAGGTGCGAAGGTACTTGGCCACCTGAGGCAGCTAAGTCCCAGTTTTGGCTCTGTTGAAATTCACAAAACTCCCTTGGTAGGCGTCTAAATTCACTTGGCGCCTACTACGTTTTCAGGGTAAATGTTCCCTCCATGACTAAGTTGCAATCTTGGACATATACAGTTGCCTCACTCTAGGGGTCAAGTGCCATCTCTTGCTGAAGCCACAGAGCAATTCACAAACTGGCACAAGAAAGGAGTTCGGGTGCATCACCCTATCCAGGGCCATGCTCAGAGGCTACCTGCAGGATTGTGCCCCACTCGCAGTCACAATTTGTCCCATTCAAAATTGTGCTGTCTCTGGCCCAATGGTTGTTACACTGTGGATAAATACTTCAGTAGTCACAGGGTCAAGAAGAGAGCTAGTGGAAATGGTACCCAGCTGGGACATGGGAGGCCACAGGTCCAGTTCCCCTGTTCCTATAATTCTTTCATTATTTATCCACAGTGGAACAGTTTCAACAGGAGAGGCTGAGGAAGCCCTATGTAAAAATAAGTCAGCACATTGGTTTGAGAACTAATTAGGGCAACAGGAAACCTAACTGTCAGATGGAGAATCTGAACCTGGATCTCCCAGGTGAGTGCTGTAGTGAGCTAAAAGTTACAAGGTGGATAGCAGCAGCACCACCAGCTCCTCTAATAATTGTGGGTGTGGCAGCACAGGTGCATAACATTTCCACAAGAAGCATCCAGGAGCAGTGTTCCCTATAAGTTGTGATTTGGGGCCGCCAACCAGGAGAGACTCAAATGCTACCCAACTGATTAATTCCAGAGAGATGAAAAAACAGATAATCATCCATCTCCTGTCACCCATTCCCAGCTTCTGGCAGGAACAGGCTAGAGACACCATTGATGGACTTAGCCTCCATGGACTTATCTAGTTCTTTGTTTAACACTATTATAGTTGGGGTACTTAAAATTGCTATCACTTTTTGAGATTTTAGCCACCAGTTCTTCAAATTCTTTTCTGGACTTCCTACTTATATTTTTACACTTCATTTGCAAGAGTTTGTGCTTCTTTCTGTTTTCCTCACTAGGATTTAATTTGTACTTTTAAAATTATACTTTTATCTCTCACTGCTTCTTTTACTTGGTTGTTAAACCACAGTGGCACTTTTTTGGTTCTCTATGTTTTGTAATTTGGAGTAAAGCATCCATCACTTCCCATTCATGGGGATAGGAAACCTAGGCACCTAACTTGGCCTTTGTGGATTGCAGTGTTGTTCCTGTGACTTTCTAGGTGCCTAAAGTTAGGTGCCACACTGTTCCAAGTTGCAATGTCTAAATCACTTTGTGGATTTAAACCCCGGGCCTGTTTTTCAGCACACGATATCAAAAGGACTCTCCCTGCTTCTGTGTAAACATACCCATACAGATACACACCCCACAACTTTACCCACTGGAACCCTTCATTTATATGGTCTTTGGGCAGACTCCTTATATCTTGCTATAGGTGGGGCCCCTTAGCTACTTCTTACATCAATCTTCAATGAAAGGCAAGTTCATACTGTGTTAATTTAGATGGAATAAAGTGGCCCAATAAGCTAAAGGGGTTACTATGACCCAGTTACTGTTCAACTGTATATCAGTGTTAACAAGGTATACTGAGACCTTAGCTTGCTTAGTATATTGGCAAACACAGCATTAAACACCATTGAAGTCTTATATTACAGATACAGAAGAGAGAGGAAAAAAAGTTCAAGTATTTTAAATGTAAACTATTAAGTAAGGCTTTGATTGTAACAACATCCTTTGTTCACTTTCCCTTTAAATATAGTTTTTAGAAAGAAATCCCCCCCATCAGACAGTTTTTCAGATGTTGTTATATAGTGATAGCTGTTCTTTTGGGGGGAAAGACAGGAAGATAATTGAAATGGGCTGGAGCAGATGTTACTAAAGTCCAGTTGTGTTTCCTAGAAGATAAAACAGATACCAATACTTGCAGCCCTATTGCTGGAGAAACACAAACACAGCACACAGGCATAATCTGCACTTTGATGACCTGGCAAACTTGTATCAAGTTTAGGCTGTTTAGGGCACTGCATTTAGTTGCCTAATGTGGTGACAGACAGCAATACTGCAAAATATACAGTTGTGGCTGGCTAAGCCAGATTTTTATTAGTCAGAAAGAAAAAGGCGAGGGCTAGGAAATAGAAGGAATAAGATGGGGGAGGAAAAGAACACACAACAGGTGTGTGACGGTCTTTTTTCCAGCTGATATTTGGGAGCCAGCTGGAGCCAGGGAAGGTAAAAATATCATTTGCCTCCCTCTCTTTGGCTTGATCTGGTCAGGGCATTTTTCAGGATTAAGATGAAGGGAACAGTGAGGGTGATGGTTGTGACACAGAAAGATATCTACACTATACCTGATGCACCACTTTCACAGTACTTATCCAGAAAGGGAGCATGTCAGGTCTCTACTGAAAGTTTGTAATTCCCCTTCCCCCAGCTGATTATTGCTCAGTTGTCTACCTTTGTACCAACCCAAAAAAGTCAATGAAAACTGATCAAAGATAAACTGTGAACATCAAAACTACTTGGAAGTGAAAAGGGATGACAGTGAGGGGATAACCCTGTCTATAAACAGTGATGAAAGACTGACTCAGGTAACTACTAATATATGTAGGACCTAATTCACATTTTATGATTTTGTTTTGTATGTAAAGCTAGGTTTATGCTACAGACCTGTATCTATATAACTACATCACTCACAGGTGTGAAAAATCCAAGTGGGAGGCATGGAGGTATACGTAAATGCAAAGTGAGCCTTCCAATGTTATGTAACAACGATATTAAATAATGATTTTTAATTCCTCTTATACATCAGTATAATTTCCTTTTGTGTTGAAATACAATTACTCTTAGAATAGCAGACACATAAGTGTATTTGGATGGGAAGGACATTTGGGAGGAAGATAAATTCAATTTTTCTAATTGAATTGGAGCAACTATATTTAAAAATCGGTTGAAGGAAGAACAAGGGATGGAAATATGTCTTGTCCAGTTTCCAGGGGGGAAATCAACAGGAAAGTTAAAGGTGAGGACACATGATCCCTTTGTCCTCCAAACTAGTTGTATCCATGAAGTGCAGTCCAGTACACTTCAGATAGTCTTCTAATGTAATAATCTCATGCCTGAAAGGAATTAATCACCAGGACATTACTCTCGCAACTGGCCAACAGCAGATGACATACAATTAGTGTAATGAAAGTGGTGCTCTTTCCCCAAAACACTGGTGTCAACCCTCTGTGGAGATACAAAAGTTAAAAATAATAATTAAACAAAAATATGAGTCATTCATATGACAGCGGAAGATGCTGATCTTTACCCGCAAATCCTACTCAGCACCCACCCACCCAGGAAAAATAGATGAGCAGTACAGCATGACTTAAAGGTCATCAGTTCTGGGCTTTTGTGGGTGAGAGTGTGAGGGGAAATAAGTTCCACAGTCGAGAGCACGAGGATGTGTGTACCGTTTCTTTAAAACAGTAGGCAGGAGCCTGGCAGGAGATGTCTGGGGAATTTACACAGTGAAATAGGCAAAGACAGCATAGCTTTAGGGATAATACCGTTTTCCTTATCTCAGACTCCTTAATTGATAACAACTGCACATAACCCTATAATGGTTATGTGGTGTTGGCAGACCAGATGCTACATCATGCCAGGTCCCTAGGCCTCAATTGAACACTGACAATATAGCCAGTGGCATGGGAACATTTTTAAGAATGGGGGTGCTGACACTTCCCCCTCTTACCCCTGTTTTCCCCACCCCTCTGCTGAGGCTAGTAGCAAAGCCCTGGCATGTGGGACCAGCAGCTACAACCCACGGTATGGGGCTGGCAGCAGAGTCCCCAACATGCAGGGCTGAAGCAGAGCCCCCCGGGGTGCAGAGCCAGCATCAGGGACCCCAGGATTGGAGCCATCAGTAAAGCCTCTGGTGTACAGGGCCGGCAGCAGAGTCCTGGGCATGTGGGGCAGCAGCTGGGACCCCAAGTGGACAGCTGGCAGCAGAACCCCCAAAGTGTGGGGAGGCAGTTAAGACCCTGGATGCTAGGCTGGGAACCTTGGGGTGCTGCAGCACCCTCCGCACCTCTAGTTCCTGCGCCTATGTACATAGCTGGACACCATCTGGCTCATCTGTGTGGTAGCATTGTTAAAATAGACGTTAAAATGGTAAGAATGGGCTTAGACTTTATGAGATGCTTGTAGGATGTTGCATGTAGTAATCTCACTTATCACATGTGGACCCCATTTTGAAATATTATAGTGAGTATTTGTGTTGTAAACATCTGTCACTGTGGGAAAGGAGCATTAATTAATATAAAAAGCTGGCTTCCTAGAGATGAGGTTACGCCCATTGAAACCAAATGAGCTCTTTGCAGTAAGTCCCAACTTAGAGAAGAAGAGTGGTTCAGTGGTTACAGTGCTAGCTGGACACCTGCCTACCCTGTCAAAGACATCCTGTGAGGCCTTGACAAGTCACATTGTCTCTGTGTGCCCACATCTGTAAAATGGAGACAATAGCACTTCTCTACCTCTCAGGACTGTGTATGCAGATGAATACATTCAAAATTCAGAGACTCTCAGATGTGCTGGTATCAGGGGCCGTATAAGTACCTAATATAGACAGTCCATCCTCAGCTTTGAAAAGCATGGATGAGCAGTGCAAAGTCTCCTTTCAAAAGACATTATCACAATGACCAAAAGTGACAGAAACCCTCAAACTCACAGTCAGGCTCAACTCCTAGTTCCCTCTGAACACAAAGTTATCCTATTTGGGCCAGCAAGCCCTCTGGGCAAGGGCCCTAGGGGGACATAATAAGGGGAGTGGGTTTAAGTCCACCTCCTCCAGACCTGTGTCCTGAGTCTCCACCAACATGATCCCCCACTCAGATGGGCCAACATTCCTTGTCCTTTCTCTCCCAAGACTAGTCAGCAAACTCGCAGGAAATTGAACCAACCTCTGATTCAAGTATAACTGCTCAACATTTAACCCTTGTCTTTTATTCTGACCACTGAGCTGCAAACAGAATGAAGTCTCTTGTGGAAGCGGTGGTCACTGACAAGAAATCATTTGCCAAGCATGCTGCTAGCTGCTCACAGGACCACAGTCAGATTTTGGTAAATGCTGTGAGGCAAGCAAGATGTTTGATTTAAGTAGGAGGACCAGAACTGACCATACGTACCAGGAAATTGTTAACAAGCTGGTGGCATTGGGGATTCACCAGATTGGTAACCGGTGCTGGAAGCTGGAATAAGCACCTCAGAAGCTACTATCGGAAAGCCAGGAGTAAGAACGGGTACGTCTAGGCTACAGAGCTTTAACTGCATCCACCTATGGCATCTCAAAGCTAAAAAAAAAAAAGATACTTTGTAAAACTCTGCATCAACATGTTGAAAGCTTTGCTTCCCAGGGCCACAATGGAGTTAAGCAGAATGAAGAGTGCACAAAGCTAAGGTGAAGTTTGCAAAAACTATATGTATTAAAATTGCAAACCACTGTCATGTGGGAATGGGTGGTGGTGAGGCTGGCATGGCTTTCTGCCTAAGGCTTCTCTATCCTTTAGAGAAGGGTGATTTCTAGTGGACATAGGAACCCTGGAGGTTCCTCAATGACAAAATAACATTATTACTTTATAAACTATCGTGGCAAGCCAGTCCTGTATGCTACACAGAATTTAAAGCTCATGGTGACTGAGCAATGTATCAGCCCACTCCATTGATAGATGCTGCATAGAGTAGGGACTGAAGAAACACCTTGCCCTGAAATGTAACTACCTGGGGGAGGAGGAAGGGGGCAGAGTATGCAGCTATCAGTACCTAGCATTGGGTTAAAATTCATGGTTGAATCAAAATGATATTACATTAATAATCTATGGGTATGTCTACACTTGCAGCCTAATTCGAACTAGGGCTGCAAATGCAGGCATTTGGAATTGCAAATCAAGCCCGGGATTTAAATATCCCTCGCTTGATTTACATGTTCCCAGCCGGGCACCATTTTTTGAAATTTACAAGCTCGGACTAACTGCCACGTCTGCCGCAGGGAAAGCGGGTGTTGAAATAAAGCCTATTTGAACTACCTGTTAAACCTCATTGCAGGAGGAATAACAGGTAGTTCAAAATAGGCTTTATTTCAACGCCCATTTCCCTGCCGTAGACGCCGGCAGTTAGCCCGGCTTGGAAATTTCAAAAATGCCGCCGTTGAACATGCAAATCAAGCGTGGGATATTTAAATCCCGGGCTTGATTTGCAATTCCGAATGCCTACATTTGCAGCCCTAGTTCGAATTAGGCTGCAAGTGTAGACATACCCTATGTGAATACTGCCTCCCTACAACTTACCAAACAGCCTGCTCTGACTATATGGAAATACATACAATTATATGGAGTCTTAACGAACTGCATGGCCAATCTCTCTCCTCCTCACCCCCTTTCTGGACCACATACATCCCCCCAGCTGTATTTCAGACATTATGCTGCCCCCAGGCAGCTTGGTACACTATGGCAGGGTTGATTTGTATGGTGTGGTGTACTAAAAAGAAAGGCAGTGGGAGATTCTTATCTTTAGCACCTCAGGGTATCTTTGAAAGAATGTGCAAATCACAAGTAAAAATTATTTTAAAATGTTTAACCACTGCTTGTGCTTCCTGGCTTCCATTTTGAATTCCACATGGAATGGGGGACACGGCGATACTAAGCTGTAGGCATGCATTTCACCATTAGCAGGCACAGTTCACTACGTGGGGCTTGTAATAAAACTTTGCATTGGGCCACAAACTGGATATACACAAATTCATGGGGCTGGATCTAATGCATCCAAGGGTGCTGAGGAACTTGTCTGATGTGATTGCAGAGCCATTGCCCATTATCTGTGAAAACTCATGGTGATCAGGGGAGACCCTGGATGATTGGAAAAAAGCAAATGTAGTGCCCATCTTTAAAAAAGGAAAGAAGGACAATCCAGGAAACTACTGACTGATCAGCCTCACCTCAGTCCACAGAAAAATTATGGTGTTGGGGGGTATAAAATTAATAGGGGTCTGGAATGGCCTTGTTGCATTAGTGGTTCAGGGTTCAGCTACAGCATTACACTTAAACATGCTTTTTCCCTTCTTTTTGCAGCCTAGGAAAATAGATAAGCATGCAGCTGCTCGAGTTTGTTGTGTCTTGCTTATCCTCATTGGTGCTGAATAGATCTCTTCAGGGTTAAAATTCTTGTAATCTCTGTAACCTTTTAGTTTGTAGCATAGGAATGTGTTGATTTAATTAGAAATTCTGTAAATAGTAATTAGGGGCTGTATAATTGTATTCATTTTTTGCTTATTAATATTCATTTTATGGGCGTTAACATTACTAAATAAGGCTTTAGGAAAAGTAGTGATATACATGTGAATTAACATACTAAAATAGATAAAAGAGTCTGACTAATGCCAGGTTGTTGCCACTTGGACATTGTGTTAATGTCCAAGGTAAATGTACATAGGCAATAAAGTGGTTCCATTTACCCCATCCACTCCTGGGTCGCCTGTTTCTTCTCTAACATATGGAAGCTCTATGAATTCATTCACAGGGTGCTCTCTCTCCACCTCCCAGCAGGGAGCTGCTGTCTGTAGCAGTGACAGGAGAACACTTTGGTAAAGAACTTACAAGTGGAATTATTCATTTGGATGCAGACATCTCTCAAGGTGACAGATTTTGCCACTTAGAACTTTAATGAGAATGTCATTAAGAAATTCAGAATGACTTGTAGTGCACCCAATTGACTTCTAAATCTTTTCATTTCTTCGTGGTCCTCTAAACACAGGAGATTTCAGGTACATTTGCCCAATTTATGGATCTTACTGATAACACATTCCAGCTTTCTGGCAAAGCTCTAGTCAGCTTCCAGCCAACGGGCAGCAAGGGAGGAGGATTTCTTGGATAGAATCTATACAAATGCTGAGGAAGGGCAGGCAAATGTGCCTTTAAAATGCTGAACTAATGTAGGTGACTTACTGTGTAGAAGGAGAGAGGCTGCAGATAGGGAAATACAACTTCAGTGGAATTGTGTGCTAGCACTGGAGGCCTAACAAAGCCTGTGCTTGATTAGCCCATATCTTTAATGTAAAGTAGGTGGGTTGCCAGCCTGGATTGCAGCAGAATTGGAGCTCAGCAGTGCCTCCTGGCTAGAGTTTAAAGCACCGTCCACTTGGATTAGAGGTTTTTCCTGCAAGGAAGGGTTGGGGGAAGGAGAGGGGCATCACCCAGGCTAGAAACGTATGTAACTCTGCAGTCATACACACATACCTATAGATTTTGGGTGAATCACCCAGCCATACCAGTTGCTGTAGGTCCCAAATGTTCATACTCTGAGTTCTCTCACAAAGTTTCTTAAACTGAAAAGATTTGGCCATGAATTCAAGCCAACAAAGGGTGCTTTAGGATCTGAGACACATTGTTAGGTGATCAAACAGTTGCTACATAAATTACTTTTTTTAAAAAGCAACTTCAGTGAATGTTGAAGAAGTTGTAAACAAAAGGGCCTAAACCTAAAATCACTGATGATATAAATCCAGACTAACACTACTCACTCCAGATTTACCCAGAGGGAACAGTGATCCAAACCTGTGTGAGTCCACTTACATGTCTGGATAATGTGGGAATTGGTAATAGGATAAGGTAAGAACCTATTATTTGATTGTTTGAATCTGAAGCAGGTGTCTAGTGACCAAAGTCAATGCTATCTCATGTCGATTGGTGACCTATGTAAAATTAATTGGTGGTGTCAATCCAGTTCCTAGAAGATAGCTGTCCATTTGAACAAAACACCATCCCAACTCATGGTAATTAATAACCTTCAGAGCAGTGTGGTAAGAAAGCTCGCTTTGCTGCTGCCTGCACTGTACTCATGCTATAGACCAGGAGCGCTGCAAGATTCAGGTGATGTTGGCTTTGGCAACTTTCACAAAACAACATATTCACTTAAAATCCTCCTACATAAACAAATGAGACTCCTTTCCAGCACTGAGGGCTTCCCTGGTGCTGTAGCAGAGCAGTCCTGAAATCTCCACTCCACAGAGCTATCACAAATCTGAACTGACTGGCCACTTCCCATAACTCTGTACTGTATCTGAATGAGTAACAGATCTCTGCTTCATAGCGTTTTTAATATATTGTTATAGTAGGCGTGACCAGGAGGCTATCTTCTTTTTGACTCTTTGGAAGACCCGCTATGTTGTTAGTTTGAGCCTATGCAAGATTCTGTATAGTTGAAGGTAACTGCATAAGCAGTAAGAGAGTTTGTGCTCTGCTTGGACTCTGAAGCAAAACTGCACCCTGGGAAACTGGGCACTGGTGTGGTGTAGAGATTCCTAGAAGAAGGGATTACCCTGCATGCTGAAATACCCATCTCATTTCAGGACTAGTTTATATGTGTAAATAAAACAAGTGATATATATATAACCGGGCTCCTATGACACTGGGAAGGAAACCTGAAAGGCCCCAGACATCTGCTACTGCTCAGCAGTGGAGTGAAGTGTTGTCAGAAGGCACAACACAATGTGTGTATAACACATACACACAGAGAGTAAGTTCCCGTGTATTGTTCTTCCAGTTTGTTAATAAAGTTTCTTCACAACTGGCTCCCTGTGCATGCCTCACACTGCAACTTCTTACCAGGAAAGCATAAAACCACTCTCTGACCCATATTTGTATGTATTGACCTATTAGAAAGCACTGCAAATCTCACAAGTTGGCTCAGCAGGGATACTTGTGTACCAGTATTGAATATTTTGCTTAGGGGCAAGCTCCTATTGAGGACACACTGATCAGGGAATTGCTTAAAGTGCACTGAATTGCAGACTCTCCAAAAACAAACATAGAGACTTTGGAGATAGGTCAGTTCCTGGCCCAAGAACATAATACATGTGTTCAAACAAGCAGCCTTGAGCCCTAACAGTCTGAAGTTTTATAAACCTTTTATTCCTTTTATAAACCTTTTTATAAACCTTTTATAAACCTATTATTGGGAAATAACAGACTTATCACTTCTAGAATCACTTCCAATCCTGAACACAGTACATGAGATAAGAACACTCAAAAAAGCAACCCTTCAGCTAAGAGCCAAGTTCACTTAGGCTAGGTCTACACTGGCAGGTTCTTGCGCAAGAACATCTTGCGCAAGAACACGTCCACACTGCCAAGTGCGAGATGTGCTTTTGCGCAAGAGCATCTATGGCAGTGTGGACGCTCTCTTGCACAAGAAAGCTCTGATGGCCATTTTAGCCATAGGGCTTTCTTGCGCAAGAAACACCTGCCGCGCGTCCACACTGCCCTCTTGTGCAAGAGCTGTTGTGCAAGAAGGCTTACACTTGTAAAAAAAGAGCGTAGCTCTTGCGCAAGAAGGCCTCTCTTACCACGCCGTCGTACTGTAAATCTTCTTGTGCAAGAGCGGGTGGGCGGTGTGGGCGCTCTGCGGGTTCTTACGCAAGAATGGCCTTTCTTGTGCAAGAACCCGCCAGTGTAGACATAGCCTTAGGGCTGCCCCTACACTTGTTTTTTATACCACTTCATCTACATCTGTTCAGATACAGATTAGTTAAAAGTGGTCCAACTCCCTAATGTGTATGCACTTATAAGCACCTTTATACCACTATAAGGCTATGTCTACACTGGCGGCTTCTTGCGCAAGAACATCTTGCGCAAGGGTTCTTGTGCAAGAAGTCTTGTGCAAGAAAACGTCCACACTGCCATGTGCATGCTGTGCTTTTGCGCAAGAGCTCCCATGGCAGTGTGGACGCTCTCTTGCGCAAGAAAGCTCTGATGGCCATTTTAGCCATAGGGCTTTCTTGTACAAGAAATCCCTGCCAAGCGTTCACACTACCCTCTTGCGCAAGAGCTCCTGTGCAAGAGGGCTTACACCTGATAAAAAAGAGCGTAACTCTTGCGCAAGGAGCCCTCTCTTACCAGGCTGTACTGTAAATTTCCTTGCGCAAGAGTGGGCGGGCAGTGTGGACGCTCTGCAGATTCTTGCGCAAGAACAGCCGTACTTGCGCAAGAAGCCGCGAGCATAGACATAGCCTAATAGTCTACACTATGGAGTTATACTGGTAATGTCTTTTGCAGTTTAGCTTATTTAATTTGGGGAACTGCTACAAGCTATGCCAACAACAGCACAAAACTCCATCTCCTGATGGGGTTTGCTAGTATAGCTATACCAGCAAGCCCTTTCTAGTGCAGGATCCGCTTTAGGCAGAAAGTTTTCACATGGACACAACTGAACCACTCTCACCTCAGCACAGCATGGAGCCACTCAGGTTTGGCACAGCAGCCCCTCCATTGTGAGGCAGGGATGGGGGGCACCAGGCCAAGTTTCAGTGAGTAGCATTGTAACCTGACACACAAGGTCTGTTTGGGAGCCCAGGGAAAACTGCCGCTTTTACCCTAAGGAGGCTCTGTACGTGTCAATGCAGGCAACACTGGCCTTGGGATGTGTCTGCACTTGTCAGGATCCCCAGAAGGGCAGCCAGGACCAAGGATCAGCACAAGGACCAACCTGAGGCCAGGAGTAGCAGAGTAGCTCATGGTTGGGTTCCAGGCCAGGGTCAAAGCCTGAGTGAGGTTTCAGGGTCTGAATATGGAGACCAAGTCAAACCAGGAATTCATGCACAGGAACAGTCATAGCAACTACAAGAAATGCACACCGTTGCCTAGAAGCATCCTAAACTGCCCTTTGGGTTTATATAGGGCCGGGGACCAATCGGGAGCCATGAAGCTGCTGTCTGTCAAACCCTTGAGGTGGAGCTTCCCTGGTCTGTGTCCATAATGGGCTAGTTAGCCCCTGTTCCCTAACAAAGGTTAAAAAAAGTGATAGTGCAAGGTTGTGATTTACTTAACATGAGAGGGGAAGGTGTAATACTTTCCAACTGTTACCCAGCATTAACTTGTGTTGGGCTTCTTCCCATGAGACAGAGGACAATGAAAGACTATCACTAGTGCCAGCTATTATAGTCTCTCCTTCAGGTTACACAGGCATTAAGGCCACTGCTTTTTAACCCAAAAGTTCATGGCTCACATCCCAGTACATGTATTTCCCTCACTGACTGGAATAAAACTCATTACATTTAAGTGGCCAGTTTAGATTGCTAGGGACTATTAATATACAGGAATAGAGCTCTGAGTATTTCCAGGTGGATTACGAGGCACTTTGCTGCAGCATGGACTTTCTAGTTCTTATAGTCAACTTAGGCTAGTTTTTTATAAACTTACATCAGTATAACAACTGGAATGTGGAAAATATGCATTCCTGAGTGACACAGTAATAATGAACTTACTCTTGGGCTATGTCTACACTCGCGGCTTCTTGCGTGAGAAATATGCAAATGAGGCTAAGCGTGGAATATCGCCGAGCCTCATTTGCATACCTAATGAGCTGCCATTTTTGCAGAAGATGCTCTTGCACCAGAAGGAGCTGTCTACACTGCCCCTTCTTACGCAAGAAAACCCTCTTGTGCAATGCTGTTATTCCTGAAAATAATCAGCGTAGCAGCATTGCGCAAGAGGGGTTTTCTTGTGCAAGAAGAGGCAGTGTAGACAACTCCTTCTGGTGCAAGAACCTCTTCTGCAAAAATGGCGGCTCATTAGGTATGCAAATGAGGCTCGGTGATCTTCCACGCTTAGCCTTATTTGCATACTTCTGATGCAAGAAGCCGCCAGTGTAGACATAGCCTTGGTGTAGATAGCGCCAAGTAGAGGGAGAGCTTCTCCCATTGATATAGCTACCGCCTCTTGTGGAAGTGAATCAACTATGCCAGTGAGAGAAATTCTTTTGTTGGCATATTTGCATCTTTACTGAAGCACTGCAGCTGTGCCAATGCAGCGTTCTAAGTGAGGATATGCCTTTACAGATGTACTGCCGTAACTTGGCCCAGGATTTATTTAGGTGTAGTTTATTTATTTACCTCGCCAAATTCTAACTTGGATAGCTATATTAATAGAGTCTGAGTCCAGAAGTGACTCATCTAGCCTGACCACACAGGGCATAGAACTTCTCTTCCCATATAAATAATTCCTCTAATTGTAGCCATCTTTACTTTCTCTTCTACACTCTCATAGTGCTGCAGTTCCAATGTTAATCTGCTATCAATTTGCATGTATTAGTTGATGAACCAATTTCTACAAAGAATCTGTAAAGTGCTTTAGGATCTTTCTGGATTAAAGGCCCTATGTAAACATAAACCATTACAGGGTGTCCCAACTATAAGTCACCCCGGTATACATCCGTTCCACACTAAAGTCATTGACGCTTGTAGGAACTGATGAATTATAAGTCCTCCCATTCCCCACTCATAAGTCGCACCAAAAAAAACCCCCAATTTGCACAAATGGAAGTCAGCCACAGGGAAAAAAATTCCCCGCTTTAAGTTGTTTTGCTATAAGTCCAAATTTTTTGGAACATATCGTGGACTTATAGTGAGGACGGCCTGCATCTTTGTTTTAATAGGATTGACAGGAAGTTACCTAACAGTAAATCTCTTTCCAGTTCAGGGTTGCCTGTACTCATGTCCTCGTGAGCCTCTCATTGTTTCCACCATCCTGCTTGCCTTCCTCCACTCTTAGCTATAGAATGGATACTCCTTACTCTGACTAAACTGCAGCTGGCTTTGTACTTACATTGCTCTCCACTATCTCCATCTGTTGTGAAACTCAGCATTTACATTCCTTTAATTCTCATCAGAAGTAACTTTATTTTGTTTGGGTTTTTAATGCTCCATTCATTACTTGCCACTGTTCAACCCTAAATATCATATGATTAACTTGCTCTGCCTTCATCTCCCACTCAGCTCAAACTCCTTTTATGTTACCCCACAATATCTCTGTTCCTCTGTTGCTGGCCTCTAAGCACACACAACCACACCAGGATTTTAGAAGAGTTAGTGAAATTATTTCCAGGGGATCCCTCCACCCCAGCTGTAACTGACTTGGTTTAGATAACAAATAAAGCTTCCCAGGAGGGACAGACTTTTCACTCCCATCACCAGCCAGCTCCTCTGCTGCAGACGGAGTGAAAGCCAGCTGTTTGTGATGCGGTCCATGAATAGTTGCCAGCATTTGCAAGTTGCTGTCAACAGAGATTCTGCAAAAGGTAGCAGCTGGAGACCTCTAGAGTGTTGCTTTGCATGTAGCCAATTTTAGTTTTTTTCTCCCCTCCCCCCATCCCTCTGGTTATTTAACTAGCTGCCAACAATATTAATATAAATGCAGAAGCTGAAACATCCAGCAGCAAAATGACAAGAAAAGAGTACACATTCATTTTAAACTATGACAGCCCTAAAAGATGCCTCTATTTGCTTTTTTGCCCTCTGTTTCTTTACTTCCCTTTTTAACATCTAAGTCATTTTGTCCAGCCCTGGAACATGTTTTCTTCCTCCCTCATTTCTGCTGTGGTTACATTTGGGGCACTTGTAGGGCAAGTGGTATAACTTCTCCAGACTCCACTTCCAAAATTAGCTCTGCCAATCAGTGGCACCAACATGTGATGATTCACTTTTCTGTGCAGCTGTTCAAAATGTGATCAGATGGCCTCTCGGAGCTCCACTGGACTCCTTGATCTTGGCTCCCTTCATAGTGTGAATTCAAAATACTTGTTTTTTTTCTTGATAGAGGATGGGTAAGGTGGAAATAAATGATGACATTCCCTAAACACCCCACCTACTTGCAGCACCAAAGTGAGAAATCACTCTCCGTAAATTGTGCAAGTCTGTGACTCTTCTGTTCCTTTCTGGACTATGTAGTTAAACACACATTCACATTTAAACCATTATCACTGGACATCTGATCTAAGCCTCAATTAAATGAATGGGGCAGTTCACATATTCCTGTGCTGTTCTTCCAGGCTCTCCATAGACTCATTTCTGGATCATTAACATTTGGTTCATTCATATTTTTGAGGTTCTCTTCAAAAAACCATAAAAGCTAGAGACTTTTTCTTATTCTGGAGAATAAAACATCTGTGGGCTTAATTTCATCTCTTGTTTTTCATCCCCTTTCCTATCTTTTATATTCGCATCCACTATGCTGTTAAGGCTCTTGATCTCCTATGTTACACTACATTTGCCTCTTTCGATTTGCTGCCTCTTCTTTTCTCTTTGCCCTTTTTCTTCTATCCTGTATTCCACTACTCATCACACTAATCCCTTCCCCTTCCCCTTTTCTTAAGGGGGGCATCTCTATTCCCCTCTCCCCACCTGAGATTCACCCCTGTCATGACCATGAGGGTTAGCCAGCAGCCTGGGGACTAAGGGGTTAACAGTACCTCACCAGGTAGCAGTTAGCCAATAGAAGTGCAGATAGGGATTTCAAACTGAGACAAAGGAATTTTGGGGTTTTCCCTCCTTTGTTCCTGAGCAGTTTCTCTTCAGATACTGAGGGGGACAGACATCATGTTTCTCTCCAAGAAAAGACCCTTCACTATCTGTAAGTAGGGTAAAGTTTAGATAAATCCATTAGGTTTTATTGTTTTATGGTTTGGGGGATGGGAATCTGATGTCTGTGCATTTAAAAATGGGTTTTCCTCTCCTTTGTAACTAAGCTTTTGGCCCATGGGGGTTCCCCATGAGTATATTAATTGGTGACTTTTTCCATCTAGACATTATGCTTGTAACAGGAGTATTGTGATGATAATAAAAGTTCTTTCTCTTTTTTTTTTTTTTTTTATTAACCTGGTATTGGTTAATTTTTTTATGTCCTGCTTTTACTTTAGGGCTGAGATTTCCCAAGTGATCTCTTCCCTGGTTTTCTTACCATTACTTGGGTGGTGGCAGTGGATTTTTATCCCCAAAATCTAGGTTTTTAAGATTTTGGGGGGAAGCTTTCTACCAAAGCCTGGAAATATAAGGTTTTGGGGTACTTTTGTGGGGCCCCACTTCTGCACTCATCGTGCCAGAGTAGGGATTTAGCCTTGACAACCCCAAAGAAGGCTGCTACCAAAGAGAGGCAGGACCCCTCCTATTCTGACTCCCTGCTCCACAAGCCACTAACAGCAGATGTATCCCTGAGCTGTAGGAAGAAGCTAGCTGTGGGCAAGAAACTTGCTTTATGGCATACATCACTGGTTAATTCCCAGGGAACAACTCCAAAGCCATGAATCAGTCAGGATCCTCCATAATAAATGGAAGCTTACAGCCAGAGGCTCTCTGGGCCCTAAGGCTGGACAAAGGTGGCTATAGTGAGGGTAGCAGAGAAAGGAAGTAGCTAACAATAAAAGAAAAAAAAATCAGACAAACTTCTGGTGGTTTTTAGTGATGGGGAGAGCTGTGTTAGATTTCAGTGCATTTAGGATAAGAAAAAGTTAGGTAAACTTGGGCTTGGGTAAGTATTTGTAATTACAGGGTGGCGAGGGTTCCTAGATGTATAACTCATACCTATGATGTGTTAGGTCCATTAAAGACATGCTGGAGCTCTGGAATTCAGGCAAATGAAATTCAGTGAAAAAGGAGAAACAAGGCTATTAAGTGAAATATTACCTGAAATGAAATTCTGCTTCCTTCCTTGGTTTCACAGGTCACTAGAAATGTAATCTCTTCTTTTACTTGAAGAGAAGTATCACTGACACCTAAGGGAAGCTGAGAGGAAGGGATGGGTATGTCTGCGAGCTTTGCATTTCTCAAGTGTCAAAACAACTTTGTTTTCCATCAAACACCAACACACAAGATACTTAATTTCTGATACCCTGTGCCCACTATATACTGGGTTGAATCCATATCAGCATAAATCCACTGACATCTCATGTTTCACTGAGAAAGTAGTATATTTAAACAAAACCAATTCAACCAGCTTAATGGAAGTAGAATATAAACCAAGAAAGCTAGTGAAAATTGGTCCATTCTTAACTGCATAATCCAGTATAATTTAAAGATACAGATACTGGTTAGTACTTAGGTAGCTCATGTTACAAAAAGCTTTCTTTCTGTGTTTTTCTAAATCAAGTGAAAAGGTACCAGGAGCTGAAGTGAAGTCAGTGAGCCAAGTTCCCTTCTGGCATAATTCCAGCGCAGTTTGGGTTTATGCTGAATGTAGCAACTTGTTGGACAGTGTAAATATCTAATCTGAAATCACTTTGAAAATATAAAACTTTGAAATATAAAGTTAACATAACACACTTTATATTGATTAAAAATGGCAACGGGCAGGTCTCAAAATGTAACTGTAAACAGGAAAGCATTGTTGAGTGGGTTTGTCTCTATTTGGGTGCCACAGAAATGGCCTCTTGGCTTTATGCTATTTAATATTTTTGTCAATGACCTGGAAGAAAACAAAATAATCTCTAAAATATCTGCAGACAACAAAAATTGGGATAAATAATGAAGACAGGTCACTGATACAGAGCAATTTGGATCATTTGGTAAACTGAGTGCTATCAAACAATATGTATTTTAATATGACTATGTGTAAATAGATAGATCCAGGAACAAAGAATGCAGCCTTACTTATGAGATAAGATGCTATCCTGGAAAGCAGGGATTTTGAAAAAGATTTGGGGATCACATCAGATAATCAGCTAAACACAAGCGTCCAGTACAATTCTGTGGTCAAAAGGCCTAATGTGGTCCGTGGATTCATAAACAAGGGAATCTCAAGTAAGCAGCGACAGCGTACTTTACCTCTGTATTTGGCACTGGTGCAACCACTGCTGTAATGCTGTGCCCAGTTCTGGTGCCCACAATTTAAGAAAGATGTTGATAAATCGGAGAAGGCTCCAAAAAGAGCCACAAGAATGATTAAAAGATTAAAAACCTGCCTTCTAGTGATTGAGCTCCTTGATTCTATCTATTCATCTTAACAAAGAGAAGGTTCAGGGGTGACTTGATTACAGTGTCTAAGTACCTATGTGGGGAATAAATATTTAATAGGTGTTTCAATGTAACAGAGAAAGGTGTAACCTGATCCAGTGGCTGGAAACTGCAGCTCGACTAATTCAGATAACATTTTTTAAATCAAGAGTGGATTTTTTTCTAAAAGATAAGATGTAGGAATTATTTTGGGAAAGTTCTCTGGCCCGTGTCAAACAGGAAATCAGACAAGGTGATCACAACAGTCCCTTCTGGCCTTGGACTCAATGAACTGATGTGTAGTCTCAGCCTGCCTCTCTGTAACTGGAGCCTAAATATCAAGGACCCTTATTTAATAAATTACTTTAACGCCTGCCTGAAGTTAGGTACATTTTCTGAACAGGGGCCATAATATTGTATTTCTCTCAGGCCTTCACAAAGCAAATTCTTCCTTCCTAGGGTGACAGGAAAACTCAAGTGATTTCTGCATATAGATACTAGGGAGCTGTAAGTGATGGAAAATAACTGGATCTTCTTCATGCTCCACACTGAGAAACACAAAAAAGGTATATAAAAGGTAGGAGATTATTCTACAAGCCCCACCTCCTCCATCTATTCAGATCTTGAACACTATCTACATCTTTTGTCTGTAAGAGATCTTCCAGAAAAGCTTATTTCGAAACAGAGTGTCCGCACACAAAAAGCGCAATGAAATAGTGATGTGCTATTTCGAAAGATAGTGTCCACACTGATTGGATGCGATCTCACATTTAAGGCCACCTGGAACCAGTTCAGGCAAGGCATCTGGTCAGAAGTTGCTTCCGGGTGCTGCTGCCTGAGGCTGACACATATACTTAAAGGGACTCCCTGGACAGCCGTTTCTTAGGTTCTTCCGCTTGCTTGCTTACCTCTTTGAGGGACAGCAAACCATTTCCTCTGTGTGCTCCGGTTGTCCTACTTCAGAACACCAGAGCACTCGCTGGCATGGAGTCGGAGCTGCCTCTGGGCATGCGATGGCCCCACACTGCCATACTGCAATTTCTGCAGGCTGCCGTCAGGATCCTGCATGAGCTCAACTCTGAGCTCATATTTGAGAACTTCTGCATGTGTGCGGGAGCAAGGCCCTTGCAACTTCTCCCCACGTGGAGAGATGCTTTTGGAGCCTGGACACCAGTTCCGACCGGTGGGAACAGCTGGTGATGGAGTGGTGGGACAACCAGCAGTGGCTCCACAACTTCTGAATGAGGAAGGAGACATTCATGGAGCTGTGTGCCTGGCTCACCCCTGCCCTCTGATGATGAGACACCCAGATGCGACCCACCATCTCCCTGAAGAAGCGGGTTGCCGTCACCATCTGGAACCTCGCGCAACGCCAGACAGTTACCAGTCCACGGGCAACCAGTTCAGCGTGGGAAAGTCCACCATTGGGGCCCTTCTCATGGAGGTAAGGCACTCTCAGGCTGCAGTCCCTGGAGGTGGGGGGGAGTACTGGAAAGGGGGACCCTAGAGAAAGGGGGATTTGGGGGTGGCCTGGCGGTGGAGGGGAGCCCCGTCCACGGGGGGTTCTGCAGTCCCACCCTCACACAGCCCTGCAGGGTGTGGGATGGCTGCTGGGGTGTTTGTGGGCAGGGAGGAAGGGGGGGCTCGGGGACCTCCAAAGGGCTCAGGCACCCCCTTTTTATTCTGTTTTGTTTGCTTGTCTCCTCCTGCAGGTGGTGCGGGCCATAAACACCGTTCTGCTGCACAGGGCTATCCGCCTGGGAGACCTGGACCCCATTGTGGCTGGATTTGCCACCCTGGGCTTCCCCAACTGCGGGGGGAGGTGCGGGGCTATAGATGGAACCCACATCCCCATCCATGCCCCGACCACAGGGCTGTGGAGTATGTAAATCAAAGGGATACTTTTTGATGGTCCTGCAGACCCTGGTCGACCACTGGGACAGTTCTCAGATATTTTTGTCAGCTGGTCGGGGAAGGCGCACAGCGCCCACGTCTTCCACAACTCCAGCCTCAACCAGAACCTGGAGTGTCAAGGCTGTTCCCCACTCTGGCATGACAAATGCAGAAGTGGGGGGCCTGCAAGAGCACTTCAAAACCTTGTCTCTTCAGGCTCTGGTACAAAAATTTCCCCCCAAAATCCTGCTACCCAGGCTTGGGGAATCCGCTGCCAACATCAAGTGCTTTTGAACCCACAAACGGGGTGGACATTTGAAACCAACCTCAGGGACACCCCAAGCTCTTTTTTCCCACAACAGCTTGAAAAAGAGAAAAACAAGCTGCAGCCTGTGGTAGCTGACCCCTCAGTCAGGCATGCAGATACACACAGACAGAGCCTCCAGGACACAAAAATAACCAGTACCGGTTAATTAGAAAAAAGGAAACAATCATTTATTATCAAAACAAAACTTCAGTTGCAAGCATGGTGAATTGGCTAGATGTGTGCGGCACTCCTCAGTCTGTGTGTGTGTGCGTGCGTATGCCCTTGTCCACAGCCTCCTTCCAACAGTGGCTGGTGGTGGGAGGGTGTCCCCTCCCATCTCCCCGTCCTCCAGGGGTCAGAAGTGCATGGACTGCAGCCCGATGGCCAGGCCGAGAAGACTGAGTGATGATTGCACCACATCCCCTCAGAGCCCACCACCTCCACCCTGTATATGTGAAAAACTAGCTGGCCTCAGAGGATGCCTGAGAGACATCCAGGCCCTGGAGTACCCCCTCCAGGGTGATGGTGCTTGCCGTTTCCGCCTCCTCCTCCTGGGCTGGGACCCCTAGGCAGGCAACAACAGGCGTTTCCAGCCCCGAGTCCACCACCAGGGGTGGGGAAAGGGCTGCACCATTCCCCAGGATGTGGTGCAGATCATTATAATAGGTGCAGGAGTGGGGTCCTGCTTCGGAGCGTGAGCTGCACTCACTCACCCTGGCATAGGCCTGCCAGAGCTCTTTGACCTTGCTCTGGACCTGCTCCAAAGTCCTGGTGTGGCCCCTCGTGGCCAGGGTCTCGGCCATCCAGCTGTAGATATTTGCGTTGCACTATCTGGAGCGGAGATCCTGAAGATTCTCCTCGTCACCCCATACTTCCAGGGGGGCCAGGATCTTTTCCCCAGACCAGGACAGTGCACACTTTTTCTGGCCCATGGCAAGCTCCTAGGAGCCCTATGCATGCTCCCTGGGAGGGCCAGTGGGCTCTTGGGGGGCTTGTGGCTGGGACATTGGTGTCCAGACATCAGGCACTGGCAACCACGCGGTGTCTGGAAGCTCTCTGGGCTTGCTTTCTGCCACAAGCCCTGTCTCTGGTGTCTGCAGCATTAAGAGCTGCCAGGAGACAGTAACTATAGAGTTGTGATGAGTGTGGATAGAGTGTCCAGCAGGGCACCTAGTTTATTTCCTGGAGGCCTTTTTTTTTTTTTTTTTTTCAAAATAACTCCTTCTTCCATGTCCATACATACCTTTTTCTGAAAAAGCTTTTTTGGAAAAAGGCTTATTCCTCGTAGAATGAGGTTTACCATTGTCGGAAAAAGCCGTCCATTATTTTGACTTTCTGTGAAAATAACACAATTGCAGTGCGGACACTCGTATTGTCTTTCCAGAATAATGGACGTTATTCTGGAAAAACGTTGCAGTGTAGACATACCCTAAGGGAACATAGTGCTCATCAAGGGCCTAATGTTATTGCATGTAAGTAAGGGATAGATCTCACTAACTTCAGTGAAAACAGTTTGGTCAAAGCTACATTCTTGAGAATCTCATCTACAGCTATCCTGTGCAGGTAGGGTTCTTTGTAGCAAGTGTTTTCAATCTGCCATGACTGAACTCCTTTCTGTGTCCTGCTACTGGTTCAGGCACAAGCAGGAACTGCTCAACCTACAGTGCTGGATAAGGCTTGTCTGCCCCAGGGCTGGCCTTACCATGAGGTGAACTGAGGCGGCCACCTCAGGTATCAGACTGTGCGGGAGCACCACTAGGACCCAGAGTGTAGAAAATTGTGTCTGCTGCTAGTGCAGTGAGGGGACATGGGGGTGTCATTTGAATTCCCCGCCTCAGGTGCCAAAATGTTGTGGGCTGGCCCTAGTCTGCCCTCCCTCACCCCACCCCCCGAACAGACAGAAATGAAGAACTTGCAGAGCTGGAAGTGGCTCAGTTAAATGCATTGGCAGGCTACCACCACCTCCATGCTGGGATCTGGGAGGGAGAGACATGCTAATCCAGAAAACACTGAGAACCAATTTGTGAAGAGTGTTAAGGTAGTGAGGTGCTAAGCATTCAGATATGATTGGCTGTAGCAACTGTTTGCCATTTGGTCCATTCCTATGCAACCATGAAGGCTTGGCAGCCTGAGAGCACGTCTAGATGACAGGATTTTTTTCAGAAAAACAGCCATTTTTCCAAAAAAACTTCAACTACGTCCACAGTGCAATCACGTTCTTTCGAAAGACAATCAAAAGAACGCAGGGGTTTTTCTGACATTGGTAAACCTCATTCTGCGAGGAAGAATGTCTTTTCTGAAAGAGCTCTTTTGGAAAAAGGTGTGTGTGGACGCAGGAGAAGAAATTTTTTTTGAAAGAAGAGGCCTCCAGGAAAAAGCACAGGTGCTCTGGTGGCCATTCCGCCCATAGTAATCACAGCTTACATGCGAGAGAGCGTCCAATGAGTATAGACACTCTCTTTCAAAAAATCAGATCACTTTTTCAATGCACTTTTGAAGTGTGGACGCGCTCTTTTGGAATAAGTTTTTTTGGAAGATTTCTTCCAAAAAGGCTTCTTTTGAAAGAAGCTTGCAGTCTAGATGTATCCTGAGAGTCCAACATCAGAACAGACTTAATGAGCCCATGTAATGGGGCTGCCTCTGGGCCACCTCCACTCTTTGGCTGATGAAATTTGATCCTAGTTGTTAAAAGCCACTCAAAGAACTGCATTTGCTGGAATGTCTTGTGGCATCCTTGAGACATGTCCAAAAAGCATAAGGCTCTGCCTATGCACAAACAACCATAAACGTCTGCATTACAGATGAAGTCATTCCATTTAATACAAAAAGTCAGTGTTGTATATAGGACATAGAAAGCCTCCAGCTTTGTCCAGTTTGTGCAGCATAGTTTCCATGTTTCACTACTGTACAACAAACAGTATGGGAAGTTACAGCTCAAATCAATCCTGAACTTGATTGTCCTACTAAGATGTTGTTGATTCCATATGTGTTGTAAATGGCCCATGGCAGATGCTGCGATCTCAATCCAATGGAGAACCTCCGTGTAAGAATTAGAGGAGTTGGTAAGGATAAAACCCAGAGAGCAGAAGCTGGAAACTGATTTGATGGTTTCTTTGTTCAAAGATATTAGACTTATGGGTGGACCTGGTCCTAGATTTTTCAGTTTTGTCTTTACCAATGAAACATGGAAACCAATCTTAGGTAACTCTCCTCCCTATGCTGGAGTGACTCTCAAAACCATTGGGGTCTAAAAGAACATCATCAGCATAGTCAAGATCTGTGAGCAAGAGATCCACAATTGCAACACCTATGGACCTCACAGAATGCTGTATTATGAAATCCATTGCCCAGAAAAAGAGTGCAGAGGCCAGAATGCAACCCTGCCTAACACCAGATAAAACAACAAATGGTCTGGTAGCATTTTATAGACTAACAAAATATGTAGATTGTATCATGAGCTTTCATGGGCACAGCCCACTTCTTCAGATTACCGGAGCTTTGAGTTTAGGATACTGATTTAAAAGGTGCTGACACCTGGTTCCCCAGAGGAAAACTGGCAGTGATTCCATTATGCAGCTCTCTAATCAAGTCCAACAGAGTGGCAGGGACCCCTATGCCCTTTAAGGCCTTCCCATAACATAACACAGTTTACTGAATCAAATGCAGCCTTGAGATCAACATACACTATGTGCAGGGGCTTCCTAAACTTGCATTGTATCTCTGACAACAAGCAAAGAGCCAAAATGGCATCTAATATGGACCTATTCCTTGTAAAGCCTGACTCTTGGGCTGCGTCTAGACTACACCTCTCTGTCGACAGAGAGATGTAGATTAGGCACATCGAAATTGCTAATGAGGCAGGGATTTAAATATCCCACGCTTCATTAGCATAAACATGTCTGCCGCTTTTTTTTGAAACGGAGCTTTTTTGGAAAAAATGGCAGTCTAGACATGGATCTGTTGAAAATAAACCCTTTTTCGACAGATCCTGTAAACCTAATTTTTTGAGAAATACAGGTGGTATGACCTGCCAGAGTCAGTACATCTACCTCTTCTCGCAGGGCTGTGCAGCTCTTTGTTTAGAGTCAGAGAATATGTCCTTTCTTACAGGGCTGTACAGCCCAATGGCCAGAGTCATACATCTGCCTCCTTCTTCTAGGGCTGTATGTCTCACTGGCCAGAGTCAATACATCTGACCCTTCTCTTAGGGCTATACAGCTCACTGGCTAGAGTCACTAAATCCACCATTACTCACACAGCTGTGTGGCCCAATAGCCAGAGTCAATATATCTGCCCCTTCTCACAGGGCTAAACAGCTCAATGGCTAGAGTCAGAAAATGGGGAGGATTGTGTCCCACAGCAGGATGTTCTGTGCCCTCCCCTTCCAAAGGACCCCAGCCTTTGGACCATGACTCTGGAATTCTCTCCCTGGGACATTTGCCTGGCACCAACGTTGTCACTTTTTCAGCACCAGGCCAAGGCCACCCTTTTTACCTGTGCTTTTACTGGTATTTAGTTGTGTGTGTGTGTCCCTCCTCTTGAGGTGTTTTAGCAGGTTTTATGCCCTCCCCCGCCCCCCGGGGTCCTGCATTTTACTTTATATATATATATATATATATATATATATATATGTATTGTGCTTAAAAAAATTTTAATCCGCCTTGAATATTTTAAATAGAGAGGTGAGGTAAAAATATTTTAAATAAACAAATAAATAAATGATTGTGTCCAGCTCTATGGTGGAGATGCTCAAAGAGAGACTTGACTTACACATGGCTGAGAGCCAGGACTCAGGTACAGCACAGTGTAGATGTGCTCGGCCTCGCTTCACACAGAGAGCGAGGTGTCTAGAGCAAAAGTAACAAGTCACATAAAGTACCACCGTGAAGAATGCAATACTGATAGATCAGCATTGTTAATGCCACAAGAGATGGCTGGGTAGGCCATGTGACTCAAAAGCCATAGGTTGTGCAACGTTGCCCTAGAGCAGTGGTTTGCAACCGCCAGGCTGTGGCCTGCAACTAGGCCACAGCCCTCTGACTACCAGGCCACGGAAGCTCTGGGGGCCGGGACTGTGGAACACTGCTCCCACCACAGCTGCTGGGAGAGGTGTGTCCTGCCCGCCTCTCAGCCAACCAGCACTGGGCAGGGGCCGGGTCTCCTCCTGGACACAGAAGAGCACTTTGCTGTGTGGCAGGAGGGCCATGTGAAGCCCGGCATGGCAGCCTTAGAGCAGCTGCAACCTGGGCGGCAGTGCTCAACTGGCAGCTGGGAGGCAGCACAGGGCCAAATGAGGGGGGCACAGCAGGCACTGGGGGCTCTGGGAGCGGGGCTAGTGTTGGGGAACTCTAGGGGTAGGGGGCTCTAAGAGGTGGGGAGCTGACACTGGGGCACTGGGGCATTTGGGGTTGGGAGCTGGCTCTTGGGGGCTGGGCTAGTAGTGGGGAGGGGAATGGGGACAGGGCTGGCACTGGGGGGCTCTGGGGATGGGGCTAATATTGGGAACTGGGGGCAGGCACTGGGGAGGACTCTGGGAGGGTTGGATGCAGTGGGGGTCTGGAAATAGGAGGCTGGCAGTGAGGGGTGTGGTGGGGGGGCTCTAAGGGACAGGGGCTAGCACTGAGGTGTTTGGGACGGGGGCTTGCACTGCGGGGCTCAGAGGGCAGGAGGCTGGCACTGCACGAGTTGAGTGCAAGGGACTCTGGGGTGAGTGGCTGGCGCTAGGGGGTAGTGGATGGATGGGTAGTCCTAGGGGTTAGGGCTGGCACTGGGGGGCTTTGAGGGATGGGGCTTTTGAATATGTAAATATGCAAATAAAAGGTTACCGGTCCACCAAAAGTTTGTGAATGGGTTTGCCAGTCCCCAGTATAAAAAAGGTTGGAAACCACTGTTTTAGACAGCAGAGGCAATGGTTGAGCTCATTATTTTCTGCCTGACCATCATCTAGATGTTATCTTGTATTAAACAGAATACCTTTGAACAAAAAATCCAATAATTATTGGCTATTATTTCTAATTATTCAAAACAATCTATGTCAGAAAAATTTTGACCGGACCACCATATCTGAGCATGTCAAGTGTGCCTATGGATCAACTTTATTGGAATTCTTTGGAAAGAATTAAAGGAATATTATTTCTAGAGAATGGAAATGTATTTGGTATTGCAATTGCCTCTGAGCTAAGGACAAGTGTTGTTGAGGTTGGTGGTCTCCAGCTCTCTGAAGCTACTGAATTCAAATATAAAACTACATGCTGATAATTGCTGCTACAAAGGGACTTTCTGTGTGAGCTGCTGAGGAACTGCTTTTACCACCTCCTTTGCGCTGATTTTTGTTGTAATTCTGAGAAAACCTTGATTTTTACACAGTGAAGAGGCAAGGCTATAATTTGGAAACTTTGCAAGGATGAATTATAAGTCCAAAACAATTTATTGCTAGCTAAAATAAAATACAGCTGCAAGAGCTTGAAAATTTCCCTGGTGGGTAAACTATAAGACTAAAGAGCACAAATAAATAAGAAAGGAACTTTAAACCAAGAAAGTGAGTAATACAAAGGAGCACTGCTTGATATTTTATTGCACAAGGAATTTTCTTCATCAGAAATATCCTCTTCTTGAAAACAAAGCTTTTTGTCAAAGATTGTTGACATGCTGTGAGTTTTAATCACCATTTCATAGCTAACATTATCAAAATTAAAGATTTCTCATTTCCCATAAGATGCATTTTCTTACTGAATATGCTATTTTTGGAAGACTGAACACTTCAGAAACAGCTTTCACAGAAAAAAGAGGCTATCTGAAACCGTGCAAAATGGAAACAGCTTGGCCATCTTGCAAATTTAATTCCCCGTTCTTCCATCAATTCCAGCACAAATGTGAGTTCTTAAACCAGTGGTGTGCAGAAGGTAATTTGGCTGTGACTCATGGAATCCTCTAATAAAATTCTGCCACCAGGATTAGAAATCCAGCATCTGTCCTACATTGGGGCTATCTGCAAGAGACACTTAGGGCATGTGAACTTCCCAGCCTACATAGACCGACTCAT
The DNA here is from genome assembly GCA_019425775.1 of Rafetus swinhoei. Taxonomy (NCBI): domain Eukaryota; kingdom Metazoa; phylum Chordata; order Testudines; family Trionychidae; genus Rafetus; species Rafetus swinhoei. The sequence continues at coordinate 39,984,731 of CM033439.1, read as the reverse complement.
GACAGAGAGACTCAAGCTAAAGTACCACAAATAACAATGTAGACATTCAAACTAGAACAGAAGCTCAGGGTCTGAAGCCCACCCAACTCCCTAAACCTGGGCTAGACCATCCACACTGTTATCGTTAGCATTCTAATTTGAGCCCTGCTAGCACTATCTTGTGTCCCACCAGCACTAGTCTGTCTGCCTGGGCTCACCTGTTCTTTAAAGGAGTCATGTCAGAACAGGGTTGGCTGACTCTAAGCCCCTCTCCCCATTCCTTAAGTGTGTCCAGATAACCCGTCTACACAAAGTGACAGCTTTGGTAACAATATTTGAGTGACTAACTTCAGATAACTTAGGCCTGACATCAGAGGTGATGGTTCAGTGGGAGTGATGGGTGCTCACCACCCTTGAAAAATCAGCTCTCAAGTTTGCCATGCAAAAAATGGAGGGATCAAAATGTAGTGAGTATTTAAAGATTTAGGTTCATGCTTCCTGATCACTAGCTTCAGAGAAGGAAGGGAAGAATACGCAAAATTTTGCAACCCGAACCTCCAACAGGAGTGATGCTTTAAGCAAGGACTGAATGGGGACTTAATTGGGACTATTGCAAACTAATTACAAGCTGCACTATTTGACCTTCTGCTTGTCAGTTGATGCTATGAGATGAAACAGACTGGTAGTACCTGCTCAGCAATGTGGTAAAATGATTAAATGTGTGTGTGACTGTGAAACTTTGTTCAAAGGTGTTTCCTCTTCTAGGCAAGAACTGTAACCTGGTGGTGTGAGGGAATGAACACAGATGCAAATAGGAAAGGGCAAGGGATAGTGTGTAGAGGTAGAGAGGTGTGGGGTGAATATGAAGAGGATGCCTGTGGGGATTGTGGTATGGTGAGGGTGGGGCAATCTGCAAGGACTGTGTATGTGGGGAAGGCAAGGGGTAGTGTGAGTGTATCTTCAGAGATAGTGGTTGGAGATGGCAGGTATACATGAGAGAGAGGTGCTCAAAGTACAGAATGAGCATAAAGGAGCAACTGCACAATCAAAATGACAGAAGGATTGAGAGGGAAGCACTTTCTAGTCTAGGGTCTGAAATAATGAAGGAGAATGTCACCGTTTCCAGGTTCTGTGCCTTTGACTCCCACTGTTGGTCTCTCTCAAGGGCACCCACTTAACTGGTTTAGACTTCCAGCCATCACCTCTCTCAGGCAGTGAGGGTCGCAGTGCATCTGCACTTCATTGTGATTTCCCCAGCAAGTCTGAACAAGGGCCAGGGATACAGCCGTTACCAACCAGCCTTCACAAAGCAAATACATTTTTGCTTAGGGTAAAAGCATTACAGAGAAATATAAAAAACAGCAAATGTTGCTATCCCCACAGTAAAAGCTTACCAGAGGCCACACATCCGCCTTATGGGGCCTGTGGCAGGGTGTCTAGTCCTGCGCAGTCAGGCCCAGAGGCCGAGTCTCTTGCACACAGGCCCAGAGGCTGAGTCTCTCGCACACAGGCCCAGTCTTTCAGGATCTGCTCCTGGTCCGGAATCTGGGAAGAGGGGGTAGGGGGGCCTGGGCCCTCCCTCTCCACCGGGCCCCAGCCCAGGGCCCTATCAGTGGTGGGTGGTTGGTTCCCACCACTGGCTCGGTGGGGAGTTCTCCCTGAAACGTGCCGAGCCCGCTGGGCATGTTCCTGCTCCCCGCCCTGGGCTGCTTCCTACCCCATCTCCTTGGCTGGTGTAGATTTCACCTGTATATGCAGGTCTGGCTACGGCAGCAGCGTCTGCTGCAACAGTGGTGTTGGGTTTGGGGTTGGCCATTAGCATGGTGGTAGTTGGTGCGGTGACGGCGGTTAGGGTATCTGCAAGCCGTGGGTGCCGGGGCGGCAGCGACCGGTATGGTGTCTGTAGCTGTGGCGTTGGCTGGGCCTGCGGCTCTGGCTCAGGTGGCAGTGGCAGCTGCTCCTGTGCTCGGACAGGAGCTCCTTCACCTCCGGAGGTCTGCCCCGACTGAGCTGTCTCCCTGGCCCACAGTTGGAGCATGCTCAGCACTGCTGCGGGGCGGGACCTTCCCAGCCTAGCAGGCCAGTTTGCTCTCCCCTTGGTTAGTGTGGGGTTGGATTGTCCCGTCACAGGGCCCCACAAAACGCAAGTCTTCCCAACTCTTCTGCAAATGCTGGGCCTCCCCACTCCTTGGACAGAAGGACTTTTCCTTGCCCAGAAGGACTTTTCCTTGCCCATAACAAAGCCAATATTAGTAATGTTGGCTGTCTGGCGTCCTACAGGAAACCACTGACTTATTTCTGCACAGAGTATCAGCAACCAAGTTTGATTTTAGTGTGACATGAATTACTTCTGTACCATAATTTTAGCATATGAGGCTCCATCTCAGAAACTTGGCATTAGACCCTTTTAATTCATGCAGCCAGGTAAACGGTCAATATACACAGTTAAATGTCATCAAAGGGTCCATGCCATGGCTAAACTTTCTGTTTCAATGGCAGCATAGTTTTTCTCTCCAGAAAGCTCAAGCACACTATGGAGAGTGTCTCTCCCTTTTTCATCATTTTGTATTAGCAACAGCAGGACTCTACTCGGCCCAAGGACATGCGCTCAAGCTACTGCTCTGCTGTTAGTTTGCAGCCCAGGATCAGAATCATGGGCTGCTGTTCTCTGCTTTTGGCTCCAATAATCACACAAATGGCCTGGGGCCACGATTCTAAGTAATTCCCCAGACAAGTCATTGGGAGTGCACTCAAACATCCTTAGGACCTGGATAGCAGTGGCACCAGTTGGTGAGGCTGTGAACCAATTCCCCTCCATAAAGATGGAGCAGTGGCTGGGTCAAATGGCAGAGTGTGGCACCAGGTGCATGGGTTTGCAACTCGATTCAAATTTGGCTGACCTGCCCCTCCCGCCAGATGGAGAGGTGCAGGCCAAATGGGGTTGCAACCTGCACACGAGGAGTCTAGTCTGTTCCTGTATGGCAAAGTGGAAAGGAATCTGCCAAACCTCCCTTTCTGGGGGCTTTGGCTCATGCACTGAGCTGGTAAGAAATAGGAGTGGCTCCCCGGCTGAAGGAGACTTGGGTTGGGGGGGTCAAATGGGGACAGGAAGGAGTCCCTGCCTGGGATGTGGCCACAAACCAGAATTTGCCTCCCAAGAATATCTGAATTGGTGCCACTGCCTAATTATCACCTCATTTCAAAGAGATTTGAGCCACTGGGATTTGGGAAAAAGGGTCCCAGTATTCCCTGAGAAGTCATGAGTCTCAGGGATGATTCTTAGAGACCCATCACTTATGGACAAGCCAGAGTTAATTAAACCCTAATGTCTCTCCATCCCTGGGCTTTTTCCTGTCTACCTCCAGCAGGAAAGAATGTTTCATTGATTCCCCTTTTGGGAGTGAAATGGTCAGGTTATAGATTGGACTATCTGGTCCTGTTGTTGGTGGTGTCACTGCCACCTCAGCCTACTGCTGGTTACCAGTAGACCCTAATCTCTCCGACACCAGACAGAGATAACCATTGTTTCAATAAAAGCATTTCTTTTTTGGGGGCCCTAGCTAGGGTTTGTTTCTGCCACAGGTCTGGATTTAGCAAATTCTTCTTCCTGGGGAGGTTCTGTGGTGGGGTTGGCTTTGCACCACTCTCCCATGAATTCTAGCTATCTGGATATTGGTCAGCCCATTTCCCAGCTAAGGTTAACTCTTGAGATGTGTCTACACAGCACCCTACACTCAAAATAAGATATGCAATTTGCAGTACGCAAATTGCGTATCTTATTTCAAATCTATTTCAAAATAGTTATTTTGAAATTTGGCATGTCTACACAACACCAAATTTTGAAATAACATGCTATTTCAAGACATCCCTTAACCCTCATGGAACGAGGGTCACCAGGATGCTGAAATAGCACACCCATTATTTCAAAAAATATTTCAAAATAGGTGGCTTCAAAATAGGTATCCCAAAATAGCCATGCAATGTACAAGTTCCCTTGCACTTTAGCTTGGAGGGAGGGGGCAAAGCTTATAGAATTGTTCTAAACCCATTACATGGGTGGATCACAAATTACTACTTGTCATCCTCTTCCCTGCTACCCCCATGGAGCTGGCTGTAATTTTTCCCTCACCTGCCAGACTCTGCTGTTGGGCTGAAATCCTAGACCATCATTCCTTTTCTGGTCCTCAGACTATAGGGTTGTCCTTTTCCACATCTCAGTGCTAAGCTGCCTATAGCTGCATATTTCAACCTGATGAACAGCTGAAAAAAGTTATAACTCATCTTTCTCAATCTCCCTTTTTTGGCCATTCCTTTCCTGAAAAGACTGAGGGTATGTCTACACTGCGGGGGTTTTCCGGGATACCAGAGGTATCCCGGAAAAACTCCGCCACATCCAAGGAATGTGTTTGCTCTTCCACTTTTTTTGCGGAAGAGCAAACATGCTCTTTAGGGGAATCCTGTATATCTCTTCTACGAGGGATGAGGGCTCCTCTGAAAGAGGAGGCTTTTCCGCCATTTGGCCCCGTCTAGACTAGGCCAAATAGTGGGAAAGCCTCTTCCTGATCTAGCCTGAGACTTTTCTCTGGGTTTTTCTCTTCTACAGTACCTGCTCTTGACATCTTCCTGGCAATTCTCCACTGTCATCGATCACATACACTGCCACCAGAAGGAGAGGGAGAAGAAAATTTCCTTATGCTATTGAGACTCATAAGAAACTTTTAATCAGAAAAGGGATGAAGAAAACTTTGCCTGAGCCTGAGAGGAAGAGATAGCATCTTGCTTTGTAGCAACTTTCTAATGCAGTGGTTTTCAAACTTTTTTCTCACAACCCATTTGAAGAAAATTGTTGATGCCCATGACCCAACATAATTCGCTTTGGGGTGTGGCTGAGGAGGAGAGCTTTGGGCTGTTGGATGGAACTCGGGCTTTGTGTGGTGGGGAGTGTTAGGGCTGGGGCAGGAGCAGCTCCCAGTCAGTGGTGCAGTAGGGGTGCTAAGGCAGGCTTCCTGCCTCTCCTGGCACCGCAGACCATGCTGCGCCCCAGAAGCAGCCAGCAGCGGGTTCCCAGCCAATGGGAGTGAGGAGCTAGTGCTCAGGGCAGGGGCAGTGTGCAGAGCCCTATGCGCTCTTCCCTCCTTCCCCTCCTCTCTAGGAGCCGGGCCTGTTGCTGGCCGCTTCTGAGGCACAATGCAGTCTGCAGGGCCAGGATGGGCAGGAAGCCTGTCTTAGCACTCACACTGATCACCCTGCAGCATCGAGACCCAGTGCCTGACATTCCACGACCCAGTACTGGACCACGACCCCTAGTTTGAAAACCACTATACTAATGGATCAGGAATGGACCCCAGGAATAGAGCCCCAGAGAGAGAGAAAAGTTGTCCTGGTCAGAAGCTGAAGAAAAAAGTTAATGATACTCATCCTCTGATTTCCAAATTAAAATCCAAAACAGCTGGCAGGTTGAGATGACAAATGCAAACTGTTTAGCCACATTAAATAATCTGTTTAATATTTCTCACCTCCTAGTGTACTATACCATTTTCATATCACAATAGTAATTTTATACTTGATACTATAGTAGTTTCCACCAGGAGGGTGAAATTCTTATTGCAAGTTAGTCATAATGTGTCTTCTGAATTCCAGTTGAAGTCAGTTTGTGAATATATCACAAACCCAGACTATAACTATAAAAATCCTGTTTTTGTTGCACTAGCATATAAGAAGGAAGAACCTTTGGATTTTTAATAGATACAGTAATTAAATGTTTTCCAACTTGTTCCAGAAATAAGCTGATAAAAGTGGTGTTCTGATAATTACCAAATTTTGGGACAGATTCTTCATCTTTCACACACACATTCCCATTTGATTTGTGTTCCATAGCACTGCTGGATGAGACCCTTCATACACAAAAAACTTAAATCCTGTAGTATTACAATAAAAACAGAAAGCATTTCAGAAATATTAAAATTGCATCATATCTAGAATTAGTATTTATATTCATATGAATGTTAATGTCTTTAACTAACATTAGAAAAGTATCTTACTACTTTCCCTATTGTGTTGAGATCACACCTATGAATTAAAAGCTAGTAACACAGGTCATTACATTAAACTATATGTTGATAAAGGTAGGTGTTGTTAACAAGAAGTATGGATAATCCCCATAAGAAACAGTTTCATGTCAATTTGTCACTTCTTAAATGCAGTTGGCAGTAACAATTTTCTCTCTTTTCTCTATCAGAAATCCATATGTATAAAAGAGTCCAGCATTCAACATTTGGCAGGTGAACTTTTATAAGATGAACATATTAATTAGGGATCAGAATCACTAATTACAGTTTATGTCCTTAAGTTTCTGCATCAGTGTTTTTTTTAAAAGATTTTCTTCTCCAGGCTTTTCACTGCTGTGTAAATATTTTTTCATTTTTTGTTTGACCATGTTTCTATCCTTTCCTTTATATGTGGTCAATTTTTTTTTACAGTAAACTGATAGCCAGGGTACGTCTACACAGAAGGGCTAAAGACGAAATAAGCAATGCAACTTGAGCTATGTCAATTGCGTAGCTTAAGTTGAAATAGATTCTTTCGGCTTTTGGCGCTGTCTACACAGCAGGAAGTCCAGAAAGAGCACTCTTCCTCTTCCCTCCTCATAAAATGAGGGTTACAAGAGTCAGAGTAAGAAGTCCTCCAGCTTGACATTATTTTGACATTATGTCAAAATAACTGCTTGTGTGTAGACGTGGACTATGTTATTCTGAAATAACACTGCTGTGTAGATGTACCCCCAGTTTCAGCAGTCACAAAATAAAATATTGATTTAAAATTCTTGTTTCGAACAATATCTGAGATGGATAACAACAGTCTGGGCCTACTTACTGGTATATTCCTAGAATTAATATTTTTTTTTTGCCTTCATGCTGATCTGAAGACATCATAAAATAAATGAGAAAAGAGTGAAGAAAATATCAGCAGAATCTGGCTAATAGGAACTAGAAAGGATACTCAAAATATGTTACAGGATGATATGACTCACAGCCTCTGATGATAATCAATACACTTATCAAGACTTACTTGAAACAGTTATCTAGCAGAACACGAGCAGTTTGAAAGGAAAAGTGAATACGAAAATGAGCAGAAGTTCCCCTAATATTGGTGATAGTTTGTATAGTTTTGGCACAATGCCCTTGAGAGCGTCACATGTGGGGAAAGCAGAACTTTAAAGTATAAATAGCATATCCCATTGGAGAGAGGGGTGAGTCCATGTATTAAATAAAACATGTTTCCTCATTCTTGAGCTAGACTTTCCAGCTGTGATAGGTCAGTCCTCACTGTTTACTATGAGTAGATCTGGGAAAGGTCACAAACAGAGAAAAAAAACTGAAATAAGTGGTTTTAAAGGGGAATTAGAAATGGTCCTCAGACATTGTACAGTTAACAATATTATTAATGGGAGGCAGGTGAACCTGGGCCTGGGGGACGCAAGGCCCAAGCCCTGCCCCTTCTGCCCATGGTCCCACCCTTGTTGCCCAGTGCCCCATGGGAGCCAAGGAACCCCTCCCCCCCCCCACTGTAAGGGCAGGCCACCCTTCCCCAGAGGGTGGTAAGTAGCCCCAGCCTTCCCTCCCAGCCCAAGAGCATGTAGAAGAAGGGTGGGTGGCACATGGCCCTAGCCTTCCCTGGCCAGAGCACAGAGGGTAGAGTGGGCAGCATGTGACTCCTGTCTTCCCCCCAGAGCATGGGTTGGGGAAAGCGGGCATCACATGGCTCCATCCATCCCCCGCTCCAGCCAGAGCACTAGGGAGAGGGAGGGAAAGGAGTGCCCAGCCCCAATCTCCCCAGGTCCTGGAGAGTTGGCAGCATGGCCCCAGCCTTGGTGGGGCTGAATACCAGACAGCCCTGAAGGAGACACACTGCAGGGGGGCAGGGCCTGGGGGCAGAGTGTGGGCTGGGCTGGCAGTTTGGGGAGGCATTGCCTTCCCTAGCTTTTAATACCCTCTGCTCTAGTGGTGTCCAAGGAGGACAAGGAACTTCTGTGATTCATGTGAACTTAAATTCTCTTTGACTGACTCAGGGCCTGCCCTGGTAAGCTCTGGAGGGAGCTGGCCCTGGCCCTGGGCTCCCGAGAGATAGTTACTGTTAGCTATCACTTGTGAGCTACCTGAAAATAACTGAATCAGCGTCTGGCCCACAGCATTTAACACTGTTATAGCTGGAGCACTTTTCTGGTGCTAGAAATGAATATCCAGGGGCTGCAGGATGGATATCAGGTCCATTATGATCATAGAAAGTATACTCATGAAAAAGAAGGTCTGCTTTATATTCACTCCTGAGTGGCATGGTGCAATAAGGCCCATGCTACCAGATCCAAGAGCTAAGAAGTGTTCTCTCCATTTACTTCTATGTTAATATTTAATCTAAAGAGGTTCCTGCTTGTTATCGCTTTGCGTAGGTTACCTTCTAATCAACACTCAGAACTCTTTAGACGGGTGCTTAGCAAGCACCTGCTTTCCACGTTAGATGCAGATGGCTTTTCATGACAATATTTTTCTAACTCCAAAAGGTTCCTCAGATAAAAACATTCATCTCTTTGCAGCCCTCCAACCCAGTCTTTATACCAATTATCCATCACTATGCCTTCCTCTGCTCCAGTAATAAACAATGTGCTGGCAAGGATCACATTGCTGCCCTGACTTTTCAGCATAATTGCTATTTTTCTAAACTTAATTAAATCTATTCTTTAGATCCCTTGACCTTCTACTTTTTAATGCCATATGTCTTTAAACAGATGGCTACAATCAGCTTCTTATCAGCATCCCAGCAGTTCTGTCCAGTAAGTCTCTAAATGTATTTCCCTAGGTGAACTGACTACAGTTTTCTTTGCTGGATGACTCCTACAGACCCCGCTGCTGCTGTGACTCATCTGCTTCTCTCACCAACACACTGGCCCCTGCCTTCTCATTTATTGCACTGAGCTGCAGGATGCCCATTGTTCTCGAGCACAGATGTCTTGGAGTAAGAATGGCAAATACTCCGGATTTTAAGACCCCTCTGACCTAACAAATCAGATACATTCAAGCAATGGCCAGTTGAATGAGTATAAAATTCTGAATCTCTCCATGGATGAGTTGAGATTTCTACTTTGAAACAGAATCTAGGCTTCCAATACAACAGGGGTTCCCAACCATTTTTATACGGGAGGACCAGCAAACCCACTCTCAAACTTTTGGTGGACCAATGTTATTTTATCTGTATACTTACATATTCATTATGCAAATAAAATGTTACCAGTCCGCCAAAAGCCCCATTCCCCAGTCCCCCAGTGCCAGCCACTGACCCCAGAGTCCTCTGCACTCAATCCCCCAGTGCCAGCCCCCATCCCAAATGCCTCAGTGCCAGCCCCCTGCTCCTTAAAGCCCTCCACCAGGCCCCCCAGTGCCAGCCTCCTGTTTCCAGATCCCACCTGTACCCAACCCTGCAGAGCCCTCCTCAGTGCCAGCCCCCAATATTAGCCCCATCTCCAGAGCCCCCCAGTGCCAGCCCTGCCCCCATAGCACCCCACTACTAGCCCAGCCCTCAGAACCCTCCAGTGCCAGCTTCCCTCCCCAGATGTCCCAGTGCCCCCCAGTGTCAGCCCTCTGCCTCTTAGAGCCCTCCACCCCTTACAGCTCCTCAATACCAGCCCTGCCACCAGAGCCCCCAGTGCCTGCCCCACCCCCTTCACCTAGCCGTGAGCTGTCTCCCAGCCACCAGCTGAGCGCTGCTCTAAGGCTGCCATGCCAGACTCTGCACAGCCCTCCTGCCACGCAGCAAAGCGCTCTTCCGTGTCTGGGAGGAGACCCCACCCCTGCCCAGTGCTGGTTGGCTGAGAGGCAGGGCAGGACATGCCTCTCCTAAAAGCCACAGCAGGAATGGTGTTCCCCAGCCCCAACCCCCAGAACCACCGTGGCCCGGTAGCCAGAGATCTGTGGCCCGACTGCAGGCCGCAGCCTGGCAGTTGGGAACTGCTGCTATACAACACACACTACTGCAGGCTTTGTGTTATTGCTTGTCAAGGTGCCTGCCTAAATCACCACCTCCTGTCATCCATAGCCTCTAATTTTGTTACCCTTTAAATGTCAAGAATAATAGCATTTTGTTTCACATGTAAGCTATGTTCCTATGTCCTTTTCTGTGGGAAGCTGGTCTTTAAAATAAGATCTGAGAGGATGCTGCAATGATCCATCTCCCTTAAAACCCTAAGTTCTTACTGGTCCTCACCAAAGTCACTATTACTAGTCATGGGATCCCCCAGCCTTTGAGGTCAGTCTGGATGAGTTGCAGCTGTGGGGGAGGTGGTCATCCATGATGCTAACAATAGCAGTCTCCTTAAATTAGAGATGTGAAGAAGAGCTCAGTGTAAGCCTGAAAGATTGTCTCTTGCTACAACAAAAGTTGGTCCAAGAAAAGATATTACTTCACCTACACCATCTCTTTAAACTTAGTCATGTGTAATCATGGCTCAGCCTCCCAGCATAAGGCACCTTTCAAATGATGAAAACACATCAGTAGTCTGCAGGAGCCATCTTCATTTCTATCTAATGAAGAGAGCTGTGGTTTAAACTCTGTATTCTTGGTCTTGCTCTGGTTCCTAAAGTACAGAGGCTGCAGCATACTCACAAGGAAGACACTCTTGGATGCCCTAACTCTGCTACAAAGAAGGCCACGGTCAGATGTGCCCACATTCTGCATGAAGCAAAAAGTGTCTGTTTTGGTCAGGGCTACAGTGGATCAGTAAATGGAGCAAACAGCTACATGTTATTAAGGAAATGCTGTCTTCAGACCAGAATGAACCAACATAAAGTACAGAGCACTAAGACTGAGTTTCTGCACTGATATGAAACCAAAGTAATGCAGTTAAACCAGGAAACCATAAAACTAAAGAAATGTAGGGCAGGAAGTGACCTTGAGAGGTTCTACTCCATTTTCCCACACTGAGGGTATGTCTACACTGCAAGCTTATTTTGGAAAAAACTATTCCGGAAGATATTGTCAGGAATAGCTTATTTCAAAATAGAGCATCCACACTACAGGGAAGACTCCAAATTAGTCCAAGGCAGGCTCCCCTAATGTGGATGCGCTACCTCGATTTAGAGCCCCAGGAGGCACTGGGGAGGAATAACTTAGAATGGCCCTGGTGAGGAGCTATTTTGACATAGCAGCAGTGGAGTGTCCACACAGCCCCTTTTCCAAAAGAGCTTTTTCGGAAGAGGGGTTATTCCTTGTGGAATGAGGAATAACGCAATTGCTGTGTGGATGCTAGTATTGTTTTTCCGGAATAATGGCCATTATTCCAGAATAACGGTGTAGTGTAGACACATCCTGAGGCAGGACCACATATTCCTAGACTATCCCTGACAAGCACATGTCTAGCCTGCTCTTTAAAATCTCTACTGACAAGGACTCCACAATCTCCCTTGCCAGCCTATTTCAGAACTTAACTACCTCTATAATTAGAAAGGTTTTCCTAATTTCTAACTTAAATTTCTCCTGTTGGAAATTAAGCCCATCACTACTTTTCCTACCATCAGTGGGCATGGAGAATAACAGCTTTATTAGATCATATTTGTCTAGGCTGTTTATGAGTGCATATCGCGGGGCTATCGGGGCCCGCGGCCTGCACTGCATGTTCCATAAACAATCTGTAGATTGGCCCCTACCTTTGGGGCTGGATGGCTGAACGGCCAGAGGCAATGACCCAAAGTTGCTCACTGGCCCTTTAAGGCAGGGCTGGGTGGGCCGCCAGTCAGAGTCTCTATTAAAGTCAATTGCAGGCCCTTTAAGGCTGGGCTGAGTGGCTCACTGAGCCAAGTCACAGGGTGGGGCTGTGCTCCGGTAGGGGGACCCAGGCCCACCCTACTCCATCAGGTCCCGGCCCAGGGCCCTGTGAGTGGCAGGACAGCCCACCACTCCCTTAGTGGGGAATCCGTCCGAAATGCGCTGGGGATCTCTGGGTGGGAGGTGCTGCTCCTGCACCCTCCCTGGGCCACTTCCTACCTGGTCTGGTGGGATAGCTTCCCACATGCTCACAGGGTCCTCTAGTACCTTGGGGACTGCTTCTCCCTTGTAGTCAGGGAGATGCCCCAAATCACGCTAGAGTCTCCGCTGTCCTCTCCTTGGGTGGATGGCTGTTGCAGGTCAGAAGCTCTCCTCTGAGATCCTTCTTCTCCGACAGTCAGCCCAGATTGAACCTCCCTCCAGGCTTTTCTATCTGGGCTGCAGTCTGAGCATGCCCAGCAGGGTTGCGGGGGCAGGGCTTCTTCAGCGAGGTGGGCCTGATTAGATTCAGCCTCCACATTGCAGGACTGGTACACCCCGTCACAGCGTATCATGTGGAACTGTGTCAAAAGCCTTAGTAAAATCAAGATACATCATTGTGACAGGGCCAGCGGGTATTGAGGGTGCGAGCACTCCCGTCCCGTCCGTCAAAAAGGGGGGGGGGAGCTCAGCGGACCCACTGCCGGACCAGCGTCATGCTGTAGGGTCCATTTCCCTTCTGGATCAGTCCTATGGGTACGATCACCCTCCCCCTTCCCGCCCTTCAAAGGGGGGGGGCGAGGGCTTCAGCATACCCAGTGATTCCCCTGGGGTAGGGGTTCGTACGTGGCCCTGGTCCGAGAGTCTGGCCTGCGGGCGGCGAACTTCCCCCTGGGGTGTTGGGTTGGGGCAAAGGAGGGGGGTTGGGGAAAGGGGGACCCGGGCCCACCCTCTCCTCCGGGTCCCGGCCCGGGGCCCTAAGTGCGGGGTGCGCTGCTCCCCTTGCACGGCGGATGGGGGTTATCCCCTTAACCCATCCGCCCACAGGCGCCAAAAGCGCACCTCCCTGGGCCGACTCCTTTCCCTCTCCCAGAAGGCCGCCCCCGGGGTGCCCCCGGCGCTCCTTACCCCGGTTCGGACGTCCTCCTGGCCGTTTAGGTGGTCCGACGGGGCGGTGATCCCTCGCAGCCCCCTCCAGCGCGGAGGCAGGTCCTTCCTCTTCGCCCCCTTCCCCCTTTGCCTAGGCCGTTTTTCAAGCGGCCCGGGGATGGACGCTGAGCGACGATGCTCCGCCCCCTCCACGTCACTCTGGGATGCCTCCCTGGGTGGCACGTCAGAGGCCCTGCCCCCGGCGCTGTCCGGTGGCTGCCGCTCTGTCTGCCAGTTTGCCCACTCCCCCGGCCTTGCGCTGGGGGGCGGCAGCGTAGTCCAGCCCCACCGCGGGGGAAGGGAGTCTACGCCGCTCCCCCGCGCGTCCCCAGCCCAGCACGGCCGAGGATCGCGGCTGGCAAAGTCAGCCGCGGGGCCGGCTTGCTTCCTCCGTCTCCGGGGTGGATCTCCCTCCCCATTAGTGCGGACCGCCGCGGGTCCGTCACAATCATGTAAACTGTTCTACTTCTATCTGCTAAGTCATTAATTCTGTCAAAGAAGAAAATTAGGTTGGTTTGGCATGATTTGTTCTTGAGATATCACTGCTGGCTATTCTTTATGACTCTATTATCTTCTAGGTCACTGGTGCTCAAACTTTTTCAGTGGTGCCTCCCATCAGTCAGGGAATCTGTCTTCATCTCCTCTCCCCCATTACTGCACAGTCAAGGCTTCGGCTGAGGATGGAGCTGGAAATGGACCTGGGAATGGAGGAGAAGCTGAGATTAGAGGCAGAGCTGGTCTGGCAGTGGAGAGAGAATGAGGTCAGAGTAGGGGTGCAGTGGAGCTGTGGCTGGGAGTGGGGAGGGAGTGAAGGCAGATCTGGGCCTGAGGGTGGAGCAGGACTGGAGAATAAACGAGGTTGAATGAAGAGTGAGGCTGAGGCAGAGCAGTTCTGAGGACAGAGATGGCTGGAAGCATGGTGTTCCCTCCCTGCCTCCCAGGTGGTATGGTCCAGCCGGGTGCCCCCGGAATGTTCCTTTACCCTCCTATGGGGGTGCACCCACAGTTTGGAAACCACTGCTCTGTGTGCTTACAAATGGATGGTTTACTGATTTGTTCTGGTATCTTTCCAGATATCAAAGATAGGATGGCTGGTCTCTATCTCTCAGGCCCTCTTTGTTCCCCTTTTGAAAGATAAGCACTTATGTTTGCCCTTCTCCAGTTCTCTAGGATCTTCTGCATGCTGCACAAGTTCTCAGAGATAATTGCAAATGGATCCAAGATTGTTTCAACTAATTCCTTAAATACTGTAAGGTGAATTTCATCAGGTCCTGCTAATTTGAATATAATCTAAATAGTCTTTAATCTGTTCTTTCCTTATTTTGTCTTGCATTCCTTCCCCTTTGTCAATATTAATTGGTTTGCGTGTCTAGTCACCATTACCCATTCAGTGAAGACTGAAACAAAATAAATATGACGTCTTCTTGACGTTGTCTATTATTAGCTCGTCTGTCATATTAAGTAAAGGTCCTATGCTTTCCTTTGTCTTTCTGTTGCTCCTAATGTATTTAAAAGAACCCTCTCCTATTGCCTTTTATGTCCCTTGTTAGGTGAATTTCATTTTGTGCTTACACACTTGTGCTATTCTTATGTACTTCTCCTTATCAATTCATCCATGTTTCTTTCCACTTTTTGTAGGAACTCTTTTTGACTTTCAAGGTCATTAAAGGGTGCCTAATGAAGCCATAATGGCTTCTTCCTATTCTTCTTGTCTTTTCTTCACACTGGGATAGTTTGCAATTGTGTCTTTAGAATTGTCCAGCTCTCCTGAACTCCTTTATCCCCACCCCAAATTCTCTTCCCATGGGACATTGCATACCACTTCTCAGTTTGTTGAAGTCTGCCTTTTTGAAGTCCATTGTCCTTATTCTGTTGCTCCATTTCGACCAATTTGCCTTCCTCCTTCAGACTCACAAACAAATCTTTCCTGTTGGTTGGAATCATGTCTGGTTCTTCCCACATTACTTTTTCCACTTTCTGAAACAAGTTGTCTCCAATATATTCCAAGAAATTATTTAAAATGTTGTGGTTTGTCATATTATTTTTCTGTCACATGTCTGGGCAGTTAAAGTTCCCTATTATGGGCTGGGTACTACAAAAAAAAATTAGACCCAGGAGGATTAAAAACCATCTCCACTACTATCTTTACTTGGTAACCTAGCTAAGAACTGAGGAGATAGGAGCAATGTTTCTGCAGCAGACTGAGCCAATGGTAAAGACTGACAAAACAATGGAGGTTTACACATTACAATGCTGCTCCTTCCAATTTAACTCTCCTGCTACACTAAAAAAAAATAAAACCATCTTGCCAAAAGGCATCCAGCTTTTGGTGAAACTGTTAGATCAATGGAGTCTCACTGTATAGACAGTGTAGTGTGTGTGCCACTCTAGGGCTATGTCTACACTACAAGGTTTTTGCACAAAAAACTGGCAGTGTGTCCATACCTCAAGAGTGTTTTTGAGCAAGAAAATTGACAGAACTGAAGGCTTTTGCCAGTAGAATTATTCCTCTCCCCACTCATTAATGGATCTCTAAGTCACTGTGTTGTTTCAGGCCAATTCCACAAGCCAAATACGCAGGGAAGGGTTGGAACTTAACTTCATTTACAAGTTTAATTCTTATGCTAATGGAATGAACACAGACATCAGCTGGCTCACACACTACCTTCCACATCCTAATGACTTAACCAACCAACCAATGGAGGTGCTAATTGTTCTTATCAGCCTCTTGTAACTACTTGAACAATCTATTCACTGTCTCTCCCCCCCACCCCTTTTCCATTCTTGGATCTGGACTTCTAATACTCCAGTCATCTGAAGAAGTGGGTTGTGCCCACAAAAGCTCATGATACCATCTGCATGTTTTGTTAGCTTTTAAGGGGCTGCTAGACTTTTTGTTGTTTTATCTTAGGGGTTAAATACAATCACCTGGGTTGTGGGAAACCTGGGCACAATTCCCTCCTCTCCAGTAGAGTCAGAGAATGGATTTGAACAGGGGTCTCCCATGTCTCAGGAGGGTGCCCTACCCATTTGACTACAGATTCATTCCCTCTCTTTTTGGCCATATGACTTTCCTTATTTAGCCACTGTAGAACAGCTTCAATAGAAGAGACTGGAAATTATCCCTTCCATTCCCCCGCATCAGAACATCCTATAGCTTAGATTGAACACTAGGGCTATGTCTAGACTACGCGTTATTTTTGAGAGAGGATATGCAAATTTCTGATCTCACTTTCAAAAGCGGGTCTTTCTAAAGTGAAAATAGTCTGGATGCAGTTTTTTCAGAAAAAACCCTTTTTCCAAAAACCGCTCTTCCTTAAAAAATGAGGTTTACGCGGTTTTTCAAAAAAGGGGTTTTTCCCCCCAAAAAAGTGTCCAGACTACTTTCACTTTCAAAAGACCTGCTTTCAAAAGTGAGATCGGAAGAAAATATGAAAATTCCCGTGGAATTTGCATATCCTCTTTTGAAAATAAAGCGTAGTTTAGATGTACCCTAGGATGTGACAAGGATCTCCCTTCTCCCCCTCAGGAAGAAGGGAGACATTGAAGCTGGGTTAACCACATCCCAGGCAGATGTTGTATCCCAGGTACACCATCTCCTCCATTTTGTGTGGAGTGATGTAGGTGCCCTATTCAATGTTAGTAGGACCCCCAAGCCATTGATTCCAGGGAGTCAGTTCCCATTCATGAATTACTAAACAGAAAAAGGCCTAGACTTCGGTGCCTCACTCCATAAGAGGGGCAGAGCTTAGCACATACCCCTCTGGGCACATTTCCCAATGGCTAGCTTAGGCAACTTCCTATCTAGCCTACTGACTTTTATGGGTCATGTTCTCAGCAGTCACTTGCTTCTCCCTACTCACTGCATGATGAGCTAAAGAGACAAATTAGAGTTGTTGGGTGATTTCTTCCTTATTTCTATTATTCTATTTTTATACTTTTCTGCATACAAATTATTTAAGATCAAAATTATCGAGTCAATGGCCTCTAAAATGTGTTTCCAGTTTGTCATGGCATTTCTTTGGAAAACAGCTATCAAGATATTGTCTTCAAATTTCTACGGCATGTCTGCAGAGAAACACTAATTATGAATGATGGAGTGCAGCTGCCTTCCAGCAAGTGCTCCCAGGATGGAGGAAGAATAAGCCCATTATACATATTTGTCTCTTCTAAAATGAAATACGGTCCTTTTTTTCAGCAACTCATATAACTGGACAGCCAGCTCCAGTCTAACTAACCCCCTATTAAACTTGGGCCAAGACCTTAGTGAGAGGAAAGTTTATGCAGGAGAGGTCTGCCCCCTCCTGGAATCCCCCCAAACTGCATCAGTTTATTAACATTCTCCAAAGCCCTCTACTTAACTAATGTTTAGCTGTTGACACATTTCTCACTCAAGGTGCTATTTGAAATAATTACAGACAGCTAAATGTTGCTTTTTTTGCTTCATTACAAACATAAGCAAAGAGTTCCTGTCACTAGTAATTTAGTTATATTAGGTGTTTGGGTTGAAAAGTAGTGAACAAATCAAAATTCAAACCGTGGAGAATCCAGCAGATCCCTGATGATGGGATTACAGAAGGAGGAAATAGCACTCCTGAGCCTCTGGTTGTCCTTTTCCACCCAAATCTTTGGAAGGTCCTTTGGGGAACTGTAACTTGGGGAATTGGCACTGTCTTCACAATGTACTTTGCTCACCAAGCTTTGGGTAAATATCTACCTAGTGGGTACTGCAGAAAGGGAAGAAGAAGAAGAGAACACTGCCCCACCCTAAGAATAGGACAGGGCAGTGTTTTCTGATGAATAGAGCAATAGGCCAGGAGACCCAGGTTCTATTCCTTAACACTGCTACTCACCTGCTGGGTGGCTATAGGTGTTTCAACTCTCTATACCTCAGTTTGTTTAGCTGCAAAATGGGGATAGTCATACTGAGCTCTTATGTAAAGTGCTTTTACATCTATTATCAGAGACACTGTGTAAGTATTATTATTATGTTTATGTTCAACTTTATATTGAATGGTTAGATTGTAAGTACTGTGGGACTATCATTTTATTTGTATTTGTCTAGTGCCCAGCTCCATGGAACCCCAAACCTGATTTGGGCTTTAGACCATTATTGTAAAATAAGTTTTAATAATAAAATGGTCACTAGACCCTGGTCTATGCAACTTCAGCTATGTTAATTGTGTAGCTTAAGACAAAGTATCTTAAGTCAAATGTTGGCACCGTCCACACTGAGGGAAGTCAAAGGGGGCACACTCTCCCTTCCACTTCCCTTACTCCTCTTAGAAGCAGGACTGCCAACATCAATGGAAGCACCTTCTCAGTTCGAATTAGCATGTCTTCGCTAGACCTGCTAATTCGAACCCCAGAAGATCAAATGCGGCTGCTTTGAACTTATCTGTAGTGTAGACATGGCCAAAGCCTCAGGGCACTGGATTCTGCCTGCCCCCATTGAAGTCAATGGGGAGTTTGCCATTCATTGCAATGGGAGTAGAATAGGCTCTATACAGTTCAGTCACTTTGATTTCCTCATCCCAGTGCATGATTCATGCCAGTTATGCAAGTCCCTTATGGCAGCTGAATGATGATGATGGCATTCCAAATTGTTTCTCAGTTAACAGAGCTCACGTACAGAATGCTTCAACTTAGGCAACACAGGGTGTTGCTAAAGGAATAAGTCAATCGACAGCCACCCACCAGAAAGCAGACAATTGTGCACAAGAATTTAAACCCTTCTACGTGAATGACATATGTGAAATGTTGCAATTCCCGCTATTGCCACTACTGCCTCCTCTCTCCAGATTTCTGAAAGACACAACCATGAAAACAGCTCAGGGTCTCAGAGGACTCTGCTGTCTTTCAGAGGGGTCATGCTGCCCACTGTACCTCTGCTTTGTCTGAACTGTCCTTTAAGTGCACCTCCTTGTGGTGCATTCACTACCCTAGAAACTAGATCCTGTCATGCAACATTCAGGCAGCCTGTGGTGCAGCTCTGTCTACGTCTAGACTAGGTCAGCTGTTGTCACACAGGCTATGTCTAGACTGTGGGGTTTTCCCGCAAAAACTCCGCCATGTCCAAGGAACGTGTTTGCTCTTCCACTTTTTTTCGCAGAAGAGCAAATGCGCTCTTTTGGGGAGCCCTGTATACCTCGTTTCACGAGGCATAAGGGCTCCACCGAAAGAGGAGGCTTTTCCACCATTTGGCCCTGTCTATATGGGGCCAAATGGCAGAAAAGCCTCTTCAGAAAAAAAAAGCGGAAAAAGCAACGCAAAATGCGTTTCACATTTTGTTTAGCTTTTTCTGCAAAAAACGCCGCAGTCTAGACCTACCCTCTGTGATGTTCCAAGATACGCAGTGATCTGCGCCAAGCAGCCTACATTAAAGCTGATCTCATGGCCAGACTGTCAAGTGCTCTGCCTGCACCCACAATTGGGGCCAGAGACTCAAAAGTGCTCAGTGCTCAGAAGCTGCCACAGTGACAGGTATGGACAGATTTTTCAAGAGAACTGAGCAGGTTTGGTGGCAAAGTCTCCATGGCTGGCTTCTTCTTCAAGTGCCTAAATGGGAACTGAGCTCTCCCCCAGTCACTTGGCGCTAGGTGTTATGCTAAACTCTTGAATATCTGGCCCCTTGTACATACAATGTGCTGAAACCCTGAGCTGGATGCGCTCAGCTGTCTGACATGTATTCATGTGAAAATTCCAGGCAATGAAATAATCTGAGGGCCAGACCCTGTTTAACCAGACTGTGCACTGTCAATGCGAAAGACAACTTTCCTCCAGGGCACTTTGCAGCTACTACACATCACAGACCCTGGTGCCCTATTTAATCCTTTTAGACTAGTAGAAAAAAAGTGTATTTTAACATGAGTTGTTAGTTATCACGTTAAAATTCTAGTGTAGATAAACTGACATGTTAACTTGGGGTGGGCAAAATATGGTTTGTGGGCTGGATCCGGCCAACAAGAGCCTTTGCCAAGCTCCTTGCCTGCCCCTCCCCGATCTATGCTCAGAGCAGTTCTCTAAATGCTGCGAGCCCAGCCGGTTTCCAGCCAATGGGAGCAGCTTGGTTTCAGGAGAGGCAGTGTACGAAGTACCCCTTCCCTCTCTGGGCTCGCAGCATTCAGACTCGGGTACACATGGTCCTTGCAGCTGGTGCAGGGACATGGAAGGCAGAGACCCTGACTGAGGAATGAGTTGGGCTGTTGGTTGTGAGCCACCCAGACATGTTTCTCCCAGTCAGACCCTGCCTCTGGCACCCCAGCTCTTCAGTCCCCCCAACCCTTTGCCC
Source organism: Rafetus swinhoei (assembly GCA_019425775.1). Lineage (NCBI taxonomy): Eukaryota > Metazoa > Chordata > Testudines > Trionychidae > Rafetus > Rafetus swinhoei. Next base: position 39,964,522 of record CM033439.1, on the reverse strand, counting down.
TCCTCCTGAACCTCTGCCCCATGTGACCCAAACCCTCTGTACCCCTGCTCCTGGACTTATAACCCCTCCCAGACCCTGCACTCCCTCCAGGACACAAATCTCTCCCAGACCTTGCATGACAATCCCCTATCCCCCAGTCACAACCCAAATCCTCAATACTCCCTCCTGCACTCCTGCCCCAGTTCACAATCCCCTCCTAGACCCTGCACCCCCTTCTGCACCCCAATCCTCTGTCCCAGGTCACAACCCCCTCCTTTGCCCAAACCCCACATCCTTATCCCAGACCCCACTTCCCCTACCCCAAGCTTCCGTCTGCACCCAGGCTCCATCCCAGATCTTGCACCTCCTCCATTAATATCATGGAAGAGTGCGGCTCTTGATCACTTACCAAATCCTTGGAGTGCCCTCCACATCCCCATCCCTGATCTAGTTGGATTAGACGTGACTCCACAGTGGTTCTCAAACTGTGGTTTGGGACCCCCAGGTTGTTTACCTGTACAAAATACTCACATGCTCTAGGGGCACTCACACTTACCCATTCCTGGGGCTCTGGCCTAGGGATGTTATATATCGTGTAATTGAATAGTTGTGTAACCACATAAAATATGATGTTACACAACTATTTGATAGTCATCAGGGGCGAGGCTGGCAGCCAGTGTGCTCTGGCCCCATTCCCGGCAAGCCCCCACCACCCTGCACTGCTGCCTCTCTAGCAGAGGCAGCAGCATGGGGTGGCAGGCGGGAGCTGGTCCATGAGGCTAGCCAGAGGGATGCAGAACAGCCTTTGTCTACAAGCTCAGACGACCACGGATGGGGGCTACTGCCGTGAAGCAGCGTCTGCGTGGCAGGCCCAGGCTCACTGCAGACAGAGAATGTTCCGTGGGATGCGGAGGAGTCTCTGTCCGTGGGGAGCTTGGACCTCCCCCGCCCTGCAGACAGAGGTTGCTTCGTGACAGCCTCCCCGGCCTCCCCCAATCCCGCGCTGCTGCCTCTAATAGAGGCAGCAGAGTGGGGTGGGATGGGAAGTCAGGCAGCATCACAGAGCTGGTGCTGCAGGGAACAGGCTTTTAAACTGGCTCCCTCCAGCACCAGCTGTGTAGGAGGCAGCAGTGGTGGGGTAAGTGGGTCTGCAGGAGTCAATGTGTGTGGGGAGCTGGCTTTCTGCATATATTGGCTCCCGCCTGCCCCACATCCTCCGTGCTGCTGCCTCTATCAGAGGCAGCAGCGCAGGGGTAAGAGGAGGCAGGCCAATCCAGTGCTTGTGGGAAGCCTGCTTACAGACTCACTGGCACTGGCTCCTGCTCCCCCCGACCACCTTGCTGCCTCTGATACAGAGGCAACAATGGTGGGTGGGTGTAGTCAATAGGATTAACCGATAAACCCAAGCTTATTGATTAATCATTTACTTGACTACACGCTAACATCCCTCCTCAGGCGTAACCCTCTCCATATAGACATCCACCCTTACCTGTTTCTAGGGCTCAGGCATATCTTTCTAACACAGGCACGCATCCTCACCCATTCTTAGGGCTCAGGTGTAACCTTTCCAATATAGACACCGACCCTTACCCTTCTGCAGGCTTAGGCATAACCTTAGGCTATGTCTACACTGGCGGGTTATTGCGCAAGAACAGCCGTTCTTCCGCAGAGCGTCCACACTGCCCACCCGCTCTTGCGCAAGAAGATTTACAGTATGGCGTGGTAAGAGAGGGCTTTGTGTGCAGGAGCTACGCTCTTTTTTAACAGGTGTAAGCTCTCTTGCGCAAGAGCTCTTGAGCAAGAGGGCAGGGTGGATGCACAGCAGGGGTTTCTTGCGCAAGAAAGCCCTATGGCTAAAATGGCCATCAGAGCTTTCTTGCACAAGAGAGCGTCCACACTGCCATGGATGCTCTTGCGCAAAAGCACATCTCGCACATGGCAGTGTGGATGTGTTCCTGCACAAGAGTTCTTGCACAAGAACCCTTGCGCAAGATGTTCTTGCACAATAACCCGCCAGTGTAGACATAGCGTTACACTCTGTGGGTTTGCGGGGTCTTTGACCAGTGAAAGAGTCTTACCCAGTAATATTCTACTTCAGCACTATTTGTTAATCATTAAAAACAAAATGCATGTACCAGGCATACAATGCTCACCACTCCCAATGAGACAGATTAACTTGTCTTGATGGCCAGTCAGGATCAGGTTCATCTCAGGGATTCCAGTTTCAGCATGGTGTCATTGGCACAGGGTTCAGGTCTGGCAGCTGTGATGTTGGAGCTGTGTCCTGGAGTTGGTTCCCAAAGAACTTCTTTTTGGGCCCCAGTTTATATAGTGAAACCTGAGCCCTGGTTAGCTTTGCCTTAACCAATTATTCTATTAACCAAATCATAACATATTGTAACAGAATTACCTAACCAACCATACCCCACCACCTTACTTAATTTACACCGAGCAAAATTAATTATACAGCAGACCAAAACAATTAAAAACCAGACAGAGATTATACAGACAAATGATAGGAAAGTTAGGGCCATAATCATAGAATGAGGATTCCACAACCTCAGCTACCGATAAACAGTTTCTTACCAGACAAAATGCTGTCCAAGGAAGGGTTTTTTTTACCCATTTTGAGATCTGTTTCTTTATTTGGTGACAGGTGCCATTAGGATGGACTCTCCTTCTTAACAGCCTGGTGTGATAACTATTTTAATGCACTTTAGATGGAATGTGAGTAAAGCTTGTGACTGCAAGCTTTACAGCTAATAGTGGCTGCTCTTCAATTTGGCTGCAGAGGAAGTCTTTAGGCCTTCCAATATGGGTACAGGCCTTCCGGTATGGCTATAGAAAAACCATATGGTTACAAAGCAGGTTGTAATCCTGTTTTCATGGGATCACCAGGTTTGGCTTAGACTTGCTGGGCCCAGGGCCAAAGCTGAAGTCCTACTTCCTGGACCCAAAGCTGAAGCCCAAGGACAGCAGAGCTGGGGTTACAGTTCTCCCTGCCTGGGGCTGTCCCTCAGGGTATGACTACACTACAGAGGTTTTTTTGTAAAAACAGCTGTTTTTAAAAAAAACCTTGAGTTACGTCCACGCTGCAATTGCGTTCTTTCGAAAGAAAATCAAAAGAACAGAGGGGGTTTTCTGACATTGGTAATCCTCGTTCTACGAGGAAGAAGCCTTTTTCCAAATGAGCTCTTTTGGAAGAAGGCATGTGTGGACGGGGACGTCCTTTCTACTGTAAAAAAATTGTATCTGAACAATGAAAAATAGACATGTCAGTTTCAGCCTCTACATAATCAGTTTCTTCTGTTTTCCCTTGTCCACACTTAAGCTGTAGGTTTGGGAAAATACATGTGGTTGGTGTTTGTTTTTAAACCTGTTTCTAATGGAATTTAAAAAGAAAGAATCATTCCTACTGGCCTTAGGTTTTCAAAAACTTTTTATAAAAATCAAATCTTGGAATAAATTTGATCAGATGCAGTTCCTTTAAACTAGGGCATTTCAACTTTACTTTTATAGTGTATAGTTGTTAATCCTTTATTAGCTTTCAAAATTAATACTAATGTTACTCCATGATTTCATCTTAGATAAGAAATATTTTTATTTCAGTTTTACTAGAGATCCCTTTTACATACTCTGTGGCTGTGTCTAGACTGGCATGATTTTCCGCAAATGCTTTTAACGGAAAAGTTTTTCCGTTAAAAGTATTTGAGGAAAAGAGCATCTAGATTGGCACGGATGCTTTTGCCAAAAGCACTTTTTGCGGAAAAGTGTCCGTGCCAGTCTAGACGCTTTATGCGCAAGAAAGCCCCGATCACCGCTTTAGCCATCGGGCTTTTTGCGCAAAACAAATCTCAGCTGTCTACACTGGCCCTTTGGCGCAACAGTTTTGTGCAAAAGGGACTTTTGCTACTTGCGGAAAAAAATAGACGGACAATGCCCAAAGCTGGCGAAGTTTTGACGCGGCTGTTTTTGCGCAAAGCCACAGATCTGACACAGCCTGCTGTGAATTCTATTCACAACAGAGAATTCAGAAGCACTTCTCATCAGGAATAGAGTGTGAAATGTATTTGTAAAACAATTTTATAAGGACTCTGACAGCTAATTTAAGGACTCATATTTAGGTTTCTTAAGGAAAAAATTTCAAAATACTTGCATTTGGTGAGCGGGTTCATTTTCTTTACGTTTTTGACTTCTGTTTTAATTTGAGTGCATCCTACTGCTGTGTGTAACCAAATATCAGTGAGAAACACGTCTCTGTGCACCCACACATCCACATTTGGGGGGTCAGAGGGATACCAGAGCAGGAGAGAGAATGGCCATGTGATCAAGAAACTTGCCTGAAATTCTGGAAATACGGGTTCAAAACTCTTGATTCTACTACAGGCTTTACTAAGGGTAAATTACTCTCTCCCCCTTAGTTGCTTATCTGTAAAACGAGGATAAACCTAGACTAGAGGAAGGCAAGGCACAGGGATGTTGTAAAAACAGAGGCATCCCATCCATAGGACAGTTCAGGGCAGCTGCCCAAGGCCTCATGCTTTGGGGTCCCCATGGCGGCTGCCTTGACCATCCTATGGCTGGGCTGGACACAGGGTGGCAGCAGGGGCTGCCCCTCCCCACATTCACAGGGTGGCAGGAGCTGGAGTGGCGTGGAAGCCTGCTCCACTCTGCCCCGTCATGCTGCCTTCCCAAGTCTGCTGCGTGCTGCTTCTCTGCGATGGTGGGTAGCAGAGCACCCTGGGCCCCAGGTTCTCTGCTTCCTGCCACCACAGGGAAGTGGAGCACAGCGGGCTGGGAGGGTGGCATGGCGCAGGCTGCCTGGCCGCTCTACTCCTGCTGCTGTGGTAAATGTCAGAGGGGGACGGCCTCCAGTAGTCCCCAGGCTCAGGGGAGAGGGAAAGGGATGGAGCAGGGGCAGGAAGGGCATGGAAAGGGCAGGCTTGCAGAAAAGGGTGGGGCAGGAGTGGAGGATGGAGCTACAGTGAGAAACCTGCAACCCACAAGCCACATGTGACTGACCGGGGTAATCTGATTGCAGGCTGTGAGACATTTTGCTAATATTGACTGTCTGCAGGCACCGCCCCCCGAAGCTCCCAGTGTTCCCAGCCAATGGGAGCTGTGGGGACTGTGCTTGCAGGTGAAGGGGCCACACACAAGGACATACTGGCCACGGCTTCCCATAGCTCCCTTTGGACACTACCTTAGTGGATAATCAGTGGTCTGTTGTAATTGGCCTCAACCTTCTGATCCCACACACTTCCAAGGTAGATGGGCAGGGGCTGTTTGTAGCTCTGGGCCTCTAAAGAATGCTCTGGTGTCCTGACTCCCTCTTTAGCACTGTTGCTGGGGATATGGGACTCCACAGTTCAACTTCCCAAGGGCCCTGAAGCCAGAGCTAAGAGTTCCCAAGCTTCCCCAGTTGGCTCCTTCAGAGTCCCACCTTGCCATGGCTACCTTGGTTGATATTTTAACCCCTCTAGGCTCATATAGCATGTACTGCAAGGAAGAGAGATAATAAACAGGAGTTTCTCAACCAAAATGACCCATACTCTTAAAGCAAACAGGAGTTACAGACCTTTCGGTAAAATAACAAGAGTCTATATGTCAGGAGTGGGCAATATTTTTTTATAGGGAGGCTACTCCAAGAATGTGGTAAGTGGTCAAGGGCCACATTCTTTTAGGATATTAATGGAGGAGGTGGGGAATCTGGGAGGGAGGTTGGGTGCAGATGGGAGCTTGGGGTAAGAGGCTGGGATAAAGTGGGGGTGTGGGATCTGGGAGGGGATTGTGACCTGGGTCAGGGGCCTGGAGTGTAGGAAGAGATGCAGGATCTGGGAGGGAGTAGTGACCTAGAAAAGTGGTGTAGGAGTCTGGGAAGGAGTTGTGTCCTGGAAGAGTGGTGCAGGAGGGGGTGCACGGTGTGGGAGAGGGTTGTGACCTAGGCCAGGAGTGCAGAAGTGGGTGCAGGGATTTGGGTTGTGACCAGGGGTTGGGGATTTGGGTGCAAGGACTGGGAGGAGTTTGTGACCTGGAAGAGGGGGTGCAGGAGGAGGGAGAAGGTATGGGTGCAGGAGTGGTGGCGCAGAGAGTTTGGGTTACATGTGATGGAGGGAGGCAGAGGGTTGGGGGAAGGGAGGGGCTGAGGTGCCAGAGACAGGCTCTGGCCAGGAGACACTTACCTGGGTGGCTCCTGGCCAGCAGCCCAGCTTGTCCCTCAGCCAGAGTTCCTGCCTTCCATGTCCCTGCACTGGCTTCAGGTACCATGTGTGGCTAAGTCTGAATGCTGAGAGCTGGAGGTGGGAGGAGTACACTGCTTTTCCTGCAACCAGGCAGCTCCCACTGGCCAGAAACTGGCTAATGGGAACTGCAAGATTTTGCTGGGGACAGGGGCAGCATGCGATGCCTTTTCTCCCTCTCCCCTCCTACCCTTCCAGATTCACAGCATTCAGAGAGCTCTGAGCACAGAGAAGGGCAGGTTAGGCAGGGAGCCTGGTGGAGGCTCCCATGGGCCAAATCCAATATCTTGGTGGGCCAGATCTGGCCTGTGGGCCATATTTTGCCTGCCCCTGCTATATGTTTTCTCCCCTGAATCTATACACAACCCTTTGTTGGTCAGACCCTAAGGCGTCAGTGTATTTAGTGGGTAGGCCCTTCTGCCACCAGTTGTTCAGTGGCAGCTGTTGAGAGAGAGCAAGCATGGAACAAATCCTGCCCTTAAATAAGGCTTCTGTCCCAATACCTATTAAGGCACTCAAAATGAGAGTCCACTTTTTTAAATTTAGCCCTGGATATCTCCATCTGGTCACCTAAAATTAGAAACCTCTTTTGACAGGCTTGGTCCTAACTTTTCTGTGCCACACGTTTCCCCTCTGTAAAATGATACTAGTAATTATTATTTTGAATATGTCAGGAGTGCCTAAGGAATCCCTGTTAGGGCGTATCTAGACTGCGCGGAATGGTTGAAAGCAGAGCTTTTGAAAGCGAAAGTAATTAAGACATGGCTTTTTCAGCAAACCGCCCCCTTCGACGAAAAGCCACTTTTCCTCAAAAAGGGAGGTTTACGTGGTTTTTGACAAAGGGGAGGGGAGGGTCGCCAAAAAAGCCACATCTTAATTACTTTCACTTTGAAAGCTCTGCTTTCGAAAGTGCAATCAGAAGAAGATATGCAAATTCCCGCGGAATTTGCGTATCTTCTTTCGACCGTTCCCTGTAGTCTAGATGAGCCCTCATTGAGCAAGACCCTGTTGTGCAAGGCGCTGTTCAAACATACTAAGATAGTCTCTCCTCCAAAGAGCTTAATACATTGTTTCCATGTTTGTAAAAGCACCTTTAAGTCCTTTTTTTTAAAGATTTATAATATGTGCCCTTTCACAAAATTGAGCATCCATCACCTAAACCTAAACGGATCTAAGGTACTTTCCTTTTTAATAGCTATGATCTAAGTTACAGATTTCTGAATTTATTAGACCAGGATATATTGAATTTCAGGTGAATAGGAAGCATAATCTAGTCATTAATTATAAATTATCTATTAAAAATGTAACTTAAAAAGAACCTGTCCATCCTCATTTTCTTCCTTTTTACCTCTTCATCTCACATTAGCCTCCTAAATATGTCATCTGTCAGCAACAGTCTTCTCCTCAAAACTTCTGCAATGTATAGGTTATATTTATTCCCCATATAAACAAGCAGAAATCGGCATATATACATATACGTATGTGTGTAGTGGGAGGAGGGAACAGAGTGGTGGTGTGTGAACCAATCTGAAAAGAGGGGCCAATTCTGCTGCCATTGAATTCAATGGCCAGACTGCTTTCACTGGGTATTTTCTTCATTCTAGAGCAGTGGTCCCCAACCTTTTGGGACTGCCGGGCGCCCTGGGACAGGGGCCGCGCATGTGTTGCGTGCCCGGGGCAGGGGCCGTGTGCCCGGGGCGGCAGCCGCGCATGCACCGCACGCCTGAGGTGGGGGCCGCGCATGCGCCGGGCACCCGGGGTGCAAGAATGGCTCGGGCTGGCCCTGGTCACTAGGCGGGCACACATAAATGCCCCAGCGGGCGCCATGGCGCCCACGGGCACTGCGTTGGGGACCACTGTTCTAGAGCATTCAGCTTTCATGGAGACTCAGAACCATTTCCATTTTGCACTTAAACTGTGTGTGCATTGTACATACTACTTTATTTACCATATTGTTTATGTACTTTTAAGAGTTGAGCTGTGATATAAACCACATGAAATTCCTGCCTGTTTTCTTAAACACTGTAGATTTCCTTGCTGATTGAGCTGTGTCCCTTTAATTCTGCTTTTAGAGACGTATTAACTTTTAAATCTGTCTCCCACATTACATTCAAGTTTCTTGCCAATTACTGACAGCACTACACCAGGACAGATGAAACTGTCATTGTCATAGTTGCCATGACAGTTCTTTATCAACAATACAGGGATCTCAATGTGCATCTATTATAGTTGCGTGTACTTTTCATTTTAGAAACATTTTGCCAATAAGCTAGCCCCAAACCCAACTACAGGCCATTAAAATGGAAAATCAATTGTAGTTAACATTTTCCTTCTTCATAGGTTGCAGGACAAATATACTTCAATTGATTTCTGATGTACTTTTCAGCCTGATTTTTCATGTAGGGAAGCACAACAAAGTGGGTTGAGGCTTGCTCACCACCAGTAAAAGACAGGCACTCCAGGAGGTACCATACAGGTCTCAGATACATTTCCTGATCTTCAATAATTTAAAAACTAACTATGCTTTTGAAACTCTGCTATATAAAAAAAAAGGATTTGACAGACTGATATGAATCAGATAATTAAAACTGCAACTCAGCCCACTGCTGGCTGTGTTTTGCCCAGGTATTGCTGTACAGAGAATATTGACGAACATTCGTAAATGAGTGTGGAGACCAGATGGGCAACAATAATTTGCAATTCCACAGAGCTTTTCACCCAAGATAGTGTGCTACAAGCATTAAATATTAAATAATAATTATATTAATTCCACTGAATAGAAAAGAGATGTCTTAGGGCTTGTCTCTACACCTACTTAGTATGCAGCAAGCTGGAGTGTCAGTCTGCTTTGAACTAGCCTGTCACATGCTGAGTGCCCATGTGGACCCTGCTGCCATGCCCTAAATTTTCCCTTTAATATACTCCCATTTCAAAGCTGAGTACCTCAAAGAGCACTAGGGAACTTTTAGCAGACAGAAACAGGCTCCACCTGGATACTGGGTGCATGATAGGCTAAAGTTACGCCCCAGATTGCCATAAACTAAGTGTTCACAGAGACAAGCCCTTAGTAAATGTCAGAGCAAGGAACAGAATCCAGCATTGCTGTTCCTGCATTTCAGGTTCTCACAACATTGCCTCTTAGATACATTTTAGCTGCAATTCTATGTATCAATATACCTATCCAGGGGAAATGAGACCTTTAAGACTGAAAAGTAATCCTCAGTGTTCTTCTAATGTGTGAATTTTTCTTCTTTAATGGCAGAGGTTTAAAAATGCCTCTTATTGGCTGGGTGGATTGCAATGATTACACTGTGCGTTCAGGGACTTTTACCAAAGCATATTCTTAACCCAATCTACCAAAATGGCTCATCTTTGGAAATAATGGATTACTCACCTGATAGGGTGTAATTGTTCATTTGAAGCTGGTGATCAATCATTTGCAAGCTCTTTGGGGTGCTGTATTACCATATTATTCACCCCCATCCACTAGATCCATAAGTGCACTAGCAGCCTGATCATACTTGCCCCGAGGACAAAAGTCCTGATTCCTTCAAGGAAAGCAAGATAGAGCCCAAAGATTTGGTTGTTGATGCTTCTTAAGATTTTTGTTGAATGCATTTGTGCACTTGGGGCTTGGTTCTGCTCTCATTCAAGTCAACAGAAAAATTTCCATTGACTTGAATTGTGAAGGACCAAAACCCTGATAATTTTGTTCAGATAATTTTCTACCATATTTTCTAACCTATAAGAAGGCAATTCATTGCAATATAATGAATGGCCTGAAAATTTGTCATTTGATAAACAAAAGGCATACACCAAACGCATAAATAAAAGCCTTTCTCTCCTGTATGCTGTAATGTTGCTACTTTCAATTTATTAGACAATGTCAGTTTTGGCTACAAATTCAGAAGTTTTAGTTAGAACTGATGGCATCAACAAAGGATGACCCTCTTTCTCCTAGGTGGTCGCCTTACAGCAGAAAGCACTAAAACAAAGGGCTAATAAGAATGAACCAAAGAGGGTGAGTACTTGCCTCCTCACAGAAAAAAATCTCATTTTGTGGACAGAACCAATATGGAAGATGCAGATCCAAGTCCTCACAAGCTTACTAACCAGGTGTCAGACAAACATGTTATATATTCTAGTCCCTTTATGTAGATTATCTCCAATTCCAATGACATAAAGGATGGAAATGGCTCCTGCAGGCCTTAATGTGCACCACCTTGTCTGATGTCCTAAGGACACTGCAAACCTTCCCTGAATGAACTTGCCCTTTTTCTCCCATTTACAGAAGCTATACAGACTAAAGCAAGCACATGAAGAAGTAACCCATCACAGAGTTAGCATTGCTTTGGGTCAAAGACAGGCAGCATGGTCTAATGAAAGGTTCATGTGCAAGGTGAGAATTCACAAAAGCCAAGTTCAATGCTGAAACAAATTCACTCTGAGATTTAAAAAAAAAAAAAGTTACTTCTAAGTCACATACAAGGCTCCCATTATCATAGTATCTGAGCATCTCACACTCTTTAATACATTTACCCACATAGCAGCCATGTGGGGTGGGAAGTGCTATTATCCCTGTTGTACAGATGAAGAACAAGGACATAACTGTTTTCCCTAAGACAACATAGGCGCTCTGTAGTAGAGCAAGAAATTGAATGCAGGTCTCCTGAATCTCAGACTAATAGCCCAAGTTTAGGGCTATCATTCCTGTTTATGTGGCCGTGGGTAGGGCATTTAGACATGACATACTTCAGTTTCCCTGGCTATAATAACAGCGATGATATTGACCCAATTTAGTGCATAATAAAGCATAATGAAATGGGAGGTGCTGCCAAGAAAAGCAAACGGAAAATCAGAAATGTCAACAGCAACTTTTTCTGGAGAGTGGTGTGAATTCTCCTTGCACCCATCACTTTTTTGATGAGCTCTCATGCTGGGCATCTCTAGCAAGATGCTGACAAATCTCCATGCCCATTGCACTTTACAGTAAGCCCCTCATGTTTGTCAGGTGTTTTGAGTGTCATGGAGGGAAGCTGCTAACCATGAGCAAAGTCTAATTATTACTGTTGGTTTATCACAGCAACAACAGCAGGATGTGTTTGAAATTGGCTCCATCATATTTAAGTTAAGGGGAGGGAGCATTCTTTATTTTTTTCATGGTCAAAGAGTCTGAATTTCTGCTTTCCTGCCTTTCAGAAATACAATTGATGTCAATTTCATTATCTGTATTCTGTATCCTTGAGAGCAACCCATGTTTACTCTCATCAGTTTTAACTATTATATAAACTTTTTGTAAAGCAATAATAATATCTGGCATCAACTCTCATTCTGCTTCTCTCTCAGAAATGAAACAATACCCAACTACACACTTATACCAAGAACTGTACAGATAGCAATGAAACAATAATACAAAAGGAAAGAAAGGAGGCTGGCCTAACAAATTCTTGGAGTCATAACGGTAGTTCTGACTGGCACCCGGCATCATCAGCCCAGCCAGCCCACTAGGGCTCACACTGGCCAGACGGTGCCCAGCACTGTCTCTCCCCAGTGTCCTGGCTGGGCTCTGGGATGGGTCAGTGTCCCTATGGAACATGGAGCAGGGTATTTCTGGGTGTGGGACAGCTGGTGAGGACACGCTGACCTCAGTTCTCTCCCCAGATGCCGAGGTCACCAGTTAATTAGAAAGAAAATTAACATATATGATTTGGAGAAATGGCTTTCATTAATATTAAATATAGAGGCCATCCATTTTATTTGAAGCAATGATTTTGCAAGTGCGTGCGCTGGGTGAGGGATGGCATTATTACACCCCCCACACAGTTCTTTCCTGCCTATCTCCTTATGCTCAGACACTTTATATGGATGGAACACTTTTTGAGAACAATTATGTGTGAAACCCAAATATTGGCTTATAGATTCCTTTTAATTGAAAAGTTTGAGTGGCATTTAAATCATAGTTTACTGTTCACAGATAGAGATTCAGCTAGAATGTACAAAATCTTCTGACTGGCTATGATTATAATTTAGATAATACAGGCCAGACACTACTGATTCATTTGACAGTGATTAATATAACCACATTTATGATGAGGCACTTGTCTGGGGCTAGACTGGCATCTTGCATTCTGCCCTGCATTCTGCAGCACAGGGACTAAATTTAACTATATAAATATCCCACTGTCAAACCACACTATTAGGCATTTATTTACTGTCTGTGGCACATATCTCTAATACACTCACTTCATTAAATAACTTTATGAAAAACTGAAAAGGGACTGACAAAATCTTGCTATATCTGCTGCAGGTGGTGCTTCTCAAAAGGAACTACTTGCCTTTTTATCCCTGGTACCAAAACACAGTTTGGAAGGTCACTGTTGAATAAGGTGCTTACCTGCCAAGAAGAAATGCAAAAGAGTAAACCACTAAGGCAAGAAATCAGCAACTTTTTCTTAGTCTTTCTTTGGGAATGGAGTTTAAAAAAGGTCTTCTGCAGTGTAGAAAGGAAAAGTGCAACATAGCTTGTCATTTGCTAGGCCACTAGGAGAACAAGAGGATCTAAACAGTTAAAGCACATTTTCATAGCTCAGTGAACATTTTCTTAGAGCACAGCAAACAGTTACCCTCCCCCCCGATAATAAGATCTGTCTCTACATTGCTGCTAAGCTGAAGAGCAAGGAATTCTGACAGGGTTTATTATCTACCACAGGACCAGGATTGTCAGAAGTAAGGGCAAACAGGAAAGCCTGAGGACTCCTGGCTGAAGAGGCTGGAGTTACCACAGAGCTCAGAGGCAGCTGGGACTTCTTTTCCACCCTGAAATATAGCCTGGAGCTATATTTCCCCTAAGGGAGTGGAAGAAACAGCTGATAAGGGCCCCTGGTAACCACACAACATAATAGCTGCCATATAAAGGGGAAGAAATTCCTTTGTGAGTTTTAGGTTTGATCTTTTCAGCAGACAGCTTTGTTTCTCCTCTGGAGCAAGAAGAAATTTAAAGCCCTAAATGTTTAAAAGACCTCAACTTTTACATGATCAATTTGAGACATTTTAAAGGAGCCTGATTTTCAGGGGGAAGGTGCACTAGTCAGTTTTGAGAGTTTAGGGCCTCTATTTTGTTTCCTCTTGGAACAAAAATGAGCGTTACAACCCTGCCTCCTTGTTAAATCTACCTGAAAGGTTTAAAACTGCTGGACACTCTTCTTTACTCTGGAGTTGCCCATAGGGAACAGGGAGAACACTTTGGGGAAGAGGATGTAGTCTTGGATGGTGACTGTGGGAAGTCAGTGTAGGCAGATGCCCTAATAAAGGGCCTGAGATTGCAACTCTAAAATGTAGGGTAGATGGAGCTTCCCTCTTTCCCTAGTACAGTGGTTCTCAACTTGTTTCAGTCCATGGACCACCAGGCCAATCAAAAAATTTTCGTGAATCACCTCCTTTTTGAGACATGATAATAAAGAGCAGACAATGAACATGTTGCTTTGAAATGTATTTCTTACTAACAGATTTTTGGATTCTCTTCTCACTGACAAGCTTTTCAATGTTTGGAGTGGTACCTGATAATGCACAACGATTATCACTTTCCACTACAAGACGATTCCTCTGTTTGGACTTAACGTGCAACAAACACGAAAATCCAGTCTCACACATATACGTTGATGCAAATGGCAAAAGAAATCTGACTGCATGTGCTGACAGATTTGGGTAACTCTCGGTCACATTGGCCCAAAATTTCTCTATGGTAGACTGCTGGTACATGTCTTAAGCTGCCAAATCATTTTTCAGATCCAAGAATTCCTCCTGCAGATCCTCTGGAACACTATTAACATCTGTTGTAAATGGATTCCTGATGAAAGATAATCCATCCCTTGTCCTGTCCACCTCCGGAAAGTATCGTTGGAATTCGTCTCGTAGCTTCCGTAAATGATCGAGAATTTGCGTCCAAATGGCTTCCTTTTCCCCGAGCATGGCATCCACATATGGAAATTGAACCAAATTATTGCCTTCGACTCTTACAATCCAGAGTTCCAATTTGTCAAGAAAAGCCTTGATGATGCTTTGGTGAGAGAACAGATTTGCACCTTTCCCTTGCAGCTGAAGATTCAGTTTGTTCAAGATTCCAAAAATATTGACAAGATACGCAAGTTCTAAATTTGACTGCATCAGCACATTTCGGAATTCCTCTTTCCTTTGAGCCTGGAGAAATAAATCCAACTCTCTCTCAATTGAAAAACTCTGTTGAGTATACGTTCCCTGCTGACAACCACCATACAGAAGTGTAGAACAGCAACACATCAAAGTCGGAACCCATGTCCAGGCAAAATCTTTTGAACAGCCTGGTGTTCAGAGCCGATGATTTGATGCGATTCACCACTTTCACCAACCCTTTGAAAATGGCGTTCAGTTGATCAGGCAATGTTTTTGATGCCAAAGCTTCCCTATGAATGAAGCAATGAACTCCAGTTACCATTGGAGCACGCTGTTTCACCAGCGTTTGGAAGCCTGATCTTGAGCCCAGCATGGCAGGTGCACCATCAGTGGTGACACCCACAAGATTTACCCAATCCAGACCATGTACTTCAAAGAAATTGTTAACAATTTCCATCACATCCTGAGCCTTTGTGGTGGTATCAAGAGTCTTACAAAAAAAGAAACTTGTCTTTGAAGTCTCCCTCAACCATGTATCATGCGAACACCAATAGCTGAGAGCACAATGCGACATCAGTCGATTCATCCAATTGTATGGCAAACAATGGAGACTTCTTTATTTCATCCACAACTTGTTCACTGATGTTCTGTGATATCTCATTTATCCGTCTCGATACTGTGTCGTTAGAGACAGATATATCATTCAGCTTCCTTGCCGCTTCCTTGCCAAGAACAAGCCGCACCATCTCTTTTACACAGGGGAGTGCAAGTTGCTCTACCATGGTATGAGGCTTCTTGGCCTGTGCAACTTGGTATGCAACAATGTAGGAAGCGTGCACTGCATTGCTTGTCTTATTGTAGAATGCACTTGTTGAGTCGAGGTGCTGCCATTTCAGACCTGATAACCGCCACTCAAAATAATCATCCTTTTGCAACAAGTTGGGGTGACACTTTTCAAGATGGAGTTTCAGCTTAGCCGGCTTCATTGAGTCATTCCCCAAGACTTTGAAACAAATAACACGTGGAAAATCCACGCCTTCTTTTTCTTGACAAGTGAAGCCGAATTTGATATAGTCCTCCGAATACTTGCGCTTGACATTTCTTCCTGTCGTTGCCATTATAAACAAACTACAGCACACCTGTAAAACAGCACATGTAGCACCTGACGAACGACACAGCAACCGCTCAGCCTGATGGTGGCAGCTACACTGATGCTCAGAGCCTCAGACGGAAGTTACTGGCAACACAACGTGGTTGCATCTTAGGTGACGCTATGGATGATGTGCCGCGTGCTTGTGAACACGGCGTAAAACAGCCTAACGGCGGCGCCTGCTCACACCGTGTGACTTTGGACAATGTTCCTGTGGACCACCGAAAAAGTCACCATGGTCCACCAGTGGTCCATGGACCACCAGTTGAGAACCACAGCCTTAGTACCAACAGAGCAGAGACAACCTCATATAGAAATAAACACCTCCAGAGAGGGAAATATAACACAAACCCCCATTCAACTCCAGCTTCTATTTCACATTCTGAAAAATCAAGCAGAAGCACTTCATCTCTATAGCCTTAGATAGAGATTTATGTTACATGGCCAGCTGCAGTAAGGATTCCTGACAAATAAGTTCTTAGGTCCCATGTGAAATATTAAAAACAAAGCACAAAGTAACTGTAAACCATCCTGCTCTTAATGAAACCTACCTAAAGTATAGTTTTGGAATAAGGTTGATTCTCTAATTCCATCTTAATACCAATTTAAGAATCCTCAGCAAATCTGCATTCAAACTCTTACATGCTTTTACTTTGGACTCAGGTAAATCCATTCCTGTGTACTGACCAGGCATCCATCCAAATTGTTAATCTTTGCATTCACTGACTCATATTTTGTGTCTAGTCTGGAGGGCAGCATTTTCTGTAGTCTCTCTGTCTTTGCATGGAGATTAGCCAACATCTCTTGAACTAAGCTGACCTTTTCCGATGGTGTGGTATAGATAGAGTGGCTCATCACTGCAAGGGGAAACAGAGAAGATCCAGTTGATGGCCAAGTCCATTCCCCCGCAAGGGTAGGCCACAGTCCCACCCACCCCCAAACAGTTGATATATTTGATTCAATTGTCAGTACAATTGTTTTTGACAATGAGGGATCAGCAAAAATTATTTCTCTAAGTAAAAGAGTGCCTGAGCTGTGGTCCGTATGGTTCAGACTTCTCAGAAAAATTAGTTTGTTCAACATTGCTCTGTCATGTGAATATTTTGATTCATCCACAGTGGCCTGATTGCAGTAGGAGATGCAGATGTTCAGCACTCATGTACACATAACCAACCAATAGTGTCCAATTGAACTACATTTGGCAGAGGCCATAAGGCTAACTGGGCCACAAACCACTAGGTGCTCAGCAGCACCACACATGAGTGAATCGACACTCTTGTGAGACGAAGGGATGAGGAAGGAGTAAAATTCTCACCTTCTTCATTTGCAGTAAGTTTATTATGAAAAGCAAATAAGCACAGTCATAGCAGAGTTTCAAACCGGAAGCATCTACATTGATCAAGAGACAGATTTAGGCTACAGCAGAGCAGAGCAGCAGCAGCATGCTGTCACCTTGGCAGATTAATGTGTAGCAGTCAGATTCCGTTCAGCTACAAGCAACATGAACAAAGGACAGGCTTAAAAGAATGCTGGTGTTAGCTGAATGAGCACAATGATCAGACACACAACAATACTGTCACCTGTCTGCATCGGGTACCACAAGTCTCAGACACAAGTCCAGGGGGTTTCTAAGCAGGAGTTTTACTCTTTGTGCCATGCTGCAAAGCCAGACAGGGCTGCTACGCTGCAGACAGAGACCAAACCTGCTGACTCAGCAGGATCAGCTGATTAGCAGCCAAGTGCTGATTGGTCATCTTCTAGCGGATAGCTTCCTATTCCTGCCAGACCTCTTGTGGGGCAGCTAGTTCCTTCTGACCAGACTCCTAAGACCAAGGTCCTGCTCCCTTGTCCTGGCCCCACTTATTGACTCCACTTTTTACCTGTGTGATTTCTGGCTCTGACTCCAGTTTAATCTTTTGTGTGGCTTTTAACTCTGATTCCAATGTGACCTTTTAACTGACTCCTGACCTTGACCAGAACTGGGGTTGCCAATGTTCTGATTGCACCAAACTGAATAACTTTGCTCTACCCCTCCTGCCCTGACTCTTCCTGAGGCTCCGCCTCTGCCCTGCCCTTCTCCAAGGCCCTGTTTCTGCTCCCTCCATCCCCGCTCCCTCCATCACTTGTTCTCCCCCACCCTCACTCACTTGCTCATTTTCACTGGGCTGGGACTAGGGTCGGGTTTAGGGAGGGGGTGAGGGCTCTGGTTGAGATTGTGGGCTCTGGATGGGTCTAGAAATGAGGGGTTCAGGGTGCAGGAGAGAGCTCCAGGCTGGGGTGGGGGTTGAGGTGTGGGGAAGGGGTGTGGGTTTTGAGACTGGGCTGAGGGTGAGGGGTTCAGAGTGTGGGAGAGGGCTCAGGACTGGAGCTGAGGGGATTGGGGTGTGGACTTTTGGACAAAGTTTGGGTGCAGGCAGGAGCTCATTTTCTACCTAACTCATAGCTTTTGTTCTCTGAATGCCATGTTAACTCATGCAAGTGGTTAAGCATTTCCTTCCTTGTATTTTTGGGAATAATTAGCTTGTCATCAATTATTAACAACCCTTGTGTGATGGGTTGGGACCTGTTGGGACTGTCACCTGATGTGCTGAGATATCACTAAACCTGCTTCCACTGACAGCCTAGGTAACCTGTTACCCTGTCTTGCTGAGCTTAGCTTTCCATGTGCTTCAATTGAGACATAGGGACAGGGTCACACCCCTAAAACTGCAGACACAGACTGAAAGCACAAGTACTGAGAGCTGAACCCTAGATAAATCTGTCTTATATGGTATAGAGATCTATACAACATAAGCTCATGAAATTCACCCTCTTCCTCAATGTAAAGAGAGAGATGCACAGTTTCCTTGCTCTCCCAGGAGCAATCCCTTATTTACACTGGAATTATTACTAAACAAAAGTGATTTTATGAAGCATAAATATTATACTCTTTTATATTAAGTGGTCATAAGAGGTAGCAGACAGAACAAAGTAGGTAGGTAAGCAAAATAAACAAACACACAAGCTAATTTTAATACACTCAAGAAAAAAGTAAGATCTCATCCTAAATGTGTTCTAATGATCTTCTTCACAAGCCAGACATTCTTCCAGCCTGGGCCCAGTTCCTTCCCCTAGTTCAGTCTTAGTTGTTTCTAGCAGTCATCTTGGATGGGATAACTGGGGAGAACTGATGATCAGGATTACCTCACTCTCTACCCTTAAATAGGATCTGCATAAGGCGGGAGTCCTTTGCTTCAAGTTTGATCCCCTCCCAGCTTCTCATGAAAAATTACAGAAATCAGGATGGGTTCCAATATCAGGTGACATGGGCACATGCCTCTGTAGCCATTCTGGGCTAACCTACATGTTCACAGGAAGGTTAAGCTTTTTTACAGTTCATTCTCTCTTGGGCCATCAGCACTGTGGCTTCTTTTATCATTGTACCAAGTCAATATTTCTAATTTAATCTACAAAACAATACGTGCATACAAATGGGATAATCATATTCAGTAAATTACAACCTTTTCACTTATGTTACATGAGCCATCTTGCATCAAGCATATCTGAGGCTAATCTACACTGCAGGCTTCTTGCACAATAAGAGATCTTCCGCAAAAACTTCTTGTGCAAGAGCGTGTCCACACTGCAAAAGCACATCAGAAAAGTGATGTGCTTTTGTGCAAGAGAGCGTCCAGACTGTATGGATGCTCTCTCGCAAGAAAGCTCTGATTGCCATTAACAGAATGGCCACTAGGGCACCAGTGCTTCTTTTGATAGGCTGTTTTTGCAAAAAAAAAACCCTGTTTCCCGTCGACATACACCTTTTTGCATGAGAACTCTTGTGCAAAAAGGAGTTATTCCTCGTAGAAAGAGGAATACCTATACCGCAAAAACCCCTCTGTTCTGTTGATTCACTGTAAATTTTCTTGCGCAAAAACGCACTTGATGTGTAGACACTCCATGAGTTTTTGCACAAAAACAGCCATTTTTGCGCAAAAACTCTTCAGTGTAGACATAGCCTAGTTATGCATATTCCTATCATACGCATATTTTCATAAAGCATATGGAATGCCCTGTCACATCTTGTTGGACTCACACAGTGTTTTTTCACTGTCCAATATGGTTGCAATGTGGGATTCACATGTTCTTCTACTTGGACTTCCCTCAGGTACAATATTTTGTGAAGCTTGTATGACCGGATGTTTCTCTGTGTCCTCCTTTAGTTTGCTTAACAAATGTTGCCAAGTGCAATGGTGGCCTCCACTGTATAGGCAACCTTTTCATCAGTGATTTCATCAACTGTGTCTGTACTATGTTCCATTGCAGCTCTGGATAACATAGCATCAATTAAAATTTTTTTACTGGGGATATGCACAACTTTACAATAATATTTCTGTAACTGAACTAGCAAATGTTGTAGCCTTGCAGGTGCTTTTCCTAGAAGTTTGTAGAATATTATCGTTAGCGGTTTATGATCAGACTGTACCTCATCCTAACCTCCATACATGTACTGAAGAAATGTCTTTGTGTCTAACACAACAGCCAGTATTTCCTTCTCAATTTGGGCATAATTTTGTTCTACTTCTGTCAGAACTCATGATGTGTGTGAAATGGGGCCTCTGTTCTGCAGTCAACAAGTTCCTAAAATAACTTGGAATGCATTTGCACAAATGGTGACTGTCTTGTAGGGAGCATAGCAGCTGAGTGCTGGTGCACGACAGAGTGCTGTCTCTAGTTGTTGCAGTGCCTTGTCATGGTCCCTTATCCATTGCTAAGTTATGATCTCCTGCAGCATTTGTGTCTGTGGAGCACTCCAAGATGCTTCACCAGGGATGTACTGTGTGAGGAATCTAATCATCCCAAGGATCTTCTGTAATGCTGTCTCGTCCTGTGGAGGCTTCTTGTTAGCTATGGTTTCATTCTTACTGGTGTCTGACCTGATTCCTTGTTATGAGAAAATGTCTCACCTGTATTTCACTTCTTTTACTGTGAACTGGTATTGTTCAAACACACACTTTCCTTAGGAGTACAGCCTTTCTTAATAGGGATGTAATCAGTTAACTGGTTAACAAGTGGCCAGGCTGGCGTGAAGCAGCCTCTTGCAGACAGGGGAACTGCTCTAGACTGGCTGGGGCCACAGCACTGCAGGTGGGGGACATTCCAGCCTGGTTGGGCCCACCATGCTGCAGGCAGGAAGCACGCCAGCCTGGCTGGGCCCGCCCTGCCGCATGTGTGTGTGTGTGGGTGCACTCCTGCCTAGTTGGGCTGGAGCCCTGAGCTACCCCAAGCAACCTGTAGCATAGTGCAGTGGGCCCCGACTAAGCAGCCCCCACCTGCAACCAGCTGAGCAGCCCGCAGGCCCCCCATTCCTCCCCCTTCCCCCCTCGGCCTGGCTGGGCTGGAGCCACCCCTGCCCACGGGATCCCGATTAAGCAGTTAACTGTAATGTTTAACTGGTTAACTGATTAAACAGGATTTCAGCTGTCCGCTATAAAAATGTGTTATCAACTTCCAGAGCCTCCTCCCCACTGTGTATAGTTTTAAGAAAAAGACTGCTTTTAAGTTCTCTTTTTTTTTTATCTGCTTGTAAGGCGTTCATATAGATGTGCAAGTGTGGTTCCTATCTCCTCCAAATTCTCAGTAAGGTTGCTGCATTCAGATAAAGGTGAGGGCGGATTGCAACCCTCCATGTTAATTTTTAAAAATACTGTTTTCTAATTTAACTGCTTTACTCATGATCTGTTGATTGCAGTTTCTTCTTGGTGTGTACAGTTTGCTGGTCCATTGTTCTCCTGACAAAAACAGCCACTTCTTGCTTCATGCAGAATGTGGGCACTTCTGACACCGTGTGGCATTTTCTAATATAGTCAGGCAGCCAACAGCCTTTTCCTTGTGGTTATGCTGCAGCCTCTGCAGTTAGGAATTCAGAATGAGACCAGAGATATAAAGTTTAAACCACAACTTTCTTTATTTGATACACAAGAAGATGTCTCTACAGCTTCTGAACATGTAGACCCTGAGGTGCCAGCATCATGTGAGAGATCTCTCTGTGAAAGGCCCTCTGGTAATCACACCTGACTAATTTTAAAGAGACAGTACCACAATATACTACACACAGTGACTAGGACATCCATTTAACATCTCTTCATAGATGCGGCATCACAAAGACAGCTGCACATGTTAACACTTTGTTGAAGCATCTGTTGTTTCATTACTGACTTCTAGAATGGAAGAATGACACTGTCACAAACATAAATTCCTGCAACACCTAAGGGTCTACCTGTTCAAAGGCTATATACAGCAATTAAAAACCTGCAGCTGGCCTGTGCCAGCTGACTTGGGTTTGCAGTCTTTGGGCCAAGTAGCTATTTAATTGTGTGGTAGACATCTGGCCTCAGGCTGGAGCCCAGGCACTAGGATCCTGTGAGGTGGGAGAATCCCAGAGTTCTGGCTGCAGAACCCCTTGTGAGACAGAGTCAGCTGGCACAGGCCAGCTTTGGGCATGCAATTGCAGCATAGCCATCTCTTCAATGTCCTTTGAACACACACACACAGAGTGTAATTTTTTGGTCCTTTGACACCAAGAATATTATTATGGACAGAGCATTGCCTTCCTTTTTTTTTTTTTTTTTTGCCTCAGAACATAAGGAGAGCATTTGTAAGGGAGAATTAATTATACTTTCCTGCAGAGTAACTACATTGTGTATTGGCTCTGACCCCACCAAAGTCTGCCAAATGGTTGCTGGCAAGGGGAAAAGTTCTTAACTGCTGAAAGGATTTTTCTGTTAATGCCACGGATTAAACATTCATTAGGACAAAGGAAAATGCAAAGAAAACTGACTTTCCAAAAGGCATGACTCTATCCTCTGTGGAATAGCAGACCTGCTAGATGACCCCACAGGTACAGTAAAAAAAAAAGTGTTCTATGAAAAACAATGCTTGAAGAGATACATGCTGCAAATTTCCATAACCTTTTTTTGGGTAGAGATCTGAAATGACAGCTGTCAAAAACATAGCTCACTAGATAAAGGAGTAACAGCTTCCAAAAAAGGCTGGATGGCCTCGAGGAGAAAACAAATTAATTATTTGGTATTTTTAAAGGAAGTTGAGAAGGCTCTCCATGCTAATGTGCTTGTAAAATGTATTGCAATTTTTGGAGTGACATATTTAAGCATTTAATAAGCTACACTGCACTGTTATTTGGAGATAACTAGCATTATTTCAAAATAACAATGCGAGCGTCTACATGGCCATTCTGTTATTTCAAAATAATTTTGAAATAACGGATGGCTTATTCCCAAATCTGTAAACCTCATTCTATGAGGAATAATGCCTATTCCAAAATAACTATTTCGAAATAAGGTGTGTGTAGATGCTCCACAACTGCTATTTTGAAATAGCCCCTCACCAGGGCTATTCTAAGTTATTCCTTCCTAATGCCTCCTGGGGCTCTAAATGGAGATAGCATGTCTGCATTAGGGAAGCCTGCCTCGGACTAATTTTGAGGCTTCCCTGCAGCATAGACGCTCTATTAAGAAATAAGCTATTTTGGAATAACTGTTTTGGAATAGCTTATTTTGAAATAAGCGTGCAGTGAAGTTGTACCCTAAAATTAGAGATAGCTGTATGGCAGCAAGAAAGTGAAACAGAGTAACAGATTTTACTGAAAGTATTATTGTGGATTTGTTTAAATAGAAAGGAGACTCAATCAATTTATGTAGCAAAATGTTACTGGGTACAATTTACAGCATTCCTATCTTGGGCCCAGATTTGTACAACCATGCAAGCAGAGCTGGGCAAGGGCTTTCTAAACAATGCCAGGATTGTAAATTGTAATGCACACCAGTATGTCATGTGGTAACTGGTATACACGTATATTGTTGGTGCACAGCAGAAGTTCCTTAATGTGCATTCATGTCCTCCTAGTTCAAATGGTACTACATTAATGCATATTAGGAAACTTTTAATGTGTACCAGGAGGGTACACACTGGCCAGTTACTGCACAATAATGCTGGTGTGACACCCCTGCTAGCAGGGCCTGACGCACTGTGTAGATAACACATTATTGTATTGGAGGCCACTAAGGAAAACCAAGGTACTATAAGAAATACTGCTGATTCAAGAGGCAACCCTCTACCATAGCAGTGTTAGGCTACGTCTAGACTACACCTCTGTCAACAGAGGGATGCAAATCAAGCACATTGAAATTGCTAATGAAGCAGGGATTTAAATATCCCGTGCTTCATTAGCATAAACATGGCCACTGCTTTTTTTCGAAACAGAGTTTTTGGAAAAAAACGGCAGTCTAGACGCGCATCTGTCGAAAATAAACCCTTTTTCAACAGATCCGGTATTCCTCAAAAAATGAGGTTTACAGGATTGGTTGAAAAAGGGTTTATTTTTGACAGATCTGCATCTAGACTGTCGTTTTTTCAAAAAAACTGTTTCGAAAAAAAGCGGTGGCCATGTTTATGCTAATGAAGCGCGGGATATTTAAATCCCTGCTTCATTAGCAATTTCGATGTGCCTAATCTACATCTCTCTGTCCACAGAGAGGTGTAGTCTAGACACATCCACAGAGGCATTTGGTTATTAGAACTACTGCCTCTCAGATGAGCTGTACGAGTGAGATTGTCCTGTATACTTCGGTCATTAGAGATCTCATGGCAAGAATAGTAGCTTCAGTCTTCCTGGCCAAATTGGATTGTGGGTACGTAGGACATTGTGCCTGCCTAAGATCTCTCTTAAAGCTTCAGAATCAAATTCTGAAGTTCGTAGGTAAAACTGTATGAAAAGGCAAATCCTTACTTTTTCATTCATTTTTATAGAGTGCTCTTATTGGACATTTTCTGTGTGCGCTTCTAATAAAACACAAATATTAAATATCTATTAATCTGATATAACTGCTGGGCTCATTGCAACAACACCCTACTGGAAAGCCCAGGAAAGCAAATAACGAGGAAAGATCATATCCTGAGACCATCCTAATTATTGCATACATATTATTCAAGATAAATGTGCAGCGATACAGCTAATGGGGGGGGGGAACCATGTGCATTCCTCCTTCCCCCATCAACCAGACTTCAACTGTTATATTGAGAATGGAAACCAGAAAAGGAACTCAGAACTTTTATAGAAGTCATTTAAATTGCTTAATTATGATTGCAGATAGCATGGATATTTATAAGACTTGCAGTGTACACCAGTTAAAGATCCTGGAATTAAAGTATTCCCACTCTGTAAGTGATTTTAAAAGCAATAAATAAAGTGAAAACATACATAATGAGAAATGTGGAAACACGACTGCCAAAACTGGTGTCTCATTAAAAAGTGTTGCTGTGGTATAAACTCTTATATCACTTGGAATGTTATATGGTTTGCAATTTCTGCTCTATGAAAGGGGATTTTATTACATTAGTGATAAAAACAGATGTAAGTTTCAGCATCATCATCCTAATTAAATCAGTTGCTTTGCTAAGGGAATACTGTGTACAATCTGTGAAAATTTATCATAGCCATGCTCAGATCAATAATGGGCAACTAGAAGGACTTTTCACTACCCATTTGGAATGCTTGGCACAATCCAGTTAGACCCAAATCTTCTCCGCAGCATTCAGGCTGAGTAAAAGGGCTTAGTGCAAGGGAATTTGATGTGAGTTGAGTGAGGACAGAATCTATCCTCCTGCTATCAGCTGCAGTAGTCTCCATGACACTATAGCACCACTAAATAAAAAATAGGGAAGGAAGGGGAAAGAGAGAAAGCAGATTAGTCACAAATTTGCTTAGTCATAGATTTACTCTTCCCCACCCTAGCTTCCCCAAAACTTCTCCTTCATGCTAACATAGACTCTGCAGTATGAGAGAAATAACTGATCCTTCTGGAGAAAACTTCCACCACTGTGTAACAGAACGGCCTCAGTTCCACAGCTTTTCAGGCCTTGCAAGGGGTGGGGTCAGAATCAGAACCAATGAGAGGGAGAAACAGGATGACATTTGGCCTGAGCACAAAGTGGGCCTCAAATTAGACACCTGTTAATTTTTTAGCATTTGATAAGTTTCTCGACTTGTTTTTATGTGCATCCCTGTTGGACCAAAATGTCTCACACTCTCTCAGCTTAGGGCTGCAAATTTAAGCAAATAAGAGATGTAAAAAGGTTAGAAAAGCATTTTGTTTTCATGTATCATCATTTTTTATGTTTATTATGGATAGGGGGCCCAAAAGCCGGAAGTGTCCCAGGTGTCTCTGGACCTCTGAGGCTACATCTAGAAAGCAACCTTTTGTAGGGAGAGAATATGCTAATGAAGTGCTCATTAGCATTTGTTGCGCTGTCATTTTCATATTCTCTGCCAAGGCTTTTTGCGCAAGAGGCTTCTGCACAAAAACAAGCAGTGTAGACGGGTCCGTTTTGCGCAAAAAACCCCTTTTGCACAAGAGCCCTTACTCCTCAAAAAATGAGGTTTACAAGTTCTTGCACAAAAGGGTTTTTTTTGCATAAAATGGACTTGACTACACTACTTGTTTTTGTGCAAAAACCTCTTGAGCAAAAAGCATCGGCAGAGAATATGAAAATGACAGCGCAACAAATGCTAATGAGCGCTTCATTAGCATATTCTCTGCCTACAAAAGGCTGCAGTCTAGACGTAGCCTGAGTGGGCCTGGTCAGAACTGAGACCTTAATGCAGATTCTAGATTTGAGAGTGTTATCCTGAGGGGAGAAACGTATTAAGGTACACTTTAAACAAAAGGCTGTGCTCTCACTGTCAGCCATATTTCAAGAGGAATCAGTAAGTTGTGGTGAAGTCAATCCTGTCTTTATGCCTCAATGGCAATAGGATAGCAGTTTTCATCCTCAAAGTGAAACACAAACTAACCCTCAGACATCCAAATGGTATCAGAAAGGTTTTTTTAGAACGCAGTATTGTAATTGTAGTTACTGTCATTTTCTGACTTCCATAGTATTGACAATAAATTTGGACTTGGAATTCTCATTCAAAAACCTTTGGTTAGCTTGTATGTCAGACAAAGTATTTTTAGCACTTATTTCTCTCTTGCACACACAAATTAAAGAAGGAAAAAGTCAACAGATTTACATCTCCAACAATCAAGTAAATTTTCATTCCTTTATTCCTTATCTTTGTTTGAATAGAGACTGTTACAATTAAAAATAAAACTTAGTTGAAATTTTTTTTAAATGCCATTAAATGTAGTAGGTGAGGTGGGATAAAGTTTTAGGTGGTAGCTCTGAGTGCTCAGGCTCTGTATAACTCTAATTCTGTTTTTTCCAATGACAAATGCACAAAAGGTGAAAGGGAAAAAAAAAGATAGATTAACCTGTTAGGACACAATCATGGGGATTGCTGTTGTTAGATGCCATTTCCTCATCTTGTCTGGTCAGATTATCTTTCAGAATCAGGAAAAACAAGGTTCAACTGTGGTTTGATAAATACCTGGATCCTAGTATCTGAGGCCTTGTCTATCTACATTACGCAGTGCTGTTGATCTACTCCAGCTATGCAAGTAGTGTAGCTGAAGTAGATATACTCACCACAGTGTCTTGCATGTGGTAAGGTTGGCAGAGACTGCTCTTCTGTCAATGCCAGCTACTCTTCTTGTCTTGGTGGAGTACCGTCATTGACAGGCATACACTCAGAGATCAATTTATTGTGTCTACAGCAGATGTGATAAATTGACAGTTGGTGGGTCAATCTCTGCAGTGTAGTGTAGTGTAGACAAGGCCTCAGATTTTTTTTTTAAATACTTCAATATAATTTCCCCACTGACCATGAGGTTTGGTGACTCTTTGATGGCTGTAAAGGACTAAAAGATTAGCTAACAAGAAAAAAATCAAGATTATTTACACCATACAACAAATCAGCTGTCTATTAACTATTAGAACATCTTTAAAGACCTGCACTAGACCTTCCAAGCTCTTAATAGGCTGACACTGTGCTAGCTGAAAACAGACTCTTCCTCCATGACTATGGACTCCAAAGGCAGTCTCCACCCTCTGGGATGATAAAATTCTCAACTGACAGAGCAAGACTAATGGATGGCTGCAACTGTGGGATCCCTTTCTGACAGATCTAGGGAGGACAATTAACCTGACATTTGAGATAAATGCAAGATATACACTTCTTATAACATACTTACGTGCCCAGAAACACTAGGGTTACCTCTTGGCTGGTATTTGACTGGCCTGGCCATTTTAAAATGGATTTGCCAGTGCCAGAGAAATAATGAAACCTGGACAACATATAAGCATCACTTCAAGGCACTAGAACAATATCATCAATGCTGCCTCAGGAAAATCATAAATATCCCTTGGGAGGACAGGCACACAAACACTAGCATCCTGGAAGAGTGGAACATGACCACCATTGAAGCTATCATCATCTACCAACAACTTAGCTGTACTGGTCACGTGGTCTGGATGCCTGATCAGCACCTCCCAAAACAGATTCTGTTTTCCGAGCTGAAGGAAGGACAGAGGGGCGTTGGGGGGCAGAGGAAGTGAATTAAGGACATGTTGAAGGCAAACATGAAAAGTGTGGCATCAGCGTCAACACTTGGGAGAACCTTGCCCAGGACCATCCCCAATAGAGAGCGGTAATCCGTGAGGGGGTGGCGCAATTTGAGAAGTCCCGCTACAGTGCAGACTAGGAGAGGCAGAGAAGGAGAAAAGAGTAGCAAAAACTGCCCCAGCCCCCTCCAATAGCCAGTAGCGCCTGCCCCTTCTGCAATAAGACCTGCACCTCCAGAATCTGGCTGGTCAGCCATCAACAGAGCCACAAATAGGAGGGTGACAGGAAGACATCCTACTCATTATTGAGTGACCGCCAAGAAGAAGAAGATGTTGGCAAATGTCATTGAGGAGCCTTTGGCCATTATCTTTGAAAAGTCGTGGAGATCAGGAGAGATCCCGGATGATTGGAAAAAGGCAAATGTAGTGCCCATCTTTAAGAAAGGGAAGAAGGACGATCCAGGGAACTATAGGCCAGTCAGTCTTACCTCAGTCCCTGGAAAAATCATGGAGGGGATCCTCAAGGAATCCATTTTGAAGCACTTGGAAGAGGGGAAGGTGATCAGAAATAGTCAGCATGGATTCATGAAGGGCAAGTCATGCCTAACCAATCTGATTAGCTTCTATGATGAGGTAACTGGCTCTGTGGATATGGGGAAGTCAGTGGAAGTGATATATCTTGACTTTAGCAAGGCTTTTGATACTGTCTCCCACAATATTCTTGCCAGCAAGTTATGGGAATGTGGATTGGATAAATGGACAGTAAGATGGATAGAAAGCTGGCTGGAAGGTCGGGCCCAGCGGGTAGTGATCAACGGCTCAATGTCAGGATGGTGGTCGGTTTCTAGCAGAGTGCCCCAAGGTTTGGTTCTGGGACTGGTTTTGTTCAACATCTTTATTAATGACCTGGATGAGGGGATGGATTGCACCCTCAGCAAGTTTGCGGATGACACTAAGCTAGGGGGAGAGGTAGATAAGCTGGAGGGCAGGGATAGAGTCCAGAGTGACTTAGACAAATTAGAGGATTGGGCCACAAGAAATCTGATGAGGTTCAACAAAGACAAGTGTAGAGTCCTGCACTTGGGATGGAAGAATCCCAAGCATTGTTACAGGCTGGGGACCGACTGGCTAAGACTGGCAGTTCTATAGAAAAGGACCTGGGAGTTACAGTGGATGAGAAGCTGGACATGAGTCAACAGTGTGCCCTTGTAGCCAAGAAGGCTAATAGCATATTAGGTTGCATTAAGAGGAGCATTGCCAGTCGATCCAGAGATGTGATTATTTTTCTTTACTCGGCTCTGGTGAGACCACATCTGGGAGTATTGTGTCCAATTCCAGGCCCCCAATTACAGGAAGGATGTGGATGCATTGGAGAGGGTCCAGCAGAGGGCAACCAAAATGATTAGGGGGCTGGAACATATGACCTACGAGGAGATGCTGAGGGAGTTGGGTCTATTTAGTCTGCAGAAGAGAAGAGTGAGGGGGGATTTGATAGCAGCCTTCAATTTCCTGAAGGGAGGTTCCAAAGAGGCTGGAGAAAGGCTGTTCACAGTAGTGATGGATGGCAGAACAAGGAACAATGGTCTCAAGTTGCGGTGGGAGAGGTCCAGGTTGGATATTAGGAAAAACTATTTCACTAGGAGGGTGGTGAAGCACTGGAATGGGTTACCTAGGGAAGTAGTGGAGTCTCCATCCCAAGAGGTGTTTAAGTCTCAGCTTGACAAAGCCCTGGCTGGGTTGATTTAATTGGGATTGGTCCTGCCTTGGGCAGGGGGGCTGGACTTGATGGCCTTCTAAGATCTCTTCCAACTTTATGATTCTATGATTCTAAGAACTCTGGGATATCTAATGTTTAAAGTTTCTGTGTCCATCCAAAGATGCTGCAGTGTTCCTACTTCTTCAGTTTAAGCAATAATAGATCAAAACTGCTGAAAATACAGCAGCTGTCTACTCACCAACACACAAGAGAACCTTCATGTATGTGAGGGAGGATTTGAGTTATGCGAGAATGAAGAGACATGCACTGTTATCAATCTTACCTATATGTATTATTTCTCTAAATACTATATGTGGCTGTTGGAGGGGTGGGTTGCACAGTTGCCTTGTGATTGAGGTGAGCTTGCCTTGGGATGAGGTGCTGTTTTTTTGCATTTCAAAGATGGTAACGCTTAAGGCGTACACACATCTATCTGGTGATTTCCCTAAACCCTGCGCCAAACACTACTCATGTGAACTGAGGAAGTGGGTCTGGCCCACGAAAGCTCATCACCTATTAAACCATCTTGTTAGATACCCCAATAACGAGTACAACATAACAGAGATAGAAACAAAATGAAAAATTAGTTATTCCTAGGTCTATGGGTTTACTAATACTGGGGAACTGTAAGAGATGTGGAGTCATTGTCCTCTGAGGTCTGTCTGTACCCAGGCCCGGTTGGCAGATTGACTGTTCTCTCTATTTGATGGATGTTTTGTAGCCTTTGTGAAGTGCCTTGAGTCGACTGAGTACCTGGCAGACATCACAAATTACCACAATTGGCATGAAATGACATTTTTGGGCAGTCTCAGCAGAGGCTAAGAACTAACAAGGCATAGAGAATAAAGTGCCCTCTCCTCTTATAGTTGTGTCTGCTGGTCAGGGTTGAGGCACTTTGACTGGACAATGGGAGGAAGTCTGTATCATCTTTTTCTGCATTTAGCTGAGTGGCTTCAGGCCAGTCAATCTGGTATCTCTTGTGATAAGAGATTGAAATACTACAACGCACCAGTAAGCATAAACAGATCTTTTTCCATTATGAAATTATTCATTTGGAAGTAAAAGGTATTTCTGTTTGTCCTTACAAAACACATGGATTTGTAATGTGTCAAGAGAGGGGATATGTCACCCGAAACTTGCTGAGAGAAATATCAGCAGGGCGAATACAAATCAATACGAGTTACCTCCCTGATTTATAGCATGCGTGTCAGATTGCAGGTCCAAGGGCTGAAGGTACTTTGCTTGATGCATTCGTCTGACCCCCACATGTCAGTTTCCAACTGTGCAAAATTTGAGCTTTCAGTTTAGAATTTAAAAAAAAAGCACCTGACTCTAGGGATTGAGAAGGAAACCTGTATTTATTTTATTGACATTATTTAATATACATATAGCAAAGGATTTAATATAGAATTTACTGCAGATTCAGCATTTTTCTTTCTCCCCCACCCTACACATGTACCCTGTTCTGGAACACTGGGATAAAATAGTCATGGACCTATCATCAATATTGTGGGCACTTCTAGGGTTGTAGCTTACTCCCTCTTCCATCTGTTTTTCCAAGCCCCAAGTCTGCAGACATGTGCACCTGGGTAACTGTACATGGTTGATAGTCCTAGTGAAGGCAACTGGGCTACTCACGTGCACAAGTGTTTTGTGAAGCTTTATTTTTGTGCAGTGCTATAATGTGACCAGAAGCTCAGAGAGATTCAAATGCCACCCAGATGATTAGCGGAGCACCCACGGCCAGCAGCATGTGTTTCCATTGATGGTGCACATCTACACATGCCTCTGTGTATATAACAAAAGTTATTCTGCACATGAATGGAAAAAATTGGAAGGAACATTGCTCTGGGGTCATAGTTATTTCTTGTTCAGAGCCTGGTATCAGTCACATCAATGTATTACTTGAAGTGAGAGGTCTTTGATCATTTGCACGTGTTCAAACCACAGTTACTTACTCAAATTAATAAACCTTGGAACTATTTAAATGGGCCCTTAACCTCCCTGTGACACAATTTCCTATTTTGTAAAATGGGGATCATAATTAGATCCAGTCACAGTTGATGGAACCCTCTCCCCTAAAATTTGATTAGATTCTCTCCCACACTCTCCATTGTTTTTGACCAGCTCTAATCAGAATGCCTGAGAGGAGTGGGGGTACCATAAGAAGTAATTTGCTAGTGTTTTTAAAGTGCTTTGAAGATGACTAATACAATAGGCATGCAAATACTAATTTAAAAAGTTAATAATTCTGTTGATAGCAGTGAGAGATCTCCTGCCAGTCTAGGGTAGTTTATGGTTTTTAGTATGTAGCTCAGGCTTATAGACCCTAATTAAAAATATAATTCAGTTCTTTCTACAGAAAGTCTGTTTGTCATTTGATTTATAGCATCTAGTGGACAGCATTTAACTAAAAAGGTGTCTTTATTTTTTCTAATTGCTATACATAAACCACTTTTTTAATTGTTCATACTTTATATCATTCATATAATGAACTGTTGTACATCAATAAATATAAACACATTTAGCATGAACAGAAGCCTTTTCTATTAAGTTCTATTTTCAATTGTAGTCCTTATTATAGCAGAAGACATGTCCTGTAAATATTATAAATCTTATGAATTTTCATATGTTCAAAGCAGCAATGAAATTGTCATCCATAAATTCCAGAATTATGTTTATTGGGAAAGACAGAAAGAGAACTCTACACACTGAAGTTTGGAAAAGTCTTAGGAATACAAAGGTTAAAATAAATGCCTCTTGCCCCCATTAAGAAAGAACTGGGAACCCATTCCTTGCCTTTGAAAATGCAGAAAAGAAAAAAAATTGGCCTTGTCCTCCACCCCCAGTATTAGGTCCTATCAGCAATACCATTGTTGCCTATTCAAGGGAAAATAAAAAAATAAAAAAAATGGCCTTCCTTGTATATTACTAGAAGATTTACCTGGCATCGCTTGGATCCTTAACTCAATTAATTTTTTTTTTTTTTGGAAACTAAAATGAAAGTCTACATGCTTCATGTAAGTCATTGCTCTGGGGTGGGGCTGTGGATGAGTGGTTCAGTATGCAGGGTACCCTGGGGAAAGAACACCTCTCCTCTCTCTGAAGCTGCTTGGGGCCAGGTGAGAAGCACCTCCCCAAGGCTGCTTCAGCTCCAGTGGGTACAGCTGTGGGAGGGGTGCATGTCCCCTGACTGGGGCAGGTCCAGGTTTATCTGCCCCCTGCACTCGCCAGCCAGAGTGAGGAATGCAGCAAACTACTGTCTGAATTCCCATCTATGGCCCCTCACTGTCCCCCTGTGGACATTATATAGCAGTGTTTCTGAAAGTGTACCATGGAAACACTTTCAGAAACACTTTAACTGGCCGCCCCAGTTTGATTATGTACCGGTGCTGCAGCCTCCCATTGGCTCCGTTTTGTCCTTTGCAACCAAGGGGAGCAGTGGGAAGCGGTGGCCTGGTCCACGCTGCTTCCCGCACCTCCCCTTGGCTGCAAAGGACGAAACAGAGCCAATGGGAAATGCGAGGCTCTGTGCCCGCAGCGCCGGTACATAAACAAACTGGGACGGCCAGTTAAAGTGTTTCTGAAAGTGTTTCCGCGGTACGTTTTCAGAAACACTGTAATATAGTATAACTCTCCCTGCCTTCCATCCTTTATTCCCTGCTGCCCCCATGTGGTCATTATATAGCAGAGTCCTCCCTTTCCGTTTTATGAGAAGCAATCCCATTCCAGGCATATCCTATTTTCCTGGTGCTCCCCTGCTGGCTGCCCCGCTCCTGGGCTCCTCTCCCTGGGGTTCCCTGCTCTCTGCTGACCCCGCTAAAGCTGGCCCAGCAGGGGCTCCCCACCTTGCCGCCCACCTGCTGCCCCAGAGTCTCCCGAGGTTCAAGGACCGCCTGACTGCTGCCAGTCCCGCTGCTGCAGTGTGTTCCCTGGGGTTCTTGGCTGGGGCCACCCAGCACTACCAGCCCTGTTACCGATGGGGGTTCCCCAGCTGGAGCCGCTCACCATCTCGCCCCCACGGCTGGAGCTGCCCTGCCATCCACCTCCACCAGTCCCATTTCAGCTGGGGCTCCCCAGTGGAGGCTGCCTGGTCACCCGACCCCGCTGCCATTGGGGGTTTGCTGGGATTCCTGGTCAGGGCTGCCTGACCGCTGACAGCTTCACTGCCGCCAGGGGTTCCCTGGCTGGGGCCGGGGAACCCCGGCCATGTGGCCTCACTAACACAGAGGGATGCTAATGCCCTGTCAGACCATGGATGTTGGCGGACCAGAGAGTTCCGGATTTGGGAGGTTCAACCTGTAGTAGATTATTACTATGACCTTAATTTACACAGACTGTCTTTAAATATCTAGTAGCCTTTTCATCACTTTTGCTGCTTGCTAACTTTATGCGTGTCATTTATCTTCAATAATTAAACTGCATTAGGCCTGATGAACATTTAAGATTTTTACCTATTGCCATAGCTATGTCAGTTAGGGTTGTGATTTAAAAAAAAATAATCACAACAATGCCAGTAAAAAAACATTTTAGAAGTGGATATATTACTATAGTTTATGCTGGACAAGGGACATTTACACTGATATGATTGTGTCCACGCTAGAAGATAACTATTCTGGCAAAAACCTCCAGAGTGGATGAAGTTATATCAGTATACAAACTCTTATCCAGATATAGCTTAGACCTGATCTACACCTAAAAATTAGACCAACTTAGCTACATTGCTCAGGGCCATGAAAAAAAAAAATCACACCATGTGCAACCTAGACCTAACCACTACTATAGATGCAGGTACCTTGCCAGAAGAATTCTTCTGTTGACCTAGTGGCTGCCTCAGAGAGATGTACTAATCACACTGAAGGAAAACCTCCTTCCATTGATGTATGAAGTGTCCACTGTATGGTACTACAGTGGCACAGCTGCACTGCCATAGCTCTGCTGCTGTAGGGTAGACATACTCATAAGCTGATTCCCCCAACTGTCATAAGCTATACTCAGACAACTGTACCTACAACTATGTCTAGACTGCTGCTTTTTGTCGGAAAAAGGTATGCAAATTGTGCATCACAATTTGCATACCTTTTTCCAATTTTTTTTTGTAAGAGGCTTTTCCGAAATTTGGCCCACCTACACTGGGCCAAATTTCGGAAAAACCTCCTCTTTTGGACGAGCCTTTCTTCCTCGTGAAACAAGGGCTTCCGAAAGAGCACGTCTGCTCTTCTGCAAAAAATGTCAGAAGAGCAGATGCGTTCCCTTGACGCGGCAGAGTTTTTCTGGGATACCTCCGGTATCCCGGAAAAACCTCCGTAGTCTAGACATAGCCTACATTAGGGCTTTACCTGGCATAGCTATGTTGATATAGGTGTGGTCTTTTAAACAACATAGCTCTATCAGCCAAACTTTTAAGTGCTAACAAGACTTAATTTGCTTCATTTTTCTGAATTTAAAAAGTGTGAATTGATATGTGTAGGTTTCCATTACTGTGGGGATGACTTGATTTTACAAAAATCATTACAATGTAAAAACAAACAAAAGAACCACTTCTGAAAATTAATTGTTTGCTCTATTAGACCTGCTAAATCAAATGCCAGATGATCGAGCGGAGCATCAATCTTCCGGTAAGTGTAGACGTGCCCACAGGGAACTGTTATATCGACAGCAATGACAAAATCTATCCTGAACTACAAACTCTATTTACAGTATCTCACATGTGGAGAAAGGAATAGTTAATGGAATTAAACACTATACAAATCAGACAAGTGATGGTCACATTTCTTAGAGCACACGAATTAAACACTTAAAAAAATCTTTCCCATTATTTCTTTAATCCCCACATTCCCAGGATAACATCAATGAAATAATACTAATAAGCGTTGCCCATTCATTTACTATTTGATACATTGTCCATTGGACAAAGTGCAAAGGAGCCAATTTATGACATGCAGATGATTAATACAATATTCATACATGTATGCATCCCACTACTCAGTACACAAATAGGAATGTGAACAATTCTAATGCTGTACAGCTCTTCAGTTAGGCTATGTCTACATTACATAGTTATTTTGGAATAAGTTATTCTGGATTAGTTATTCCGAAATAGCATGTCTACACTGTAGGGAAGCCTCAAAATTAGTCCAAGGCAGGCTTCCCTAATGTATATGTGCTATCTCAATTTAGAGCCCCAGGAGGAATAACTTAGAATGGCCCTGTGAGGGGCTATTTCGAAATAGCAGCAGTGGAGCATCTAAACATGCCTTATTTCAGAATAGCTATTTCGGAATAGGCGTTCTTCTTCATAGAATGAGGTTTACAGAAGCCGGAATAAGCCGTCCGTTATTTTGAAATTATTTTGAAATAAAAGAATTGCTGTATAGCATTGTTATTTTGGATTAACAGCCATTATTCTGAAATAACTTTGCTGTGTAGACATACCCGTAGCGGCCATTGCTGCTGTATTCCCATTTGTTTCTGTGTGTGAGGGTGTCTGTGTAAATTAATGCTTATTCAATAATAAAAATAACTATTTTTAAAGGAAAACACTGTCCTAATTATTGAAAGTGCCTGAAAAGCAATGCCTAGGACCTAATGGGAATTTCCACTCACAAGTGTCCTGCCTTTCTATCACAGGTATATTATTTGGTTCCCATTACCAAATATTTAAGCACCTCACAGCACCCATGTGAGGTCTCCTAAGGAACTGAAACACAGTGGGTAGGATTCACAAGGGGATTTTAGGCAAAGCAATACTCGGTATTGCACTGCTTAGCTTTGTGTGTCCTGCTTCCTAGTGGAACTCTCAACTGTGAATTGGGCACTCAAGCTCCCTATACAATGTACAACAGTAATAGAGAGGTAGCTGTATTAGTCTGATCTTGGTAAAATAAAAGGAAAAAATATGTAGCACTTTAAAGACTAACAAGATAGTTTATTAGGTGATGAGCTTTGTGGGCCAGACCTACTTTTTCAGATCATATTCTGAAAGAGAATATGCTCATCACCTAATAAACTATCTTGTTAGTCTTTAAAGTGCTACATATTTTTTCCTTTTGTTTTATACAATGTACAGGGAGAGTTACAGACCAAAAACATGGAATCACAAAAGCCAGCACACTAAATGGAGAACCACCAAAGCTAGCCAATAGGAAATGCTGATGAGAGGAATATGGCTTAAATCCTTTAGAGAAATTGGTTTAGGTGCCTAACTCTGGGCACAAGGGAAGTGCCCATCTCTGCTTGACATTCACAGTCATGAGTCTTCTCCTAGGGAAAGGTGACTAAGCCAAGTTAGCATCTCTTATACCCTGGTCACCCATGGCTTGGAGCACTCACCTCGAAAGAGGGAGATCTGTGTTCAAATCCCCTGATGTAGAGAAGAGATTTGAAGCTGGATCTTCTACTTCCCAACAACCACTAGCCTAAGGCATATTCTGAGGCAGAGCTACCTCAGCATCTCCTCTTGAAACTGTTCCATTGTATATAAATAATGAGCTATTCATTAGAGCACAAGGACTGGAACTTGGCTCTTCTCTTGGGATGGAGAGTCATCCTTGTGCTCTTTGGCCCAAAGAATATTTAATTATTTATACATAATAGCACTGCTTCAACAGGAGAGCTTGGAGGAGCCTTACCCCCACAATACCCTTAGCCCAGTGGTTTAGGCACTGCCTGAGGAGGTGTCAGCCGGTGGCCGGGGCAGTGAGCCGTCGGTCGGGTTATGTGATTGTCTCCCGAGGTCCACACGGGGACGCTCCAGCCTCGTATTCGTCTTTCCGAGGAATTGAGTGACTGATCCTGGCCTGACACGCTGAAATCGAGAGACGCAGAAGGGGGTAAAAATTGTACCTGTATGTGTCCTTTTTTCTTAGTGCATGCATAGAATTAGAGCTCTTTAAAGATTAAGCTGTCACTTGGTACCGTTATTTTAACTTCCTTTTCCTTTGCAACCATTTTAAGACCTGTATTTGCTAGCAGTTAAAAAGTAGAACAATAGCCACTGTAACCGTATGCTTTATAAGTCTCTTTAATAAACCTGTAACTATTTAAGCTTTAACCTGACTCCTTCTGTTGCTGTAACAGAACCAGATACAATTAAAAGAACTAGCTGGTCAGGGGTAGACGCAGTAAGAGCTGGGCGTTGGGGTTCTGCCGCCTCCACGGGGCAGACCCTTGGGGCACCCGTCAGCCTCCCCTGGCTGCCCACTGCGAAGGGACCCTGTCCTGGCAGCTAAAGACTTGGGTGTAATAAGCTCTCCCTGCAGACTCTCGGGGCACCCGTCAGCCTCCTGGCTGGCTGCCCGCTGTGAAGGGACCCTGTCCTAGGAGTTGAAGACTCGGGTGTTTAATAAGGACTCACAGACCACTCACTGCCCCGGCCACCGGCTGACAGGAGTAGCACAGACCTAACTTCAAGTCCCCACTCCCAATCAGGCAAACTAGATTTGAACCTGGGTTTTCTGCATCAGTATACAAATCGCATCACTAAAGCCTACAAGAGCAGCACCACTAATGTCCTTTGTGAGGGTTTAAATGTACTCAGAGCCTTCCCCCCTTCAGGCCTCAAAGGCAAAATAGGGGAAAATCTCTTATTTGTGAATTCCACTGGGGTCTAGATCTTAGTCAGGTGCCAAGCTGCTGGGTGATGTCAAAATTTAGACAGCTGCATACATGCTCAGCTACTGATATTTAGGCATCTTGGGGGCTTTAAAGCTACGTCTAGACTGCAGAGTTAAATCGGAAAAAGATACGTAATTTACAATATGCAAATTGTGTATCTTTTTCCAATGTTCTTTCAAAAGAGGGTTTTCCGAAATTTGGCACGTCTATATGGCGCCAAATTTCAGAAAAATCTGCTCTTTCAACACATCCCTTATGCCTTGTAGAATGAGATTTACAGGGATGGCAAAAGAGTGCATCTGCTTTTCTGAAATTTTTTTGGGAAAAGTGGACGCATTCCTTGGACGCGTCACTGCTTTTCTGGGATACCTCCAGTATCCCGGAAAAGCGCTGCAGTCTAGACATAGCCTAAGGGTGCAAATGTAGATGCTTAGGGACTGGGCACTTACCTACAAAATTAGGCAGCAGCTAAGTAGAGTTTCTTTAAATGCCAATAGACTGTAAATATTGGACGTAGCAGTTAGGTACCTAAGTCCCCCTTGTGAATCCCACTCTGAGAACAAGGCCCAGGTCCTCAAAGGTATTTAAGGTGCCCTACTCCCACCTAAATCTTATGGGATCCTAACTCCCACTAATTTACATTAAAAGGACATTTTCAAGTGGTTTTAGATGCTAAAAGGCCCTCTTTCCTTTTGAGGTGTGGAGTTTAGTGAGTTGACTAAGGTCACACAGGAAGTCTGGGGCAGAGCAGGGGACTTAATGCAAATCTCTCAAGTTTATGTACTACTCTAATCACTGGTCCATCATTCCCCTATACCTGATTTCTACATCAAGGCAAATGTACATTGTTTGTGTAAGCAACTGAGTGACATTTTCAGCTGCCATAGGTTTCCTAGTGGTCAGCTTCCACTATTGGAGGATTATATTAAATCCTTAATTTTGCTTTAAATCCTACCTAAGTCTTACAAGATCCTAACACCAGAAACCCTGTAAAGCAGTTGGGTGGGCGCTCATCCCTTTCATAGATCAGGCCAGATCTTCAGATATGATCTTAGATGGTATTAAACACCCTCAGCTACACTCCTTCCCCAAAGGAAGATCCTGGAAATTGGTAGTGCTCAGCATCTTGCAGCATCAGATCCTCTGCTAGTCAAGGCAGGTGGTGTCCTTACCTTAAACCAGTCAATTAAGAACACTCTTCACTCTGACAAGATGAGCTATGTGGAGAAGCTCTTACTGTCTAGAAGGCAGGGCAGCCAGCCCTGTGAAATGAGAATCTCAGTTGTTTATAATATTGGCTTTAGACTGAAGATATTGTTAAACTATATCGGGGAAATCTGGCCACTGCTACTGGACTTTGACATCTTTTATTTGCGAATTACCACAATCTAAAAGGGAAGCCAGAAATAAAGGAAATGAATTTTTATTTCCATATTTGGACTCCCAGAAGGATGCATGCTCAGCCCCTGGTCTTCCATTAAGTAATTCAGTAATGCTAAAAGTCATCACAAAATAATCTTTAGATATATAATGATCTACATATATTTAGGAGAATTTATACCTGTATCTTTCCTTTGGAGTTGTTTCCTAGGGCATGTCTACACTAGAAAATTATTTCAAAATAACATTTTTTGAAACAATAATTCCCAAAATAACTATTTCAAAATAGTGTGTCCACACTACAGTGACCTTGAAATTAGTCTGAGACAGGCTCCCTTAATGTGAACACCCTACCTCGACTTAGAGCCCCACAAAGCACTGGGGAGTAATTACTTTGAATGACTCTGGGGAATAGATATTTTGAAATAGCAGCAGTGGAGTGTCCACACGAATGCTATTTCAAAATAAGTGTTATTTCTCATGGAAAACAGGAATTATTATTTAGAAATAACCAGCCCCTTATTTCAAAATAACAGGCTTGATAGTGTGGATGCTCCACTTGTTATTTCAAAATAACTCCCCTTATAACTCCTAGCGTAGACCAGGGCCTATAGACATAAATTATCTAGGCAGCATATGCACATAATTATAACAATTTAGATGACTGCAACTTATGAGTCTCAAACAATAAAATATACTAATTAATAAGACATGAAAGGAATATATTCATTAAATGCCAATGAAGAAAGTTCGGATCCCACTTGGATATAGCAAACCACACACACTAAAGCCCTAATCCTGCAATGAGCTTTCTCCTACAAGTAAGACCCCTGTGCCAAAGAAGTCCCCCATTGATTTCACTGAGGCTCTGCGCAGGCCCAGTGGACTGCTCACAAAATATTCCTTGCAGAACCAGTGGCTCTGTCAGTGTGTTATATTAGGAGGCCTCCTTTTATACTGTAAAGTTGGTGCCAAAAAGACTCTGTTCTTAATTTTTAACTTGGTAAAGTGTGAACACATATACACTCGTAAGTACTAGTAACTGTACCTAGCATGCATGGCCCCAGTTCTGCAAGCTCTTATGTAAGTATTTGATTTACCATAACTCGTTTAGGTTTCCAATAATAAATTAATAAAATAAAATAACATTAATAATAATTTTATACTGCCATTTATACAACTAATGGATCAGAAATAACAGGAATCAGAACCAATATTACTTACCTATGTCACTTGTAAAATAGGCCTTAGAACAAAAATGCTTAGAATAAAGTTGATTAATCAACAGGCAACAAATACTGAACACGAAGAGTGGGATTTTCAAAAGTGGTCAGTGTTGGCCTCTTTTACCATTGTAATCTATAAGGGTTGTACCACTCCATGTCAAGTAGTGACGTATTCTTGTAATAATCAGTAGGAAAGGCTAAAATCAATTAAAAAAAAAACCAGCCTGAACTTTGACTTGTACCTCACACTTAATCCTTTTTTCAGCTCAGATAAATCTTTAGTTCCAAATAGCAACTTGGATCCCTTCCTGGCATTTCCTATCTTTGCAGTTATGTTGGCGGGCCCCCTTCCTTTTTAACTGTTTGAAGGATTTTCTGGGAGAATTATCTCCTTTCAACCTTTAATGAATTAGGAAGGTCTTCAATGCTGTGTGGTCCCTCCCCAATGCATTCTTGGGGGAGACCTACTTCACAAGGGCAGATGCTCAAGTGGCACAGCTCAACCATTTCAAGGCTTTGCTGTTGCTCTTCTTCTTATTTGGCCTGACTTTGGAGCTCCCCCTTGAGTAATATGCCAGCATGCATGGCACACCTTTGAGAAGTTTTACAGTGCATAAGATCCTTGGTCTGAAAGGTTTTCCCCATGAAAGCTGATAATCTCATAAAATGGTGGGAACCTTATGAGCTTCAGGTTCCTAGAGGCAGGTCATGCACCTTGGGAAGAAAGAGTCCTGTCATATCATCAGATGTAAAACAGTGCATTATTTCAGCAGAAATAGTGATACAGTATCAGTATTAGCACAAGAATTCATGTTTTGTTCTGTTTATTTAAAATCTGAATACAGATGGAGGAGTTGGCTCTTTTTTAATCGAGTGGCAAGGAACTCATTTTTTCTGTGCTGATTGACTGCTCTGTAACATTGTAGTCTATTTTTTTCTGGCTATTGATGGCAGAAACACCTTCTTTACTAACACATTGTGTAGTCTTGGCAGTTGGCATTAACTTAAATATTGAGGTATTAGCATGACAATTTTATACTCCATCTTCCAAATTTTGCTAACCTTTCATTTTGTTGCATACAATTTCTAATGTGTATATATTAAAATATTTTAACTACATTTCTTTAAAAGTCAATTAAGAGAGGAAATTTGAGCATCAGTGCAATACAGAAATGTTCAGTGCTTCCTTTCTGTACTGCAGAAATGGGCATCCATCTTGAGCCTAATTGGCATGTATAAGGATGAGAGAAGAAACCTTCAGTGCACAAACATACTTCCACATTTGCCAAGTGTTAGAATACAGATAACAGACTTAGGGGTCCCTCTTTCATTCAGCATTCAGATTTCCCAACAGAACTTTCATGACAACAAAACAACAACAACTTAATAATTAAGCAAATTCCTATTCTTTTCCAAGGTGTTCTTCCTCTGCTAACAAACCAGCTTCCCTAAATAAGCTATACACCAATAGTCATGGTTTTTTTTCTTGGTCCAATTTTGTTTTCTCTTCTCTTGTTTCTCCCATTATTGCTTTAACATTTGCTACTCTAGATTTCATAGTACTAGTAGGAACAAATATTCTTTTATCTTTAGTATTCATCAGCGTAGACATATTGACCCTGAAACACTCCCCACTCAGATACAATTTTCCAATTTTAGTTTGGATAACCTTCAAAAAAAATCTTTCAGTCATAGTTGCAATAACCTACATTACAAAAAACCCAGAAAGTATATTTTGTTTTTTAATAACATCAGAGCTCTGTTAATCTGAAACAATGCAATATGTACAAGTCATTTAGGGCCAAGAATTGGACTGAGGACAGGACTGGACCTGTATTTTCTGGAATTATTTAATAGGAAAACATTTCTACTAGAGCTATGAAATGTACAATAAAGAGAAAAAAGAGTTAAAATCCATGTTGTTGACATCAGAAGCAGTAGAGTTCATAACTTATATAGTGACTTTGCTTTTCTGCAGTCATCTCTGTTTTTGTACAATAAAAAAACAAAAAGGAAAAGGCTTATACTACTAACTTCTCTACAGCAACAACATCATTTAAAATTTCTTCAGTACTAATCTAAATTCTGTTCAGCCAAGAAATTATCTCTCTGCAGTGCACAGAAACCTGCTGGTTCACTGACAATACAGACTGAGTTCATACATGGTTTCAACTTGGCACAGTTCCATGCACCTCAGTGGAACTTATATCTGCAGGTAAGTTGGCCCTTTGTTAAGGTCCAAAAGCTCTAGGTCTACAAAGATAAATGCATGTGCTTAAATTTAAGAACATGAATAATCCACCTGAAATCAACAGGACTACTTACATACTTAATGTTAAGCGTATGTATATGTTTTCTGGGTTAACAGATGCTTTTTATCTCCTTGCAACCCCTGTGAAGTCCAG
This sequence comes from Rafetus swinhoei, assembly GCA_019425775.1. Classification (NCBI taxonomy): domain Eukaryota; kingdom Metazoa; phylum Chordata; order Testudines; family Trionychidae; genus Rafetus; species Rafetus swinhoei. The sequence goes on along the minus strand of CM033439.1, from coordinate 39,921,122 downwards.
AGATTTCAAAGGGACTCCTCACAAACAAGATTAATCTATAACTGAAGTTTCAACCTTTTTTCATTTGCAGACCCTGCATATTTTGAAATGGAGGTGGAGACTCAGGGGTGCTGGAAAAATTTATAAAGCGTGGGTGCTAAGAGCAATTGAACCAAACCGTAAACTTAGTATACAATGAAAACCATGTCAAACTGGGGGGTTTGCAGCTCCCTCTGTGCCCCTACTTCCAGCACCTATGTGCAGACTACTTTGGAAATTTTAGACATAATCCCTGGATCCCCAGGGTCAGGGGTCCATCAACCACAGGTTGAAAACCACTGTTCCATGATAACAACCACCTTACACAGACCCTTCTGATGGTCTGCACCCTTCGCAAGGGGCCCAGAACCATAGGCTGAAAATTACTGGATTGGGCCTATTTACCTTGAAAATGAGCCATAACATCCTTGCAATAATCTCACATCTCTTATAACATCATTGACTGAGACTACCCAGATCAACAGGACTGAGAAAAAGAATTAAAGACTGGGAATGACCACAGAGTGAAGGACTGTACAAAACAAGTCATGAAAAGAGCAAGGAATGAAGGGAAAGCCATGATGCCCCCTAAAAGTTAGCACTACCTTTTTTAAAGAAAAAGTCTTAACTAACAGATAGCTATCTATCTATCTATCTATCTATGGGTATGTCTACACTAAATTTTTTTGGAAAAATGGTCATTTTCCCAACAAAACTTGAGGAACATCCACATCGCAATTGCATTCTTCAGCAAGAAAACAGAAAGAACAGAGGGTTTTTTTTTCCCAGCATTGGTAACCTATGAGAAAGAAGCCTTTTTCCGGAAGAGCTCTTTCGCAAAAAGGCCTGCAGATATCTGCTATTTATTGAATACCACAAGACACCCCCTCAGTCTACACATCCACCCCCCCGTCACTCACTGTATTTTCAAATTTTAGAGCTGTGCAATATTCATATTTTTTTCAAAGCAACATATGCTTTTCATCACTGTGGATGGGGAAGAGAGAGTTCTTTCAAAAGAAGAGGAAAGAGGAAAAAGCACAGGTGCCCTGGTGGCCATTCTGTCCATAGCAATCATAACTTACATGTGAGAGAGTGCCCATTCAGTCTGGATGCTCTCTTTCCAAAAAGCAGATCGCTTTTTCGATGCACTTCTGCAGTGTGGACATGCTCTTTAGGAAGAAGTTTTTTCAGAAAAGCTCTTCCAAAAGAAGCCTGTAGTCTAGACATAGCCTGTCCCCCCAGGTAGTTTTTGTCTACAGGACAGATTAGAGGATTCTTCTTCCATGGCAGAAGCCCCAACCTCAGGAGGTGCCAAGTGATGCCAGACCCCGCCAGAGAAGCAGGGGGCCTTGTCGCTGGAGAGTTGCACACCCGGGAAGGCGGATCCATCTCCGCCCGTCCCCTCCCCTCCCGGGGCAGGTGCGTGCCCAGCAGGCTGCGAGCGCGGGCCCCTGCAGCGTCAGCCCCCCCGGAGCTCGGCGGCGCGCTTCTTGCCAGCCTGACACCGCGGCGCGCGGCGCTAGGGACCATGCCCGGGGCTGTCTGGTGCAGCCGCAGCTCCCCGCCCCGCCTCCTCCCCGCCGGTGCCCTGCCCCCTCCTCCCCCCGCCGTGCGCCTGGCGGCTCGCAGGGAGGGCGCGTGAGCCGCGAGCGAGCGAGCGAGCGGGGTTAAAGGTGCCGCTGGAAGGGAAGTTTGGAGAAGGTCGTGCGGTGTCTGGGCGCGCCGTCAGCATCATGGCGGAGCCCAGCGACTCGCCTGTCCACCTCCAGCAGCCCCCGCCGCCGGCCGCGCCCCGCCGCCTGGCCCATCTGCAGGGACGCCTACGAGCTGCAGGAGGTTATCGGTCAGTGGGGCCGGGAGGTGCAGCCGGGCCGGGGCGGGGAGCCAGGAGCGAGGGGTGCGCCGGCAGCCGGGCCTACCGGCGTTTGCTCTCCGCGGGCTGGAGGCTTCTCTCGCCGCGTTGGGTGCGCCAGGCTCGGCAGCGGCTGCAAACTTTATTTCCGAGGGGGCTGGCTGCCCGGCAATCCCCACGCGCGAATGGGGGCTGGGTGGGGGGACTAGGGTTTGGTGCGTCCCTCCGCGGCTGCCCCGCTCTCCCCACGCGCGGGGGGTGGGCGGTGGCAGCTGCCCCAGCCTTCCTGGGGGAGGGGGGGCAGGATCCGCCCCTAAGCATCTTTCCTCCTCCGCTATCTGTCACTGGAAAGCGGAGAGCTGTAATTAACCACTGGCCTTTCCTCATCTCTGCTCTCGCCTGCTGTACCGGTGCGCTCTGTCTGTTGAGATTAGTCTGCATCTTTCCGGTGCTTCTGGGTGGGGGGAGGGAGGGGTGCTAATTTCCCTATCTGTGGCTTTTGCTGATTTCCTTTTCTAAAGCTTTCATTTCCCGTTGCCCTCTCCTGTATCGCTTTCATTTTCCCCATCTCCTCTTCTCATCCTCTCCATCACTCTACTCTCCTATACACTATGCTCTTAGTGAAACCACTGTTGTAATTATGGCTTAACTTCATTGGTGCAAACCTTCCCCTTCAATTTAAGGTTTAACACCCCTCCCCCAAGCCCATACACAGTGTGTGTTGTGCATGTATCAGTGGCCATCAAAATGTGCCTGATTTAGTTTTCCTCCCATCTATGTGGATCAAATAATCATGAATTTTGCAAGGTGAAAGGACAGCTGATGGTAACAATATGTATAATGAAGCCTGTACTCATTACTGATCTGTACAATGTTGTTGTACTTTATAAAACCTTGTAGTAACTAAAGGCCAGGTTTAAAATGGCAATAGTTAACTCCTTGAGAGTTAGGCTAGAATTCACTTACTTAAATGCCAGTAGATTTGCTTTGTGTTGCTCCTGTACTTAGTGGTGATTTTAATATTGAGCACCAATTGCTGATTGTGGCAGATGACCATTTAACCAGAGTAGTAAACCCGTATACATTCAGCTTAATTTCTAAGGCTGTCATTTCCACAATCTGAAATTAAGTGTTGGCAAAGAGAAATAATTTACCCATTCACTCTCTAGTTTTAGCAGGCTTCTGTTTTACACATATTCTCTTCCCTTTTATTTCCTGTTTCTCCACTTGAATTGCACTAAAATGACTGAAGAAGGCTGAGGCCTGGTCTATGACAGCAAAACTTTTAAATGTGTGATACGTGTGGGGGGACTCTTGCTTCTGACTGTGACATAGCTATGCTGCTGAAAGCCCTAGTGTAGAACTGGAATAAGCTAGACCAGCTAAACAACTCTTTTTCTAGTATAAGATAACTCTCCAGTTAGGTGGGTTTGCTGGCAAACTATAGCCTCAAATCATTTCTGCTGTAGAAAAGGCCTGAGAAAGTGTTAGTCTAACCCTTATCTGCTGTTGTGATGGAAGTCTGTAGCATATTTCTTAAGTGCTGGTTGTTCACCATGGGTGTAGTTGTAGAATGGCTGAAGATTATGGTGCGGGGGACAGTATTTACTTTTCAAAAAAGCAGTTTATAAAGAGTCTATAGAGCATTCAGAAATTTTAAATAGGTATAGTTTATATATTGATACAAATGTTTAAAGAGCCCATAATTGCACAGATGGGACAGTGTGGGGAAATGCATTTCTTGTGCAAATAACCACCATGCTAATTGCTAGTATTGCATTGCAGCAGTAAAGTGACAAGGAGTTTTGTATAGCGTAAGAACCACTTCTTCCTAGTAAGATGCGGAGTGTCTTTTCGGATGTGCTGAGTATCTTCAACTTCTGTTAAATCATCATTGCATTTAGTTTAGGCACAATGACTTTTTCTAATTCCACAAGAAATATTTCCTATTAGTAACATAGCTTTTTAATTAGAGCCTCTCAAAGACAGCAATATAGATATAATTTGTCGTAAGTGGCAAAGGACTGCTGAGTCAGACATGGTTCCTTAAATGACTAAAATAAGATATACTGGAAGTCCATTTTGCATGCAAGTTTAGTGCAAATGAGTAAATAGGGTTATAATTTTAGCATTGCAGGCTCAGTTTAATATTGCATAATATCTTCAAATGAACTTTGTGTACAAAGGGTTGCTTTTGTATACCTTCATCTTGGTATCCACTATCCATGGGGAAATAATACAGTTCTTGAGTCTGACTGCCAATCCTGTGACTTCGGTTCAGTCAGCAGCATTTAATCACTGAAGCTCTTGTTTAATCACTTCATGAACACAAATGTTGCCACTTATTAAACTTTCCATAGGTGAATAGTTTTATTTTAAGTGCACACAACTGTTTGCAGGATAGGAACCTGAAGGGATATGATTTGTTCTAATAGGCCTTTGCCAGTTAAACGAGGAAAAAATACAATATATTGAGGCATCTGAGTGGGATTCTTAAGAAGAAAGACATACCAGTCGTCTTTAGCACAGACTTTTAGAGGTTTACATGCTATGGAATATTTCTTAAGGTAACTAAAGTTGCTGTCTATCTGTAGGTGTATCAGTATTCATTAGTGACAGCCATATCTCTGAAAAGTAATCTACTTCTTGGAACTGGTCATGTTTGATTTTAATATTTTGCAAGAGTAAACAGTTTCTGTCCTGCTGTTATAGGATGAGCAACTGGCAATAGTGCCACTGTTTTTAAATAACCCTTTACTTGCTGTTAAACCCCTTCATACATTAATGAAAATTTTAAATACTGCCTTTGAGCTTTCATATAGCAGGTGTCATAAATGATGACCCACCTCAACCCATCATATACCTGGCTAGCTGGTGGCTCAAAGGCCCATTAGGGGAAAAAACTGGTAATTAACATGTGAGAAGCACTGTTTCCTCTAGGAGCCTTAAAAACAAACAAATTAAAAACCCCTGCTTATTTTGCTGAACAAATGCCTTTTCTTTTAAAGTTGTGTTGACACTTGCATTGTAAATTTATATTTTTAATAACTCATTAAAAATAACTGGGTTGAAACCTGATTGGCAGATTGTTGGAACAGAAGGAAATAGCTTTCATCTGCATCACGAACACATTCAAATAAATGGCATAATGGGTTGGTGAGACTTTCAAGAACAGCCAACAACACGATCTTCAAATATCAATATAGTTTTGAGACTTACAAAAGGCAAAGCAAATTATCTTTAATAGGAAAAAAGTCAATATTCCTGTCAAATTGGGCTCTCTCATTGTAGATTTGGCTCTGAAAAAGGTGACTAATATGACACATCTGATCAGTTGCTTCACAAAACTTCTACGTTGTCCTCCTTTCTAACATATAAGGGAATTCATTCTTTAGGACTTGCTAACTGAATATTCTTTTCTTTCTATCCCATTTTATGTAATTCTGTATCGGTTAGATTGCACTGGGTCCTATATTAAATGGATGAGATTCTACCAAAGACAAAGCAATGCTATGCTTGTGAGAACATTACTTAAGATTTTGTGTCCCATTTGTAAGTGAAGGGCTAATTCTCTCCAATTTACTGGCCATTTTGAGAACCTTGGAGGGAAGGTTCTGTTAGAGGCAGTAATATGACCTCAGTTAGTGTTGCTACCAGTGTCCACTATAAAGCCATATTTTCACTTATCTTCCTATAACTTTGCTGTAATTGTCTGGCCAAATTAGAGTACTTTGAAAGGAAAGGATTGTATCTACAGAGTTTGGAGAGAAATGACACCTATTACAGATCATTTTAAAAGTTCTCACTTGAAATTTTGACATGGGTCTAATTTTGTCTTCTCATCCTCCCTACCTCAAACTTGTGATATGGACTTTTAATGTAACTAATAGATTCCATGAGTTGGAGGCAAACTTCTGCATAAAGACGTTTTTGCATAAAAACTTCTGTTTCTAACTTACCAAAACCTATCAAAATTTTGTTGTGGTTTTGGAGACAACCCTGCTCCTAACTGACATTAGGGTTTTTGTTTTGATGCTTTCCTCTCCATCACCCTCTGCCAGGGCTGGCCCACAACATTTTGGCATCTGAGGCGGGGAGCTCAAAAGACGCCCCCCCCATGCCCTCTTGCTACACCAGCAGCAGACACAATTTTCTACACTGTGGGTCCTAGTGGCGTCTCCCCACAGCCTGGCACCTGAGGCGGCTGCCTCAGTTTGCCTCATGGTAAGGCCAGCCCTGGCCTCTGCTCCCCCCCCCCCCCTTTTTTTTTGGTCAATGACTTCACTGAGAGCAGGGCCATTTACTCAGTGTCCTTTTCTAGTAGCTAGTTTTATCTAAGAAAGAATGAGTACTTTCATAGATTTGAGCTAATGGAGACATTCAGTTCAGTATTGGAGGTGTGTGGTTGTGGAGATGAAGGACTGAGGTTCAGTCGTGACTCTGCAGGTGCTTGCTGCCTTGTAAGGCTATGTCAACGCTACAAGCTTCTTGCGGAAGCAATCTTCCACAAAAACTTCTTGCGCAAGAGCACGTCCACACCGTGAAAGTGCATCGAAAAAGTGATGCGCTTTTGCTCGAGAGCATCCAGACTGCATGGATGCTCTCTTGAAAGGAAACTTTGATTGCTATTTACAGAAGGGTCACCAGGGCACCTGTGCTTTTTTCAGTTGCCTCTTTTTGAAGAGCTCTTGCGCAAAAAGGAGTTATTCCTCAAAGAAGGAGAAATACCTCCACTGGAAAACCCCTCTGTTCTTTTACTTGCACAAAAACACACTTGAGGTGTGGATGCTCTGCCAGTTTTTGCGCAAAAGATCTGTAATGTAGACCTAGCCTAATGGAGAGAGGAAACATTTTTGATAGTTGCAGAAGTAATTGTGGTGCTGTTTTTGTCCTGATAACCAGGAGGATATAGTATCACTGATTACCAGAATGTCATAGAAAACTTTGGTTAACCTGTATGAGCATTCAAAGGTTTTCTTGTTGAATTGGTAATAGGAACAAAGAAACACTAGCCACTTCTAATCTGCTCAACAAAATGTTACATTGCGGAGTTGAAACCTAGGTAGATCTTGACAGTAGCTATTGCAAGAGGCTGTTCAAGTACATGAATTGTAAAATGTTTAGGAAACTGCATTATCTGAAAATCAGATGGTGGTGGTAGTATTTATAGTGTTTAGAATTTTTCTGTTCCCAGAAATGTTACCTTTAAGTATAAATAAATACAAATTTAACTCTGATCCAAATCAAGTAGTATAGTTTTGTCACTTAAAATAGCAAAACAATATAAACAGGAAAACTATATATATAAATGTACACACACTAATGTGACTGACCAGTTTGCACTGAAGTCCACATAAATAACTTATTGCCAGTCACGAACATTTCATTAAAGCTATAGGTTTCTCAAAAGTTTAAAATACTTTTTCAATTGGGGGGGGAATTGATAAAACTTCCTATTTAACAGTTAACTTGTCATTTCTTAAAGTAGAAAATACATAATACAGAAGAAGGGGAAAAGACTAAAAATGATGGGTCATAGTCAAACAGCTATATTTTGATGAAACTTGCATTTCTTTATAATTTGGTGATGGTTACATGGTCATCTAGGTTTCTGATCTGCAATTGAAAGTCTCACTGGTATAACTATTTTGGTTGGGGTATGACTACTTTAACCAAAATAGTTGTACTGGGGGGGGGGAGGGGAGAGGATCAATTGCAAACTAGCTCTTAGTTGTCATCTTCTATCTAAGTTCTGGATTTTATAACTGATGTGCTTATTAATTTCAACATTACTTAGAAAACTTATGTAACTGGCTTTTGTTCATAGACTGTCGTAGGGTGACACCCCCAACTCAGACTTGTAAAACCTGACCATCTCCACACCAGCAATCTGAGGGGCATGAAAATAGCTAAAATGAGTGTGGAAAAAGAGAAGAGAAACTTGGATTTCCTACATACTGATTAGTAGCAAAATCAAGATGAATAAAGCCTGTAAACGTCAAACTAATCTAACTCTTAAGTCAAAGTCATATACAGGTTGAACCTCTCTAATCTGGCACTCTCAGGTCTGGCAACTTCTGTGGTTCAGTATGATTTTAGTTAGCCGGATGTCTACTTATCTTGGATGTGGCCAAGTTTCCCACAGTCCCATAAACTTTGTTTACAGCTACCAGTCCTGGCTCCCAGTGTTCTGTGCTGTTATTATGCTCTAATTTACTCCTAAAATACCTTCTAAGAGCCCTGTGAGCAGTGGAAGTGTTGGTAATGCTGCTAGACAATATTGCCCCACACACACACACAGTCCGGAAAATTCTCTGGTTTGGCACCGGGTCAGGTCCTGAGGGTGATGGAATAGAGTTTCAGTCTGTAATATGTATTTTCTTGGTGCTGTGTAGTGATGACTGACAGAGAATTGCATGCTCCAAATTTTCCTCCCTCCAAAGTGCTGTGCAGCCTCTTTTTACTCTCAGCCAGCTCCCATGCTACCTTATCACTCATTCCCAAGGACTTCTGGAACCCAAGGTGAAACAGCTCAGAGACCTGAACAAGCATAGCTCTGTGTGGGGGTGAGGGGGAGAGATGTACTTTTGGAGGCACTGTTGTGCTGGGTTATGTTGGGAGTAGGAGAGGTCTGGGAGTCAAGTGGAGATGTTCTTCTGAGTCTTAGAAAAAGCTGTATTGCTTTGAAAAATTGTATTACAATTGTAAAATTTATATTTCAACAGTTTTACCCTAGTCCTCCTTGAAGGCTATGGGCTTCTAGGAGTCAACTACAGGCTGGCTGCAAACTAAGTGTGGTGAGTTGTGGCACTTTGTTTTAAGGAGCAGCCTGTCTTGTGTCTCTTCTTTGGGTTCTTGTGTTGTGGATTCCAAGAAACAAATTAGAGATCCACTACAACTTTCTAGAAAAATGAAATATAAAATACAAACAACAGCCATTCAGTTCTATGCTGAACATGCCATATAACAATGTTTGAAGAGGACATACTGTAAGGATCCAGAAGAAATTCCATTGAATTCTTCTACTAATCTCTCTCTCTTCTACTGGAGAGCCACTTGCCCAAGGAACTGGTAGTCCTGTAGACCAATTGCCTTGATGTAAAGTCTGTTTCCCAGCTGGAACCAGAAACTCTTTGAAATTAGAACTGTCATCCACTCACCCACTAACTTAGTGGAAGTAAGCGAATTACATAAGAGGAGAAGCAGGTGGTTATTGCAGAGGCCAGGGCAGGCATTTCTGTGTAACAGCTCTTTGTGGCACTGACTCTGAAACCCTACTTCATGTTTAATATGCTGATTGCTGTGACCCTCTGCAATGTGACTTTGGGGATTGGAAAGGGTTGATGACTTAGCCTACAGATCTTTCAGACCTAAATGGCTGTTGCTTAAAGTAGCTAAATACATCTTTTTTTTTTTTTTTTTCAAGTCCCATCTTAAATACATTCTCAGTTCTTAAGCTTTCTGTGTGTTTAGCCTGACCATTTCACAGCAATTATTCTTGGTGACCATCAAAGCTTGCTGGAGGCATATAGGGTCACCAACTTTCCTGAGCGGATGCCATTGCTGCAAATGGTGTTCAGCCCATCATGTTGGGAAAGTTGGCAATCCCTTGATTAAGAAGCCTCTGAGCAACAAGGGAGCCAGGGTACAGTCTGCTGCAAATATAGGAAGATAATCGTGGCATTGGTTTACGCTTTTGGTTTTACTTTTGGAAGTGAATCTTGACTATCAGAAAAAGCTGGAAACTGAAAGACAACCTTCTGTAGAGGTTGATGACATTCACTCATAGCAATTAATAAATATATAATTTTAAGTCTGGCTTATAGCGCTGGCCATCAAACTGAAGTATTGACAATTCCCTTAGATTGTGTGAGAGTTTTGGAGTGCCATGTATGCTTATCTTCTGAAAACTGTTATCACTTAGTTTGTCATTACTATTCTAATGCAGGATATAATAAGCTGCCATGGTCATGATTTCTAAGTTCAACTTCTGTATGGTGTCTGGGATGAGGTGGCAAAATAGCTATGGGGTTGATGTGAAATAGCAGAGCAATTAGCTGCTTTAAGACTATCTCTCTCTTTGGTGTGTGCTTCTGACTTGCAACAGCCAGGAAATGCACATCAAAGCACTTGTAGAGCTGTAGAATAATGGATAGTTGAAAAATGGATAGTTGAAAATCTTATTGAGAGGATCTAGGCAAGTACATTACTGTAACTGAGTCTGTATTTCTGAGTTCTTCATGACTGCAGGCTCACATGGGTGTATCTTTGATGTTTACAGTTCAGTCCTTGAAATAAGTAGACATCCTAGTCTCTGTGTGTTCAGTCAAGCATGGCTTACTAGCATTTTGTATGACCAGAATAGAAATTACAAACATTTAGGTTAATCTCTCTCCCTCCCCCCTGCTTCTCCAGTATATCTGTGACTGTGTGGTAGTTCTGTCCTCCTTACTCCCTGCCAGCGGTCTCTCTCTGAAACACTACAGGAAATTGCAGTGGCAGTGGGAGGGGGGCAGAGCAGGGAGCTCTCTGGAGAGAGAGAGGGAGAGAAGCAAATGTCAAGGAGTGAGATGTAGGGAGGGCCTGCTGAGAAGTCTACACCTACAAGGTTGCTATTAATGGTGGGGAGAAGGCAGTGTAGACAAACACAAACTCATGGAGACCGAAGGAGGGGAACCATTCGGGGGGAAGGGGGAGAGGAAGTGGGGAAAAGTCATGGTGATAGACAAGGAATGCTTTTTCATGGGTCTGATCTCAAATAAGGTAGAGAGCTGCTGGAGTCTCGTGCAGAGCTGGATAAATTTTAGGTAGGTCTCTGCACATGGCTCTCCCTTCTCCTCGGAAGAAGACAGTAGTCTAAAACTAAGTCCCTTGGGGATCTTATAGCTCCATAACACAATTCTTGGTATATTGATAAGTACAGTTAAGCTTGGAGAATTTTTAGGGTCCCCCTTTTTGTCTTTTTTTTCCTTTAGAGAAATAAGCAAGAGGTGCTGGCAGTGTCATACCTTCAAGGGCTGTTCTCAAAAGCTAACAAGATTGTCATCAGCACTAATGAATTAATAAAATGTATAGAATCAGAGGGATTAATATTTCCAGCCTTTACTCTCTGTTTGACCTAACTTAACTAGTAAATGGGCTTATGAAAGTCTTATGGTAAATTAGCATTGATTCTGTTATGATTAACAAAATGAGTGAATTAGTTCATTAGTCTAAACTATTCTTCAGAACTCTGTGGATGGCTGACTTGTGGGATTTCTCATCAGAAGTGAAAATGTGCAGGGAGTTGGAATATCCTGAAAAACTGGCCTACTATAGACAGAGGCATGCCCCGAGTGAGGCTCTACATAGCACATCTAAAAGGAGAGAGTGTAGAAAGAAAATTGAAAGGATTAGTAGTATAGGCAGTCTTGTCTGATCATGGCTACTATTGATGGTATGGTATGTGGGTTTTGGAAGGGGTGGTGGCTCGTGTCTCTGGTCACATTCTCAGTTGGGGTGTGCAGCTTTATTCATTGATCTTTAGAGATCAAATGGTTGGTTGTAAGTTGGTGCATTTTAGTTGGAGCAAATAAACTTGTAGTATAGCTGCAAGCAGTGCGTCTATGTATTTTATGACAGGGCATAAAAATACAGTTCTGTCATTTAATAGGTCAGAAAAGTATAGGACTTGTATATTGCAAAATGTGCTGATGAACCGCTAAAAAATTTAGCAGCTGCACAGTTATAATAACCATTTTTAACATCCCCAGTAATTAAATCAGCATCACAATTTTTCTGTTACTGATGATGCTTTAAAGGTAAGTTGTAATTCTTCTCAAGCTTATTTCTAAGATGTCTTTCTGTACAATCTGTAATAGCTTGAGAAGTGAGGGCTGGTAGAAGTAGAGTTGTACTAGTTAAAATGTCAAGAAGACTTGGGTCCTGATCCTGCATAAGAATTTGCTATTGTGGACTTGTTCTCCATTGCTGACTCCTAGCTAGGCAAAATAATACCTGTAGGGTACGTCTAGACTACAAGCCTCTTTTGAAAGAGAGCGTTTAGACAGCAACCAGTATTTTCAACAAAAGAGAGCCGCTTCTTCGAAAGAGAGCTCCCAGGCAGTCTGGATGCTCTCTTTTGAAAAAGCATTGTTTGTGTTCAATAACGCCTTTTTTTTTTTTTTTTTTTTTGAAAGAGCACTTTCAAAAAAAGCATTTATTCCTCGTAAAATGAGGTTTTCTGTGGTCGAAAAAACTGCTGCGTTCTTTTGATTTAATTTAGAAAAAATGCAGCAGCAGTCTAGACTCAGGTGAAGTGTTTTTTTTGTTTGTTTGTTTGCAAAGGCCACTTTTTTCAAAAAAACCCTGTAGTCTAGACACACCCTTAGATATCAGTTACTTGTATTGAAGGATGGCTTCTGTATTGGTGCTAATACCAGGAGGGAAAGGAGAGAAAATAAAACATTTTGGAGTTCAACAGCTTTTTTTTCTAAAGGTCTAAGCGTATCGTTTTTCCTAAAGGAACACTCGAGTCAAGTTACATGGCTAAACAATTAGTTACTTAAAATGTAAGAAAATAATATAATTCCTCTTAATCATCTCCCTTAGTAAGTAGGTATGGGGTCTCAAGAAGCCATTGGAATGATACTGGTCAGCACGGATTTGGGTCTGAAAACTGGCTTTCCTGTTATAGAATACTGGAAAGCAGCAGGTATCAAAGTTTCTGTAAGTTCTGGGATTTAATGGAAACCAGCATATGTTTTTGTGGAGTTGTGTAGTAGTAGTTGACTTAACAAAAATATTTAATAGCTAAGATGATGTTGGATTTCTATATCAATATCTGCCTTGGATGAAAGATTTCTTTCAAGGTAGAGAAAATAATCGACATTGTCCAGTGCTTCTCCGTTGACTTCAATAGATGGGGGTACCTCATTTGGAGAGTGCTGATGGAGCTCTTTGGTCTCGATGTTGAGAGTGAGACCAAGACATGGGTAGGCATCAGCAAACACATTCAAGATAGTCTGAAGATCTTTCCTAATGGTCCTAGCTCAAATCAGCAGTTTGCTGTCTCCCTACTAGGGATGTAAGCGATTAGTCGACAATCCGATAAGCAAAAGCTTATTGGATACTCGACCAGTCGCTCCTCCCCCCCTTGCTGCCCCTATCAGAGGCAGCAAGGGGGAGGGAGTGGGAGCTGGTGCTGGGTGGGACGGGGGTTGGGGTAACAGGGATCAGTCCTGAGGTGGGAATCAGCTGATTCCAGTCCCAGACGCTGCACAGAGCGGAGACCCAGCTCAAGCTGGGAATCAGCGGTCTTGACTGCGCCGGGTCTCCCCTGCTACACTGCAGCCTTTTAAATGTATTAAGAGCCTGCTGGCTCTTAATAAATTTAAAAAGCAGAGTTGCAGCGGGGTTAGCTCCTGGGGCTGGGTGCTAACCCCACTGTGGCTCCCCTGCTTATCAACTAGTTGATGGGGAAAATCCATCGACTAGTTGGTTAAACTAAATTTAACATCCCTAGTCCCTACCCATTTTCCTCCTCTTTGTACCTTTTTAGATCCTGATTCCACAAAATGTAAGCAGTTGTTTAAGTATATAGGCACTGATCATACAGCGATTTAAGAGATTAGAATATTTTTTGCAGTCTTACTGAAGCTTTTAAATTCAAGGCTAGCTGTAAGCACAAGTGCTGCAGTGATCTGATTGGAGCCTTTTCTTATTCTGCAACTTGGTCCTATTGGCAATGGGAACTGATTTGTAGGGTGTGAACATTTATGCTAACATCTTCCTCTTTCCAGGATTATGGGGGTTCTATTGAAATGAATTGCTCTTCTTTTCTTTTTGCTTTAACAGCTTTGTCTTTTAGTGCTTTCATCTTTGCTTGTCCTTGGTTCTGTGTCGTCTTTAGCCTATTCTTTTCAAACATATCTCTTGCCCATGAATAAGGATTTTCACTCAATTATTTATTATGTTAGCAGTTTTGTGTTTCAAAGGTAACAGATGGTAAGATTTTTCCCATAAAACTATTGTGTGGGTTGTTTTATATGGAATAACTCTTTAGACCTTGGAAACAATGAATTTTGCACCAGAGTTTCTAAGGGGAGGCTTGAACACAATTTACAACTTCTGCCTTGAATTCAGTTACTCTAAAACTAATGATGATGTACAGTCTGCCATTCTTTTGACTTGGAACCAGGTTAGCTGAATTTGAATTAATGATAAAATATCTAATTTCTCTGCTCTGTCTGGGGAGCATTTATATTTTTCTGTGCTCCAGGTCCGTGGTGGAAAGACAGAATGCTTCCTGGAAATCTGGTTAGGTAGAGGAGAAACTTGTAGATTACCAATAGAAAACTATAGGAGGAAAAAAAATTCCCTGGAGGATGGGTTGGATTGGGAAAGAATTAAATTTACCAGATAAGAGCTCAATACCTCTTTTGAGCCACTTCAGGTTTTTACATCTTTCAGTTTGACAGCAAACCACGGATAATACTGTTTTCCACCATTTGTTCACCCTTCTTACAATTTCATTCAAGTCCATGTTTCCCTGCTTTGTTTATGACCATGTCAGGTGGGACTGCATCAAAAGCCTTAATATGAAGGCTGTCCTGCTGCTTCCCACCATTTGCTAGGCTAGTAACCCCATCAAAGACAGAATTAAGTTGTAATTACTTACATCAGATTACAAAAAATAAGACTGTTGAGAAATAATAGGTAACTCATCATATCGCCTGTAAATGTAGGCTCTGACTTGTACTGTGAATGTGGTGAGATGTCTTCCATGAAACACTATACAAAAGTTCTTACTATGTTTAAGTGTCTTAGTTTTCCTGTGAAATCAGACTACATATGATGAGGGCAGAAGTAGGCAAAAATGTGAATTTTTTTGAGGGTCTTCTCTCTTGGAAAATGAATGTGCATTGTGAGGAGGAGAAAAGGGAGCATGAGACATAATAAGCAAATAGACAGAAACCAGGAGTTCATACTGAAATCTTCAAGTAGCTCTGCACTTGGTTGCAAGTCTTTCGTGTCTCTGGTTAGGACTTCTGGAAATGTGTATAACTTCTGGAATCAATAGGAACATGGTGCTTTAGATTCATTCCAGTGAGTGACTGTATATCTTTCATCTACTTATCAAAAAAGGCCAAGAGTAGTGAGGTAGCAGCAAAACATCAGCTCTTAAGAGAAACACTAGTGTTACTGTGTACTAGCTGATTGGAGCCACTGCTCCAGTGGCTCCCAAGTGGTTAAGGTGATTTGGATGTATTTTAAAAAGCCTATATATTTGCTATACTCTGAAAATTCTAAGCCTGTACTAAAACACTACAGCGGAGCAGTGATGGGACAGAAGAGACACTCACCGCCTCTCAGAGGAGGACTCCCTACCATGATGTCAGTCAGTCATCATGGTCCCATATTGTAGATACAATCTGTGCCAACAGAAGGGGTTTTTTCTGTCTAAGAACACTGTTGCATAGGGTTGCCAGATGGTTGAAACAAAAATACTGAACACCCCCTTCCCCCCCCCCCCAAAAAAAAACTGGGAAAAATTCTGTTGGGAAGAAAGACCAAAGTTGTTGAGCCAAACAAAAAAAATTAAAATAAAACAGCAGTGAGTACAGGGATAGGAACAGGGGAGCGGTTGAGCACTAAGACCCAGGGGAAGCTTCCCCTTGGTCGACAGCCATTTTGTGCCGACAGCCTTGTGGAACCAGATAAGCATGGGGGCTGGGGTCGGGGTGTTGGGGGGTGGGAGGGGAAGCCGGGCGCTGAGTGTTTGTAGGGTTGCCAGGTGCCCGGCATTTTCACCTCCTGGCCGGGGAAAAAATCAGAAAATACTGAACATTTTAGGTGTCTAGTATTCTCTGAATTTTTTTACCTGACAGGAGGCGAAAATACCGGACTGTCCGGGTGAATACCGGATACCTGGCAACCCTACTGTTGCGCCAAGCAAAGTTACTATGTCTATGGAAGCCCTCTTTTGTCAACATAGCTGTGTCTATGCTGGGTGTTATAGCCACTTTGGACAGGATTTATCATTATCTCTTGGGCCCCCCCCAAATCCTGCCAGTAGAACGTTCAGTTGTATACCAAGACTTAGAATTAACTAAGCACTTTGGCCAATACATGTGGATTTCTGTGCCTGTAAGGAGCCCCACTGACTTAAGTGGGATCCACTAGTCAGTGGTACATGGGTCCACTAGGGAAGGCCTGATTTGCCAGACCATTACTTAAAGTATCAGCTCACCACTTGACTCTTCATTGTCAAAAGGAATACACTTGTTAACCATGCCCCCCACCTTTAAATGTCTATTTAAAAATTCCCTCATTCTAGCCTCTGGTTCTTTTATATAATTTTAGTCATTCTTCCCATTAGGGAGCAGTAGGATATCTGTTCTTTCATTTTACATCTGACACCCCTACTACTAAGATGCTAAGTCAATTAATGGAATTTTGCTTGTTTGCTGAGGAAAAGCTTGCACAAGAAGTGTGCTCTGAAGGTTATCTACATGATCTACTTGCATGATGTGTATAAATCTATAATTGGTGCATTTTTGTAATTTCATCAGATTCAATGCAAATGCTGAGGATAATTGCAGTAGATCTATACATCAGATAGGGATAACTCAGAAGGGTTGCTTATGTAATTTCTTGATATACTTGTTGCATGCAGAGAATGTGGATTTACATTTTTTTTAAAGTAGAACTAGGCTACGTCTACACTGCAGGCTTCTTGCACAAGAACAACCGTTCTTGCGCAAAAACTTGCGGAGCGGCTACACTGCACGTGTGTTCTTGCTCAAGTAAACGTACAGTAAAGCATCAGAAGAGAGGGCTTCTTGCGCAAGAGTTATTCCTCTCCCCACGAGGAATAAGCCCTTGGCAAGAAGGCAGGGCGGACGGGCAACAGGGGTTTCTTGCACAAGAAACCCTTATGGCTAAATTGGCCATCAGAGCTTTCTTGCGCAAGAGCGCGTCCACACTGCCATGGACGCTCTTGCGCAAAAGCACATCTCTTGCGCAAAAGCACATGGCTGAGTGGATGTGCTCTTCCATAAGAATTTTTGCACAGAAACTCTTGCTCGAAACAGTTCTTGCGCAAGAAGCCAGCAGTGTAGACGTAGCCCTAGAGTGTTTAAAACTGAATGCAAATCTCATGCTTATCCATCTTGGAATTTGTCTACTTTGCTCTTTCTAGTGAAAGAGGAGCTAATTTTATTAAATATGGGATGCAGGTATACAGCATATGAGCTGATTGAAAGAGGACAATTTCCATTTGTCTTACTCAGTTGTTTTAAGGAAAGACTAAATTAAATTTATTTGTATTTGATCTGAACTGTTAAAACTATAGTAATTTAGTTGCTAGGGTCTCAACAAAAGAACTTTTCCCTGTCTGTGAGAAAATGTCGTCATCTTCACAATCCACTTGATATTAGAGATAGAAGGGAATGCGGGGCTGAACAAAGTCTTTCCAGCATTTTGTCTTATCAGATTGAGTTTCATTAATCTTTTTGTTCTATGCCATTATTCACCATGTCTATCCAGTAAGTTCTGGATCTTCCTCTGTTTTTTCTTGCACTATGGTATGTATCACCATGTTTTGTGTGCATTCTTGATGTGCATCCAAACCATCACAGTACAGTAAAACTCCATTAGTCCGGCATCCAATGCTCCAGGACTCCTGATGGTCCGGCACCATCAGGAACCCGGAAGTGCTGGGGCAGCCGGACAGGCTTCCCCCATTCAGCCGCTGCTGAAACTGACCAGCAGCTGAATTGGGGAAGCCGGGAGCAGAGCAGCTGGGGTGCTGCCAGGTTGGTCTCGTAGCGCTGCCCCTTGGGGCTGTGGGACCAACCCTGCAGCACCCCAGCTGCTCTTGGGGACGCCGGGGGCAGAGCAGCTGGAGTGCTGCCGGGTTGGTCCCGCAGCGCCAAGGGACGGCGCTGCGGGACCAACCCGGCAGGACCCCAGCTGCTCTGCCCCAGGGGTCCCCAAGAGCAGCTGGGTGCTGCCGGGTTGGTGCCGTAGCGCTGCCCCTCGGTGCTGCGGGACCAACCTGGCAGCACCCCAGCTGCTATTGCAGGCATCCCCGATTCAGCTGCTGCTGAAACTGACCAGCAGCGGCTGAATCAGGGACGCCTGGGGCAGAGCTGGACTATCGGAAGGGGGGGCTATGAGGGGTCTGGGGTGGCATCCCCTCCCACCCCACTCCAGACCCCTCATAGCCCCCCCTTCCGATAGTCCGGCATATTTGATAATCTGGCACCCCCCTTGGTCCTAAAGCTGCCGGATTATCGGAAGTTTACTGTAGTTGTTCTTGAAGCGTCTATAAGGGCATTAATTCTTCCCTCATACTTTAAAAAAAAAAAAAAATCAGTTCAATGTTTTTATTTTCTGAAGCTTTTCAAACTCTCAGTAATCTCAGCTAGTTCATTCCTGGTGTCAGTGTCTTTCAGTTTTTGGCTTTCCTCCTACTCTGACATTTTGATCGGTAGTATCCGCACAACAGTTGATGATGATATGATGATGATTTTTGCTTACCAGAATGTCTTCGGCCTTACAGAGTTTTCCAGTAAAAACGACTTTTCTCCAATACTAGTCCTCCAACTTGAATGGTGGTTTTTTTTTTTTTTTTTTTAAACTAAAATTTTTTGCTTAAGACTAGCTGTACTTGCATGGAAATTAGAGATGTTTGATATCACATAATTTAATAGTCATGTTACTGCATGAAAATGTAGTGGTTACATGACTATTCAATAATCTCTGGGGCTGGCAGACAGTGATCTCCCAGTCCCACTCCCAGGGAATACCCTCCCACCCCATGCTGCTGCCTCTCTTTCAGAGGCAACAGTGTGGGGTGGCAGGCGGAGCCGGTTTGTGAGGGGAGTCAGTTTAAAAACCAACTCCCTGCGCAGACCAGTTACTTGCCACCCCGTGCTGCTGTCTCTGATACAGAGGCAGCAGTGTGGGGTGACAGCAGCCCTGGCCCACAAGGGGTCTGAGCTCCCTGTGGACAGAGGCTGCTCCGCGGAGAGCTCAAACCCCCTAAGAACAGGGGCTGCTGCTGCAAAGCAGCCACTCTCCATGGTGGGCCCAGGCTCCCCACAGACGGGCTGCTCCGTGGGCTGCTGGGCAGCGTCTATCCGTGGAAAGCTTGGGCCCACTGCAGACAGAGGCTGCTTTGTGGCAGCCTCCCCTACCCCTCTTCTCATTGATGCCTCTGATAGAAGCAGCAGCAGCAAGGGGCTGGGGGAGAGAGGTGGCAGCACTGCGGAACCATTGCTGGGGGGGGGGGGGACTGGCTTTTAAACTAACTCCCCCCCCCAGCACTGGCTCCTGTCAGGGGGGCCCCCCCATCTCTGTAGGAGGCAGCAAGTGGGGGTCCATGGAGCTGCCATGTGTGGGTAGCTGGCTCAAAAGCTGCTTTCTTGGGCATCTTGCCTCCAGCCTAACCCCCTTACTTTCCGCACAGCTTCCTCTGATAGAGGCTGCAGTGGGGTGACAGGCAGATTCTGTGCTTGTGGGGAGCTGGCTTTTAACCCAGCTTCTATGGGCACTGGCTCCCACTCTTCTCCCCCCCCCCCCCCGCCCCCCAGCAATGGTTGCCCTTCTTGGGCATCTTGCCTCCAGCCTAACCCCCTTACTTTCCGCACAGCTTCCTCTGATACAGATGTAGCAAGTGGGGGGAAAATGCTTGTAGTTGACAAGATTAACTGATAAGCCTAGTCTTATTGGTTAATTGTGTAGTTGTCTAATGATGACATCCCTATTGGAAACTTAAATTAAACTTTTTTTCCTTTTTTTAAATGGCTTGCTCAAAGTTAAGAGACACTTGTCACTGAACAGAACTTTGTGGCTCAACTGAGATGAAGATATTCTCTTCACATCTTGGGAAGAGGCAGTAGTTGTCAAAAACTAGTTTAAAAAGGAGATGATTCAAATGCTCGTGTTTTTTAATTGAAATAATAGATTTACAGTAAATTTAAGCCTTAACATATTTTGTCAAAATTTACTTTTAAATGCATTTAAAATATAAAAATCCAATTTTTAAATAAACGAATTTCTATCCATGCTGGGATTAACATAGTGGAAGGTCTGCAGCATAATCACTCTTTGCTGTTAGCAGACTTAAAGTGCAAAGAAACAATCAGGTGGGGGAGAATAGGGGTATTCACTCTCCTTTACGCTCAAGACAAAATTGTATATGTACTATCTTAAGTCAGCAATACTGAAACTCTCCTTTAGTTATCTTATGCTTAGATATTAATTGGTACAGGATGCTGACTTCCTTATACTATAGGTTGCTATCTTCTAACACAGAGGAGGCTGCATTTTAGAGGTGGTGAAATATGTAATTTCCAAAGTACTTGGAACTTTTTTTAAATTGCTCTGAGAAGGAAAACTTTTTACCTACGACCACTTCTGCCCTCCCGCCCCCCCCCCTTAAAATATTGACATCATCTACCAGACTAATGATGTATTAAAATAACTCTAACTCTGCTTCTTACTGTACTCTTTAACAAGAATATAATTTTAAATAAAATTCCTGTATTTATATATAAAATGCTTGAAGGACAAGCAAAATTTCCAGCGCAATGAGGAAAATGACAGAATGGCTGCAACTTACTCTTTGTGAAACACTGCCTACAATATGCCAGTGTTCCATTGTTTTTTAATGTGGCTGGCACAATGATCCCTAAAATGTTTACTTGTGAATTGGAGATCACTTGACTGATAGAACTGGATGGATGTCATAAGTATTGTATAATGATACTTCCACTACGAGCTCTCTTCCATGCCATGCCCCCTTCCTCCCTCACCTTAGGTAACCTTAGTTATGCCTCTTGCAGTCTGATTGTTCTCAGTCCTTAGGCAAACTAGCCCCGCCCCCCCATCTGACAAATGCTGTAAGTACCTCTCTAACTCAACTACCCCTCTGAAGCTCTCTCCTCCAGTGAGTCTCTTAACAGCTCTGTGGATTTGCTAAATCCTGCCTCTTTGACCTTATATCCACCTATTCACCTGCTTCATACTTCGCTGATCTTTGTCTCTTGTCTAGCCCTTCTCATCTCTCCCTTTTCAGTAGGGGTTGACCTTGCACTCTCAGTTGCCTACATTTGGAATTCTTGACTCTTTCTTGTTCTTCTCATCCACCTTCAAAAATAATTGTTGCTTCTTTGACTGTTTTCTTCTTTGTCTTTTTATGACTAATTCACTTCTTAGTGTGTTCTGTAATACAGCATTAGATGTATGCTATATAAAACCAAATTATGTTCTGTAACTGAGAGGCAGCATGATGCCTTATTGAGTCATGGCACTTCAGTAGATTCTCATCTGGGACACAATTGCTGATGTGTTGTATGTTAGACATGATACAATTACTCATCCTGAAAGCTGTGAGCAAATCTACTAATGTTCGTGTCAACAGTGTGGCTGGTTGTCATTGTAGTACCACTACCCTTCCTGTGAAAGGGTAGATACATAAATTAGGTTCACGTACAGTACTCTTCAACTTAAAAAACAAACAAAACCTCTTGATTATTGATCCATAACTCTGCAATAAATTATATTCTAGGAAAACTGAGTGAATAAAGTCTAAATTGTGTGATCATCCAGGGATTCCTTCATATTCTTAATGCTCTGGGCCATGTGAGCAGGAGAAGTACAGCTATTGAGAAAGAAGAGTGGCATGTAGTTAGGCAGCACAACTCGGGGTGCTCTGTACTGTTAAGTATCTCACAAGTACAAACATGAAAATGGTAGGGGGAGGGATGCTAAGATTGATGGCCAGCTCCTGTGAGGGGAAAGTGAAGGAGGTTAGATATAAAGGCAGAGGTGCTGGTTGTTATAGGAAGGAGCAAAAGGGGGTGAAAAGCAAAGTGCTATGTCAAAGGCAAAATGGGTAGATGAAGAAAAGAGTCCTGATAAACTTGTGTTACAGTGGACACCCAGAGGTCCCAATCAGGCTCACAGCCCTCATGTGCTAGACACTGTACAAAGACATTGTTAGTATTTGCCCAAAGAGCCTGCACCCACTTACGGGGCTGCCCCCACGAGGGCAACAGTGTTGGAAGCATGTAGCTTCATGGACTAGCTACTTGTATAGTCATCTGGCTTACTAGTTTAAATCTCTGAATTCTGAAGGTGTCTGTCTTAGGCTATGTCTAAACTACATTCCTCTTCCGAAAGAGGAATGTAAATGAGCATGATCAAAAATGTAAATGAAGCATGGATTTACAAATCTTGTGCTTCATTTGCATAATTGCATGAGTGCTTTTTTTGAAACAGGGTATTTGGGGGGGGAAACGGGCTAGACGGGCTTCTTTTGGAAAAAATGCCCTTTTTTCGAAAGAACCAGTATTCCTCTTCTCCCCCCAGGAGAAAAAACCCTTTTTCGGAAGAACCCCGTCTAGACTGCGGTTTCTTTTTTCCAAAGCACTTGTGATTATGCAAATGAAACATGAGACTTGTAAATCTGCGCTTCATTTGCATTTTCGATCGGGCTCATTTACATTCCTCTTTCGGAAGAGGAATGTAGTTTAGACGTGCCCTTAGTGAAGTGATGGGAGAATAAGCAAGGCTAAAGGAGAGCAAATAATCAGAGGAAATATTTAACCGAACAAGTCAGAAACTGAGCACTGTTGTCAAATGAGTAGCAATTAGATTTCCAGTGTTGGCTGAAGCCATTCTGGGAGACTTTCCCCAACATGACATAATGTTACTTTATTAAAATATCCTGTTCAGATCTCTAGGATTCCTTCCACTAGTGAGCAAGAGATTGTCAATTCTGGGAGACTCCAGGCCATTCCTGGAAGGTTGGCATCCTTAGTAGCAATTCGGTAAGGCAGCGTTTCCCAAACTATGGGCGGGGCCCGGTACCAGGCCGTGGGGAAAAAAATACTGGGCCTCAGTGTGCCTGGTGGCTGCCGGGAGGGGAGCAGAGCGGAGCAGGCTGGGAGGAGGTGGCAGGGGGGGAACCGGCTGCAGGGAAGCAGGGTTGGGGGCAGCGGGGCTGTCCCGTGGAGATCGGGGAGGGCAGGCGGTGGAACCAGGGCTGGGCTGGGGGAGGGGGCTGGGGCTGGCTGGTCGGGGGAGATCAGGAGGAGGGAGACCCAGCTGCCAGAAGCAGGGCTGGTCGGGGGTCGTCGGCGGAGCAGGGCTGACCAGGGAGATTGGTGGGGTGGGGGGAATTGGGCGCCAGAAACAGGGCTGGACGGGGCAGCAGGGCTGGACTGGGGAGATCGGGGGGGGGGGGGGAGAGCGGGACTGACCCGGGCACATGCAGACCCTGGCAGACGAGTGACATGCAGACCCTGGCAGACGAGTGTGCCTGGCAGACCCTGGCACACACACCCTCCCTCCAGTAGTTCTGAACTGCCTGGCAGGTAGACACGCTCAGGCAGCGTGAGCACATCTACCAGCCAGCCAGTTTCCAGCTAAGGACTGATACACCTAATTATAATAAAACTTACCTAATTAGAAAATACCAGACATTTTATATGTCTGGTAATTTCTCAATTTGTTTCCCGGACAAAACCCTCAAATACTGGACTGCCCGGTACAAAACCGGACACCTGGCAACCCTACCCTTCCTTGCACCCTCCCTCCTAGCCAGATACCCTACCCCCAATCTGCTCCTGCTCCCGCCTCCTGGAGTGCCCATGCGGCGCCGGGTCCCCCAAGCCCTGGCCCAGGCTGGGCGGAGGATGCAGCCGGGTGAAACACTGAAAATGTATTCATTTTTCATTCTTTCTTTATATGTGTTTATATTTTTGGGCTGCAAAAAACAGTACTGGAAAAAAAAACGGGTTCCAACTAAAGTAAAAAGTTTGGGAAACCCTGATCTAGCCAGCTTTCTATCGATCTTACAGTGCATTTATCCAATCCATATTCCCTTAACTTGCTGGCAAGAATATTGTGGGTGACTGTATCAAAAGCTTTGCTAACGCTGGCACTGGGGGGTTTGGGAGGACCAGAAACAACTTATTTGAATATTCAGCATTTGCTTAATGAATATGCAAATATGCAAATGAATGTTACCGGTCCTCCAAAAGCTCGTGAATGGATTTACTGGTCCCCGTATCAAAAAGTTTGGGAACCCCTGCGGTAAGGGATTTGGACCAGAGTTGGGGCCTGCATGAGACTGTTGGTGAGCAGTGAAACTTGAAGAGTGATTAATGTGGAAACTGAAGTTGTCAGTCATCCTGCTCCTTCTAGAGAAAGATGAAGGATTTGGAAGGGGCATGGAGGTTGAGGAAGGTGAGGGTAGCAGAGGCAGGAGCAGCCTTAACCATCTTGTTGGCCCAAGTGGAAAAGATTTTGTTTAAGCCTCTTTCCAATTGGCTGATAAGCCCCCACCCCCCAAAAAGCTGACCAAATAGCAGAACAAATGTGGCTGGACAATCAGAGCAGATGTTCTTTCTCTTTTCTTTCCAAAATTCAGGTGGGAGTGACCTAGCAGCCTGTAAAAGTTGGCATCCAGAGCAACAGACCTGCTGCTCACTTGCTTGCCCCTAGAACTGGCACTGATGTGAGGGAGAAAGGAAGGCTGCTAAAGTTGCAATTTGGAGAGAGAACAGGAGCCTGGACAGAAGTCAAATAGCAAAAATCTGAAGTCTGACTAGGCAAATGTTTGCAGCAGCAAAATACTGAGAAGGTTTGAGAGTGTTTCAGTTCATCAGTGGAAGGTTAAAATGATAGGTGGCCTGTACTGAGTCAGGAATGAGAGGCGAAGGTGTGACCAGCGACAGAATCTGAGACAATGGGAGAGACCCAGGTTCAGCAATCTCAGTTCCTGTAGACAGCAGTCATTGAAAATGGAAACTTCAGAGGGAGAAAAACATAGGAAGGCCAGTATGCTGTGTTGCAAGGATTAGTTGTCAGTTTGCAGAGGAGAAGACAGGCATTTGGGTTAGAAGGCGATCTCACCAGAGATGAGAGGCAAAGAATGATGTGGAAGAAGTGACTGTTTCCATATAACTGTCTTTTCATCATAGGTAGGATACAGCTGAAATCTTGGAATGCAAATTGAGGTTGTGTTTCTAGAAGAGGTAATGCAAGGGATCAGCATGAGGCATTGCTAACTTCTCGTGTGTGAAGATGCTTTATCTGTCAAGAACAATGAGCTCTGGGCTAGAGAGTATTCCAACTTTCCATGTATGTAAGGCTAATGAGGGTTTTTATAAAGCCTCTACTGATCCCTTCCTGAGAATATTGCTGTTCAGTAAAGCACTTTGAGATCATTAGAAAGTATTTGTGCACAGAATCATGGTTCAAACATCAGCCTCTAGCAAAAATCTCCTGTAGAAAACTGGAGGTGTTATGCTAGCCTCTCCACCCCTAAATCAGCCTTGTCATCTACTCGAGCTGAAAACTATGGAAGAATAGCATTGAGTAAGCACACATGAAGTGTGCTGTGATCTTTCTATTAATGAAAAAATATCAACCTTAATTAAACATTTAAACAGGATGGATATTTCTCATCTCTATTGTGTGTGCACATTTGAGGCAAATGAAGTGGTTTTTTTATATAGTGATTGAGTAAATCATATTCATAAGCACAATATTAAAGGCCTTGTGTGGTCAAGCCTAGTTCTCCTTACTCTGAAATAACTAGTGTTTTAATGCGGGGGGAGGGGACTGACTCCTACTGCAGTTTGGATGGGTATGATGGAAAAGTCAGATTTGTTTCAGGTTCTGATTAGCTGAATTGTCTCAAAAGATGTCTCCCCAGGATGCATGTAAATACAAGTAGTTACTTTAACAGTCCTCAACTTTGGAGGAGCATGGACAAAGGACTGCTGATTGGTGTTTCTCTGGCTGCAATCTAATTGCGCTGCTGGCTGGTCACAAAGTTGCCTTAAGTTTCCAATAACGCCTGGGAAACTTTTGTTCTTAAGGGAGAGCAGAATGGTAGCTACACATGCTCTTGGCACAAAACATCCCTGCTGGTTTCAGTATACATTAGGGTTACCAGGTAGGTTTAGAAAAAATACCGGACACACTTGATGCGGGGGAGGGCGGGGTTGGCTGGGCGGGGGCAGTGCGGCTGGCCGCGGGAGATGGGGAGGGGAGGGCTGGCATGCGGGGCAGTGTGGCTGGCCCGGGGGCAGCGCGGCTGGCCGGAGGAGAAGGGGGCAGGGTCGGGGCAGCGCAGCTGGCCCGGGAGATCGGGAGAAGAACCGGCTGGCAGGAAGCAGGAGTGGCCGGGAAGGGGCGGGGGCAGTGGAGCTGGTCGAGAAGGGTTGGGAGGGGCGGGGGGCGGGGCGGAACTGACCCGGGCACATGCAGATCCCGGGGCGCTGTCAGTCCCACACACGGTCCAGAGAAGCACGAGTGAGTCTGGCTGCAGCTCCACCACGGGCTCAGGAGCAGGGACAGGGCTTCTCCTCCTCCCCAAGGCGTCAGATGCAGCCGGAGCGCCCATCGCACCCCGCCTCCCAGCCACTCCCTCAGCTCCCGCCAGGCTTCTGTCTGGCGCTCAGCCGGAAATACCGGACATTGCACATGTCCAGTATTTTCTGGATTTTTTTACCGGACAGAGGGCCCAAAAACCGGACTGTCTGGTAGAATACGCGCTGCCCCGCAGTAGAATACCGGACACCTGGCAACCCATTTGGAATGACATGAACCTCCTCAATGGAAGGAGGGAAGCTTATACAAAGATAAGGTGAAGGATGGAACAGTGCTCGGAGCAATCCAAAAGGCTGTGCACAGAGAATAGACAAAAGGCTGTTTCTCTTCCTCAGTATGGAATGGAGGTGTTCAGACTTTCAGCCTCTGGCTAATGGAGGTGTGTTACAGAGACTTCTAGCCTCTCTATTTTGAAAAAAAAAAAAAAAAAAAGTAGTCCTGTGGCAACTTAGAGACTAACAATATATAAAAAATACAGTATTCTGAGCTTTCATGGGCAAAATCTGCTTCTTCAGATGAGTTTGAGTAGAGAAAGAGGGACCCTCAAAACTTATAACAGAAAAAGAAGGGGGGAGGGGGAGTACCTGTCAATTGTAGTGCTGATGTTAATGAGGCTAACTGAGTGGGCTGGAAGTGTTCCATACTTAGCTTTTGATGTCAATGGGGTGTTGAATGTAAGGAAAGCTGGCTTTATAGTGCTCTTCCAGTGCACCTTAGTGGAAACTGCAGAGTGTCTGCCTCTTTTAACAGCTGAAGCTTATGGGGAGGATGACCATGCTTCTTAGCATAGTGTTGCCCCTGGACTTCCTTAATTGGGCTCCCACCCAGCCTTGTCAGATCTACTTCTGACAAGGAGGTGTTTGATCAACTCTGAAACCAGCTGCCTTAGAAAGGTGGCTAATCTATGCCTTCCCAGCCTGTGTGGTTCTCTTATTTTACTTTCATCTTTGGGTGCTTCTCCTGCCTCTGTCCAGTCTTCCTCAGGAAGAATAGCAGCACTTTACAGTTAACTCTGAATAGCAGCAGTGAAACCAATCGGAGTCTTGTTAATTTTTTGCTATTTGGCAAAACTGAGCTGCAGTAGAGACATGCACCTGAAGTGGTCTGTCTCCAACTCTAAGGCACACCAGCAGGGTATTAGCTTACACTGGTGTCCACATTTGAAAGGCTGTCTCTAGCCCTTCTGGCTGCAGAATCTTAACTCTCTTGATTTCTACTCCTTAGTTTTGGCAGATTTCCTGTCTTTCTTTTTCTTCCTGTTTCCTTCTGGTGATTTAAGATGGCTCTTTTTTTTGTCTTTTGCTCTTCCCCTCCCCATCCATTAGTCTGGATGTGTGTATCTTCTTGCACAAGTATTCCTGACCCTGTCTTGGATTTTGGGCCTCTTAGTGGCATGCACCTGTGTGACTCACCTTACAGAGCTCTTCCCTAGTCAGTGACTGAACATGCATGATTATTTTTAAACAAAGCATTTTCACATTCAATAGCCATATCATTTTGACATATACATCCTGTATATATTTGACACCTTTCATGTACATTTTGGAGCATTTTTGCTTTAATTAGGAGTCTGTTATTACGCCTTACCAAACATTCTGCATATTTATTTTGTGACTGCAGAGTTTTTTTTCTTAATTTCAGATTTATTATCTGAATCTTATCCATATTTGCTATAAACAAGTTTTTATTAGTCAGATTGTGATGCGATGTTTTGGGGCTGTTTTGCTCATTCTCATAATTTTGGAAAGGTCAATTGAAATAATCCACAAGGCAACTGAAGTTCTGCCTTGGATGCTTAAGCCTGAAACGCCTCAATGTGAACGTGTGTACTTTATAGCTGAAATTGCCATTGAACTTGCCTGAATATGAATAATTTTACCTGGTGTCCTGTATTCAGCATAGGGAAACATGGCCACCCTACGCTTAATGAAGAAGCTACCATGCCAATGAGGAAAGTTTTATCTGTTGGTGAAGGTACTCCACTTCTCTGAGAAATCATGGCTAAGATGATGGGATAAGCCCTTCCATCAGTGTAGTATTGTCCAAACCAGGAGTTAGGTGGGTATAAACGCATTCTAGCTGCCCTGCCCGACTTCCCCCCCCCCCGGAAACAGAGCTACCGAGGGGAAACTAATTCTCTTGTGTAGTGGTTTTCAAGCTTTTTTCCCCCTCCATTTGTGGAGCCCTAAAATTTTTTGAATGGAGGTGTGGACATCATTGGAAACCTTAGACGTAGTCTGCAGATCACCAGGGTTCTGATGAGCACAAATTGGAAATGACTGCTATAGTGAAGGAACTATGTAGCATACATAGATATAAAGGAGAGTCTTTTCTTTCTTCCATAATTTGTTACACCACCTGGGTCCTTCTATGGCTGGCTGAAAAATCACCTGACGTTAATAGCTTCAGAGGGGTAGCCAAGTTAGTCTTTGAAGTGCTACGAGACTATTTGTTGTTTTTTAAGTTTGTCCTGTTACAGACTAACAACGTGTAAATGGTATCATGTTTTTTTGTTAGTCTTTAAGGTGCTACTAGACTACTTGTGTGTTTTTAAATAAAAAAAAAAAAAAGTTTGTCCTGACTTCAGTAGTCACTCAGTTTAATAAAATCAGTAAACTAAATGGATGTTGTTATAATCACTCTGAAATGTGGTAGCAACCTGTTAAGCAGAAGGGTCTGAAGACTATATATCCTGTATAATGACTCTTTTGTTTTTTAAACTCGCCTGCTGTAATTGGTTTTGTTTAAGGATGTTAACTAACAAGTAATTTACTAGTCAAGCAGTCGATGGAATTTCCATTGACTAGTTGATAGGCTCTTACGCATTCCTCCTTTGAAAGAGCCTGGCGGGGGCTCTTGTACATTTCAAAGGAGGAATGTGGAACTCCATGTGCAGCCTGGGGCCAGCGGGAAGTCCCGCTGGCTCTGGGCTCCACAAGGACGCTTACCCTTTCAAATGTACAAGAGCCCCCAGGGGCTCTTCCTTATTTCAAAGCAGAAGCATCTGTGTGGAGCCCGGAGTCAAGGGGACTTCCTGCTGGCCCCGGGCTGCATGCGGCATGCCAGCTTTGAAATGTACAAGAGTCCCTAGCGGGATCTTGTGCATTTCAAAGTGGAAGCACCCTCATGGAGCCTGGGGTCAGTGGGGGACTCAGTTCATGCTGCACTGCCACTTGAAAATGCCACGCCGAGCCCGGGGTCAGCTGGGGACTGATCCTGGGCTCTGCGTGGCATTTCTGCAAAACCTGGGATCAGCTGGGGACTCCCCAGCTGACCCTGGGCTCTGTGCACTTTGAAATGCTGCACTGGAGCCTGGGGTCAGCTGGGGACTCTACAACTGATTCCAGGCTCCATGAGGCGCTGCCCCTTTTGAAACTCTGCCACGGTGTTTCAAAGCAGCAGCAAGGGAAGGGGGAATCGACTAGTCCTTAACATCCTTAGTTTTGTCTGATATTTATTTGGCAAAGATTTGTACACATTGAAAACATCCTCAATAAATTCTAGGGAGTGTGTGTGTTTATAGATGGTGCTTGGTCCTGCCCTGAAGGCAGGGGACTGGACTGAATGACCTTTCAAGGTCCCTTCCAGTTCTAGTGTTCTATGATTATATAGCTTCAGGGGGTAGCTGAGTTAGTCTATAAAGTGCTACCGGACCATTTGTTGTTTTTCAAGTTTATCCTGTACAGACTAACAAAACATGTAGCTGGTATCATGAGCTTTCATGGGCCCAGCCCACTTCTTCAGATGCTGGTCATCTGAAGAAGTGGGCTGTGCCCATGGAAGTTCATGATACCAGCTACATGTTTTGTTAGTCTATAAAGTGCTACCAGCCCATTTGTTTTTTAAGTTTATGATTCTATAGCTTGCCAGTTTTGGCAATTAATTCCAGTATCTACCTAATGGCCAGTAGGCACACATACTATGAAAGCGCAATGCAACATCCTTCAGCAGACTTGTATGTGCTCTCCTGTCTCACTTGATGTGCTCGCTTCTTTCTGTTTCCATGTGCTGACACTTGAACCATCCTGTCATTCATTTATTCCCAATAGGTCAGGCATACTCATAAGGCTCTGTTGCTTCTCCATTCATTCACCAAGGGCTTAACCATTCTTCATGCCCCTGCTGAAGTTGTCATTTTCCCCCCTCCCTTCTGTTTCTGTCCCCTTAGACTTGAAAATGAATCAGTCTTAGTGCATGTCAATATACCCTCTATTCCCATAGGATAATAGAACAGACACTTAGAAGAGTATTAAGCAGTTAAATCTGTCTGTCTTGCGCTACCATCCATCACAGTGGTATCTGGGCTTGTTACGCAACTCATAAAAAGTTGAATTGAAACAGAATGACAGCCCACTCATCCCTTCAGCCAGGTGGTTACTTTAGGGCTGCATACTGTGCATTCCACACTCCTCCAGCATTTTAAAGTGTTCTGACAGGTACTCTGTTTAGTTTGTGCAGTGTAGAAAATGGAGTGAAAAGCTGCGATTATTGGCTACCATGCCATGTTTTATCTATCACGAAGTAACAATAGTCCCCACCTTCCTCAAGAAGAATAAGTGTTAAGGTGGGATTTTTCATGGAATTAGAAGTGAAGATTCTGTGATTTCTTTGTAAGTGTCTTCATACGAAAGCCAGTACTTGTAAGAACGCAAGTGTTTATTGAGCCTAATTCAGTAATTTCATTAAAGCTATTCTAAAGCTGATGTGAACATAGCTAGCTTTTTAAACCCTTATTTGGGTTCCATGGAAATCACCCGTGCAGAGTCTCAACCTCCTGCTTGCATGAGAACCCTTCTCTCTGCAGCAAAGCCATCAACTTCTCCATTCTAATTTAGTCTTTGTTAGCCAAGAAGTCTTTGGAATACAAACTGAGTGCAATCAATGCTTGTGTCCGGTTCATGGTAGCAGCTATTGCTATAATAGGGTCAGGCCTTCCTAAGCATGCAGAGAAGCAGCTGCAGTGGTGCACACTGAATCCTCTGGGCTTTTGGTGGCTCAGAGGAGAAGTGACAATTAACAACTCCTCTAGGTTCTCCCTCTGCAGAGCCAGACCTGTTTCTAATTCTCCCTCATGGCCAGCAGATTCCAGGCACAGAGCTCTCCTTTTCTCAGGTCCCCACATCATCAGGCCATAGCTTGTTTCTAAGGAAGGAGAAGCGAAAATATCTGGCTCTTCACTCTGTTACACCTCCAGGGAGGGACTGAGGATCCCAGTACAGCCTTGTTGTGGTGTTATCACACTCAAGGTGCACAAAGGGACATACAAGGTCCCAAAAGAGAAATAAGTATTTCATTGCAGATAGAGCTACTGGATCACTCCAGCATTACCAGCAGATGTAGCCAGACATTCAAGATTGACCCTCTGGAACCCTAGTAAAGCACAATAGCACACACACAACATTGAACAGTCAGCGGTACTTCATGGGTGTAACTCTCACAAAGTTGCGTGCATGGTCAAGTGCCTACAAGGGCAAGCAGATAATATCCCCATGCGCTCCAAGTGGATAATGATATGATATGGAGACATGAGGCATCTGCCTTCTGGGAACAGGTGTTGATGTGACCTCTGGAACTTTCAAAGGTGCTGTTGAAAGGTGGGTTGGGTGGGTCATGTCACTGTAAATTCTGCAAGTGACCTAAGGCAATTTGAAAACTTCCCATTCTACACCTCAGTGGGTCCTTGTTCCTATTATACCAGTCCCATCCCCTTCCTCCTGGTCTCTTTCTTTTGCTACTGAAAGTCACTTAGGGTTTGTTTACGTGGGGACATTCAGGAAAATAAGTTTTAACTAACAGGTATAATTGGGATTTAAAGTAGTTAGTTAAAATGTATTAAGTCCCTGTGTGGACACTTTCAGAGGAAGAGCAGGTGTAAGCTTAAAATGCAGCCTCAGCACAGCTGGATTGCAGCACTCAAAGATGCTGCTGTGCTAAGGGGAGAGCTTCTCCCATTGCTGTAGTTCAGGGGTGGGCAATAATTTTTGATGGGGGAGGCACTCCAAGATTTTTGGAAAGTGGTCAATGGCTGCGCCCTTCTATGATATTAATGGAGGAAGTACAGGGTCTGGGATGGAGGTTGGGTGAAGGAGGCAATTGTGACCTGAGGCGTGGGGCTGGAGTGAAGGGGGGGGGGTACTGAGGTTTGGGTTGTTACCTGGGGCAAGGGATTGAGGTGCAGGGTCTGGGAGGGGGTATAAGTTCAGGATGGGGCAGAGGGCTTGGCTTATGGGGGTAGAGGAATAAGAATTGGGGGGGGAGGGGCAGAAGGTTGGTGGGAGGAAAAGGCTGGGGTACCAGAGGCAGGCTGTGGCTGGGAGACTTACTTGGATGACTCCCAGCCTGCAGCTCGGCATGTTTTTCAGGCAACCTCCCTGCCTGCCCGCCCCCACACAGGCTGCAGGGGCCATGTGCATCTGTGAATAAAAGCCTGAGGGAAGTGGGGGAGGGGTGCTTTGCATGCTGCCTGTTCTTCAACCTAGAAGTTGGCCAATGTGATTGTACTGGGGTGGGGGCAGCACATGAAGCTTTCCCACCAGCTCACAGCTATGAAACACAAGCAGCCGGCAGCCGCTTTTCTGAGCAGCATGCAGGGGTGGATAGGGCAAGCAGGGAGTCTGCCTGAGGCTCTCCTCTGCATCTGCGGGCTGGATCCAGTGGCTTGGTGGGCTGGATCTGGCTCCAGGGCTATATTTTGCTCAGCCCTGGTGTAGTTAATCCACCTTTGAAAGACCAGAAAAGCCCTCCTTGTGACATAGTGCTGTTTATACATGGGTCTAGGTCAATATAATTGTCACTCAGGAGTGTGGATTTTTCATACACCTGAGCAACAGAGCTATACTGATGAGGTCTATAGTACAGACTTGACTTAGGGTGTGTCTAGACTACATCACTCTTCAACAGAGGAATGTAATTAGACACTTTGAAATTGCAAATGAAGCTGGGATTTGAATTTCCCATGCTTCATTTGCATATTCACATCATGGCGCTCTTTCAAAAAAGCACTATTTCGAAAGTGAAACCGCAGTCTAGACATGGTTCTTTCGAAAATAGAAGCCTTTTTCGAAAGATCCTGTAAACCTCAATAAATGAGATTCAGTACATATCCATGAATGGGTTTTCTCTCTCACATATTGTTGGAGACCACAAGTGCTTGGTGGCTGATAATCCTGTTTCATGATAGAAACAGTGATATCAGAAATTCTTAAACTGGACTTTAAAGGAAGTTCCTTAAGGAACTAGTTCAGTAGACACACAGCAGCAGAAGTCTTCTAGTCATGCATAATACAGAGAATTAGATTGTATTGGAGAAATATGGTGGAGGAGCCTGCAAGCAATAACTATGTACTCTTGAGATCTAATCCTGCAGAGACTTAAACTAAGCACATGCTTTATACACATGCCAAGTTCTGGTGAAATCAATGATATAATTCCCATAGCTAAGCACATGAAATGTGTAAATCTTTGCAGGATTAAGACCAGGATCTGTAATTGGGTACATAAAACTGGATAGCATGCTCCCTATTTTTTTTTTTTCTCAGCAAAATCAAATTCAGGTTTCAGCTACAGTAAATGGTGGATTCTCTTGTAACTTGTCATCAAATCATGATTTCTTCAGTAGTTCAGTGAAAGGTTATGAATTTATTTCCAGAGCCTGTAGGTGAAGTTTTGTGGCTTCTGATGTGCAGCAGGAGTTCAGAATAGATGATCCCAGTGGTCCCTTCAAGCCTTAAAATCCCTGAGAAAAGAGAGGGGAGAGTGAGTAGTACCAAGAAAAAAGGTCTAGTAGTTGGAGGTGTTCCAGACAGATGGGGGCTCAAGTTGTTGACATTCAGTAAAACAGTTGAGTTCAAATCCTGGTCCCAATGTAAATAGTGCAAGTTCTGCTATTGACCTTAGCAGGGCCAAGATTTTACCCTTGCAATCTTCACATAGTTAAGAAGTGCAGATTTGGTTGAGTTTCCCTCATTACAGACTAACTAGACTCCTGATAAAGGAAAAGATACACAAAAGGCAAACTTTTATTTTAGTCCTTCTATCCTTCTGGTTTCATTGTGCTGTAACTTTTCTAGTACACAGATGAAATATTATGACACACATTGTGTACTGAGGTTCATTGGAAAAATATTAACAGAAACCTTTTAGAAACTGGGCTTTTGTGCGGGTGGCCTCTGCTGTCCTGGGTTATCTATTTAATATAACTTAATTCTTTTACTGGATGCTATTGTGGGAACAGTTTAAAGGTTTTTTCAAAACTGGGTTTTTTAAAAAAACTGACAGAATAGATTACAACAATGTTTGTCAAAGCACTTTGTTAAAGCATCCTGAAAAAGCACTTCTGACTTGTCCTGTTGCAGTTTTTTTTAAAATCAGCTTTATTTTGTGACTAAGTAGATGCACTGAATGTAAAGCATTTGTTTTAAAGCCTGATGTGAACAAACTGTAAACCAATAGAGAATACAGCTAAATAACTAAACAAACATCATTATAACCTACACAGTAACTTCTGGTCATGTGGCATTGTCAGTTCTGTTTTCAGATCGGAGGAGGAAGTTCCCTATTGTTTTTAAGCCAACTGGTAACTGACACCACATTTGTGGAACATAGTAACAAAAGGCTTTTGTTCACAATTTGTATTCCTCTAGAACACACCAATTTCAAAGCCTCAGTAGAACATAATGTATGAGGAGGCCAATTTGAATAGAACAAGCTGGTGTGTTCAATGAGTTGGTAGATAATTTTAATTTAAAATTA
Organism: Rafetus swinhoei; assembly: GCA_019425775.1. Taxonomy (NCBI): domain Eukaryota; kingdom Metazoa; phylum Chordata; order Testudines; family Trionychidae; genus Rafetus; species Rafetus swinhoei. Next base: position 39,886,102 of record CM033439.1, on the reverse strand, counting down.
AAAATGGGACTACAGGTAGTAATTAGTCAAGCGGATTATAGCTTGCTACATGAATATACAAAATAGTCTCACCACATCTTGCTCCTTCTGTATAAGAACTCGCTGATCACTGTAGGATGTTGAGGAAATGTGTAAGCATTTCACTATCCTTCTGAAATGGGAACTGGAAGGTATGCATTAATTTATAACCAACAGTACTGAGGTGACCGCTTTAGGACAGACAAGCCCAAGAGCTCCTGTTACAGGAAGCAATGGTACAGTCTAATCCTGACAAAAACAAATATACTCTTTTGTTTTCAGGAAGTAACACCATACGAAATGCCATTGCAGACTTAACAGTATTGCCATATCTGAGAACTAGAAATGGTATAGCTATACTCAGCTCAGTTGAGATGTAAGTCCAGAATGCCTAATTACTGCTTCCATGTGAGGATCCTATTTTTGTCTGTGTTGCTGCCCAGAATCAGACCTTACTTACCGGATGCTTGTTAACATCACTGTGAACAAGCAAGAAAACAAATGAAACTATAGACGTTTTAGAATTCAAAATCCCAGGAAGTTTGGTCTGTCCTGAATTATTTGAGAGAAGTAACTTTTAAAAAAAATTTTTTTTTCCACAAAGTAAAATTTGTGCTCTCCTTTGTAGTAATATGTGGAACAGAGGGTCTAAATTCCTGTTGCTTTGAAACTGACATGTTCCCAGTTGAGGTCTCCTACAGTCTTAATTTGTTATTTAGGTGACTCCACAGTTAGGTTGTAGTAGTTTCATTTTTATAAAACTTGTAGAAGAGCTATTTCTAGAAACTAAAGTATAGGATAAACTTCAAAATGAAAAGATATTAAAATACTGAGTCTTAACTTTTTTCTTTCAGCAAGAGAGTGTGGTGTGTGTGGTTCTTCAGCCCTTTCTCACTGAGAGCCTATGCATTTTGGGAAAGTCCACATTAACACACAAATAGATGCTTCAATTGTTAAAGAGAAATGATTTTCTTTAAACTTCTTAACTACTGACAAGCATTCGATTCTTAAGCATGACACTGTCTCTTAAATTAAGTGGAAACTTGTGGTGTTTATATATGTAAACATGTATTCCAATTTTGTTCTTTTTCAGGCAGTGGTGCTACAGCAGTAGTCCAGGCAGCACTATGCAAACCCAGGCAAGAACGTGTAGCAATAAAGCGAATCAACTTAGAAAAATGCCAGACCAGTATGGATGAATTGCTTGTAAGTAAATGCAAAGAGAAAAATGTTGGTGGCCAGCTCTTCTTTTGCCTAATCTGAGAGTTTGTTTTATGTACGAAACAGGCTAAAAAGAACCCGTGAAACATGAGCCACTGCACTAATAAATGAACTGAATGAAGGTCATCCAGTAACTACCTACCACATAGCATCTCCAATGAGCAAAATAAGACTTGCAAATATTGGCCATTTCAGGACTGTATGGCTATGTCTACACTCGAGGCTTCTTGCGCAAGTACAGCCTTTCTTGCGCAAGAATCTGCAGAGCGTCCACACTGCCCGCCTGCTCTTGCGCAAGGAAATTTACAGTACGGCGTGGTAAGAGAGGGCTTCTTGCGCAAGAGCTACACTTTTTTTTTTTTTTTTTTTTTTTTAAATCAGGTGTAAGCCCTCTTGCGCAGGAGCTCTTGTGCAAGAGGGCAGTGTGGACGCTCGGCAGGGATTTCTTGCGCAAGAAAGCCCTATGGCTAAAATGGCCATCAGAGCTTTCTTGCGCAAGAGAGCAGCCACACTGCCATGGGAGCTCTTGCGCAAAAGCACAGCTCGCACATGGCAGTGTGGATGTTTTCTTGTGCAAGAAGTCTTGCATAAGAACCCTTGCGCAAGATGTTCTTGCTCAAGAACCTGGCAGTGTAGACATAGCCTATGTATTGAGGCTTTTGGAAGAGCTACTCTAAGCCTTAACCATTTCTTACAAATGAGCCTTTCTTCAGGAGTTTGAAATTTGGCCATAAAATGTTTGAACTTCATATGATAAGACTACTTACAAAAAAAGTCCTGTAAAAATTAAAACTTAACATTCATAATGGAAAACTTACATGGGTCGGGGTACTATTTGGGTTAAAAATGCCAATGAAGAATAGTAACATTTGGTATCTTTTTAAACAAACAAATCCTTGATAGTTGCAAGTTTTTGGAAAAATATTGTCTGTATGTGGTCTTAAATGTATTACAGCACACTTCCAAGTTTATCTTTTCACATATCACAAACCTAATATGGGTTTAATTCAATAGACCATACTAAATGCTTTTGAAACACTTGTTTGGGTCACTGATCAAAGGAATACCAACTTTTTTTTTTTTTTTTCCTTAAATGGGTTTTTGTACAATAGCCTTTTTAGAATAGCAGGAGTTGATTAGGTTACTGCACCAGTGATGGCAGTCTGTCAAATCAGGGAATAATTAAGAGCACTTTTGGCTTTTTTTTTTTTTTTCTGTAACTCTTCTTTTATTCATGTGCTTATAAGACCAGTTACCATGGTATATAGGCAGCAAAACAAGAATCCAAGAATGTGAAGTGACTCCACAAAGGAAGAGTGCTACTTTCTCCTTCTCAGGTTGCTATTGCCTGGAGGGCGTGGCTTGGGGTTTTTTTTTCTACTGAAAAAACTTCTAGTTCTTCTACAAATGCTGCTCACTCTGTGTGTTCCACTGTGCGGTATGCAGGCGCTTGGAGCCAGAGAAATTTGAACACATAGCCCATTGGTCCACATAGGCACCTCCTCATTTCCCTGATGGCAGAGATAAAGTGTAGTTCAGACCAACTGCCTCCCCAGTTCCTTCTTGCTGCTGCATGTCTGGATCAGAACCTCCAGTGTATGAAGCTTCAGCTTTGTTTGTTTGTTTGTTTGTGAAAATGTATTTAGAAATTGATAAATGGCTCTTTATATTCTGGAGGTTTTTAGCTATAAAACATGAGAGAAGCTTGTCTCCCCACCCTGAGAAGCACTCCTTCCCCCTCCCTTGGTTGTGCACCTTCCTGCCTAGTACTCTGCATACTGGACTATGTCCAGGTTTCAAAATTTGAGCTTCCTGCCTGCTACCCTTTTCAGTCAATATGCCAGATCACACCAAGCAGCTCAGGCCTCAGCTCTGACAGTGCTACAACTCCTGTCATCTCTGGGGGTCAGCTTGAATGCTGAAAAATTCTTGCTCTTCCCTACGCAAGCACTATCTATGGTGTTACTCAAGAAGTGCCTCTGTTTAGTATTTGTAAGTCAGCTATGTGGAGCTCAGTCCACATGTTTACAAGATACTGTGTCTTGGTAGAGGAGTCCTCTGCTGATGTAGCTGTGGAACAGCAGTCCTTCATTTACCTCCTACCCTCCTTCAGCTTGAGTACTAGTCAGTTACACAGGGACCGGTATTTTTTTTTGGGAAAATGACTTCCCTTTATAGTAACTAGCAGTTCTTCAGGCTGTATGGTTCACTACATGCCTACCTTCCCTCCCGGCTATGGATTATGCTCTGATTCGTAGTGGAGAAGGAACTGGAGAGAGAGTTGGTCCATCCGGTCCATTATCCTTTGGTCATGAGGTGATCAACAGATACTGCTTTCAAAACTTTCTGGCACAGGCTCATAGAATGCATGTTTACCCACAGTGGAATGCAGATATGTGGTCTCTGTCTGGAAGAACCTCTAGTTACTATAAGGTAAGTATGGGGCAGAGGCTGACAGAATTGCTTAGTCTGTAGGCAAAATGGAGGCGGCCCATGCTGCACTCCTGGAAGAGGTGGGGCCTCAGGCAAAAGGGGCAGGGTTGGGGGCAGCCAGTCCTTCAGCATCACCTGGAGCGCAGTGAGTCTCCTGACCTCAAAGCCTCCTGGAGCATACTGTGCGGTGCTCTAGCAGCAATTTAAAGGGCCCAGAGCTCCAGTCACCATTGCTACTGCAGTAGCAGCTGCAGCTAGGAGGCCCAGACCTTTCTGAATCACTGGGGTAGCTGCCTTCTAGCTGCCCTCTTCTTCCCCCATCTCCTACTGTCAATGAGCCTGGGTAAGTAATTTCTCTTCCACATCAAAGAGATCATTTCTCTTGGAAGTGCCAAGAAAAAAGGTGTCTTGAATTTTGCCCTAGGCACTGACACAGATATGTCCTGTTGTCTTGAGCTCTCCACTGCAAATATTCATCTGGTTCTTGATGGCCTTCCCCTTGGAATTATGTAGTGTGATATCCCAGCCAATTGTAGATCTTTCCAAGAAGATGATGGTAGGGAAGCTGTCTTCTAAGACCGCTTAGTTTCAGTTTGTTTGGGCTCCATAGATAATCAGAGTTTTCAAGTGGATCTGGGAGACGAATGTTTCCCAAAAAACAAAGGGAAGAGTCCATAGGCTGCTGAGTTTTCCTCCACACACCTGGAGAGACTTGGATCTCCAAAACAAAAGTCACTTCCTTCCTTTTTTCCTCCGGGGCTCATGGGAATTGTAGTCTGTGGGGCTAGATTGCAGCACACAGGGTCTTGCCAGAAAATAAGCAGAGGCACCTTTAGTGAAACCATCTTACTTTGAAACTATGAAAAAAATCTTTCTTTAATGTGGCACTAGAAGCAACCCATAGAGAAAGGATTAAAGAATCCAAACCTTGTCAAAAGGGATTAGTGCCACCTTTTAAGGACTACCTTCTTGTAAAACAATCTCCTTCAGCTTGAGGTGTCCATATGTCTTTGTCTGCTAAAATATTTTGCCTGTCTGGCCAAATGGAGGCAATTTTTCTGGACCTTTTGAATGCCATATTACCTCTTTCCTTCCCCACACTTCACTGTATTAAAATGATGGTAATTCTGCCTTTATGTACAAACAGTTTATTTCTCCTTCTGCTACTGTTCTAACTTAGCCAGAAATAACCTCCCACACACAGTTCCTATAGCCACCTTGGCTCTTCCAAGCTCATGTTTATAATCTGAGAGTCTTTAACCAATTACATTAAAAGGAGGAGGACCATGATAATTGTTAACTAGCATTTTGACTTCACTATTTCAAAACAGGTGTTCTGCCAGCCCCTCACATCTGTGTCTCTCACATGGATATTATTTATCCCTAAATTATTTGATTGTAGCTGTGCATGTACTTTAATTTCTATATATAGCACTTGAAGTATATTTTCCAATCCTCTTATGAGAAACTTTTTCTGGGGGAGAACATTGATTGTTTTAGAACACTGTACTTTCCTAATAATGCAATCCGTCTTAATGTCATACAACAGCTATGATTAATACTTTCCATAGGATGATAGTGGCTTTCATAATGGGTGAGCACAGAATTGCATTTAATAGGTAACGTATTAGATAGCTCAAGAACTAAATATTTCTGTTTACAGTGCATTCTTTCCTTTCTAATATTAAGTTGTACTTGAATGTCTTTTGTTCTACATGTCCACTTCACTTTAAAAGTGAGCTCAATTTGCTATCTCGTGCTTCTGCATTTTAGAAAGACAGCCCAACTTTAGTAACTTCATGTGCAAACACATACCTTGTGTCACTGCTGATCCCTGCAGCATTGTCGTCTACCCTGTGAATCCAGCTGTTTATAACCAGATGTCAAGGCAAGAGGGTCTTTGTTTTCATCAAATCAGGCCCTGTGTCTTGGGAACTGTAGAGGCACAACTATAGCACCACACTTGTGCCACCATGATGGAAGGGTTTTCTCCATCATTGAAGGAACTTCACCTCCCTGAGGCTATGTCTAGACTGTGGTATTTTTGCGGAAAAAGCTACGCAAAATGTGCTCTGCATTTTGCGTAGCTTTTTCTGCTTTTTTTTTTTTTTTTTTTCTGGTCTAGATAGGGCCAAATGGCGGAAAAGCCTCTCTTTTTTTTTTTTTTTTTTTTTTTGGCAGAGCCCTTATGCCTTGTGAAATATTTGCTCTCCCTCAAAAGGAGGGGGGGGGGGGGGCCGAAGAGCAAACATGTTCCTTGGATGCAGCGGGGGTTTTGTGGGATACCTTCCGTTATCCTGCAAAAACCCCGTAGTCTAGATGTAGCCTGTGTGACAACAGCTGACCTAGTTGTGCCTGCATTTTGGGTTAGGTAGGCATAGTTACAGTGCTCTTCCCTGAGCAATGGTAGTTATTGTGATGTATGGTTTTTAAGTGTAGATCAGGCCTCCTTCTCAGCAAGGGAAACAGAATATCTATAGGCATATTAAAATGTCCAGAATAACTGGAAAAAATGTTATCCATATTGGCTTGACCCTAAAACTGTTGCATGTGAGCAGTTCCTGCTAATGGACCTAGGAACAGTCACTCGAATGAATGACTTGTGAGTAATAATTTGAAAGCTTTCTACTTTGAATAGGTCTTTCAGAAAGTCTGGTCACTGTCCAGCAGGATTTTTAAATATAGTGAAAGCTGTCATTACTGCTTTGAATAAGAAAAATACTCCCAAATGAAGTTCTTACCAGATGCTTCAAGATAAGTTTTAAATTTTGGCTCATAATGAGGTGAAGAACGGTCTTAGTGGAGGAGTCACTGGACTCAGATCTCGATTAAATTCCCTTTTCCACCACAGATTTCCTGTGTGACCTACGAAAAATCATCTCCTCTACCCTGTACCTCATAAAGTACTTGCCTATTTCACACGAGTGTTGTGGAGATTAAATCGATTAATGAATGAGGTGGTCAGATTTTATGGCAAAGGCTAGATACACGACTTGACTGTACTCACTTTCTTTTAACATAGTTACATGACTTCTTACTATACTGGCTAGCCGGAGTTATTTTAATGAGAGAGACATTTGATTATACTATTTGTGAAACTAGGCTACCAGCGACTGCTTCGACTACCACCCCACCCCAGTTGCTGGAAAGGGGAAGGATGCTAGGATTTCTATGAAAGCCTGATATCTGGATCCTGTTGGTAGTCTCAAGGTATATCTATGCTGCATTTTTGGGGGATAGTTCCTATCTTGATACTTGTATGTGTGCGAACTCTGCATGAGCTGGTGTGCTAAAATAGCAGTGTGGCCTTGAAGGCTCAGGCTGACTGCCAGAATATGTATCTAGGATTGCTGATGGGATTGTACTTGAGCAACTGGCCTGAGTCACAGCCCATTCCAACATGGCCACACTGGTATTTTAGTATATTAGTTCTCGTACACACCTACACAAGCTGGGAATTACACCAGCACTGTAGTTGGGAGGTGTATCCTGAGATGTCCTTATCAGCCTCTGCATAATGGATTCTGATACTCAGAATTTCTTCCTCCTTTAGCTGCTTGAATGAAGAAGTAACAGTTCATGCCTGTGAATAACTGTTACTAATCTCCATATTACAAACAGGAAAACTGAGAGGGTGGTGTTGGTAAGGTCAGGAAATCAGTGGCAGAATTAGCAATGGACTTTCACTTCCTGAGTACTGGTCCTCGCTTGCCCTAATGTCGAAACCTTGCTGCTTTATCTCTATAATTGTATTTTATGTGTGTCCTGGTTTGTCTGTCTGGCGTGAATAGACTAAGGGGTGCAGTGAGGCTTAGCATTGTGAAGCACGTGGAGAGCCTTGGACAAAAAGCACTGTGAAGCACTAAACTCAGACCCAACTGTCTACTCCTCTTACTGAAAAGTATGTTGTAGCTTCTTGCCATAAAAGAGCATTTAAAATGCACACATTTAACATTATGGGGAACTTGATCAATGGTCTAGTCTTAAAATGATTCAAACTTGCATGTTTAACACATTGTAAACTGCACAAATGAGGGCAAAACAAATTGGAGATTGTTGTGTTTTATGGAGCCCCTTGCTAATAGGATCAAAAACATTGTATTTGTTTTACACAGAGGAAAGATAATGACTCGAGACTTGTGTTAACTACTGGGGAGACTGACGCTGCTGCAATCAATTGTGTGTGTGTGTGAATTTAGTGAGTCTAGTGAAGACCCACTGAATTGACAGCAAAGAGCTTTGACCCCAATACTCCTACTTCCTGAGAAGCATAGGGTAAGCTGATGGGAGAGCATTTACCATTGATACTCTGGTATCTTCACTGTGCTACAAGTTGACCTAAACTATGTTGACTCCAGCTATGGTATTCACATAGCTGGAGTAGCCTAACTTAGGTTGACTTTCCCCGGTAGCAAAGACAGTCCCTGAGACTTCTTCACAAGGCTTCTTATTAATCAGACTTGCAGTAGAACCTCCCAGCCCTGAGAGCAAAGGCCAATAATGATGTAACAGTGGCTTGCTTACTTGAAATTGTGACCAAACACACAGAAAGGGAGGAAACAATTCTGTCCCCCCAACATATGTATTGGTTATTGGAGAACCTATATAGACTATTGCTTTCTTTGTGCTTCAGTGAGGAAGACAAATAGAAGAGAAATGAGGCTCACTTGTTCACTTTTGTTCCTCACCAATGTCTTTGGTAGTCGCTTTGTCCATTAATATTCTCCTCTTTCCTTTTCCCCTTCGCTTGCTGAAAACCAAACACAGAGCAATCCATGCACACAGCCTTGCAAAATTCAGTTGCAGAGAGCTTATTTGTGATGTGCATTGTCACCTTATGTGAGCTTTCAGCTGCTTTGGCCATCAGTCAAGTGGAAATGCACCATGCCTGGTGTTTTTTAGTCTCAGTACATCCATGTAAGCAGATTCAAGATTTTCGCAACATATATTTAAAATGAAAAGGGAGTTGGGGAAAGGAATTTAAATAAGTTGAGGGATATGCAAGCTATCAAAAGCCCTCACATTAAGTTACTTTTATTGTCCTGTGTTCTCGTAAATATAAATTAACTGCACAAACCAAGGAACATATGCCTGCCATAGCTAGTCGTTCTGACTTAATGATAAAATGAAGATCTAACCTATTTTTATGGGAGTGAGATGTTACTTTTTAAAAAAATCTCTGCTTATCATTGTGCTTGCAAGGAAGAAGAGAAACTCTTGCAATTTCTTGAGTATGCATGGATTTGAAGTACTTTTAATACATGAAGTCAGCTTCCTGGATGTTTTGTACTTTTGTATTCTTACCTGACTATTAGATGTCCGATCTAAAGTTAGTCATTAGCCTAACTAATGGAAACTCTTTAGTATTCATTCTGGAACTTAGATGGATTTGCTTGATAGAGCCACTCCATTCTATTTGAAAAATATATAGTTATCCAATGGACTTGTGTGGCATCAGGACAGACCCAAATAAATGATCTCTAATAAAAAAGGGATATAACCATCTGCAATCGAATTTATTTAACAAATTTGAAAGGTACCTTCAGTCATAACACCTGCTCTGAGTCCTTTTTGCCAGTTTTGGAGATTTAGTCGTATCTTTAAATGTTTGTGTGGTAGACCTATAGAAACAAGAAAAATATTTCCCCATTTAGATGCTGCAAAATGCTCTTTGTAAGTAGAATGGAAAAAATTAAAAATCCTTTTTGCTCATCTTCTTAGAATGACTGACTGTTATACCAAAAGTGGTTGAAAATGGGTTTTTTTTGCGCTTTTTTTCAAAATTATAGTTGTCCAATTAGATGAACCTCCCCATTGAAAGTGAACTTTGAGCCTCAGGAAAAAAAATTGCTAGTTGTAGATCTTAAATATTACACAGTGTAACCTGATTGTAGGCTTCATATGAAGTCTTTCTTCTTTGAAATTCCCATCCTTCTGCAGTACAAGAATATTTTTTTAGACAATTAACTGATATTAAGCTAAATGACCATTGGAGCTGCTTGCTGTCATAAGAACGGCCATACTGGATTAGACCAAAGGTCCATCTAACCCAGTATCCTGTCTGCCGACAGTTGCCAATGCCATGTGCCCCAAAGGGAGTGAACAGAACAGGTAAATATCATGTGATCTTTCTCCTGTAATCCATTTCCAGACAGAGGCAAAGAACACCATTCCTATTCATCCTGGCTAATGGTCATTGATAGACTTAACCTTCATGAATTTATCTCTAGCTTTTTTGAACCCTGTTAAAGTCCTAGTCTTCACAACATGCTCTGGCAAGGAGTTCCACAGGTTGACTGTGCACTGTGTGAAGAAAAATGTACTTTTTGTTTGTGTTAAACCTGCTACCTATTACAGTAAAACTCCAATAGTCTGGCATCCAATAGTCCGGCACTCCTGATAGTCCGGCATCAAAATGGCAAGAGCCTAGTGAGTGAGCTTCGGCAAAAAATGAGTCACAAGGTAACAGCGGCAGCAGCTGAACTGAGCAAAAAGGGTAAAAAGGCTTAAAAACTAAAACATTACAGTATACTGTATACAGTATGTACAATAAAAAGGGTTAAGAACACTTTATATACAGTATATAATGTATACAGTTTATATATATAACCTGCTTATAGTACCTCCTGATACTCCGGCATATTTGATAATCCGGCACCACCTAAATCCGATAATCCAGAACCTATGGGAAGTCTACTGTAACTTCATTTGGTGACCCTTAGTTCTTCTATTATGGGAACAAGTAAATAACTTGGTCCTTATTCACTTTTTTCCACATCATGGAAATCGGACATGATTTATAGACCTCTATCATATCTGCCCCTCTCTTTTCCCCACCTCCAGCCTCCTCTTTTTTTTTTTTTTTTTCTAAACTGAAAAGTTCAAGTCCAAGTCTTTTTAATCTTGCTTCATATGGGACCCATTCCAAACCTATCATGGGTGGTTATTGCTCCAGCTAACTGTGCATAACAAATGAAAATGTTTGAGCCTTAAATCTTTGTAATGCTTTAAAGTATCTTAATCTTTACAAACAATTAAGCCATGCATGCTCTTGAATATAGCGAGTACATTTTTCCCAACAGTGACATGCAGGTACCTTGAAGAAACACCAGCAGCTGTTGAACAGCATGAAGCAACAATATACAACCATGAGCAAAAATATTGTTCATTTGAGAATAGAGGTTAAATGTGAGTCAGTGTGACTTGCGGTATTTCAACTTGATGTGGACAGCTGGGTTAAGATCACAACTTTACAAAAAAGTACGAGTTTTTTATTAGTAATCATGTGTGTTGAGGACCTTGGCTTAACATCTCATCTGAGAGACTGCTGTGTGATTTAAATCATTCTTCTTATTCTGGCATGTAACTAACTGTGAGAATAATCTGGATATTTTTTTCCTTCTTTTTAAGGTATGTGTGTACACAGCAATATAGGCCCAGGGCTAGTGGGGCTTGAATCTGCTGACCCACATTAGGGAATTCTGGGCTTCTGTTTAAATCGTGTGTTAAGCTGCTTTTTTTTTTTTTTTTTTCTCTCCCCAAAACTGGTGCTTCAATCTAGAGCTTTGGTGTGCACATTATAGTGTATAGACCAGAGTCAAGCTAACCTTATTCCAGATATGATCATTCCTAGTGCTTGCCCCCTAAATATTGCCATTCTAACCCTAGAAGTATGGTGCTGTTGGAAAAGTTTCCTGTTTGCCCTTCACATTGGTTTGAGTAGTCTTCAAAACTCATTGCAAACCCAGAAGATGCTCCAATATCATGGATCTGCAAGCGCACTCAGAAAAAAATGGGTTAATGCTGCCTTGAGCTGCTGCCATTGACTGTACAGTGCAAGAGTGGTAGCTTCTGTTTTCAGACATGTGGACTGCAGATTGCTGGGATACTGAAGGGTAAGGAAGATGTTCCATGGAATTGAGGGATAAATCTGGATGACTGTTGGGGCTGTGTCTATACTGCAAAGCAATACGGTTCAGACCCTGGATCCTGACTAGGCTTGAGCTCAGCTGGTAGGGTTGTGGGACTCTGGGTCTGATCCCATGTTAGTGCACTTGCAGTGTGGGCAGAAGTGGGGAGGGTTAGGCTTGCACCTCAGCTCAAACAGGTGTTTACATTGCAGTGCAGACTAACAATTAGAGGCCTTCATGCTAATTGCAGTTAATTGTGGGAGGGAGACCAACATAAGCTAAACTACATTTTCATGCTTTTCTCCTCTTTTCCCTCCTCCCCCCCCCCCGAACAGAAATAGCTCCAACATGTAACTGTTGTGACAGACCTAGACCAGCTGGCCACATTAGCTTGGTACAGGATAAATATACAGGCAACTGAATGAATAGTTTTTTGTTCCCTGATTGACCAGTCAGGATCTTCTGGAGAGCAGTTGGTTCAGACTGATACCTAGTGCCAATTAGGAGCATGCCTGAAGCAAAAAAAGAGAGGCTAATCAGCTTAAGGATGTGAACGTGAAACCAGTTAACCAGTAAGGATCACCCTTACTGGGTGATGTTTACCAGGTAATGGTTAACCCGTTCCCTGGAAGCTGCCTCCTGCTTTGGTGGTGGAAGAATTACTATCTGCTGCTGCTGGAACCCAGAGCAGAGGGTCTTTGGGCTGGAACCCAGAGCCGGGGGGGGGGGCTGATTCCCCCAACCCTCCCTGCACCACTAAGGAGGTCACTCCTGAAGGGGGGGGCATTGGGACTGTTTGACTGGCTCAGTAGGCTATGACCCTTGCTTCTAGTAAAGGGCAAGAGGCTGTGTGGAAGGTCACAGCGAGCTTCTGAGGCAAAAAACTATCTGCCCAGAAGCACAGGACCCCCAGAGCAAGGCCAGAGCTATGCCACATTGTCTAGAACCATGGTAAGAAATTCTCTTAACATGTACAGTTAAAAATAAGAACCTTAGAAAAGGGGTTTTTCGAGCTTGGAATTCTAGTTACTTTCTTGAATGGGTACAGATGTCTTGCAACCTAGTCATTGTTGATGGTATACTCTTCTACGAAGTAATTTCCTTTGACTTTGTTCTTTAGCTGTGAGCCCTCCACTCACTTGGCTATGTGGTTTCAACCTTGAACTCCATACTTCGCTTGTCTTTCACCACTTTTCCTCTCTGTTATGTGCCTTTCCCAAGTGTTTCCTTGAGTCCGTTTTCTCTGTTCCTGAGATTCCAAGTGCTCTTTAAGATAAGCCTGGGAGGGTGCAGATTCATTACAGTGGATTTGTTCTCCTTTGAATTCCAACTTGCATGCCAAACCTGTTCTTTGCAGTCATCTGCCCCCTTGCATTCTACCTTTTGTAGATTGTCCACCATCACTCCTCATGGGATCGTGACTCCAAGTCCCTTCCTCCAGAAGAAAAGAGAGGTCATGGTATTGAGCTCCTCCCCTTAATATTATCCATCTTAACAGATTCTGTTGCCCAAGATGTATGGAAACCATAAATGTGTGTATGAACTATTCTAGTATTTCACTCAGGAATTTTTAATAACACAAAATGATGGTTATAGCAAAATAGAACTAGTGTCATTCCAGACTGCCTTTGTTTGCTTTTCTTGTAGAAAGAAATTCAAGCCATGAGTCAATGCAATCATCCCAATATAGTGACCTATTACACATCATTTGTGGTTAAGGATGAACTTTGGCTGGTTATGAAGTTATTAAGTGGAGGTAAGTTACTGTTGTTTTTTTGTTTCATTTTGTTTTTTTTTGTGGGGGTTTTTTTTTGTATGTTTTTTGTGTTTTGCTTGAGCTTGTTTAACTTCAAGATGTTGTATGATATCATTTATATAGGCACAGCCTTTGAATGCCTTCATTCAATACAAATACCTCTTTCTGTGGGGAAGAGAGAAGTAGAGGAACTTACCTTGAAACCTATAGATTGCTACGCAATTCAGGCAGGGATGCTGCTTTTTTATGGACATGATTCAAGCAGTGTGAAGAAACATGCACTCTTGCCAGATCTAGTCAGTTCTGTTGTCAGTTCTTATCAGCACCAAATTTGTTTACTTATCTAAAATAAATGTAAACAAACCAGCAGGTCACACTTTCCTCATCCCTTCTCTTACCAAGGGAAGGACTAATATATTTTCATGCATATTAGGCCTCTACCAAAAGTTGTTTTCTCCCTTGCCAGGGGGAGTGTGGTGGTTTTTGTTTGTTTGCTTTTTTTTTTTTGTTTTGTGTTTTTTTTTTTTTTTTTTTTTTTTTTTTTTTTTGGACTGAATGTTTGAAAAAATTCCGGCAGCTTGCATGATTATTGTGGACAATATGAAAACTTAATCATAGCCCTCTGGGGGTGGGATGGTAGGACAGAATACTCCATCAGTTTGCGGTTGTGAAACACAATTTTTCCTTGCTAGCAAATAACTTACTGTATCATACCGTGTTATTAAATGTTCTGCCCTTGTCACAAATCTTGGTGCAGTAGGGATGTGGACTAGATGACTAGTCGACTGTGCAAATGCTTATTGGATAGTTGACACTAGTTGACGAGTTGCTCTCCCCCCTCCCCCCTTGCTGCCTCTGTCAGAAAGAAATGCTGTGGGGGACTACTTGAGTGTTGCTACACTTCAAAGACAGAGGCACCCTTATTGACTAATCAAACAGTCGATGCAAATTGCATCAACTTTTTGATTAGCCAATTTAATTTAAATTTAACATCCCTAGGCAGCAGATGACTGGTGCACCTCTATGGTTAGAAAACAAATCTGTTAAATCTAAAATAACAGTTTGTTACTTGGATTTCAATGCAATCATATTAAGAAATAATACATAATATCTTGGTCCAACAGTTAATCAGTTAGAACAGCTGAGGACACAAAATGAAGTCCAACAGCCTAGTAAGTTACTGTCAGGAAATGCCAAGCTGAACAGACAGTGTTGTCATTGAAAACTGAGACATTAAAAACAAAAGCTTTGTTTTTTAAAAGTGATATCTCACACTGCAGGTTGCCAGGGGTGCAGACTTTAGACTACTTTTTCTTTATGGTACACCATTTTCATCTCCAGTCCTGCAACTGGAGACATAGTATCTAGCCCACGTGGATCTGAGTGAAGCTTTTGAAGGAAGGAAACATGTTCTAGTCTGTCTTTTTACAAAATGTCAATGATATTGAAATATATAACTATAATAGGGTGATAAACAAGTAAGCATGACTGCTTAATTGAAAGTTGAGGGTTTTTTTTCTTAAACAGAATGATTGCTTTTTTGAGCAATCTGTGCACTTTTTATTCAGACAGCTGGCAGTTGAGTGTCTCTTTGCAAGGATACAAATATGTTTAAATTGAAGCAGAGTAAAGAAATGTAAAGATTAAAATGTAGGCATTAATAGAGACCAGACTGTCTGTCTATCTCAAGAATCACTATGGTAAGATTGCTCAAGCAGGTTGTTTATAACTTTCTTTTCCTTCCCCTCCACCCTGCCCCCATGGAAATCTGGCTTTTCAATTTAGGTTCAATGCTGGATATAATAAAGTATATTGTCAACAGAGGGGAACACAAGAATGGTGTCCTTGAAGAATCTATAATAGCAACAATTCTTAAAGAAGTTTTGGAAGGCTTAGATTATCTACACAGGAATGGGCAGATTCACAGGTAGGAAGATGTATACAGTGAACTGTAGTCTTAAATTGTATCAGTGGTCTTCACTGTGACACTGATCAATCCTAATAGGTTGGTGAGTTGAATGAATTAATGCTTTTCTCCACGTGTTCAAAGGCTATGTTCAATAATTCTTGGTGGCAAATAGCTCTGTGTAGGCAGCTGATATAGTTGGACTGGCTTATCACTATTATTTTGTACTGTGTGTCTGTATCCAACAGTTCTGTCTCCACTTCTACCTAAATTGCACTCTCTCTGGGGCTTTGACCCTCTTTTTATTGTATTTGCATGGTGCATAACACAGTGCAGCCTCATTTGGGCCCCCTAGTGACTACATTCATAACTATGAATGAGATCTCAGTTTTTGGTGTGTGTTTTCCTCTGACTCTCTCAGGATAAACCTTTGAAGGACCCATGAACACCTTTTGGAGTTGAAAAAGAAATTCATATCTTAGTAAATGCCCACTTTTTTCATCTACTCTTCTCTCCCCACCCAATTCTTGAGGTATAGACTATATGTAACTTTATATTTCTTCCATCACTCAGGCTAATCTATATAGGTGCGTCTACACCGCAGCGTTATTTCGGAATAACATCAAAAATGCAAGCGTCTACACAGCAATTTGGTTATTTGGAAGTAATAGATGGCTTATTCCAACTTCCATAAACCTCATTCCACGAGGAATAACACCTCTTCTGAAATTGCTATTTCGAAGTAGCTCCTCCTCAAGGCCGTTCAGAGTAACTACTCCCTAGTGCTTCCTGGAGCTCTGAATTGAGATAGCATGTCCACATTAGGGGAGCCTGCCTCAGACTAATTTTGAGGCTTTCCTGTAGTGTAGACATGCTATTTTGAAATAAGCTATTTCAGAGTATTTCTTCTGGAATAGCTTATTCCGAAGTAAGTGTGCAGTGTAGGCATATCCTATGACTGCTATGTATCACTATTTCCATGACATGGAATTTTGGTATCAGAATCACTATATGTTGAGCAGCTTAAGAACAGGTTGACTTTAAAGCAGATGCCTGCAACAGCTTCTTTGCTTCTTCCAGAAGTCTCTTTTTTTAAACCAATAAGCTGCCTTTTGTCAAATTAAGAAACATTTTCCTTCACTAGAACCCAGGTCTCTTGAATTCCAGTCTGGACCTTCAAAGGATGTACTACAGACCTTAATTTGTTGCTCATGCTAAGCAAAGGAAGAGTCATATTTTTGACCTGTCCTCTGAAATAGGAAGACATTTTTCTCAACTCTTTGTAACCGGGTATAAGAAGCTTGAGAAGAGCTATTTGTTTGAGTCTCATTACAAGACTGAATAGAGAAATAATTCTCTACAGCATCAGTATTGAACCATTATTTACAGCAGCATTTCTTGCAGACTTCTTGCCCAAATGGATTGTCATTGATTTGATTTGCCTAGCAGACACTAAATTAAACTAGAGATGTTGCTTCCAAAATGGCTAGAGTGATTTTGTTTTTTCATTTCACTGCTGCTTGCTTCCCTAATATCAGTGAGTGAAGTTAGTCAATGGTAGCAAATGCTAATTCTTTTCAGTAGATCGTAGTCAGATGGATGACTCAAATTCTTAATTTTTTTTACTGTGTTTTTATGGAAAGGAATGTGTAGTCTGTGCAGTTTAAATGGTTATAAATCTGTCATTTAAAAATGCCCAATCCGATGAAGCCTTATGCCCATGTTTCTCTTTTAGTTGTAAACATAAGAGTAATGTCTGAAAAAACTAACTTAAATCAAAGTGAAGCATGAGTAAATGTCTTTGTAGTATTGAGTTATAGACTTTGATGAAGGCTGACCTGTATATCACAGATCATTAATGCCAGATATGCTAGCTCCAATAGCCAAAATATTACAGCCCACATAAGTACCTTTATAAACCACCTATGCGGCACAGGTGTAAATTTACAGTAAATGATGTAATCTTATTCCATAATTTGGTTAAAGCATTTTAAAGCTGATTAAAGAAAGCAATCTTATTTACATTATTTCCTCAATTAGGACAGCTCCTCACTGTAGAACTTTGAAAAGTTTAATTTGATTGTTAGGATGGAGCTACCTAGGGCCAATCTCTGCAATGGTCTTAAGGTTCAGTTCCCTGGAGGTCACTGGAGTTGTCCATTTACAGCACAGCTGAATTTGGTCTTTGGTTTGCATTCAGAGTTGGTTTGGCTTGTGTCTTACCAGTAGGAACACAATTTCCTAGCTGTGAGGGAATAGGAGAGGTGGTGGATTTGCTCTCATTTGAAGTCTATAAGACTAGATTTCTTTCTAAAAATATGATTTTAATCTCCAGTTTCTGGGGAAAACTCTACAGACTATGCAGAGGGTTTGGGCTGGATTGCCTCCTTAGTCCCTTCTGGTGCTGGAATCTCTGAATTCTCTTAACCCCTTCCTTCATAGGCTATGGGGAAAATAAGATTGCCTACCTTGCCGTCAAGCTCATAATCTTTGCAGATCTGCATTAAGAAAAGGATTTGTGCTGCAGCCAGTTGCCTGCATGAGTTGGGAAGGATTTTTTTCCTGATGCACAACTTGCTAGATGTACAGAGCAGGCTTCTCTAAGATGAATATCCACGTTTTGGATTCGGAGAGGAATTTTTCCCTCAAGCCAGACAGGTTCTTTGCCTTCTGCTACAGCATGGGGTGCGGGCTGGTCTCTTAGCATCATCTAGGTCAGTCACACTTAATCACGTCTCTGCTGCTTCTCTCCTGTTGTCTGCTTGTGGCAGTGGCATAGCTAGAACAGGAAAAGTGGGAGGGCCC
Organism: Rafetus swinhoei; assembly: GCA_019425775.1. Taxonomy (NCBI): domain Eukaryota; kingdom Metazoa; phylum Chordata; order Testudines; family Trionychidae; genus Rafetus; species Rafetus swinhoei. The sequence goes on along the minus strand of CM033439.1, from coordinate 39,868,053 downwards.
AGCTTTCTGGCGGGTGGGCAATGAGGGAGGATGGAGACCTTGGAGTGGGTAAGAAGGATTGTGTGTGAAGGAGGGATCTGGTGCTCTGGGGAGAAGGGGCAGGAGGAATGGGGGTGGCAACTGGGGCAGCAGTGCATAGGGCTGGCAGGAGAGACGTGCAGACAGGTTGGTTGACACCCAGCCAAGATCAGGAGTCCCAGCCTGTGGATTTGGGGTGGGGTGGGGTCCTGCCCTCATTTGGGTGGGCCTGGATGCTGAGTGCATGGGCCTTGGCACACTCAGGCCCCCACATAGCTAAACCTTTGGCCTGTGACATGCCAGTTGAGTCTCATGAAGAATGAAAGGCGTAATATAGGTGTATTTGATTGAAATTTGATACAGCCGGTCCCCGAGTTGCGAACGGTCGACTTACGACTGTTCGCAGTTATGACCAAAGCTGTCGGAAATGGCGGACCCCGAGTTACGAACGCGATCCGCGCTTACAAATAGCACGGTTGCGTGTAACTCTATGGGGTCCGACTTACTAACGAACCGAGTTACAACCAATTGCTTGGTTGGTAACCGGTTCGTAAGTCGGGAAGAGGCTGTATTTCATGTACCAGACATCGACTTAAATGGTTCCTTCTGTCCTTGGATTCAGTGGAAGAAATTCTGCGTATCTAATTGCTTTTATATAAGCAGACAAGGTTCTGTCACTCCCTTTATTTTAAATGCCTTGGCTTGCTAGTGACAGATCCGATAATCAGCATGTTTTGAGTGGTTGAACCTTTTGCTAATTTTATATTGTCTTATGAAGCTTTCTGTATAATATGTAGAATCATACATTATGAAATTTTATTCAGAAAGTTAACTCTCTTGTCATTTGTGCATTTCAGGGATTTGAAAGCTGGCAATATCCTTTTGGGTGAAGATGGTTCCGTACAAATAGCAGGTAATGATGGTGATTGAGGCCTAATAGTCAAGAGAGAGTGGAAATAAAGATAATCTATAAAATTGTGACTGCTGTGTAGAGAGTAAATAAGGAAAAGTTATTTACTTGTTCCCATAACGTAAGGACTTATTTCTTCACACAATGCACAGTCAACCTGTGGCACTCTTTGCCAGAGGATGTTATGAAGGCCAAGACGATAATGGAGTTAAGAGGAAAAAAAAAACCCTAGATAAATGCATGGAGGATAGGTCCATCAATGACTGTTAGCCTTTAGTCTGACTAGTATGGCCATTCTTATGGGTTAATCGATACCTTTTGAGACTTTTCCCACTGGAAATGCTGTAATATTTCTTGGGCTACCAACTGATAAGGTGGAGTGTCAGATAAACAAATTTGACGCAGTAGCCCAGTTTGGGAACCCATAATCTCTAAAGCATCTGAGCACCTTATATCATAGTTGCCTTAAAAGCCATACCAAAGTGTCCAAAATCCTATTCTTATTTCTTTTTTTTCCCAACATCTTACAAATTCTCCCATGTATGGGAGACAGTTACAACCCAGACTAAGCAATTAATGTAGATGCCCACTACATTGTGTCATTAATTCTATTTCTATAAATTATTCTAATACATAATGGTGGTTCTTTAAAATTGATACTGAAATACAATGGAGATGTTTTTACAGTGATCATAACCACAAAACTCTTCTTGAAAATAAGTGGAGGTAGAAAATTCCTCCCTTTCCACTTTGAGCAGCTCATTGTTTCAATGATGGATGCTCCAACAATGTCCAAGGCCACTTAAAGATCAGGTACACAGCATGTACTTTCCTTCTTATTGGTGGTTTGTCTGTATCCAATAAATCACTTAATTCTCATGATTTATAGCCAGTAGGCTGCATAAGTGTAGAAGAAGTTTTGAACATACCGTGAGTTGTCAATGTGACTTTTTTCATGTTTTTGTTTTGTTTTTAAATAGAAGCCTACAAGGGCATAGAAATAATACCAATCGTAATAGAAGCTATAAGTAGATTAGCTATCAAGAAAAATCACTAGTCAGAAGAAAGTTAGCCTTCAGTTTGTGCACAGAAATTATCTTTTGATTTAAATAGAAGTTAAATGTGGAGGTTTGACCTTTTTTTCCAAAAATATCTAATATTAAAATAAATGAGATTACATTTTCAGTTGTTTTTTCTAATAATGTTAAATTGGAAATAATAAGGTAGATATATAGCTTTACCTGAAATCACGTGGCTTCAAGTATGGGAATACTGGGCAATTGCTGAGACACTATGGCTTCTTGGTGAAACACTAGTTCAAGAATTGGAGATCTACTCGCTCTTTCTAAAGGAATTGCCCCAGGCTCTAGCCACAGGATTGCATTAGATTTTTGAAAAAGTAGTCATGGTTGATCTGTTAACTTGATACTCTGATTATACGTTTGATCCTATGAAGGTCATGCAGTCCCTCTTATGATTAATACTGCATTTTTTGCCAAGATTACCATATGTCTCTTTGGACAGTTCTCTGTTGCTTCTTACTGTGGTTCGAATCTCTGTGATCAGTTGTGTGTCTTCCCCTTCCTGTCTTTGGCATTATGCTCAGTGTGTAAGCCCTTTTTCTATGTAGTACATCCAGAATTAAGGAAACTCCAGGACTGTGTTAACATATGGCATGTATCCTGTAGCATGTGGTTTTTATGGCACACTTTCTAGCTAGAAGGCTATTCCACACCTTCACCTGGGGAGAATAATTAGATGTGACCTGTTTTTGTGAGTCCTTGCCGGTTTGGGCAGTTCCTACAATGTGATTGTAAATCCAGCAATAAATGAAAGAGAGATGCAGAAAACCATTTAAGGGGTTGAGAGTAGGGATGTAAGCGAGAAGCTCAGGCTTGTTGAGTAATCAGGTATTTGATTGGAGTACTCGACTACTCGCTTCCCCCTTTGCCGCCTCTGTATGAGAGGCAGCAAGGGGAGGAACAAGATCTGGTGCTGGGGGGAGCCAGCTTAAGAGCCGGTTCCTCTCAGCACCATTTGCGTGGTGCTGCCTGTCTGTCTCTGCTGCTGCCTCTATCAGAGGCATTGGAGGGTGGATAGGGAGTCTGCTCTGGCAGCAGCCCCTATCTGCAGGGGTCCCAGTGGGGCGCTTCCCTTCCCCCACCCTCTGCAGACAGGGGCTACCGCTGCAAATCAGCGCCCCTATTCACGGTGGCCTGGGCTGGCCGTGGGCAGAGGCTGCTCTGGCAGCAGCCCATGTCTGCGGCCAGCCTGGGCTGCTGTGAACAGGGGCTGCTGGACCTGGCGCAAGCCAGGACTGAGTAGTCCCAGCTCACGCTGGTCCAAAACTGCTGCGTCACTACGTTTAAAATGTAGAAATCACCACCAAACTCTGCTGCACCACTGCATTTTAAATGTGGTAAGTCATGGAGTGAGCCTCCCCTTATTGACTAATCGTGTAATCGATGCAATTTGTATCAGTTACACAATTAGCAAAATACTTGTTCCTTAACATCCTTAGTTGAGTCAATTTTGTTTTTTTGTTGCTAAAGTCTTACTTTTTTTCCAACTGTGTGGGTGAACTGTATTTTAGTTTGTAACAGACATTGGGGGAAAAAAAAGTCATAAAAGGACACAATCAAAATATTTTTTCATTTGACACTTTTTATGCCTTCCTTTGTAAACCATTACATCTGATTACTATAATTAAAGGATTCATTCCTGGCCATAGTACTGGTGGCTTTGCATAATAAAATTCAGTTCAAAATGGAAACTATACAAAGACAAAGTGGTTTATTGTCTAATGTTACATTTTGTAAAGAATGATATTTGAAAGTGTAATTGCCCTTCAGTATTTTCGCAAAAAGCTAAGGTTAACAAACATTGGTATTCATTTGTGTATGATAAATGAAAAACACAATCTATATGGACTTAGAAGAATGTTAATATTTAAGTAGGCTCAGTCTTCTGAAATCTTCAAAGAAATTGTTGAGCAGGCAGGAGTTTTCTAGACACAGATCCTGGGGCAACGGAAGAGTTGAATAGCCGGGTGTAGCAAGCCTTTTGTGTTGCTGGAATTTTCCCCTCTCTTTTACTTCCCCTTTGTAGTGAGTTAGAAAGTATTTTAGTCTACTCTTAACTAAATGGTTCTAAAATCATTACTGTCCCACCGTCCTAGTCTATTAAATACCAGTAAGATGGCAACATCTAGTATCTGGTGCAAGACGTAATTGGTGCTCCATCGATGTTTCAGCCTTCTAAGCTTGACTTGACTAGGGAATATAAATAAAGGAATGAAATAACTAAATGAAGACAATTACACGTCAAGGTAAAGAATACATGCTAATGAACAATCCTTAGAGGTTGAGGGGGAACTACCAAATAACTCATCCTATTTTCAAAGTTTTTACTTGATCAGTATAAATGACAATTCTGATGTAACCTTAAAGAGCATGCAGTTTTAGTAATCTAGGGAGAAGGCCTTTCATTTCCACTTCATGTGGAGCTGTGGGTGCAAAACCCTTAAATTTCACTAGACCGCTCATTCACTGTTCATTGATGTGGCCATGAATGGCCACAGACCAGATTGTTTTAACCAGACCTTTTTGAGATGCTTTTAAGGCTGCCTCTTTTCAAAAGTGTTAAACTCAAGATACTTTTAGGCTCTGCTCAGTGTACATTTGAGTTTTAAGCCTGGGAAAGTACCTGGATCATGCAGAGCATTGTGAAGGTCTCCATCTTTATTAAAAAGAAAAGTGTTTTAAAATCAAAATGAGGTGTTAAGTTTTGAGGGGACTTCATTCAGAACAACTTAGTCTAGCGCTCTGGGTACAGTGGACATCATGAAGTCTATATTCATTACCATTTTACTCCAGAGTAACTTCCCATTTTCCCCCCTGGGTTTAGAGGCTATCATATGTACCACAGTGTAGTACACGTTGGCAAGTACTGACTTAGTACTGGTGACTCTCTCTTGACAGAAACTCCCAACAACTCTTTTTTTTTACTTTATACTCCTCCTTGCAAATAGTATGTTTGCCTCTAGAATGACTTAATCAGATGGTTATGGTTATGTTCTTCTAAAAGAAAATTGTGAAATTGATGAAAGGCCTTTCCATTTAAAGCATGTCTAGTGCATAGGATGGCATGTATGCACATAATACACCAAAACATCTAAAATTTTTACCAATACATCTCAGTCCTGACTACTGTCACTCCTGCTGTCCTAGTCCCTGAGACTGTCATGACTTAAGACTGGCAAATTATGCAATGTGGGGAATGGTTCATGAAGCGTTAGACTGAGATTGCTGAATTATTTTCCTGTGTGACAGATGATAATCTGTCTATCTTTTCAGAATAAATGTTTCAAATATCTGTTTCTCTAAAATGACTTGGGCACATGAGCTTAATGTCTGTGGGCTCCTCCTAAGTCACTTAAATACTTTAGAAAATCTTGCCACTTACTCTGTGTGAGAGGCTGTCTTAGTCCTACCCTGCCTTCCACTTGCAAGACTCTTAAGAGGCTTCATAAACACCAATAGTTAATCTCTCCTCTTTGGCAGCTGCTTATACATTGTTACTGTCTCTTACCATGAGTGTGTAATACTGTTTGCTATCTAACTGCTTTGCCCGTTTCCCTTTTCCCATTTGGTTAAATGGCCTAACAATACAGGAAAATGTCAACACTAAATGCACAGTATTGGGGTAGGACAGGGGAAGTCAAACCTCTCTGAACCTTTGAGTAAACAGCCTGTATGTTTTGAAGTAATATACCTATGGGTTACAAAGCCACTCAGTGAAGGAACACTTTTGCTATCATGACTTTTGCTCTTGTTGTTTTTCTATATATGACTTGTCAAACATTGCAATCTCCTGCTAGCATAATAAGCATTTGAAAGTCCTGCATATCTGTGAAGCATAATATACAGAATAGACACTTAACTATTGCACAGTATTGGGGTGATTTTTATGAAGCTTATGTTTCTATTTCTTTTGTCTCTTGCCTTTTGTAATACATTGCAAAATAATAAATAAAATAACACTTTTAAATTGTGGTGTACAAGCTTGAGGATTAAAAAATGTGGCCTGAAACAAAACCAAAGCCAGCTCTCATCTGCACAAGTCACTTCATAGAAAGCTAATGAATAATATAGAACTGAAAGGTAAATAACTAGTTAATAAAATAACATCATTCTTCATACTCCTACTTCTGAATGCTTTTTTACTTGTCTGGTTAGACACAAAGATCCTGTTCAGAAGTCAATATTCTGTACTGGATAATGTCAAATCCCAAAGTAGCAACTCCTAACAAAACAATAGTGCTTCATGCACTAGGCCCAAATTCAAGGTTCTTGCTTTAATCCTTACCAAGCAAGTTGCAGGTCAGTTCCCTAAAAGTGTGTTTAGATGGAAAACTTAGAAAAAAAACAAAGGAGGGAACCAAAAAAGATAATCTACTTGTAATGCATTACTGGATGGACACTTGATAATGGTTTTGCGAGAGTAATGATAAAGTATCAACAAGCAAACTCCAAGCCCATTTTTAAACCAAAAGCAAAATCCTAAATGCTGACCCTAATCATGGTCAGTGGGGAAATAAATGCGAGTGGGTCCACATTCGGGTCAGTGATGTCTCAAAGATCTACTTTAATTATGTTGTTGTGAAAAAACAAAAATGCATAATGCACAGCCACATGCTGATAACTGGGTTCGTGTGAGTAAACTGTTGAATTGAGGAGGGCATTCAAGTCCCACGAATACATTTTTTAAAAGTAATTGACAAGACTAGTTCAGAACTGCTTGTTTAAAAAAGCGGACTGCACAAGATGTAATGATCTTAGCCAGCCACAAGCCCTTTCATAGAATCCTCGAGTCCAGCCCCCTGCCCAAAGAAGGACCAATCCCAACTAACGTTATCTGTTCAAAAACGGTGCCTAATTGCAAGGGATGTTCAGATCCAAAACTCTGCAGTCCAGAATACTCTGTGTATTTTCTTCTTTCTTTCCCATGCTGCCTGACTTTATTCATGATTGTAATTCCTTTCTTTGCTGTGGTCTCCAGATGTCTTTGCAGATGAGTCCCCCCCCCTTTTTAACTTTAAAAATGAACAAGACCAGGAAGAAATCCTAAAACAACAAGCCCAGAAAAAGTAAGAAGTAGGGAACAGTGATCAGAAAAAAATACAAATTTGAAAAATTGGTGGCTCAATTCCCCTTTAAAGCAAACGAATTGCAACTTAATATTCTTCATATAGGAAAAATTACTGGGCCATTTGAAAACATTGCAATCTTTTAAGATAAGAATAGCGACACTGGGTCAGACCAATAGTCTGTCTAGCTCAGTATCCTGTCTTCTGACAGTAGCCAGTGCCAGATACTTCAGAGCAAATGAACAGAATAGGACAACTTTGAGAGATCTCACAATGTTGTCCAGCCCTGTCTACTGGTACTTGGAGATTTAGGTGCATCTGAAGCATGTGTTCATGACCATCTTGGCTAAATAGCTATTGATGGACCTCTCCTCCATGAACTTACCCAGTTCTTTTTTTAAAACTCAGTTGTATTTCTGGCCTTCACAACATCGCATGGCAACAAGTGCCCCATGTTGATTGTGTTGTGTTTGTTTTTAACCCAGTGCCTATTGCGATGGCTATATCAGAATGTGAACAAAGTAAAATAAGGACTGTTATTCTGTGTCTCTTATTGTGTAGTTTTGCCTGCTGTGAGAGAGGTATTCTTCAGCTGAACTTAGCTATATACAAGATTTTATAATTGGACTCCTATTTTAAAATAATTTTTCTGTTACATTTTGGTATATGGAAGATGATGAGCTTGTAACTTTTAAAAAAAATATTTGTTTTCCAGATTTTGGTGTTAGTGCATTTTTAGCAACAGGAGGTGATGTTACCCGTAACAAAGTAAGAAAAACCTTTGTAGGCACCCCATGTTGGATGGCACCTGAAGTCATGGAACAGGTATCTTTATGGTTAATGAAATTCACTCCTATCTTATAATGACTTTACATTTAAAAACCACAGTAAAACTTTTTTTTTTAACCCTGTTATAGGTGAGAGGTTATGACTTCAAGGCTGATATATGGAGCTTTGGAATAACTGCCATTGAATTAGCAACAGGAGCTGCACCTTACCACAAATATCCTCCTATGAAAGTAAGTACCATTGGAAATCATGTATAATTTACTGCTACGTAAGGTGCTGTAGGACCATTCATTGTTTTTTAAGGTTTTTTTTTGGTTGCATAAATAACATTTAGGTCCTTGTGTAAATTTCTAACATTGCTCTCTTAAGTGTCTGGGATGGCTCTATTTTAGCCTATTTAATAAACAGCCTTGTGTAGATTATATGAGGAAGGCAAGATTGTCCAGAGTATAGAACTGGAAGGTGGGATCCCTGTATTGTTCCTGGCTCGCTTTCTGCATGAGCAAGTAGCGTCGCATGCAGTTGTCTGGAAAGTGGCTCAGTGATTGAAAATTATCACTAGTAAGAAAGATTCTCCAACCAGCAGTTAGATAACAAGTGTGAGGTGTGACTGGAAGAGGATTCACATTGCTTTTCCCTTGCTCTGTTTGTTTGTCTTCAGTGCTAATACAGTAAAAAGTTGAATTTTGGAAGCATATCGATATTAAGAAATTGGTGTGTTCGAAGTCACTTCTGAGAATGTGGATCTGATGGAAGTGGAAGAGTGCCATTTTTAGTCACTTTTCTGATTATACTTCGTAAAATTAGAAAGATGGGAATTTTGTAAGGTTAAGGGCATGTAATACAGTTTGAAGTAATCAAATGAGTGATGGTATGGAATTGTAAATTTGCTATACTTAAAAATGGCAGAAAGCTGCAATAACTGATGTTGCATTTGCCAAAAATAAGATTTATGTGCTGACTTTATAGTTGACACAAAATAATCTTGACACAAATGTGTGTCAAGGTCACAAAGACCCCTTGGAGGGGCTTCCTGGAGAGCTGACACAGCCACTGCCACTTAACTTCCCACTCTCTGGGGCTTCTCACTGCTCAGTGCTGCTGGGCGAGCTCTGCTGGTCTCCCCCAACCAAGGCACTAAGCTGAGATCACTGCCCCCTACCCCCAAGAAGCAGTTCAGACAATGAACCTCTTCAGGTCCAAGGCGAGTGCAGTTTTGGGCCCAGCTTCCTGGGATACCACTCCCCAAATGGGATCAAAACCCCCAACGAATTACTTGGGTAAGCCCCCTTTGACAATGAAAGGGGGAACGTGCACACTGATTGCTCCCTGGTTGATAATTATTTACACTGGGCTTGATAGTAAGTAAAAGTGATTTTTATTAAGTGCAAGCAGTAGGATTCAATTGGTTATAAGTGAATAGGCAGAGCAAAGTAGATTACAAATAAAAGTAACAGAAAATGTTTAATTCTAAGATTAAATCCTCAGTACAAACTTATTACAAACTCACGCTAAAACTGTTTGTTCCAGTTTTGCACCTTCAAACCAGGGAAATGCCCACTTCCCCTGGGGTCTCGGGTTCACAGACAAAGACAAAAGACTCCTACTTTCCTATTGGTTTTTTAAAGATTCCCTTATTGCACAAGGAGTAACCTGGCCTGTCCCTACAAACCTCTGTAAGACTTAAGGGCAAAAGGCTATTTGCATATGATTGCCCAGACACTGAGGCTTCCTTTGACTTTCATTCACACATTTAAAACCAATAAAGTTTTCCCTACTCCATATGCTAACTTTACACGCAAGAATGATACATACACCAAAATAAGATAAACTGATCCAATGGATTAAGACATGAAGATTGATGGGTTACATAGAGAAATTTGCTTAAAGCACCTTTGAGTTACGTACATTTATGTCCATAAGCCCATTTCATAAAGCATGGGGAGAGGGATGAACCATCACTACATTATCCATTGCCTTTTTGTTCATAAAATCATAGTACTGGAAGGGATCTCGAGAGGTTATTATCCAAGCCCCTTGCAGTCAAGGGCTAAGTATTATAGACCATCACTGACAGGTGTCTGTTTAACCTGACCTTTTTAAAAAAAAGAAACAAAAAAACCCCACCCTCAAATAATGAAAATTGCACAGCTTCCCTGGACAATTTGTTGCAGAGCTGAACCATCCTGTCAGTTTGAAAGTGTTTCCTACTGTCCACTCTAAATCGCCCTATACTGCAATTTAAGCCAATTGCTTCTTGTCCTATTCTTGGCGGCTAAGGAGAACAGTTTTTCTCACTCTTCCTTGTAACCATCTTGTATATACTGGAAAACTGTTATCAGACCTCCTCAGTCTTCTCTTCTCTGGAATAAATGCGCCCCCCCCCCTTTTCAGTTTTCCCTCATAGGTCATGTTTTCTAGACCGTTAATTGTTTTTGTTGCTCTTCTCTGGAATTTCTCCAGTTTGTCCGTATCTTTCCTGAAATGGGGTACCCAGAACTGGAAGTGAGGCCTAATCAGTGTGGAGTAGAATGGTAGAAGCACTGGTTTGCTGCTTATTTTTCCAACAGCGTTCATGCATATTTAGCTTGTGATACATTATGACCCCCCCTTGGATCCTTTTCTTCAGAACTCCTTCCTAGGCAGTCATTTCCCATTTTGCATTCAATTATATTAAAATTCACAGATGGTTGTATTTACTTCCAAATATTAAGAAGTCTTGCAGCTAGCTTAAACTTTGTTTTTCTGGGGAACAGTTTAGGGTGAATTTTAGTAGGGAATATTTTAAAAAGGAACATTTCTCAGTTGAAAACAGAGGTAGTTTACTGCTGTTTTTCATATGTTCGTTTTAAAATCGCTAAATTGCTTTTAAAATTGTCAAATGTTAATATGCACTTAGAGAAACCCTACAATTTCTTTCAGGGATTTGGAGCAATCAAATTTTTGAATTGCTCCACTCTAGCTCCGCTCTGGCACCAATAGTGACTGCTCCAGCTCCGCTGCGACTCCACTCCGCGCTCCGACTCATATTAATTTTTAACTGAATAAAAAAAATGCATACTGTAATTTTGAGAACATTATTTTTATTCAGTTTTAAAACAATGTAAATATCATCAACAATGATACAAACTAGAATCATTCATAATTCAATCTGTAAAAAATTATTGCAGCAATCAAGTCATCTTTCATAGCCTGCCGCAGATCATTTAAAATTAACTTTAAAGCCGAAAACAGTCGTTCTACACTAGTTTGAGCTGTTGGCATGCTCAAAGCAATTCTACAGGCAGCCTGAATGCAGTGTGGGTAGCTGTGAATGACCTCAAAAACAGACTTAACTTTTAGCCTACCAACCGACTCCATCACCTCACAATCTTCCTGAAAGTTTCTCTCGAACAATGCTTCATTACAATTATGAATCGCAGAAACTCGCCGGTGTCTTTCTTGTTTATCCAATTCCTTTTCGAAGTCATCATCTTCTGAAGAATTGGCGCTTTAGTTATCTCCATTTCCCTGTGATGGTTGAAGACGTCTCAGGGATGGACGCTCGAACAAGTTCAGAGTGGAGATGGAAGTTTGAGAACAGCCTGCTATTTCTGAAGGATGTGCACTTTCTGAAACCGCACATTCGATTGTTGATGACTCCTTTTGTTGTGTTTCATTTTCTTCAACCTCTTTCGATGAGTTGAAATGTAGCAATAGATTTTGTTTTTTGAGTTGTCGAGCAATATCAAGGAGCCCTTCCTTTGCCTTTGGTATTTCCCTTGAGGTAAGAAGAATCCGATACCGTGGGTCAACATAAACTCCAGCAAGGAAATGAATATTGTCAAAAAGCTTCTCTTAGCATTTCTGCATGGAGGATAGAATTCCTTCTGCAATTTGTCCACCATTTTCTTGCAAGAATTTTGAAGGTTTTCGCCATTCCTTCATTAAAACTCCCGGGGTTACATCGACAGCTTAAAGATTTACGGTTGTTTGGTTTGGCCTTGCCAAGAGATCTTGCAGGTTCTTCACTTTGTCCCATTCAGCTTTTGTTAACTTGAGTTCCCTTGTTCCAGCAGCAGCCACTTGTTCACGGTACGATTGAAAAACGAGAAGCTGATCAATCATTGCAAATGTTGAACCTGAGCGAGTCACAGTATCCAATGACTGAGTTACCCCATGTAGATCAAGCGGAACACTTCGAATACTTGGGGTTCGTAGTTTGACAACGGCTTGTCGAAATTTTTTCCAGAAATTTCTTCACATGTTCTTTATTCAGTCCATCCCAGGTTGCCAACTGAAGAGTGTGAATACCACACCTCATCGGTTGGACTTTTGAGTCGTCCTCATGAAGCCATGTTGGAAGTAAGAGGCTAGGGTCATTAACCCATTGCGCAGCAGCATCCATGTTGAGTTCGATTTCATCCATTCCTTTAGTTCCTTCATCAGGCAAAATAGCTTCAGTTCTGTCCACATCTCTGTTCTCAGAGGTAGAAATGGTTTCATTGTCCTCGTTGAAATTTTTGATGGCACATGTCATGTTTGCTGCATTGTCAACGCAGATGCTCAGTGCTTGCATTTCACTGATCCCAAATGTTTCTAAAATAGCTTTTACTTGACTTTTCACGTAGGAAGAATTGTCACCCTTCAGGGTTGATTATGTCCAAGATTTTTACCACAGCTTTATCTTTTCCTTCTTCGTAGTACTGAGCATTGATTGCAAGGAAATTTGTTTCCACGGGTTGCCGCGTCCATTTTCAGGTAGCACAATTTTTGCTCTAAAGCTTTCTTGAGCTCTTCGCGACCAGACTCAGCTGTGCTGACAACTAAATGACAAACCGCATCGTGCCCCGTCAAAACGCCAAGCTGCCGACCCATTTCACCTGCAATTTTTTGGAATCCTTTGTTCTTTAATCTGAAGGTAGTGAGCGGTGTTGAACTCAGCAAACAATTTCCATCAGCCCTTCACGGAAAGTATTGGCATCCATGGTGACTGTAACCTTTGAGGATTTCAAATATGAGTCAAGTTTTGTTTGCTCAATTTTGGGTTTCTTTTCAGATGAAGCTCTGCAAAAAATCTTTTCTCCAGGAATTTTCAAAGAGCCAGATGAACGTCGTTTAGCCGCATCAGCTTTCTGTTTTGCCTCATCTTACTGGTCCTTTTTTGTAACCAGAGCTGCATAGTTTTCAGGATGGTTACGTTTTACGTGCTGCCAAAGGTTGAAACTTTTCATGGCACTTGCTTCACTTGTCTTGAAGCTACATGGTTTGAGCTCTCCATTCACTTCCTTTTCCACCTTGCATGTTGCCAATTTTCTTCTTTGCTTTTCCCAAAAGCCCAAATTTGGGCTTTTCAAATTCAAAAGTAAAGACGTCATTGAGATCCTTTTCCATAAATCGGCTATCAATCATGGGGGGCAGATTTGATTTTTTTGTTGTTGTTGAAGCCATGGCCAAATCTTCTTGTGCTGCTACCGCATCCAAATGTTTCTTATGATAGAGATGCAGCCGTGTTAGTCTGGTGTAGCTGAAACAAAAGACAGGATTATGCAGCACTTTAAAGACTAACAAGATGGTTTATTAGGTGATGAGCTTTCGTGGGCCAGACCCACTTCCTCAGATCAATATGTGGAAGAAAATCGGCACAACCATATATACCAAAGTGATACAATCAAAAAAATGAACATATGTGAAATTGACAAATCAAATTTTAGAACAGAGTGGGGGTGGGTGGGGGGGAAGGAGAAACTACGCTGTCTCCTTAAATGCCCCACCTCTACTCAGGACCAAATCCACACAGACACACCTTCTGAACCCCGACCAGGTTTGTTCTATCTGCTTCCCAAAATCCATAAACCTGGACACCCCCGGACGCCCCATCATCTCGGGTATCGGCACGCTCACTACTGGATTATCCAGCTATGTAGACTCTCTTCTCAAACCCTACGCAACCAACACTCCCAGCTATCTCCGAGATACTACTGACTTCCTGAGAAAACTACAAAACATCGATAACCTCCCTGATAACGCCATCCTTGCAAACATGGATGTAGAAGCTCTCTACACCAACATTCCACATGAAGACGGATTACAAGCAATTAGAAACACTATCCCAGAGGATACCACTGCCAATCTGGTAGCAGACCTGTGTAACTTTGTTCTCGCCCACAATTATTTCCAGTTTGGTGACAACTTATACCTCCAGATCAGCGGCACAGCCATGGGTACCTGCATGGCCCCACAGTACCCTAACATCTTTATGGCCGAATTAGAACAACGTTTCCTCAGATCCCGTCCCCTTTTGCCCCTTCTCTACTTATGCTACATCGATGACATCTTTATGATCTGGACCCATGGCCAAGAAACACTGGATAAATTCCACAGAGACTTTAACAACCTACACCCCACCATCAATCTCAGCCTGGACCATTCTACACGAGAGATCCATTTCCTGGACACCACAGTACAAATCACCAATGGTAAATTAGACACCACTCTCTACAGAAAACCCACTGACTCCTACAGTTACCTACATGCCTCCAGCTCCCATCCAGGACACACCATACGATCCATCGTCTATAGCCAAGCCCTTAGAGACAATCGCATCTGCTCTAATCCCACTGACAGAGACCAGAAACTTCAGGATCTCTACCAAGCATTTTTAAACCTCAATTACCTACCCGGAGAAATACAAAAACAAATGGAAAGAGCCAGACGAATACCCAGAAACCATCTACTTCAAGACAGACCCAGGAAAACCAACAATAGAACACCACTTGTCATCACCTATAGCCCCCAACTTAAACCCGTCCAACGCATTATCAATAAACTACAACCTATACTGGAACAGGATACTACACTCCAAGAGGCTCTGGGAGACAGACCCATAGTCTCCTATAGACAACCACCTAACCTCAGGATGATTCTTACCAACAACCACAGGACATATCACACTAATATCAACCCTGGAACTTTCCCTTGCAACAAACCCCGGTGCCAGCTTTGACCACATATTTACTCTGCTGACACCGTTATTGGACCTAACCATGCCAGTTACAAGATCAAGAACACACATTCCTGTTCATCCAGAAATATAATTTATGCCATCATGTGCCTAAAGTGTCCGTCTGCTATGTACATTGGACAAACGTCTCAGACACTTCGCCAAAGAATCAATGCACACAAAACAGACATAAGACTCTCTCTCAGAGAGAGCTGTTGCTTGCCATTTCAGCCAGACGGATCATTCCCTCAGTGACCTTAAAATATGCATATTGCGTCAAAGAGACTTTAACTCCAGACTTCAACGAGAAGCTTCAGAATTGTCATTCATGCTTAAATTTGACACTTTTTATGTATGGGTCTAAACAAAGACTCTAATTATCTCACCCATTACAAAGATAGCTTCCCCAATTATCACCCCTAATGTCATTACCTCACAGAAACTTCCCCTATTATCACCCCTATGTCATTACCTCACAGACACTAACCTTCCCCCCTCACCCCCACTCTGTTCTAAAATTTGATTTGTCAATTTCACATGCATTCATTTTTTTGATTGTATCACTTTGGTATATATGGTTGTGCCGATTTTCTTCCACATATTGATCTGAGGAAGTGGGTCTGGCCCACGAAAGCTCATCACTTAATAAACCATCTTGTTAGTCTTTAAAGTGCTACATAGTTCTGTCTTTTGTTTCAAATGTTTCTTATCTTCGAAAAGCAATGAACAAAAGCGTTACATTTTTTTATAATGTACAGTACCTGCTTATGATATCTTAACCACTTAATAAGGTACTTCGAGTTTATTTTGGATTTTCTGGACAAATGATCCCATTTTCTTTTTATACAAAATTATTATTAAAGTATATTTTAATATTTTAACATGTTTCTTGCAGTTTTAATGAAGTAAGAAGTATTTTTAATATACATAATATAAATTTTTATTTATAAATTGCAAGTTAGTTTGTCTTATGAAATTTTGCGGGGAAAATATTTGAAATATTTTCCAAGTTTTTAATTAATATCTCAAAAATGCTTTAATATAGATATATCAGTGAAATTTGGTATGTGCCGTAGCGTTAGTACATGCTATCGCTGTTCTACAACTTTATTTTCAACCTTGTAATGTGCAGCCTAGTTACTTCCCAACAATTAAACACCATACTAATCTAACTATCTAACTAATCTACGCGAGTACGTACTCGCCTAACCTTGGCACAAGGTTGGGAGCAGTCTGCAGTGTTGCCGGATGTCTGATAATTATCTCATTGTTTAATAAAACGTATCTCCAAAAAACTTTGTAATTTTGTATCTCTACTTTAAATCTTGATTTCGGCGGAAGTGAGAATAACTGTGACATATTACATAAAGTGGTAAAGTAGATGTTAATATCAGTTGTTATACAATCTGAAACGTTTTGGCACAGTTAGGACTTTCTTGCTAAAATATTCATTTTGGATTGAAAATGGGGAGAAACCTGGAGCAGTCAAGATTTTCTGTGCTCCGGCTCCGCTCCAGCTCCAGGCAAAAACCTGCACCTCCGCGCTCCAACGCCAGGCTCTGTTCCAAAGCCCTGATTGCATTTATTTTTAATGTGCTTAAATTACAGCAACTGCTGTACATAGCAATATTCCTACACAACAATCCCAGATTGATTAGTATAGTGTACTTGATAAAGACTGATGCATTTCTATCCAGAGTATTAGAAACATTAGAGTACCAATGCATTTCAAAAGAAGGGTTTTTTTTTTTTAAACTCAGTATAACACTAGTTCATTGCTTGTAGCAACTTCACTATTATGACTCTTCTCTCATTTTTCCAGAATTAAACTGACTAATCCTGATCTGAAGGCCTGACAGAAACCTTTTTCAGTATTTTACAGTATTGCTGTTTTTTCTGGTCTCCTTGGTGAATAGTAAATTCTTTTATTCTCTTGTCGAGTATATTAGTTGTTGGTCTAAGAGGGCTGTGTGGGAATACTTAAGTGTACAGTAGCTGCACACCATAGTACAAATGTATGTAATCACGAGGCTTATGTTAAGAGTTTAACTAAACTTTCATTTTTAGTGAAATTGTGTCATTAAAGGGCTGATACAACTTGAAAGTCCATAACAGTCTATGGAAAACTCTTGAGCTGAGTCTACCCTTTGAGTTTCTTTTTATATTAAATTTCTCTTCAAGTAGTCAATGTTGATTTTTACAATGCACTTATTTCTGGTAATGAATTTTTTTATTCATAAGTTTCTGGTATTTCCAGATAGCTTTCTTGGTTTAATGATTTATTAGCTATTTCATCAAGATCTTCATTATTTTTTTCCCTGGAGTTGAAACAGGCTGATCCAAGTTGAGTGGCCAGACCGTTTGCCTTCCAAATTAGTGGCTTTTTGCTATATGTCATAAATATGTTCACCGAGGTCAGACATGTAGCATTGTGGGTGATGTGCCACATGCTTGGTTAGCAGTAGGGGGAGAACTGATTTGAACATAGTTTGTCAGCCTTTACAAATCACTGGGCAAAAACCTACGCCATCCATGACTTACCACTTAGTTTTTTTTTTTTTTTTTTTTCTTTAGAATGGCTTTCCTGTTTCTTTTGGAATCTTATGACAGATTGGAGCACTTTAGTCTGCATGACTTTTAAATGATTTCTGGAGATCACCAACTCTGAAACCACTAGTTAGTTTTTAGTATTAGAAATAGGTGAAACAAAGTGATGTTCAGATACCCTTATAGTATCACCTTCAGAGTATGTCTACACTAGCCTCCTAGTTCGAACTAGGGAGGCTAATGTAGGCATTCGAAGTTGCAAATGAAGCCCGGGATTTAAATATCCCGGACTTTATTTGCATCTTCCCGTCCGGTTGCCATTTTGAAATTTCACTAGTCCGGACTAACTGCCCGCAGCTACACGTGGCAGGGAGCCGGTAGTTCGAATTAAAGCCCCTAATTCGAACTACCATTAAACCTCCTTGTAGGAGGAATAACAGGTAGTTGGAATTAGGGCTTTAATTCGAACTACCAGCTCCCTGCCGTGGGCAGTTAGTCCAGACTAGCGAAATTTCAAAATGGCGACCGGACGGGAAAATGCAAATAAAGCCCGGGATATTTCAATCCCGGGCTTCATTTGCAACTTCGAATGCCTACATTAGCCTCCCTAGTTCGAACTAGAGGGCTAGTGTAGACATACCCAAAGTGAATGAATCCCATAAATGGCAGATACAATGTGTGCAAATGTATTACCCTGGTAAGTGTTTGTGTGATCCTCAGTATGTTTTAAACAGAAACGTATTTTTTTTTTTTTTTGGTGGAATATTTGTATCCTATTTCAGCTATTATTGTATTGTAATTTCATTGCGACACTTACTATGTCACCTTTTGGTTTTACTATAGGTGTTAATGCTGACATTGCAAAATGATCCCCCCACTTTAGAGACTGGTGTAGAAGACAAAGAAATGATGAAGAAGTATGGCAAATCCTTTAGAAAACTAATTTCACTATGTCTTCAAAAAGACCCTTCCAAAAGGTATGGCTTTTTTATTGTATAAAATGGAATTAGTCCAAAATACAGTTATGACTTCAGTGCATCATACTTTAAATATCATTGTTACATATTTTTTTTCCCCCCAGGTATTTAGTTGGAAAATCCTTGTTTTCTAAATATTAGGTCTTCGGTTTGGGGAGGAGCTGGCTGTTAATCATACTTGTTGAAGCTTGATAATTAACTTAGCGTACTAGTATCTAAATGCTTTTGCACAATAGAATTAGGGTATTACTCAAACATTTTGAAAAACCATGGCCCTCTGCCCTGAAGAACTGAAAGCCCATCACTACTTATTGCTAGCCCATGTTAAAGATTATGACCATGTTGATCAAGGTGAGCTTATGTTGTCTGAATGTACTGTTTCAGCCTAAACCATGAAACACTGTTGACTTTCCTTTTTTGGTGAGATGAGTTTATTTCTGACTCTACATTGAGTCATTTGTGCTATGTGAAAAATTATCTCAAGAGAGGGCTAAGTTTTGTAAGCAAGCTAACTTGAAAACGATAGTCTCCCTTTCTTCTGTAGACTCTGAATTCTTTCTGAATCATACATCCCTGCTCTATATTTGTGACTCCAGATAATCACAATCCTCGTTCCAAAACTGTTAAAGTCCCACAATGATGTTTCCCATTATAATGTTGATAGTTATTTCTGTGTAAACCCATTGTATAGATTTTACTTTCTTGGACTCTGTGGGAGGCACATTCTGTCACTAATATGTGTACATACTTTATTTAATAAATCACTTACCTGTTTTAGGAGCTAGAGTTACAAACTTATTCATGTTGCCTGATGAGTGACCTGATTTACTGCTTTCTTACTTTATTTTCCTGGTGTAATTTGAGTGCAGTAATGTGCCAGTGGTGTTAAAAACTAGACATAATTGTGAGTCAGACTTAGTGAGCTTGCTATAAATCAGGGTAAATATGATCTGAATAAGGCCTAGCAGCTGAGAGCAGAGGTTATAGATAGAAGAATAGTTAAGAAACAATAAGTGCAAATGAAACTTGGAATTTCCCAGAACCTCTCAGAATGCATCCTCTTGGATCAGGGTAGTATCTGCAGATACTCCAGACGTTGGTAGTCTGTCTCATTAAGTCTCCAGTCTGGTTATGCTTTAAGCATAGCCCTGAAACTTGCAGGCTGCTTAAATACATGTTACTGTTTTCTTAAAGTTGTTTTCCCAGAACATGCTTCAATTTAATTATGGCTACAGATTATTGTAGAAATGCCCAATGTTTTCAGAGCATGATTAAAATGGGTGCTTAAATATGATAATCCCCTAGGAAGCTAGCAGTTGCAGTATTTTCCCTGTCTTCCACATGTAGTAATATCTGCTGCAAACTCTTGATTCCTAACAATGCAGTTACCAATGGTTAACTGTTCTGCATTAAGCATACTAGTTTGTGATCATCAGAGTATTAACATTCCTGGTGACTTTCTGTGTTTTACATTTAAAAAAAACAAAACAAAAAAAACCTAAATGACAGTGCAAGTGCCTGTTGGACTTTCTGCGGTTCGAGCGGACTAGAATGGAACTTTTAGTGTGTGGTGTTTTTTTAAACTTCGATTAGCTTGCTCATTTGGAAAATCAATATTCTAGTTGTCCCCCATTCATTGTGGATAAACCATTTTACACATACAGTATATCTCTAAATTGGATAGTACTCTCCTTGATAGCAGGAATTCTCTTTCTGTACCGAGTTGGGCAAAATTTTTGGCCTGAGTGCCACATTGGCTGTCCTACCCTCCCCGTCCCTTGGCAGGAGCTTGGGAGAACAGCTGAAGGGTCTGATAGGCCACATGTGGCCTGCAAGTTGTAGTTTGTCCCCCCTCTGCTCTGTAACATGTGTAGCATGTGAACTGAGCTTACTCAAATAATAAAGCCCTGGTCTACACTAGGCTGTTGTTTTGGAATAACTCCCCTTATTTCAAAATAACAAGCGGCGCATCCACACTACCAAGCCCATTATTTCAAAATAAGGGACTGGTTATTTTGAAATAACTCCTGTTTTCCACGAGAAATAATCCTTATTTTGAAATAGTTATTTCAAAATAGTGGTTGTGTGGATGCTCCACTGCTGCTATTTTAAAATAATACTCCCCAGAGTCATTCAGAGTACTTCCTGGGGCTCTAAGTTGAGGTAGCATGCCCACATTAAGAGAGCCTGCCTCAGACTAATTTCAAGGCTTCTCTGAAGTATGGACACACTCTTTCAGAATTGTAATTTTGGGAGTATTTATTTCAAAATAACTTTCTAGTGTAGACATGCCCAAAACTTTTCTTTCTGGTCTTTTCCCTATTTCCCCTGAAACGTTAAACAAATTAACCAGCTAAGATATAAGCAAACTTTTAACCAATATAGAATTTGCAACTTAATGTGGACACTCCTCCTAAATTTGGTTATAATTGCATCTTTGCTTAAACTTCTGCAACTCCTGTGAATAGAACACCCTTGTGACTTCTTCCTGAATTACTGTAAATTCTTCATATATTTTAACCACTCATAGACAAATGCAATAGGCATTAATTGGGCTTTGCTTTAGTTTCTGTTCAGTCCTCTTCATCCTCTGCAGTAAAGATGATAGAACTTATTTTTCTGTTTACAACTCAATAGAATAGTGGAAAATTAATGTTTAATTTGTGAAAAGATGTCTTTGTATTTAAAAAAAAAAAAAGATTGAATTTTTCCTTCCTTCCGTCCATTTGAAAAAAAACCCAGAATGCCCAAAGACCAAAATACGCTGATTCAAAATGCTACCTTAGGGGATTTTTCATTTGGTTCCTTCATGTCCCCAGCTCCTTCTACAAGCCATACTTTCCAGCTAGAATATACCTCTTCCATAATGCACCATGGCCAAGAGCTCCCATCTAGTACCATCTCCCCTCACCAAGAAGGGGCAGTGGTGCATCATGGGAGACAGAGCCTAGTGGTATAATGAAGAACAAGAACATGAGGTACCTGAAATACAACTCCCTTGGGGCACCACAGCAGCATTTTCGAATAAAAACAACCCACTTTGATTTATGTTGTGGAAGTTGGAAGGATGGGGAACCCAATTTCTGATCAGCTCTGCTTGAGTCAGAAAAATCTATTCTTAGGTCTTCTGCCCTATCTGTAGGGAAAAGTGGGTGAATATTGTTCTATCTTCTTCAGAAATACAGTATAACACTCTACCAGTTTGTGACTTCAGCTGCTGCAAATTTCAAAAGTGTAAAGTCAAGTGGGCCTGGGAGGGAACAGAACTCCAGGGACTAAATATGGAGCATTGGGCCTCTAGCTGCTGCAGGAGATTCAGCTGGTGTTCCTAGGGGCTGAAAGCTCTCGGACAGTGTTGTCTGGCTTATGAAACAATTTAATGGGTTCAGTCCAATTTCTTAAATACAGGTGTCCATATCACTGAAATAAATGGCAATTGACACCCCACTATAGGAGTAAAGGTACTCAGTAGGTGGACCACAAATCTGGATCTCTAGATGCTTTTGAATGCCTCCCAAAATCTTTTCATTTCCTTATTTTCATTATTTTATTTTCTGTGAACAACAAATTTGACCACAAATTTGGACCTTGACCAAAAAATAGACTACCTCTTCATCTGGAGCATTGGTTAGGCACACTGGAGTCCTCTAGGGGAGCATATCTTTTAACCATTTAAAAAAAAAAAGAGGTTGTAAGTCTTGCCACCTTAATCCAGTACCTCTCACAATCACTAAATTTCTTTTAAAGGAAAAGGTGGACAATCAAAGACAGGACATTGATTATATCTAGTGCTTTCACCATCTAGGAACGTCCTCTCACAGCATGGTGAATGTATGGTGAATGAATATGTATACCATTATGGATCTTAAAATTAATTTTATAGCTAGCAACACTACAAATGTCACTTCACAAATGTCCTGTACAGTATTCACTGGGGGGGGGGGGAATCTCTGTTTCTACTCTAATTTATTATTGATCTTTCAGGCCCACAGCAGCAGAACTTTTAAAATGCAAATTCTTCCAGAAAGCCAAGGTAAAATTCTTCTCCCTACACACAAATCTCCTTTGTCTTACAATCTATGTGAAACTTCTGTTTTCCTTGTATTGGGTTTAACTGTCCAAATGTTGGTTTTTCAGAATAGAGAATACCTTATAGAAAAGCTTCTTACTAGAACACCTGATATAGCACAAAGAGCGAAAAAGGTAAGATTCTTCAAACCTTTTTTTCTCTCTAGATAATCGGGTGTAATTATTGTCCAGGGACAAACATAACAAGCATGTGGTGAAACGCTGTATTTATGTTGACTTTTTTTTTTTACACAGTTAGAGAACGTAGCAGTTCTCTTACTAATCCCTTCATAGATGGTGACTATTTAAAATGAATGGCTTTTGGGGACTGAGATTTCTTCAAAAAGTTTTAGGTAACTTTTACTTCTTTGCCTATTGTGCCTTGAAAAGGGGACAGTAAAAGAGGGGTGTGTGTGTGTGTGTGTGTGTGTGTGTGTGTTTCTTGTATAGAAAGCTATACAAGTAGGCTATTTCTTCATTATTAGGAGGTGCAGAACACGGTGAGCATATCGATCCACAGACAGGGGAAATGAAGTTATGAATTCAGGAGATACAGTGTTAAGAATACAACAAACAATATTTACAAAGGATTACCTGGTTATTGTGCATTTCCGTGTAATCATAAATCACAAAGGCTCCAGTAGAAGTCATTCTGTTAGGAAGAAGCTGGCAGCAGGGCACTTCCAGAGAGAAACTCTTGCTGTCTTCCCTGGGCCAACAGACAGAGCCCTTGTTGAGCCACATGCTGCAAGGCTTTGCTCTTCTCTTGGGCTTCCTGAGAAGCTGACTTGACTGAGGTTTCAAAGGGCAAAGGTGGGAACTTTCTTGAGGAGTTTTGTGGCTATTGGCCTGATATAACTTGCAAGAACCGGGAGGTTTTTATATACCTGTTATAGAGGCCCCCGAGACTTTAGCACAGGCATTTTTCAGTGCATTCAAAAATCTATACTTTAAGCTACTCAGTCGGGAGGTTTATTTTCTAACAAAGTGCAGTGCTGGGATCGAAAGGTCTGCTCAGACCTCACCTTTAAAGTCAAACCCTAACCTGACTAGACTGCAGTCGCTCCAGAGCCTCATAGAACTATTTCCATACCTGACCCAACTCTGGCAATTGTAATTGTGTTAATTGTGCTTATGGACCTATGGGCAGAGGCACTGGGGTTACTGGCTGCAGGCTCAAGTGGGGTGCCCCATGCCCAGAAGATCAGTGGGATTTTCATCCCTTTGGAAGTTTGGGACCTGCAGGAAGTGATGAATGAATCACTCAGCCCTGCTCCCTGGGAAAGCTGTCTTTTCTGAAGGGAACAGCAGTGGTTTGCTCAGACACTCCATCTCTGGGATAAAGCCAAGCAGTTGTAGGTATCTTCTAGCTAGCATTTCAGGGCCAGGACTCACTCAGACTGCTGTGTGCTGGCCCAGGAGCTGTTCTTCCTTTGCTTCTTTCTGTGAGCTGAGGACATCTGCACCAGCCACCCCAGAGCAGTCTCGACTTGCCAGCAGCATGGGGATGCTCCCATCCACTTTGGCAACAGCAGGCCTCATTCTGCCTAGAATTAGTCATTGTCCTGCTTCCAGGAGTTGAATCCTGAGGCTCCACCAAAGTCATTCCTGTTTGGGGTACTGTGTTACCAGGGGTGGGACAATGGGTCCTGGCCAGACAGGGGCTGGGCAGTGAGGAGAGTATGTTGGTGAGCAGAGGAGAACAGAGGATTGTGAGGCGGTGGGAACTGCAGAGGACGAGGGCTTGGGGGGAAGGAAAAAAGTGAAGGGCGAGGAGAAGGCAGGGTGAAGGGCGGGAGGGAAGTTGGAACCATCTGTACCCAAAAAGGGAAAAAAAATGACCCTACCAAAGCCTGAGAGTGTCACGTGGTTTTTATACCTGTTCCAAAACGTATATAGTCTGCTCCTGTTGGGTTACAAGACTCTACTGGAAATTGGTGGAAGACAATCGGGATCTGTGGCAGGGTGGGTATGTAGAGGTGATGATATTCTAGAGGAGAAAGAGAAGTAGTTGGGAAGAAGTAGGCAGAAGGAATGGAAGACTTGGAGGGAACATAGTGAGCATGTGGCGATAGCAACGTGTTGGAAGGAGTTGGTGTAATTTGACATTAAAAGGGAAAAACAGAATTTTTCAGTTTATGCTGATTTCCATCTGGGTATCATCTGTCTTTTCAGACCAGAACCTTTATAGCATGGACCATACCTTTCACTAGTTTGTCTCCTGACCATGCAGGCCAGCCTCCCCATCTCAACCACAATCCCATAATATCTGAGTCAACTGCAAAACATTTTCCTTAAAAGTTATACTAAATACTTTCCTATCTCATAAAGTAACTTTTCTTCTGGAAATGAGGAGTCAGCACAGTGCTCTCCAAGACATGCCATCAAGTACTCCCGAGACCACAATTTGGGAACTTCTGCTCTCAGATTCAGGATAAAGCACTGCCCTGTACCTGGCTCCCTGAGGATTACCCAAAAAAACAAGTCCTGAGAGGGGCAGTAAATGCCAAGATGCCAGTAGATTAAACATCTGCTAACAGCAGCATAACATGAAAAATCTTAAGCTTTCAGTTAGTTAAAATATTAAAATTGTTTAAAAGTTTTGAAAGCCTCAATATTAATATTGGCAATTTAAGCTTTAATTCACGTGTGATTTTTAGTTGGCTGCTATCTTAGATTTATATTTTATAGCATCTTATTTCAATATTGAAATGATTACTTATAAAATAATTTTAAACTGAATTTGAGCAACTAAGCTTATGTAACATGTGAAATGTCAGTCAGAAATCACTTTTTGAAGAACCTGTGTGCTGGAAAGGTGGGGAAGGCAATTGATGTCCTCAGTAATTTAAAATGCATTTTAATATGGCATTTGGTGTGAAAAGCCTGTAATTGATTTGACATCCACGGTAATCCTGCTAGTACAGGTATAGGAGTTGCCCTGAAGTAATTTAATTTCTGTTGCATCTAAAATATTTGTGATTAATTTGCTTCACTGCTCAGAACTCCAGCCTTATTCTACTTCACCTAATGTCCTCTCTTATTTTGTGGCTGCTGTGCTGTCAGCTCTGTGCCTATTCCTTTATTTTAAATCGGTTTCATATTGGCTTGATATAATTCAAAAGATACCATATTTAAGCAGCAGCTTTAAATAAACAGGAAATGTATGAGGCTGCAACAGCTATAACATTATAAAATTTGGATTTACAGTAGGTATCCACTCCCTAGTCATGCCTCCCCATCTCTCTTTTTTGTTTATTAATTTACTTGATCTTCATTGCACACTTTTTCCTTAGTTAACTTTAAATTTTGAAATAATCTCCTTCCTTCTGGCATTTTTCAGCAGGTAGTAATGGTAGCCAGACACTTTCTGAATTTGATCATGTAAGAGGAGGATGACTTGTCTTCCATCCTCCCCACCCCACTCCCCCGCCATAAATCTAGTTTATATATAAAGTGCTGAATTTACTGGCATTAGCATAATACTGGAAAACTTCTTATTGGCACTACAGCTCAATATAAACGAATTTATAACAATGCTGTGTATCCTGAAGTCCTGTTGCATTTTGTATTGTAGAACATGACTGTATTGTAAGAGATCACACTGGAAAATAAAGTGACATCATACAGGTATAATTGCGCTAAGAGCCACAGATTGGTGATCAGAGAGGAATCTTTAGGCATTAGCCCTCTTCATGAGGGTGGGAAACATTTTTAAATAGTAACTGGAGAAAGGGTGATCATTCAGGATCAGAATTTGGTTGGTCATCTGTTCTTTCCATCCCAGCCATCTCACTGGTGACACAGGTCCTGGGAGTTTCTTTTGAGATTTTTACAGCAGTGAAGAAGTCCGTACGATAAGGAGTTGGTCAGCATTGTCCTGTTCAGAGCAGGCCTGCTAGGTGCTCTGAGGAACATGATAGAAAATGGAAGCATCCATCCTGAAAGACATAAGAGCTGAGTAGGGAGTTGGATGAGGCCAGAGCTACCAGGTAACTTTTCCAAAATGGGGATGGTTTTGTTAGGAGGCTGGAAGGCACAGGAAGACTGTTTAAGTGGAGAAATAGGTACAATCGGGAAATTCTTGTTTTGAGAAAGAGAATGTGGTTTTCACGATGACTCAATTTAAAGATGATGTCTTCTATTATTTTTGCCAGCTCTGTCCATGGGTAGTTATTTCAAGTTGAGCTACACTGTATTTTAATCAGGCTTTATTAGTATCCTATTTGTAAAATATTTTCCACGTACATAACTGTGTGACCAGTTTGAGCAGAAATACCCTTTAGAACTTGGTCTCATCCTGATCACAGTGAAGTGAAGTTATAGCAATTCTTCAGTGGGAATAGGGTTTTACCCTCAATCTAGGCTATTATAAAAGGAGAGGTGTCTGTCAGAGAACATTGGAGAATACACTGGAAGACTTCTTCCCCTGCACCAATGGGGCTTGCGGGAGAAAAATGCAAGTGTTTGCCAGTGAGTTAGTGGGTGAGCCTTGTGGTGGCAGAACGGGGGAGGGAAGAATAGGATGAGAACTACAGGAAGAGGGAACGCTGAGTGGGTTGAAGACTGGGAGAAAGAGGGAACAATGAGGGGAATATAAGAATTGCGTATAATTCAAGGCCAAAGAACCCAGTAAGAGGTTATTGCATAGACCCTGGGACAGGCAGGAACACACCAGGCCAACTTGAGTATACGTCTACCTTCACAACATCAGTAATTTAAAAGCTAGTTTAAATAAAATACAACTCCAAGAAAAGTGTATTGATTCCTTTGTGGCTAGACTGTATTATGCTGAAAGGAAAAAAATGCATTATAAGGTGCGATCAATTAGTACAGAAAACAAACATTATTACTAAACAAATTATTTTCAAAGGAAAAAATCCACACAACCAGAATATTAGCTATTGATCGTGTCTGAATTATCAAGTGGGTGGTCGTTGAATGAGATCACCGCAGCACAAGCTTGAAGTTGATAAACTTTGTCCTGACCCTGCAATTTCAGTAGGAGGATTGCTGTGAGCCTTGGGACATGTGTGAGTTAAACTCCTCTTTTAGGATATGTAAAAACCAAAACAGGGAGTTTGTAGTTTTCCCAATATGACATTTACATTGTCTGTGGAGCCTTGGAAAACTTGTGGGCATTGAATCTGAGTCTTCTCCAATCCTGACCTTAAAGAATCAAACCAAGCTCATCGACAAACCCTAGAACTTGGAAGCTCTCCACCATCAGTGTTGGTGCCTGAGAGAGTTCATGTTTCACTGAAACGTGAAGTTCAAGTGATTTTTATATCATACCGCAATTAAAATGGCAGCCATTGGATACTGTCTATCAGGATTTAAAAGCACCTACGTGTTTATCTTCATCAAACTTTATAGGTGATGATTTTCATACTTAACATCAGTGAAACAGTGATTCTCTCGAGTGCCAGTGTTGGCCTGATAGTTTGTTTAGATGTTTTTAGCAGAGGCGCTCGTGATGGACTCCAGGGTTGTTTGAGTCTTTGTATGATTGAAACAAAGAACTGATTGACATAGAAACTGACATAAACATACATTTAAATCCTTAGCTATTGCTATTTTTTCCTAATTTTATCTTGAATCTTGTGGCAATTGGAGACGGTTCTTTTAGAAGCCCAATTCCTGAAATTTAAATAGTTGCTTGAAAAATAAGTTGTTGTGGTGTTTTTATTTATTTTAAAGAAAGTTTCTAAAAGCCTAAAATCATCTGTCTGCACTCTGTTTGGATTTGAGCCAGAGCACTGGAGGGTAGACTGCTCTGTAGCTCATTACTCCTCTTTTTGGAATCACACAAACCTCACTCCCTTCCATCTAGAAGAGGCCACACTGAACAGACATTGCCCAGCATGCAAGTACACTAGGAGTGGGAGGGGGGAGGAAACCTTGCTGGCCTGGTCCCTGAGAAACAAAACAAGACCCACAGACACATTCAGGGCACTCCAGGCCCATGAAGCTGGAGCTGGCCCCTGGCTTCCCTGGATCTTACCCATGATAAGACTCTGGGCTTCCCTCTTCTCTTCTCTCCCCCTTCACAGAGGATGAGCTGTCACTAGCTGTCCAGCCCTGTGGCAGGGTTGGGGGTGTGTGTGTGCATGTGCGCGCTGAGGTAGGCAGACTTGCAGTGGGGCTGAAGTGCTAGCACCAGCTTTCCCTGCTGTGGGAGGGAACGGAAGCCCTGAGCGTCGCTGCAGTCTGGATGAAGGGAAGTCTGGAGCCAAATCTGGCTAGCAAGCCGTAGGTTCCCCACCCCTGACCTACACAATTGGCATGGAGGGTAATCTCAAACTTTGTAGATTGTTAGCAACTGCTGTCTTCCTGATGTGCTGTGAAACATGGTGTAGGCCTAGGTCTCTGTTCCTGTCAAACTTGGTATGGGGACCACCAAAGAACCCTCGTTCATTCTGAAAAATAATCTGGAGATGGGACTGCTTTACAAAGAAAAGTTTGGAAAGCATGGGAAGTGGTGTGTCTGTGGAGGGCTTGTACTGTTTTTGTTAAACTGGCAAGAGGCTCGGGCAGTGGAGATGAGCTTCAGAAGGGGTTGCAATTGCAGATGAATCAGAAGCAGTGTTAATTGCTCTCACTATCTTATTGAAAGTCTTATAAAGTATATGTATATAACAATTTAAAGCTCCAGCTTCTGGAATGAAGGAATAATGAAAGCAGAGATTTTTACTTAAAAACTAATGGAATGAGGTTCTAATGCTCGCGTTGTAGAAAGGCTTGGGAAGATGACCCAAGTACACCTTTAAGGCTCAGAAACCAAAAGAAGGCAAAATATTTCATTTTTATTAAAAAAAAAAAAAAAAAAAAATCAATCCAAAACTTGACTTCTTGAGACCTGACTTATGTAGCTAGAGGTGCTGTAGAAGTACTGGGGGACTGCTGGGGAAGTGGAACTGGACATTATAGGAGTAAAATAGCCAGAGGCAGAATTATTCATTTACATCCATGCTATCGTAAATATGTCTGGCTCAAGAATTGAATAATGTAATATGGAGATGAACATTTAGGGGTTGATGGGAACAAACTCCTAAAACAGGGGTGACTAGAGGGGCAGAAGTTGAATTGGGATGTTGCATTTTGTTGAATTGGGAGCTACAGAATGTGTAGCTCAATCAAAAAAGAAAATAAACAGAAGAGGTTTGGATTTCTAGCCTTCTAGTTTAGTAATATGCCCAGTAGAGGGCAGCAGTGTATTTACATTCTTTTGGTTTACCTACAAATTAAAAATGGAGTGGGCTCTGCCTTCTATATTGACATGGAAATAATTAGTTACAGAAAGCATTAAAAACTAAAACAACAACAACAAATAGTCTTTAAAGTGCTATCAGACTGTTTGTTTAAGTTTTTCCTGTTACAGACTAACTCGGCTACCCCTCTGAAGCTCTAGAAAGCATTACGTTAGAAAAGGCTTTGGTCCTGGGGTGTTACATACTACAGCATTCATCAGAATACAGGCTTCTTTTTGATAGCTGATTCAGACACGCCGACTTTGCAAACTATTTGGGTCCCCATGTTCATAGTACCTGAGAATAAACATTTCAGATTTCAGCATCCAAAATTGTACTAGAGCTTTCATTTGAATTGGCTTATAAAATAAAAAAGATGAATGAACTTGCTATTTCAGTAGCAAAGGAAGGAATTCAAGTGTGACACTTAGCACAGCATTCTCAAACCTTTGTGCTTTAATGTAATTTTTTTATGATAGTGATAGTTATAGTTAAGGTTGCATTCTGCTGTCAACCTAATCCTTATTTTTAGGATCTGAGCCTTAAAAACACATGCTTGAGCATAGAGCTTGAGGTCAGTTGTTGCACTTACTGTACTAAGCATTATATCTTGTATGGGGGCCCTATTGGGACAAACGGGTGTTCTATCATTTATCTTAAGTGGTGCCAAGATTATACTTGTATTGCTTGTAGGATCAGGCCCTTAAAAGCGATGGTGCAATAGCGAAAGCTACAAGTAAGGCCACATTCAGCTTCCATCATTGTATATTCTCTAAGAAAGTTAGGTTGGTTTGTGACTTCATCTGAAAGGTAAAACATGGTGAAGGGGATCAGAAAATTTTGAACATAAATTTCCAGTTACTTATCAAATAAATACAAATCTTTGTCCATCTTTGACTGACTGAACTACCTGTTTGAGCAATTAGTTACTCCTTTAATTTGGCTTCTTTCCACTCATGTCTTTAATTGCTGGGCTGCAGTACAGGTTGCACCTCCCTAAACTGGGACACTCTGTCTGGCAACATCAGATCATGGATGTTGCTGAACAAGAGAGCTCCGGGCTGACAGGTGGGGAAGTAGCTGAAAGCCCCAGGAAGGCGAGGCTGGTGGTAACAGGGTCAGGCATCAGTAGCCTGGCTGTGGTAGTGGAGCAGGGGCAGCTTGGCAACCCAGCTGGGGTTGGGGCAGCCTGTGCATGCTGACCCAGCAGTGGGGTTGTGCTGCAGCAACCTGATGTGGAGCTGTGTGCCTGCTCACAGTGGGGTCAGAGCCATGGCAGCCTGGCTGGTAGTAAGACCAGGCTGCGGCAGCCCTGCAGGGGAAGCCTGTCTCGAGCCGTGGCTGCAGGTCAGCAGCCCAATCGGGGCCGTGTACTGGCCAGCAGCAGGGCCAGGGCTGTATACTGCCGTGCCAGCAGGAGCAGCAGTTATGGTAGCAGGGCTGGGGCAGCTGTGTCGCCCAGCCAGCTGCAGGGCTGAAGGAGCTGGAGGCAGGGAGGCTGAGGGGGCTGGTAGCAAGGGACCTTCCCTGGTCCAGCAAATTCCCTCTAGGACTACTCAGGTCCTGAGGGTGCTGGACCGGGGAGGTCCAACTGAACTTTACTTGGACCTGGGGAAAAAAAACCCGAATAGCTCTGTTCACATGTATGAATTAGCCACTAGGGGGTGCCATGAGAATAGCTAGTTTGGGATTCCTGTGCTCAGGCCTGCAGGGCTGCCGCAGCCTGGTCTTACTGTCAGCCAAACTGCCATGGCTCTGTCTCCACTGATGGGCAAGCACACAGCCCCACATCGGATTGCTGCAGCACAACCCCACTGCTGGGTCAGCATGCACAGGCTGCCCCGACCGCAGGTGGTTGGTTTTTGTTTTTGTTTTGTTTTTCCCCCAGAAAAGTGTTCAGTTTCCACTACACTAAGGACTTAAACTGCCACTTCTTCTGTAAAAGATGAACTATTTCAATGAAAGAATATGAATTGGAAACATGGAAGACCTTCTGGTTTTAAAAATGACAATAATGGAATTGTATGTAGTGGAACTAACAAATGGAGAAACATTTCTTGAAAAATAAAATCAGTACTACATTATTATTAGTGAACACTTGAGATAAAGTGACAGTAACAGAAACCCAAGTTCGAGTATAAACACACCTGGCTTAATTCTGCTTTTCCAACACAAAGTGTGCATTCTAAAAACCATGGGAAACATTTGGCTCTCGTTACACGCAAGCTATGTAATGTGGAGCAACATGGAGCCTTGAGACTGAGCTTTGTGAGTTGGGGACAGAGTAAGAAGGTTGATTGGGCAAAGATCTAAAGGAAAGCTGGACAGCCATTTGTAGAGAAAACAAAGAGGACCAATGGCAATCTCTTGTTCAGAACCTTTGTATGTAGTATTAGTACTTAGCCTTGCCATTAATATAACGAGTCAACATTTCCTTGTTTGCTAGGGGGAAACATGAACCTCTTCTGCAGTACTTCAATATTTGTAAAGCTATTGGCTGTGAAGTGCTTTGTTGTGGAGCAGAAGGGCGCATGGTTGCAACAGGAAAATTCTTCATTAGTAGTCATCTAGCCATGGTAATCACTGCTTCTGTGAGCAGTGAAACTAGTGATGTTAACTTTTTTAAAGTGTTCTTGCGGCACAGTAGAGGTGAATACTTTATTTAAGGATGTAATAGAGTAGTGGATCAACTGATAAGTGAATGCTTATTGGTTAATGCTACCGGCTACACGCATCTCCCCTGCTGCTAGTAATCTTTTTAGCGGGCTGGCCAGCAGCCTGGTGCAGTCCTGGCTCATGCTTGGTCTGGGAGCTAACCCTGCTGCAGCTCTGCAGGGGAAAGTATTTTAGGAGCCAGGCCTGCCTGCCAGCCCGTCCAATGCCTAAAATACTTTTCCTGCAGAGCCCTGCAGCGGGAGTAGCTCCCGGGACCCAGCACGAGCCAGGTCTGAGCCAAGCTGCCTGCCCACTGGCTCCTAAAATACTTAGTGCAGAGCAAAGTTGCCATTTTGGGAGGATAGGAGGGGCAGCAGCTGTGCGCTCCAAGATGCAGCTTGCTTTTCATCCCATTCCCTGGACTATCAGGGAGTGGGGCAAGTCTTTGCATTCCAGGCATGCTTCTTGCACCTAGCTAGTGAAGGGAGCTCACCAGCCAGGTGTGAGACTTGCATTCCATGCATGCACTTTCCCCGCACTCCCTGATAGCCCAGGGAATGGGATGAAAAACTAGCTGCATCTCAGAGCACATGGCTGCTGCCTCCTACCCCCCAAAATGGTGCCCTTGGTGCAGAGCCACAGTGGGGGGTAGCTGCTGGACCACAAGCTGGGACTGAACAGTTGCAGTGCTAACCCGTATTGATCCATCGTGTAGTCAACAACATTTTTGTCGACTACACAATTAACTAATTACATGCTTCTTAACATCCCTAACTTTATTACTAATAACCCCAAAGTGACACACACTGCAATGTCTGCCTGTGGATAATGGGTGTCAGCAGAGAGCACCACTGACTATGACTTAGTCTTTGTTTCCTCTTGCACCTAGCTCTGCTCGATGCCATTTCAGAATTCTCAGGATTTCCATATTTAGTGAAGTTTCAGTATTGACGCTAAGTGTCCTGTAGCACATCACACCAAATAATTATAATTTTTAAATTTGAAGATAGGGCTTAGGACAGTAAACACTGGGCCACTTCAGTTTCTTGAGAAAACTGCAGTCTCCATGATCCCTTGTTTGGAAGGTCTCATCTACTGCAAAAGGAGACATAAGGATGTATGAATGTCTTGGAAACATAAGTCTTGCAAATCGTTTATGGAGACTGACAAAAGTAGTTTGTTCATGAAGTTATGAAACAGTTACAGTTGGAGGTTTTTTTTTTTTTTTTTCCCCTAGGGCAAGGTGAACAGTGATTAATTTTTCTGAAAGATAGAGTGGCATAGATGAACATATTGTGGGAGGAAGAGAGGATATTATATGTCTTCAGAGTAAAAACCTAGCTCCCCCTCCCCCCCCCATATGTCCTATTCTTAAGACAGCTCTACGCTACAAAATGATTTTGGTATATCTGTCAGTCATGCGTGTGAAAAATACACACAAGTAACATAGTTATACCCACGTGAGTGTTTGTTTGTTTTTTTTGAAGTGCAAACTTGCGTTTATTCTCTTCTGACTAGCTGTAGTTTTCCTGAGTATTTTAAGCCCCTCACAGGCCATGCCTGCTCTCTTGCTACACTTTTTCACAGTGTCCCCATGTGGAGTATGAAAATGATAATGTCAGTATTTGAGTGGCTGCTAAAACTTTTCACGTCAGTCATATTAATTAAATGTAATTAATTAATTATTTACAGCAGCCAGGGCCGGGTTCAATATCTAGGGGTCCCTTTTCATCCATCTCACGCAGAACCAGCTCGAGCCCCCACCCAGTAGCCTGGGAAATTCACGCACCCCTGGGCGCCTCTGAGAGGCAATGCTTCCCCACTCAGAAGCACAGAGTCTGAGTGTAGAAAAGAAACTTTTAATGAAAGCGGGAGAGAGGTCACATGGCATTAGCTTGGGAAAATACCACAAACCGTTCATAACCCCCCACGAGTAACCATCCCAGCTCAAATGGCTTGAGCAATGTCCTTTGCCTCTCAGGCTCACTAGTCCAACCATGTAAGGGTTCCATTCACTTACCCAAACTCTCTCCGTACCCCACTTCAAAAGCCCCACTTACAGCTCTGTCCAGTCAGTGGGGACCCTGACACATCACCCTGATAACTCTACTCATTGAGCCTGAGGCCATGCCACCTTTGTGCTGCTCCTGCGGTCCGCTTGGTCTGCCAGCCACTTCTGCTGCTGCCCGCCTGCCGCTCGCAATGGGTCTGGCTCCAGGCCAAACCAGTGACTTCAGCTCTTAGTGATTTCAACTCTTAGCTACCACCGAGGCTGGCCAAAAGATTCCATCT
Organism: Rafetus swinhoei; assembly: GCA_019425775.1. Classification (NCBI taxonomy): domain Eukaryota; kingdom Metazoa; phylum Chordata; order Testudines; family Trionychidae; genus Rafetus; species Rafetus swinhoei. The sequence continues at coordinate 39,833,417 of CM033439.1, read as the reverse complement.
TCCAGTGGAATAACAAAAAGACTCCTGATGGAGTCTGCTTTAGGCCTATGCTTAGAACAGGGGGGGAAAAGAAACAGGTTGAACCAGTCTTACAGCTCACACCTGGCATGTATGAAGCAGGCTGGCTCAAGCCCTTTCCCCTCAACTCAGTTCACTCAACTCTGGAAGGGGGAGGTTTGTTTATCTGAGACCCCTTACAATGATGGTATCTCTCCTGCAAGCATCGGTGTTATATTCTACAGTTCCCACATTTGGGGGTAGCATGGTTTGTGACCCCACAACAGCCCAAATTAGTTACAGTACACCACATTCCATTCTAACAACCGATCCTCCATCAGCCCTGGCTGAATTGGATTTACATAACCACACCCCAGCTTCCTTCCCCATCCCAGCATGACCTGTATTTACATATCAACAGTTAATTATCTTGCAGGGCTAAACAACTTGAGCTGGCTGCATTGCAAGCAATCCTTTAGTCCCCTGGCTTACATAAATGTTGTCTTGCCTCACTCTATTTGCAAGAGTCGTGATCCCTGCATCTCTGTTGCACTCATACATTCACATAGATGCAGCCCTTCACTGTGGTGCTAGTGTTCATGTTTCCTGGAGAACTCGTGAAATATTTTGCTTATCAGTACGGTCTATTGTCATGTTGAACAAGTGCTGTGAAAACTGATCTGGGAGCAGGGTGAAAAGGTGCTGGTGAGTGTAAAATACATTGTCCGTTAAAGGAGAAAGGAACGGAGAAGGCTGGACAAGTGAGCACTCTGGACAATCAGAAAGAGGAGCAAGTAGATTGTCCCTACTGACTGAGTCACCGTTATAACAATTAGAGTTTACTCCCTCTTTCTATTTATTTTTGGTCCCTTTTTCTCCTGGTTCTAGCCTGCCCTTGTTTTCCCTTGTTCCAGACAATCCATTTGCTCTACATCTTACGCTGCATGAACTCAAGTACAGCTTTTCATGCCCGTATACTTCCTTAGTAGCCTTTTAAATGCTAGACTTTCTCCAATGGCCTTAATTAAATCCAGAATTTTATGTAAACATTTTTATAAATATCTTTTTCACTTTTTTAAATTAAAACTGAACAATGAATATTTGATTTGAGAGGTTGTATAATCAGGAACATACATTGATTCCCAACACGTGTTCCTTACCCTACATTACTGATTGCATGGGACCAGAAACAAAGAGTTGAAAGATTTATGAGAGTTAAACTTATTCACTCACCCAAATTCCTTAGGGTTGAGGACAGAATGCCGCTTGTGTGGCCAGCCTAGTTCAGCGCAGGATTCTCCCACAGAAAGGCAGAGTAAGGAGAGTGATGCAGTGGAGGCTGCTCTCCATTGAATAACATACGCCATGCTCATGAAGAGATGTGATGTGGCCCTGGGTGATGCTGGTGTATGCCATGATCCTCCAATCTCAAAATAAAAATCATACTAAGTGCTATGGGTGGTGAGGTTCTTGGTTCTAATGCAGTATATTTAATTTATGTCCACAGGTACTGTTTGCTTTCCATCTCTGCTCCACTTTATAAATAAAGTATGTGGACCTCTATGCTCCCTGCCCCTGCTTGTCTAGAAATGTGGATGTATTGGCTGGATCTCTGCTTTTTTTTTTTTTTTTTTTTTTTTTTAAAGAAGGGAGGGGAGGAGGATGAACTATGAGGCAGGGAGAAGGAGATGGAGAGATGTTTTTCCATATGTCCATGTTTGTGATTTGCAGCTAATTGTCCTGAGCTGTGCCACCATGACTGAGAGGACTAATTTAGTACGCCAAGGGAGGAGAAAATACCAGATAATTTAAATATGCTAGTATAATTCCTGGAAGATGAAACCTATGATTTCCTTTCTTTTTCTTTTTTTCCCTTTTTGTTAATCTAGCACTAGACTTTAGTCAGGTATGCATGTTTCTCCAAAAGGAAAAATGTGTGCCCCAGCTGATTAGAGTCTATGTATTCATAACTTGTATGTGGTGTTTGCAATAGATCATTAACAATGGACTAATTCAAAAGACAAAACTTTGCCCTCAGAGTATGTCTCCCAGTAACATTGAAGAATGCTTTGTGAGGGCAAGTCTTGGCCTGGAAATTATTTTTGAGCAGTGGGTGACTTACAATGGAATTGGACAACAGTGTTTTGATTCTAGTGAGAAGACCATAAACTTGTATTGGCAAGTATTAAATACTTTCATGTCTTTTATCCTCCCTGAATATCTTACTAACGTGCTCACATGTGTATAACCTTTACACTAATGGCAAGGATCAAGTCACTGAACAACCTGGCATATGTATATCTGAAGAAGTTGCTCTTCTATACTATCTGCCATCTCTGAGAAGCAATGTCCTATACAAATGGTAAGAACCCAAGTCAGAAATGGTTTTTATGATGTCCTAATTCTTGCATAAATCTTTCTGTAAAATAGTTAACCAAACACATACTGGGTATATTATCACATCAGATTCCAAAGCTGAGCTCACTCAAGTTTTTGGACAAAGATAAATATACTAATTTGGTCAACTTGAGACAGAATTGATGATTTCTAAATTACTAAGACTGCAATTCTTTGGCCAGATTTATCCCATATTCAAGCTGTCCTGAATATAACTAGCTATGTAAATTCCCACCTAAAATATGTAGAGAACAGCTATTCCCTTTTGCAATTAACAAACAAAGGAGAGCCTTATTGCAGGAATGACCTTGACAGAGTAGTCTCTTGGTAGACATTCTGTGAAGTTCAAAAGTCATAAATACTGAAATATTCAAATTCCTTTTGGTATCCCAACTAATTTCAGAAAATCACCTCACATAAGGTTTGGCCTGTTTGCTATCAATTATCAGAGCATGCATTTTAAATCTAATTAAATTTGCATAGTTGTATAATCTGAGAGTAGCTAGGATGTTTGCCACTTCCTGAATAAATTAGTGCATCAAAGAGCTGGTGTCTGGTTTGTTTGGAATTCTCATTTTTTATCAAACCAGGATTTATGTACATACCTTTTTGAGCCTGACTTACCTTTGAAATTTGGTATACATTCACAAACATCATTCTGCCAAGACTCTTCACTTGTATGCTGATTAGATGCTGTTGCATCATGGGATCTGTTGGAACATGCAAAAATTGAGACCGTGAATGTGCCATATATGTCAAGTGTCATTCACCTCTTTCTGAATTGCAAATTACCTTCAGTAAGCTACCAACATTAATAGATCACATAGATGCTACAAACGCCCTGCCTTACGTCAATGAACTGTACACCAAATGTTCTATTAAAAGATTAAGATTCTGTTCTCAGTTACATTAAGGCATTAGCTACATTGCTGAAGTTGTGTAAAGGGGCCTTCTAGACTGAGAATTGCGCGCACAATAGTTCAGATAAAACTACTTCCATAATAAGGTGAATACCCTCTCAGGGGAAGAGGAAACCTTACTTGGAATGATAATGTTATGGCAACACCCTGATGCAAAAGCCATGAATAGAAGAATTGAGTTGGAGAATTGCACAATTATTGTTGCACAAAAGGCTTCTCAGAGATTAATCCCAGCCACAAACTGCAGGCACTTAATCATCAGTAGTGTTTTTTTTTTTAAATATTAATTTTTTGTTTGTCTTGAGCAGCAACACTTTCTTTTCAGTACTGTTTATTGATGCATAAGGTCTTTCCTATTGAGAATCTTAACACCCTTTCTATACATACTACATCAAGAGGTTAAAGACATGTTTATAGAAAGTCTTCTCTTCATAAAATGAATTTAGTAATGGTGAAAAGTACTTCACTGGCAAGCCTGGAAAGTGAAATTTACCACCACTGAAGAAGTGTGACAGGAATTGTGATGTTCAGCAAAAGTTTTCTTTTGTATTAACCTATCCGTGAGCCATGATGTTCAGGAGTGTGTTCAAGATGTAGGCTAGACAAGATATAGTTATAGACCAAGGGCATGTTTTGAATTGACTTTTGAACAATAAGGGATGAAATAGGAGCATTTTATTGCTCAGAGGCAACTGTGAGGTAATTTCCTTCCACACTCTGCTTTCCAGTGAGAGTGATCACTGCTCTCTGGATGTTTTGAGTAATCTAGTAATAGGTGAAGTGCAGAAGGGTATCAATAGGAGTTTGTTTGAAAGACATTTTCTGTCTCCTGTTGTGCTGGAACAACACAGCTAGTTGATTAATAGCATGCAGTGTATCCATAATGTAAGACCAGAGAGCCCTTCTATAGATTGGTGCAGGTCACAGAACAATATTGGTTGTCTTCCAGTTAAAAGGGAGGAGGGAACAATGCTAGATACTCCAGGCAGATCTGGCAGAAGTTATTAGTTGAGTCTTCCTCCATACCTGCCCCTTCCCATGAATGCAAGGGCATTCGCTGTAGTTGAAATATAAATTTCCTATATATCAAGAGAAGACAAGACTACTTGGTGTCTCTAAAATGTTTAATGAACATCACCATCTGTTTCTCATGAAAAATACATGGTGTCTCCTTTTTAATTCTGTCCTCATAATATGAGAACATATGGGCATGTGAGGAAATTCGCAACAAACAAAGGCTTATATCTTAGAAGTCCTGATGCAGCATGACTTTACTCTTGTTTGTAATCTTGATTCTCTCACTTCCCTTGAAGTAAGAGACCTTTGGCATCCAGGGACTGTGACAATAAGAGTTCTACAAATACCTGGGATACATGGCTAACCTAGAAGCACTGAGAGTTTGTGGTTGGAGGTCAAGGTTAAATAATGTACCTGCATATTAGCAAGGGTTGAGTAACTCTATGATTAATGGTATTTATCTATTCACTTCACATGAACAATTCTTTTGCGCTTTCACACACAAGCATACTGCTGTAGGGACCAGGAACGTGTTCTCCATTCCTTGTAAGAGGCTACACAATTGTTTGTCTCCTGCAGTGAACTTCCACTGTCCCTGAAACTATAGGTATGAATCTCAGCCACAGCTGGAATATCAGGACCTATTGAACCACAGTGACGCATTTGGGTTCAACCCTGACCTATAATAGCTTGTCACCATCTGCCCTGCAACTCTAGGTGCTTTAAATGGTGTGCTGCTGTGGTTCCCAGCCTAGACACGAGCAGCCCCCACACCAGCAGAAACAGCGTAGGTGCTGGAACTAGAAATGTGGGGTGTGCTGCAGCACATCCTGGTTTGAAGTGGTTTCAGTTGTATATAGGATTTACAATTTGGTTAAACAACTCTCAACACCTGCACTATACAAATTGTTTTAGCACCCATGAAAAGGGGATCTGGAGTTGCTGAGCACATGGTGCCACAACCCCTTACTGGTCTGGGTGGAACCCCAAAGTGTCACATTGGCAGAATCAAACAAGGTTTACATGAAGCTTGCCCTTTAACCGAGGCTTACACATAAGCACTGGTAAAATAACTTGTGATTTCTCAAGTGAGAAGTCTGGGAACAGTTATAGGTTATAGTTTAATTTTCCATTTATTTTGATGAGGAAATAGAGCAAAGGAAAGTGTAAAAATGAGGAGCAACAAAGGCAGGAAGAGCAAAGAAACACGTGCTGAGCTCACCAAGAAGCAATTAGAAGAGCTATTTGTGTATGGGGAGGGGAAAATCTGTCAGCAGCCCCTCAGAAGAAATCTGAGCCTGATGGTCGTGTGGCACTTGTCTGACATAGGGCACTTGCTCCAAATGGGGGCCCAGAAGGTGTCCCTCTTTCTCTTGCATTCCCTGCAGGAGACCAAGCAGATTGCTTCCCTAGATGCCTCAGCAATGGGGAAACATCCAGAGCTGTGGAGGTGGTAGTGGAAAAGGCTGTAAGGGGAGACCAGATAGATAGAGCTGGAGGTCAGGTATCCGAGAGAAGTGATAGTGCTGGAGCAAGTTGACCAGGACACATACAGCCAGCTCAAACAGAAGAGGGTTAGGTCGTACTTGAAGGGCCAGGAGGAAAGACATAATGGTGCGCCTGATCAGTGTGAGTGATCCTATTGCTCTGCTTGTAACATGAGTCCTTCTAGACACTAAAGGTTATCCTGGGATTCTGACAGCAGAAATGTGGGAAATTGTATTTTCTTGATGTGTTTTCTGTGATAATGTAACAAGGTTGAGCCCAGGAGCTCAAGTATGCACTTGCAATAGCCAGATTCGATGAAAATTTACTTCCTCAGCCACTGGGAAACTGACTGTGCTGAGTGGGGTTTTAGCCAGGGATCGCTAAAGGCAGTTGGAGCTAGGAAATTTCTGTGGGTTAGTACCCTGCTGAGAACAGGGAAGACTGGGGAGCCTCTGGAACAGCTAGACAAGCAGTCTTCCCTGCTCTCAGCTGGGGAGGGAGGGGGGGGGAGTAGGAAAACACAGGGACAGCTAGAAGGTGCTGTGGTCCAAAAACTGTGGAGAGAGGCTAGCACAGCTATGGGTAGCTATGGGTCAGAACTCCACTGGGAGCAGGGCAGATGCAAGGTGGTTAGAGATGTAAAATTGGGATGTAAAAATTAGTTTAATCGACTAGTCGGTGGATTTTCCATTAACTAGTTGATTAGTCAATACGTGGGAGAGCCGCAGCAGGGTTAGCTTCAGGCCCCAGGAGGTAACCCCACTGTGGCTCTGCCTTTTAAATGTATGAAGAGCCATCATGTTCTTAATACATTTAAAAGGCTGAAGTGCAGTAGTGAGAACTTGGCCCGAGCCAGCCCAGCTGATTCCCAGCTTGTGCCAGGTCCCCACCGGTGTGCACTAGCCTTAAAAAAGCAGAGGCGCAGCGTCTGGGACTGGGCGCAAGCTGGGAATCGGCTGATGCCCGGCTGATGCCCAGTCCCTGCTACCCCCCTGCCTCCCTTACCCTCCACTGAGACAGTGCTGGGGGGAACTGGCTTTTAAGTTGGCTCCTCCCAGCATCTGCTCCTGCTCTTCCCCTCCTTTCCTTGGCTGGCTGAAACAGATGGGTACAGGGTGTTGGCGTTTCTAGCTTGCAGGGGAGGAGGTGCAGGGTCATTGTTGGAAATGCTTTGTGTTCATGCTCGTCAGTGTGAAAGAAGATATTTGCATTATATGCAACCATACTTAAGTTGCCGCCCTTGGTATGTGTTGCATCATTGTGGCCCCCAGAGCTTCCAAAGTTGAGTAGCCCTGTAGTACAGTATTACTGGACACAATCAATTGGTTCAACTTCTCATCATTTGATGTTCAGATCATATGCCTTTATAGTCTCTCACCTTTGCTAGTTGGATGGTTTTATTTACTTCACGTGTGAATGTTCTCTCATTATGTCTGCTTGTCTGACCTGCATGGTTGTCCGGCAAATACATGTTCCATTCCCTTGTCTAAGGCAGAGTGCTTATGCATTCCTTGCCAAAAACATTTTAAGAATATAATTCTAGCACATATCCATTACTCTATGTATACATCATCATCATCATCATCATGGCTTGGCTTCGCGAACGAAGATCTAGGAAGGAAATCCACGTCTTCTGCAGGCACGCTGGTGGCTGACGAGACCTATGCGGGACAGGCAAGTCCTGCCACAACGGCTGCAAATATAGGTCTGATCCGGGATAGGTGCTGAGGGGTCACGGTTCTTCTTCCTTCTCCTTTTGCCCTCCATACAGGCCCTACGGGTATCTTCGAAGAAGGAGGTGGCCTGGTGGACTGTGTGCCGCCAGGAATTGTGATCAGCTGCTTGTGTTGCCCACTGACGGTGATCGATACAGCAAGCAGTGAGGGACTTCTTCAGGGAGTCTTTGTACCGCTTTCGTGGTGCCCCTACGTCGCAGTAGCCAGAGGACAGTTCCCCATACAGCATGGTTTTGGGTAGGCGGTGGTTCTCCATCCTGACGATGTGCCCTGCCCAGCAAAGCTGTATCTTGAGGACCATGGCCTCGATGCTAGTGACCTCCGCTAACTCGAGGACTTCAATGTTGGCGACGGTCACTCCAATGGATATTGAGGATTGTGCGGAGGCAGCGCTGATGGAAACGCCGAGGAGACTCAGGTGACGACGGTACGTGACCCAGGACTCAGCGCCATACAAGAGAGTGGTCAGCACAACAGCTTTGTAGACACTGACCTTCGTGTCTCTTTTGAGGTTGCTATTGTTCCAGACACGCTTTGTATAGTCTGCCGAATGCACTGTTTGCCTTAGCCAGCCTGTTATCGACTTCTTTGTCGATCTTGGCGTCAGACGAGATCACGCACCCCAAGTAGCTGAACTGGTGGACAACTTTCAGTTCTGTTTGTTCAATGAAGATGCTTGGTGGATGGTACTCCTCGTGGGGTGCGGGCTGATGGAGAACTTCAGTCTTCTTCAGGCTGACTTCAAGACCGAAGATCTGAGCAGTTTTTTGCGAAACAAGACGTAATTCGCTGCATAGCTGCCTCTGTGTGAGCAAGGAGGGCGGCATCGTCAGCAAACAGCAGCTTCCTGATCAATTTCTCCATGGTCTTTGTGTGGGCCTGCAAACGCCTCAGGTCAAACACGCTCCCGTCGAGACGAAAACGAATGTATACACCATCAGCGTCATCGAGGTCCCCTGTGACCTGCTGGAGCATCATGCTGAACAAAATGCTGAACAGTGTGGGAGCAAGAACACAGCCCTGTTTCACGCCATTTGCAATAGGGAAAGGCTGCGAGAGGTTGTTGCTATGTCTGACTTGTCCAAGTTGGTCTTCATGAAGCTGGATGATCATGGTAAGGAACTTCGGTGGGCAGCCTAGTTTTTCCAGGATTTTCCAAAGTCCCTGCCTGCTCACGTTGTCAAACGCTTTTGTCAGGTCCACAAAGGTGGCGTAGAACGCTTTGTTTTGCTCCTGGCACTTCTCCTGAATCTGCCTCAGGACAAACACCATGTCTGTGGTTCCCCGGTTGGCTCTGAAGCCACACTGTGTCTCTGGGAGGTGATCTTCTGCTATCGCGGGTACCAGTCTATTCAGCAGTACTCTTGCGAGGATTTTGCCGGCGACGGACAGAAGTATTATGCCGCGATAATTGGAACAGTCTGACTTCTCCCCTTTGTTCTTGTACAGGGTGATGATGACTGCGTCCTTGAGGTCATGAGGGAGTTTACCCTGCTCCCAGCAGCAGACGAAGAATTCATGGAGTTTGGTGTACAGTGCTGGGCCTCCGCTTTCCATACCTCAGGAGGGATGCCATCAACTCCTGCAGCTTTACCACTCTTCAGCTGTTCAATGGCTTCCTCAGTCTCTTGTAATGTTGGTGCCACATCCAGTTCAGTTTTCACTGGTTGTTGTGGGATGCGGTCAATCGCTGGTTCTTGGACTGAGCGGCTAGCATTGAAGAGGGTGTAGAAGTGCTCAGACCAGCGGTTCAGGATGGAGTCCTTTTCAGTGAGCAGTTCTTTCCCGTCTGCACTCCGCAAGGGGCTCAGGATTTGGTACGAGGGGCCATATACCGCTTTTAGAGCTTCAGAGAATCCCTGGAGTCGCCAGTATCAGCGCAAAGCTGAGTTCTTACTGCGAGGTTGGTCCACCACTGCTCTGAATCTCTCGAAGCTTGCGCTGGAAAGTGCTGCATTCCAGGCAGAAGGCTGCTTTTTTGTGCGGGCAGGATGGTTGGGCCAGGTGGGCCTGGTGTGCTGACCTCTTCTTTGACAGCAGCTCTTGGACTTCTAAGTTCTCATCGAACCAATCCCTGTTCTCCTTCGTGGAGAATCCGAGGATATCTTCAGATGTTTTCAGAACAACGGTTTTGATACGATCCCACAGCACTTCTGGAGCCGGAGGCGAGTCTGCTAAGCAGCTCGGTTCCTCTAGCCTAGATCGTAGGCTCTCCTGGAAAACCGCCTTGACCGTGGCAGACTGAAGGCTACAGACTCTGAGCTTCTTCCTCGGGGCTCCACCTTTCCTTGGTTTGGGCTCAAAGTGGAAGCTGAGTTTGCAGCGGACAAGGCGGTGGTCTGTGTGACGCTCGGCGCTGGGCATTACCCTGGTGTGAAAGACATCTTTTAGATCACGCTGGCGCACTAAGATGTAGTCTATGAGATGCCAGTGTTTTGACCGAGGGTGCATCCAGGTTGTCTTCAGTCTGTCTTTCTGCTGGAAGATAGTGTTGGTGATGGAAAGCTGCTGTTCCGCGCAGAGTTCAAGTAACAAGCGTCCATTTTCGTTGCTGCTACCCACACCATGCCTTCCAAGTACGCCTTTCCAGGTTTCCGAGTCTCTGCCCACTCTGGCGTTGAAGTCGCCCAGGATGACAATCTTGTCATCAGCTGGAACATCCTGCAGAAGGCTGCGTAGGTCGGAGTAAAACTTGTCTTTGTCAGCAGGGTCTGCCTGGAGAGTTGGAGCATACACACTAAACAGTGTGGCGTGTTGCTGGTCACGAAGTGGTAAACGCATTGAGATGATGCGGTCAGAGTGGCCAGTTGGCAGGCTTGCAAGCTTGATAGCGATGGAGTCCCTGATCATGAAGCCGACACCTGAAAGGCGTCTCTCTGTTGCTGGTTTGCCTGACCAGTAGAGGGTGTAATCTGCGCCATGCTCTCTTAGACCGCTTTTCTCTGAAAAGCGGATTTCGCTGAGTGCAGCGATGTCAACATCCAGCCTAATGAGATCGTGTGCAATTAAAGCGGATCGTCGCTCAGGTTGAGTGCTATCGGCTGAGTCTAACATGGTTCTGATGTTCCAGCATGCGAGTTTGAGTCCTTTCCCACCTTTTAAGGCAAGTGGGATACGCCGTTGATTCTTTGATATAGTTCGACCGCATATGGAGATGCCCGTTGACCGCGGTAAGCCAACTGGGGGAGGAGGAGACGAGCTTTGTTTAGGCCACCTTTCTAGGCCCCTCTCCGTGTGGAGCAAGCAGTGCTGTCCCTAAAAAAGGCTGCCTGGTCGCTCAGGGTGCTGCCGAGTGATGATGTCGTCTCCAGGTCATCATCAGACGACCACTAGCACCTGAGCCGCCTGCATGCAGGATTGAGACTGCGGCTGCCAGTGTCATCTTATACCTGCCGAGTTTGCCCCTTTCCCATCGCTACAGGACTTAGTGAGACCGGGGGGAGTAGACGTGGGTATTTCCTTCTTGCCTGCGCAAAGGAGCTTTTAAGTGGAGTACAGTGTGCGCAGAACTGGCTCCACCCTTTAAACCCGGGGTTCAGCTGCCATGGCCTAGCAAGCTGGGACGGTGACAGCGAGGTCCTCGGGCCGTAGGTTTTACATCAGAGTTTCCTTCTCCTAGGCAGACGGCCTTCCAGGGCTGAAGAGATCCACCTTCCTGCTATTTCAAACCATAGCTGGTAGGCCACAGCCGCAATCCACAATAACGAAGTGGCGCGCTTGGTCCCGAACACTTGGCCGTTGGGTCCTAACGAGACCCTTCCGCCTGGCCGGTGACTCCGTCGGGAGTTCATTCGCCCAGTGATGCAGTGTAAACATCACCCCCTCACGCTGCTTAGCCCGCCAGCTGAAGCGGTTTACCGGGTGTGGCACTAGGAGCCAGACGTGAGAGATTTAGGAGATGGATGAGGACCAGTGCTTCCGTCCACTCAAAAATTGAGTGCAGCTACCAGAAAACAAAGGTACTACCTCTACCCAGAGCTCCCTACATCCCTCTATGTATACACTCCATGTATATATCACACAAGAATTTTGGGGTGTTAGCTGTTAGTATACGATACAGATTAAACAGTGTGTTAGGTGTAGTGTGTGCCAGGCCTGGTGAGTTAGACACAGAGTAGTGAACTGCTAATGTGACACAGAGGTCCAACCACAGGCTAGCCTGTATGACAAATCTTACATACTCTAAGAACAGCGTTTCTTAAACTGTGTTCTGTTTGGTTTTTTTGCTCAACTTTTCCCTGGGGCAGTATTTCCCAAACAGTGCTCTGCAGAACACTGGGGTTCCGTGAAGTGGAACTCAGGTTTCCCCGGAAAAATTCTGCCTCCCCTGCCCCCTGCAGAGCCCGTAGACAGCTCCCGCTGCATCTGCCCCCTCCCCAGCCTGCAGGATGGCCCCTGTCCCACGGGGCCTCCAGTGCTGTGCAGCCTCCTCCTCCGTGTGTGCAGGTGGCAGCTTTTACAGTGGCTGCTGCTGCTTAGAGGGGGAGGGATGGCCAGAGCTGAGGAGCCGCTCCCGGACTTCGGTGTTGTAAAACTGCCGCCTGCGGGGAACCTGGCTCAGGCTCTGCTGCCCCACTCCCCTGGGGGTGTGCTCGGGCTCTGCTGCCCCTCTCCCCTCAGCTCGTGCTCTGCTGCCCACCATGTGCTGCTGCGCTCTCTCTCTCTCCCTTGCGCCCCTTCCCAGCCTGCTGGGGAAGTGGCAGAGTTTAATCTGGCAGGGATGGTCGGGGTTTCTACTCCCCGGCCCCTCGCCCTGACAGTGGGGTGCCAAGCCAGGAAACTTACCCCCCCCCACTCTCCTCCCCCTGCCAGCTTGCTCTGAAAGCCTGCCCCAAGTCCCCTCCTGCACCCTCCCTCCTGGCCGGACATCCTGCCCCAATACCCGCTCCTGGCCAGACATTCAGCGCCAAGACCACCCCTCTACCCTCCCTCTTGGCCAGACACCTGACCTTATTTAGCATTTGTTTATTATTATCCTTACTTTTTTTGTGGTCTACGTTTCCAGCTCCATGAACCATACTGTTGTTAGGGTAGTCTTCCTTGGCAGGGAGGAATTGTGGCTCATTTCGATTCCCAGGACTGGTGGTTGGGTGTTTTGTTTTTGTTTTTTGCTTGGTGTTCCCCATTAAAAAAAATTGTATGGTGTTCCTCAGTTTTAAAAAGTTTACACTGCTCTATATATCCTGAGGAAGCAAAAACAAGCGTGTGATGTGGTAGCGTGTGGTGATCCTACTGAGTGCCAGCTCTTCATCATTTAACTTGCTCACTGGGCACCTAAAACCCTCTTTAAAAGAAAACAAAGCAGAGATATGCCAAACCCAAGCTTCTGTGATAGGCAGACAGCATAAGGTGCATGGTGTATATACATATATATTTTTCAGTATCACTTTTTTTCAGAATGACTTCTGCCCATACTGTTATCTTGATCCTGTCGCATCACATTTGAAGTACACAAAATGAGAGGCAATGCATTTTTACTTAATATAGATGTACTCTAGTTTTCTATATTTTCATATATATCTTATAAACAGAAATTTAAATGAAAGAAATTTAATTTTTGGAGTGTGGGAGGAGGGTTTGTTTGGATCACCATTCGTACTAAGTGTGGAAAAACGTGCTGAGGAAATGCTCTCTGCTCTACCCCTCAATTTTTTTTAGAAAGTTTTCAGTAATCAGACTCCCTGTTAATAGAGATCTATATAATGAAGTCCTAGTTAGTAATTGAAAACTGTTTAGTGAAAATTAAATATTGCAAATATCTCTTGTGCTAATATTCTACCTATCACCAAGTCTCCATAGTTTGTGTTCAGCTTTCACTTTATGACACTGGAATTCTTGCTGCATTATTTAGGTGAGTTTTGGGTTACAGCCTCGGTAGGGTTAGCTTCTAACAAGTTCCAGAGATAGTAGAGTTGCTCTTTGCATGCAGTCCTTGTTTATCTTTGTGTGCAGTCTTATTTGCTTGAATGCTTTCTGTGGACCTCTGAATATTGGGCTTACTAATCCTCTATAAATTCATAGAATTGTTTTGTAAGCACTATTTGCTATTACTGCGTTTGAATTTTAAAATTTTCTATTCCTGGTGTATATTGTTAGAATAAGTACTTTATGGGTTGCTAGGAAAAGCGTGAACAGGAGGGCCAATTCCTGCAATTACTTTTTGTAATTGTTCCTTTGGTTAATTTGACTTTTTTAAAATATTTTTTGTCATAGTCATGGTTTTTTTTTTATTATTATTATTCATTAATTTTACAAGCATTTTCAGTACCAGCTGACATTCATATTGTCTTCCTTCTTTCCACAGCCGTGGTGATGTTGGCAGCAGCTTGTTAGTCCCCCCCCCCCCAAACTGCTTTTGGTCGCAGATTACAATGTGCTGAGCTGCTTTTGTGCTGGGTACAGTTTAAATGTCAGCCATTGAAATTCATTTTTTTTTATTCCCTGCACACTCTTCTGATTTATGTGAAACATGTTTCCTAATACATGTTAATTTGCCTTTGTAAGACTGAAGGGTCTCATTGTTTTCTTTATTAGCTGAAGTTACAAATCAGTTTGCCTCCTGTACAGCAAATGGCTTTTATTCTTTGAAGACAATGGAACTCAAATTGGAATCTTTTTTTTTTTTTTTGCTATATTCCCTTCCTCTTTCCCCCTCAGTCTGAGTAATGTTACTCTGAAATATACCATTCTTGCATAAGGGCAAACTGTTAATACTGCATGTTATAATTAAACCCAATACAGAAATATAAATTAAGTTGATTATACATATTTAAAGAATTTTCCGTGGGTGGTGGTTTTTTTTTTTTTTTTTTTTAAGAGGACTTGAGACCTAAGTTCAGTTTTCTGCTCCACCATAGATTACATAAATGATTTTGAGAGAGTCACTTATTCTGTCTGTGCCTCCATTCCCTACCTGTAAAATGAAGAGAAGAGAATAATACTTATTTTCATACTTTTGTGTGATGGGGAAGAATACATAAGAACTTGAGCAGCTGAGATGCTACAATGGGTGCTGAATAGAAGATTGTAACAAAATGTGTTAGAAGTCTACTAACATTCTCTTTTTATAAGTTAACAATTCTGTAGTGTGATCTGAACCATGTGTTTCTCTGCCCTGTGTTTTTGCATCTGCAAACTGTTTCCAAAGTCATGCTTGAGCAGCCACGTTGAATTGGAAACCCAAGCCTCACAAGTATGCTGACATGTCCAGGCTGCTCTATATAGACCTGAGTCAAAATAGCTTCTGTGGGCAAATACTATTGTACTTTAGAGTTCCTACTCCTTCACCAACAGCAGCCGCTTTGGGGTGTGTTGCATGGTGGGTTGTGGGTGAACTCATCTGTCCATCTGACACTGAACAGAAGCATTTGAATGGTTTTAACGTGACTGCACATCTAGCCAGTGCTTTTTGTGTCCACGTGCGCCAAGTAAGTAGACCCATCAACACGTTTTCCAACCCAAAGGATGAACTTCTACACCTTCTTTCAGTTCTGTTTTGAGAAACAGGTAGCAATCTGAGACACTGGGGGTTGTGGCAGTTTTTGAGTTTCCAAAGACACTTCTTGGAAGGGATTGCTGAGATGCCAGCTGTGACCTTGCTGATGCTGCTCATGCCTGTTGCCTTTGCTGCATGTTCTCCCTGTGTCTACCATCATTCTTGAAGTGGGGGTGTAAGTACAGACTGGTGGGGTTGCATCATTATGTTGACCTGGCATGACCAACTGTGGGTCCAGAATTTTTATACAAAGAAGCAGATGCTTCTGGAGGCTTTGTAATCACTTGGCCTACCCCCCCAGCACCAAGGCAACCCCCCCAGCACATGGTTGTGCCAGTCCAGAAGTAGGGACACTATGGCCATCTGGAAGCTGGCTACCCCAGACTGCTACCAGTCCACAGCCAACCAATTTGGAGTTGGCAAGTCAACTATGGGATCGGTTGTGGAAGAGGTTTGAGGTGACCAGGACTGTGATGCACCCAGAGAGGGTGGTCATAGCAAATGCTCCTGAAAGTATTTGCTGGGTCTGTGAGAATGGGCTTTCCAAACTGTCCTGGGGCTATTGAGGGGACTCATGCCTATAGTTTACCCTCCACAAGGAGCATATGAGTATACAAATCGTTATGCTACTGCAAGGACAGATCCATGGCCCCAAAACACTGACGCAATGGCAGGGTGCACGATGCCTGGATTTTCCAGAGACTGTTATAGCTTGCCTGTGAACTGAAAAGCTCACTATTCGCATCCAATGACGCTGTTATACAGGGTGCCACTGTCCCTACTGTTGTCCTAGAGAACACCATGGTGTCACTTTTTGAATTTAATCTTCTGGATGGTTGTCTGCCTGTTGGAGCCAAGAGGAGGTTATGTGGGTGCCATCTCTGCTCAGCAGGTTGGCATGCCTCACTGTGAGTGCTTTGCTTGCTACTCGTGCTCCGTGTAAAAGAGGCAGAAAGATGAGGAGTTCACAGAAGCACCATTGACATCTTTGCACCATCTTCAGCCAATTGATCACTGTCTAATTCAACTAGACCTTCAATACCCGCCACTGCTTGGAGGTAGTTTCGCAGAGGTGATAACTTCTTGTGCACTTGGTGAAGTTGAACATCTTGCTCAACTCCCATCAGAGGCTAACCTGAATCCAGATGTTTCTCTGGCCATATAGCACCACACTGGGTGCAGGCCTTCTAGAGCTGGCCATGGTAATACAAGTGAGTATTGACTATTTCTGTGGGAAATGAAAGGTTATGTACTTCTGGCTGCTTCTGGTTCCTGAGAAAGTAGTGGGACAGTTTGGGATTGAAGGGGATAACTAAGTATAGCCCCAGGAGATTATGGGATAGTATTGGCAGACTCTCCAGGAGTCTGGAGACCAAGACTTCAGCTGCACCCATGCTGCAAAATACCTGAGCTCTGACCAGGATCATAGCAGTACTCCAGCTCTAACCCATTCCCAGGCTAGGAGGTCCCTCACCTGAATCAGACAGAATACTGGAGATTGATTTAACATTATGTAGAGTAAGTGATTTTTAACAAGCAAATCTACAGGGGAGGTGTGCTAGATCTGAAAGTGTTTCTGTGGAGGTGGGAATTCCCTATTGCATGCATTTGATCTAGTAGATGGCACTTTCAAGAACAGAAAGGTATGTTAGATTCATGGAATCTAAGATCAGAAAGAACCATTGATCATCTAATCTGACCTCCTGTATAACACAGACATAATTCCTGGATCAAATCTTTTATTAAAAGTATCCACTGTCTTAAATGTATGATGACTCAATTGTTCTTTTGGCTGCCACAATTTCAGACTGTATAAAGCTCTGACTGATGTATAACTTGACTTTTGTTCTGCTGTTTTGGCTTGTAAATGTTAGGGCAGGTCTAAACTGTTTTGCTTTTCTTTTTAAAAGAGGATATTCAAATTCCGCAGGAATTTGTGTATCTTCTTCCGATCTCACTTTTGAAAGAGGATCTTTTGAAAGTGAAAGTAGTCTGGACGCGGTTTTTTGGGGAAAAAACCCTTTTTCGAAAAAATCATGTAAACGTCCTTTTTTAAGGAAGAGCGTGTAGTGTGTGTGTGTGTGTGTGTGTGTGTGTGTGTGTGTGTGTTTTCAAAAAAAAAAGGGGGTTTCTGGAAAAAAAGTGTGCAGACTGCTTTCGCTTTCGAAAGATCCCATGGGAGTTTGCATATCGTCTTTTGAAAATTCTATGTTGTCTAGACATAGCCTGTGTTTTCCGTCATTCAGAAGTGGTTAAATGCTAGTTTGAATGTTCATGTCATTCTCAATATACTTTACATTTTGTGCATGTGTGTACAGTTGTGTAATGCGCCAGTTCAGAAGTGCTAGAAAACTGAAGAATGTGCAGGGGCTGAAGATGTGGGAGCTGTAAACTGTTAAGGATATCTGTCTCAAGATAGATAATTTTCGTATTGCAATGAATGACCAGTTAGTCACAAAACATTACAACTGGCAATATTTAAGAAAGAAACAAACATGCAAATCACTTTCCCCCCTCTGTTGCTTTACCATTAACCTCCTTCTCCTCACTCCAGCCTACTTAAACAAGTCCATTGGTACCTGTTGACAGTAGACAGATTAAGACCACTGTGGTTTGAGCTAATACTGAACTTGTACTGTGTCCCTTAATCCACAGTTGGTCCTGGCAAATAAAAGTTGTTCAAAATCCAGTTGCTGAGAACAGAAATGTCAAGCTCTCATGACATATAAAAATGTTTTATGCAGAATTTCTGCACAGTTGCACTCCTTGAAGGTGACTTGCTGTTCAGTGGCTTGGGGGTTGTGGTGTAGCTGAGGTTCCTATTTTCTTTCACATAAACATGTTCTGTGGTCTTTCACATACAGCTGATCCCTTTTGGCCTATATTTGCTCTTTTTCTGCTGTCAGACAATTTCAAAAAAAATTATTCAGTTGAACACCATATTTTGATTATGACACTTTTTCCTTGAGGCATTTATTTGTTTACTTCTTAAAATCAATCATTTAAAAACTTGAAGTACACTCATTCATCAGTAAGGCTTACAGCCTTTGCCAGCATGACTGAACTCCATTAAAATCACTCTATATAGAAGGTTTTCCGAACAACTGAAAATATGTGTAAGTGTTCATGCTAAGCACAGGAGGTGTAGTGCATGAGTGTATCCAGGCCCTCTCAGAGAATAACAGAGGCCTGGGCCACTTTTAGTTTAGAGGCTCCAGCCCCAGCCTCCTGTCATATCTAACTTCTCATCCACAGGTTCATACTAAAACCAAAAGAATATATGAAAATGAACACTTGAGACATTTATTTATTAACAATTAAGTCATTCTACCAATAGCATGTATAATAAAATGTAACTTTAATTGTGAGTTTTCACTGCAAGCAAAACTACACTTTAGGAACGCTTTTCTGGCTTTGTTGTGTGCAAACTTGTTTATAATGTAAGAAAAATCTAATTTACGTGCAACATCGCTCTTACTGTTAAGGATTGAAAGCCCATTCAAATGCTCTTGTCCCATTGTAGAATGATGATAGTTCTTTACTTGTTTTAACATGTTGAACGTGCATTCACCTGAAGCCACTGATGCAGGGAGACTGACAAATATGTAATGCAATTGTGATATTAGGAAATACAGTTGGCAGGCTGAGATGAAATATTTTTTGACGCAGTTCTTTTGGCTTGCAGTCCAATTTTAAAGCTGGTGGAATGTATACATTTCAGGAAGACATCTCATCAGAGATCTCTTGAAATTTTGCTGTTGTATCTTTGTTGAAACTGTTTAGTTGCTGAATATAGATCTTCATCACTTAGTTTTCTGAACTTCAAATCAACGTGTAAGACCAGGTTTGATGGAGTCAATAATAAAACCACATTGACTTGATAATGCCTTTCTGCATTAGATTGAGATGTTCGGTTGCAATTGGTGGAAAACTCAGATGAAATATCAATACCCTGTGCTACTGATTTGGACTCAAAGGATTGCATCCCTTTGATCTATGAATCTTCTGAATATCTTTAAGAAGTTCAGTGTTATCCCTCTCAACATCTAATGTAGCATTGCATGCTTCAATTACAAGATAAGTTTTGTGGGACATTTTTAGCAGCTTCATCTACATGGACATTAACATGCATTCAAATTTTGATGTATTCTTCTCAATTGACTTAAGCTCAGTGCGAGCCTGTGCTGTAAGCATAAGAGATTCAAACTCACTTAAAGCTGTTCTCACAGTCCAGATGCTGTGCAACTAGTTTAACACAATCAATTTGTGCTGACCATCTCGTTATTGACATGCCATGAAGGGAAACGGGCAGATGCTGCTCCAGAATTTCCCACTTTCGAGGACTGCTACTGAAGCGGTTGTACAATTGCTGGATTGTTCCATAGTACGTGATTGCTTCCTTACATGATTCAGCGCAATCAATGCTGCGAAGATTTAGTGCCACAACTGGAGAAAATACAGTTTAGATTTTGCTCAAGAAAGACTGCTTGTACTCTGTTGTGCTTTCCAACCATATTGGATCCGTTGTCATAGGCTTGGCCAATGTAGACTCAAATTTAATTTGAAGACTTCTAACCTTTCTTTTCCAGGGTGGTGGTGTGTGGGTGTTTTTTTTTTCATGAAATTATCAAACAAAATGAATCGTTCTTCAACTGAAACTTTTAACTTCCTGCAATTTTAACATATTGAACAACCAAGCTTGTCTGCTCTTTGAGAACAATCTGGAGTTGCATCAATAGTAATTGAAAAGTACTAGATGTTGTATCTCTTTAAGAATTGTTGTTTGCACAAATGGTCCCATACAGCTCAGTAAACTTGTTTTATATTCTGGTAGACAGATAATGGATTTGCATGCATTTTCTACTTTCTTGTGATTCACAAACATGTTTAACATGGCTAAAAGTTTAACATGGATAAAAGTGGGTCATACTTGCTAAGAAGCTCAAGTATACCAAGAAAGTTTCCATTTGTAAGGTAATCTATACATTGACTGGAACCAAAAAAAGTCAATCCCCGTTCAGAAAAAAAATGACTTTCAATATGTGCTCAAGGAGGTTTTTCAGTTATCAGTTTCTGTGTTTTATTTCACTCAGGAGTAAGCTTTCAATTGAACTGTCAGCTAGTGCTGCTCTACTAGCTGATTTCCATGTAACAGTTATCTTTATGCAATACTGAAGTTTCATGTGCAGGTATTTGGTCTTTCAACTTCCTCCAACCTCTACCAATGCTCCAATTGGATGAATTAGACAGTACTAATGCATTTGAAGTATTGCTGTTAAAAATGAGTCGGGGGTACACAGTACAGAGCTTGCTTTTCCATGCTCCAGCAGAGCTAGTCTCTTGTGTAGATCTCTCCATTTGGAAATGGTTTTTGTCAGCAGACAAATGGGGAAACGCATGATTTTTAGTATCTTTTGGTATATTATGTGGAATCTGAAAACAACTAACTTTGAGAAATGACCTGCATTTGAGCCACATGGTCCTTATCAAAAAGTTCAATATCCGGTTCTGATGCCACTTTTGTTACATTGTGTCCAGTGGTAGTCAAAGTTTTTGCTCTTGCTGCACAGCATCTCTGAGGTCCTCATTTTCTGCCTGCACAGTCTCTAAAACGAGTGTAGATTCTGCATTTATCGCTACTGTTGGCTTTTCTGTGTCTTGATTACTGACCCCAGTTTGAGGCAGTGGCATTGAAATGTGATTTGTGGATACAAAGTTTTCATCTTCAGAACTGGAAGTGTCAGTATGGTCACCGTCTAATGGCTGAGGCGTTTTTTCTATGAGAAATTGTTATTTTCACTCTTAATGGCTACTTCACTCTGTTGCTTTTGCCATCTCTTACTTGTACCGCTTTCAAATCTTTGCCTCATTTTTATAAAGGGGTTCTTTTAACACATAGTAACACAATAAATTAATTTTGCTAAAAGCTATTGTTTATACACATTTTTATATACAAATTGTAATTGTATGTACTTTGCAATTAATATTATATAATAACCATTTGGGGGGGGGGTGTTATTTACTATGGCCCTTATAGCCTTATTTCAAAGTCTCGAAATTTCGTCTAACATGTTCCTGTTAAATTCCCTTAATAACTGGTGTGTTATGAATATGAACATTGGGAGATTGCCAGATTAGATATAAAGTTTATTAAACAACTAGAATTAAAAGTTTATTATAAAAAAGGCCTTTTAAAGGTGAATCAAACTGGATGAAGAGGTAGCTTATAGCTGAGCCTAATATGGCTATTGTGTATGAAGATACATAAGAAAAAACAGGAATACGAAAATATCGTATGCAGAGATAAACATCTATTTTAAAGGTTAAACTCCCCCTCAGACCAAGCAAAATACTTTCCAGTAACAGAATTAATTATGACTTTCAAAACCTCTAAACTATGCAAAGACTGTAAACCAGGTTTCATAATATAGAATCACTAATCATAGAAGCTACTCTACCCTCCAGTTACGCAGATGAAAACTCAGATGTGACTGAAAAATTGGGTAAGGCCCGAGGTCCCATAATGATTTAAGTGAATTTTTGCAGGTAGGGGTGTGTGGGTATGGTGGTGTGTATAGCATCTTTTGTTATCTCTGTTATAACAGCAAGGTGTAAAAGAAATGGCAATGACTTGGTAGAAAAATGTCAACATTTAAGGCCCATCTGTCTCCTGAGGCCCGGGCCAAATGGCCCTCCTGCTCCTCCCCCTCTCCCCCCATAGGGAGTAAATTCACGAGATTAAAATAGATTATAGACATTGAAAATGCAAAACATGTCTGAAAAGTACATTTGAGCTTGTGGCTTGGGTAATTTCAGAGTTTTCAGTGCAGCTCTTAAAGAATAATAATAGTCTTGTTTGTCTAAATCATATTTATAATAGTTTGCAGAGCAGTTTTTCGCATTCTCTCAATATGAGTATTGTACGGTTATTTGGAAGCTGTTTGGTTAGTCATTGTCAAGCTAAATAGCTACTATGTGTGGTGTTACGTTACAGTGCAATGGTCACACTCCAATATTTTTAAAATGCCCTGCAGTCTGCTTTTAGCTATGTAGCTCCCCAGCTATCAGTAAACAGCAACTGGAGAGCAAACACCATTGCATGGATTTGCAAGGTTAGCCTCCATGTAAATCTTAATCTCTTTTAAAAACAACCCCCAAAATCCTTCATTCTTTTTGAATGGGAGTCTTTTTCTCTATTTGTTTGTGTTGCAGAATAGCACCTCTCATGGTAGTGACTACTTTGTTACCCTTCACAGACTGTTGCCAACATCATCATGGTGGGATTAATAAACAAATGCATAATTGCAGTTCAGAGAATGGCACACCTTGCTTTGGACTTTAGCTTCTTTTGAGAAATTTTACAAATAAAAATCTACCTAAATCCAAACATGGATCAAATTTCTGTCTTTTTGTAACATCCTAGAAAATGTTGTGCAGACTTCTAAGCTTTTCTGCTCTTCAAGATAAAATATGTACATCTGAGTAAGGAAGTAATAACTACAAAGGATTATTAGTATTTTAAAAGAAAGCTTTAAAATATACCTTATCTTGCATTTCTCACTGCACCGAAAACTGCTTTCTATGCATCGTTCTTTCACACATCCATGAGTCTCAAACCTGAGACGTGGTTCCTAGTTGACTGACATCACCCTGCTCTTACCTGGTGTGTGGCAGAGGAGGGAATTGAACACTGATCTCTCCAGTCCTGGGCTAGTGGGCTAAATAGGAGATGATCCTTTCCCTCCCTTTTAGAGTGTTCAGTAGCTTGCTACCAACTGACCAAGTAGAGAGACCATGAAACCTGAAGCTACATCCAGGATTCTTCCTTTGGGCCCTGATTGGAGAAGTGCCGGGATTTATTTAAATAGGCCCATTTAAGCTAGAATATATTTAAATCCAAAGGAGCAAGACAGGAAGATGTTCGCATAACTGGGTGAATTCCTGTCTGGCAACTACATTGGACTGTGTCTTCTCACCTGGCTTCCCTGCCTTGCTCCTGGTTCCTACTTACCTGATTCTGTTCCCTCTGGCTCTGACCTTTGGCTCGACTCCAACTCTGGCTGTGACACCCCTGCCCCAAAAACTCCAGTCATGGCAAGTTCTCCTTGTTGGGTAGAAATGGATAGTATCATGCAGCTCTTCATAGTCCATTTTTCCTGTTGCAGTATAACTTTTTTTTCAGTTGAATTTTTCCATTTTATACTTGGAGTACAATAGACCATTTAGAAAAAACAAAAAGACATCTTGAGTTTTAACTGCAAAGGAATTTAAAGTTCTGCACTGTGGACTACTTTTTTTTTTTGGATCATTTGAAATAATTAAGGAAACTGATTATAATCAGACACCAGTGTGGCTGCTGATTATCATGCTGTGCTTCTAGCAATCTCATGAGTCTCGTAAATGCTTTCCAAGGTATGTTCAGAGTAGTCTGATTCTGTTTTGTTTTGCTCAAGTAGGTTGAGCAGAATCCGGGGAAAACAGGCATGATGTCAGGTTCTGAAAAAGAGCAACATGGCAACAGAAGGGTATTTGATTTTTTTTTTGATTTAGGAGTTAGTTGCTGGATGCTCCTAGTGTGTGCTTCATTAGGCTGCCTAATATACATATATTTCGCCCAGTCTGCAACGTGCTACATGCATGCCTTCTGTTTTTATAGTCATGCCTGAATGCATTTTACTTATTTATAAAGATGCAAACTTACTTTAAAGGTCAGAAGTGTTTAATAGGTTTTCACTACATTTTTGTGCTTGTCAGGGCTTTTTGCTTTAAGAGCTTTTTTGCCATCCATATTAAATCTGTTCCATGTCAACAGCAAACATTTTTTAGGGATCATATTGTGAGAGTCAGAAAGGTGGAACTTTATTTTACTCCAGCAATTTAACATCAACTAACATTTCTGCATAAACACTTCAAAACCCTAAATGTTTAATGTGCATATACTGTGAGCAGTAATATGTATAACATTTTAACTTCGAAGAGTACCATGAATGGCCTGTCCCATTTAAGAGAAAGGGGCTGCTCACAGTAATGAGCACTATGTACAGTAATTGCTTGCAGGTTCTGACCCCAGGTAGTCGTGGTTTTCCAAAGGAGGTCGGTAAATCGCCATTAGTTCAAGCAGCCCTTCCTGATGGCATACAACATTAAATATTTTTAAAAGCCCAAGTATTAACAGGAGAGGTGATATGGAAAGCCCTCACTCCCGAATCAAACTACAGAATGAAGTCCTGCGGGTATATACAGCAACAGTTCACTTAGTTACCGGAATGCACGCAAGGTTTTTGAAGTACATGCATTAACTTCTATTGTGTCTTTTTTTGGTAGGTTAGACGAGTACCCGGCTCTAGTGGCCACCTCCATAAGACGGAAGATGGGGACTGGGAGTGGAGTGATGATGAGATGGATGAAAAGAGTGAGGAAGGCAAAGCTGCCTTTTCTCAAGAAAAGGTAAGTTTTCTACTAACTGTGGACATTCTAGCAAAGGACTACAGCATTTTCATTTTTTTTTTTTAAGTTAAAAGTATTTCTACTGTCTAAAATACACAGCTAATGTCTTACTACTTCTTTTATAGTCAAGAAGAGTAAAAGAAGAGGAGAATACAGAGGTAAATTGTCCTTTGTTACTTCGCTGCTCCCAGATAGTTGGGATAGGATGAAATTTTATGTTGGCTTCCAGTGCTCAAATTGTAGGAGCCTGATTCTGCAACCTTTCTGCTGAGTAGTAAATAACTTTGTGTAGAGGTTGAGCATGAAGGTTATGCAGGTGGGCAGAGAGTGATTAACTTATAAAATTTGGGGTACAGCTACACAGCAGTGCAGTCCACATCTATACTACAAGCAGTTATTTCGACATAATGTCAAGCTAGAGAACTTCTTACTCTCACTCCTGTAACCCTCCTTTTACAAGGAGTAAGGGAAGTCAAAGGAAGAGTGCTCTTTCTCGGACTTCATGCCGTGTAGACAGCACCAAAAGCCGAAATAAACTATTTCGACTTAAGCTGCGCAATTGACGTAGCTGAAGTTGCGTAGCTTATTTTGGCTTTAGCCCTGCTGTGTAGACGTGTCTTTGCAGAATAAATGGCTATGAAATTAAAGCAGATTCTGCTCCTGCTTTGCAGCTTTGAAATCTAGTGAAAAATATTGATTAAAATGAGTAATTTGGCTATTTTAATGAATCTTGAAAACTGGTTCACACTAATTATTACCTTTTCCCTCACACTAATGATAGCTGTTTCTCTGTAGCTGAAACGTCTCCAAAGAATTTTCAGCCTTTTAGAATCTATATCAGTACTATATATAACTGCTAATTAGAGTGGTTCATACCATAGCCAGTATAATGATTCAGTACAGTGGTACAATAGAATAGATTGATTCAGTCACCCATGAACACAAAAGAAATACCATGTTAAATGCTGTCATCTTATGCTGAGACTAGGAAGCATTCCTGTCATGTGTAATAGACTAATGGGATTTCTGGTTTTACAGTCAAAGTACAGCTTAGATGCTTATTTATTGGATGTATGAAACGGATACAAACATCAGCTATAGCTTTGGATCCTCCAATCCTGACTGAGGTGTGGCAGAGTTCTACATAGAGGTTGATAATCTGCAAAGATTTTGGTACCACAGGATTCTCTGAATTCTGTGCTTGTTTTTTCTGACCCCGTGCTCTTCTTTGACATTCAAAAGAAATCTTGCAAATTATTCGTGCCTGAATCTCTCAGCTGTGGAACTAGTTAACACGTAGTGTGCCCAACTCTTTGGAAGCAGCTGATAAGATCTGAGATGCTTTGTGGTACTGTTCGGTGAACTCCTTGCTCCCTCTCTAGATCAGTCTTCAGAGCTGGAAGTGACCCTCACAATAGAATTATATGTTGTTTAAAATGATCAGAAATTTGACACATTTTTCTTCTTTCTTTAAGCTATTTGAGCATTGTATTATCTGCCCAATAAATCCCTGAATGAATAGCTTTGACAAACTGGCTCTTTGCTAGTAGATCAAGAACCTGGAACTTCTGAAAACAGTCTACTTAGATATTTCTTTATCTTGGTTGTTAGTGAAATGGTTAGCCCACCCTTCTGAATATGTGTGATTAATTTTAAAGCAGAAGATCTGTAGTTAAGCTTCTGACTTTCTAAGGGGTCAAATTGGATTCTGCCTAAATATTTTTCTTCTGAATGATTTGCTATCTTTATAAAGGACAATTTCTTGTCCCATTCTCAAACAATGTCCATGTTGTTCCATAGGAAAATAATGCCATTGAAAGAGGAAGGGAACCTGATAAGATGGCAGTCTTCTGCATGGCAGCTATGCTTTTTATTAGCCATATGTGATGCAAAGAAAAGTTGGTTAATTTTCATCTAATAGAATTGCACTAGTTGTACAGTTTTTCGGTGGAAAAGCCTACCCTGTATCTGGGACAGCACATCCGTGACTGGTGTAATTGTAATCAAAGGGGAACAGGAGGAAATTTCTCCCTTAATATTTCCTGGATGAAATGGTAAACCTGATGTCTTTATAGTTATTATCTGTCATGTAGAGTCTCCATTTATTCATTCTGTGTGGTAAGGCTTCTCCTGGAGTAGCTAAGGGAGCCACAGCTTCCCTGTCCATAAAATCATACGGCATCACATCTACTCTGATTAATTTCCCTTGTTTCCTCATTGACATTTCTTCCTCTTGCACTAAGGTCACTCATCTTCGGCAGGGGAGCTTTGTCCTGAACTGCTGTCATGAAAATCTTGGAATAGAGAAAGAGCTTTCTTCCATTTATTGGGGAATGGGGGTTGTGGAAATCCTCTGGATCAGGGAGAAGCTCAACCTGTGAGGGATCCAGCCTTGCCTGCCTTTGCATGATTGTGTTCCAGAAAAGTTATGGCTTAATGGAGCTAGAACCAAACGATCAGGAAATTCACCTGACTGTTGGAGGCCCATCTCAAATCCAGCTAAGAACTCAGTGCTCTTATGGCTTACGCAGTTGGCTTTGTGGTTTGTAGAATACAAAACTGTGTAGACAAAGGTGGCTTAATTCTGGTATCCACCTAGCATTTCTACATGCACAGGCTCTGTTTCTCTCAGACTGTTACCACTCTCCCTGGGTGCATCTACACTGCACCCATAAGTCAAAATAAGATACACAATTTGAGCTACGCAAATTGCGTATCATATTTCGAAATTAGATCGAAATACAAGTGCTATTCTGACAAGTCCCTTAATGCTTATGAAATGAGGGTTACAAGGATGCCGGAATAGTATGCCTGTTGTTTTGAAATATTTTTGAAATAACGGGCGCATTTGAAGAGGTGGACTAGCTATTTCAGGATACTTCCGGTATCCTGAAATAGCGCCACTGTCTTGGATGTAGCCCCTGTGAAACACTTTTTTTCCATTACTCTACTCTTTTTCCCTTTCCAGGAACTATGATTATATACAATGATTATTAAAGTAATAAATTTTATGGATGATTACATCTGGAGTGATGGGTGGAATCAGGAAAGGTTCACCATAAATAATATTTATAGTGCTTTAACCAAGCACTGTTGGGGAAAGGCCTATGATATTTCACACCATCCTGGTCCTTTTAGGCAATACCTTTTTGACAGTCTGATATTTAATAGAGGAAAACAGCACTTGACGTGCTCAGGCTGAATAAGTAGACTCAACTGCTTGCTTGCCATTCCACCTTGGTTTACACATTCAAGGGTGGCTTGCCCATTTCTGAGAATACTAGCGATTTTAAAGAAAATCGTCTCACCATCTGAACTCTTCACATCCAGGAGGTGCTCTGGTTCTGTAGTGGATTCTGACTTCCCCCACCAGTGACCTATGTCCTGAAAACGGATATGTAGTTTCCCTTTGGTTTCACAAAGTCTAGCAGTGACCAGCCTTGTTTTCCAGCTTCGACATGCTTTATACACTATAGCCCACTATTTCCTGCCCCCAGATGTCACCAAATTCCCCTTATAAGTAAGGCAGTAGTTTGTTCATAGGCTTGATGTGTCTCAAAGTATCATTTGGGCATCAATCCTCTGAGCAGTAGTTGCTATTTAAGTCTCCCTTTTGGTGAGTGGAGGTGTGTAGCCCAGTGGGGCACAAAAAAAGGGGAGGCTTGTCCCCCTTGGGGTCAGTGGGTGGCCACTCCAACCCATTACACAGTACCCCGTCTATAGTCAGAGAGTCTTTATGCGCCCGCCCTTGTTCCAGGCGGGCTGACAGTATATCCCCAAGGACCGTCCTCTGGCCCAGCTGTATGTCAAGGAGGGGTAAAGGCAACTAGACAGTACAGGGACTCAGTTATAAGTCTGAGTACTGGTTCAGGGCGGGGCTGCAGTAGAGCAGTTTCTCAGTACCTCAAGGCCCATTTGCAACAGCTCCAGCCGGGTCCCCTTGCTCAGGAGGCGGTCTGGCAGATAAAGGGGGCTGAACAGGAACAACCAAGGTGGGAGACTGCCACCCAAGAGTGGGGTGGCAGGGGGGACGCTGGCCCTGGTAGTAGCAAAGCCTACAGCTGCTGGGTCAGCAAGGATCTGTGCTGAAACACACTGACCTGCTGCTGCTGGGCCAGCGGGGGTCCAAACCGCAACCTGCTGACCCTCTGCTAGACCGAGGTCGGCTATCCCTGGGCCATTTCCATTTTCCCCCCTCAGGACAGCGTGTGTTGGAGTCCTCTCTCCAGGTAAACAAACTCTCCGGGCTGTCCTCCAGTAGTGGGCCTGGTGGCCCAGGCCAGTTTCAGCTTCCCCAGGGTCTAGCTCCTTGCTTGGTTGTACTGAGGAGGCTTCTGGCTTCCTTGCTGGCTGGGAGTTGACTGGCCTTTCTGGCAGGCCTTTTATATCTCTGGCCCCGCCTCCTGGCTTCTGCCCAGGTGAGTTGTTAGGGCCAGGTGCTGCCCACGAAGGCT
This sequence comes from Rafetus swinhoei, assembly GCA_019425775.1. Lineage (NCBI taxonomy): Eukaryota > Metazoa > Chordata > Testudines > Trionychidae > Rafetus > Rafetus swinhoei. The sequence continues at coordinate 39,804,466 of CM033439.1, read as the reverse complement.
CAGGGAAGGGCTCGTCCCCCTTGGGGTTATTGAGTGGCCACTCTGACCCACTACAAAGTGGGATTACCAGACTGTTCCTCTGATTCCAGAGTCATCATTCTAAATACACATGCATATGTCTGGTACATCAGACATACAGAACTGTCCACTTTCTTAAATCTGTAATCAGGTTTAGGACAAGAGTTGTGAGATGTTATACGGGTTCCTTCTTGGCTGGGAATATGGTTACTGTTCCATTTAGAAATGTAGAAGAAACATTGCTCAATCTTCTGTTAATCTCAGTACATCTCTAAATGTGGTAGGATATTGCCTTGGAACAGAGGTGGTCAGACTAAGACCAGCAAAATCCTTGGAGCATGTCACTGGTGCTGTGTGCCTGTCAGTCTTCACGGGGATGGCTAACGCTATCACTTAGAAATCCATATAATAGATATAGAAATACATGTAAAAGCTGTAATCTTGCTATAGATGGAAATTTAGTTAATCTAAAGATTTGGTTTTTTTTTACTTTTGCTGAGCAAGGATTCTTTCACTTCAGTAGCTAAATTTGTGCCCATTCTTACTTTGATGTTAAAAATGATTCCCTTTATGAATCTCAAATGTGTGGCTTTTTTCTTTAATAAAGGTCTTAACTGGCAGCTATGTCCAAAAACAAGCATTCATAAACTCTTTTGGTGGTGTGTGGAATTTTTTAAAATCACTTTTCATAAAGGCTTCATAATCATCTTTTTAACAGATATCCATGAATGCCACTAATATCCCAGAACAGATCCAGAATCTATCTATACAGGACCCTCAGGTACTGTCAATAATTACAGTGGTTGGTGGCTGGTGTGTGTGTGTGTGTGTGTGTGTGTGTGTTTGAGATTCCAGGAAAGTACACATTCTTATGTGGTGGGGATGGAAGGGAAACACGAAGACTGAGAAACCACAAACGTAGATTGCAGTATAAAGACGTGGCAACTAGAGATGTAAAATCATGCTCAATCAGGTAGCCGGTTAACGGCTTAACCAGGATCCAGCAGGTGGGGAGCCTTGGTGGACCGGGCTGGAGCACCTGCTTGTAATATGCCAGTCTGGAGCTGCAGGGCCACTGTTTAACTGCTAAGCATTACGAGGTAAGGGTGGTACTTACTGGTTAAAAGGTTACAGCCCTAGTGACAACATTGGTGAGGTCCATAATGGTAGACCATTAAATCTTATTTCCAGTCATAGATGAAGAAATGACTAGAAACTTAATGTTCTGTGGAAATAACTGGAGAACAGCCCCGTATTCTAAATACATATTTATTGCTTAATAGATTATCAGAATTGATGCTGAATGAAGTAAAAATTTCCATCTAATGCCTTAATTTAAGCTCCTTGACTTGTGATTCTGTAATCTGTTTAAATAAACAGACTGTTCTATAGGTTTCACTAGCACTTTAGAACCAGTATGTTAATATAAAGCCCTCTGAAATGTACTCTGACTCTCAAGCGCATGTTAAATATTTTATGCTTGTGTCAAACCTGTAACAGGGAAACTGCTTAACATTTCAGTCTGGCATCCATTGTAACTTACATGCTGCTTTTTTTTTCTTTAATAGTTGCTGCCTACTGTTAGTGATGAATATACTGAAGTTCCACATGCAGTGAATCTTGTTCTAAGATTGAGGTAAAAGATTTATCTATTTATTTTTGCATTCCTTTTTTTGTTGACTGTGTTTATTCCTTACCTCCCTCATTAAACTTCCATAATATTAGCATCAAATAAAAATGTTAAATATCTTTAATCTCCCAGTATGACCAGTATGACTAATTGGTGTCTCTTTTTTAATTGGTTACTAAAATTGAGGAAAATGAAAAGCAGAATATCAATGTGGCTTCAGGCTACGTATACCCTTCATTAAGTATTTTCTTTTTTTCCTTGCAATGCAGGATCACAGTCAGTGATTTTTAATGAGTTTCTTTCACAGTTCAGCAGTCAGCCTCTGACAGAAATAAACCATGGCTGTCTTACAAGTTGCCTGCTCAAAATACTTTTCACTAGCAGGTTTGATCAGCCACTGTGGAGAAATGACAGATCTATTTTGAAAGAGCATTTAGACTTTTAGGAAATGGAAACAAATGTAATGTTTGACTTATAGCTTTTATTCAATAGAAGAAAGTCAGTTTATTTTAATAAAATCAGTTTACATCTTCTTATAAAATAATTGCTTTTTAAGTATCCAACTAATTTTCTCCAAGAATAAAGTGGGGTTTTTTTTGTTTTGTTTTGTTTTTTGGTTTTTTTAAAAAGGAAGCTAGCTTTCTATGCATTTCTAACAAGGTTTTTCCCTCAATGGCTAATTTATTTAAAGTAACTTACCAAGGAACACAACTTCAAAACTTGTCATCTTTCTGCTCATATAGATAATGAAGTGATAATCTCTTACACAGGCATTTTCTGTATGGGTTGGGGTAGCACAAATATACATGAAGGAAATATAGAGAAAAGCTTTTGAATCGTTGTCCACCCTAGGCCAGAAACAAAATTGCTATATGTAAAGCACAACATATGATTTTCCTAAAGGCAATAAAAATTAAAATTCCTTTATTAGAAGTAAGTTTAAAATATCTGCATGATTAAGATATTCAGCTTTCTGGATTAAACATAAGATACAGAAAGCCATCCCCCTACTCTTGTGACATTGGCAAGATTGTCCAATCAACAATGGCTGGGTTATGTGGGAGTCGGAGATAAGTTACTTTATTTAAAAGTGTTTAAAGCGATTTCTATAATCAAGTTGTGCAGCAGCCAAGATGTGTAATAGTTTAGTCACATTGTTACCCTTTTCCTTTCCATCTGCCCCTTGACTTGTTTCATTTCATTTTATCTCCAATTAGAGCATAAGTACAGACACTGCCTCAAAGTATCTTCCTATGCATTTGTGTAATGTGTGGTCATGATCCATACTGGGGACTCTGGGTGCTATTACCATACTGATTTATTGACCAGTTGCGGTAGTTACTTGAAAAACAAACCTTGAATATTACACCTACAGAAGATGGTGACTAATGTTCTAAGAATTCAAAAAAGTTAAATCACTAGAACAAATGTAGTTGGACAAGCTAGCTGAGGATCAGTTTGGATATGTGCAATGAAACTCCCTTTGATATTACTTTCATATCGGCAAACTAGAATAAAAGTTAATTGAAGAATTCTTTGTGTTCATTCTGTTTTCAAAGCAAAGCAAGAAACTATTGTGACTGCTTTTTAGTAGATAGATGAAAAATGGGCCCTTAGGTTTCTTTCAGAATCACTCTCTAAATCAAGCTTTGTGAAGCAGTGAGGTAGGATGTGTGGGGAGGTTAATGTTGAATAGACAGACTTGGGAAAGAGAGGAATTCTGTTTGGTTGAGAGATTTTTTTAAACAAAACTAGGCTATAGCAGAATTGTAATTGAGATACTGTATTTCCAAATGTTAATGCAATTTCTATATGAGCAAGGTGTAATAATAATTTTGTGACTGCTACTTGTAAGGTTCATCTTGTTAAATATTCACAGTGGGTATTGCCAAAAGTTACTTGGTGCTTGCGGTAGGGTAGGAGGGTGAGGGAGCAGTATGGCTGACAACAGATAAAACCACTTCTGAATGACGAGAGGTAAGAGGTTAGTTTGTTTTCTATATCTCTTGGGATTGTGGTGAAGGATGAGGCAGATGTATAAGCTGGGATTGAAAAATAATATAGGATCTCGTCTTTATGTAACTGGTTCTTGCTCATGCAAATGCTTCCAACAAATTTGACTTCTGAATCAGTAAGTCCATAATGGGTAATTGAACTCTTGGGCTCTATATAAGCATGTGGTAAGTGCAAATAATTCCAGGGGGGGAATAAAGAATTTTGTCAGGGGAGAAGAATAAAGAATCTTGTGTTTTATAAAGCAGAAAGTTCTATCAGTGCAAATAGATGACTGCGGTCTTGACACAGCCTTTTTTTCTAGGGCACTGATTAACAGCTGGCTGAAATGAAACTTCTCTTATTTTTCATTTTATTTAGTTAATGTTCTTAACTAAATTTAGGCTTATAATAAGTAGAGACTTTGTCTTTATTTCCCGGACTATGCAAAATAACCTTAGCCTCTATCAAAACACCTGCAGTTCATTGTATAGACTTTAAATTGGGACAGCCTCTGGCTAATCTTCCATTGTGAAGATTGATTTTTGACTGGAGGACAGGCACAGCAGGAATGAGAACTATTTGAGCTGTCAATCAAAGGCAAAGGAGCTGCATTTCCTTTTCACTAATGAGGCCAAAAAGGAAAGTGGGCATGAACATGGCAAGAGCTAATTACCTATGGGATGTGAGGCTTTGCTACCACTTAAAATATGGTGTGGCTTTTGGATTTCTTATTTATTAAATTAACTCTACTATAACTTAGCACTCTATTGGAAAGGATTAAAAATACTGTTTTTTTTTTTTTCCTTTTAAATGAAAAATTGTTGGTCAGACTTTCAACCAACTCTAAAACCTGTCTAATCTATCATGAGTGTATTGTAGAACATCAGTGTCTAGGCTCATTATTCTTGCAGTTTACCCCGTTTTAAATTGTGCTTCGCTTTTAATCTTCTTATAGGGAGGTAGTGATGGCTGTTGTGGTCTGGTAGCAAAAGGACTGGGAAATAGAATCCAAGAAGCTGTTCTCCATTCTTCTGTTGACTTGAAATGTGATATTGGGCCCATTCAATTGAGCAGAACATGTGCTGAAGAAATTGCAAGCTCTTTACATGTAAAACGGCGGTACAGGTTGAACCTCTCTAATACGGCACCCTTGAGAACTGACCGATGCCGAACCAGAATATTTGCTGAACCATGGGAGGTCAGTATTGCCTAGCGGCATTACCAACACTTCCATTGCTTACTGGACTCTTAGAAGACATTTGGGGTGAATTATAGCTAAATAACCAACAGAATACTGAGAGCCAGGACTGGTGGTTATAAACAAACTTTATGGGACTGTTGGAGACGTGGCTACCCCATGAAAAGTGGACATCCGGCTAAATGAAATCATGCCAGCCCATGGATATTGCTGGACTAGAGATTCAACCTGTATGGGCTTTGCTCCACATACAGGATTCTTTAAACAGTTTAATATTTTATTATAAGAAATTATTAACTATCCAGTTTTAGTCTCATAACTAGCCTTAGGTTAGCATCTTCTGGGGGTGGAGAAGGTGGGAGATCATCCCAAATGAGTACTAATAAAACTATCACACCATACTATGATGTTTTCCTTCATCACACATGTTTATAGAAAAACTATTTTGGGGAAGAGGTTTTAATCTTTGGATCTACTTGTCAATCTGTGAAATATGGTGCCTTTGTTACTTGGAACCCAACTGAACTGAAGCTCAGAGGTCATTTTAAAACATTTTGATGCTAACTTAGCTGGGGTCCTGCAACATTACAAGTGAGTTCAGGATCACGTGGAAGGGGAGAAACTTTCCCTCAGTCTTCAGTGGCATAAGACTCTCCTTTCTAGAAGCAGTCTCGGACGGCCATGACAACTGTATTAGGTGCTTGGGTGAGGGTCACATGCCTCAGAAGTGCCACCACTGCTCCAAGCTTACGGCACGCGCGAGACAGGACCGCGAAATGCACCTGAAAATGCCGCTGTTTAACAAGGCTCTACAGCCCCCTGAGGTCAAGCCATTGGGAGCCTCTAAGACCACGAGTAAACCGGCAACGACCAACAGAATAAGCATAGGCGACAAGCCAGGTACATCTGGCTCATCTTCTGGCAGCCAGTCTCAAAAACATAAGACGAGCCATACAGTCTCCGAGCCGAGCCCGTCTTCACGTAGAGAAGCGGCACTGGCACCAGGAATGCCTCCAAGGGCTGACTGGGCTGACTAAAGTTGTCAGCATCGAGCAGATCGGCGCCGAAGGAGTGCCCGATGGCACCGGTCTTGGCATCAAGACCCTTGACTCGGGCACCGCCCTTTAATCCCTCGGCCTCCTCTTCCTCGGCATCTAGTCCAATGGTGCCGAGCTCCATGGTACCAACACCAGCGGCACCAAGCCTCCCGGCACCGGTGACAAGATCACTGACACCACAGGTATCGGCCACTTCAGCACCGACTCACACGGCACCAGCACCTTCCGCACCGCTCACCATCATGACGGCACACCGATTGGCACCAATGGAATTGGCACCAGGCTTTGCTGATGAGACGAGTCAGACGGCACTGCCGGCACATACAGTCCCCACAGCAGAACAAAGAATGCCTCATACCCACACAGGAGCGTCTCCTGGGACACGCAAGGCCGCTCACAAATCTAGGAGGATAACTACACCTCCTCCTAGCCTAGAACCAGCTGCCTTCTCCCTGCAACCGTCATCACCAGCCTCAGTATTCTCAGTTCTCTCTCACCATGGGATCCCCCCTAACTCCTACCATAGATGGTCTCCACAGTACTCGCCCTCCCCTCAGTGCTATCACAGGTCATCTTTCTCCTACATATTCCAGACGGAGGTCTCGCTCCCCCAGATCACCTACAAGATCTTCCCTCACCTCTGACGGGATATTCTCTGTATTACCATTCATCTCGGCATTACCATGACAGGTGGTATCCTCACCAAGGCTGCTATTCACACCACCGCTTGTACAGTCACTCCCGGTCGATTTCTCCACACTATTACGAAAGACAATCACATCGTAGCTCCAGGCTACCACGACAACCTCATCCACCCACCAGACCACCAACTCCCTCAGGGGATGCACCTGTGCCAGCAGACCACCCCGATAAGCATAGAGAGTCCTCTCAACAACAGCTGCAGCCTCAACCGGAATCCCCAACTGACCTGTCGTCTTCTTCCCCAGACAACGCAGTCTTCCCCGGAGATACTTCTCCAGTGGCCAATATTAAACAATTCCATGAGCTCTTCAGGAGGGTGGCAGAGTCCCAAGAGGTGCAACTGGGGGAAGTTAAACAAAAGCAATATCGTCTACTTAAAAATCTGCAACCATCGCAGAAGACTAACATGGCCCTCCCGTTGGATTAAGGAATCCTTGAGATTGCAGACAACATATGGCAGTCACCAGCTTCATCCCAAGCCACACACAAAAGGGCCGACAAATATTTTGTAACTCCTAAAGGGATGGAATTTTTATTCACCTACTCGAAGCCAAATTCCTTGGTTGTCGACGCCACTCAGCAAAGAGCAAAGAACCCGCAACACAGGAATGCCCCCTGTGATAGAGGCCAAGCATTTAGACCTTTTCAGGAGGAAAGTGTATTCATACTCCACATTAGCACTCAGAATGGCAAACTATTCCGCCCTCCTGTCTAATCACAACTTTGACAATTATACAAAGTTAGTGACACTCCTGGAGCATCTTCCGGAGGACAAACATCACCTACTAAAATCAATGGTGCAGGCGGGCTATACGGCATTGAGGACTGCCCTGCAAATTTCCCTAGACATTGCTGACACTGCAGCTCACACCTCTGCAACATCTGTGGTAATGCGATGCTCCTCCTGGCTGCAGATGGTGGCCGTGCCTAAAGAACTTCAGGCTAAAGTGGAGGATCTGCCGTTTGATAGGCAAAGTCGCTTCACAGCTAACACAGATCAAGTCCTCCACTCAGGACAGATCAAGTCCTCCTCCAAGACTCTAGGACAACACTCAAAACACTGAGGATGTATACGCCACCATATTGCCGAGCAGAGACAATCTACCAGAATGCCAGCTCAACATAATAACAAGCAGCCAGTTTGACGGGCTAGTCGAGGGACTGCAGACCATCTCCCTAACAGCTCATACAGAGACCAGAAAGCTTTTTCACCATCGTTTATGCTCATTCCAACACAGGTGGTTCTCCATCACCACTGACCGCTGGGTCAGGGAGCTGATAACATCTGGCTACACTATCCCTCTTCTTTCTCCCCACTCGCCCGCCCTCATCGCTCTTCAGGGACCCATCTCACGAAGCTCTCCTCATGCAGGAGGTTTCACATCTCATCGACATCGGGGCAGTGGACAGGGTACCAGAACAATTGCAAGGCAGAGGGTTTTATTCCTACTATTTCCTAACTGAGAAGAAATCAGGTGGATGGAGACCTATTCTGGACCTTCGGCGGCTCAATCAACATCTCAGAAGGTACAGATTCAAGATGGTGACGTTACCTTCTATCATTCTGACACTGAATGTGGGAACTTGGTTTACGTCCCTCCACTTACAGGACGCGTACTTCCATAGCACAATACTCCCTGCACATAGACACTTTCTCAGATTTGTCATTGGCGACCAACATTTTCAATAGAGAGTCCTGCCGTTCGGCCCATCATCTGCTCCAAGAGTCTTCTCCAAGACAATGGTGGTGGCCTCAGCCTATCTTCATCGCCAAGTCATTATGATATTCCCATATTTGGATGATTGTCTGATCAAAGCACCCACGTACCAGCAGTCGCTACAGGCCACCCACATGACAAGAGAGCTATTTGCTACTCTAGGGCTTCTAATCAACGTCCAAAAGTTGTCATCCATACCCCAGGAGTCCATCGAGTTCATTGGGGCTCTGTTAGATTCTACAACAGCCAGGGCGTATCTTCCCATAGACAGATTCAACAGAATACGAGACCTAGTCCACACCATATCTACCAGTCCCAGAATCGACAAACTTACCTGTTTAAGACTCCATGGGACATATGCCGGTAACCACTTACATGGTACAACATGCGAGGCTCCGACTCAGATGCTTACAATATTGGATAGCCTCTATATACCGCCCGCACAGCCAAAGCATTCATAGAATGGTAACGGTGCCATCAATGGTACGGCAGTCCCTTACATGGTGGACGTCCCGCACCAACATGCTTACCGGACTTCCCTTCCACGGTATGCAACTCGACAAAGAAATCACGACAGACGCTTCTCTTATAGGATGGAGAGCTCATTGTGCGAAAGAACACGCTCAAGGTCAATGGACAGTGGCAGAAGGGCTCCAACATATCAACCTATTGGAGTTAAGGGCTGTATTCAATGCGTGCAAAGCATTTTCACACAAAATCCAAGGCTATACAGTCCAAGTCCTTATGGACAATACCACCACGGTCTATCTCATCAACCGTCAGGGCGGTGCCAGATCGAAATCCCTCTGTGCAGAAGCCACCAGGCTATGGAACTGGTGCATTCGTCAACAAGTAAAAATCATTGCCATGTATCTACCTGGCACGGACAGCACCACTGCCGATACGCTCAGCAGACATTTTTTTTTTTTTTCTTCAGCACGAGTGGGAACTCGACCAACGAGTAGCGCACTTTGTTTTCTGACGATGGGGGTACCCCACCATAGACTTGTTCACAACTCACCTACTACACTGGGGCCAACAGCTACTCTACGCCTTTCCCCCAATTCCGCTTCTTCCCAGAGTACTGGAAAAGATAGCCACGGACAAGGCCACAATTATACCTATAGCCCCGTTTTGGCCCAGACATATGTGGCTCCCTCTCTTGATGCAAATGTCTCTATGACCTCCATATCACTTACCAGCAAGGTACTTGTGTTCTGCACATAGTGTGACTTTGGCCCATAGCTTCCTTTGTGACATATTACTTTATTGGGAAAACGCTCCTTAGGATTTCTGCCTCTGTCTCCTCTGCTGATTTTTAAACTCATTATCATTTCCTGGGCTATGTCTAGACTACATTCTTCTTTGAAGTCTAGACCAGGTTCTTTCGGGGGGAAAAACACCCTTTTTTGTAAGAATCCGTCCTCTTTTTTTCAGGAGTACGGGTTGTTTAAAAAAAACAAAAAAACCCACCTTTTTTTTGAAAGAACCCCATCTAGAATGCAGTTTCACTTTCGAAAAACCCTTTTTCGAAAAAGCGCTCAGATGCGAATATGTAAATGAAGTGCCGGATATTTAAATCTGTGATTCATTTGCACTTTCAATTTGCCTCATTTACATTCCTCTTTCGAAAGAGGAATGTAGTTTAGATGTGCCCCTGCTGAGATGCTCATTGAGTCTTATAGTCAATACAGATTTGAATGCCTCAGAAAATTTTTTGTTAGAATTGTGAGAAGGATCCATAAAGGTGAGAGCCAGCATTAGCATGGAGTAGCCATCAACTTCACTGTATTAAAAAGAAACACATTTTCCTGCTACGTCACATGCTACTGTCCTAAACCTTTGAAAGAAAACTTATTCAAATAAGCTTTGTAAGATGAGCTTTGAATGGCAGAACTGGGAACTTTTTCAATATTTTGGATGAAGAAGCTTGTTTAAGCTCTTCTTAAAATGAAAGTTCACTCTTCAAGCCCTCATGATCTTAAGTCCACTAAAGGACACAAGGTTCACAACAAAAATGATTCAATGTGTTTTGTTAGTAGTTTGCAGCAAGTACCTTTTGAAAAATAAAAATCCTTAGGACTTGCTGGAAAAATGCAAATATTTACCAGCAGAATACATACAGGAATTAATTAGTTGAACTTTATGATAACAAGATGGGTCTACATGAAAACATTTGTACAATCACCACTTACTCCCTCTGCAGTTCTCTTTGCTGGAGATGTTCCCGAAGACATACGTTGAAATAAGCAGTGGTGGGTCACACAAAAATAAGTTGCGTTCTCTTGTTAGTGACAACAGCTGAATACAAGTGCAGAGCTACATCCCAAATTGATTCTCCCAAAAAGGAAAAAAAATCATGCAGGGCTGTATCTTGGTTCCTTTCTAGTTGAATATTTTATAATATTGTCTTGAGGCCATGCTGCCTTATGATACTTATGTTAGATTTCACAGGAGTGAAACGGGTTTAGCTGGGTTAATAGTTTATTGGACATATCCCGTTCAAGACCTGGACTGATTATTTCAGTCTTCTAGGCAGGGGCATAGTATGTGTTGCTAGAGATGCTGCTGCTTGGATAAGCTACACAACCCTGTATTTTTCAAATAGACGTGAATTAAAGATCCTTTGGCACTTGCTAAAAGAATCTGAGTATTTAGCTTTGCTGGTCTGGCCAGCTTCCAAGTTGATCACGTGATTTTTGCCATTCTTAACTTGTATTTAGTACCTTTTTTTAGTGAGTAGTCTTGTCAGTGGGACATGGAGGAAGATGCTTCTCAGTTTGAGCAAGGCTAGCATTATTGAATCTTAAGTAATAACTTTCTGTCTACTTAGATTCCATCTGTTTATTCATGCCCTTAGTACAATTGTTGTATTGCTATCCATTGTGAAACAGCTAGTGTATGTCGTCCCAGAGTCGTTGATTTAATCCCAGTATATACCTTATCACATTGCTTTGAAATCCTTTGGTATTCAATATTTACTGTGTACCAAAGTCAAATTCCATTTAAGAGACTACATTGCTAGCATTATGCAGTGATCTGAAAAATATTTCTGTCCTCACAAGGTTGCTAAACTTTGTGTGCAGTACAGCTACACTTATTTGAAGATCTAATGCTGTCAAAGTACAGGTCGAAACTCTAAAATCCAGTAATCTCTGGTCTGGCAACATCCATGGTACAGAGTCGGGGCGGGCAGGGTCAGAAGCACAGCCATGGCTGGTGGCAGTGGGGCCAAAGGCTGGGAGTACAGCCCCAGCGGGGCCAGCACAGATGGGAATGCAGCCTTAGTTGGGTCTGGCGGCAGAGAGCGCAGCCCCATCCAAGGCCGGGAGCAAAGCCTGGGGGCTGTGGCTGGTGCCCAGGGCCGGGGCTGATGGTAAGGAGGGAAGCCTTAACCTCCCCTAGTCTGGAAAACTCCATGCTTCAGGACCACTCAAGTCTCGAGGATTCTGGAGCAGGGAAGTCCAGCCTGTACCTACATGTTAATATGTTTCTCCCTTACCTATATCATTAGTGTCTCTTCGGTATCCTTTTGTTATGAGAAAACAACTTGTACTTGAAATGTGATCAAAACCATCATTGCAGCAACTACATAAAAATGTATTCTTCAAGTGCTTGCTCATATGTATTGTAATTGAGGGGTGTGTGTGTGTATGTGCATGCGTGCGCCACGTGCACGGCTTCCAGAAAGATTTTACCCTACCTCCAACTAGGGATGTGATAGTGTAGATGATTAACTGATGAGCGCGGACTCATTGGTTAACCTTAATGGTTACACACAGTCCCTCCCACCCCATGCTGCTGCCTCTTATCAGAGACAACAAAGCATGCGGGAGCCAGTGCTCATACCTGCAGCAGAGGCAGCAGTGTGGGGGACGTGAGCTAGTGGCTCCATGGGAGCTGGTACGTGCGGGGAGCTACCTTTAAGCTGGCTCCCCACATGCACTGGCTCCCAAGGAGCTGTCCTCCCCACGTGTGTAAACTAGCATGTAAGTAACTACTCAAGTACCTGAGAAGCAAAGACTTATCGGGTAGGGAAGGATAGCTGACAGCTGCTGCGACACAGGAGCCAGCAAACAGAGTTGTAAACAGGGGAGTTTGAGTGGGAGTTTGTAAGGGGAGTTTGGATTGTGGGACTCGTTTGGGGTTTCTTTTTGCTGTGGGGGGAGGGTGTTTTGGTTTGTTTTTGTGTTCGCCGGACTAACAGGATTTAGGTGAGAAGGCTGATAAACACAGAGGCAGCAGTGGCCATGGCCTAAGTAGTAGAGGACACAAGGAGGATGATTGGATGTGGTAGCTGCGGTATGTACATGATTCTGGAGGGGGTACCTGAAAGGAGTTTTGTTTGCATGAAGTGCCGCCTGATAGAGCTGATGGAAGAAAAGATCCAAGGACTGGAGATGCAGGTGGAAACTTTGGTCGAGTTTAGGAGGGGGTTCGAGCAGATGATGGAGCAAAGGCATGAGGTAGCTGAAGGGGAAAGCTTAGACATGCAGATGGAAGCAGGATCAACGGCCTCTGAGGGGGGACTGCTGGGCGAAGAAAATGGACAGTGGAAGCATGTGACTAAGAGAACCAGGCAGAGGAAAAGATGGGCCAGTGAAGGAGAAATAGAGCTCAAGAACAGGTATGCGGAGTTGGAGAATGAAGAAGGGTACAGCAGGTGGCCACTGAAGATGGAAGGGCAAGGAAAAGAGAAGAGTGGTTAGTCCCATAGATAAAGGGGAAGAGTCGATGGAGACAACACCAATAATGAGCACCAGGAGGATACAGGATGGGTTGAAGAGGATTACAAGGGAAAATAGAAATGGAAAGGATTTGCAGCTAGAGGAAACAAGAGAGAGACCAGAGAATCGGACTGTCACCAGGAAAAGGCAGGTCTACATGATTGGGGACTCCTTATTGAGACGACTAGACAGGCCTGTAACTAGAGCTGATCCAGAGAATAGAAGGGTGTGCTGTCTGCCAGGTGCTAAGATACGGGATGTGGAAGTGAGGTTGGAGAGGATCCTAAAGGGAGCGGGAAAGAATCCATTGGTCATCCTTCATGTAGGAACAAATGATACAGCTAGATTCTCGCTGGAACGAATCAAGGGAGACTATGCCACGCTGGGGAAGATGTTTAAGGAAATAGAGGCTAAGGTGATCTTTAGTGGGATTCTGCCTGTTCCTAGAGAAGGGCAACTAAGGTGTGACAGGATTATGATGCTCAATAGATGGCTCAGACAGTGGTGCTATAAGGAGGTCTTTGGGATGTATGGCCACTGGGAGGCATTCACGGACAGAGGACTGTTCTCTCAGGATGGACTTCACCTAAGTAGGGAGGGAAATAGACTTCTAGGATGGAGGCTGGCACAACTGATTAAGAGAGCTTTAAACTAGGAATTTGGGGGAGACAGTTGGGAGATGTCCAGGTAATCTCTACGCCGGATTTTAGCATTGAGAGGGAGGAAAAAGAAGTAAGAAAGGATATAGCTGGGGATAGGAGAATGGACATAAGGATTAAGGGTAGAATGGATACTAGTCTAATAGGTCATATTGGAGGTACAATGTCCGGGCCAAATTGGGTAAAGAATGTGAGTGAGGCCAAACAGCAAAAATTAAGATGTTTGTACACCAATGCGAGGAGCCTAGGTAACAAAATGAAGGAACTAGAGCTATTGGTCCAGGAAGTGAAACCAGATATTATAGGAATAACAGAAACATGGTGGAATACTAGGCATGACTGGAGTACAGGTATTGAAGGGTATGTGCTGTTTAGGAAAGACAGAAATAAAGGTAAAGGTGGTGGAGTAGCATTGCATATCAATGATGAGGTAGATTGTAAAGAAATAAAAAGCCATGGAATGGAGAAGAGAGTCTGTCTGGGCAAAAATCACATTGGGAAAGAAAACTATTAGATCCTCCCCAGGGATAGTGCTTGGGGTGTGCTATAGCCCACCGGGATCTAATTTGGATATGGATAGAGACCTCTTTAATGTTTTTAATGAAGTAAATACTAGTGGAAACTGCGTAATCATGGGAGGCTTCAACTTTCCAGATATAGACTGGAGAACAAGTGCTAGTAATAATAATAGGGCTCAGATTTTCTTAGATGCGATAGCTGATGAATTCCTTCATCAAGTAGTTGCTGAACCAACAAGGGGGGATGCCATTTTAGATTTGGTTTTGGTGAGTAGTGAGGACCTCATAGATGAAATGGTTGTAGGGGACAACCTTGGCTCGAGTGATCATGAGCTAATTCAGTTCAAACTAAATGGAAGGATAAATAAAAATAAATCAGACTAGGGTTTTTGATTTCAAAAGGTCTAACTTTAATAAATTAAGGAAATTAGTTAGGTAAGTGGATTGGACTAAAGAATTTATGGATCTAAAGGCGAAGGAGGCCTGGGATTATTTTGTTACAATTGCAGAAGTTATCAGAAGCCTGTGTCCCAAGAAAGGGGAAAAAAAATTTATAGGCAGGTGTTTTAGACCAAGCTGGATCAGCAAGCATCTCAGAGAGGTGATTAAGAAAAAGCAGAAAGCATATAAGGAGTGGAAGATGGGAAGGACCAGCAAAGAAGGCTACCTTATTGAGGTTAGAGCATGTAGGGACAAAGTGAGAGGCTAAAAGTCATGTAGAGTTGGACCTTGCAAAGGGAATTAAAACCAATAGTAAAAGGTTTTATAGCCGTATAAATAGGAAAAAAACAACAAAAAAAGAAGTGGGACCGCTAATCACTGAGGATGGAGTGGAGGTTAAGGATAATCTAGGCATGGCCCAATATCTAAACAAATACTTTGCTTCAGTCTTTAATGAGGCTAATGAAGAGCTTAGGGATAATGGCAACATAACAAATGGGAATAAGGATATGGAGGTAGATATTACCATATCCGAGGTAAAAGCCAAACACGAACAGCTTAATGGGAGTAAATCGGGGGGCCCAGATAATCTTCATCCAAGAATATTAAAGGAACTGACACATGAAATTGCAAGTCTATTAGCAAAATTTTTTAATACATCTCTAAACTCAGGGGTTGTACCATTTGACTGGAGAATTGCTAATATAGTTCCTATTTTTAAGAAAGGGGAAAAAAGTGACCCGGGTAACTAGAGGCCTGTTAGTTTGACATCTGTAGTATGCAAGATCTTGGGAAAAAATGTTGAAGGAGAAAGTAGTTAGAGACATTGAGGCTAATGGCAATTGGGACAAATTACAACATGGTTTTACAAAAGGTAGATCGTGACAAACCAACCTGATCTCCTTCTTTGAGAAAGTAACAAATTTGTTAGATAAAGGAAATGCAGTGGATCTAATCTACCTCTATTTCAGTAAGGCATTTGATACCATACCACATGGGGAATTATTGGTTAAATTGGAAAAGATGGGGATCAATATGAAAATTGAGAGGTGGATAAGCAACTGGTTAAAGGGGAGACTACAGCAGGTCATACTGAAAGGTGAACTGTCAGGTTGGAGGGAGGTTACTAGCGGAGTTCCTCAGGGATCAGTTTTGGGACCAATCTTATTTAATCTTTTTATTACTGACCTCGGCACCAAAAGTGGGAGTGTGCTAATAAAGTTTGCGGATGACACAAAGTTGGGAGGTATTGCCAATTCAGAAAAGGATCAGGATATCGTATAGAAAGATCTGGATGATCTTGTAAATTGGAGTGATAACAATAGGATGAAATTTAATAGTGAGAAGTGTAAGGTTATGCATTTAGGGATTAATAACAGGAATTTTAGTTATAAGCTGGGGACACATCAGTTGGAATTAACAGAAGAAGAGAAGGACCTCGGAGACCTGGTTGATCACAGGTTGACTGAGCCGCCATTGTGACATGGCCGTGGAAAAGACTAATACAGTCTTGGGATGCATTAGGCGAGCTATTTCCAGTAGAAATAAGGAAGTGTTAGTGCCATTATACAAGGCATTGGTGAGACCTCATTTGGAATACTGTGTGCAGTTCTGGTCTCCCAGTTTGAATTCATCCTTCTTAAACATGGAACAGGTAGGTACAAAGAAGGGCCACTAGGATGATCCAAGGAATGGAAAACCTGTCTTAAGAAAGGAGACTCAAGGAGCTTGGCTTGTTTACCTTAACCAAAAGAAGGCTGAGGGGAGACATGATTGCTCTCTTTAAATATATTAGAGGGATAAATACCAGGGAGGGAGAGGAATTATTTAAGCTTAATACCAATGTAGACACAAGAACAAATGGATATAAACTGGCTATTAGGAAGTTTAGACTCGAAATTAGACGAAGGTTTCTAACCATCAGAGGAGTGAAGTTCTGGAACAGCCTTCCAAGGGAAGTAGTGGGGGCAAAAGACCTATCTGGCTTCAAGATTAAGCTAGGTGGGTTTATGAAGGGGATGGTTTGATGGGATAACATGATCTTGTCAACTAATTGACCTTTCACTATCGGTGGTAAATAAGCCAATGGTGGGATGATAGGAGTTACTATAGGGAACTCTTTCCTGGGTGTCTGGCTGGTGAGTCTTACCCACATGCTCAGGCTTCAGCTGATCGCCATATTTGGGATTGGGAAGGAATTTTCCTCCAGGGTAGATTGGCAGAGGCCCTGGAGGTTTTTTGCCTTCCTCTGTAGCATGGGGCACGGATCACTTGCTGGAGGATTCTCTGCATCTTGGGGTCCTTAAACCATTTGAGGACTTCAATATCTGACATAGGTGAGAGGATTATTCTAGGAGAGGGTAGGTGAGATTCTGTGGCTTGCATTGTGCAGGGGGTCAGACTAGATGATCATAATGGTCCCTTCTGACCTTAAAGTCTATGAGTCTATGATATTAGAAATAAAAAAATAATTAACATGGCCCCATACTCATTCAGTTTAGTTCTTGTGTACCAAATAAATTAAGCCTGTGGAAAAAACAAGAAGGGGAAGTACTTTACTCTTTCATTTCAAATGGGGCAGTTACATTGCATAACTGCTTGTTTTACTTAGAACATTAATGCATAAATGTTCAGAAATAAGAACTGTTCACATTTATTTATCCATACACATTGTGAGCTATCACTTTTTACTAAAAGTCCATTTACTAGAGTAAAGTCGACAGTTTTATAATGCTTTTATAATCACGTGATTTGATCTTTTCTAAAGGAAGTGTCTGCATTTTAGCGCCCTAAGAATCTTTCTCTTCTACAGCATGGAAAATAGTCCATGGAGTAGGTAGCCTTAATGATCTTCCTGTTGTAGGATAAGTGAAGTCATAGTGTAGATGATCAGATATGCACCTCAAATGTGGTTCTTTGAGATAAAGCTAAAATGCAAATTTTCCTCATCTGTCTCTATGAAAGATTATGTACAAAGCTATGAAACTTTTCACATCTGAACTAACTCTTCTGTGCTAGCAAGACTTGTCAGAGTGTGCATTTTGAATACAAGTAATGTTGATTGTACAACACGTAAGTAGTCATATAAATGGTTCATAGCCAGCTAATTTATCCCCAACTTAAAGGTAATGGGCCTGCCTGCTTTTAGTGCATGCTCTTCTACTAGCTTCATTTCAGGTCCTGATGCCTTCAGAACACTGAAGCTTTCCTGAGCACAGGTGTTCCTCTTAGACTAATAGCTATTGAATCTGCAGTCAGAATGTCTTTCTCTTGAAAATTCAGGGTGTTCAGCTACTGATGTCTCACCAAGTTTTGTGCTCCAGTTAAAAACAGGTCCTGATTCTTTGCAATGTATAATACCTTTGTGGTAACTTTCTATTCAGAGATGTAACCCATTTAAAATATAGTAGTAATGGGTCTGGTATTATCATTGCTGATAAAGTACAACAGTTAGGTAGCATGAGCTATTGGAGGAAACTGAGGTAATGGTACCTACATAACTCTTCCCCTACCTTGCTTGGCAGTACAGTATTTGAAAATGTGTGTGTATATATGGTGGGAGGGTTTGCTTCTCATTAGCATTTAAAATATTTCTCCTCTCCAGTCCTTTTGTGTAAGAAGTGTGAGGATTTGTCCTCTTTAGCAAATGCAGGCATACCTGGTTAATGTATTTTTCAGAATAATTTCAGTTTTTTGGCTTCCTGTGCCCTGGAGTCATTGAATGGTAAAAATCATGTATAAAATCCTGAGATGCTTGAAGGCTTTTACAGTAACATAGGCTTTCTTTGTCAGTCTTCTTCTAATGTGAAAGAGAAATAAGTCCTCCACATTTTACATGGTCTTTGTCAAATGGTCTGAAGCAGCACGAGGCCACCATGAATAGTGAGTGGACCGCGTGAGTGGCCCTCCATCTCAGTGAGCTGCAGCGAACTGTGGCCCACTATGGATCTGCCTGTGGCCCACAAACCCTGTCTGCCTCCCTACCCCACATACCTTTCACTCACTGGGGCACTGGAGCCTTACACTTCCTACCCCTCCCCCTCTCTCCCAGCACTTTTGGAGTGCCCTAAATCCCTGATTCATGCTCTGTCCCTCTTACCCCACTCTCTCTTCAAGCTGGACCAACTATGAAAGCTCATCTGCGGTATTCAAGCTCTGAGAGGGTGGGGGGACCAGGAATGGGGCACAGTGGAGTATTGTGTCCAGTTCTGGGCCCCCCACTACAAAAAGGATGTGGACGCATTGGAGAGGGTCCAGCGGAGGGCACCAAAATGATTAAGGGGCTGGAGCATATGACTTATGAGGAGAGGCTGAGGGAGTTGGGTCTGTTTAGTCTGCAGAAGCGAAGAGTGAGGGGGAATTTGATAGCAGCCTTCAACTTCCTGAAGGGAGGTTCCAAAGAGGATGAGAGAGGCTGTTCTCAGTAGTGACAGATGGCAGAACAAGGAGCAATGGTCTCAAGTTGTGGTGGGAGAGGTCCAGGTTGGATATTAGGAAAAACTATTTCACTAGGAGGGTAGCGAAGCACTGGAATGGGTTACCTAGGGAAGTAGTGGAATCTCCATCCCTAGAGGTGTTTAAGCCTCGGCTTGACAAAGCCCTGGCTGGGTTGATTTAGTTGGGATTGGTCCTGCCTAGAGCAGGGGGCTGGACTTAATGACCTTCTGAGGTCTCTTCCAGCTCTATGGTTCTATGATTCTATAAGATGAATACAATTGTGAATGCTGTACTAAGTACGGTCCTCCTACAGATTCTGGCAACTGCAGAATCAAATTCTGTCATTGCATGTACATATTACCTTTCACTAATAGGTCAGGGTGTTCTGCCCCTGAAAGACTGTAGCCCAAAAGTTAATGCATTTTTCTGAGTGATCTTAAGCTGTTTTGGTTAGCAATATTTTTTACCTTCACTACTAGAGTAATTCAGACTTTCTCGCCTTGATCAACTAATCAAGTTAAAGCCATCAATATTAGATGGACACTAATCAGACAGGATCATGTTTCTGACAAAGAGGTCATTTGAGAGAGCTAACATCTTGCCTAGATTGTCCTCTTTGGTTGTCATCTTAGCATGTTGATACAACATCAGACAGGAAAAATTACTAACCTCCCATTTAAAGGTATGTACACATTCAGCTTTGATATAGCAACTTTTACTTAATTAGAATTTTAACAGTCATGCTTTGCTCCTGCATAAGCCTAACGTAACTTCAAAAGCCCCTTTTGCACACTCAGGGAACTTTTCCTCAAGAAATGCATGTTCCTTTAAAGCTTGCAACAAGGGTTTACTTTTGAATGAATAAATTACATCACTGTCCAAAACAATTTTTTGGTAATGGATTAATCCCACTCCGTTGGCTACTCTTCACACGTTTTGATCTGAAATTGGAGTGTAGTTTAAAATATGTTTGTCTGCCTCTGCAAAAACAACAAGGAGTACTGTGGCACTTTAGAGACTAACAGATTTATTAAGGCATAAGATTTTGTGGGTAAAACCCACTTCATTAGACGAACTGTAGGGGAAGTTAGAGGCAGGGTGCATGCGTGCATGCGTGCCTCCATAATCATGGATGTTCCTCGAGAGAGCTCCAGGACAAGAGGGCCAGCCCCTGGGAGCCTGATGCAGCCCTCCAAGTCTTCTAGCAGTGGGGCCGCAGCAGCCTGGGCACGGTGTAATCCAGGCTGTCTGCTACCCGGCAGCGTGGCTTGGACCACAGCAGTGAAGGAGGAAGTCTGGCCAGACTAAGTTAGCCTGGGAGGCTTCAGGGCAGCAGTGGTGACAGTGTGATTGGAACTGCCTACCACTGAGCAGCAGGGCCAGGGCTGTGGCCTCAGCAGCCTGGAAGGGGAAGCTGCCCATGGCAGCTTGGCAGAATCAGCGTGGATGGGGTCACATGCTGCCCAGCAGTGGGGTTAGGGCTCCGGCAGCCCGATCAGGCAATGTGCTGTTCGGCTGTGGCGCTGGAGCTGCCTCGCTGGCTGGCAGCAGAGCCAGGGTTGTGGCTGGCCTGCAGACAGCCCAGTGGGGCTGAAGGAGCCAGGAGTGGGGAGGGACAGTGGGCTGAGGGGCTTGTTAGGGGACCTCCTGTTGTGTGGCAAATTCCCTCATCCGGGACTAGTCAGGTCCCGAGGGTGCCAGATGAGAGGTCCAACCTGTATTGTGTTAAAATGCTGTGAATTTGGTTAGCCAACTTGATTAGCCTCATTATGTGGAGATGTGACCATCAAAAAGGGGGAAATTGCTTTTGTAGTGCATTTAATCGGTTAAGATCCTTATTTAATTCTAAATTGATTGTATTAAATTGCAAGTGAGCTCCATTTCAGTTGTGTCCCTGTGTAATCGGGTTTTGAAATTCTTTTGTAGAAGGATGGCTATTTTCAAATCTATCACTGAAAGTCCAGGGAATGTAAAGTGTTCCCCTAGAGGTTTGTGTGTTGCCTTTCCTGATGTCTGAGTTGTGTCCATTTATTCTTTGGCATAAAGAGTGTCCGATTTGGCAAATATCCATGTCAGAGGGGCATTGTTGGCCCTTACGCACTTCTGAGATCTATTCTTAAATGAAAAATCTTTTCTGCTCTTGTATTCCAGGACACTTCTAAAAAACCACTCTCTTGTTCTGTGATTGCATAGCTTAGCTACACTTTCTCTTGATGGTATATATTTAGAAAACTTAGTAGAATATCTATATTGAAGAAAGGAAGGACTGGCCTAGGACTGCTGCCAGAAACCAGTACTAAATATTCTATTTTCATTTTTAAAAAACACTTCACACTCTGAGGATTCCTAGAACTGCATACTAAAAACAAATTTTCTCTTCCCAGAGTAGCTTGTACCTAATATTTGTAGAGCAGGGGAACTTACAAGTATCCAAGATCCAAAGCCTATTGAAGTAGGTGAGAAAACTCCCACTAATTTCAATGGGCTTTGGATTGGGCCCATATTAATTTACAAAGAACCATGTCTTGGTCAAATTAGAGCTGATGGAAGTCTTGCCACTGACTTCAGTGGAAGCAGGCTCAAAACCTACACACACACACAATTTGTTTATACCAAAATTATTCTGTTGTGTTAGAAGCAGGAGTGACCCTGGATTTCACAATGACCTGTAATTATAGGAAATACAGAGAGACAGCCTTCCCCCTCCCCCCCCCTCCCCCCCCCCCCATAAAATAAAATAAAGAGTAACTGAAATAACAGAGGATAACAATGCAGAATGGGAAATTTTCCCATTCCCACAGGATGAATCCCTAGGAGGCTGCTACTTTCCAGGGTGTATTTTGTTTCTCCAACAGTTTGCATGTGTGGAGAATCTCATGTTTTTAATACAAGAACAGAGCACTGAGTGACAAAAAGCATTGGACCACATGTGTGGAGTTAGACAAGGGCATAAGTGTGCTTCCTGAGTAAGGATATTTTGTTTTATTGGGCCCTAGGTTAGTTTTCTGCCACCTGGGACAATATGTAGAATTCTCGAATTCATATTTGATAATGGGGAGGATGGAGCACCTCACGTAACTTTCAAGTACTTTTCTGTAGCGGGGAGCATAGGGGGCTAACTCCACTATACCAGTTGGGGTGTGACATGGGGGTCACAGAATTAAGATAAAAGGGTACCCTGTTTCTACTTTAATAATTGTCCCGGTACTCTGAAAGTGTGAAGGTATATCTATACAGATGTTAAAATATTTCATTCCGGTCTGTGTATTGATGGAATTTATAAATAGCATCTGTATCTAAAGTTGCAGTAACTACAATAGGTTCCTATAATGACTTGATAGAGGGCCCTATTTTAGAAACAGTTAAATACTTTTTCTTGTTTTTTTTCAGTCCATTTTCAGTTGAGCTATTTTTTTTGAAGCACTATTTTTATTCAGGTATATAGCATTTTGTCAAGGCTTTCTTTAATACCAAAATTAAATCACACCATGATAACATAGCTTATACTAAAATTGGCTTTGTGACACTGTATCAGTAAATCACCATCCACAGGGACAGTAAACTCATTATAGTAGCCTTGGAATGGAAACAGCACATTGGAAGAACAATGACTGATAGATGAAAGAACTCCCCCCTCCCTTGAGGAAACTAACTTGAAATGCAAGACTTACCTGAGGTACATACAGCTGCCCCCAACAAATGCTAGGTGACATAACCATATTTAACGGGCTTACTGCTTAATGAGGAGTTGCAGCTCTTAATATTAAATATACAAAATGCATCCAAAGCTGCAGAAATGAGACCAAGTTAACTAATTATTTGAAGGAAAGGCCAGGATCACCACTACATATAAGAGAAGAATTGAAAAGAACTATGGTTCTAAATAGTTCTTATTTTTGTCTTAATTGTATTTATCCAGTTATAGCAGACACAAATGCAAACCAGAAAAAGAAAACTTATGAGACTGAGTGAGATCTCACCCAGTGATCTAAAATGAAAATCTGAAATGGGTAAAGATTAATACAGCTTCAGAATATACAGCATAAAGCTATGGCTCTGATTACTGATTCAGCCAGTGTGTTCATAAATTAAACTTCTACCTTCTCAGAAATCTAAACACAGGGGGTTCTATGTGTTATTCTATTTTTAATTACAGTAACAATTGCAGTGAGGCTGCACAAATATTGTACAGTAATTCTGTTTAAGTATTACTGTGCCTTGAGAGGATTGTTCTTGTTTTTTAAAATAAGTTGGCTGCATCAGTGATGGTGTAAATGAATTTGAGCTTTTAGAGAGATGTTTCTGATGTTAATCCTAGATAAATGCCTTGGACAGGGCCCTGGTTGTGGTGGAAACTGCCTGCTTTGTAGGTGTATGTGACAAGTTCCAGTTGTTTATAGTATGCGGGAAAGGTGAAAGGCTGATTTAAGTTGCCAAATGATGCTATGCAGGCTCTGTCTCTACCCCCAGTTGCTGGGGAATATATGGTTTAAGGGCTTGACTGCCCAAGGACGACCAGGAAAGTTAATATGACTTAACTAAAACTTTGAATTTGAAATGAATTACTTAAACTATTTTTAATCCCTGTGTGAAAATCATTCAGAATTTAAAATGTCCTTAATTTGGGACATTCATAATGATTTAATCTAACTGAATTAAAGTGGCTTTAATTCTGATCACATCCCTGTGAGGATGCTGTTAATGCAGTTTAACTAATCTATTTCAAATTCATGCTTGTCATTAATTTGGATTCATTTTTCAGGTTGTCCCTCTGCAGAAGAAACCTTAGGTGCAAGCAATCTTACTAATGGTCTCCAAAGAAGAAAGAATAGTTCATAAAATCATTTGGTTAAATTAGAGGGGAGGGAGTAATATATTGTCTTCAGCCCATATTCCATTTGGGTAAGCCACATTGTAGAGCTTTAGAACTCCTTAATTTTAGAGAGTGGAGATTTAATAGAGTACATCCTAGCGCCCGGGCCAAGTTTTTATACTTAGTGCCCAATAATGATGGATTTCAAAATTGCTCCATTAGGACAAAAGAACCATTCAAGAAAGAACCGAGGTGCTTCTTTTATTTCCTGAGAGATACCGTTTTGCTCTTCATTTGTGATTCCCTTAGTTTGGCCTTGATTCTCTACATAGCTACCCAGTTCCTGAAAGTGCACAAAAGCTTTTATTATGCCAAATGACCCTAGAAGAGAAGATGTGAAGAGTTCTGGCTCCCTAACTGCCTCTGCAGTTGAACAAGCTTGGGGCTCTTGCCCAGGGGAACACCATGCTGATGACAATACCACAGCGAACAGCTTCTAATGTTCATCTCTTGAAAAAACATTTGTCCCTTTCCCTTGACTCTGCTGTCCTCTGTATTCAACTGAAGATCAAGAAGAAGAGTGGAAAAGAGGTCTCTTTCTTCATACCTTCCACACAACATAAATCTAAGGATGGGTGTGCAGCTACTTATGTGTGTTGGGCTCAGTTCAAAAGTCAAGATCTGCATTGTCATCCTCTGTTATGTCAGTCTGTAAGTTGTTGTTTTTTGTTTTTTTAAACATGAGTAGTCCTGTGGTACTTTACACTAACGTGTGTGTGTGTGTGTGTGTATATATATATATAGTGTATACAGAGTAAAATCAGATTGCAGTCAGATGTATGAGTATTGTGGCATCAGCTCAGTTTCTTACTGTTGCTGATTGTCTGGATTGGTAGAGAATATTCCTCTGGTAACGGGAGAGTTGACATAGGGCTGAGTACAGAAAACAGATGTACAGATAGTGAACACATATGTTCCTGTTATGTTGCTTTCATATAGAAGTGTTCCAAGTCTAGTTCTTAAAAGCCCACTTTAGTGTTCCATCCCCTTCTCATTATAACAAAAAATACTAGTTTACAGTGTGGTGTGAGTTTATAATTGTTACTACTTTTTCCTCTACAATGAGAAGGAGAAACTCTTATGTCTTAAACTTAAAAAAAATTGTTATACTCCCATTTGGAATAGTTTCTATGGTCTACAGCATGCATATATATGTTTTTTAGACAAGCTGGATCATTTTAAGTCAGATGAGCAATGTGGGTGGTTGAGCCAGCCTAATGAACAACCAAAATTTCGTCTGGCACTTGATGAACATAAGTTGAACTGTTTTTATTTTTCAGTTTGTTTTTGTATGCATGTTTGCTATCCAATTTTCCTATAATATAACTGGCAGTAGCTATGAAATAATCTTTTGGACCAATTCATGCTAGATCAAAATAGATCTACAAGCTGACTTTTTTTTCTCCTTGTCAATCTGCCCTTTCTTGGAATGGAGGCAGAGAAGGGAAGTTTTAGAGTCTCAAGTTGGAAAAATAGTGTTGCTTGTATTCCTTATGAAGAGTATTCAGTCTATAAATGTTACTTTGCATATATTTGTTTTTCTGCAGTACCAAAATCTGTGCAATCACAAAATTGAAATTGACAAAAGTTTAAGTTGCAATTGACAAATAAGCAGTGTAGAAAGTGGGCTAAAAGTAAGACAACTTTTTTTTCAATAGCTTCACTGCTTATTTTTTTAAATAGAAATCCATGGAGACTTGCTACTTGTCATCTGTCCCAGCTAGTTCAAGTTGATTTGAACTAGAGTCTCTAGTTTTCAGACACTGAATTTGCTATATATGTGTTCATTCATATCAGCATTAAGGTTCCTATCTGATGGACACTTTAAAAATAAAAATATATTTCCATTTAATATCTGGTCAACTTACAATTGCAAAAACATAGTGTCCTATCTTGTCCTTGACCATAAGTGGTAGTCAGTTATAGTAGATTCTTTGTATCTAGCCTGTGAACGTGGTTACTTCACCATAGAGGGAGAATAGTTACATAATGATTTATAAAATTATACTCTCCATGTGTCATGCTTCCCCCACACTGCACATAATCAAGTTCAGTGGTTGGACTTCCCATATTGGTTTTGTATGTTCATAAATATATACACACAATTCTTTATTTTGGCCTTTGGGTCATCATCTAAAAGAAGAAAGGTTAGGTTCAGAAAAATCAAGTGATGGAATGGACAACCACCTTGTTTTAGATGCTATTTGAAAACATCATGGTTAGCAAACCAGAAAGTGGGATCCCATAGCTGTTCAACATCTGCATCACATGACAGTGAAGGCAAAAAAAAATCAGTAAAAACTTTAAAAACAACAAATAGACTAGTAGCACCTTAAAGACTGGAAAAAAATGTAGATGGTAACATGAGCTTTCATGGGCACATCCCACTTCTTCAGACCATAGGAATGTTAAGTCCAGAACCAAGAATAATGGACCTAGACTTACTTCTTCAGATGATAGGCTTTAGAAGCTTATGTTACCATCTACATGTTTTGTTAGTCTACATGTTTTGTTAAGGTGCTACTAGTCAATTTGTTGTTGTTTTTTTAAGTTTTTCCTGTTACAGACTAACTCAGCTACCTCTCTGAAGCCAAAAAAATCAGTGACGGTTTTAAAAATGTCTGTCAAAGTGCAGGGTTTAAATACCAAATTCACTCTGCAAGGGTGATGCCTGCCAAATGGGGTGGGTGGGTGGCTGTGGGGGTGTGTGACTTTAAAGTGCCATAGAACTTTGGCACCTGGAAGTGACTAATGTGCCATTAGCTATCAAGAAAGCAGTTTTGTGGAATTAACTCCAGTTATTGTGCTTTAGTGTACACTGCTCTACTGCAGAAAAAAAGCTGGGAAATCTCCCCAAATTACCATAATTAAGGTGCCTCAGGCTTCATTGCTTCTGAAGCAGCAAGGAAGATAACTGCCAATAAGCATTAAAAGACTGCAAAAAGCTGTGGGGCGGTAAGCATATGTGGTCATCCCTCATAATCAGTCTCCAAGGAAGACTACTCCTCTTCATTGTCTCACACCTGGAATGGCAATCTGTACAAAGGAGGGCGATTAACTGTCACTAGACTCCAACGCTTCAGCAGGGTAAAGCAGTGAACTGTTTGTTCTGGGTCCTTAGACAGGGCAGGACACTTTGCAAGTCTAGTTAATCAGCCTTCGGGAAGGGTGAACACCACTGGAAAAGTACGAAGCAGAATATATGGGGCTAAGGCAATGGGTGCCCAAGGAACACAGTCCTGTTGGCCTAAGGAGGGAGGAGTACGTCCACGCCACGCACGGGGTGACAGGTGGTGCGAGTCCACCCAACTCCACTGCATCTTAGCTCACATCTGTTACTGGATCAGTGGGGACTGCACACGCAACATGCTGACTATGTTGCTGATAGCATCACAGATGGCATCACAGCCAGATGGTAGTCTGGATCATCTTTGAGTGCTTACTCATATAAATTCCAATTAGGGGTGTGGTGGTTGTTGGTGGAAAGTTTTTTCCCTAGCTGCTACCCACCACGTCAGCTGTGGAGCCCCCGGAGTGGTCACGCTCCATATATCACCCTGCCAACTGACCACACATCATTTCTTTCTTACTGCCAGTGACAGTTGTTGGAACTATGGCGCTCTTGCATTGCAAGTGCCATGTATCCCTAGTGTTTATAGTTATAGGTAGCAGTTAGTTAGTGGTGTAGTAGCAGTTGTGAAGGGGTTTTCCCTTCAGTACTTGGGGAATGCCAAAGTTCCAGGGCTTCAACTCCTGCTGATCCTGCCTCAAATCAGTGCCTGGGGGAAGCTCATCAGCCAGACAAGTGCAAGAACTGCAAGGCCTTCAAACCATGAACCAGAAAGGAGTGGGACATTCACCTTCTGGAATCCATTCTTCAGCCTCAGGCAGATCTGACACTGAGTGCCTCGTTGTGGTGCATACCCCTTTTGGTTCCAGGTCTGGTGCCGAAGGAGGATGACTCTTGGCACTGGTGCTTCCTGAAGGCCTCCACTCGGCACCATTTTCTTTTCCTGCGCAGTCCTCTTCAATAGTGCCAACAGCACCTCCTGCTTCATCCACACCAAATGCATCAGAAGACCCCCCACGTGGCACAGCATCCTCTTGGTCTCCCTGAGGACGGAAGCTGTGGTGGTCAGCCCATTTTGCACACTGAACACTTTTGAGCCTGCTCAGGGCCTCATTGAGATGACTCAGCCCACTCCCAGTACCAGGCTGCCTGCTTACCACCAACCTTATGGGAGAAACTGGCCATGCTGGGCCCACCCTCTCCAATCCCAGCATCTTCCCACTTGGATGTCCCAGTGCTGCTCGAAGCCTCGGCACCACTCCAGAGAGCACTGTGCCTTTCTCACAGCCAGTGATCTCTGAGCTGTTTCCACTCAAGAACATCTGTGGTGAGCAGATCCAGGTCCAGCTTGGAATATTCAGAGCGATCTGACTACCCTCACAGCAACCGACACTGAGGTGTCTCTCACTACCAGGGCGACTGGTGCAATTCGAGCTCTAGCTCTTATGAGCAATGCGTAGAGCCCTGGTTCTTCTTGTCACTGCCCTTCTCTGCTCCATTGTTCAGAACATGTTGCCTTGTCCTGGAAGCACTCTTTAGAGTATGGAACCTCGTCCTGGCACTGGTCTTTGAAGTGCACACTCTCCTCTTGGCACTGGCTCTCACAAGGATGCTCCCAGCAATGGTCCTGTTCCCAGTGATGGTCCCCACACGATCTTTACGCTGGTTCTGGTTCCAGCACCGGTCTCCTTTTGAATAATTCTCACTATCGCCACATTGGTTGAATACCGTGGGCAGTCCAGGTCATATCGCCCAGCTTCCTGCAGATGGTGAGAACTGGCACCAGATGCTCCCTTGGTGCAGACTGCTTTGGCTCCACAGTGGCCCTCCTGTTTGGGCTCTCCCTGGTTGCCCTTGAGAGAAGGTTCTAGGGAGCCTGGTCAGTCGACATCAGTTGGTCCTCACCTGCCCAGGGACTTGGGAGCTCCTCAGTGGCTGTCACAGTTGCTGTTTTGGACTCTGTGAACATTCTACCAAGCCAATGACATGTTGCACACCAGACCCCCCTCAACCCTTCCAAGTCCCGGGTTCCAGCGATGACAGGCCCCCTTCCCCACAAAACCATTGGCCACCTGCCACACCATCCCTGTGACCCAGCAGGGCACTCTGGCCCAAACCCCAACCGAATCTGAGGATATGTAGTATAGGGCCCCTCTGACTTCTTTGTCTTCATTCCCAGACAGGTCAATTGTGGGCACCCCCATGATGGGCCCTCCTCCCATGGACTATAAGGTGTTGCAGGTCCTCCTCTGCAATGTGGCTTTTAGCCTTAACTTCCAGATGGAGGTGGTGGTCGAGCAGG
Organism: Rafetus swinhoei; assembly: GCA_019425775.1. NCBI lineage: Eukaryota > Metazoa > Chordata > Testudines > Trionychidae > Rafetus > Rafetus swinhoei. The sequence continues at coordinate 39,775,120 of CM033439.1, read as the reverse complement.
ATGAACCCCCTGGTCAATATCCTAGCTCCCAAAGGTCCTTCAAGGGTGACCTTCTCCATCAACAAGTCCATCCTGACCTCAGTCAAAACTCATGACTCTATCCCTCTAATGGCGAAAGGCATGGAAAGGAAATACTTTGTCCTGGTCAAGGGCTTTGAATACTTGTTCACCCACCCTGCTCTCTAGTGATGGAGGTAGAAAACAAGAGAGAAGGACAGGGCCACCAAACCCTGGCACCCAAATTGAAGGATGCTAAGCGCCTTGACTTATTTGGCCACAAGGGGTGTGTCTAGACTACACCTCTGTTGACAGAGATGTAGATTAGGCACGTCGAAATTGCTAATGAAGTGGGGATGGCCGCTGCTTTTTTCAAAACGGAGCTTTTTTGGAAAAACGGCAGTCTAGATGCGGATCTTTCGAAAAATAAAGCCTTTTTCGAAAGATTCCTTATCCCTCATAAAATGAGGTTTACAGGATCTTTAGAAAAATGCTTTATTTTTCAAAAGATCCGCATCTAGACTGCCCCTTCTCAAAAAAGTTCCATTTCAAATAAAAGCGGCGGCCATGTTTATGCTAATGAAGTGCGGGATATTTAAATCCCCACTTCATTAGCGATTTTGACATGCCTAATCTACATCTCTGTGTCACCAGAGAGGTGTAGTCTAGACACACTCAAGGGGCTCTGCTTCTCAGGATAGCAAACCAGCCAGCTATCCCGAGTTGCTACAATTATAACTTTGGCCTTTCTCCTAAAATTTAAGGATTTCCTGCCCCAAGAGTCTTGGGATGAGTTTATCACCTTGGTCCACGACAGTTCCACAAGGTGCTCCTCAAGCTCCATAGGGACAGAGTGAATGTTATCCTAATAGCCCCAGCCTGGGTCCATCGGCACTGGTATCCCACTTGCCGGAGCTGTTGGTCAGCTACTCATCCTGCTTCCCCTGCTCCTATACCTCATCATGCAAGAGCATGGCCCTCTCCACCAGCTGGACCTTCACTTCCTTCACCTCACAGCACCGGGGCTTCGTGGTTGAATCCTGCTTATTAACCATGCCCAGACAGGTCTGCCATCTCCTCCTGAGTACCAGGAAGCCCTCTATTAGACTCACGTATTGGGCTACATGGAAACGTTTTTCACATTGGTGTCTGCAGCGTAATCTGGCCACATTGTCTACCTCTGTTCCCCAGGTGCTGGAGTACCTGGAGTCCCTTACACAGCAAGGCTTAATGACTTCCTCAGTAAAGGTGCACCAGCAGCTATCTCTGCTACCCACCCAGGGGAAGCTGGCCACTCTGTCTTTGTAGTCCCTTTTGTTGGGTGCTTCCTCAAGGGTATGGACAGATTCCACTCTCCAGCCCTGTGACTTGTCTCTACCTGGGATCTTAACTTGGTCTTTACAGCACTCATAGGTCCAAGCTTTGAGACATTGTCTGCATGCTCTCTTTTTTTACCTCTTGTGGAAGGTGGCCTTTCAGGTGGCCATCACCTTTGCTTGGTGAGCGTCAGAGCTCTGCACCCTAGCATCAGAACCCCCATATTCATCCTTCCACAGGGACTAGGTCCAACTTCACCCTTACCTGGCTTTCCTTCTGAAAGTGGTCTCTAGCTTCCATGATGGCCAGGACATTTTCCTTCCTGTGTTTTACCCATCAGACCTTATGGGAACAAAGATTGCACTCCTTTGATGTCAGGCAGAAGCTCACCTTCTACATCGATGGAACCAAGCCCTTTCACAAGTCCTCACAGTTGTTCATTGCAGACCACACGAAGGAGCTGCCAGTCTCATGTCAGTGCATTTCCTTCTGTATTATAGCACGTATCCACGTGCCATGATCTGCCAACGTTTCTCTGCTGCCTGTCACGGCACATTTCATGCAGGCGCAGGCCTCCTCAGCTGCTTTCCTGGCTCATGTACGTCTCCAGGAGATTGGTAGAGCTGCTATGTGATCTTCTGTGCACACCTTCATGTCTCATTACGCCATTGCAAAAGACTCCAGAGGCTCCACAGTTGACCTGTGTAATAGCAGTTAAGGAAAAACTTTCCGACAGCTATGCATGTGGCGTGCACATTCCTATTCAGAATAGATATGAGCAATACTTATAAAGGTGAGTAACCATTTTTCCCCTTGGGCTGCTTCCTATACTCCCCTTTCTCCCCCCTCTTCCTCCCAAGTGTACCTGTATTCAACGGTCATCCTTAATCTCCTTGGGTACACTGCAAGTGGCCATCCCAGCAACTCCTCAGCATCCAATGTGTCTGGCCATATGGTAGGTTGGGGACCTCCTCAGGACAGCAGAAGTATTCTGTGGGCTTCTGCATTAGCAGTGGGGAGAATGTGTCTGTCCTCTTGTAGCTGTGAGCGTCAGGGCCCAGCTTTTATACTTCTTTTTCCTATCCTGGTCCTCTGCTTCTGGCATGGAGAGCATGGCCTTTCTAGTTCCACCCACCATGAGACATCTGGCCATCCTTCACTGTGAATCTCATCAGGTTGGTCACGCATCTTTCTACGAAGAGTAGCATTACACAGGCATATTAGAAAGAGAATTAGTACTAGAAGAAAGAAGAGACTATTAACAAACGAGGAAGCTAAATGAACGTCTGAGATCCTGATTTTTTTTTTTCTAAAATTGCTAATAAAAATAAATGGAATCAGTTTGAGCAACTAACAAATAACTTACAAAATAGGAACTGCTAAAAAAGTAAAGGAATACCTGGGAAATAGACATGCACATTAGCTAGTCTGCAGGATCCACATCCAACTGTATCAAGGGAATTAGCAAGTTAATTTATTTCATCACTTTCACTAATTGGACCTGGAGAGATGTCTAAAGATGAGAAAAACAAAGGCAGCTTACACCAAATGAAAGGTTTTGGGAATTCAGAACATCACTTCTAAGTGTAGCTTTTATCTAGCCTTCTTAAATACAACAATTTTTTTTTTTTAATCATTAAATGTCTAGCGAGGAGACTGGCACTGTAAGCAGTAAGTATTGAGAGTTTCTAGAGAGACTCTTGCCTAACAAATTACTTGCTTTGTTGTGCGATTAATGGTTGAAGGTAATGCAGCAGGCAGTTATTTTGAGTTTAATAAAACATCTGATAGTGTCATGAAGTCTGTCATCTTAAACTAATTAACCCAAACACTAATACTGTCACCTAGACTGAAAACTGGCCAAGGTCCCGGTAATGACAGTCAGAATAGTGGTGGGTGAATGAATGCCACCAAACTTTCCTTGACTATGGACTCTTAATAATAAAAATAATAATACAAATAGAAAAAAGTATGATTATTATTTATTATTAAGCAGAAGCATCAGCTATAGTTATGCCTTTGGGTGCGTCTAGAGTATATTCCTCTTTAGAAAAAGGAATGTAAATGAAGCGCAGATTTACAAATCTCACGCTTCATTTGCATAATTGCATCCGGACACTTTTTCGAGAGAGGTTATTTTTAAAAAAGCAGTCTAGATGCGGTTTTCGGGGGGTGGGGAACCCTTTTTCTAAAGAACCCTTATTTCTGAAAAAATGAGGTTTACAGGGTTCTTTAAAAAAAGGGTCCCCCCCCCCAAAAGAACCACGTCTAGACGGCTTTTTTTTTCAAAATAATCTTTTTCGGAAAAGTGGTTGGATGCGATGATGCAAATGAAGCGTGAGACTTGTAAATCTGCGCTTGATTTGCATTTTCGATTTCCTTCATTTACATTCCTCTTTCAAAAAAGGAATGTAGTCTACACACATCCTGTGTGCTCACTTTCACTGTTTCTTTGCTGAAAAATGCAATGTATTTGAAGTTGTATGTGTATATAAGAAAATGTTTAGAAGAAACAATGAATCCTCAAATAGCAGTACTTTTCCTGATAATGTAAAGCTCAAAATTTGGCAGCTCCAATCATAAGACAAATATTACAGCCTGATCTCTACATCCAACAGATAATACAGTTCACATATCAACTGCTAGAAGGGGACTTGCAAAAAATCTCTATATTAACAATTGTTGCAAGAAATTGCTGTGAAAATAACTTTTAAATAGCAAGTATACTAGAAAAAATTATAAGCTTGCAGACAATTTTGAACATAAAAGGTTCAATTGACATAAGGCCTGGCCTATAACTGAAAGGTTTATTTAAGCCCTAATGTAGTCAGTGGTAGGATGGTAGATGCCCTGTCCTGAGGCTGAATTTACTACAGTAGCAGGAAAAACCCCTTCTGTCATTAGTAAATGTCTAAACTGCAGTGGCATAGTTTCTGTGCTGCTGCTATAGGACTTGTACCATAGACATATACCCTACATTACTTGGAGAATTATTGAGACATTTCTTGTTAATAGCATGTGGGGAAGGTGTTCAGTGGGATAACATGTGGCTCAGTATACTGGAAAGGGAATGAGGTGGTATAATAGATGCTGGAAGCAGGGGTGTTGGAGATATTACATGGTTGCAATTGGGAGGGGAAGTGATCTGAAGCAGAAGTCCGCATCCTGGAACAGTTGTGTCCTGTCTCTGAAAGTTGCACTCACAGGCTACATATAACATGACCAATACGCATTACAAAATATTGCACTTAATTTTGTGGTATTTTGAGGCCTGTCGTGGTGCAATGCAAATCAGGTCATAATTTAAACTTAGTTTGTAAAATGCCACAGTCCAAAAAGGGCTACAACCACAAGCTGCAGATTGTAGCAAGCCTTTTATTTGTCCAGGTGGCAGACTGCCTACAATAAAATGATGCCGTTCCCTTTTATATATTGGTATAACTGTCTGTTACACTGTGTCTTGCATACATGCTGTTTGGAAAATCAGAAGGAGCATTTAAAATGGTTAGTATCTTGCATCAAATAGTATGTGATTAACATCTTGTTATATACTGTATTTTCCAGCTAGGAAACTTAATCTGTGATCTGTCGTACATCTACCAACTGCTAGACGGAAAGACCTCAGAATAGCACAAATTCATATATTGGTCACAAGTGCTCCATTCCCAGTGGATGCATAGGTAGGACAATTCTGTGTTGGTTACAAACCTGAGGGAGTGTGTTTACTATTCATCCCAATAAAGGCATAAAGATTTGGTGCTCCAGTTGCTCTAGCTTCAAAAGGGAGTATGTAGAATACTGAGTTCCAGGCGGTAATGCCTCCTGCATTTGATGAAACAATATCCTGTTTAAGAGCCATACTAGACATCTGGCTCGCTTGCATTTTCAAGAATGGGAGTTTAATGTGAAGTTTGCTGTTAGCCCTTTGCCGAATGGATTATTTCACACATTTCTGTGAGTCCAATATTGGAAGTGAGCCCAAAGTATGAGAGAACATTTTCTATTTGTGGTAAAATGTGAGGCTGAATTTACTACAGTAGCAGGAAAAACCCCTTCTGTCACTAGTAAATGTCTAAACTGCAGTGGCATAGTTTCTGTGCTGCTGCTATAGGACTTGTACCATAGACATATACCCTACTTGAAAGCTAGAGACTCCCAAGTTTTTTCCAGAGAGACATATCATTTCCTACTCATTCTCTACTGAATGTAAATGTACCTCATTCGGCATTCCATGTAATGGATGTAGACTTGATAGCAGAATCAAATAAGTGTAATAAAAGGCTGTACAGTATGTTACTAATCAGATACCTCCATAGCTGCATTATCTATATCTTTCTATTGCATGATACCAAATTACCTATTAGTATCTGTTTTGCTAGAATAAATTGCCAGATGCCTCAGAGCTGAAATAATTTTCCAGTGTTTCATAGGTTCGTAGGTGGATACTTTCTACTATAAATAATGCCTGAGGCTTAGTAATTTTTCAATATTTTCTAGCTCATATTATTAAAGTGAAATACCTGTTTTTGTTATATTTTGCTGTTTCCTGACTCTCTCTAATTTTTTTATATATGTCTAGAAAGTGATGATAGATCTGAGTCAGGGCTGAATATCTCTGCCTGTTGAATTTAGTTTTCCCACAATAAGGCTTTATGGCCTGATACACTGAAACTTGATTCTGCTTATAGTCTTCTTACAGAAAGAAGAATAATGGACTGCAAAACTCATTCTACTTCTATTAGCTTTTCAAATAGGTTGAGCTATTCATTAGGTAAACAAGAGTGTGCGACAGCAATTAAGTTCATCTCTGGGCTTAGTTTGCTTGTTTCAAAAAATGAGATGGATTTCTATTTTGCAAATAAGCTAATGTTTTATTGTTAGTGAAAATTATTAATGAATCCAACAGTTGGAAACCTTCAAGTAAAAAGGATAATTTTTTTTGTAGCATAATCCCAGTCAAATCTTTAAAAATTCCTTAGGATGTATAGATAGGATTGCCAGGTTTCTGATTGCAGACAGCTGAACACCCTTGTCCCTGCCCGATCCTTTTTTCTGAGACCCTACCCCACTCACTCTGTTTCCCCCTCCTTCCATTGCTTGCTGTTCCCCCACCGTCACTTGTGCTTATTTTCACTGATTGGGACAGTCAGTTTGAGTGGGGGAGTGTGAGATCTGGCTGGGGTTGTGGGCTCCAGGGTGGGAGAGGTGATGAAGGGGTTTGGTGGGCAGGAAGGGATGTCATCAGAGAATGAGGGTTTTGGGATGCAGGAGGCCTAGGCTGGTGCCAAAGGTTTTGGAATGTGGAAGATGATTTAGAGCTGAGGCGGCGCGGGGGGGGGGGGCGGTGCAGGAGGAGGCATGGACTCTGGGTGGCGCTAACCTCAGGTGGCTCCTGAAAATGGCAGCATGTCCTTCCTCCAGCTCTTCGGTAGAGGCACAGCTGCTGCCCTGTCTGTAGACACCACTACTGCAATTTTCCATGGCCACAATTCCCAGCCAATGCAAGGCACAGAGTCAACACTTGAGGTGGGGTGATGGGGCATCTGTCCCTCACTGGCACTTTAAGGGTAAAGCCCAGCCCTGGGAGAGGGCTGAGAGTAAAGCACACAGCTGAGGAAAGTACTAACTAATTAGGGTCTAGCTGAGGGGAATATAAACAAAGGCTGGGAGGGGGGGCCGGGAGCGATAAACAGATTCACTCTTGCTCTAGTTGGGGAAAAGGAAGGACCTAGTGCCTGGGAAGCTAGAGGCTTCCTGACTTAGAGCAGGGCTGGGGAAGCTCTCAGGCTGCAGGGCCTGAAGCAAGGCCTGAGTGTACTAAGGCTGCAAGGAAACAGCCAGGATAGGAAAAGGCAGCAGGTCCATACCCCTTTGTGAATGATGAGTGGCAACTTCAGACTACAATTTGCCTCCAAAGTAAGCTGCTAGATGCTGACTGACAGTGGGTCACTGAGGTAAGGTGGGCAGAATGGGTTGGGGGTTCCTGGAGGAGTAGGATGCCAGAGCATGGGGGCCCTATGGTAGGGCAGCACCCTGTAGGGTTTCTAGGTGTCTGGTTTTGAACAGGATAGTCCAGTATTTGAGCTTTCTGTTCTGGGAAACAAATTGAGAAAATATAAATGTCCAGTATTTTCTAAATAAGATGTAATGTAGATTGTGATGTAATGTCAAGTGTGTCCAGTATTTTTGTTGAAACCATCTGGCAACCCTAGCACTCTGAGGGGGGGAAAAAACAAAATTAGGTAACAGTGGGCGAGATATTGGTTGAAAGGGGGTGCCCCAGGGATGAATTCCCAGAGTGCCAGCAAAAGGTGCCTACGCCAATGAGGTGCGCCCGGTTACAGGCGGGTACATTGTACTGAGGCCCCTTGTTCCCCCTCTTGCCTAGAAGTTGTGAGGTCGGGAGGGGGGACATGCCAGTGGTTCCAGGAGCCAGGCAGAGCCAGGGCAGGCAGGAAACATATACCACACTGAGTCACCAGCCAGACTTTTAACGACCCAGTCAGAGCTGCCAGGGTTTCTTGACCAAGCTTTTCAGTCAAAAACTGGGTACCTCGGAGCCCTATGTTTAGGGAACTTATAGTGGCTTTGTTGTATGGTGAATATATTGAAACACTTTTTCCCTGCTAAACATGAAGGCACTATCTATAAGCAGTCTGTTCTTAGAGGGGTAGCCATGTTAGTTGATAACTGAAAAAAACTTTTAAAAACAGGCCCTCAGTCTGATGATGGTCCTGACCCGATTTTTACACCTGTCTCCTGAATAATATTCACTGTTGCCACAAGGGTTAAGTCTCATGGGCAATCCAGGTCATATCGCCCGGCTTCCTGTGGATGGCGAGAACTGGCATCAGATGCTCCCTTGGTTCAGACTGGTTTGGCCCCACTGTGGTCCTCCTGTTCGGGCTCTCCCTTGTTGCCCTTAAGGGAAGGATCCATTGCCTCTGGTCAGTTGATACCAGTGGGCTTTTGCCTGGCCAGGGTTTGAGAGCCCCTCAATGGCTTCCACAGTGGCTGTTTTGGCCTCTTTGAGCATTCCCCCAAGCCTAAAAAACACTGCCTTCATGTTTAGAAGGCATGTTTAAAAAACCAACTGGTCCTACAGCACCTTGAAGGCTAACATTTTTTATTAGTCTCTAAGGTGCTGTAGGACCATTCGATTAAGTTTTTTACAGTCTTATCTTGTTTGTTAGGAAGAACCTTTGAGTCGAGAAAAGTTCTGGAAAAAGGAACTATTTTTATTAAAGCAGTTTTATAAACATTGCTGCTGTGAGAATGGGGAGAAAACACCTATATTTTCCTGTATTAAAGCAGTGCTGTAGTTCTGGTTGATGAACCACTTTAATTATAAGCCTATTTCCAAACATTTTTACATTTCTTGAATAGATTGTTCTCGGATGAAAACTTGACTGAGTCCAAATGGAATTTTTTTTGTCATTTCATTCCTTTTTAAAAAAATGCTGTGTTTAAAAATTGTATTGACTATTGCTAAGCTGTTGGAGCATGTGAATGTCTGACAAATTTGAGGTAACATTCAGAAGTATTTATTTTACACTTGGACCTCTCAACCATATTTTAAAACTCTAAACTAGCCTCCAGTTTTAGTCACCAATAAGTACTAGTAGCTTGGACCTGTTTAGAGAAAATACCTATAAATCTAAGTAATTTCAGTTGTTAAATCACATTATGGATGAAATTCACCTCACCCTGATAAAGACCAAACTTTGCACAGAAACCAAAGTGGAATCTGAGCAACTCTGTGGGCAGAGTGCAGGTCTGCAGTGTAGGCATTCTCTTCCAGTGACATTAGGGATGTCAGTGGGTAACCAGTTACGCAGTAAGCATCACCCTTACCAGGTGATGCTACTGGTTAAGGGTTAACTGGATCCTCTGGAGCAGCTTCCCCCGCCCACAGCCTGCTGTGGGTGTCAGTGAGCCCTTTGTGGTTGGCCAGCCCCTGTGCAGGGAGTGGGAGCCCCGTGCGCTGGGGGGCTGCTCCAGGATCCCACTTAGTCTGTGAAGCGGTTAAATGTTAGGTTAACCGAACATTGAACTGTTTAATCAAGATTTTACATCCTCAGCTGACATCAGTCACAGCCATACGATACCTTTTTTTGGCAGGGTTTCTAGCCACTTGAATTTGTGTTGAGGGTTATGTTGGCGGCCTCATCCACCAACGATCAGCATTCTTTCCTGCCCCCAATGTTTTCTGTGCCAGGCAGTTCCCTTCAACAACATACAGCATATGAATGTATAGTGATGCAGTTCACTCATGTGCCCTAACATGTGGCTTTCTCATATAGCTGTACTGTCTTGTTGGTCATTGTATACCCACAACACTGGAGTGAATTATGGGCAGTGAATGTTTGCCATGGTTAAACTATATCTTGGAGCTCAAGAAAGATGCATGGTCTACACCTGTAATACAGCTTTCAACAAATGCCTAAATCTTCAGGAGCTGGGAAGGAAGAGTGAAAGAACATCTGATGACTGACTGCGAAGGACAGTGAGACCATGCAGGGTCTTAACCTTTTAGATGTTTGCATTAGCACTTGTGACTGGCTACAGTCCACTCTCCTACTATATTTGAATCCATGCATGCACTCCTTCCAAGCAAAACAATCGCAGAGCAGGTTAGTTGGCATGGAGAGACTAAGAGGACTGAAGCAGTGATCCCTCTAATGCGCATGCCTGCGCAGGCGCACAACAAGAATCTGAGACCTGCCCACCTCCTCACCAGAGCTGCATGGTGGCTGCTCAGCTGTTCAAGGCAGGGCCGCATGGTGGGCAGCTGCCCTGCCATAGGAGCAGCTGGGCAGCCACCACAAGGCCCCGGCCCGAGTTTCTGCCCTTCCTCAGAGCCGGAGCTGCATCATGGGCAGCTGGCAGCCGTGCAGAGGCATTACTTTCATATAACCAGGAGTGCCACCCCTCTGAGTACTGCAAGGCAAAAGGCACGATGCCGACATGCATTTGTGACAGGGTCAGGCCAGGGAGCTGCTGCAGAGAGGGGAAAAGGCAGCCCAAAAGGGGAAAACCCCTGTGAGAGAAGCAGAGAACTGCAGCCCAATTAGATGCAGCTGGGAGGAGCTGGCTCAGGCTAATTGGGGCCAGCTGACTTCTCTGCTGTCTGGCTGAGGGCCTTTAAAAGCCTCAGCAGTTGGAGGCTGGAGAGAGAGAGGAGAGGACAAAAGGAAGGTGGTGGAGAGGCAGAGAGAGAAGAAACCAGAGAGAACAATTTTGACCGGCATTAGGTAAAGGCAGCTAAGGAGGGAGCCTGTGGGCACGTGGCCCGGGCTCCCTACCATTGAGACCCGATGCAAAACCCCTAACTGGGGGGGGCTAAGGGGAGGAGGCCTCCCCAGTAGTGGCTTGGGGAAGAGGGGCCCTTGCCACACATTTTAAAAACCACAGTTACAGTAAATAGCCATTTCTTTTTATTTGTGCCAAAATAAATATTTCCTCTTTCTCTTGCACAAAAGAAAGAGTTGGGTGAATTTGTTTATAGTGTGATCATGATACATTGAATTGCAGTTAAATGAAACATGTGGCTAAACAGAGTTAATTTATACCCCCTGAAGATTGTGCTTTGCTGACTTGTGCTTCAAAACTGCCCTCTGGGAAAAGACATGAACCCAAAAAGTGGCTGTCACCACATCATCCTCTTTTTGATTGGATTTAGAGTGCTTTGTCAGAATTCTCACTTTTGCTTTCTGGGCCTCTCCACAAAACTACTTCGTATTTGGCAAGGTGGCTTGCTATCTTTTCTGAATGTCCAACTTAGACTGCCGATCCTGGCTGGTCTCTGGAAATCCCAAACAGCATTAAGGCTTCAAAATCTGTATTTCAGGGATGGGGAGTCTAAATATAGACTTCAAAAGCCTGTTGAGTAAGGTTTCCTAATTTTTTCCAAAAGATTCAGGTGATCTGAGAGACCTTTTGCTATCCAGAGTTGTTCATATTTTATATGCTATTAATTTTGCTCTTAACAGTTACTTCTGTCAGTTTCATTTTTTTTTTTTTTTATGGCTAAACAGTCAACTTTTGACCAGCTGATGCCTAGGTTTGCATTAAAATCAATTAGTTTGCTCTGCTGATCCCTTGGAATCCACTCTGACATCTTCTAATATCATTGCCTCACAGAAAGCAGTTATTACTTCAGGTTTTTTTGGTGCAAAGCTGTTCCAGAATTAATCTCCATTTGAGAATTTCATACTCTTCTAGTTGTCATTTACATCATCAGAATGCCTTGACCTAGGTTGGCATATTTATTTCACCAGCATTGGCAATCAGAGTTGACATCAATGAATGTTAACATCCCTGCAATGTTTGGACACGTTGGAGCACCAAGTTATTAATAAATTGATTGACCATGACAAAAGCAAGATGCTATGCTACAAGTCAGGAATAGTATACAATACGTAGTCCAGTTATGAATGAAGGGGAATGGACTTAGATGATCTCTTGAGATCCCTTCCAATCCTACAATTCTGTGATTCTAAGTAGAGGCCACAGCCAACATGCTGAAAGTTTAGTGTGGCGCAAGTATCTTAGCCAGTTTAATGTCCTTGGGTACTTTAAACCACTTTAAAGTCTTGTAAGTGTTTAAGCCGGGGTGGGGAACCATTTTTAGGGTCTGGGGCTGCTGATCCACAGAAAAATCAGTTGGCCTAGGCTAGCAGATTCTGTGTGCTCCAGCCCCATGGCAGGGGGAACAGCAGTGGTGGTGGGGGGGGCTTGGAGCACCAGTGCAGGTTTCCCAATGCTGAGGGGGAGCCCTGAGCCTCAGGGGCCAGATCCAGGCAAGCCTTAGTATCCCCACCCCTGGTTTAAGCCTAAAATGCTTTAAACTTTTAAATCTTAAGCTGCTCTGAGGATTTAAAGATTGCCCTTGGTTCCCTTGCCAAAGTGAAGAGCCACCCACTGTAATGCTGATGATTTCCCCTTGGCAAGGGAGTGAAGAAGAGCCAGCTACAATATAATTTTTTCACAGGGTGATTGGAGAAATTAAGTCAAGTTTCAGTTATATCCTCTGCAACTTGCTGGAATTGTAATGTGTTATACTTGTAGATATTTATTTTTTTTTCAGCATCTATCCGTAAGTGTAGGCAGTTTAATTTTCTTAAAACAATTTTGTAACAATATAAAATCTAAAAAATACTTGCTAACTGAATCTGACCATGCAATAATATCCATCTGAGTCATCACACGATATGTGTTATATCTGTCAGGTGGTCTCTCCCTTGGACCTGTTCCCTCAATGTCAGTGGGAAAAGGGCTTTGTGGCATGCTCGGATGGTAACAGTTGCTAGCTCTAGTAAACTTAGGTTGGAGAGTGACCTTGTAGAGAACATCCCTTGATCAGCCTATTCCATTTTAAATCAAGCAAGCTTTGACTTTGAACACATCTGTTTATTCTTGTCACACCTACTGCCTGAGCCACTACTACTACTACTACTACTGCTACTACTTTGGATCTAATAAGACTCTAAAAAGGCACACTTGTGTTGTGAATGGTGAGGGATCCTGTGCAACTCTCACTCTTGCATTTTGGTGCCTCCCCTGGTGACCATCATCACTTGTTTCTTGTCTGCTGTAGGTGTCAGCTAGCCCCTGTTTCAGAGATATCAGGTCATCCATTCCCCTATACCAGCCTAAACAGAAGAGAAGGCACTGGTGAGCAACGTATTGTTGTCACACTAAATATATCACAACCCTGTTTTCTCACTGGCCTTCCAGTGACCTGATTATCAGTTTTCTGGTTCAGTTGAACAAGTAGACTAAGGGGAATCTTATTGAGAGTTCTTGGAGCAAATGAGAAGTTGCCCCAAATTATTTGTGGGATCTGTGAGAGAGGAGCAAAGCCAGAGGTGATTAAGAAAAAGCAGAAAGCATACAAGGAGTGGAAGATGGGAGGGATCAGTAAAGAAAGCTACCTTATTGAGGTTAGAGCATGTAGGGACAAAGTGAGAGAGGCTAAAAGTCAGGTAGAGTTGGACCTTGCAAAGGAATTAAAACCAATAGTAAAAGGTTTTATAGCCATATAAATAGGAAAAAACAAAAAGAAGAAGTAGGACCGCTAATTACTAAGGATGGAGTGGAAGGTTAAGGATAATCTAGGCATGGCCCAATATCTAAACAAATACTTTGCTTCAGTCTTTAATGAGGCTAATGAAGAGCTTAGGGATAATGGTAACATAACAAAAGGGACTAAGGATATGGAGGTAGATATTACCATATCCGAGGTAAAAGTCAAACTTGAACAGCTTAATGGGAGTAAATCGGGGGGGGCCAGATAATCTTCATCCAAGAATATTAAAGGAACTGGCACATGAAATTGCAAGTCCATTAGCAAAAATGTTTAAATCTCTAAACTCAGGGGTTGTACCATTTGATTGGAGAATTGCTAATATAGTTCCTATTTTTAAGAAAGGGGGGAAAAAAGCGACCCGGGTAACTATAGGCCTGTTAGTTTGACATCTGTAGTATGCAAGATCTTGGGAAAAAATGTTGAAGGAGAAAGTAGTTAGAGACATTGAGGCTAATGGCAATTGGGACAAATTACAACATGGTTTTACAAAAGGTAGATCGTGCCAAACCAACCTGATCTCCTTTTTGAGAAAGTAACAGATTTTTAGATAAAGGAAATGCAGTCGATCTAATCTACCTCGACTTTAGTAAGGCATTTGATACAGTACCACATGGGAATTATTGGTTAAATTGGAAAGATAGGGATTAATATGAAAGTTGAGAGGTGGATAAGCAACTGGTAAAGGGAGACTACAGCAGGTCATACTGAAAGGTGAACTGTCAGGTTGGAGGAAGGTTACTAGCGGAGTTCCTCAGGGATCAGTTTTGGGGCCAATTTTATTTAATCTTTTATTGCTGACCTTGGCACCAAAAGTGGAAGTGTCCTGATAAAATTTGCGGATGACACAAAGTTGGGAGGTATTGCCAATTCAGAAAGGATCGGGATATCATACAGGAAGATCTGGATGACCTTGTAAATTGGAGTGATAGCAATAGGATGAAATTTAATAGTGAGAAGTGTAAGGTTATGCATTTAGGGATTAATAACAATAATTTTTTATAAGCTGGGGACACATCAGTTGGAAGTAATGGAGGAGAAGGACCTCGGAGTCCTGGTTGATTATAGGATGACTATGAGCCGCCATTGTGACATGGCCATGAAAAGGCTAATACGGTCTTGGGATGTATTAGGCGAGTATTTCCAGTAGGGATAAGGAGTGTTAGTGCCATTATACAAGGCATTGGTGAGACCCCATTTGGAATACTGTGTGCAGTTCTGGTCTCCCGTGTTTAAGAAGGATGAATTCAAATTGGAACAGGTACAAAGAAGGGCCACTAGGATGATCCGAGGAATGGAAAACCTATCTTATGAAAGGAGACTCAAGGAGCTTGGCTTGTTTACCTTAACCAAAAGAAGGCTGAGGGGGGACATGATTGCTCTCTCTAAATATATTAGAGGGATAAATACCAGGGACGGAGATGAATTATTTAAGCTTAATACCAATGTGGACACAAGAACAAATGGATATAAGCTGGCTAGTAGGAAGTTTAGACTTGAGATTAGGCGAAGGTTTCTAACCATCAGAGGAGTGAAGTTCTGGAACAGCCTTCCAAGGGAAGTAGTGGGGGCAAAAGATCTATCTGGCTTCAAGATTAAACTAGATGGGTTTATGAAGGGGATGGTTTGATGGGATAACATGATTTTGGTAACAAATTGACCTTTCACTATCAGTGGTAAATAGGTCAATGGAGGGATGGTAGGAGTTACTATAGAGAACTTTCTGGGTGTCTCGCTGGTGAGTCTTGCCCACATTCTCAGGGTTTAGCTGATCGCCATATTTGGGGTTGGGAAGGAATTTTCCTGCAGGGTAGATTGGCAGAGGCCCTGGAGGTTTTTCGCCTTCCTCTGTAGCATGGGGTACAGATCACAGCTGGAGGATTCTCTGCATCTTGGGGTCTTCAAAATATTTGAGGGCTTCAGTATCTGAGATATAGGTGAGAGGATTATTCTAGCAGGGGGTGGGTGAGATTCTGTGGCCTGCATTGTGCAGGGGGTCAGACTAGATGATCATAATGGTCCCTTCTGACCTTAAAGTCTATGAGACTCATCCAGTCTTCCTGTGATTTGCATATTTCAGCAAAATCTTGTGATCACTGGTTATAAAAGTTTCTTGTGAATTTATAGGAATCAGCAACAGTATTTTAGAGTTGTGTAGCAGCACAGTTCTTTAAGAAAAACAGCTTATTGTTCAAACTTTGCAGTTATGTGTGTGTGTGTGTGGCGGGGAGATTGTCTTTTTACCTTACCTGTAACTGATGGCATGATGCAGTACATTGGCTCTTAGGGTCAGCCATAATAATGTGGATGCTTGGGTGAAAGTAAATGTTATGAAACTGGTGGGGGTCACAGTGGCACACATCCAAATAAGCACATGTAACCTCAATATTGGTGCACAAGACAAAATTCACTCCGCTCATGAATGGAAAATCTTAGAGTGAACACTGGACTGAAGTAGTTTCCATGATTAATACCAAGCATCAACTCCTACGGTTGCCTGGAATTTTGTCTGTGCATTCTTGAGGCCAGGGACTTGTAGAAGTAGACACTGCCTAGCATACTATGAGTGCTACTGCAGGGTGAGTACTACATAATAAATATGTATTGTGTGTTCCATGGTATTTAATCAGATATTCAGTTTATCTGACTCTAACACCTTATGCCAAATCACATTAAATTATGAGGAGTTGAGGCTGTGATCACAGAAAACAAATGTAAAAGTTAGTCCTAGTTCTTATAGGAGCAATAGCTTAGCCAGATTTCACAAATACTATAGGTTAAAGACACACTGTCAATTTAGAAATAACAAACAAGCACATCCAAACATTCACATTCCTGAATGTTTTTGCTTTCTATTTTACATTAATCTTAGATGTCACTTTTAAGGTGTTGAAGTGAAGAAAGCTTTTATTTGCTTCCTACATACGCCAGCACTTTTCACATTTGTTATTTTGCTGATTTCCTTATCCATTCCATCAGTTTCTCCATTTTATGTGACTGTTCCGTAACTAAATGACAAAACTATGTTTTAAAAAAGTAAAAATTAGCAGAGTGATTCAGTGTCAGGTATAGTATGTGAAACTACTGTATACTCTGTTTTCTTCAAATTGACTAAACTTCAAGTTGCCAGTCCCCTTTTTAAGGAATGCATTCAAAAGTGTATGCCAGTTGCTGTGTATTGGAAACTGTGCCCCCTGTCTTCAGACCTGCTCAAATGCTAATAGACAATAAGAATCCTCTCTTTGCTCACATGGTAGAAATCTATATGTGTTGGATCATTCGTGCTTACATTTTATTTCCCCATGCTGATTGTGTGCAGTCTATCCAGAGACTAGTGTGTATGTAGCCTGTAGCTTGGGGGCAGAGTTAGAGTTGCTGTGCAATATAAAGACCTGTCCTTGGTGCTTATAAAACACGCTACAACACTAAGGTACTTTATTTTATGATTAAAAGCAAATATGTGTCTTCTGTCATCTTGGATACCTCATAGGCTACTTGGGCTTCAGTGTGCTTTCAGTTAAAAATGCTAAGTGTGAGTCTGAAGCGGTTTCTTCAATACTTGATCTTCAGTAGCTAAATCCAGTTTGGCATTTTGCAAACCCAAATAATGCCTCAATGGGACAAGACTACTACTTACAATTAATCAATCTTTTTAATCTAGAAAATATAACGAATGTAGGCTTCTAAAGAATAAATAGACAATATGGCTTATTTGAACTACATAAAGTGTTAGTGTATGCATATTACCAATGGAATCTTAGTTTTCCAACCAATTGTATTAAACATTACAGTAACTCTGCTTGTTCACACAGATTTTCTATGACATTTCCTTCTTCTGGATAGCTGTGCTGGTCGTAGTATCTGGGCCTCTCTTCTGGAGACCCAGGGCTAGTATGTTTTATGGAGCTCCCCTAGGCTCTAGGGTGGGGCCAAAAATGAAGGGTTCTGCATGTAGGAAAGGAATGCTGGGGAGCAGGGTAGGGGTGTGGGGTCTGGGCAGCAGGTAGGCGTCAGGAGCAAGGTGGGAGAGGGAGGGTGTAGGGTCTTGGAGGGAGGTGAGGTGCAAGAAGGGTCTGAGGTGGGGGCATCTGGGTGGGAGGGAGGATGCAAAAGAGAGCAGGGTATGGGAGGTGACTTTTCCCCCCATTTGGCAGGGGAAAAAAATACGGAGTTCCATGCTACCCTGCACTTGCAGGCACCACCCTCTGCCACTGGATGCGATTCCTAGCCAGTGCAAGTGGCTGGGGAAATGTCTGCAGGCGAGTGCGGGAACTGAACTTCCCTGTGCTATCAGTAATGCAGCTTCACCATGGGAGAGGAGGGAGAATGGCAGTGTGTGGAGATGCCTCCCCTTATTTCCTTCCCACTACCTGCCAGGCAGAGCCAGCTAGGAATGCAGCACGCTGGGCCTCAGTGGCTCATCCTAGGTCTCCAAACCAATGGCGGGGGGACTTAGCCTGGGGCCCTGTCCTGCAGCCCTTAAAGCCCCTTTGATAATCCAGCCCTGCACATGGGACTGCAGTCTAGCTAATCGATTGGCACACAACTGTAGCATTTTCTTAAGTTAATAGAAACAAGGACTTTTTAAACTGTTTTAATGGCCTTTTTCATTAGCTAAAACATTAATAAAGGTAGTTTTACATTACATAAGTCTCACATAAGAAACCATTTTGGCTTAAATAGCATTTTAAAAATTGTCACTGCTCAAGCCTTTCTGTTAGGCAAATTGTTAGCTGTTTCTATACTGTGGTGTTTTTACAAAAAAAAAAAAAAAAAGTATTGCTATGTAAATTGTGAAATGAAAAATGAAGCACTTCACTGCCTTGGTTACAGTTTTGAATTGCCAGTTTTCCATGTTTTGTATTGTTTCCCTTTGCTAGGCAAGAAGGAGAAAAACAAAAGAAACCATTTTCTTGATTGGGTGGATGGTAGAGGATTTTAGGCTCACCTGGATGATGGTATAGAACATATATGTTCATACAATTTGGTACTGAGAGACTTCTGTCTTTCAAAACATTGCTAATAACTATTTATGTATTTTATTTCACTTATAAACTAGCAGTGCAAGTTTAACCTCTCTGCTCCGGGACATTCTGGACCACAGATGTTGCTCTGCTCAGCCCCGGTGGCTGAGAATTTGGTGGCTGAAGGGGCAGCCAGGAACAGAGCTAGGGAGTTGGCATCCGGGAGAGGAGCTGTGAGCCCAGCAGCCTGGGCTGGCAGCACAACCAGCCTGGAGGCAGAGAGCTCAGTGTCAGGGGCCGGGCCAGACCAGCAACAGAACCCAGCCAGAGATATGGAACTCCCTGCCCTTGGTCCGGCTCTGCACCACCAATTCTAGTAGTGGAGACAGGCCAGGCGTGCAGAGTCTGGCAGGAGCTTGGCGCTCAGCGCCAGGGCCAGATCAGCAGTGAAGCCCAGATGGGGTTGGTTGTCCAGGGACAGGGAGCCCAGCAGCTAGGGTTGGCAGCAGAGTCCGACCCACGGCAAGCAGTGGAGCTCAACTGGTGGGCTGGGCCAGGAGTGCAAAGCCTGGAGTGGAGCCCAGCTGGGTCTACTGACAGACACCAAGTGAGCCTAAAATCCTTCAGTAGAGGAGCTGGAATTGACCTCCCCTGGTCAGCAAACTCCCTTGTTCGGACTGGTCAGCTTCCTAGGGTGGCGGATCAGAGAGGGGTGGTATACAGAGTCTGTTTACTTTGAATTAGTTTTCTGGGTTTATTCTAGTATTTGGGTCCCTGACATTTTTTTAAAAACATGATTGTCAAGGGTGTGTGTGTGTGTGTGTGGTTTTTTTTTTAATCTAAATATCACTCACCATAATCATCAATGTACTCTTGTTTCATTGTACAGATTTTTATTAAGATTTTGTACGTGGCAAGTACTGAAAAACTGAAATAGCATATTGAAATACTGCAGCAATGATTATCTGCAGTATTTTTTTTTTTTCTGAAACTTAAAGAATGGGATGTTCCTGTACTAGAGGACTGGAGCTGGGTGTCGTTCCCCCTCCCCCTCCCCCCCAATAGTAAAACTTTGTTTTACTAGATTGGATGATATGTTTTTATATACTTTAAAAATACAAAATTCTCCCTAAATAAACTGTTGCTTGCTCTTATAAGACCAGTATTGTTAAATTTCCCCTGGGATTTACACTTTGTCTGCCTGTATTTTATGCTCCAGCTGGGTAACAGTAGAACATAAAACTGTAAAATGTTCCTTACATATTACCAGCAACTTATTTATAAAGTGGAATACACTTAAAATGAAGCACAGCTTATTCACACATATTTAATGCTTGTACTGAATTACATTTTTTTTCAGGAACTCCAGAAAGGAACTTAATGACATTCGATTTGAGTTCACTCCAGGCAGAGGTAAAAATTTCTTAATTAAAATTATTTTAGTGCTGAAACTGGTATTTCAAAATTGATTACTGTTTCTGGTTAATATAAGTTATCACTCTGAAGAGTTTCCTACTTTGTCAAGATTTTATGTTACAGTGTTTAAACCAAACAAAAATAGTACAGGAATTTAAATGTTAGTGATAAGGTTATATCTTTGTTTCACTTTTTAATCTTGTGAATTATGCAGTATATAGAAAAGTCATTTTGCATGGTGAAATAAAAGTTCTATAAAAATAGCTATCATTGTATAAATGATGTGAAATAGAGTTAAGGTATCCCTGAAAGCATATGTGACTGTAGTTTGAAAATGGCTTTGTGGGGTTCCATATAAAACTTGTTCCATTTTGCAAGTGAGGTGTACTTGCCATTTCTACAAATGACACTTTTTTTTTCTGAAACTTTATTATATTTCTGGCTTGTGTATCATCATGAATAATAAAGTTATTGTAATTAGAACTTTAGAATCCCTCTCACTTTTGCATCTGTATTGGCTTTCTCTTGCTAATAAGCTATAAGAAGCCATGAAAATGTGCTTTGGCTCAAAAAGCAAAGCCGATATTATTGGTTAAAACACAGGGAGCTGATAAATTGAGTAAGAAGATTCTGACCACTTAGCCAAAATTTGGGCTATAGTTGTACTTAAGTGTGACCGCAGCAATGTTCTAAATTGAATATATACTAAAAGTGCTACAGCCTAGAAAGATATCTAAATTGGGAGAAATCATCATTTCTTAACCACGTATTTTTCTTAGATGTGGAAAGATAGGTGTGTTTCTTTTGGGTTATATATGCAGTTAATAGGATATAAAGAGAGAGATGCTCTCCTCTCTTGTAAACTTAATTTATTCATATGGTCCAATGTTTGTGATCAGGTGTTGACTAAAGTAACTTAGAAACCTACTTCCTATAATTGGAAATCATTAAGGAGATCAGACTCCAGATCATCCTCCAAACAGAGCTTCATCTACCTGGATTTCTTATTGATTGTGAGGATAAAAAGAGAGAAAGCAACCAAAAAATCTACTTAGGGCTAAATGAGACAGCATGCTGGTCTGACAGGTAGACACCATGATTTATGCTTTTGTGACCTCAATGATGCAACTCTCCCTAAACCTTAGAATGAGTACATAAACCTTGAAAAATGTCCATCTGGTCAAAAATATAGCACCCTGCTTACTAAGAAGCACCATTAGGCAGGATTCCATCACCCCAGCGTTCTAGTCAGTGACCCGACCTTCCGTTTACAGAGAAAATTGAGAACAAGGTTGTATGTTGAATTTTCAGAGGTCTCCAGGAGTTGGGATTGAGTTATTTTAGGCATTGCCTTTTTCTGTCCTTAGCCATGACTTTCTATAATAGTTACGTCCTACAGGAATGAAAGAGCTATACACCGAGTAAGATGAGAGAATTCAAGACAGTGCTCTTGGGGTTTGCTCCACAGCGATGGAACTCCCAGATTAGAATGACTTTGAATATTGCAACTTTAAAATCCAAATGGAAGGGCCCATCTCTTCAATTTAGCTCTTCCTTCATAACAATAACAAATGAAGCTAAACAAGAGAACTTAACACAATTTCTGCCTTGGGATGAAAGGAGTAAGCAGGGGGAAGGGCAGACCAGAGAGTGAGAATCACACAGCAACACAACCCCCTGTCTATTTCTCTTGTAAGGGGTTCTGATATTACAGTGTTGAGTGCAGTATACAATACCTAGTTAGATAATAGAGGAGAAATGGCAAAGCTAGGGAGTGATCTTTATGGGACTCATGAAGAATCAGAAAGTTATCTTGTTTCTTGATGTGCACAATATGATGGGTTAATTATCAATGGGAAATTGGTACCTTTTTAAGCATTTTCTAATGAAGGCAGTTTTGAATTCAAGCACACTCCTCAGCTGTGTGTTTTTTGAAGCTGAAATATATTTTCTTGCATTGGATTATTGATTTTTTTTATTTTATGGACACTAATACATATTCATTTCACCTTTTGGATAGACACGGCAGATGGCGTTTCTCAAGAGCTGTTCTCTGCAGGCCTGGTTGATGGCCACGATGTAGTTATAGGTAAATTATACTTAATTTGCAATTATGCTTTGCTACAACTTGTTGTGCTAAATGGATGCACTTCTGTACCTTTTTATACAAAATGCATTCTCTGCTTTGCTTTCCTTTACATGTGTGCACAAGAGAGCCAGCAATCTACTTTGTTATAAATCCATCCGTTCTCTGAAAGTCAAAACTCCCACTGATTTAACATAGACTTTGATTTCACCAGGTGCTCTCTCCTGCCGTTACTTTCCAAACAGTAAATGATAACTTTTGTGCTAATTCCAATTTTTGTTCAACAGAAAATTGACTTTCTTGAATTAGCTACTTACTATTTGTGGATGAGATTTTTCAAAAGAGGAATTAGACCAGTACTGTAAGCTTTTGAAAATCCCACCCAATATCTTTTAAGCAATTTCTACTGAAAAGGGAGAATCTCAAAGTGGTTAATTGTCCTGAGTTCTTTGGTGATTGCTTCTAAAATATTATACTCGACAAAACATGGTTGGCTACAAAAGGCTTTTTTTTCTCGGCAAAAATTGGATTCAAGAGTCCAGTAATTTCCAGTAGAGAATTTCTAGTAAATGATGGCCTGAATTGGGGCAGCATTTGAGCCCCTTTTTCTTTTCAGTTGTCATGGAGCAGTAAGTGAAAATGTATGAAGGGGCTTGACCTGGAACATGCAGTTTGCTGATGACTTGGTGAAATATGCAGAAGATTGTGAGACCCTGCAAGCCAACTTTGACAATGGCAATGTATTTTTCAGCAGGTTGGTCTTAAATCACCAAACCTATGGTCACTGAGAGAGGAGGACTCACCATAAGGGATATCACAGACAGAGAGCTGAGAAGAATGAAAGAATTTAAATACAGTCAGTGACCACTGATTCTAAGTATTTCCCTCATGAATGATGCCTGCCATTGTACCAAAGGTGCTTGATGCAATTGATGGGAACTGACTCCACTTCTCTGACAACAAGATGTCAATAAAGTTCAAATGTGGAGTCTATAAAACTACTATTTGACCCATATAATGTAAAGCCAGCTACATTTGCGTTCTGTCACAGAAATGAAGATGCTGAGATAGTCAAATGGTTGTTTAGTCTGGGACTGAAAACAAAGTGAGGTTGTAAGAGGCCTAATGTGGGTTGCTCCAGTTGTAGACAAGTTAAGGGAAGCTAAGATACAACAGTGCAGACCAGAGGGCTATATTAGTAGGAAGACTCTTGAAATGGTGCTAGACAGCAGGCAATCAAAATGAGAGATCAAAGACTTAGTATGTTATCTGGCTAGTTAACAGATCTCAGCTATCAGTCTGCCTTACAGCTTGGCATACAATCATGAATTGCAGAAGAAGGCTATAATCCTGAACAGGGAAGTAACAAAGAAGGAGAGCCTTGAGGAGTATTGCACAGCATGTGGTGAGGCGGGAATGGAAAGCACAGTGCCGTCTGATGGAATTGTTTTGAGTGATGCAGGGCCTCTTACAATCTGGCCCTTGTGATGAGATGCCTCAGCAATTCACTGTGACTTGTTTGCAAACACTTTGCAGATAAAATTGCTCGCATCTTGTCTGATTTTGACTCTGGATGTCATGTAAGGGGTACGGAATGTGTTGAGCGCAGTGCCTTGTCATTTTTCTTTGGCTCGGTTTCAGCTTTTGCAGACCAAGGATGCGGACAAGGTGCTTGGAGTACAACCAACCCATGCTCACTTGACTCCTTCCCTTTGTGGCTTATTAAATCAAGCCAGGAAGGGACGACTTGGTCCAGGGGATTATTAATGCTTCTTTTAGATCTGGGATGGTTCCCACCGCCTTGAAAGCAGCAGTGGTAAAATCATTCCTTAAGAAGCCTTCCCCTGTTCCCACCAGTTTGAATAACTCTTGCCCAGTCGCTAATATTCCCTTCCTGGACAAGGTACTCAAGCGGGCGGTGGTGTTGCAACTCCAACCTTTCTGGGAAGAAACAGATTATCTGGATCCATTTCAGTCTGGCTTCAGGCCTGGTTTTGGAGCAGAAACCACTTTGGTCACCCTGGTAGACCACCTACCACAGGAGATAGATGGGGGAGTGCACCCTTGTTAATTCTCTTGGACTTCTCAGCAACTTTTAATACCATTAACCTTGGTATCATTCTGGAGTGCCTGGTGGAGTTGGATATCCGAGGCACTGTTTTTGCGGTGGTTCCGGTCTTACCTGTCTGGATGCTTTCAGAAGGTGGAAGTAGGAAGCTGCTGCTTGACCCCATGACGATTGTGCTACAGGGTCCCACAAGGTTCCCTCTTGTCCCCTAAGGTGTTTAACATCTACATGAAACTGCTGGGAGAGGTCATAAGGAGATTTGGAGGATGGTGCCATCAATATGCAGATGACACCCAACTCTGTTTCTCTGTGACATCATATCCAGATGTGGTGGAGACTGATCTGAACCGGTGTCTGGAGGTGGAGACGGACTGGATGAGGTCGAATAAGCTGAATCCCTATAAGACTGAAATCCTGTGGATCAGAAAGCCATCTGTTTAGGAATGTGGTGTGTGACGTGTTCTAGATGGGATCACACTGTCCCTGAAGGAACAGGTGCACAGCTTGGGAGTCCTTCTGGACCCTTTTCTGACACATGAGAAACCAGATTTCCTCAGTGCCGAGGAGTGCTTTTGGGCAGCTCAGCTGATCCACCAGCTGCGACTCTTCCTGAGAGAGAATGACCTGGCTACGGTGATTCATGCTCCTGCCTTATCCTGATTGGATTACGGCAGTGTTTCCCAATTTTATTTGGCCGAGGAACCCTTTTCAGCTTTTCAGAATTTCAAGGAACCCTTAGGTTTGTCAAGCCAAAAAAAAAAAAAGGGGGGGAGGGGAAGAGGGACCCACCAATGCATGAAAATCACATTCCTTCCCCAAGGCCCCCCAACCCCCTTCCTTGAGGCCTCATCCGCTCTGTTCCCCTCCTCTCCATCACTTGCTATCCCCAGCCCTTATACACTCTCACTAGGTTGAGACAGGAGGTGTGGGGTGGGAATGAGGGATTTGGGTGGGTGAGAAGTGCAAGGTCTGGGAGGGAATTTGGATGCAGGAGAAGGGGATGTTGACTCGGGAGGGCTCAGGTGGAAGGTTGGGGTGCTGAGCAAGCCATGGGCTTGTGGATGTGAGGTGCAGGAGTTTGGGCTGGGTATGTGAGGACTCAGGGCAAGAAGGTTGTGAGTATGATGGGCTCAGGACACAGATTTGTTATGTGTGGATGGTGCAGGAGTGTTGTGGCAGAAGACTAAGGATGTGGGGATGCAGGGAGTTTGGGGATGTAAGAGGCTCAGGACAGGGGGTTCCAGTGTATGATAGGCTCAGATTTGGGGTCA
Source organism: Rafetus swinhoei (assembly GCA_019425775.1). Classification (NCBI taxonomy): domain Eukaryota; kingdom Metazoa; phylum Chordata; order Testudines; family Trionychidae; genus Rafetus; species Rafetus swinhoei. The sequence goes on along the minus strand of CM033439.1, from coordinate 39,749,913 downwards.
GGTTGTGCAGGAGTGTTATGATGCTGCAGTGAGATGGGGGTTTGGCCCCAATTGGGGGCTTGTTGGCCAGGCTTCATTTTTAAATAAAATATGTCAAATTCAAAAGGTTTTAGCATTGTCTTTATTTATGAGAGGGGTGAGGAACCTGTTTTGAGTCAAGGGTCACTGACCCACAGAAAAGTCAGTTGGGACCACACAAGTGAGATGCAAAAAAAAAAAAAAAAAAAAAAAAAACCAACAATCCTCCAAAAAACTGCAAGCCTCACTAATGTGGTCCCAAATGTGCTGGTGGGGGCAGGGGACAGAGTGAAAGTGGGTGCTGGGGCTGGGGAGAGGGATGCTGGCTCAGGTGGCGGGATGCTGGGGCAAGGTGCTGGGGCAGGTAGGTGGTGGGGTGCTGGGGTCAGGGACATGGTCCTGCTGGGCACTAGGGTGACTGGCAGGGTGCTGGGACAAGGAACAGGGTGGTGCTAGGTGCTAGGGTGGATGGCAGGGCTGCCAAGGAGCGGGATAGGGATGGGGTGCAGGATCTGGGAGGGAGGTGGGGGGCGGAAGGGGACAAGGTCTGGGTGATAGGTAGGGTGCAGAAGCAGGCTGGATGTAGGGTGTCTGGCCAGGGGAGGAGCAGGAGCAGATCGGGGTAGGGTGTCTGGCTACGAGGGAGGGTGCAAGGAGGTGACTTGGGTAGGAGTTGGACCTCCCTGATATGGCACTCTCTGGACCTGACTGGTCCCAGATGAGGGATCTTTGGACCAGGGGAGGTCATTTCAGGGCTCCTGGTTCTCTTTCCCCCCCTCCCCCACTAGGCTTCTTTGCACCTCTATCCCCTGCAACCCAACTGAGCTGCCCACCCCTGCTGGTTCCCTGCACCTTCCCCAAAACCATCCCCCACAATCCAAGGGAGTGCAGCACCAGTTCTCTGCAGCCCCTCACAGCCCAGCTGAGCTGCCCATCTGTTCCTATGCCCTCCCCATCCACCTCAGCCCAGCTGAGCCCTGCACTGGTTCCTGCATGCCTCCCCCACAGCGCAGCTGAGCCTCGTTCCCTGCACCTCCCTCCCTTGAGTCTAGCCCGGTTCCCAGCACCTCCCTCCTCCTGCAGCCAAACTGAGCTCTGAGCTCCCCCACACACACACACACACCCCCAGCCCAGCCCAGCCCAGCTCCCAGACCTCCCCACTCTGCAACCCAGCTGAGCTCAATTTCCCTGCACCTTCCCCAAACCATGCAGACATGCTGAGCCAGCAATGATTCCCTGCCCCTGCCTCCTCTCTCCCTCCCTTGGCTGTGTCTACACTGGCGCGATCTTGCGCCAAAGCGGCGCTCTTGTGCAAAAAGCGTGCTTCCTGTCTACACTGGCCGTGTGTTCTTGCGCAAGTACACTGGACGCTCTCATGTATGAAATCAGGGCTTCTTGCACAAGAACTATGATGCTCCGCTCAGGAATAAGCCCTTTTGCGCAACTGTTCTTGCGCAAGAGGCCAGTGTGGACAGGCAACATGAATTTCTTGCGCAAGAAAGCCCTATGGCTAAAATGGCTTTCGGCACTTTCTTGGGCAAGAGAGCGTCCACACTGCCATAGATGCTCTTGTGCAAAAGCACAGCTCGCACATGGCAGTGTGGGCGTGTTCTTGCACAAGAACTCTTGCGCAAGATGTTCTTGCACAAGAAACCGCCAGTGTAGCCATAGCCTAAGAGTTTCCTCGCAATGAACACAATGAACGCAATGAATTTTGTGTTGTGCACCAGTACTGCGTTCATGTGGCTTGTTTGGATGTGCCACTGTGGCACCCAAGTTATTAATAAATATTTTTAAACGTTTACCTTTTCTCTCTGCTGACATATCTCCTCCCCTTGTTCCATCAGCTCCCCTGGTGCCTGCTGCCTTCCAACTCCTCACCCTCCTCTGCTGTCCTGACTCCTGCCCTTCTCACTGCCCTCAGCCCTCCTGCAGCCTGCCCCCCGTCCACCAGCCCTTCTCTCCTCCCTGTGCCCACTCCTCCAGTAGCCCCACTCTGATCATGTGAGCTATCCCTCCTTATCCCCTCTTCTAACACCTCCCTCTACAAACCTGCCCTCGTCTCTCCTCTGGTGGTGGTCTCTCCTGCAGGTGTCTGCCCTTCTGCTTCACCCCAGAATCCCCTGGCACTTGCACCTTCTCTTACTCCTGCACCCTCCTGTTGCCCCCTCTTCCCTCACTGCCCCTACCTTCTTTGCCCCCTTTTTCCCTGATGCCCACCCCTCACCACCCTCTGCCCCGTTCCCCTCATGCCCCTGTGCCCTCACACATGACTTGCTCCATCCCAGCCTTCCTCATGCCCACCCCTTCTTTCAAGCCTTCTCCCAGCACCTCCCCAGCCCCCAATGCCCTTACCCTCTCCCAGCATCACCCTGTCCCCTCCCACTGACACCTCCCCTCCTGCCTTTTCCTCATTGTCTGCACTTGGCCCCTGGCATTTGTCTCTCCTCTACCCTGTCCTTTTGGTGCCTTCCCCTCTCTTCCCCCTCTCCCCTCCCCCTCCGCACAAGCCCCTTCCTCTCCCAGCCCTTCCCTTTCCCCTACCTTCTGCCTTCCACTTTGCGGGGCTGGAGTCTGCGCTCCGTCCCTGGACTCCGAACCCACAACTCAGCCGTGCGGCGCAGCGCAGCGTCCAGCAGTTTTAAAATCCCGGGCTGTGACGTTACGTCATGCTCGGGCGTCTCCCCGCCCACCGATTTGAGCACACCGCGCAGGGCAGCAGCAGCCGGCAAGGGGGAGCTCAGTGAAGGTTGCGCACGGCAGGGACAGGGCCGGGACTGGGGGAAAGACGCTCTGGAGCCGAGGTGGAAGGACGCGCGTGCGGGGGCCGGGGCCGGGGCCGGGGCGGGGCCCGCTCCGCTCCCGCTCCGCTCCGCTCCGCTCCAGTTCCAAATATTGGTGAAGCATGGCTGCAGGCCCGACAACTCGCCGCCCATGCCTCTTCTGGCTAGCCGGCCCTCTGTCTCTCAGAGGGGGCCGGGGAGTGCCAGCTCCTCGCGGAACCCCTAGTTTTGCTTCGAGGAACCCCAGGGTTCCCCGGAGCACCAATTGGGAAACACTGGATTACGGCATTGTGCTCTATGTGGGGCTGCCTTCAAAGAGTCTTTGGAAACATCAACTGGTTCAGAATGCAGCTGCTTGAGTTTTAACTAACACTTGTTATACAGCGCACCTTATGCCAGTGCTCTGGCAGCTGCACTGGTTTCTGGTATGTTTTCAGGCACAGTTCAAGGTCCTAGTTATGACCTATAAAGCCCTAAACGGTTTGGGACCCAGGTATTTGAAGGACCATCTTCTCCCTTATAAAACTTCCTGGTGATTGAGATCAACTGGGGAGGCTCTGCCCTGTGTTCCTCCATTTATGGAGATAAGGCTGACATCTACTCAGAACAGGGCCTTCTCAGCTTTTGCTCCTAGGCTATGGAATTCTCTCCTGCAAAACATTTGTCTGGTGCCAACGCTGGCACTATTTCGGCGCCAGGCTAAAGCCACCCTTTTTACCTGTGCTTTTATTGGTGCTTGAGTGTGTGTATGTGTCTCTCTCGAGGTGTCTTAGCAGGTTTTATGCCCCCCCTTGGGGTCTTGTATTTTACATAATATACTGTTCCAAAATTTTGTAAGCCTCCTCCAATATTTTAAATAGAGAAGCAGGGTAAAAATATTTTAAAATAAAATTAAACACATGAATTTCTGGAGTAGGTGTGGAAGATCACTTCTGTTATGGTGAGAATTCCAGAAGGTCCAAGATTGATAAAAGTTCTAGTGAGAGAATAGAGGTACCAAGCAGGTGTAGGAAGCCATTCTTGCTCATTCTGCTTCCAATGAGGGACCCTTGGAGGTGTGAATTATCAGTAAGTCAAGACTGGCACCTGGGTAAGCTGGAAGCTGGCTTCTCTTACCTGGTATGCTGGCTGCATTTCCTGGTCCACCTTTTCTTTGCTCTCAGCAACACAGACAAAGTTTAGACCTCCCGGTTTCTGAAAATTGAAGTCTGCGTCACCACAGGGACTGTAGGGATGGGTCTTGTGCCGCTGCACAAACTCTAAATTCAAATCTTTAACTATTCAACCAAATTGTTACTCTTTGGTAAACAGAGAGATTTTCCAACTGGTCAGTATTAAAAACAGATGATCATGTTTTAATCTTTACTTTGGACTGCACCAAAGAGTTTGATATTTTTAATGTATGGTGGATCTTGATTTTTATCATTCTACCTGTCTATATGCCTGTTTCGTGGTATACCATAATTGTCACAGATTGGCGGGGAATACCATTTGTGTAGCTGTTGGACATTTCATGACTGTACTAAGTTCTGTATGATTGCATTAAATCCAGTGATTCCAAGTAATGGTATTTTTGTTTGGTAAAACTAGTGCAAGCCCTTACCTTGAATTCTGCAGATATTGACTACACCTTTTATTTTGTGTGTAGTATTTCATAATGCCCGCTTATTCATGCAGCATTTTAATGTTCCAAACGTTTTTAGACAGAACAGTATTTTTTTAATGTAGCTTAATCTTTTCATATCTCACTGATGCACACATATCCTGCAGACTTCCCTTTTCTTCTGCACAAAAATTTAAAAAATAACTGAAAGTTAGATTAAGACCCTTTTTACCATCTCCAAAAATAGCCAAACACTTTTTTCTCTAAAGACAACTTTAACACACTATCAGGTGTGAAGCGGACAGTAGGTAATCCAATCTTCTAGAGTCCTGCATGGATACAAAATTTGTGTCCACATTCAATCTGCAAACATGGTCTGTGGATATCTGCATCCACACGTATAAAGCCGATAACTGTAGATAATTGCAGGGCTCTAGATAAAATATGTTTAATCTACATCCATTCGATATCTACATACATGGTCCTCTGCTATCTGGATGTGGATATCCATGAATATAAAGCAGATATCACAGGTCTGCAGGGCTCTACAAATTTCACTGAGATTATATAGCATGATGGGAAAACCCTGTAAATGGAAAAGAACAGTGGATGTTACGCCCATTACTAGAAGCAGTAGAGAACATAATACAGAATCTAGAGAAAATTGGACCCGTGGCTTCATGCCCAGATTTTATATCTATGTCAGTCCTTCACTCTATACGGTAACCATGCTTTGAAGGTATTGTCTAGTCTTGTCTAAAACATACAGACAGGAGCACAATTTGAGTGTTGTGCTTGTACACCTGAATAATAGATTGACTATGGATCTTTTAAATGCCATACCTCCTGTAGCAAATAAGAAACACCATTAAATCATCTGTAACTGGGAACAGAAACATTCATTTCCTAGAGTAGGTTAAAAGAAATTGAGCAAAACTGGTTCTACTGATCTGAATATAGTTACTCTTGGGGTTTTAAAAACTGAAACCACAATACTGAAAGGAAGATATTCCTGACTGTGTAAAACTTCTTAGGAAGCTCATTTGTTGTGCATGTCTTTATATTGCCTTGCTTACTTCAAAATAAAATCTTTCTTTGGCTGGTGAGGAGGGGGTGGACTATAGAAGGGATATTAGATCGGTTAACCTTGCTTCAGCAGAGGGACCGATTCCATTAGCTTCCAGATTGAATGCAGCTGATAAATTACATTCCACTTTTTCGCTGAAGCATGCACAAATTCAGCCTGTAAATAATGTGCATGAAAACAAAGCTGAGTTCTGTGAAAGCCTTGTGAAATTTGATCTTTTCATGGTTCCTTTTTATAAATCTGAGGGGCTGTAGAAATGGAAAGTCAGGGACACCTGTGATTAGTGTCAGAATAGACATTTTCTTGGCATAACCCGTTCCTGAAGGATAGCTGGAGGGAGCTGTGCTGATCAAAGCTATTGCAGAAAGCGTAGCAACTGTACATGAGTAAAAGCTGTTATGGGTTCTTTTGGCACCCATCCTTTCACAGCATTTGCTGTTATCTATCAATATGTTTCACTTCCTGAATGTTCCTGGATTTGTTTGAGGAAGATTTGAACTGAGATAAGGGTGTCAAGGATAAGATATGCTGTAGTAGCTGAGAGAGAGGAGCCACCTGCCCCCAAGGTTTGGATGCTTACACTACATGCCTAAGAGGAGACCAAGGTGTTATTGAGCAAGACAGAGGCATCCATCTACTGATCTGACATCCTGGGAAGTGTGCTGTGGCTGCTGCCTGCTCGAAGCCCTCATCCAAAAAATCACAAAGTGATTGCTGAGGTTCATCAGCTCTCTAACCACTATCCCCATGCTGCTCGACCATGTGAACACTAAGGCTACTTCCACACTGCAAGCATTTTGTGCAAGAACAGCTGTTCTTGCGCAAAAACTTGTGGAGCGTCTACACGGCAGATGTGTTCTTGGGAAGTAAATTTACAGTAAAGCATCAGAAGAGAGGGCTTCTTGCGCAAGAGTTATTCCTCTCCCCACAAGGAATAAGCCCTCTTGCGCAAGAGCTCTTGCACAAGAAGGCATTGTGGACGGGCAACAGGGGTTTCTTGCGCAAGAAACTCCTACGGCTAACATGGCCATCAGAGCTTTCTTGCACAAGAGAGCATCCACACTGCCGTGGACACTTTTGCGCAAAAGCACGTGGCAGTGTGGACGTGCTCTTGCGCAAGAATTTTTGCACAGAAACTTTTGTGCAAAACAGTTCTTGCAAAAGAAGCCTGCAGTGTAGATGTAGCCTAAGGTTTCTGCCTGGTATGACCCAGAGCAGATCAGTAGTGACTACAGGATGTGAGGGTGAAAGAATTGGGGCTACTGGTGATGGTCTCATCCATTCTGCCATTAACAGTAGGAGACCAGTCAGGAATATTGGAAGTCTTGGGGAGGAGTGAATTAATATTGACTATCAGGGGCTTTTTCCCCCAATGATGCAATGGTTTTGGTAATTTAAATACAAAGAAAAGATCTTGTCATGGGATTACGTCATCTCTTTTTTACTTAATGACATGCAGTTATGGGTACTGAAGGTTGATGTGCATTTATTTTAAAAGTGTGGAAAAAACAGTAGTATATTTTGTATACTTCCCATACTATTCTAGTCTGGTGGTACTCATGTACCAAAGTGAGGAGAAAGACGTAAGGCCTATCGCAGGGGCGGCCCATGATGATGTCACGGCCATTGACGCCTGTTCAGGCAGGGGCTCCGATTGCGCCGCCCCGCCTAGGGTGCCAGCTGCTGCAACCAGCCTCGGGCCGCTCCTGGGCCTGTGGTAGAGAACTGTGGTGCGTTACAGAGTCTGGAGGCTGCCCCAAGGGTGGGCGACACTTGAACCCTCAACCTCTGGTACCTTATCCCACTGTGCCACTGCAGGAACCCCCAACTAGAAAGCCAAGAGAGGGCTTTCTGTATCAAAGCTTACTAACAAACTGTTAATGCATGTGAGCTGGATCCACCCAGACAGTCTGTGGCAGGTCAGTGTGGAGTAGATTCACGCCCCCCAGCTGGCCACAAATGAAATGGTTGTGTAGAAGAGCCTTAAATGTTTAAAACCTGCTATGTGCCATTGAACTGATTTAGCTTGGACAGCAGGCAAGCTGGAGACCATATTAGCTTGCAGTTTGGATATATTTAGCCAAACTAAAAACTTTTAAGCTATTGGCTTGACAATGGTTAAACAACTCAAATAAAGGGTAAGCTTTGTAGCAATTTCTCACTTAAAAATAGCAAGCAGATTCAGAAATATGTTCGGCACTGTTTGTAAATCTGTAGTCTCCATCTATTATTGGGGATATAAAGGTAGCAAAATGCAAGCTTTGCCTATCTTGCACGTTCATCCTTTTTGACATGGAATGTTTTGTCTTTGTATGAATTCAGTGGGATGATGTATTTCTGCAGCATCTGAAAGGTGTGTGCTATTCCATGTGCTAGAGACTAGAGTCGATTAAATGCCCAAAACTCAGGCTACTCTTAGTTATTAATATGTTCGACCACAAAGAAAACAAAGTTACATCATCCTGATAAGGACTTGGTGATGAGATGTACACGGTTATGTATCCATGTGTTAACACAATCCTGTGTTCAGAAATGATTTCCAAGAGACTTCCATATAGATGTTGAACAGGATAGAGAATAGGCTAAAGTTTGACATGTATCAGATATTTTGATTTTACTTGTTCGCTACTACTGGTTTGATTCTGATTTTCCAGATATTTATAATCAGAACAAAGCAACATTTTTTTGTCCAGTCCAGTTTCAAATGTCTCCCTTTGGAAGACTTCTTGCAGATTTTATGCATTTTTAGCATCTGAATTTCCCCCTCCCTTCTTTTATTTCCTTCTTTGTCCACCTACTTACTGCTGGTTAATGGTCTCATGCCAGGGTGAATAATTCCTCTCGCTCCTTTGTGTGTTGTATCGTTCAAGTATCAGAAGACAGTGCTAGGTAGCACAAAATCTGGGGATTCAAGTCAGGGTGGTGGCTAGCCATGATTTCTCCATTTTGATCGAAGCGTAAATTGGAAGATAATGCATATGACAGGCCAAACACTGAGGCTGCCAGGCCCACCAGAAACACCAGAGTGGTAGTGCTATACTGCCACTGCTTCAGTCTTCCATATAAAAATAGAAAAAGCTGTCCTCATCTTTTTGATGGATAGAATCAATAGAACCAGCACTAAAATCAGAGCTCTGTTAAACACCCCTCTTTCATTTCCCTGCTCTCATCCAACAGTTGTTTCCTGTTCCATGACTTGATGCTTCTGAGTTTGCAACCAAAATCTGATATGAGTTTACAATATGACAAAAAAAAACCTTATCTAACTAGCTGACTGATCAAAATAAGTTTTGCTGTTTGGTTGCACTGAGTCTGTTCCATTCATTCATGTTGTTTGCAAGTGAGTCTTTCTGTGATACATCTACCATAAGACTGAAGCTATTTTTGTCTTAAATCTCTATCCATGGAATTGTTCTATTACACAAAAGCACTATTTATTTATTGTTTGCCCAGAGAGGAAAAATTGGAAGTTGTCATGTTAATCTACATGTAAGGGTTTTTTTTGTTTTTGTTTTTTTTGGTTTTTTTAAGAAAGAAAAGGTTGTTAGTTTTGAGAGGCATAGACCATATGATGCATAAAGACTTGGTACAGTACTTTAGGCAGATTGATCAGTCACTAGAATGATACTGCATTGAAGAATATCAAAATGTAAAGTTTCTGCTTCTTTCAAGAATCCTGCAGGGATTCGTTTAACTTATCCTGTGATTATTCTTGTGTACTTCAACCAAAGGATCCAAAAGTGAAAGCTCAGTGTGGTAATTTTACTCTTCTTAACATCTTCCTATAACACCATTTGGAGTTGTAGGTACAGAAACGTGCCACGCAGTACCTAGTGGCTTGCCCTTTCTTGCTTTCTTTCTTGCTTTATCCCTCATCTTACTTTTTTTTCTAAAAATCTGCTTGTCAGCTGAATTTAGTGATGTTTTTATTCACATAGACTAGAATGATCTCCTTACTTACTATAGTCAGAAAAGTGTTGACTATCAAATAGACCAAGATTCTAAGGAATGGAGTCCCTTTGAGAGCTTCTAATAACGAAACTCAACCGGTAGAAAATTTGGTTTTAATCTCTGTTTATGGTTGGCACAAACTATTCCGGAGAGGAGTCTTATTTATCTCTTCTGGCCTATAACTAATTTTACTTAAGGCACTTTAATAGTAACTACTTTCCTCTAAACACAGTCACGTAACTCCCATTAGCTTTAATAAGAGATGTGCACACATTATCGATAGAGTAGTCCCTAAGGATTTTATAGATAACTAGGTGCTTAAATATTTCAACACATGCAACTCATTTAGATCCTAAAACACTGAACAATGACTCATAATGACTAGACTCTTAAGGATTCAAATACACCCTTAGGTGGTCAAACCTTGCATGCTCCTTCAAAGAAGAGAAAAATCTGAATATTATACCTTTTTAGTCATGTAAACAGTGTATAAAATGTACTTGATGCTGAAACACTTTATTCTTTGTGATATATTCTGCTGTATTAATTTCAAAGGTCAAAAGAGTTCAAGGTGTTAAACTCACTGCCCAACATAAAACCAAAAATACAGTGAATTCTTCAGGGGTTGTGAGGGTATTCCTAGAGACCCTGGCTTACTCAGTTTCTTGGCAAACACCCAAAAGCATTTTCTCTAAAGTTGAAAGACAAGAAAGAACAAGAAATTAAAACAAGCATTTATATTGAGAGATCATTCAAAACAAAATCAAAGCTGTAAAGCCTGTCTCCTTTTTAGGTATGAAAATTAAGCTCTTATTTGTCCTGATGAAAAGAAAAGTGCTAATTTTGCTTACACCAATGTTGTGTAAAAGATACTCACTTCTCCTGTTTCTAACAGATAGACACAAGGGGAAGGAGAAAGAATGGGAAGGTAGGGGAAATACAGCTTTTGGTGATGTCTTTAGAACATTGGCTGGCCAGTTGCAAATGGATACTTTTCCTGGCAGGTCAACCACAGCACCTGTTGGGTGGGCCCTGGTTCACATGCTGGTCAGGGATGTCATGTAGCTGACCTTTTCTCCTTAGGCACAGCAGGATTGTGGCACTCTCATCTCACTGAACTGATACAATACAGTTCATTTCAGGGTTTGATGAAAAATTGAAAAAATAAGAGGAAGAGGAGGGAAAGCAACACAAGAATGGAACAGAAAAGGACCTTATGTGCCTTCGCAATAGTGGCAATTAGGCATCTCTTCTGATGGGCTGAAGACTGAATGTCAGGCTGACAGGATTTTCAGAACTCACAAGTGAAAAAGAAAGTTACTTGAACAAGAGCAAAGTTCAGCAGATTTCTCTTAGGAAGAAAGTCTTTCAGGCTGGTCTGCTTCTTTTGGCTTAGGATCAGGGAAAACAGGATGAGATGAGGTGAGCTGCAATGTCAGATGGGACAGAAGAAAGAAGCATTTCCTCCCCTCCTCCCCTTTTGAATTCTCTTTGTAAGAAACCCCAAAAGGGGAAAGTAGGTTGACCATCCTCATTATTCTGTCCAACAGCTTTGCTCAGTATCAGACAAACTTAATTTTGGTTCATTAACTTCCTGCTATACATTTCCTGGGTTTTAACCAATGTAATTTTAACCCTATCACAGCTGGATTGTGGGCAACCACTCCTAGCAGTCAGAGCCAGGGACTGTGGTCGGAAGTCAGGAAATCAATTGGATCAGGCTATCTGGGGTACAAACTGGAAGACAGAACCACAAATCAGATGCCAGGAGTCACGTTGGGCAAGGATGCCAGGAAATCAAGCCAGGGACACAGAAGCAGGAAGCACAAGGCACACAGTCCAGAGCAGGGTGGAGCACAGTTGTCTGGGAAGCTTTTTGTGCTTGCTGCTGGCTTAAGTAGGGCCAGGAGACCAATCAGTTGTTCTGAGATTCCACCAATAGGACTGCAGGAGCACAGCCTCAAACTGAAGTTTTGCTTCCAGTCCCAGGTATGCAAATGTTAACAGGCAGGAGCATGGCTACTTCTGTGAACCCAGATTTGAGACCCAGATTTGAGACCCACATTCACAACTAACTCAGTTCTTGAATCATATTACTGGGCCCTTTTTGTTTGGGATTATTCTGGTCATTTGTTTTGGTGTACTTGCACATATAATTATTAAACAGCTTAGTCTATTTCCCATGGTTAATTTCGATTCAGGAGAACAATTATCAGTTATTGTGACATTATATACTCGCAAGTCCTTCTTGCATTTGAGCTTGCAATTGGGGTAAAATTTTAGGTCTAGTATTTGCAATACATGATGCATGAAACAGGTGTGTTTTAATACAACTGAAAAATAATTTTAAGTGCCCACCTTGCTGATTTCTGAGTGGTTAAAGCTGGGATACAAAATGAGAAAAATAATACATCTGGCAGCAAGCACACCTACTATAATGGCTGTCGTGACAGAATTATAAGTACAATAATTCCTCATTTAACACTATAGATATGTTTCAGACAGTGATCGTGTTAAGTGAAAACTTGTTATGCAGGATCAATTTTCCCATTGAAAATAATGGAAAAGGTGGGGGTTGCGTTTCAAGCAGTAGTGTCTGTTGGGACTGGGACATAAGGTTGAGGGAGAAAGAGGACTGGGTTACAGCAGGGAGGGGGAGGTGTTTTGTCTCTGGGGAAGGGGAGGGGAGCAGAGGGGAGGGGGATTGGGTTGGGAGTATGCCTCTGTGACGGGTCTGCCAGGACCTGCACTGCGTCTAGCGAGGGGGGGTTCGGCGGGGAACGGTGCAGCGAGCAGCGAACCTGCTGCTGCTTTGCAGGGAAGCGTGGGAAGCCCCGCACAGCTGCCGGTGACAGGCCGGCTGGGGAAACCCAGCCACTGGCCTGCAAGCGGGGGTGGAGGAGAGGGGGCAAGGCGTCTGGCAAGGGGGAGTCAGCGGGGGGGAACGGCGCGGCAAGCGGCAAACCCTCCACCGCTTTTCATGGAGGCGGGGAAAGCCCTGCGCAGCTGCCGGCGACGGGCCGGCTGGGGAAATCTTGTTGTTCCGGGGACGGTCATAAAATTCAAAAAACGTTCCCTAAAAAAAAAATCGTGCTATCGCGAAAAATCGTCGGGCACGTGTTAAATGAGGAATTACTGTATTAAATAAAACAAATTATCAAAGGGGAAGCATGAATCTATACACTGTGCACAACCATTGTGAATATTTTACAGCCACTATCAGACAAATCACATTTTAAACTATTCTAAAATTAAAATGATTGCCTTAAAATGTTCCTTTATTTCATGGGATAGTGGAACAGATTCTGACTACAATTCCTCAGTGTAAATAAATCCACTGTCGTCGCTGGAGTTTCTCTGGATTAAACTGGTGTAGCTAAAATTAGAATGTGGCAATGTATTAAAAACCAAGAATAAGAAAAGTGTTTATCCTATTCTAGGTCTGAGGTATGGGTTCATTTTCCTCATAATAATGAAATAGTTCTCAACTGTTGCTTTAGTTGCAGGAATAGTTAGCAGCAAAACTACTGGAGATTTTTTTCTATACTATCTTAATGTCATGCATTCCCTTGGTATTCACTTACCTGCCAATATCTAATATGTCAAAATAAGGGTTTGAAATACAGCCATTAAACTAAATTATGATGAACACTAGGAGATTTGCCCGGCATTGCTTGGTTCCTTAAATCAAATACGTTTTGTTTTTCTTCATTTAAATCATTGCTCTGGAATGGGGGGGGAAGTAGGGGTTCAGTATGCAGACTGCCCTGGGTTTTTGTGTTTCAAATTATCTTCCTAAATCTGATTTTTCTATTTTTCTAAAGTTTTTGGAAAAGTAGTAAATTGCAAGCATGTGAATATCTTAATTTTAAATCAGTGAAAAAAAAATGGTCACCATTTGCAACTGTTTGTCTTGCTTTATAATACGAGGAATATGTTATAAATCACTTAACACTGTTATTTCTTTAACCTTGGAGATTTTTTGGTTTTGATCCTCTAACTAATACCATGTTGCTGGAATTGCTGAATGCTAGCTACTAGATCTAGCACCAAAAATATTTCATTTTCATTTTTTATTATAATATTCCTATTCAATGGAATATACTGTTTTCTCAGTGGATGGAAAACTTTCTGGCAGCTATTGCTTGCATACTACTTTGGTTCAGACTTGAATTCACTTCTTTCTGTTTGCTTCCTCTAGGTATTAAGGAATTTGAGGACTACCATCTTTACATAATCTCTAGGTGTTATTTTGTTGTCAAGTAGGGATGAATATTTCAGAACTGTCTTTAAACTATACAAACATGGATTTGCAACCTTCTGACTACATAATGCTGGCAAGAATTCATCATTTTTATCCCACCATTTCCTGTTTATGAAGACTTACTTTGAATATTTCTTTCCAAACAGGACCAGATTCAAACCTCCCTTTACAGTCTGTGACCAGGATGTGTGTTTGGGTTATAGATTGTTTCAGAGTTTAATCTTTTGGAGATGAAATATCTGTCTCCTCAATAGCCCCTAAAAATTCTATTGAAATTAGCTGTCTAAAAATGCCAGCATTTTAAGGATTAAACCTGGGCAAAGATTTTTTTCATCCATACAATATCTCCAGAAACACACATTTTGATATCGAAACACACACTTTACTCGCTTGTAAAAATGCTTGGAGTTGTCCATTTCAGTTGCTGGAATTACTGCAGTCTTCATGCATTGATTTCAGCTCATACAACATCTACTTTCTTCTCTTGGGTTCCCTGGGGAAAAAAGCCACTCTCACAAAGTCCATAGGCTCCTTGCCACAGAGCACACTGGTTTTCTACTGTTATAACTGGATTGCTCCTCTGTTTGTCGGATTCAAAAGTTTTCTTGGATCGTCTTCTCAAAACAAAGCATAGTAGATTGTTAACCAGCTCAGGAAATGCTCCGTTGGGCTTGCTTGAAGAGGTCAGGAAGGAATATGTCTGTGTCTCTTCTTCCCTCCTCCCCCTGCTGTAATATAAGATTGCCAAGCTAGTCAGGTGTATGAGGCTTTTGGCTTCTTTTGAAGCCAGATACCACACTTAATTGGTGTGCCCTTGGTTGGCCAGTTAGTAAGAATTGTTGCCCCCAGTGCTCTAGTGATTTTGGTTCTTCTTTGAGAGAAGTCCCTGCAGGTGCTCCACAGTAGGTGTTGCTGTGTCCCAGCACCACAGACTGAATTCTTCACAGCAGTGCCTGGGAGGCCTCGCATGCACAGTGAGCAGGGTACACGGGCACCATGTGGCACGATAGCACATTGGTGGGCCCCTTGTCCTCTGTTCCTTCTTACCTGGCGGTGCTCTTCAGTCATAGTTATATCTTGTAAATAAGTAGTTAAGTTTTGTTTTTTGTGTTTTCTCTGTTTACCCTATGCTTCATCGAAGTCCGTGTTCCTTTAAAAAAAAAAAAAAAAAAAGGGTGTTTTTTTTTTCTCCAAGTTGTTGTTGTTGTTTGTTGTTACAGTTTCACTTTGTGAAAATGCCAGGATCACCAGGCTTTAAACGCTGCTCAGCCTGCAATGCTCATGCCTGTCTGACAGATATTCAGAATATCAGATGTCTCGGCAAGTCCCATGTCCAGCAGGACTGCCAACCCTGCGCCAAGCTTAAGGCACGAATGCAGAGACAGGGACCTCCACTTTAAAATGCTTATGATGGAAAAAGCATAACATTCATCCTCTGACCCAGCATGGAATGCCCTGATAAACAGAGATCCGATAAGGGGGGAAAAATCTCCCAAGAAACATGCACATCCTTTAGGTGTCAGCCTTGTGAGGCAGAGATGAGGCAAGTGAAAGAGCTGCACTGAGGGTTCAAAGAGCACCACACCTCAGCACATATGATATACCGGGTGTCTCCGGCACTAATCGTGCCGTTTCCAAGCATGGGATGCATAAAGCCTGCACCAAGGCGAGAGGCCTGATTGTGCCTGCCTCATGTACCTTGGGGCCTACTGCAGCAGCGAGTAACCAGACTATGGACATGGTAGTATTGAGGCTGACTGATATGGCACCACAACAATGAGGCACCCCGGACATCCATACCATTGCAACATCTAACAGTGCTGCAACGACGTAGGCACTGCAACACACATTGGTGCCAACTACCTCCATGTCTGCACCGGTACCGACCACGGCACTGTCCATGATGGCACCCTCCACTCCAGCACTGAGGTACTTCCACGGAGGGATGGTTTCCTCTACATTTAACTCTCCATTCCTCAGCACCAACACATCACCAGTCACAGCAGCACTTAAACGTGTCCCTTTGCCCAAGGTGTTATGTAGTGATGATGATGATGACGATGGGAAAGTAACATTTTCACCCAAATTGTTTCCTGGCACTGAGGTGCTCACTTGGCCCTGGCATTCCTCTCTGGGGCCCGCGCTCATGCATGCTACCACCCATGTCTTATGCCTCCTAGTTGCAATATTGGAGCTCATAGAACTACAGAAAGAAACACAAAAAAGAGGGAAACTCAACCCATGCCTTCTCCACCACCACAATCACCATCAATGCAGTGGATTCAGCAGGAGACGGAGGATCCACAATCCCGCAAATCTGGGCCAGACACATCCCCTGTCACAAATTCATCTTCCCCTAACAAGGCAGTAATGCCACCACCTCCCACTGCTTCAAATCCTTTCAGAATCTCTTCAAAAGGGTGGTAGCCAACCTCAACATCACCATGGAGGAGGTCTTGGAGATGTAGCATGAGCTTACCAATATCCTCCAGGCCACTCCATCGACAAAGAGAGCTCTGCCCATAAATCCCACCATCTTGGATCCTGCCAAGACTATCTTGTCAGACCCCTACCACTATCCTGCCCACCTGTAAGAGGTGCTTCCTTCATGGTATTGGGGCACACACGAAAAGGTCAACAACTCAGGGTCTAAGGACACCTATAGAAAGGCCGTCACATAAACCTTCTGGAGCTCAGAGCTGTACGACTTGCCTGCCAACACTTCTTACCAGCAATATCCGGCAAACCCATCAGAATATATACTGACAATATCACCTGCATGTTTTATATAAACGGGCACCATTCTTATGTACATAGGCTATTGCCCTGTGGAACAGGTGTCTCATACATGACATCACCATAAGTGCATGTCACCTTCCCATCGCCTTAAATACCACCGCCAATGCACTAAACAGAATCCTACCTCAGGAACACAAGTGGCCGATAGATGACAGAGTTCTTGCAACAATCTTCAAGCAATGGGGATATCTTCTGATAGACCTTTTCATTACAAAGTCAAACAAAAAGTGTCCCTTGTATTGTTCCAGAACTGGCATTGGCAATTGGCAAGGACTCCCTCAGAGATGCCCTCATCCTCAAGTGGAATAATCACCTACTATACACCTTCCCTCTGATTCCTTCTCTTAACAGGACAATCCTCAAGATAAGGAGGGACAAAACGAGGATAATTCTTGTAGCCCTATATTGGCCCCAGCAGCTGTGGTTCCGATTTCCTGAATAGAATGGCTCTACTTCCCCCAATCACACTTCCATGCAACCCAAAACAGTTGTATCAACCAGGGCTCCAGACTCCACATCCACAATTTCTCAGACTTCATCTAAAAGCCTGCTACCTACAATGGCTCTCAGGGACAGAGCTATAGTGCTCAAGTCAGGTACGGAACATTCTCCTACATACTAGGGCTCCCTCAACTCCAAAAACATATAGTGACAAATGGTCATGACTTGTTCATTGGGCTGCTCCCTGCAACATCTCTCCAGAGACGGCCCCATTACCTGTAATATTGGACTGCTTATTAGACTTTAAACAGTCACATCTTTCTATTGGCTCCATTAAGGTACACCTGTGAGCTATTATGACTTTTCACACAAAAATTGATAGTACAATCTTTGCACATTCAATGATGACATGGTTCATGAAAGGCCTGATGTAACCCCTCCACATCAGCCTTAAAATTTACTTTTGGTGCTAAACACCCTCACAAAACCTCCAGCTGAATGAATGGCCACAAGCTCACTCCTTTGTTTATCAATGAAAACTGCATTCCTAGTGGCTATCAGCCTGGCGAGTAGGAGAGATGGCTGGACCTCCCCTCATACTTTATCTTTGAAGAAGGTAATATATCTACAAATGCAGCTCAAGTTCCTCCCTAAGTTATGCTTATCCTTCCACATCAATCAGACTATTCACCTACCTGTATTTTTTCTCAAACCTGATTCCAATACCTTTTAAGCAATGATGCATACCCTCAATGTACTGAGGACAGCTTTCTTTGACAGCCATAGAACAAGGCCTTTTGAGAACTTTGCCCGGACTGTTTATTTCTCTAGCAGAACATAACAAAAGTCGCCAGATATCATCTCTGAGATGATGCCACTGGATTTCCAAATGCATCAGAATTTGTTACCAGCCTAACCCATTATCGCCACCAACTTTGATACGTGTCCATTCCACCAGGGCTGTAGCCACATCAATAGCTTAGCTCCGCAAAGTTCCCATTGAGGACATATATGCAGTGGCCACATGGACTTCTGACCAAATGTTTGCCAAATACTATGCACTTTCTCAGGGCCCCTCTCTCATCAAACAGTTGCCATGGCCGCATTATCTATGGCATACTCACCAGATTCAAAGTCCCTACCTCCATAGGACATACCCCTGTGGAGCACCCACAGGGACGTCTCTTGAAGAAGAAAAGGAGGTTACTCACCTTTAGCAGTAACTGATGTCCTTTGAGATGAACATCCCTATAGGTGCTCCATTACCCTCCCTTCCTCCCCTCTACTTCAGAGACCTTTTATCAGGCTGGGTTTCTGGGTAGAGAAGGAACTGAGAGCAGGGAGGCTGCGCATGCGCAATCGCGGCACCCGTGCATCCTGCTAGCCACTCATGCGCACTCCCCTCCCCGGGCACTGCTGTGAAGAATCTGGTCTGCGGCACTGGGATGCACGAATACCTGCTGTGGAGCACCCACAGGGGCACTCATCTCAAAGAACGTCCATTACTGCTGAAGGTGAGTAACGTCCTCTTGTCTTCAGCAAACCCTTTCAGTGACTTTATTCTATCTGAGAAACAGATTAATACACTCTCTCAGGCCATGTCTACACTACAGATAAGATCGAAGCAGCCACAGTCAATCTTCCAGGTTTCAAATTAGCGGGTCTAGTGAAGATACACTAATTCGAACTGAGAGGGCGCTCCCATGGATTCCAGTAGTCCTGCTTCTACGAGGAGTTAGGGAAGTCTAAGGGAGAGTGTGTGCCCTTCAACTTCTTGCAGTATGGTCAGCACCAAAATTCGAGTTTAGATATTTACACTTAAGCTATGCAATTAACGTAGCTGAATTTGTATATCTTAATTCGAACATATCCCCTCATGTAGACTAGGGTGAATGTGGCTTTACTGCTCACTGCCATAGGGCCACATTGTAAGCTGCCTTACATTACATGAAAACCTTGTGAAGTCTATGGAGTTGTACAGCATTTAAATCAGGGTGGAATCTGGCCCTTACTAGTACTGGAATAGCTTGCATTGATGCATATTCCATAATTTTATGTATCTATTTCTGGGCCTTGTTGGTCTATATTTTTCCATTTATTGAACATTAATGCAGATTTTTCTCAAAGTAGTATTGATGATCACACCCAAGTCTACCCCACTCTGATTGGTACTCATTATCCTGCTTCCTTGTAGGCTTCAGCCTTTGATTCCTTATGATGACTACCTTTATTTGTAGTATTACTTTAGCCTTTTAAAAAAATACACCACAGGAATCGTGTTCTTCATGTTTGTACTGCACCCAGTACCAGGGCTGAATTTCTGGATTATTCTGCAATTAACTTTTGAGCTGTCTGAGACCGTTATCACTAGGGAATTTTCTTCCCAGTTAGTTTCTGTAGTCTCTTATGTATATGCACAGGAAAACCCACAATAACCCTAGATGGCTCTTCCATCACTTCACTGTTCTTCTCCAGTCAAACTGCTTTGGTTCTCTAATGCTTGTCCTCCTAGCCAACTGAGAATATGTTTATCCTTAAACCATGTTTTCTGATTGTGAAGTTTCAAAATCAATCTGTTGCACAGGAGAGTATCACATGCTGAAATCCAGATAAATCACGTCCACTGTTTTATCTTTATCTACCCATTCAGCAATGTACTTGGAGAATTCAAACAAATTTGTGAAGCTTAATCTTTCTTTGAATTCCTGATGACAGCACCTTTATAAATAATACATTTCAAAATGTTTTCCCTTATCAATGTGTCCAATATTTTCCTCACAATAGAAGTCAGACTTTACAGCTCTATTGATCTGTGTCTTTTGTTCTTCTCTTATAAGAAATGTCAGCTACCTGTATTTCAGTCCTCTGAATACCCACTTCTTAGTGAGCAATCACAGATCATCTACAAATGCTGTAATAGTTCCCTTGCTGCTTTTCCTAAGCAGCTTCAGATGAAAGGGACTTTGATTGTTATCTTGAATGTCTGCACTAAAGGAGTAACTCTGTGCATTTAAAAGCCTTTTTTTTAAACCCCTGTTGAAGAAAATTTGAACTTTCTTTAATAGCACCTTACTTTCTTGCACAAACAATTCTAGCTGTTCAGTACAGTGTTAGAAGCATGGAAACATTCATGTAACCAAAGATTACATACTCTGATGTTCTGGGATCGGACAGGTGTACAGATCAAGGCACTTGCCCAGAGAGAAGAATCCATTTACATTATTGGATAAACCAGAAATGTCTAAGCATGTTGTAAAACTTAGAATTTTGCATTTGTCACAGACTGGGTAGGACTGCAGCACATTTGCAAGACTAAGACATCGGCGGATTTACTGCTAAGCAGACACCTTATGGCAAACCAACACCACAAAAATGTATGGATTAAATTCATCTCTTGTGGCAGTTACATTTTCAAGAGCTCATTCTATTGAAGAGTGTCCGATCAATCCAATGACCTCCATTTCTCTCTGGAAACTCTATGCCTATAAAAAGAGAAAACAGAATCAATTCTGAAGCCCACACATCCCTAAGGCAGTTGCTGTGCCATGTAGTAATTTGCTTACCAAATGAAAGAGCCAAAGTCACTGCCTACATGCAGAGAAATTAGATTAAAAATGAAAAGGCCAATCTGGTGAGACTGAGGGCTCATAGGAACTTGGAGGGAGCAGGTCCCACTCTGTATAGATTCTGTTCTGCTGCCTCCAGACAGGATTACCCACAGAGCAGTTAGCTGAAGAAAGAGCTTTCTTTACTGCTTCTTTGGGCTCCATGGTAGAAATATACACAAGCTTGGGAGAATTTAACTTGCTTCCAGTTGGCTGCTGAAGGTATCACTGACCAAACTATTTAGTTTAAAATGTAATGACACTGTATATACCTATTCTTATTTGCATTGTTTAAAATTAGGTTATTTCAGAATCTAGCATAGCATTTCTCTTCTAAGGGTCAGCAGTTGCATCCTAGAGAGGGTTAGATGAGTTACCAAAAGGATGGTAGGAAGCCAGGATGATTAATCAAAGATTCCCCGTCCATCTGAAAATGGAGACGTGCATGAAAATTGTATTTTTTTTGGCCCACTCAAAAAAGTAACATCTCAAACTCCTGGAAGCCATCTTGTGGTTTGTGCTTCTGTCAGACAGCTCTGCCTCTTGTTGACTGACTTGATATTGTAGATGAAAAGCTAATACTGCATTTACTATCTCATTAATTTTAATTTTTCCAGAGATTTCCCCTATTCAGAAGTCATTAGGGTTATAACTCCTGCTGTGTAGAGAATTTCAAATAACCAGCCGCAATATTCTATTACTCTAGACCAACAAAACTACAATTTGAGACTGGTAAAAGAGCAGTTAGGCAAACTTTTTTAATCCTGGAGTTTACCCTCTAATTATTTTGTTTCTAATTTGAATCAGATTTTTTTAACAAAATTAAGATCTGATTTATCCACTTGAATTTTGTATCTATTGCATAAAACTATATACGTTTTCATAGAGGTGCAGAGTTTTTGTTCAGTTTTGCATAATACATCTGTTGTGCATTAAAGCTGTCCATGTTGTTTGTATAATATTGTTCTTGTCTTTTTATCCTGCAGTGGTTGTGGAATTGCAGTAACACTATCAGGTTGACAGAGTGGCACAGCCATTTGTTACGAAGCAAAGCCTTACAACAGTATCTAGGATGAATTAGGGTCCACAAGCCAAAGATATATATCACTCAGAAATCCAAAAGGGCCCTAAAAAAGCCTTCATTCACTGTTGTAAACAACAAAAAGCCTATTGTACTAAAAAACTGTTGGTAACATTTGGAGACAATTTTGATTGAGAAATGCTATCAGGTATTCTCTTTTTTTTTTTTTTTTCCCCAGGTTATTTCTGGCATAGATTTTTTTTTTCCTTAATATTATTCATATTCTCTTCTCCCTTTTTGTCACATTTACTCTCGCTAACCTTATGAGAACATGACAGTAACACCAGAAGACCATGAGAAACCAAAATAAAGTTGAAACTTTCCAGCAAAGTAGGGTACTGTGGGAGCTAAGAATTCCCATCAGGAATTTCAAATTGGCAGTCACAACTGCCCAATAGCAAACTAATATAATATGGACATGCAAGGTAGAGCTTCTATTAAAGTTGTAAAGCACTTAACATTCATAATATTCCAGTAAAATACTCTTATAATGAACTTACAGATGAAATCAACTGAAACCCATGTATGTTTTCCTTAGCTCCCACTTCAAAACTCCCAGCTTAACCAGGGGAGAAAGTTAACTCAGAGCTAAGTCACTCCTCAACACCACTTATTCCTCTGAAAATTTTTAATATTGCAAGAAATAAATGATGCTAGGAACATTCAAGACTCCCTCCTGTAATAGTTCTTGTCAGCAGGAGGCCATGCTGACTCACTATACTTCAGCCCTAGGTCAGGGCCTCCGGCCTGACTACAGGCCAAATATCCATTCTAGAGGCCCGCCCTTGTTCGGGGTGGGACAGCAAATAAACAGTTAAGCCGTCTCTGGTAAACCACATGGTAGTCTGGATGTGGCACTGTTGTTCGGCGCTGGCAGCAAATGACATTTAAACGGTTTCAGTTCAGCCCGTTGGCAGTTTGAGCCCCGGCCCTGGATCAGGGCAGGGCAATAAACCAGCAGTTAAACAGTAGCCTGGTCAGCTGCACAGCAGTTTGAGCCCAGGCCCTTGATCAGGATGGGACAAGAACCAAACAATCAAATGGGTAAGTAGTCCAAAGGGTTTCAAGGTGCAGGCCTATCTGCAGGCTGAGCCAAGGGTTGGGTCTCCTTGCTGGTGGAGAGCCGACAAGCGCAGGGGTTTTGCCCCACAGGGAGAACCTGCCACTCAAGGGAAGTGGTAGCAGGGGGGACACAGGCAAGGGGAGCTGCACCACTATGTCCCAGCCCAGGGCCCTAACAGTGGTAGTGCCACGGCCACTGGGTCAGCGGGACTCCAAGCCGTAGTGCATTGTCCGGGTCGGTGAGTCAGTGGGAGTTCGAGCTGCAGCGCCATGCCCAGCTGACCATTTCTTCAGCCGCCCCGGGGTTGGCTGTTCCTGGGGGCCTACCTGGCTCAGCTGCTGCTCCTCGGTGTCAGCTGGGAACGGTGGCACCGGCAGCGTGTCCATAGGCTCGGGGTCCTGTGCGGGCAGGGTCCAGGAAGTCCAGCCCACTCGGGTGGGTCTAGCAAGAGTTCTGGGGGTCTGGGTAAATCTGTGGGCCAAGGCAGCGGCTTTCGCAGCCTTGTCCAATGATCCAGGTCCGGCAGCAGCCGTGGCGGTCTAGGCCAGTGCTCAGGGCCCAGCAATGGCCCAGGTGGCACAACCCAATCCTCCCTCTGAGGGCAGCGTGGCAGGGTCTTCCTCTGCTGAGGCTTGGGAAGCGCCTCTGCCCTGCTCAGCAGCTGAGCTCTAACTGATCTTGGAGCTCCTCTTCTTATGCCCCAAGCTTTAACTTCCTGTTTCCTGTGGGCGGGGCTGGGTGGTTCTGGCACCGCCCACCAAGGGGTTTTGTGGGAGTTTCTTCCTCTGGTTCAGCGGGAGGCCATGCTGACTCACTACATCTGCCCCCAAAAAACTCCAACCATGCCAGCACATTAAGTCACAATCTTTACATTTGGATGCTTAGGTAAATAGGTGTAATCTTAAGTGAAATAGGTGTAATCCAAACAACTGGCCTGACTCTCAGAGGTACTGTGAGCACTTGCTGCTCCTCATAAAATAAGTAGGACCCTGGGTGCTCGGGACCTTCAAAAATCAAGCCATACCTTGATATTTATCTTTCTAAATATGGATTTAGGTGGTCAACTTCAGGTACTGATCCCTGAGTTGGCCTTGTGGTCTAGATACAAAGCCTAACAAATCTGAATGAAAGGCAAGAAGTTAGGTGGGAGAAAGGAGGGCAAAGCTTCAGTTGCTCAAGCAGTTCTGCATACCTCTTTCACATCAGTTCACGCTCACTCTTTGTGAGCATTGCAGAAGAACTGAGCTTCCAAGGGGGACTTGAATGAGCAGTGACTTAGTGAACCCAAATTGATGACATCATGGAGGAAAACTCATTTTTATTCTCTGTGGGCTTGTCTACACTACAGAGAAAATTGAAGCTCCCAGTTGATCTCCCAGGGTTCGAATTAGTGGGTCTTGTGAAGACACGCTAATTTGAACTGAGAGGGTGCGTCCATCGGCACCTGTAGTCCTCCTCCTCCCATCGAGTGGATGGCACCAAAACACGGTTTAAGATACTTCAACTCCAGCTACCTAATTAATATAGATGGAGTTGCGTATCTTAAGTTGACTTTCCACTTTAGTGTAGATCAGGCCTGTGGAGTATCTCTAATCAGAAATGCCAACCAGACAGAATACAAATGGTAATTGCAGAAGCACTAGTTTTTACTACTTAAACAAAACCCAGCCAGCCAATTCAACAGTGCACAGTGCAGGTAATCGAAAAACACACATCTGGAATGCAAAAGGAATACCTCTGGCAAAACATAAATACTGTCTTTCACAGGTGAACTAACCTTTGTGTGAACATCAACTCTGTTACAGAATTCTAACAGGTCTGCTGCTTTTATTCTTGAAGATAGCGCCTCAGAACATCTGTTGTGATTCCCTTTAAATCCGCTAATCTTCTTGTTGATATGTCTCACATTGTAGTCCATAACACATCAGGGAAGTGCAGGGGAAAAAAGATTAACTTCAGTTTAAGCAGTGGTTCAAATATTCTTAAATATCTGCGTTGTGCAGTAAAATTCCAGGCAAAATGAACATGGGGTGCTTAAAAATGTAGGGGCACAAATGCAACTGCTTATGTGCCCCTTACCATCCACTTTCAGTAAGCAATACCTTTGAAGCCTAACGTGAAATAATACGTAAAATCGATTAAATGCAGGCAGTTTCACCTTTTTTATAGGAAAGTAAAAGTGATTTGAAAATATAAACATAGCATTAAGATAGGTGATCAGTTGATTGGTCATCTTCGCAATTTTGCTTTGAGTTGATTGAAATAATTTGTATTTCTAAAGTCCTTGAGCTATAGGATTGACCGGAGACCATGATTTTTAAGATTATCATTCAAAAAGCTAAGAGCTCTGTTATACTTTCTACTATGTGACATTTAATTTATATTGATAAAGGTCTGTTGTGTATATCGGTGCAAAGCAGTAGGTGTGTCCTAGAGGGCAGATTGGAGCCCTTCATTTCATTGGAATAGCAAGAGCAAAATAGAAATAATCCACAGCAAATCGGCAAATAGCCAGTGTTAACTCCAAGTCAACTCTTCTTAATGAAGAAATATAAAATTGAGTGTTTAAATCAAGAGATCCATGTAAATCAGTTAAACCAATTGACACCGGCTGAGAATCTACCCCTTACTTTCAAAATAGAGTACATTATTGGCGGTCAGCTAAGTCACAAACTCTACCGGAAATACACGGTTTCATGATGAAATTTCAGTCATAATAGTATTACACAGTTCTATCCTGGCTTCAGAAGATGGGAGGCAATGTGTCTGATATTTATATATTTACTTGATCTAAATATTCTAGTTAGCAACTTGTTTTAAATGTGCACTATATTTTGACTGGGTAGAATGTGGACTGTAGAAGCTATGATAAGATTGATCTGTGGTTTAGAGAAGTGAGTTGTCTGATTAAAACAAAAACTGTGGATTACTAGAATAAAAGAAGTCAACAAAATTTTAAATAGGAAAAATTTTTAATTTGAAATGGATTAATCCAGCTGTCCAAGCAAACTTCTTGTCACATTCTCAAAAGTTTTACTAACAGATTTCTTTAGTGTTTGGGCTTAAAGTTTTAAGCACCCTTTCTACTATTTCTAAATTTCTTTTCTAGCTAGAGAGCCAAGTACAAACCCAATTTTCTGCATACCTCCCCTACCAAAGATCATGGTAATGGTGAGCACATACCTTAATATAGAAATTAAGCCCAAAAATGTTTCATGTTTGGCATGGTTGCATGGAAGCTAAACTGCCTAAAATGTCCACATTTTTTTTTTAATAAGTTACGAAAGTAGTTCTTATATGGGATAAAATTGCACTCTGGGATATATAGTATATTCTACTGGAACAATGCACATTTTATTCCAGAGTTGAATTCAGACCATGATGGCTACCAGTTTTTTTCCTCAGTCAATTCTGTGCATCATATTTTTAAATGTATACCTAATGGCAAGGAAACCAGAGCTTTAAAAAACTGGAAACATGCAGACCAATACACCATGGTACGTGTGCTTTCTGTATTTTTATACAATCAACAGAAAGAAAGTGTGTACAGAAAAAAACCCATTGCTTTAACAAAATATTCGACTTCTTCATTCTCCATTTTGCTGCAGTAATCTATCCAATGAATTCAGAAATCTCTACCACTTTTACTCTTTTTGTGCTCTTTTGAAGAATGCATATCAACTCTACAGCTCTGCTGAGAGCAAAACTTCTGTCTCATGTTAGTGTCCTAGCAATGGTGCTCATATTCATAGGACCTCATTGAACAGTCTGACAGAAATTCATTCTGAAATAGCTAGTGCAGAATACTGTACTGTGGAAAGTTTAGTATAGTAGGTTTAACAAACCAATGAACTTCGAACCAGCCAAATGGATCTGCCATGATTAACATCTAAATAAACTGATTAATAGACATGTCAAGTACTTTCACTGGTGAGGGGTTTACTGGGGTTTTTTTTGTTTGTCCTCTCTATTTTTAAGAAGGCAAAAATAGTTCTAATACCACTACTGGTGGTAGCGTATCAATTCTTTGAGTTTCTAATCCTTGTCATGAGGCAGAAAATATTGGTGACAGTATTTTTTTTTTCCTGTATGTTGATTTATTTATATTAGTTGTTTTTAGGTCACAAAGTCATTTAGCTTTCCTGGTGTACACAGACACAGTATGTGCTTTCTAAATTATTCCTTTTCCTTGCTGTTTCAGAAAGCCAAACTTGCCACAGTGTTTGTTTGAGCTGGCCATGTTGGCCAGTTTCCTTCTGAGTGCCTATAATCTTCCAGGGTAGCTACACCATTGCACTTAATAAGTACTCTAACACTGCAGATACAGTTACTGGAGAAAAAGAAATCTTAGTCGTGAACTAACAAAAGGCCACACGAGTGGAAAAATGTATCATTGCCCCCACAAACATGCTTCTTTTCCCCTAATCCACTTTCCTGGAAACCTAAAGATTGTACACCATAGTGTACATAGTGTATTCCTAGACCTTTGTGTGCTGCCCTGTTATTAACTGTATCATTCTTTGTAGCCTGACTGTAACCATCTGTGATATATTACAAAGGTGTGTGTGCTAGAGAAATTGCTCTAATACTCATGTCTGAATTAGTGTCTTGAAAGGTGAACCATATTTAATACTACCTTTTGTGTTCATCACTTTTCATTTTTTTGTTTTACAGTTGCTGCTAATTTACAGAAGATAGTAGATGATCCTAAGGCCTTGAAAACATTGACTTTTAAATTGGTAAGTATAATCTTCTTGGTGACAAAATAATACACACAGAAAATTATTACTAATATTTGAAACCAGCTTTAACAGCTGAGCTGTTATTGACGGTTCTTTTATACAGAACATTAAACATTTTTAAACCAGTTAGAGCAGCGCACAAACCAAAAGCAAAATCAGCCCTCTCTTCTACAGCTGAAACAGCATTGCAAGAAACGACTTTGTGGAATGCTATGATCTGATAATGCCTAGATAGTACATTCTGGTGGGATACACAACTGTCCTGAATATGCTGCAATTGCTGGTGGCACTAGCTTGTTGGAAAAAAATTGCACACGTTTTTTTACCTTTGTCCAGTTGAACCAATGAGGGTTCTGATCTATGCTGAGAGAAAGGCATTAAATTCAGGCCTCTAAATCCTTTCCTCAGTATTTAAGTGTGTGTTTGGAAACTACCCAGAAGTCATTGCAGAGGGTCCTAGAATGCATTTATATAACCGTGGCTCTAAGGGAAGGTTTGTGTAGATGTGTCAGCCTGGTCATGACTTAAAAATGAATTGCTGTGTGAATAGGCCATGCTTACTGGGTGGAAAAACAATAGAGACAATTATACAGTCTTTGTCCCTGCAATGGTTTCCATGTTGAGTATAGAAGAACTCAGTGAAGGCCCACCTGCTACAGTATTGCACTCTAGGCTCTCCTTAAGTAAAATAAGTTGGGAATTTTGGTGCAGACAATCATTGTACTGTTCTCTGGCAATGGATCTGAACTGTGTACATGAATTAAAGTGAATTCAAGGCTACTTTCTCCTAATAAAGCTTTCCTGTGGAGCCACATATTCTTAGCTGGTGGGGGGAGAGAGCACATTGTACAAGGTGAATATTTAAAGGTCTGATGTGACTGGGAGGTATTGTAGAGCCACTCAAGTGGAAGCATAATGAACAAGAAGTAACACTAACTCCAACCATCAAATCACAATAATGGGCTTTAATGGACAGGCCTGTTTTTATGGCATACTCACACCAGTCAGTAATGACTGTAGTCCCTCATGTGCCTGTGAAATAGCGAGGTGGGAATGGCATTCAGGTCATTCAAAATAAACATGAAGTAAAGATGTACCAAATAGTTGTCATAGCAATGGCACATAGTCAGGTTTGATCTAACTTACTATTTTGCTGCTTTTAATACATGTTAATACAAGTTGACCAAAATGATCATCTGTAGCTGCCTGATGTCCCTGTCAAAACAATGCAAGATGTGTTAATAAAAATGTAATCTTACATTGCAAAGACGAACATCAATGAAGCCAATTCTAAAATGCTATATTTGCATTTTTCCAAAATTAAGGGAAAAATGTGTTCAGCCAAAGCTGTTGATTAATTACTTATGTAAATAATACTGCTACCAATTAACTTTCTAGCTTTTAGCACTCTTTGCTGAGAGTGCCTGCTGGTTATGAAAGAATAGAATAAATGCCTCCTAGACAAGAGGCCATGCAGAGAGATGCTTTCTCTGTAAAACAGGCAACTTCATGATGGGTAATAGTCTAAGTTGGATTTTTAGAGAGACTGGATTTTTCGTGGTGTGAGTATAGATTAGCTAGTCCATCCACTTGCTGGTGTAGGATTATTCCCTCTGTCATTTTAAAATGACATAATAAATGGGGCTTCCAACTTTTCCCTTTTGAGAGTGTTCCACGGAACCAGTCATTCAGGAAATAGTGTTAATATAGGTTTAAAACTTCCCTTTGCTTGATTTCATACTATTAATCCCATACCACAAACAATGTCTCTCTTTCTGTGCCATTTGACCTCTATTTTTGTCTTTCCCCTTGTTAGTATTTAGCCAGGCTAGTTACATAGCATTCAGTTGGCTTAATAGTTGATCCAAAAAAAAAAATCCACTTGACATGTGTTCTTCCAT
This sequence comes from Rafetus swinhoei, assembly GCA_019425775.1. NCBI lineage: Eukaryota > Metazoa > Chordata > Testudines > Trionychidae > Rafetus > Rafetus swinhoei. The sequence goes on along the minus strand of CM033439.1, from coordinate 39,720,575 downwards.
TTTTCTGACATCCCTTCAGTTTGTGTATTTGGTTTCTGATATTGAGGTGCACAAGGTGGCTTGCAATAATCCAAATTCCTGTAGGGAAAGAGTATCGCTATCCTGGCCTATGAAGAGAGGCCTTATGTATGGTCCAAAGTGAAGTTGGTCGTCTTTGGGTTGGGGAGGTGCCAGGTCATAAGTCATTTACATTTTCTATGTACAATCAACCTAATTTTTTTTTTAGCATTACCCCGTTTTCAATTGCAGTTCTATCTCCTGTTAACATTACTGGGTTGGACCCTGTGTGTTATCTTGTGAGGGACTCTCTTCTATTTAGATAGTTCTCCCACAGATGTTCTTCATTAGGTAATATTTTTCAAGAGTGAATCTAATTCCTATTAATATTTATAACCTCCCAAAATTTAATACCTCCCAATTTCGTATTATCAGTCAGTATATTTAAAATACATATTTAATATGTGATCTTATTCCTCTTTCACTCTGGTCGTGGAATTAGATGCTAATAAAATAATGCCTGACACTGAACTTTATCCAACACACATGCTCCTCTTTGCTAGTAAATATTTCCTGAGAAGTTGAAGTTCGAGTGATGTCCCCGTGGGTGCTCCACTCTGGGTGCTGGTGCATCCTCACGCCAATGACTAGAGATTTTTGTAGTAGTGACCTGCCATGCCGCGCATGCATTGTGGCACCTCTTCATACTGGTGGTGACCGTTAGACACACGTGGCAGGTCACTGCTACAAAAATCTCCGGTAGCAGACGGAGCTCCGTTGACTCACCCTTTCTTCATTAAAAAAACAAAATTTGTTAATTCTCCTCCGTTTTATCCTTAATTCCAAGTTTAAACTCCTACTCTATCCATCAAAAAACCCAAAAAAACCAGAACTCATTCTTCATTTTTTGTCACCTGTTTGTCCCCATGCCTGGATCTCCAGGCTTCAAACATTGTGACTCTTGCCAGGAGGCTATGCCAGTCTGACAGTCATGCCTCCTGCATAAGGTGTCTCAGGGAGGCCCACTTTGACTCAAAAGTGTGCATGCTGCTGCATTCTTACAGCTAGAGCTCGATGTGACTCTGCCAACAGGCTGAAGACCTACCTATACGAAAAGTTGCTTCATCCACAGCGTAATGGCTCTTCCCTCCCAGGGGCAAGGAACACGTCAAATCAAGAGGTATGGAAGAGTGTCCCTCTACCTCCTCTGACAAACAAAATGTGAAAACCTGGGTTTCCCTGGCAAAATCACTACCTCCGGCACTGAGCTCAGCTAGAGTGAACATTGGCAGTAAGCCTGGCACCTCTGGCATGGCACCGTCTAAACACTCAGTGCCTCAGAAGAGAGCTCATTTGGATCCCAGACAGAAAACATCAACACCAACAGCACCACTCACACCGGTGGAATCCATGGTGCCAGCCCAACACCACAAGTCTGTGCCAAAATTGACAAAGGAGACGGCACAGCATGCGGTGCCCAAGAAACCCTGCACCACCATGCCTCTTCTGAAGGCACCATCTTCTACGCCATCAGTGGTACCCACCATGGCTCAATCAGCCTCGACACCACCACTGGACCACGCACAGCACCATACACCAACTATAGCCCATGCTTCATCAGTACCACCATCTCCAACACCATCGGTGCAGTCTGCTCATTCACCAACATCACCAGTTCCGTCTGTTTCACTGGGAGAGGCTGGCAGCAGCCTGTATAGCCAATTTTCGTCTCAGCACTCCAGCCCTACTCAGCGACACCCTCCTTGGGAATCTCGATCCTCTAGACCATCGCATCCACCTCTACCACCTCCCTTGTATGCACACCATTTGCCTTACCCATTACCTCCTTATCGCGACCAGTGGCACCCATGGGATACCTGGTCGTCTCTCAGGAGCCACCATACTGCTCCTTCCACACCAGTGAAAAGACCACTGCAGTCCCTTCAGCCTGCACCCAGTGGCACAGCACAGAACTCCCCAGAAGTCTTATAATCAGAGGTGGAAGACTCCCTCTCAGAAGGGAAAGACATCCCCAATACACAACTCCTCATCATCACCCGATGAGGCCATCATCCCTACCATCCCATCATCCCTACCATCCCACCACCATTGGATGACGCAAAACAATTCCAAGAGCTTTTCAAGAGGGTGACAGGAACATGACCTGCAAGAAGTACAAGTAAAACAGTACAGACTTCTGCGTACACTGCAACCTCTGACATCTTCAAGGATTGCTCTACCAATGGATGAGATCTTCATGGACCCTGCTGATAGTATCTGGCAGACCCCAGCATTGATTACACTTACCAACAAGAGGGCTGTTTGTAAGTACTTTATTACACCTAATGGCATGAACTTTCTTTTCTCACATCCACCACCTAATTCCCTTGTCATTGATTTAGCCAGACACAAGGGCAAACAGCCAAACCTGAGGCCTACTCTCCAAGACAAAGAACATAAGAAGCTTGACATCATGGGCAGAAAGGTACACTCCTCTGCAACCCTACTATTAAGAGCAACTAACTATAGTGGCATGCTCGCAGATTATGATTATATGAATTACTCCAAGCCACAAGAGCTCCTCCAGTTCCTGCTGGAGCACAAAAGACCAACACTCCTAAGTATTATGCAGGAGGGTGACACGATCTCATGCACAGTGTTGCAGTCCTCCATGGATGTGGCCAACACCACAGCATGCACCACCGCAACTGCCATCATTCATAGAGCTTCGTGGCTCCAGGCATTCAGAGACCTACAGCAAAAGGTTGAAGACCTTGCATTCAATAAAGCTAATCTTTTCACCACGAAAACGGATGAGGTCTTATAGGCTATGAAGGACTTTGGAACAACATTGAGAAATCTCAGCTTGTACATACCACCTAATAAGAGGTTCAGATACAACACCTATTTCAAGACCTAGAGAGCAATATAGACAGCAACCTCAATATGATTTTAGACAAACAGACTCCAACAATGAAGACCGCAGCACCAGCAACAACATACAACATCCCACCCTTCATCATCTAAGCAGCAAGTTTGAAGGTTTGGTTGGGAGTCAGAGACATACCCCTGTTACATCACCAACTGGACAACTTGAGTTCAATCACCACCTACAGCCATTTTTACACCAATGAGCACAAATAACATCAGACAGATGGATGCTAGAGCTCATAAAAGTGGGCTATTCCATCCCCTTCACCTCTGTTTCCTCTTCTGATTTTCCCCCCCCATCCCGTCCCTCTTCAGGGATCCCTCTCACAACAGCCTCCTTCAACAGCAGGTCCAACACCTTCTGCATATAGGAGCGATAGAGCCAGTGCCAATGACCTTTCAAGGGAGGGAATTCTATTCAACATACTTCCTAACACAAAAGAAAACTGGTGGATGGAGATGCATTCTAGATCTAAGTAGGCTCAACAATTACGTAACATACAGAAGGTTCAAGATGGTGACATTAGCAACAATTATTCCAGCCTTGGATCGGAGAGATCAGCTCTTGACCTTCAGAATGCTTACTTCCACATAACGGTACATCCTGCTCGCAGACGCTTCCTATGCTTTACGGTAGGAGACCAACACTGCCAATATCACGTTCTCCCATTTGGCCTTTCAACACACCCCCGGGTTTTCTCCAAGACTCTGGCTGTTGTTACGGCTCACCTATGATGGAAGGGAGTTATCATAGTCCCATACCTCAACAACTGTCTGATAAAGGGCATATCATTCCAAGAAACGCTGTCCATGGTTAATACATCCATTAACCTCCTACTCAAACTTGGCTTCCACATAAATTGCCAGAAATCTACGTTAAAACCCACCTAAACTTTGGAATTCATAGGATCACACACAGACTCCATTTTAGCTAAGGCAACACTGCCCAGGCACAGATTCGAGGTCTCCAGAACCTCATACCTGTGGCAAATTCAACCCCAACTACAACAGGGCGCAAATGCTTCAAAATCTTGGGTCGCATGCTGGCAGCCACCTATATGGTGCAACTGGCCAGACTACACATGAAGTGCTTCCAAGCTTGGCTGGCTACACTGTACATCTCTTCCAGGGACCCCCTCTCCAAAACTGTCACTATTCCACCAAAGGTCCTCAACTCGCTTGACTGTTGAATGGACCCAACCAACATATTATGTAGGGTATCTTTTCAACAACCAACCCGCATGGTTATCATCACGATAGATGCATCCCTCGTGGGATGGGAGACACATTTGGGACCTCACACTGTACAAGGCAAGTGGTCGTTCACTGAACAAGCATACCACATCAACCTGCGAGAACTAGGGCAGTCCATTATGCATGCCATCACTTCCTACAGTAGATAGTTCACAAAATAATCAATGTCACGATAGACAATACCACCTGCATCTATTATATCAACTGGCAAGGTGGTGCCCGATCTACTTCCCTGTGCACAGAAGCACTGAGACTATGGAAATGATGCATTACACACCATCACCCCCATAGCTACCTATCGCCTGGGGGTACTCAGCATCACAGCGGACACCCTCAGCTGCATCTTCCCCAATCGCCATTAATGGAGATTGACTCTTGAGCCCTCAAGGTAGTATTCATCAAATGGGGGCAGCCGGACATAGACTTATTCACAACCGAAAATGCCACCTATTCTGCTCCAAAGCAGCCCTGGGGAAGGGATCTCTAAGTGATGCTTTCTTCCTGAAATGGAACTCAACCCCTTTATACGAATTCCCACCAATCCCTTTAAAACACAGAATCATCATGAAAATCAGACAAGAATGCTCTCATGTAATCTTGGTTGCACCAGCATGCTCAAGGAAAACCTGGTTCCCTTACCTGCACAGACTAGCAGATCCTCACATCTTTCCTCCACAATGCAATCTTCTCACCCAACATCATTGCAGGGTTTTCCATCCTGATCCAGACAGATTCCACTTCCACGCGTGGCTCCTTCATGGTTCTAGAATGCCGAAAACACCTGCTCAAAGAGTAAAACAAATTCTAATAAATAATAGAAGAGAATCCATGAGTAAAACTTACCTGTGTACAAGTGGACAAGTTTCTCTGAGTGGATCAGACAGAACCATTCCACACCAACCAAAACTACATCTATCCCCATTATATTAGACTACCTACTGGAACTAAAAGAAATGGGCCTCACTTTCAGCACTATTAAAGTCCATGAAACAGCAATAGCAGCTTTTCATAGAACCAGCTATGGCACTTCCTTCTTTTCAGTGTGTCTTACTAAACACTTCCTTATGGGTCTCCAAAATACTTTCCCATCTGTATGGCCTCCAGTCCCTATATGGGACCTGAACCACATCCTTAAAAGCCTAACTAAGCCTCCTTTTGAACCTCTAGCAACTTGCTCATGGCTACACCTCTCCATGAAGGTAGCTTTTCTGGTAGCCATTACTTCCAGCAGGAAGTCGGGGAGCTAGCGACACTGATGGCAGATCTGCCATACGTGATATTTACCGAGGACAAGGTAATCCTTCGGCCACACCCCAAATTCCTTCTGATGGCCCCATCTCCTTTCCTCATTAACGAACCCATATACTTATACCGCACACTGATCTATCCCAAGTGGCACTATACACCCTGGATGTTTGAAGAGCACTCGCTTTCTATATGGATCGGACAAGATAATGGAGGAAATCAGACTCTTCCTATCTTTTGCTGAACGATCCAGAGGTCAAGCTATCTCCTCACAAAGAATATCCAAGTGGATCTCATCTTGTAGCCACACTTGCTACATCATTCGCAACAAACAGCCACCAGTCACTATCATTGCTTATTCTACCAGAGAGGTTTCCTATACAACAGCCTTCCTCAAAAATGTGCCTTTAGAAAACATTTGCAAGGCAACCACTGGGTCATCTGGCCCAGTGAAATACTATGCTCTCACCTCTGCGATACCCCAATCCACAGCAGTCGGGCAAGCAGTGTTATCCTCAGTTACACTAGCAGGGCTCCAAACCTGCCTCTATGGCACGACTACTGCTTTGTAGTCACCCAGAGTGGAGCACTCACGGGGACATCACTTGAAGAAGAAAATAGAGTTCTTCACCTGTGCAGTAACGGGAGTTCTTTGATATGTGTCCCCATTGGTGCTCCACGACCCTCCCTCTTTGGCCTACTTCGGAGCCTTTTTGGGGCTAGAATCAGGGTAGAGAAGGAATGTAGGGAGCTGCACCGTGCACATGCCTAACGGATACCAACAGCATGGAGAGGCACCACGGTGCATGCATGGCAGGTCACTGCTACAAAAATCTCTGGTCACCGACACAAAGACGCACCAACACCCAGAGCGGAGCACCCATGAGGACACATCTCAAAGAACTTCTGTTACTGCATAGGTGAGGAACTCTATTTTTAACAGACATTCTCTGTCCACTGATTTGGTAAATGTGATTGAAAAGCGTGCAAGTTAATCTTGCATTATTTATCATTACTCATTAGCACATGTCTGTTACTTTCTGGCTATTCAGTTTGCATTCATGTTTGGGCTTCTATTTAAACAGCAAGTATTATCTTAACTATACAATATCTAAGAATCACAGAATCCACGTCTATAATAAATTTTGCTTGCCTATTTGATGATGATTTAAAAAGTTCTATTTGGAAAGCAAAAAAGGATGAAATCCTAATTGTGCTTTTTTAACCCTCTGGTACTGTTTTACTGCAGTATTTGTGACTTTTGTGGCACCTACTCATGAGGGTGAACATGAGGTTGGTCAGCTATATGAAATGTGGTGTTCAGGGTGTGAAATTCAATTTGTGGCAATAGGTGGTTGCAGTTAACTCATAATTCTGACTTCACTTGTAGGATCAAGAACTGGGAAGGAGATTGTTCTTATTCAAATACAATTATTCATGGTAATAGCCAGGGAAACAGTGATTCAGTGCAATATGATTTGCATTTTATGTAGGGTATTTTAAGTATTCCTTAGAGTAAAATATTTTAATGAGAGCTTGTTTGGTTCCTGAACAGTAAATTTTAACTAATTGGAGCTTTTCCTAGCTGTTACAGTATAGATATTGGTATTTATACTTTACCACACTTCTATTTTCATGCCTCATGTTGAAAGTTGAGCCTATTTCAGTACCATATAAGAACAGACATACTGGGGTCAGACCAAAGGCCCATTTAGCCCATTCATTGTCTTCCATGAATTTATTTATAGTAAAAGCCCTTTTATCTGGAATACTGGCAAAAGGGGACCAGGCGAGGGCAGGGCAGGGTGGTTGCCAGTAAATTGGAAATGCTGGTTTACTAAGAGGAAAGGTTTAGAGTGTGTGGGGGAGGTGCGTGAGAGGGGCTGTGAGGCACAGGCTTTGGGAGGGACTTTGGGTCCAACCAGTACCCCACGCTCCTCCTGCACCCCAGTGCCCTAGTGGGGGAGTGTCCTCACCTCCAGCAGCCTGAGCAAGCAGCACTCTGTCCTTGCTGCTCCTGGGAGGCATGGCCAGGTGGCTCTGTTGCAAGCAGGCATGCTGTCTCCATCTGCAGGCACCCACAGCTCTCATTGGCTGTGGTTCCTGGCCAATGAGCTTGGGGGCCACAGAGATAGCACTCAGGGAAGGAGGGACGGAAGCAGCATGCCTGCAGAGCCTCCTGGCCAGCAGCCGCAAGGACGGGGAACTGCTTGTCGGGGCTCCTGGCGGTGAATGTCATCCCTTCCTCGCTCCTCATCTGGCACCCTGAGCATGTTCCACACCCCAGCCTCTGCCCCAGGTTTTCTCATGGACCTAAATTCCCTTTCAGGGCATGCCCTATGGCCCCTCCCATCAGGGGGTAACTGGTGAGAGGGGTGCTGCCAGCCATATGACTGCCACCCCATTCATGGGCGGTGAGTTGTATGGGCTCGTGGTGCCCATGCTCCAGCAATATTCAGAGCCGGGGGCCCTGCTCCAGCAATATTTGGAGCTGGGTCTCTCCCTTGGCCCTGCCTGAGCAGGCCCGGCCCCACCTGCCGCCCTCCCCCTCCCGTGCGTCCTCCCCAACCCCGGACCATCCCTGTCATGCGCAGCTTTCAGTCGGCTCCCCCTTGCCGGCGCCTGCTGCTGCCACCATGCGCAGTGTTTACTGGTGAGCGGAGGCGTGACATAACGTCACGGCCCAGGACTTTAAAACTGCTTGGTGCAGTGTTGCGCCGCGCGGCCTAGCTCCTGGTTCAGAGTCTGGGGACTTCTGGGGCCCAAGAGCAGACTCCAGCCCTGCAAAGTGGAAGGCAGAAGGTAGGGCAGGACAGGCGAAGGGGGAAAACTAGGGGGAAGGGGTGGGAGAGAAGGGGCTTGTGTGGAGGGGGAGGGGGTGGGAGAGGATGGGGCTTGTGCGGAGGGGGAGCAGGAAGGGGTGGGAGAGGAAGGCACCAAGGGACAGGGTGGAGGAGATACAAATGCCAGGGGGCCAAGTAGAGACAATGAGGAAAAGGGCAGGAGGAGAGGTGTCAGTGGGAGGGGGGGACAGGGTGATGCTGGGAGAGGAGAGGGTAAGGGCATTGGGGGCTAGAGGAGGAAGGGGGAGGTGCTGCGAGAAGGCTTGAAAGAAAGGGTGGGCATGAGAAAGGTGGGGATGGAGCAAGTCCTATGTGAGGGCACAGAGGGGAATGGGGGCAGAGAGTGGTGAGGGGTGGGCATCAGGGCAAAGGGGGTAGTAAGGGAAGGGGGAGGCACCAGGAGGGTGCAGGGCTAAGGGAAGGTGCAGGTGCCAGGAGATTCTGGGGGTGAAGCAGAAGGGCAGACACCTGCAAGGGAGGGACCAGCACCAGAGGAGAGAGGCAGGGCAGGTGTGTAGAGGGAGGTGTTAGAAGAGGGGATGAGGAAGGGTAGCTTACATGATCAGAGTGGGACTACTGGAGGAATGGGCATGGGGGGAGAGAAGGGCTGGTGGAGGGGGCCAGGTCGCAGGAGGGCTGAGGGCAGCTAGAAGGGCAGGAGTCAGGACAGCAGAGGAGGGTGAGGAGTTGGGGGGCAGCAGGCACCAGGGAGCTGATGGTGCAAGGGGAGAAGACATGGCAGCAGAGAGAAAAGGTAAAGGTTTATAAAATATTTATTAATAACTTGGGTGCCACAGTGCCACATCCAAAAAAGCCACATGAACTCAGTACTGGTGCACAAAACAAAATTCATTCTGCTCATGGGAGGAAACTCTTAGGCTATGTCTATACTGGTGGCTTCTTGCGCAAGAACATCTTGTGCAAGGGTTCTTGTGCAAGAAGTCTTGCGCAAGAACACGTCCAGACTGCCATGTGCGAGCTGTGCTTTTGCACAAGAGCATCCATGGCAGTGTGGACGCTCTCTTGTGCAAGAAAGCTCCGATGGCCATTTTAGCCATAGGGGTTTCTTGCGCAAGAAATCCCTGTCGAGCATCCGCACTGCCCTCTTGCGCAAGAGAGCTTACAACTGTTAGAAAAGAGCGTAGCTCTTGCACGAGACGCCCTCTCTTACCACGCCGTACTGTACATTTCCTTGCCCAAGAGCAGGCGGGCAGTGTGGCTGCTCTGTGGGTTCTTGTGCAAGAACGGCTGTACTTGCGCAAGAAGCCGCGAGTGTAGACATAGCCTTAGAGGGAACACTTCCCCAGCCTCTCTGCCCCCGAGTTAACGTCACACACATTGGGTTAATGCAATTGCAGGATAGTTGCATGAGGGGGGTTTGGTGTGGGCCAAACTAATTCCTGTTGGTAGGAGGATGGTGGGAAAAATCCTTCGAGAGGGTGACATGACACCTTTTACTTCTGGTCATGTGTCCATCTTGCCCCGCGCGTGTTATCTCCAGAGGCGTGGTTAACGGAGGTCAGGGGCATGGTTAATGGGAGTCAAGGGGCGTGGTTAACGGGGGTCAGGGGGCATGGTTAATGGGAGTCAAGGGGCGTGGTTAACGGGGGTCAGGGGGTATGGCTAATGGGGGTTGGGGCGTGGTTATCAGGGGTCGGGGGTATGGCTAATGGGGGTTGGGGCGTGGTTAACAGGGATCAGGGAGTGTGGCTAATGGAGCACCACCAAAAATTATACAAACCTGCCTCCCCTGACCCCACATGACTCCTCCCTGAGCCACTCCAGCACATGAGGAATGGGACAACCTCCTCCACTCCTCCCCCCCCCCAGCCCAGTCCCTGTATCCCTCCATCTTTGCTTTGCCCTCTCTGTGCCTCTTCCCCCAAACCATGTCTCTTGAGTGCTGCAGCCTGGGGACAAGCAGGAGTCTGTCACCAGTAGCAGGGGTTGCGCCTCCTCCCACACACACATTCATTGGCAGCAGCAGGAGAAGTGGAACAATATGGCCCCAACTTGCTTGGCTCCCAATAACATTGCTCCATTTCCCGCCGGTGAGTGCTCTCCAGCGCATCACTCAGGAGGGACCGTCCCCGTTCTCACTGGCAGGACTCAGAGGAGTTGCGATGAAGAGGTAGAGAGAGGACAGAGCAGGGATGGGCAGAGTTGGGGCCTGGGATGGAGGTGGGTTGTTGCGGCCTTCACATAGGCTAGTGGTAGTGCAGGGAAGAGTTACGTGTGTGTGTGGCTGGGGGGTGCTGTGGAAACATGGCCCAAAATGGTAGGTTTTTTCATAATATTTGTAATTAGCCATATTAATTTAAACATTTTGTACGTTGATGTAAGTGAATAAACCATTTTGTTACTAATGTAGCAGTACAGAGAACATTTATAGCATCGTTGTCAGATATTCCTTTCCAACGTATTATAATGAATGTTTGTTTTCTTCTTGCAGGCTTCTGGCTGTGATGGTACTGAGATCCCAGATGAAGTGAAACTGATTGGGTTTGCTCAGTTAAGCGTCAGCTGATGCCTGTCCTCAACACCCCTCCCCACCCCCAGCAGAATTGTGAGATTGTGAGGAGGCCAGCTTAGATGCAAAGAAAATTAAAGCACCCACACTGAATTCTGCTTCGTTCTCTAGCAATTCACTAAGTCAGAGGAAGCAAAGCTCTCAGCTACACCGCTGCTGCTAACATTCAAAATGCTACTAAATGTTTCTAATCAATTTGGATTTCCCCTATGTGACAAGCATATGGAAATGCACTCAGGTGGCTGTATTTATTGGTTACAAAAGGAATTTTCTATCAACTTTATTTCAGCTTTCATAAAATTTCAGTGATACTGTTTTAATTATCTACTCTGATTAGCAATACCATCTCTGTTCTGTTGTACTTAGAAATGAACATAATTATTAAAGTTAAAATTCATTAGCCAAACTTGAATTCTAGTTTTAAAACTGACTGTGAATTTTATTTTTCATATATTTATGCATTACATAACCTAGCTATAAGGAAATGATTGATATGATTATGTGCTATTTGCAGTTAATCTCTTGTTGGGGGAAAAAAGTTTCAGGTATATCTTGGAAGTATTTGTAACTTCTAGTTTTTGAAATGATTTAATTATGAGTTTAGGAAGCGCTTGTTGGTTTGTGTGTCTAAAAACCAATCCACAATCTAATTGTCAAGGGTGTGGGAGGTGCCTTGCAGACATGGATGTTTTCAGAATGTGCCTGAGGCTGCTTAAATCTAGAATAGTCTCAGTTCTAGAAGCACCGTATATATTTGAGTTAGAATGGGGTATACTGTAACAAAGACTTTAGACAAGTTTGGCCTACACAGAGCTTTGTTGGGGAGTCTAAAAGCAAGAATTGCTATAAAATATTGCCATTAAGCTAGACTGCTTACTGTGCCCATCTCTGATTTGGCTTATCCTTAAGTGATATAAATTATTTTGTAAAGTTGAGAAAACTTGAACAGAATCCAAGCGTTACTTGAAATTCTGCAAAATACCAAGGTGGAGTGAAATAATAGAAAAAGGGGTTTGTGCAATGACTAAAAGGTAAAATTTTGTAACAAAAGAAACACTTCTGACCCAAGTAGTCTTTATGCTTAATCTGTGACATAGCTATTATGGAGCTAGTAAATGTTAGAATGATTCTGAAATTTGGAGCATATGTTCAAGGAGGTATATTCCTTGGATATTACCATTTAAACTACTTCCTAGCTAAAACTAGATAAATGGCAGCTCTTTAATGTACTGAAAATGGCAAATATATATTATTAAGAAAAAGTTATTTATAATGCCTTGTCATAATTGTTGGGGTGTTCTAGATCCAATTGCATAAAACTCAGTGTAATTTCATTCCATTTTATTGTTTACACAATTATTCAAAGATGACTGCAAAGGTAAAAGGAAAATAAAAGTGTTGCACAAATAGATTGTGTAATGGGTTTCCTTGATCTGTGTATTGTGCACATTACAGTTGTAATATAGCAAATAGCACTCTCTTAAAAAATAACCTGTGTTCTTTAGTAGGCTTCTAGAAAATGCCACCTGTAAAAGAAACCGGATTCATAAAGGTTAAAAGAAGAAATGGAAAAAAATCTCATTATCTTCTCCTGTCCATCTGCCTGCAATGAGGGATTGCTCCCTGCTACTCGGTGTTCAGTGCTTTCTCTAATCTAGTATTGAAAGTCTCAAGTGTTGAGGCAATAGTTGTGAATGAGGCAACAATGAGTGCAGAACTGAAACTGTGGAACTACCTTCTCAAGGTGTTTTGAATCAGAATAAGGAAAGTGCTTGGGGAGAGAGTGCAGTTTGACAGGAGATGTAATTAAGACATATCAGTGATCGAGGGAGGGGGGTTCTACTAAAATAGAAGTAAACTAAAAGGGGAAATTATAAACCCATCTGGCTCCTGATGAAGCACTTCTCATGTATGTAATGCTGTGAACAGATCATTAGTTACTAAGCAAGAGCAAAAGTCTTCAGGTACATAAGCAGTGATTGCACTTAATAATTCTTGGCACATACAGCATCTTGGGTTTTTAAAGTACTGAATAATTATTAACTAATTTTCCTGTGAAAATAGGTGGGTAACCTTGACTTTACAGAAAAATGATGTTCGAGGAGGCTTGCTGCTTGCCCAAGGCTACACGAGAAATCCGGATTAGAAATCAGAAATTCCATGCTGCCCTAAAGAATCCAGGGAGCAAGCTCAGACACCACAATAATTGGGGTATGTAAGTGGCTAGACAGAAAAAATATAATATATATTGATGAAGTAGAGGACAATATCCTAGAAGGGTGAACCTGTTGTATTGCTGCTCCTTAGAGATATGTGGTAGAAGCACGAAAACTCTTTAAAAGTTTTCCTGGATACAAAGAAAAAGCTGGTCTTAACTACAGAAGATAGCTTCTTTGCTTTATTACAGTTGCATTAAAGTGCTTTTTGCAAGTACCAAAGTACTGTGTGTAAAGTAGCACCCACAACAACAAAATGTATTTAGAAGAAAAGTAACTCTAGGAGAAAATAACAGCTTTACAATTAGCTCAATGTATCTCAAACAGGGCTGCCGGCCACTGGCCCGTGCCACCTTGTTTACCTAACGGCTCCTTAGCCACAGAGCCTTGTGGCTCCCATTGGCTCCGGTTTGCTGTTTCTAGCCAAGAGGAGCTGGAGAAGTGGCTTTCTGTGGCTTCCCTTGTCTGGAATCGGTGAACTGGAGCCAATGGGAGCCGTGAGGCTCCATGGCTTCCTTTAGGTAAATAAGGTTATGGGAGCCCACTAGCAATTTTCCAAAAGCAGGCCAGTGGCCCACTTTGAGAAACATTGATCTAGTCAATATTAATCTCATGAGGCAGATTACGGGGCCAAAACTGTTAGTTAACAATATCCATATAAACAAAGTTAGCAAGTTACTTGATGCTCTAAGTTAGCAAACAGGAAAAAAATGCTTAATGTGGAAAGCAGTGTGCACCTTCTGTGTAGGAATATAAACAGAAACCACAATGGAATTCCAGAGTGAAGGACCATTAAATACTGCATTCAGATACTTCCGTTGAATATAGAGAGGACAAGAAAACTAGTGATTGTTACATGAGCAGTTTTGCATGAGAAATGACCAAGACATAGATGCAACTTTACACTGCAATGATGTATGGCCCCAGAGTAGTCATGGGTGCAATTTGCAGGAGTTCATCAGACAGTAATTACATGTCTAGTAAGGGATGGAGAGAACCTGGTTACATTCAAAAGGAGAAATGTCTTGTTAATTAGATTAACTCGGAACTGGTGAGCTACTGTATAGCTATCTGTGAAACCAGGGAATGGGACTTATTGGAGAGATTACTAGTGTTTTGACAGCAATGATTATATGCCACTGCTTACAGATTTGCACTTGTAAGAGTTATTTGTTAATTTATATGTCTGTGGAACTTGCCATTTCAGTGCACTTTTATTTCCAGTGTTGAAAGCAGCTTTCATTTTGGGCAGGGATTGAAGCCAGTAGATGAAAAACAAATTGTGTCTGCCCACTGCTGTAAAAGGATGAACATATAACCCAGTTCATCACTAAACTGACCTCAACTCTAGTGAACAGTTGTTAGCTGATATTCAGCTAAAAATATACTAGGGAGGTAAATAGGGGCAGGGTGGAATTTTCATTCTCTTAACAATCAGGATGTGAAATATTCAATATATTTAACCTTAGGCTTCCACCTCTTTTCTTTGTGCCTCTTCCCAGCATCTACTAACCTTTGCTTCTACTATTTCCTTTTTTTGATGTTGAGTGAGACAGACCTTACCACTTACCCAAACTTTATAAGAGGTTTTGCACAGCTTCCTGGTATATGACTCCAATATATACTATAGTTCTGGGTTTCAAACCTGCATTGTGCAGCTACTTTTCCCAGAAGCCCCAAGCTGCTTCCTGTAAGGGCATCCAGAAACAGGGGCCTAAAAGGGACAATAAAAGTAGAAGAGAGGGAGGCAAGTGCTGACCAAAAGCCATAGTCCCTTTCTCCTGCTACCATATCCACTGGATCCACCACTGTTTGTGTAACTGGCTAATCTTGATGGTATTTGACAACCTAGGACAAGCATCCCAAGGGTTATACCTTGAACAGATCGTGCTTTTATTCCCCTAGGATTGGAAATGAAGAGGCTCCTCTGCAGTATGCTCTAAAACAACATTATCTTCCTAAGAAATTGATCAGTATGTGTAACTTGTAGATGGGGCTCCCTCATTTCTCCCACCCTGACCCCACTAATCAGAGGCTTGTTTTCCTTTCCACCGGCTAGTCCCTCATACTGATGTTGGATGTGAGACAAGTTCCTGAAATCAGTCATAATGATGATTGGTCTGACACAGACCTAAACAAAAAAAAAATCTGCTAATTAAGTGTGGTGAAAATACAGATTCTGTTTAGCAGATAAGAGTTTTCTCTTTAGGGTCCTTCAAAGCTCAAAAAATGTGAGACCTTGTTGGTAATTAAAAATATTCATCAGAATAAGCAATTCGGGGGAGGGGGGGCAGGGAGGGAGAGAAGGGGCGATTAGGGCAGTTCCAATACAAGTTAGGTTGATTGTGGAGATTTTTCACAGCACCAGGTGGCCAGTTCACAGAGCACCTTGCAGTGTTTCCACACCCAAGTGCAAACACTACTATAGTGCTCGTTTTAAAGGGAGAAGTTGGCAGACAACTTCTGGGATGAACGTCTCTGATCTCCCTATGCTAATGAGCTGACAGAGCAACTAGAGTTCCTCAAACCAGCTAAAACCCCCACCAGCAAAAATCTCTTTACTTGCATTTTATTACACAATGGTCCAATTGGTTAAATATCCAGACTTAATAGCTGAGTATTGTGACATGTTAGTAATTCATTTTGTCACTGTGAATAAACCCAACACTACAGTGTACATAAAAATGTGGTTTTATGGCTGCTTTATGATTGTTAGGTGGCTGCTTGTCAAACTGTTTGCGCATGCTGAAAATAATCTGAGGTGTTGAATCAAACCCAATAGCTGAGAAGTAAAGAATTTCATAATCTTCATAAGCAGTGCTGCATGAAGTAGATTAGATATTAAAGGGAGTTATTCATGAAGTGTTATGGCCATAAGCAAGAAGATTTAGTTTTCACTGCATGGACCAAATGAGAGGTAATAATGTCCTTCTCAGGAAGAAAGTCCATGTAGTGCCTTGCCATCTAATCTACAAACATGAATTTGAAAGGCTGTGTTAATCTGCTGTCTCAGTGGAATGAAGAAAGCCATTAGGGCAGATGGATGCGTTTATGTGGGGAAACAGTGAAGGCTTTTTTATTCAACATCAATTCCTCATATTAATTTCTCTCCTCTATCCCTCTCTATCCCACAATATTTAAAGTGCAAATATTCTGAATGAAAGGTGTCTGCTTCCTTTCCATCTGACACAGACCTATAACTAGAAAGGGCTTCAAGGACTGAGTTATTTGATTCTTTCCTATTATAAGAGAAAAGCATAATTCATTAGAGAGTGTCACTGCTCATATATGGAAAGCTTTAAAAATAAAGGCCCTCTCTATTTAATAGTTTAAATTACTGTGTGTTGGTAAATGGTTCCATTCTGCCGTCCCAGTTCACCTGCTCAGAACACTGTAGGTACTTACTAGAGCATGTAAGTTTATCTCTACTTCCTAATTTTTTGGAGGATGAATGACATGCGGCCTCTCCAGAGTGAAAGGGATTTAAGGTAATCATGAGGTAATAGCTAGTCTTGGCTCTCTGAAAAACACCTAACTTTATTGTCATCTGAAATGAAATGTTTACAAAAGTCATAGGTACATGTGTGACTTAGTGGTTGTGGATGGGAAAGAGCTGTTTCTTAAACTGCTTTCAAATGAATAGGTACAGTGATCTTCTATCCCAGTTGTAAAACATTTTTTTTTTCCAGCTTCCACAAAATATCAGTGCTAGAACTAGAATATGATTCTAAGCAAGAGGTCTGCCTCTTTGGAATCTGAAAAGCTCAAGAGAGCTTATTTTGAGTCCATTTGGGAACACCTACACAGCAGGGCTAAAGTCGAATTAAGCTATACAACTTCAGCTATGTCAATTGCGTAGCTGAAGTCAAAATGACTTAATTCGGCTTTTGGTGCTGTCTACATAGCAGGAAGTTGAAGGAAGAACACTCTTCCTTCGACTTCCCTTACTCGTGAAATGAGGGTTACCATGAGTCAGAGTAAGAAGTCCTCTATCTCAACATTATTTTGAAATAGTCTTGTAGTGTAGATGCGCACTATGTTATTTCAAAATAACTAGCCAATTAGCCCCTCATAAGATGGGATTTTCAGGTCTCTCCTCCACGTCGGTCTTCTCTCCTGAGCCTCCAGTCTCTCTCTCTCTCTCTCTCTCTCTCTCTCTCAGCTCTCCTCCGCCTCCTGTCTTTCTCTTCTCCTCCTCCTGCCTGTCATTCGGGGGGCCGTGGAGCCCAAATGGCCATTTGGGCTCCGCACTCCCTGTGCTGCATGGGGAGCGCGGAGCCCAAACGGTCGCTTGCGCCACTTGCTCCCACGCGGCGGCCCGGCTGAGCGGTGCAGAAGTCAGCCGACCGCCACGGCGGGAGGCAACAGCGCCGCCCAGAGGGAACATCCAGCATTTCAGCGTTAGTCACAGACATTGGGCTACTATATATATGATGCTGCTGTGTAGACATACCCTTTGTGCAGGAATCTGGAAAAGTCTTATAAGTATTGTCTACTGCTTTCAGATATGAAGGAATATGTATTTTGATATTAAATCTGATTTCTGTGCTATTACACAGAAAGATGAGGTTCCACAATTGGTAGTTTTATAAGATTAGCACATGAAAAGCCTCTCTAGATCTATAAACCATTACCATTCACAAGACAATGAAAACATCTGAGTGACCAGAAAATGCTGAACATTTATCTCTAACCTTTAACATGTTAGGAGTTGTGATATAAGCTGCCGAATAGTTGTGACAAAGAAATGCATATTGTGTAAAACCCCTGTATTGTCAGTCAGTGGCATAGCACAAACTATAGACTACAACGATAACTGTAATGTAAAACCGAGTGGCTATGAAATAGTATGACACAGCTCTTACAGGAACAGAGGTGAGTTAGCTCTGATTCCCTGACAATTTCAGCTGGTTTATTTGGCCTCCTAAGTTTCCCTGCCACTGAGTTTGGATAGAACATTCTTCACTTTCTATCCTAAATGGTTACATTATATCCACTGTGTTACAAAGCAATTACTTCCCCTATCCCCTGAAATCCCTTCATTTCAGCACTGCTATAGTGATCCATGCCATGGGTGTGTGTCTCTGTATATTCTTACAGGGAAAGTACCTTTATTAGATTGGCCAATGCTTTCATCTATTCTATTGAGACAGAAGGATAGATTTTTATACCTAGACTGGTAAATGGATATGACCACTTTTCAATGATGTCATGTTTGTAAAGTTCTTTGGGTCAACTGAAACCTGTCATCTTACCAACTATTGCAATGGCTTATAATCGATAGATGCATTTTATCTGTGAACCAAAAATATTCACAACCACTTTTTAACTTCAAAAAAGCAGTCATGTAGCACTTCAAAGACTAACAAGATAGTTTATTAGGTGATGAGCTTTCATGGGGCAGACCCATCTGAAGAAGTGGGTCTGCCCCATGAAAGCTCATCACCTAATAAACTATCTCGTTAGTCTGATCTTGGTAAAAGAAAAAAGGACCTTAAAGACTAACATGGCTACCTCTCTGACTTCAGTCATACATGATTTTATGTATTTAGTTCATTTTGAAATAGAGGCATAACTGTGGACACATGATTAGTGTTATTACAGCTAGAAAAATTACTCATCTTAAAAATTCCTCCTTAGCTTCAGCAACCAAACTCCACATAAAGTGGAAAAGTTTAGTGTGAAGTGTTGGACCTGACTTAAATCCACAGACTTCAGCATGATTTTTTGTTTTGAGTAAAGAGACACTGTGAAAATCAAATGATTGAGTTCCAATAGAACATTCATTATGAGTTAAGTAGCTACATAAACAGAATTTAAAAAACCATAAAAACAGTTGATGTAAAACCATAGATGAAATCCTGGCCCCACAGAAGTCAGTGAGAGTTTTGCTATTGATTTCAGTGTGCTAGGTTTTCACCGTTTCTCTATTAAGAATTCCCTAGTATGCTTTTGGATGCTATAAAGTGAATAATAATGACCCCACTGCCGCTCAAATCTATTTTTGATTTGACTGAAAAGTGGTTAAAAAAAAAATATCCCAAACATCTTCCACTTCTCTCTGTGCAGCAACCTTTTCCTTTTTTTAATAGCAAAGCATATTCAGTCAAGCAGAGAATGATACCGGAGAGACAGCTCTCCTGTTGTTTATGGTTGATGTTAGTGCAAGCGCTGTAAGACTGTCCATCAGACACTGCACAGTTTTGTTATCCATAAACATGAAGCCCCTCAAAAGTATTAAAGAACCAAAGTGACAAAAGTTTGTACCCACATTACATTGGATACATTCTTTTTTCTACCTTGCTCTTAAAATATATACATATATTCAGATCTGTGGATGAAAGCTATTTAAATGCAATTTAACACTGTAGTCTAAATTACTTTTTCAGACAGTCTTGTAGCATGTTTGATAATGTTCTTTTGCTGGATTTACAAGACCAATAAGCATCTGAATCTGAGATCTACTATATTTGTTAATATCATTCAGAGGATTACCCTATAGAATCTCAAATAGGCTTGTATTCATACAGATGAGCTAAAAACCTTGTTCATTTTCCCCATCTCCCCCCCCTCTTTAATCCCAAAATTTTCAGTATTCAATATAATCATGGCTTTGATCTTCTGAGGGAGTCGTTGATTTTTATTGCAATTAAAATTCATTGCAGGATATTCAACCACACACATTTGTTAACAATGCAAAATCTCACTATATTCAGATGATGATTTCTGGTCAGTCTGAACATATTTGGTCTAGTCTTGCTGGAGTTGGTTGAGAAATTTGCATCTCTGGCAGTAATATGATTTAGGAAATGTAAAAGTTGATGCTAACAGCAAATATATACTGGAGTTCCACTGTGAGAAATAAGATATATTTAGCCCATGGTAAAAAAAAAATTACTTTTTATTAATTGCCGTATGCATTTTATTGCATTTATGTATTGATACGTGTCATGAGGCTATTCCTTATGGCATAAAATGACATCTCTTGAATAATATTAATGAGAACTTGAAACCAAGCAGGGAAGTTTGGGATTAGTACTGCCAATGTGTTTACATAAATCAAGTTATAAATCACTTGTTTCTTTCCTTCACCCCATTTCCCCACCATTCCCACTCCCAGACTGTTTATTCTCTCTGCATTTATTTCCACATGCTAGTGTGTAATGAGGACACCCATAATCTGATTCTATGTTTCACTGGAAAGAAAATTGTTTTCCTCACCAATCAGCAATATTTAGTGCAGTTCTACTCAGGAAAAAAGATTGCAAACTACTTACTGTACTAGGGGGTCAACACCTATTGTTCTTCAATAATTGTATCAAATTTACTTACCCTTCTACAAGTAAGAAGCCTTTTCCTGTCTTCTAATGTACAGCCCCAAAAAGTCAATCTGCGGCTTGTGACTAAAACTTCATTAATTCCTTTTTTGTACATCATCACCAGTAATAGAGGTTTTGAAAGCCAAGTTATGCCCTCAGTGATACCACTGTGCAAGCCTTTTGCCTTCAATGGGCTTCTACAGATGTAATCCTTTGGACCCTCTGTTAAACTCTTAATTTGTTGTTGACATGCACAAATGAACAGAACCAAGTTCAATTCTTACCAGAGTTAGTTTTGCAGGACAAACAGGATTTTTAAAAAGTTACTTAAATAAATGCAAAGATCTGTTAGATGAGCCAGTATTATGTTTCAGAGCACAATTTAAAGAATTGCAGAAGAGGGCACTTTTGGCAAACCACTCTCCGGAGAATTTTGAAAAATCCAAGATGATTGAGATAATACTGAAGGTATTTTGACTGGATCAGTCAAATGACCAGCCCATCAGATGCATTAGAGCTGTTCTTCACTGCTCTCCTGATGGTGAAAAGCTGCCTTACTTCACCCACAACATGTGTCCTAGATCCTTGGGTAACAGGGCTGCCATAGTGGCTTCTGCACCACTTTCTCCGCTCTGTGGCAAAATCAGCACAACTTAAAATACGATAGCCTAATGTCACCTCACACGAAGTGCTCCTTGACAGCGCAGGATCTGGGCCCAAGAATCTCTTGTCCTTCCTCATGGAAGAAAGATCAGAGGAAATACTAATAAATACCAGTCATCCTTGCTCTCCCTTCCCTTTTTTCTATTGACAAGCTTGTTGATTCTTTCCTAGCTTCACTCTCTGCCACCTTGGTTCACCCCCATCATCCGCTTCCTTTGTTCTTGCTCTCACACTGTGGAGTGATGCTGGTAGAACTCTCAAGGCCAGGCTGACTTCCTCCATCAAAATCTCATGGTGTTCTCCCTCAGTGCTGTCCTCTTGCCAGCTATTTGCAGTGTTGTTGTAGCTATGCTGGCCTAGCAGCTTAGAGACACAAGGTGGGTGAGGCAATATCTTTTACTGGACCAATTTCTATTGGTGAAAGAGACAAGCTTTCAGGCTGCATGAAGCTTGTCTCTTTCACCAACAGAAACTGGTCCAGTAAAAGACACTGCTTTGTCCATCTTGTGTGTTTAATCTTCCTAGCTTCTCCAGCTTAATTGAATCCTATGCCCTCTGGTGATTGGCCACCTTTGGCTCACTCCTCAGACCTCTCCTCTTCATCTCTATTTCTTTCTTCACACAGGATCTTACAGACTTCTTCTAAGAAAAAATTGACATGACTTTCATCTGCTTCAATCTTGCTTATCTTTCTCTCCTACCCCTGCCAGATGTAGAAGTTTCTTAGCTGCTCCTCCTCTAACCCCTCTACTTGCTCTACTGACACCATCAAATCTCCTTATCACCCTCACACCTACTCTTATCCTCTCTCCTACACTTCTCCTTAACTTCCTACTCCGCCCCTCATAATACAAGCATACTTTAGTGTTTCCTGGTTTTAAAACCCTTCATTAGGTCCCATTTGTGCCTCAATATTCTATGCCATCTCTAAGCTCATTGAAGGGCTGTTTGCAATTGTTCATTGAAATTTCTGTTCTCCAATTTCATCCCAAACCTGTTCTAGTCCTGCTTGTATCCCTAGCACTCCTCTAAAACTGCTCTTACCCAACTGTCTAATGATCTCTTCCTGGCCAAAGATCAAAGCCAGTACACTATCCTGGTCCTTGTGCTGTCAGCCACTTTCAGCAGTTAATCTGGTGCTTCTCCTGACATCTCATCTTCCCTGCCTTCCATAACTCTGTCCTCTTCTGGTTCACCACCTACCTCTTGAATAACTTCTTCAGCATGTTCTTCAGAGGATCCTTCTCATTCTTCCCCCTCCTTCACTTATTTGTAGGGTTTCTCAGCATTCTGTCCTTGGTCCCCTTTTTCTCTCACTCCATCCTATCTCTGCATAATCTAATCTAGGGATTCTCAGCAGGGTCTGCAGGTCCCTGAGTGGCTGTGATTGGTACTCCTTTCTTTTCATGTGCCTGTATATTTATACCTGCCTCTGAAATTTCCACTACATGCATCTGACAAAGTGGGTCTTTGCCCATGAAAGCTTATGCTCCAATACATGTTAGTCTAGTCTATAAAGTGCCACAGGACTTCTTGTTTATACAGGTTCAGACTAACACGGCTACCCCTCTGATACATGCTTAGTTTCTATCTCCCTCTACCTGGCTCACCTTCCAATTCTAGTTCTAGAGGGGATAGGACCTCACCCTTGAGTACAGCCCAGGCTGTCCCTTAAAGGGGCAATACATTCTTTTCTCTTCTGTCTCCCTCCATCACACACAGCTCTGTCAGCCCTCTCAGCAGCAATTTCCGCACAACAGAAGATACAGTTCATAAGATACAGGCACTCATGCTGGTTACTGAACTTTATTTGTGCACACACACACACACACACACACACACACACACACACACACACACACACACACACACACACACACACACACACACACACACACACACACACACACACACACACACACACACACACACACACACACACACACACACACACACACACACTCTTTCATGGGGCAATTGAACTATCTCATTAGAACTCTGGTATTTCACATCTGTTTTGATGGTAACTAAATGTAAGGGAAGATGCATTTGTACATATGGGCCACACTGTCACTTTATTCTAGCTTTCTTGAAACTTAGGAATAGTGATATAAAATTAGCTTTATTTACCTGCTTTACAAGAGACTAAGTGGTATCTAGATTTGGTTTATTTTTAACCTTTTTGAAATTGACACTAAAAAGGTTTCAGTGTATTTCACTAAGAACCTGAAATTTGTGGTCTGGAACTTATGAATGAGCAGGAAAAAAATTGCATCAGAACATTTTTGTCAAGAAACCTTGAGTTCTGGAATTAGACAATCACTTATATTGATTACTAAATTATCCCTTAAGGATTCTGAAACAAAATGAATGACTGAACTGAATATATTATCCCCACCCCAGTTTCCTGTGCACCCGTCTCTGAACCCTTAATATTTTGACTTTTATAAACATATGCTGTTGTGCTCGTGTTTTTTTAACATAGCTGAAACCTGAGACATTGGAATATTTTATCAGAATGTGTGTTACAAGAAAGAACTATGGAAAAGAGATGGAAAGAAGATCATCCCGTGGGACGCGTATCTATGAAATAGTATTTTGCAATAAGTTGGCTTGGCATTTTGAGAAGTATTGCTGTGTAAATCTGTAGACGATCGCCTATGATGCTACTTTCCATACAGCTAGACAGCCCACAAATGATGATGCTGAATGCATCATGAATTACTGCTCTGGTGCATGCACTGCAGGTCTCACCATAACATTAAATTAAAAATAAACTTATAAACCACACTGAGTGATGGTGCTGAAAGATTTTTATGTTCTAAAATTTCCCTAATGTCCTTGTGGATTATTTTGTGCCATTTTTAAACACACAAATATTTTGTCGCCTCTTTGTCTGAGTCATGCCTACTCGTATTTATGAAACCCTGTGGGGGTCCCAAAAATTATAGACACTTTTATTTCAGTGTATCATCAAGTGTATAGAATGTGTCATATCCTTCAAAGCAGCAGGTTTATTTCCACAGCTTGGATATTTTACCCATACTGAGAAACAGCATCATATCACTTAGCCATAGTTTTTTGTCCCTTTCAATCATCAGGACACCATTTCATGCACATCAACCTGATCTCAGACTCATTTCTTCCTATTCTTCAATCAGCATGTTGCCCCTGCTCCTTAAATATTAAACATTTATGCTGGCTCCCCTGTTCTCAGTCCCTGTCAGTGGACCAATCTTCAGTTCTACTTCATGCCTGGAATAGCCTTCCCTGCCTGTCTTCACTGCAAAAGTTCCTTGGCTCTTTTCGTATCCCATACACAAAATCTGGCTGCCTATCTTGGTCCTTACTTTAGTCTAAACCTTTCTCCAAAACACAAAATCCTGATCCCTGAGTTTTCCTACCGCAGGTTGGACCACCCAAAGCCGGCACCCTTGGGACCTGACCGATCCCAAAGGAGAGGATTTGCCGGACCGGGGCGGTCTCCTCCTGTGCTAAACCACTGCCTGTTCTCCACCCAAGCTTGGGATCCAGCCCTCCCTGCTGCTGCCTGGTCAATCCCTGGGCCAGAGCACTCTAGAGCTCCAGCTGGGGCCGGAGCTCCCTGTCCACCACCGGGGGGGGGTGGGATGCGGGCGGAGCTGTGCAGCCACTGCTGGCCCTCTGCTACAGCCCGGCTGCCACCAGGGCCAGATTTCCCTACTGAGCAGCCTGCCCACTTCCCCCCCCCCACACACACACACACACGGCTCCCAGCTGAGTCGCCACCTCCCCTCCCCGTCCTGCTGCACTCCTGCCCCATGGCCAGACCTCCCTGTACCTGGACCCTGTGGTCAAAGAACATCTGTGGTCCTGTTGGACCCCGGATGCTGCCGGACCAGAGAGTCCTGGTCGAGGGAGGTACAACCTGTACCCTTTGCACATTCTACTTAAAGCAGGAGTTTTTGCATTTGTTCAGCATCTCAGTAGATTGAGAACTAAAGGAGCACCTCACCTTCCATTTCATAGACTGTACCACCCCATGGATGCATTCTCTCACACAGCATTGCTATAGTGTTTACAGCATGGAAACATGTTCCTCTAGAGCAGTAGTGTCTACAGCTGACTGGAAAATGCTACAAACTGGCTGAGAAAAAACTCAACCAATGTCAGTTCTGTAAAGCCAGGATTCATGGAAATCTTCCATTTTAATTTTCACCAAAATGTTTGGGTTTCATTTTTCATCAAAACATTGGAAATTTTAAAAAGAAATGAAAATTATCTAGGAAAATGTTTATTCGGGGAAAAAGCCATTTTCTTTCTCCTTTCCCCTCTTCCCCTCTCCCCCCCCCCCAATAAAATATTTTAGCCAGCTCTTCTAGATGCATTTTAATGCAATAAGAATTCTATCTTAGGGTGGTGTTTTATATCATCCACTTTTCTCATCTGCTTTGTTCCTCTCTTTCTTTTCTTTCTGCTCCCCTGTGTGGAGACAGGGAATAAGGGAATTTTGTGTGCGGCCATCTTAGTCTTGTTAGCAAGAGAGCAAGAGTCAGGCTAAGTTTGTGGCCTGACAATGCAAGAGCTGTAATAAGACTCTGCCTTCGCCTCTCACCTCCGTACGGAGAAAAGGATAGAATGCTGACTCTGATGGGGACCTTGAAATAAGGAGCATCTGGGTGGAACTAAAATAACTGTTAGCCATTGGTGTTTGTAATGGGAAGGAGACTAATTGTTTAATATTATTATATGTAACTGACAGTATATAAACTGCTTCATAATTGCTTGTATTTGAAGATCTGCCTCGGGGGGCTTCCCCCCCCCCGTCCGAATCAGTTTTTCCCTTGCTGCAGCTGGTAATAAAACTGCCTCTGGCTACTTGTTGCTTACAAACACAGAGTGAAGACAATGTTTTCTTCCACACCTGCATATGCTCCTCTGCTTAGTCCACTTCTCCATTTCCTCTTCATGTGATCCCATTACCTATACCACCTCTCTCCCTTCACATGTTCCTGAGGTGTGGTTTCTTCTTTTTCATGACATGCTGCTCAATCATCTGCTCCAATTCTTTCCGTGCTCCATTGGACATAGTTCCTTGTTGCCTCATATTTTACAACCCTGCACATTGCTCTCCTGCAAGTAGCTGGAACTCTCAGTCTCTACTGGTGACTCTGGTTCTTGAGTGCTTCTGTTTTCTTTCTTCCTCCTCCTGAGTAGCAGATTCACCTACTGTAGGCAACTGTACTGACTTTTTCCTCATTTCCATCTGCCTCTGCAGGCCTCCAGCAAGAAATACTTTAGATGTAGGATACAAACAGTTAGAAACCAGTGAAAAAGCAGCACCGTCTGACCACCTGTGTGTCCACAAATTATCACAGTTGAAAAATAATGGTTTCTTCACCTAAGATACCAAGAAAACAAGCCATTACCACTGTGAATCAGGCAATGGTGTTCTCTATCACGTGGTTCTCATGACAAACCACAAATGCCCAAGTCCTTAGAAGTCATTCTGAGTCTTTTGTATTTTAGTGTCTTGGGTGAAACTTGTTTTTAATGGCCCTCTAGGTTCCTGCAATGGCTAACACAACTGCAGACTCTTCCTCGCTCTTCAAGAGGACAGATTTTGAGAGCACAGTTAACATTAGACACATTGTGAAGACTTGATGCATGGTAGTTTGGGGACATATGGAGAGATTCATTACCCTTAGATCATAAACTGGGTATCTGACATGTTCATTATAACTGGAGAAGAGAGATCTTATAGAATAGATTCAGTAAATATGCAGTTTTGAATGCATACTGGAGTGGGCAATTAATGGTCAAATCCACATCTTACTGTTGCTTGTGATGATGTGGGGATTTATGATTCCACCATGGCATCACCCACTGTGGTGGGTGGTTGTTTTTTGTTTGTTTGTTTGTTTGTTTAAGTCTCACAGGAAAATAGAACCTAACTTTGTGCTGGAGTTTCATAAAATGACTATATTGCCATTTTACCCCAGTTTTCCACTGCTTTGATGCTTCTAAGGCTGTCTTTTTCCACAGGGTTGGCCCTCCATTGCTATCTTCTGTAGGACTCTCTCTCCTGGCATTGCATCCAAGTGAATACAGTGCCCATCCCTTACACACTGGTGCTGCTATGTCACCCATTGGTGGGCTCCCACATGATGTAGGCTAGGCCATTGCTTAGATGTAGACTAGGCCTGGGGAGCTTCCAAGTGTACTTCCAGAAGAGCGGCATCCTTTCCTCAACAGCCTTTCCATGTGTAGCTCTAAACTTACTGATTTGTAGAGTAGGTGCTTCTCAGACTGGTCACTGTTCTTAATATCTCTGGGATTCTGGACATCGAGTAAGATGCAGAGTTCACAATTATAATGCTGGAGAGCCTTGATCTGGATGATTTTGTAAGGCATCAGGGGTATATGCTGTGTTTAACTCATGCCCCTCATCCACATGAAAAGTGGCCATCATCGTACATTTTAGTTTATTAATTTCTTTGCACTAAATTGGCCTGATCATTTTTTATATAAACTATTCTGGATGCATCTGTCAGCTGCTTTGTATTTGTGCATTCCCAGTCCCCAGATACTATGTGATGGGCTAGGGCTATATATGTAAGGGATATGAGTTAGTATGTTAAAACAAACTGCCAATAACTACATTTTTGCCAAATACTGGCTTCTCTTCCATTTGTTTTTCTTCAGATAAACTACAATACTTTTTTTGTACCAGGCATAAAAAGTCTCACCAAATTCTGTGAACTGTTATGTTAATTAAGTTATATAATTATAAATTATATAGCTTGTTATATAAGCTAATACTTTTTAAAAGTAATTAAATTAATTGAAACTACTCTCCCATCTGTTTGAAGCAACAGCTAAATTGCAGTACTATACAAATTAAAATATAGACTGCTTATATCCTGCTCTTGTATATGCCAAAACTTGCATTGTGTCTATGGGTGTGTGTATTTATATATAAAACATACAATTTAAATTAAACACTGTAGGTATTATTATGCTCATCCATTAGTTTCATTCTCAAGTGTGAAAATGCTGAATCCAAGGAGCAAGGGAGTAAACAATGCTGGCGTTTAATGGCCAATTTCAGCAGCCTTGGCATGAGCTAAACTTATAACTGTGAGATGTGCTGTAATTGGTTAGAATAAAATAGTGCTTTGAAAGTATGTCTACAAATGGATCCTGATATCTACAACACACTCTCCAATACTTGCCATGTGTAACATGTTGCAGAAGGCTCTCGACTCAACTGGAGTAAACAAACAATAAATCAGCAGTTGTTGGCATTAGCAAGAAATATATATGTCCATTGAACAAGTCACATGTGGTCTATCAATATTAACCAGCTGGATCGATAGCTAATTATATCTCTTTATACTGCCCACTACAGTCTTGATTTAGCTGATAGTGCTGACAATATTAAAAGACTATTAAACTACGATATGGCTAAAGGAGAAAAACCAAATACTTTAAAATAAATCTTATACTTCTATTTCTCTTCAAATCAAAACATGGACTTTTTTTTTTCATTTCCATTAGGTGGTTGGAAGCAAGACTTGACTATGTACCAAAAGATCTATGAAGGTAGCAAACTTTTGAGATGGCTTCATTAAACTAGTAATTAAATATCAAAGTCTATAACAATGATTTAGCTATTGGCAGCTGTCAGAAGTACATTAAATATAGTCCACATACATAAAAGATAGCACCCTGTTCACCTTGTTGTACTAATATTCTGGGACCAACATAGCTACAACAATGCAAACAGTAGTTACACTGTAGCTTTCTCTTTCAACATTGTTGCCTTCTGCAGTAACCTTCTATTATGTGGTGTTACAGTGATTTTTCTATAATGAGGAGAAACACTGACAGTCTTTCCTCAATCTTGCACTTCTTCCCAGAGAACATGCGCACGATGTTGCTGGGCAGAACTGGTACCACTTCCTGCAAGTCCTACTACCAGAACTAGACATTTGCAAGGAGCTGAGGCGGTCTGGAGGGAGGAAGGTCTGTTCTGCCTGCATTCTCACCCGTCCCCTTTTCATAGCTCGGCACACTGCCCCTTTGGTTCATGAAGAAAAACTCTAGTTCTCTGTATTAATCAGGTCTAGTTAGTTCTTTGTACATTGTGTCCTTTTTCTTTTACTAGGACTGCAGAAGGCTCTTAGCTGTAAGTAGAGCCACGTGTCACTAGGGATTGAATTCCAACATACACGTATTTGCCATCACTTTCATGTTAACTTACTTCCCACTTTTCCTTCACAGAGCAATGGCTTGTAAAGCACTGCAGATTTGCTGGTGGCATTTTGCAGGCACAAAGGATGAGGCTGACTCTAAAGTACCACCCCTCTTTTCTTTGGGGGAAACCCAAAAGGTTGTGATGAACAAATGCTCATCTCCTTGGGTGCATCTACACGGCAGGACTTAACTCGAAATAAGCTACAGAAATTGAGCTACGTCAGTTGCGTATCTTATTTCAAAATAGCTTATTTTGAAATAGGAGCCATCTACACAGCACTTATTTCAAAATAGAGCACTCTTTCTCTGACTTCCCTTATTCCTCGTACAATGAGGGTTACAGGAGTCGGAGTAAATAGTCCTCCAGCTTAACAATATTTTGACACTATTTCTAAATAACTGCCTGCTGTGTAGACATGAACTATGTTATTTTGGAACAGTTCTAGTTATTTCAAAATAGTGTTGCAGTGTAGATGTACCCCTTGAGAGTTCATGTGATTTCCTATAAGATTCCTCTCTTGCTCAACATATGAGAGTCTACTGGAAGAGCTTGAGACATGTCATGCTTTGTTTCCTTCTATGCAAAGCCAGACTCAATAGCCTTTTTGCTTTCCCACTGCCCAGAAGAGGGATGAAAGTTACTTGCCTAACACTTAGTGAGGGTGGCGTGACTTTGATTTGTGCCAATGGTTGGCAGCCATTGATTTAAAAATTTTAATGTATCCAAATTATAACTGTGGGTGAAATGTAATTGATTAAAATAAATACCCTTATAGCTGTGGCAAATAGTCTAAATGCCAACTAATTAATAACCTGGGAAATATTAATACTGTGTATTAGGACTGATTCTAGACATAAGATTGAACATTGGCTTTTATTTTGATATGGCAGCAAAAAATGTCAATGGGATTTTGAATTGCATGCATCAAGGCACAACAGGGAGATAATAGTTGTATTCTGCACAACCCTGGTATAACTGGGCCTGGAATATTAGTTCAGTGCTGGGGATCTTGCTATCTCACAGATATTGACAAACCGAGACAATTCAGAGAACAGAAGCTAAAAAGGCTGAAATGATTTATGAAGAAAGATCTTTCTAATCTGGCTAAAAAGGATAATAGGCTGGGTCTTATGAAGGGTCTGAAATGGTATTGAAGGTGAGTAATCATTTACAGAGAGACAAGGCAGTGAAACAGAAATAATGAAAAGAAAATGAAGAAATGTACAGTTCTTATTGATTATGGATACACTGGTGATGGATGCATTGGACAAAGCAAAAGAAAATGTACTGTATAGACCACTTCTGGACCCTGATCTTGTAGGGGGAGAGGGGGAAAGCTGCAATCCTGCTAAGGCTCCTTGAATTTATTCTGTCCAGGCCCCATGCAGGATCAGTGTCCTAATGTGTAAACTTTTCCGGAGACCAACTGTGTCCTTGTAACCACCACCAGGCAGATTTGAACCTGGGACCTCTGGAGCTGTGTAGGTGCCTCTACCCTCTGAGCTAAAAGCCCACTGGCACCTAGCATATGCTGTAGAGGTCTCTTGATATTAGCTGTTGCTGTGGTCTAGGTACCACTTGCATTGCTACAGGGGGCTATGTCTACACTCATGGCTTCTTGTGCGAGTAATATGCAAATGAGGTTAAGCGTGGAATATAGCCGAGCCTCATTTGCATACCTAATGAGCCACCATTTTTTTCAGAAGGGACTCTTACGCAAGAAGGAGCATCTATACTGCCCCTTCTTGCGCAAGAAAAACCCTCTTGCACAATGCCGTTCTTCCTGAAAAGTAATAGGTAACGGCATTGCGCAAGAGGGTTTTTCTTGCGCAAGAAGGGGCAGCGAGATGCTCCTTCTTGCGCAAGAGCCTCTTCTGAAAAAAATGGTGGCTCATTAGGTATGCAAATGAGGCTCAGCTATATTCCATGCTTAGCCTCATTTGCATATTACTCGCGCAAGAAGCTGCGAGTGTAGACATAGCCTAGGTGTGTGGGTTACATACTTCCCGTAGGTGAGGGAGCATGTCCCAAGCTTCAGAGACCCAGTTGAGATCCTGGACAAGCCCCCACTTATAACCAACTCCAGGCAGATTTGAACCTGGGACTTCTGGAGCTGAGTATAGGAGCCTCTACTCTCTGAGCTAAAAGTCAGCTGGTGCCTAGCCTATACTGTAGAGGTCTCTTGATATTAGCTATTGCTGTGGTCTAGGTACCACTTGCATTGCTCAGTAACCACACTAGGGGTATATCTAGACTGCATCCCTCTGTCGGCAGAGGGATGCAGATTAGGCAGGTCGACATTGCAAATGAAGCGGGGATTTAAATATCCCGTGCCTGATTTGCATAAAAATGGCCACCATTTTTGCCGACTCAGCACTTTGTCAGCAAAAAGCAGCAGTCTAGAGGGGGATATCTTAAGAAAGAAAGCCTTTTTCGACAGATCCTGTAAACCTCCTTGCAGGAGGCATAAGGGATCTGTTGAAAAAGGCTTTCTTTCTCGACAGATCCCCCTCTAGACTGCTGCTTTTTGCGGACAAAGTGCTGAGTCGGCAAAAATGCCGGCCATTTTTATGCAAATTAAGCGCGGGATATTTAAATCCCCGCTTCATTTGCAATGTCGACCTGCCTAATCTGCATCCCTCTGCCGACAAAGGGTTGCAGTCCAGACATATCCTAGGTGTGTGGGTTACATCTCCATCTCCAAAATAGGGATAATAACACTTCTGCCTTAATGGGGACAGCGTGAGAATATGTTCATTCATGTTTGTAAGGTGTTCAGGTTCCCCCTATGAGGGGGAGCTGTGGAATCACCCAGATCCATAGAAAGAATGTTAGCCAGTTAGAAGAGACAGTAGTGGGCAAGTGGAAAGATGGAAGGAACCAGGGAAAGCTGAAAAAGAGAGAGAAGCAAATCAAGGTGAAGAAGGGGATGAAGGTAGGAAGAAGGGGAGAGATGGGGGGGGGGAGCAATAAGAAAGAAAAATGTAAACAGTATTGCCTACCCCAAAGATTGAAAGTCATGACACAGACTTTCCCAAAAATCAGGGTGCAGGTTTTTTTTGCTAAAAAAATTATTTTGTGGTTTTGGTCTGTTGTTTGATTCTTGAATTTGCCCTGCCCCCATATGTACTGTTATTGTACAGACCAGGAGGGAGAAAGGAAGGTGGGGTGTCCATTGGCAACTCTTACATTTGCATCCACCTCTTTCTGTCTACAGGGTGTATTTTTCTCATTCACATGGTAATTTACATCAAAAGTTTTTTGGTTTTGTTCAGTATTATCCCTCCATCTTCTCCTTGGTCAGCCATGAAGTTGTACCACAAGACTGTGCATGAAATGCTTAGCTTCAAAATGTTTTCTTGTTTCCCTAAATAGCACTGGAGACCACCCCAGGGATTACACTCATATGGTTTTATTAACTGAGGAATTAACAATCCACTATAGGGTTAAACTCCAGGGCTACGTCTACACTGCAGGCTTCTTGCACAAGAACTGTTTTGCACAAGAGTTCTTGTGCAAAAGGTCTTCTACAGAAGCGCATCCACGCTGCCATGTGCTTTTGTGCAAGTGTGTCCATGGCAGTGTGGCTGCTCTCTTGCGCAAGAAAGCTCTGATGGCCATTTTAGCCATAGGGGTTTCTTGCGCAATAAAATCATGTTGCCTGTCTACACTGCCTTCTTGTGGAAGAGCTCTTGCGCAAGAAGGCCTATTCCTCATGGGGAGAGGAATAACTCTTCTGGAAGAAGCCCTGTGCTGTGCTGTAAATTTACTTGTGCAAGAACACACGTGCAGTGTAGACACCCTGCAAGTCTTTGTGCAAGAACAGCTGTTCTTGCACAAAAAGCCTGCAGTGCAGACATAGCCCAGGGGAACAAGCTATCTCTCTCTCACTCACTCATTCATGTACACAGGCAAGGGTTGCAGAGAGAGAAAGAGAAAGCCAAGGCATAGTATGTCCGGAGCATCCGCCTGCAGTCATGGATCCCAGCCCGGGAGCTGATCATAAGTGAGGGCTTCTGCCACATGGTATCTCCTTTTAATGGACCTGGGAGCCTCCTGTCATGCAGGCAGGGTCCTTCCTCCACATTCGTCACTGAGAAGCATGCCTAGACGTCCCACATCCAGCTCCTTTGCTTAGAGCAGCGGTGTCTCAGTGATTGATTTAATTAGTCATCACCTGGCTCTTGGCTCCACATTTTTTAGCCTTGCTGATTTTCTCACCCCAAACAAGGTCCAGTCTCCATTCACCCACCCGTTCTTCTCAGAAGGTGGAATGCAGCTTAGAGTAAGTTACAGACTTGAGAAAGCAAAGTAGCTGAAAGTTACTAAGAAACCATTACAAAGCTTCAGAGCTCAGTATTACAAAGATACCTTCCAAAACACAGCAACTGACTGAGAACAATTCCCATCTTAATCATCTACAAATCATCAGTAATAAAGTGACTTAGAAGACAACTGCCCCCCTCACCAACAGTATTCACAGCAATGCAGTCAGCAGCAGGTTTTGTCATTCTGTAAGTCATGTATTGGCAGGACCTTACAGTTTAATACATTTCCAGAAAATGTGTGTGTAAATCAAGTCGCTCTAATTTACAGGGTAATAGCCCGGGTGGAGGCTTTTACGCAGCATTTCTGATCTTAATTGCATACCTGGCCCACTGGAATCACCAGGATTTCAATACAATTAGTATTCTTGCCACAGTTCCCTCCAGATCTTCTCCATGCATTCTCCCTCACTGACTCTCAAATTCATCTCAACACATAATCTTAAAAAGGATTTTAACTGTCATTCGAGTGTGCGTGGTGCCAATTTCCCCAAATGTATTACAATGATTTTGGCCTTGCTGAAGGGAGCTGTCACCCTACATCTGCCCCTCCCCAGTCCACCATTTCATTCTGACCTTTCCCAGCCCCACCAGCAGTTCTGACCCCACAGCCTCACCTCCAGTCCTGCAGCTTCTGGGACTCTTCCCCACCTGCCCAGGTTATGGGGAGGGGGGCTATAGTGGGGTCAGGTTCTCCATCTTCCAGGCTGAAGAGGCAGCTCCAGGGGCTCTTGCCTGTGCTTCCCAAGCCAGGTGCTACAGGGAGGCAGAGGAAGGGGAAGGAACAGAGGCCTGTCCTGCTGCTCTCAGGACGGGTGGAGGGAGTGGTGGTGTCCCTTCTGCAAGTTTCTTTAGGCTCATGTAGGAGGAAGGAGTTTGGCACTGCTCTACCTTCCCGTCAAACAAGAACAGTGCCTGTCTGGGCAATAAACCCGGCGTGATTCCTGCAGCCTCCATTTTTTACTTCTCTTCCTCAGGAACTGGGGGTGTGGGGAAGGGAGCCAATCATCAGGGAGGGATGAAGTTTGAGAGAGGGCTGGTGCTTCAGACCTCATCGTGGGACTCTCTCTCATGTCAGCCAAACCTGAGTGATGTGCAAAAAAAGTCTCAGGAGCTGGAACACTGGAACAGTGAAAATGAGACAGCAGACAGGACGGCTGCATGTTAATAATGTAGAAGGAAAGAAGAAAACGGAAGAAGAGAAGGCATAAAGAAAAAAAGAAGGCCCACAACCCTAATCTGTGTAGCACTGTGTTCAGACTTTTGTGCAATAAAGTGAGCCATCCCTTTTCAAGGGGGCAGGCGCCAGACCAACCCTGTTCTGAGGCATGCCTCTTTTAAGAATAGATAGTTCAGGGACAAAAACAGGCCTGCTGGGAACTGGGATGGTGGCAACTCCTAGGCAGAAGGTCTGGGGGAGTGTGAAGCCTGCAAGTAGCTGGAATTGTTGAGGCATAAGCCTCAGCCGAGGGATTTGTGGGGAACAGGAGTCTGTTGGGTCAGAAGCCCAGCTATGATGGCTGGAAAGGAAGGCGAGCCTGGATGGAAGTGGCATTGGTGCTGGAGACCATTCTAAACATGTAGAACTGAGTCTAGAGAAGAGGGCTGGAAGGTTTTGAGTGTTACTTTATGGGAATAAACACACCAAGGGAGCAGTTGTGTGGTAGGTTGTTTTGATATATGACAGAAGGTAAACAGAGGCAGTGGACTGGATGAAGCTAAACAGGAAAGCCCTGTTACACTATGGATACTTTAATTCTTTCCTCGCATAGAAGGATCAGTAAGGAAGGGAAATTTACTTTAAATTCTGATCATAGGGGTAAAAAAAATCTTTCAAATGACTGACATTTAGGAGAAGTGGAGAACTATCTTTGTGGCATCACTTTTATTTTTTCAGTGCAAGAACTGCATA
Organism: Rafetus swinhoei; assembly: GCA_019425775.1. Lineage (NCBI taxonomy): Eukaryota > Metazoa > Chordata > Testudines > Trionychidae > Rafetus > Rafetus swinhoei. The sequence continues at coordinate 39,685,101 of CM033439.1, read as the reverse complement.
AATAAAAGCAGAGTGAGAAATTGGAAAGAAGTTTGCAAAACTAAAAAGGTGAAATTTGGGTCATCTGCTGTCATTAGACAGGCATGTGTCTGTTTTGTTGCCAGATAGAGTTACAATGAACAGAAGGCAGCAAGTCTCTGAGTTCCCAGGGAGTCAGGAGGTGATGGAGAGATGCCTCTTTATATAACCCCTCCTGTCAAGAGGAAATGTATTATACTATGCTTCTCACTACACAATACCCAGTACAGATTGTGAACTCATAAATATCCATATTCTACTTTACTCAATGACCCAGATAATTATAAAACTGTCAGTCTGATATTGATCTGGGGCAAGATAATGGAACAGTTCAAACAGAACTTGATTAATAAAAAATTATAGGAGGATAATTTAATTAATGCAAATTAATATAGGGTTTATGGAAAATAATTTATCTCAAACTCATCTGAAGTCTTTGTACTACAAGATTACAAGTTTGGTAGATAAAGTTGATATAATACACCTAAATTTGGTAAGGCATTGTACTCCATGACATTTTGATTAAAAAACAAATAAGATGTGTAACTAGCACAGCACACGTTAAATGGATTTTAAAACTGGCTAACTGATGGGTCTCAATATGTGATTGTGAATGGGGAATAGCCATCAAGCATGTGTGTTTCCACTTGCATCCAACAGGGATTGGGGTTTGGCCCTGTGCTATTTAACATTTTTATCAATGACCTGGAAGGAAACCAAAAATAATCACTGGTAAAGTTTGCGGATGACACACAAATTGAGGGAGTGATAAATAATGAAGAGGATGTGTCTTTGATTCAGAGCAATCTGGATTGCTTGATTCATTGAGCTCAAACACACACTATGCATTTTAATACAGCTAAATGTAAACATATACATTTAGGAACAAAGGCCATACCTACAGAATGGGGGACTCTACCTTGGGAAGCAGTGACACTAAAAAAAAGATTTGGGGGGTGGAGGATTATGGTGGATAATCAGCTGATGTTCTTGCCAAAAGTGCCAGTGCGATAGTGGGATGCATAAACAGGGGACTCTGGTTATTTTAGTGCACTGGGCCCCATGCCTGGTACTCTGGGGTGGGTGACCCAGGCCCTGTGCCCCCCTCAGGTTGGCCCTGAATGTCACTAAGGGTACGTCTAGACTACAGGCTTTTGTCGACAGAAGTTTTGTCGACAGATACTGTCGACAAAGCTTCTGTTGACAAAGAGCGTCTAGACTACATTCAGTTCTGTCGACAAAGCAAGCTGCTTTGTCGACAAAACCCTGTAGTCTAGACCCAACCCTAGATGCAATAACACCATCTGTCGACAGAACTCTGTCGACAAAAGGCGTTATGCCTTGTAAAATGAGGTTTACCAGCGTCGACAAAACTGCTGAGTTCTGTCAACGTTATGTCGACAGAACTCAGCGGTAGTGTAGACGCAGGTATAGTTTTGTCGACAAAAGTCCACTTTGGTCGACAAAACCCTGTAGTCTAGACACACCCTCAGTGTAACTCATTTTTTGCCTTAGTTTCTTTTCTTTCAGACCCAAACCTCCTCAGTCAGATTCAGCTTTTGCCTGTAGATTTCTCAGTCACAATATCCTTATAGGTTGCTACTCTGAGTCTCTCTCCTTCTCCTGCACTCCACATTAGCTTTTTCCACACTTGCAGACACACACGAACCTGGTCAGAACAATACATTCCATCTACATGGTGCTAGTTTCTGGGCAGACTCTGCTGGGCCTTGTTTTAGGTGTGGCTTCCCCGCCCTTACCTGTCTCTTCCAGATATCTCAAATAAAGAGTGTGCTCACCCATCAGTTTCAGGGAGAATTGAACTCACTCCATAACAAGGTTTAACACAGCTCTTAATGCTGTCGTAGGTTCCAAGGAGTTAATGAAACCAATACTTAGCTCAGACTAGTTGGTCCCTTTTGGCTTTAACACATGAAAACAAAACTGTAGTTTCTGGTAATGTGAGACACAGGGAAGCCCACTATGGTGAAGGTTATGGGTGAGGCCTGCTCAGCTCTAACTGGTGATTATTAGCTTACTCCCTAATAAAAGATGTCGTCTTTGCAAAACCACTGGTCATAATTCTGCACAACACATGTAATACAGGTTGTGCTGAGATAAGACATGAGAACAAACCTCCCTTGGTGAATAAATCACATCTCATTCTTGGGCTCCTCTGGGAGATGGTTGAGGTCATTACAAAAGGCACAACAAAGAGAGAACATAGTGCACTGAACTAACAGATTTTGTGAAGAAAACTAAATGGATTTTTTTTCTTGTGGACTAGGCACATCATCCACCAAAGGAGACCATTGAGAAGACTTGATTATAGAAGCAGTTGAATCAATAAAACTTATTCATTCTGTTCCATTTGCCTCTTTTCCCATTTCATAAATTCATTTTTAATAAGCAAAAGGTAAGCAGATATTATTCAGGACAATGTTTTATGCCATATGGATCTTCTCTGGTACATTGCGCTCTTCAATAGGCCAGATTCAGTACTTTTGTAATATATTGGTTTCTCTTACAGCAGTGTGAATTCATTTGGAAATCTATGACAATCAATTAAGTAAATGAGAAAAGAGAATGCTTGTAATTGAGGTAATCAAGCTATATGAAACCCACCCTACTAGTAATAATTTTCATTTTTAAAATGTACATTAATTAAATGCAGTGTAACAGATACAATTAGATTTAGGCTGCTGTTGTAAAAATAGGAGAACTCCGTGACAGTAAGATAAGAAATGTCTACCATATGAAACTGTCAGTTGCTTTAAAACAGGTCATTATCCCTTTTAAGGTGCAGATGTTGATGGGGCCACTTAGGGTATGTCTATATGACAGGATAAGGTTGAATTAAGATATGCAACTTCAGCTACATTAATTGCGTAGCTGAAGTCAAAGTATCTTACCTTGACTTTCGGCGCTGTCCACACTGCAGGAAGTTGAAGGGAGAACGCTCTCCTTTTGACTTCCCTTACTCCTCACGGTAGCAGGACTACCAGCATCAATTGGAGTGCCCCTTGACTAGACCCACTAATTCGAACTCTGGAAGATTGACTAAGGCTGTGTCGATCTTCTCTGTAGTTCAGACATACCCTAAGAGATGTTTCCAGGATTCCTGACAATGCTGTCTCTGAATTAGGGCTTGTCTAGACTGCATTCCTCTCTCAAAAGAGGAATGCAAATGAAGCAGATCGAAAATTCAAATGAAGCATGGATTTACAAATCTCGCGCTTCATTTGCATAATCACGTCCGAGCGTTTTTTCGAACCCGCCCTCCTCCGCCCCTACCCCCGCAGTCTAGACAAGGTTCTTTCGGGGGAAAAAACCCTTTTTCGAAAGAACCCGTACTCCTGAAAAAATGAGGTGTACAGGTTCTTTTGAAAAAGGGTTTTTTTTCCCAAAGCACCCCGTCTAGACTGCAGATTTTTGTCAAAAAACCCTTTTTCGAAAAAGCTCTCGGACACAATTTTGCAAATGAAGTGTGAGGTTTGTAAATCCACGCTTCATTTGAATTTTCGATCTGCTTCATTTGAATTCCTCTTTCGAGAGAGGAATGCAGTCTAGACAACCTTAGAGTGCCTAGGGAGAGAGAAGAGGTCTACGGATGCTAAAACTGATGCCACAAGTAGCAATACATTTGTGATTTGTGATAGCCAGAGTTTCTCCTAAGAGGAGGTAAAAGAACCTCTTTCTTAATTTCTGGGGCTAGAAGGAACTTTGGTTTCAGGCCTAGGATAAATTTTGGCTTCAGTAACCCAAAGTTCAGCAATCTGGGACTGTTCAGACTGTGTTTCCCTGTAGCAAACGATAACCATGTTTTTGACTGTTGATTATCTGGGTCTCTGCAAACACTGCAGAGACACTGTCTGACATGCTTCACTCATAGAGAGTCAAATAGTATTCAGATACATGTGAATCTCCTCTTTCCCTCTATTTCAACACATTACTTTACAAATTCTTAGATGCTTCAATATGGATTCATTTCTTCAATTGGATCAATTTGTGATTTCTTAGATTGCAGCTGACTCCTGTATAAGTGTAACAGAGACAATGACACCAGGAGACTCTTCCCCCTCCATTCAGGTGCCAATGACATTTGTAGTCCTTCCTAGAATCTCTAGGGTTTAATCGCCCAAAAGATTTGGGAAGCAGTGGGGCTACGGCCCTCTCACATCTACTGGCTAACAGTGTTGGCTAGTACAAAAGAGGCACTTTACCACAGAGCTTTTGGAGGAGCTGGGCCAGTATCCCTGCACCCAGCACCCAAACTTCAGCTCAGAACTACATAGCTTGGCTCCTTAACAGCATTAGCTGGGATTGTCAAAGGAGCTAAAATGAGCTAGTCACCCAATGGCCCTTTTTGGAAAAATTCAGCTCTTATCAGGTTTGTTTTAAGATTGACTCTTCAGGGTCAAAAATACATTGTTCAAAGGTACATTAGCATGAGGAAATCATTACAGAAATGAACAAATACAATAATTTCTCCATTTGTTTATTTTCCCCAATGTTTAAAAAAATCATCTTTTACAGAACAGTGCTCTTTCTCATGGCAGATGTGCCTATACATTAGCATCGTGCTTCCTGATAATAGTTTACATGTTGAGAAAGAGGTGAAGAGGCAAACTGTACATTGACACTGTCAGTGTTTTCTGTTCTGGTTTTTTTTTTTCCAATTTGACATTTATACAAAAAATAGTATCTTGATTAGCAGCTTGACTGGTGACCCCACAAAATCCTAAATAATACTTTGAAAGAATTCACTTTTACAGACACTTACGGTAGATAAAACAGTATATACAATTTTGACACATAAATACATAAATACAGCCATTCATATATAATGATACACCTAAAGTTCAGTTGCTATCAACAAGCTTTTCTAATTAGTTATTTCCTTCATTTATAAATTGCCCTTGCCTACTGTGTTTTTAAAAAATCCCCATAAAGAACCAATATCTGCATTGAATCTAAATATTAGGAAAGATGGAAAATGAATCTTGCATATTCCCTTGTCATCTGACAAGAAAAGCTACAGTGAAAAATTCCTCCAAAAGAGACATTTTTCCCCCATAGCTCAGCTTCACAGGTGATTAAACATCCCCCGTCCAGTCAGTCAGCTCTATGAAGCTGAAGCGCAGCTTAGAGGGAACACTGAGGTTGGTACCATGTGCTTTGTTCATCTACAATTTAATCAAAACCAGATATGACTTCATTCATATTTTGATTACAGTGATTTAAAAATCCAGCACTCTTCCATTGCTGTTTGCCCAGTTCTTAATGAAACAAAATGACCTTTTTTGAAAATTGAAATTTTTGAAAAAATTGAAAATATTTGTTTTGATTAAAGGAGGCCCAATGCAAACATTGCTTGTTGCTATTTAACCTTATTCGGTCCAACACAAATACTTCTAGATTAGAGGGATAGAATATCGGTTTTCTGACCTCACATATCCCTTTCCAGATGTGGTTTGCATATTCTGTTTTCTGAGCAATGAGAAAATACTAAATCCATATGATGGTTGTAAAAAGCTAGTGATGTCCAGTATCAGAAAATTAATAAAGATAGAAAATTAGTTTGTTTTATTTCACCTGCATAAAAAAATCTTGTACATTCAAAAATTAGGGCACACATGCTTAAGGCTCTTAAAGCACTGGACAAACATAATGCCAAACTCAGCTCCATGCATAACAGAATGCTACGTTTCAAGCAGACTCTACACATATATACAGCTGAATACAGAAGAAAATGCCTTCAAAATGTATGTACCAATTCCATGATTAATATTTACATTTCTGTCATAAGATTATTTATTTAGAAACACCAGGAAATAGTATTTTCAAGATGTATTTGCCAATATTTAATGCAAATTTTAGGCTGTCTTAGGCAGTTTGCTCATAAAAGAGTGAATTCAAGGCCCTCCAAGCTTAAGCCATGTGATGATGGGACTAGGAGCCCTGTGACCATTTTGGGCTAAAGAGGGGTTGATTCTCTGTTGCCCCCAAAGAGGCTCAGCAGAGTACAAGTAGCTGGAGATAGGGCCACAGGATTTATGAGTTTGTGGATCCAGTGCGCAGAAGTACAGCAGAAGCTATTCTAGGTTATACTGAATCAGTTACAGTAAAGTGTCAATAGAGGGATTGCATTCCAGTCTATGGTTTACCCATGAGCTGAGGATGAATTCCATCCCTCAATTGTGATTTAGTTACCTGTAAATTGTTAGGCTTGTGTGTGTGTGTGTGTTGTATTTCTTAGAGTTCTGAGTTTGAGCTGGTTTTTTAACAAGCACTAGGTCTGCTGGGAAGGATATGTCTTGATTTGATTATAGAGAATTTCAATATTCATAGCCAACATTTCTGGATTTTTACTAAGAATATGCATGCTACCAGTGACTACTGGGCTAACTACTGTATAGCTTTACTTCTAACTCTGAAGTAAAGCTCCATACCTATTGTTTTTTCTCACTGTGCTATGTAGTGTTATGGTTTAAAGATCAAATGCTCCTCCCTTCATTTATATACAAGTAGTTCCTTTGAAATCAGTAATACTACTCGTGTGAATAAGATTAGCTGGATTTGTCACTAAAATGTAAGTGCCTTGGTGGTTTAATTGTTTATCAAGTGCTATGTACACTTATGGCATTATATTAACAACAGATAATATTCAAGGCAAAATTACTTCAGAGATTTCACTTAAACAATGAATCAATAATTGCATATGGCTTCCCCATGGACATCCTGAATGACACATGGATTTACTACTTCCACAACACTGGATATCAAAATCCAAAGCTATAACTTTTATGATGAATTTTGCCTCTTTCAGCTTGCAAATTGTGGACATGCAGCGATATTCTTGATTTTTTTTTTTACTGAAATTGTTTTCTAAATTAATTTCACCAAATAATTTTTGGATTGTACAGTGAATCCAGTTGGCTGAAATATTTCAGATGAAACCCTTCCAATAAAGATGGTCTGTTTTCAAAATATGATTTTCTTTTGTGAAAAATGTCAGTTGTCTAATTTCTTTTTATGAAAATTGCTGTGCCACTTTAATTTTTAAGAATATTGTCAAATGTGGTGTCATTAAGATTATAGAAATGTTCATTTTCTTAAAATAGCTTTTCAGAACATGGAAATTTTAGATAACATTTAAAAAAATGAAGAATATTTTACGAAGAATGAGTAATAGTTTCATTTTGAACACAAAAAACAAAACAAAAACATTTTGAATTTTTTTGCAGAAATTATATATTTTTTAACCATCTCCAATTGTGAATATTACTTTTTGAAATTTGAGTTGTTCCTATTGGACATTTAGGTCACCTGGATATTGTCTGTTAATACAGGTTGAACCTCTCTAGTCTGGCACTCTCTGGTCTGACAACATCTGTGGTCCGGCATGATTTTAATTAGCCGAATATCCACTTATCATGGCTTTGACCAGGTTTCCCATGGTCCCATAAAGTTTGTTTACAGACACCAGTCCCGACTCTCAGTGTTCTGTGCTGCTATTTAGCTTTGATTTACCCCTAAATGTCATCTAAAAGCCCAGTAAGCAGTGGAAGTGTTGATAATGCTGTCAGGAAATATTGACCTCCTGTGGTTCAGCAAATTTTTTGGTTCGGCACCTGTCAGATCCTGAGGGTGCTAGACTAGAGAGGTTCAACCTATATCAGATATTCATGTTTACAAGGTGAAAAGTCAATTTACATGAATATGCCATAATAGTTGCTTAAATCTGTTTGTTCCAATGAATATCCTGCAAGAACATTAAGAGAAAGCACTCTTCTGTGAAGGCAATGAGAGCTCATTTTTTAATGGTTTAAACAGAAAATATTTTTCAGTAATCTCCCTCCACTAGTATACATAAAGTTTGGAGAGATGTGCTTCTGGGGTGTATTGTCCTCTCATATGCCCAGATCTGAGAGACAGGAGTAGAGAAGAGTCAGCCTGAGGAAGCTGGTTGGACTATAGAAGAGGCTATGGAAAGAAAGGGAATCCTATTGGGGAAAGGAGAAAATGTAAGTAGTCACGTGTTATGTAGGCTGAAGATCAAATTCTGCCTTGAGATCTGTGTGCACAGCTGCCAGGCCCTGATTCAGGAAAACACTTAAGAATGTTCTTAATTTTTAAGAATGTTCTTGAGTCCTATTGACTTTAATCCCATACTTAAAGTCAAGTGTGTGCTTAAGGGCTGTCCTGAGCTGAGATGCTTTCCTGAATTGGTGCTGAATGACTTGAATTTGCTGTGAGGATATATTCTCCCCTTGAGAGATCCCCATAGCTGCTATTTTATACTTTCATTATGTTGTCCAAGAAAGAATTGACTGAGCATTTTTTGGTATGGTCCAAATTCTCCTCTGCTACACTGGCATAAATCTTGAGTAATTACACTTTTTGCAATAAAAAAATTACACTGCGGCAAAAAAGAGAATTTAGCATGAAGAAAGCAAAATGCTTTAAGTACTATATGTTGTATTTTTAATTTTAATGATATAGTGAGTAATGTGGAGACTGTAAATGGGGTTCTAGTTAGGATCACAATAGGAGAGGAATAATGTATTGATATTTTTCATTATTCTGTAAAATTATCTATTTGCTATGGCAGATGCTATAATTTATCAAATTTTATTGGGGATAATACTGTATCTAGTTCACTGATACTGTACCACAATAGTAGAGAGAGGTACACACTAAATAGTACTAATGAGATATGCTGCACTTTTTTAGAAAATAAAATGTTAAAGAATTTAAGTACCTTTATCCTGAATACAGATTTGATTTGATTTTTAGGACCTTTTTGCACAATGTTTCTTTGTCTTGTGTTTCATGAACAAATTATATTTCACGGTAAGACTACATTAGATATGGCTCTTTTAGTCTGTGTAATTTGTGTTTTAAATAAATGCCACCTTTTGGGGGCACATATTTTATCTGTAGGCAGGTAGTGTTGTTTCAAAGACCTACAGTATTTTGATTCAGTATTTTGATTTTCAATGTTATATTCACACTTATTTAAATTCTGCCTGTCTGCCAGCAATAAACTTTTTTTTTAATTGCACATACCGTACAGTAAAATTTACTTGCCAATATAGTATGAAATCAGTGCAAAGATAGAACTCAAGCTGTAAATACATACACTTGGTATATTTGTTATATTTGTGTGTATATTTATTAATAGAGCTCTAAAAAGACACATATAGTTTGTGAGGATGAAATAAAGGTTTTTAAATGATTTTTCATTTCTTGGGGCCAAACTCTCATCTCAGATCAATGGGCATGAATTGTTATGCTCTGGTTAGCTAATACTGTTTTTATGCACACAGGCATGACAACTGATTTTTTTAAAATGTTGTGATAGGGAGCAAGGTCTCTGAGATTTGACTCTGGCATCTATAAGTTGTATAATGTCTTTATGAACAGAATCTGAAGTGTGCAAACCAGAAGTCAAGACAAGCATGAAAAATCAGTTACTAAAATTCTCTTCAAAGTTAATTTGCCTATAAATCATCCGATTCCTTTCTGCCCAAATTAAAAAAAGTATTTACATCTGTAAAAATCTTAACATCTGAGATGCTTCTTGCTTGACATGTCATTCCAAATTCTGTGCATTTCTTCTGGCGTTATCTGATGCACTGTGATCACTCTGCGATACCTACACAAGCTGTAGGCCATCTTCCAGTGATTGAAGCCACTGTTTTGGAAAGGGTGAATGCCAAGCTTCCGAAGACAGAGTCCCACATACACATCCTCAAGATGAAGAAGTCTGGTATGGAGGGAGGTTTTGTAAATCAATTCTGCTACATCTGCTGAAAAAATGTAGCCAGTGCCTGAACAGAATGGTGGATAATTGCTATCAGGGTACAAATCTCTGGGCATGTACCATTTGCTCCGGACATCCCTTATTGGTCCTCCATTGATGACGTAACCAGTAAAGTACCTTCTCCTTGGCTTGGTGTTGGGTTTGAGCAGTTTATAAATAAGGTTATCCATATTAACGAAAATATCACTGTCTGTCTTCATAACATACTTTGCTTTTGAACAAAATGTGGCCACCCACCTCATACCCATTAACGTTTTAAGAGTAAGGTTATGATAAGAATCAATGAAGTCCTCCACAATAATGTCATGAAAAATTTGACTTTCTTGCTCCACCATCTGATTTAATACAGGATCTGCATTCTTCCCAAGAAGGAAGAGAGTAGCAATTTTAATGCCTTTAAAGTTGTTTTCATCTCCCCAAGTCTCTCGAATTGCTTGTCTTGCATCAAATTCTTTGTGAGTTGTGCTGATCAGAATGACTAGAAAAGGGATGCTCTTCTCACACTTATTAGGCTCATTTATAAGAAAATCAAATGAATGTGGATTTATAGGTCGAGTTCTTATATTGCCAAAGGAGACATTTTTCCTGGCTATCGATATGGTATTGAAGTGTCTGTGGCCAGTGTAGGAAGAAGTAGGACGAGTTATACTTAAATACCAAAGAGCACTTGCCCAACAAACTACTGTCAGAACATATAAACACGAGACCTTTGAAGCCATTGTTTCTGTAGCTCCTCTATTCAGTATAGTGAATAAATAGCCTTCTTACCATTAGCATCTCTGTATTCCGCAAAGGCAGCATATTATTAACGAACCTTAAAGTTCGATAAAGAAAAATAATTGTGTAATTGTTCATGGATCTCAGAGGGAGGATATTAATCCTGAAGATACTTTGTTTTTTCCTTCTTTGTATAGTAGCAGCTTCTATTTCTTGAAATTTTCATTTATCTCTGAAAAATATGAGAAAGAGATTTCCATTGCTATATCATATATTCTTGAGGACACTTATTATAAGATTTATCATTCTCCTGAATTGTATGTCATTTGATACAACAAACTGTACTGGAATAAGCCCCTATTGGAGGACTATATTTGTGATATGTACAGGCTAATAATTCATGTTATATCCAGTTGAAAAGACTATTATTGTATTTTGCCTCAACAATAAAATTTAAAAGAAAGATATCTGGGAATTCATCTCCTTTTGGACTGCCACAATTTAGCATATTTGAAGATAACTTCTGCAGTGCTTTACAATAAAATATAAGATAAAATATAAATTAAGTAAATGAAATATTTAAATATAAATCCCAAATTAATATTTGCTTACACCTTCCTTAATAGGTACATGAGTCTTGTAGGACAGAGTTAGTGGAGTATGAGTATGGATAGCTACAAACCTAGTTTTAATACAAATTGTACTAATATGTGTCCTGGTAATAATAAAATGAAATTAAGCAAGTTTGGACTGAGAATTCTGTTCCTAAGTACAATAACCATTATAGGTGAGAATAAGCTGTCATAAAACAGCCCATTTATAAATACACATTGTCTTATACGTGTAAAGATCTGAATATAAATATAGTTGAGACAATAGTAGGAAGATGTGATTATAGTTTATTTCTAAACAAACATTGCAATAGATTTCTGCAGCACTACCCTCGCTAACACTGTTTCACCTACAGTAAATATTGTCCCACTGTATGCTAATGGTGACTGTATTTAAAAAAAAAAAACCCGAGAAAGCATTGTGCTAAACTGTTTGAAATGTAGCAAAATCCTTAAGCAGGAGTACATTTTTTAAAACAGTGTTGGTGTTGCTACTCTGTTACTGACACAACAGACATGTGCATTTTTTTTGCAACATAGGCTATTCTATAATTAAAGGTGCACGTAGATTACAGATACTACACATGTAGCTAAATGCTACAGGGAGGATTTGTCTTGCTTAGAGAAGTCAGAGAGAAAAAAGAACATAGGGTAGATGTCAGTCACAGTTGCTTAATGAATTCCTGGAAGATGCACAGACATTGGGATAATGAGCAATGTATAAGAACTTATGTAGAATAAAATACAGAAGAACAGTGGCTGGCCACATGTGTAGACATGGTAGAAATGGGGAAATCTCCAAGCTTGTTGTTATGAAGAAAAGGGAGAAACTGACATCAAATGCAGGGGACATATGCAGGTAGGGGGTGGAGGCTGTGAAGGGGGGCTGGCCTCTTATTAAACTTCACATTCGAACCACTTCTTTACTTTTCAGGTTTACATGGAAATGCTCTATTGTAGGGAGAATGAAAGGCCATTTGGAAGGTGATGCCATGGCAGGCAAGAGCCTGGTTGAAGGCTGGACTGAGCCATTGGTATCAGCTATTTCTTTTTTGTCATTCAAATGGATTTTGGATCATGGCTGACATCCCAGCCATCACCTAAAACACTTCCCTGTAGCCTTTTGACTTGCCATAGATGTGTCTTACGGCCAAGTTCGTATCCTAGAAGGAGGGAGGGGAAAGACTGTGGAGTGATTTCCGACCTCCATGCAGCCAGTGGCCTGTGCTTCCCACTGTCATGGTGGAGCCTCCACATGTATTTATTGACAAATAACATTCACAGAATTTTAAAATGTTGTGCACAGAATTTGTAATTTTTTGGTGCTCATTTCCCTCAGGAATATGAGGTCCTGGGCAGTTGGGGTGGGGAGGCTGTGAGAGGACGATGGGCAGTGGAAGGGCACAGGGATCTGTGGTGGAGATCTCTGGGTGAACAGTCACTGAGCATGGGGATTGTTGGGCATAACGAGGTGGGAGGTACGGGGCAGGGGGGCAGCATGGTGGGGCACACTGACACCTCAGGGCTGAGGTTGGAGGTTCAGAGGGGAAGGAAGTGCAGGGGCTAGGGGTGAAGGCAGCATTGCGCAGAGGTTAGGGGCAAGAGAGCACCATTGTAGCCAGACATGAACCCCATCTTGTTTCCCCCCCCCCCAGAGAGCAAGAGAAAGGCAGTCAGCCTTTGATGCCCTGGGAACGCAGGTGTGCTGCCTGTCCCTGACTCTACCATAAACAGAAACCAGACAGTAAATGGGCTAGCTGACGACCCGGGGCCTCCCATTGCCCTGATGGCTAGTACCAGTAATTGACACGCCTGCACTGTCCCAGGAGAGGAATCTTCGCCCATCACATACTAGAAGTGCCCATTGTCTGCATTTTCCCAGGTGTGAATTATGCTTTGCACCCTTCGGGAAACTTGGCATTCAAAGCCATTTTTCCTAATTGGCCACTTGAGACCAGGAAGAAGCTTACGTGACCCAAGGGGTATAAAGAGGGGTTTAGTAGCCCACCCCATTTGAGCTCAATCATCTATACCTGCTGGCAGGTATTGATTGTCTCCGAGGTCTGTGGGACGCCCAACCTCGCCCTACTTCTTCCCGAGGGATTGAGAGAAAGACGCTGGCCATGCCAAGTCTGGAACGCAGGGGTGAGAATATATACCTGCTATGTGTCTATTTTGCATGCATTTAATAAGAGCTCAGAGAACCAAAAGGGTTTCATGGTACCTGTAAGTGACTTTTGTTTTAAGTGTAATTTCTGTCCTGTCCTTTTGTAGTGGCTGTGTTATCTGTAACACAGCAGTAGCATTTAACAGCTAAGTTTACCCTGTAACAATAAAATAGTAACTGTTTAAGCTTTAACCTGACTCCTTCAGTTGCTGTAACAGAACCAAGCACAATTTAAAAGAACTCCAGCCGGTCATAAGGGACAGGTATAGGGAGAGCTTGGGCGTTTGGATTTGTGTCACTCCCAGGTGACAGATCCATTGGGGCACCTCTCAGCCTCCCAGGCTGCCCGCTGCGGGATTTCTGGATTCTAGCAGCTAAAATCTGAGGTGTTATAAGCTCTCCTGTAAACTTATTGGGGCGCCCACAACCTCTTCCAGGTTGCCCACTGCTAAGGGACCCCGGTCCTGGCAGTTGAAGTCTCGGGTGTATAATACACACACACACACCACTCACTGCCCTGACCATCGGCTGACAACCATGCAGGGACTAGTGGCAAAGAGGGTGCAGGCTGTGAGTGTAGGGGTTGGGAAGCCCATGAGGGCCAGGAAAAATAGGGGGTGCCTTCCAATCGGGCCCAGAGGCACCAAAACACAAGTTTACCCAGGGCAAGGTTTTCCCTAAGGCAGGCCTTGCACTAAAGTGCTAAAAAGAGCAGTGTAGATGTGGGAGGCATAGCTTTGGCATATAAAGCACTGTGTAGGATATATACTGTAGGGCCGGGGGTTTCAGTCTTTTTCTTTCTGAGGCCCCCCTGAACATGCTAGAAATATACCAGCGCCCACACAGGGAGAGGAGGACTTGGGGCTCTGGACCAGGGGTGGGAATCCTTGGGCATAGGCATAGTTTAACTTCTATTTTTGAACGGGGAGGGAGGGGTAGGCACAGGGTGACTGGGCTCTGGCCACCATCTGTCTCGGGCTCTGTGCTGGTGGTTGCTCCATGAGGGCTTCATTGGGCCTGGAGTTACCCAGGCACCTCTGACTGGCTGAATATGCATTCAAAGGGGGCTGAGAGCTGAGGAGCAGCGACAGCCCCAGGCACCAGCTGTAGATTGGGGAATGCCATCGATGCCCACTCCGTGGCACCACCAGCCAGCAGTCCTGCTGCCACACACTGTCTTGTGTGACTTCCTTGTCTGACTTCCTGCCTGGGACCAGGCCAGAGGGTAGGGTTTGAGGGGGCGCTGGGTGAGAGGAGGAGGAGGAGGTGTGGGGTTCTGGCCCCAGAATGGCCCAACTCTGCATAAGGCATTGCAGTTGGGGGCATCCTTAAGTCCTTTCAACAGCACATGGTTTCTACCTGCATCAGGGTTCACCCCAACACCATTTCCCGATTCAGCCCTGTGCAGGCACTGGGACTTGGGACTGAGGCCCCTCACCACTGCCTGCTTCAGCCCCATCAGGGAGGGCGGGAGAGTCACGGCACCAGGTTTCAGCAGTGGGGCACCAGAGTATTCCTAAAATGACTTGGGACCCCCTTAGGAGAGCACAGACAATTAGGACCACTGCCCTAGGGCAGATTGATATAGCAAAAATTAAGCAGAAGCATGTCATTTTAACCCTATCTACACATTCCCAGGAAATTTCCTTTAACCTGGAAGTGGAAACAAAGGCTGTATTTCCATGATCTATTCTACAGCACTATTGCTACAGAATATGCATGGGTAAATGTAAGGTTAACAGCAGCCTGAGACCAATTAGCCCACCTGCTTACACCTGGAAGGTGAGCCGGAAACAATTTCTTATCAAAGGCAGCTGAGGAGAAGGTAAAGGAAGGAGTTCAGTGCAGGAGAACTCTAACAGAAGAAGGGTTTAGAGTTTTCTCTCTAAAGAAAAGAAGCCAGGGAGAAGCTGTAGTAGTAGAGCCAGTCCTGAGCTGGGCCTAGAAAAAAAGGGGTAGCCCATTGGGTTGGTATTCTGGGAGAGGAACAAGGATCTGAGAGAACCAGAAAGCTCAAGGGCAGTGGTAGGGAAAGCAATAGCTTAAGTTGTGTGTTTTTATTTGGAGGGTGGTATGAGTTTTGCTGAGAGATGCTGGGCAAAAGCCCAGAAACCCCTGATTCTGAGAAAAGGGGGATTGGAGAGGCGCTCCAGAGGGCTGAAATATTTTAAATGGGTGACTAGTACTGTGCAGGACATGGTTTACTTAGGACACTGATACACCAGAAGAGGTGAAACTGTAGGTGACTTAGCCCTACTGCTGAATCACTAGGAGAACCGGAGTACCACAGGAGCCTGGTAGTTATTGGAAGGAGGGGACTGAAGGGACATCCTGTAATGCTGCGTCCAACAGTGAAGGGATCTGCTTGCTGGTGAGTACCTCTTCTATACAAACACACAAGAACGTCCATATTACAAGGTGGCTTTTGTAATCCAAGATCATCTGCTTGCTCAAGTTATGAAATAAGTTAAGGAAGGTGCTGCCTGCTCAAGTTGCAATTTACTTTAAGTCCAACTCCTAGTATTTCAGTATTAGGGTTTGCCTTTCCCCATAGTGATAGATGCTTTTCATTATAAAACACCACTTTTGTACTGTGTATGAGAAATAAAAATAGTAACATGATGAAAGCATGAACAGTGTTGTTGTACTAGCTAGAGCATATTAGATCCCTGGCAGTGCTACTCTCTTAAGAGGGTGCAACGTACATTTTTAAGCTTGTTCCCTTAAAATCAATGAGCTTTGGGTTTTGGAGCACAGGGGCTAATATTCTGAGTAGTTGTATTTGTGCAGCACAGTAGCAATTGTGATACCGTGACTAGCCATAGATTGTCATGTATTCAGGCCCTTCCCTTAGTCATCAATACAAAGGAGCAGCCTTTTAAAATCTGGTCTCTGTGCACAGGAAGCTATGCACCACAATCACTTGGGCATGCAACTTTTCTGTGCAGCTCTACTGGTGAACACAATTTAGAGCAGGGGTTCCCAACCTTTTGCGATCCCTGTACCGTACCGCCTTGGCTTTTAGTAAACCTTCCCGTACTCCCTATTCAATATGAAAGGAAATAAATTCTAGACTCTAGAATCCACAACTTTTTTCACTAACACTGCTACTTTTGGAATATTTCAGTTAGGATAATCTAGTTATTTACCAAATATTCCCTATACCTCCTTGACAAGCTTCTTGTACCCCCTTGGGGTATGCGTACCCCAAGCTGGGAACCCCTGGTTTACAGTTTACATCCCTGAATCTCACAGTGGCACCAATGAGGGTTAGCCCCTCCACTCTCACGAGCTTGTTAAATTAAGCAGAATTGGGGGAGCCCATACAAAATTCAAAAAATATATCTGCACTCCATCAAGGTTTTTCAAAACATTCAATCAGCTCTCAATAAGATCAATAGGCAGCAACTACAATGTATTTAAAAAGAAGGGAAGAAAGCTTGTATAAACTGCCACTCTGATACCAACACAGAATTCCAATTAGGCTCCATGATGCTGTGTTGTGATGTATGATTTTAGGATGCCCTGAGTGAGTTATATTGCTCAGGATAGGTGAGTTATGCAATCATGCATAAAATCTCCATATTGCATCATTCTACCAGATATTCTGCATATGCTACAGAAAATGGTTTAGGAAATCTTATAATAGATTGACTTACTGTTTCCTTATCCTCTCCCTAAAGAAGATAGGTGTATTAGTTACCTCAGATGGCTGTACAGGTTTCTGAGGGGGAAGAAAATGTTAACTAATACACTTTAGAAACTATAAAAATTCATGAGAGATTTTTTTCAATACATCATATTGTGATTCTAAGCTTATCTAGCAGGGCTGGAAACAACAGATACCTCATACCAGTAGGAAGTGAGATTCTTAGCTTTCTAGTTGGGGTAAAATTTTCATTAGCTATCAGATTTTAGAACCATCACTCATCCAAGAATGATTTTCTCATCCTGGCCCTTGGGCTAATGTAACTGAAAATGAAATTCCAGAGTTTCTGGTACACAGTATTTTTTTTTTTAAATAAAGTTGTGACCCAAGGATCTTTTGGTGCTAATGGGCAGAGGGCACAAGGAATGCAAAAATATTATTGGGATCACCTGGGTCAGATATTTCCATAATAGCTCACCAATAGGGAGGTCTCCATGGAGAACCAGAAGCCCACTGGTCATCTTTGTCATCATCATCATTGCCAAATGTATGTGCAGATAATATGTAAGGAGTTATGTATCTACACTGGAAATTATATTTGTAAGGCCTGGGAGAAAGGCAGGCTACCAAGAGGTGGTGGAACTTGGAGATGTTCCTTTTAGGTAGGAGGTAAAATAATTATCTCACAGTCAGGTCATTTGGGTAGTGCATGCCTCACACTGTATGCCTATTTGCATGATGAATGAAGGGTGGAATGAAAGACTACAGTCTACAAGAGGAAATTTACAGGATAAAGCACACAGCAGGGAGGTATCCTCTTCATGAATAAAGACCAAGTATTCTTCTGATGTATCATGGTGTCCTTCACCTAGGAGGTTAGCTGACACTGTGCAGAGTCTGGCCTTAAAGCACAAGGGTTTTGGTGATCAATACTCTACAAGATAAGAGTCTTGTTAATTAAATCTAGGGTCTAGAAAGTGTTATGATTTTTATTGTATATGAAACCATTTGTTCAATACTTTTACTTGCAGCTATTTGAATCTCTGTGCTTTGGGTAATTTAAACTTGTGCTTGCTTTCACTTTAAACATCTAAATACTGTGGGCTGAGTAGAGCAGTGAACTGAGGTGGAAGCAGTAAGTTGGAGGTGCACTGTTCCTGTGGAAGTAGCAGACCTGTGAATACAAGTGTCGAGTGAAACAGGAGCTAGACACACCAGGAGGATGCTCAGAGGACTCAAGGGTTGGAGCAGGCCTATTGCTAACCTGTCAATAAATATCAGGGCCTGCAAAGCCTAGAGGATTTCTGTTGCCCATGGCCAGTGGAGATGAACAGCTAACTCACAATAGGCTCAGAAAAGGCTTCCAATGCTAAGAGCAGTCCTGGGTACCCCAAAGGAGTGTCACCATGGCTGTTGGTAGGGTTGGAATATTAAACTTATGCTCTCACTACCAAGGCTATGTGAAGAATGCAGGTGAGGTGATCACAGTTGTATAAATATGTGATTCATACAGTGTGTCACATGGTTCTGCAGTTCACCTGATTCAGAAATATATTCCAGAGATCACCATCCCATATGTAGGGTGTTTGTAACACAATGTACGTAAACGCTCTCGAAAGCTTCATTGGTTTCCTTTGCAAACAGATTTTTAGCTTTATGATGTCAATAGTGTGTGTGTGTCTGTGTGTGGTAATAATAAAAAAAAACCCATAGGGAAATAACCTTCTTAGTCACCCAGCAGTTGCACCCTGGTGTTCCTAATCTGTTAGAAAATAGGAGTATTATTAGTGAGAACTGTCAGTGAATGATTGAAATGACACCCCACAAATTGCAACAGGGAATGGAAGAGAACTCCAAAATTAAATAGCTGATAAAAACAGGGATTTTAAATTCCTTGTTTTAAAGGATGTGTATTAATAGGACTTTTTTAGTAGACTGTGGGGTAGCCAATATCTACATGATCTAAAGGGAATGTCAGATATAGCAATGGAATATTTCATAGCCATTTCATTACTTGCATCCAGAATGTCAGGTCAAGTTTCATATCAAGAATATTAGTACTGCATGCACAGCAAATATTAAAGCTTTGTTCAGAATATTAGATCTTGGATTTTCTTATGTAAAGTGGCATTTTTAAAACTTTCTATATTAGCTTTAAGGTACCAGAATCTCATTATTAAAGATCTCCATTATCCATACAGGATCTGATGGCATTTTGTGTGAGCAAGCAAGTAAATATTTTGTTTTGATAACCTTTCTGATTGGAGGGTAAACACATGGAATCCTACAGATAAAATAAATGAGATAAGGTAATTTATATTCATAATATGGTAGGGTAGGGAAAAATAAAGCTTTTTGTGTTTTGGGTCATGGTACCACAACCAATGGTTCAGGTTTTCTGTTTTCATAAACTTTGTGTTAAGCATTTGACAGAATATATCAATGTGCTCCATTTAGCACTTTCAGAGTCAGTGCTACTGGTGCCTTAATACACAAACACTTCAAGCTCTCTGAAACCTTTCAGAAACAATACACATGCTTTCTCTTGACAAGACTCACATAAGTTTTGTAGCAGTGTCACATAAAGCTGTTAATCACATAGCTTTGTCTGCTCAGATGTTTGTAGTAGTATCTTGACTTTGTAGTCCTAAAAATACAATACAAAACCTTCTTAAAACATTTCTAACATAGTTAATTGTATCAAGCTATTCCATTTTGCTGTCAATATTTTCACAAGGGAGCTCACATATACAAACTGTTTCCTCTGTCCTGTGCTCTGAGGAGTGAAGAACTGAGAAATCTATTTACCTGGGTTCCAATTTAAATATTTCTCCTCATTGGAGACAACAGTATTAGCCAAGAAAGCTTATATTAAGGACATCTGCGGTAGAAGTGTGGGGTGTGTGTTTTTTGATTTAGCACTGGAGTGCATTCAACTTCTTGTACTCTTTAACGAAATCATGTATCTGACAAAGTGGGCTCCAGCTCATAAAAGCTTATGCCCTAACACATTTGTTATTGTTGAGTCCTGTGGTACCTTGAAGACTAATATATGAATACATTATGCAGAGGAACCTAGAACAATATATCTGAGAAGTTAACCACTAATTGAGACTGTTAAAGGTTGCCAAGTGCTTGCGCTAAACATAATGCTGATTCAGCAAAGTACCTAGGTTTGGCATTAATGGGTCTAATCGTGCCTTAAGATTAGGCATGTGACTAACTGACTTGCAGGATTATCAGTAAACTGGAAACTGAAGGAATGTCTCTCACACCCAACCAGCAGACTGGCATTTTTTGAGATGCTTCTAGTATATTTTAAATTTTTTTTTACTTTGGCTCAAAATGAGTGAGTAATCAATCAAGGTAATTTTTTTTTTAAGGATGTTTAATACTGAATTCATCCAAGTGGAGAGAGACAATATTGTGTGGCTTCTTTGACTAACCAATTTAGAACAAACTGAGGCTCATTGAGAATATTTTCATGAGTTATCTGCACACCATAATACATTTGCTAGATAATTAATACATTTGAGAATTTTACCAACTGTTCCTAGACAATAATGAAGCAGAGGTGGGAAAAGTGACATGGAGTAAATGTAATCTGCCAGTTCTCCAGTGCTTCCTCTTTCTTATCAAGATCATATCAGTCTTCACTGAATTAAGCTTGTCAGATGTTTCCCTCAACTCCAAATGCATTCTTTCAATGGAGTAACTGGAAACAGCAATATTTGCACAGAGTATGATGGACATCTACAACTCTGTAAGCCTGGCATATTGCTGCTGTTGCAATCCCTCTCATCTCACTATCTCCCCTCGGGGCTTTACACAGATGTTGAATAGGAGTGGTGACAACACTGAGCCTGGTTAAACACCCCAGCTGATAGCCCTTGGGGAGGTGCAGCTGCTTATGATGTTCCATAGTCTCTTAGGGAGCAGCAAACCTAGCTGAGTGAAGGCAGCACCATGCACATCTGCTTACACTGTACACCTGAAGGAAAAGGAGATAATGCTGCTAATTTTAATAAGTATAACAGACTCTAATCTGCTTTCTTGGAAGAGGAGCTTTTGCAAGAGTCTTCTCCAATTATGGCTTTTGTTTTTATACAACCCAAGGCACAGAAGATTCTCTATCACTTATGAAGATCTGACATTACTCAAGTAAGTTTGTCTTGTTGAGAGAGCATTATTCAGCTGCAAAGAATTCCAGGGAAACTTTCTGGCACTATAACAGTAATTTCCTGACGCAATTCTGGACAGATGGTATAGTTGTGGTGTGTGTGTGTGTGTGTTTTGTTTCTGTGTGGTTTTTTGGTTTTGTTTTTGTTTTTGTTTTTTTAAACAGGAGACTGCAAGCTATTCTCCTGCAGCTTTACTTGAAGGTTTATTAAACATTCCCAACATTTTGCAGTCCCTGCGTGAAATGGATTGAGTACAGCTGAAAGTTACATCTACATAAGGTTTTCTTTCCATAGACCTACATATGGAATTGGATTATTAAATTGTAGAGAAGGCTGAAGTCTGGATGGGACAAGTACACAGGTCATGACTTTAGGTCCTAAATTTCAAAACAGGTTTTTTTGTCTCCATTTTTGGTTGACAAAAGACACTTTATTAGAAACCTTTAAAAATAGATCAGGATGGGCTCACAGAAAATTCATTTAACCAAAACAGGAGTTATACTGTAAATTAATAATTGCAATCTAATCTAAATCCCAAAACACTTCCAAATGTCATGTTTTTGACAGCATTACCAATGAATCACTTTTGCTGACATCAGTTTTAACACGTGCCTTGAGTGTAGTTGCATGTTTGTAATGAGATCATCGCTAACTCATCTAACACTGATGTCCCAGTCACAGAACTGTAATTTCAGGAGGGAAATAAGCAGCAGGAAAAAGCAAATCTTTAAACAGAGACTGACAACTGCTGAAGCTTAGCTAAAATAAAATTAAAATAAAAGTAGTGGCCTAGTAATTTGAAAGGTCTAGCACCAACTAGGAATGGTTGCCATCCAGATCTATTTTTTTATGTTGGCCTGTGGTGAGTACAGATAAGTAATATTGGTTTGGAAATATTTCTCTTTGAAGGTGGTTTGTTCTGAGCCTAGTTCTGGTCTTGCTGGAGTTAATTGGAGTTTTGCCATTGGCTTCACCTGTAGCAGCAGAATCAGATCTTCTATGCAAATATACTTAGGGCTAACTAACAGGAGAGGAGTGAAGCGAAGAAAATAAACACCATGAGCAGAAGAATTTCTTAGCAAAGTGCTTTATCAAAGTTTTCCAGTAGATGTCAAGTGTCAAATCCATGCAGCCTTTTTTCTCCTTGAATGCCTTTTAGACACAATTTAAAAAACACTCTTGACTTCATGTTGTGATAGGTCATTTGTACTTACATCAATCATGTCCTTTTACAGCAGTAATGTATAAATTGCATCTTGGTGGGGTTATAAACTGATGCAAATAACACAGTTCACCTTGGGTTACCATAGCCACAGCCATTATTTTCGATAGCTATTGTACTGTATTCTGCTGTGAAATTTCACAGCAAGGTACTTATCTCATGTCACTGCCAAATTGTTACAATAGTGTGTGTCTAATGAAAAGTTTAAGACCAAAAAAGGACCTTTCTTTAGTTCTTAAATTTTGCTTTTCAGGAGGCAAACCATTACTGGCTCCTTAATCTTTATTGCCCATGTAACTTAATTTATTGATTCTAGTAGTAAATAAACTTCAAGTAATAGTCAATATTTCAAAGCATTCACTAGTCTTGTCTTAATCTTGCTCAGACCTCTCCACTTCATTTCCTTAGGATTTATAGAGATTCCATGTTGCCACATCTTGGGTTCGTTACTGTAAGAACAATGACAATGGCCTGGAATATAGAGGCTTATCTTGACAATACTGCCATTTTCAATTTAAGCTGTGTCAGGAAAAAGGGCTAACAATAACGTGGAGACCAAAAAGATGAACATAAGTATGATTTTGGACGAACTGGATCACGAATCTGCTTTGTATAACTCTCAAACTATCAGGAGCACACTGAAGCAAAACTACACCCTATTAAAACACTGGGATTTACTGGGAAAAGTTTATAGTTTCAAATTTTTCCCTTTGTGGTACCTGTCACGATATCTGAGGTAGTTTTATTGCTTAACTTCATAAATTGGTTTGGAGGGGTAGCCGAGTTAGTCTGTAACAGGAAAAACTTTAAAAAACAACACACAGTCTGGTAGCACTTTAGACTAACACAACATGTAGATGGCATCATGAGCTTTCAGGGGCACAGCCCACTTCTTCATCTGAAAGCTACATGTTTTGTTACTAGACTGTGTGCTACCAGACTTGTGTGTTTTTAAGTTTTTCATAAATGGGGGTCATCTCTGTGGAAAGATTTAATTCTCAGCATGGCATATAAACATGTTAGACCCTAGCACCAATCCAACCCATAAGACAACCAGTATTTCCATAATTTCCTATCTCTTCTTATAAACAATTGTTCCTTTGTTATAAAATGCATAATTGTACACCTGTTTATACTGAATTTATTAGTTTGTAACATGCAAAGAACATACTTTATGCCAGGTTAAGAACCCTAATCTTACAGTTTCAGGGAGGTAGCTGTGTTAGTGTGTTTCAGCAAAAACGAGGAGTCCAGTGGCAAATAAAAGACTAACAAATTTTATCGAGGCGTAAGCTTTTGTGAGCTACAACTCAGTTCCTTGGATGCTGAAGAAGGGAAAAAAGGATACAGAGAAGGCAGTGTGATATCAGTGCTAACTAAATCAAAGTTGATGTGGCTCATCTCCAGTAGCGATGAGGTCAGACTACCTGAATTGGAAATGATTTATTGTAATGTGAGACGCACTCAATGTGTGTGTGTTTAAACCTTTTGGGGTGTCAAATATGCATATAAATTCCAGCTCAGCAGTTTCCCCTTGCAGTCTGTTTTTGAAGGTTTTTTTGCCTGTGAATGGCAACTTGCAAATCTGAAAGTGTGTCTGTCCAGCAAGGTTAAAATAATGCAGAAGTTGCATTTAATTTCCTTGCTTCCCCCACTCTGCTTTTTGAGAGAAGAAATCCCGGGCTGGTAAACTGCTTAGGCTAAGTCTACAGTGGCACTTTACACCACTGCTACTTTCTGGGCTCCAGAGTGTAGAAACACACTTAATTTCCTCCTCCTCCCTCCCACCAGCACAGCAAGTCTTGCAGCACTGTAAAGTGCCAGTGGGAATCATGTTACAGCATGGTTAGCGACTCCCCTCATGGAGGCGGTTTACTTAGAGAGCCGGGAGATGTAGTCAGTCTGTGGAGCTTACAAGGGCCTCCTACTGACTATTTGACTTGCAGACTGACAACTGCTGGTGGAATTGTTCAACACCTGTATCTTTGAAGGCACATCTTTCTCCCCTAGCACAAATGACTAAGTTGCACTCGATCAATTCAGGGGCGCTGGGGAAAGATTCTTCTCCTTCGGGCTATGGCCTGGCAACAGAGACCCTCCAATGATGTATCCGCCCCAAGGCTGCGGCACTCCTCTTCCGTGCAGTGGCTGCTCCCCAAGCATTGGGAGGGGAGCGGGGACACCATGAATCAGACGTCCAAAAAGAATGAGTGGGTTAAGATCGTGAGACTTGAAAAATACGTTGGATGTTGGCTTTATTTGCTTTTGGGTTTGACACTTTTACAAACACAAGCTGAGATGATCATGTAAATTACTTGGCTCCACCAGCTGGGGCTCTAAGAAAATCACTAAATTTCAGGAATCTAGGGGGAAGGGTTAGAGCTGGTAACACTGCAGCAGACAAAACACTCCCTCTCTCCTTTACACAATACTAGTGCTGCTCAAAGATTTGGGGGGCAGGGGGGGTTCTGCAACACAACTTGGAACTCATGTCCCTCTCTTTCCAAAAAAAAAAAAAAAAATCACTGGGGAAAGCCTTGGGTCTGAAGGAGCATAGGAGCTGAGCCACTGCCTGAACATGGTGCAGGCTCACTCCCTTCCCCACTCTGGGAAGTGATTCCTTGCATAGAGTCACAGGGTGTCTCAGGTTGGGACTAGCTTCCCATCCATCACAGCTTCTCAGAGGTGAGAATTCAGAGTTTGCTCTGCTCTTGCCTTAACAAAAGAACAAGTGGCCAGAATTCTTGTAGAGAGAGGAAATTCTCTCATTTGTGGAGTGGAGCTGGCCTCCCTGGTGACCTGAATCACTCCCCAGCTCCTCTTAAAGGTGAGGAGTTGCATTCTAATACCAAAAAGCAGATCGTCAGTTGGTATAATTGTCATAACTCCTTTGAAGTCAGTGCAGCTCTACAATTTACTCCTGTTGAGGATCCCCCACCTCTTGCCCCAATAGCTGAAAGAGCTTTATAATTAAGATAAAGACTGTAAACCATAGCAAAAGTCTAGCAGCCATTTTTGAGCTAGGACTTAAAAAAAGATTTGCTGGAGATCGAGCATAAAAAATTTCTGATGACCATGTCAGAAAGCTATGAGTATGTAAAAGAACATAAGAATGGCCATACTGGTTCAGACCAAAGGTCTATCCAGCCCAGTACCCTGTCTGCCGACAGTGACCAATGCCAGGTATCCCAGAGAGAGTGAATCAAACAGGTAATGATCAAGCGATCTCTCTCCTGCCATCCATCTCCACCCTCTGACAAACAGAGGCTAGGGACACCGTTCCTTACCCATACTGGCTAATAGCCATTTATGGACTTAACCTCCATGCATTTATCTAGTTCTGTTTTAAACCCTGTTATAGTCCTAGCCTTCACATCTTTTCAGGCAAGGAATTCCACAGATTGACTGTGGTGTGTGAAGAAGAACTTCCTTTTATTAGTTTTAAACCTGCCGCCCATTAGTTTCATTTGGCGGCCCCTAGTTCTTATATTATGGGAACAAGCAAACAACTTTTCCTTATTCACTTTCTCCATACCACTCATGATTTTATATACCTTTAGCATATCCCCCCTTAGTTTCCTCTTTTCCAAGTTGAAAAGTCCCAGTCTCTTTAATCTCTCCTCATATGGGACCCGTTCCAAACCCCTAATCATTTAGTTGCTCTTCTCTGAACCTTTTCTAATGCCAGTATATCTTTTTTTGAGATGAGACCACATCTGTACGCAGTATTCAAGATGTGGGTGTACCATGGCTTTATATAAGGGCAATAGGATATTCTCAGTCTTATCTCTCTCCCTTTTTTTTTTTTAATGATTCCTAACATCCTGTTTGCTTTTTTAACTGCTGCTGCACGCTGTGTGGACGTCTTCAAAGAACTATCCACGATGACTCCAAGATCTTTTTTCCTGATTAGTTGTAGCTAAATTAGCCCTCATCATACTATATGTTTAACTGAGATTATTTTTTCCAATGTGCATTACTTTACATTTATCCACATTAAATTTCATTTTGCCATTTTGTTGCCTAGTCACTTAGTTTGATGAGATCTTTTTGAAGTTCTTCAGTCTGCTTTGGTCTTAACTACCTTGAGCAGTTTAGTATCGTCTGCAAACTTTGCCACCTCACTTTTTTTTACCCCTTTCTCCAAATCATTTATGAATATGTTGAATAGGATTGGTCCTAGGACTGACCCTTGGGGAACACCACTAGTTACCCCTCTCCATTCTGAAAATTTACCATTTATTCCTACCCTTTGTTTCCTGTCTTTTAACCAGTTCTCAGTCCATGAAAGGATCTTCCCTCTTATCCCATGACAACTTAATTTATGTAAGAGCCTTTGGTGAGGGACCTTGTCGAAGGCTTTCTGGAAATCTAAGTACACTATATCTACTGGATCCCCCTTGTCCGCATGTTTGTTGACCCCTTCAAAGAACTCTAATAGATTAGTAAGACATGATTTCCCTTCACAGAAACCATGTTGACTTTTGCCCAACAAATTATGTTCTTCTATGTGTCTGACAATTTTATTCTTTACTATTGTTTCAACTAATTTGCCTGGTACTGATGTTAGACTTACTGGTCTGTAATTGCCGGGATCACCTCTAGAGCCCTTTTTAAATATTGGCATTACATTAGCTATCTTCCAGTCGTTGGGTACAGAAGCTGATTTAAAGGATAGGTTACAAACCACAGTTAATAGTTCCGCAACTTCACATTTGAGTTTTTTCAGAACTCTTGGGTGAATGCCATCTGGTCCCGGTGACTTGTTCCTGTTAAGTTTATCAATTAATTCAAAAACCTCCTCTAATGACACGTCAATCTGTGACAAGTCCTCAGATTTGTCACCTACAAAGGATGGGTCAGGTTTGGGTATCTCCCTAACATCCTCAGCCGTGAAGACTGAAGCAAAGAATTAATTTAGTTGCTCTGCAATGACTTTGTCTTTAAGTGATCCTTTTGTATCTTGATCATCCAGGGGCTGCACTGATTGTTTAGCAGGCTTCCTGCTTCTGATGTACTTAAAAAACATTTTATTACATTTTGAGGTTTTGGCTAACTGTTCTTCAAACTCCTTTTTGGCTTTTCTTATTACATTTTTACACTTAATTTGGCAGTGTTTATGCTCCTTTCTATTTACCTCACTGGGATTTGACTTCCACTTTTTAAAAGATGTCTTTTTATCTCTCACTGCTTTTACATGTTTGTTAAGCCACGGTGGCTGTGTTTTAATTCTTCTACTATGTTTTTTTAAAGTGGGGTATACATTTAAGTTGGGCCTCTATTATGGTGTCTTTGGAAACTAGTTTTGCAACCTTAAAGGTAAAATTTATTACCAGAGCAACTACAAAAATGTGTATGGGACTGTTTAAAACATTCTTGTATGAACTTAATTCTTTGAGAATCAGGATGTTTCCTGCCAATTCCAGACCCTTTGAGCCAGTGGATATAATAGAATCTCACCAAAAAGACTCCTGGCCAGCCAGTCTGCCAGTATTATCAGTGTTCTATATAGAATGTGCAATTGAAGGCACCTATGTGATGCATTGTAGAAGCATAGTCACATAACATGTAGTCATATCGGGGCCCAAATGTTCTCAGTGCTTATTACATACATGGACGGTAACTGTGGGTACATCTACTTGCACATGCAATCAGGATATACAGTCCAGATAACTGAATACATACATTGATTTGCATTTGTGGATTCAGATACTCAATAAATGGTCAAATACATGGCTTTGTACGTCCAAATGGATAATTTTGGCCTCCCACTGACAGTTGGTTGAAAAACGAAAAGTTCATCACATGTCCTAGGATAAGCCTCTGCTGAGTGGCTTCTCTTACAGTGATTGTTGTAAGTCCAGCAGTGCAATATATTCATCAACTTACATTCTGTACTGCTCCAGCTGCACAGCCCATAGGGAGACTAGTCTAAGATCACTGTTTGTAGTCTCACATGACCAAAATAGACTCCTGCATCTTAGCTGAATTATAAAAATAATGGTAGAGAATCAGCATGGCAACACTGTCCATCTCCTTCCCCAAAATCTAGGATTTATTTAATTTCTCTCACCAGTTTCTCACTCTCTGCTTCTCTGGGTGCAAGGCTGTAAAGTTGTATGTCTTTTATTTAAGACAACTGACTTGCTACTGCTCAGTGGGAAGTTCACCTCAATCTTTGGGGGGCGGGGAGGGATGGGTATAGTTTTCTACTTTTTATTCATTGTTCTAGGGCTCATTCAGGGATTAACTGGGTCCATCTGAAATTTTTGAGACAAATAGAATGAACGTTCTCTATTTCCCCACTAATGAAACTGAATAGCATAGCTGATAATCTCTAGAATATAATAAAGCTGCTGGCAAAAATGTGTTCTGGTAAACAGTGAAATCTGAGTTCTTTCTCCCTCATTTTTATTCACTGTATCATTAGAGCACTCCTCAAAATAGACTTTGTTTTCACTGGGGAGCATTAGTACAAAATACTGAAGAACAATGCAAGTGGTCAGGAGTGCTAGTCCAGATTTCTTATCTTGGTCTCTTTGATTGTGCCCAATTAGGAACACTGCTATAGCCGGTGACTAGAAAAATAACCAAATGAAGTCTTTTCCCTGGGGGTTGGTTTTGTTTTTTGGTCTCTCTCCTTATACCTAATGTGTAGAGAATGGAACTGTTTCTGTGTCCTCATTAGGCTGCTAGCATATTTTACTTGCAGTCTTTTTTTTTTTTTTTTACACCGTAGCTACAGAAGCGTGACCAATGCAATTGTTCCTCCTCGGCATAACTGGAGATTACAGGTAGAGCAGCCCTACAATCTCATGGTCCCTCATGAGCTGATGTAGGTGTAAATGTAGACTCATTGTCTTTTTTTGCCCACATTTGACAAATCCTGCAGTATAGTGTTCTCTAACTATAGATTAAAGTAGGTGCAGACAAGTACAGTATAAAGGTGGATAGAATAAAGCAACCTAATTTGACTTGCTTTTAACTTCTACCCTATTTCTGGGGCACATCTTTGCATTGAGTGACATGCGCCATCTGCTACCCTGCTACTTCTGTTAATAATGCTCTTCCTGTGCTGATCTCCAAGAGCTTCACAAACATGAGTTCACTGAGCATCTATATACCCTGTGATATGTTATGCAGTCATAACATCTGCCAAGCAACACATACCAGGGTCTAAATCTCAGGACAAGAATTAAGCAAAAGGGTTTCACAAAAAGCCATTCTTCTGGGAAATTCTTATTTAACCCCTTGCCCTGCACTTCTGATCATTTTTTAAATGCCAGCATGTGAGCAGAGGCAGCAGGAAATAGGTATAAATAACATGAACCCAGACCCTCTCAGGAGGAAGGGGTTTGGCTCCTAGAGTGTGTGTGCAGTTCTCCCTCAATGTCCTATAGCCGCCTCTCTCTTTGGAAGGTCTCCTTTCAGCATTACTGAAATCTGAGAGATCTCTTGAACAAAAGTGCTTTTAACCCCATCCCACCTATGCTGTAATCTGCAACTCTATTCCTTTTCCAGCTACTCTGATATCAAAAGCAGCCCAAGGGAGAAGCAACAAACAACTCAGCAAACAACTGGCAAGTCACCTGGTGGGGTGGATCACAGATGCCAAAGAAAAAAACACAGCTTTGCTGTCTGTGTGACTGTGTGCTACATGGGGAATCCATAAGACTTGACAATCAGTGTTCTACTTAGTGCTTCTCTCATGCTGGGTAGGAGAATGTACTTCAATTTGCTCCCCTCCTATGAAAAACCATTAGGAAATATGAAGATTGTTGCAAATATTGGCAGTTCTGTTTGGGAGAATGGAGTTCAATTCCTGTCTCTCTCATGGCAAGGTGGAGTGGTACTGAAGCAGTGAATGCAGCTTGAGGGGGAGCAGAAAGAACTGCACTGCTCTGGTTGGATGAGTGGCGGCAGCGAATCCTGTTAAGGATGGCGTTCTAGCCCAGGTGAAGTCAATTGCAATATCCCCTTTTATTTCTGTGGAGCCAGATTGTCTGTAATAGGAGTAGGGGGTAGGAGAACAGCTGTCAATGTGCCCAACCATATGTTACTATTTAAAAGCCTGTCTCAATACCCATGGAATAAAATGTAATATTCTGATGGAGGAAAGCAGATGATTGTGGTGGGCTTTCTTGACTGCCTGGTAACAGCATCTCTGGGAGCTACTCTAAACATCCCACTTCATGTGTCTGTCTGTCTCTGCTTTAAAAAAAACAACCCTGGACTCCCTCTGTAAGAGAAGCCACATCTGTGTCTATTTAAACAAACTGATGATGTCCTCAATGAGCCCAATGCACATGTACTTTGGAAAAATGCTAAGATCTGCTAGTGCCTTTACTTCTAAGCTGTCATCTTGGAAAAACACTTTGCAGGGAAAAAGGCAGGAAGAGAAATGACTGAGTTAATTTTCACTTTTCTTCAACAGAGATGGGATCCATTCCAGAGCCTGACACAGAGTCTTGCTAATGTGCCAACTGCAAGTCATTTTTATATAAGTAGGATCCTACCAAATTTCAGTCAGACTTTTAAAATTTGTACATTTCATGATTTAAGATATTTGTCTCAAACTAAATAGTGGTGAAACTGTACGGATCCTGATT
This sequence comes from Rafetus swinhoei, assembly GCA_019425775.1. Classification (NCBI taxonomy): domain Eukaryota; kingdom Metazoa; phylum Chordata; order Testudines; family Trionychidae; genus Rafetus; species Rafetus swinhoei. The sequence continues at coordinate 39,654,098 of CM033439.1, read as the reverse complement.
CAAATTGAAGGGAGGTTTGCAAAGTTATTGTAAAGGGGGTGGGGGTCACAGTATTACCACCCTTACTTCTATAGTGCCTTCAGAGCTGTCCCCTTGGCCAGCATCTGCTTCTCTTCAGCCACCCAGCTCTGAAGGCAGTGCAGAAGCAAGGGGTGGCAAAACTGTGACCCAACTATAACAGCCTTATGACACCCCTCCCCTTATAGCCCCTTTGAGTTAGTACCCCAAGTTTGAGCAGTGATGGAGCATAAGGAGTGCTTTGTGGTGTTCAACAGGCTGTTCACTGAAGGTGGTATATTTGTATTGCATGCATGCCACCATTTACTAATATAACATACTCTACACCCTTTGTGGCAATCTTTTCAACAGCAGGTGGCAATGGAAAAGCACAACTTCAATTTCCTGTGGTCCTCAGGAAATTGTACACACATGATTGTAGCACACTTGCTTTCCCAGATTCCATAGAGTCTGTTAATAGTTTGACTATCTGAATGCAGAACAACATCATACCAGGTGGTGGTGATGGTGCGGGGGGGAGGGGGAGGAGAGTGTAGTGGAGTTGCCCTCAGATCACCTAGCAAGTTGGGTTTCTACCATTCAAGGAAAAGGGCTCAAAGAGAGTGAGAGCAGGGTAATCACTATCTTTGTGAATATTTTAATCCATATGCAGGTTTAAAGGAACCCAAGGAATTTCTGTAGGTGACGGTTAACAAATACTCCATTAGATCACATTGAAAGTTCTAGATTTTTGTAGCCTTGAGGAACAATGTCTCAGCTCAGTAAGTGTGTGAGGTTGCAATCACATGGTCCTGTTGAAGGTGATTTGATTTCCCCCATGTATCCCTTAACAAAATCCTCATGCTTTTAAAAATGTAGGGGTAAGTTTACGTGATTACCAGAATATTCTGAAAATTGATTTGAAGTACTTGGAGATTTAAAAACACTTGAAAAATGGTTTTCTGTTCTCCATATTTCAGTGTGCCTAATGCATCCTTACATCTCCTGAAATCACTTTAGAACTTAAAATCTGACCCCCTAGGTAGTTTTTTAAAATTAATTTAGTTCTGGCAAGAAGCAATTTTCAAGGGCATAAATAGTGAAAAGTTTGAGGAAATTAGTCCTATTTAAAAACTAGGAATGACTTTCTGTTAAAGCAGCTGATTAAGGAGTAAAAAGCAATGGTGTCATGGACTGCATATTTGTCAACCTTGAACCTACGAGGGTGACTCTTCAAAAGTGAAAGGCACAGTCAGGCTGTGGAAGACTAGTGTAGGAAGAATGAGCATGTGCCCATTGTCCAGATGGGGTAACTTAGGAATTGTGTTAGTAGCTTGCCAGAGGTTGCATGTGGTAGAGCTGAGAACAGAACTCTAGACACTCACCATAGGTCTACACTGCATCTTGAAGTGTGCTTCCTCAGTGCAGGTAGCCAGACATGCACTAGCTCTGCTCCAGCTAATATGCTAAAAATGGCTGTACAGACTGGCTGAGTAGCCTCCCATGCTACTTTCAGCTGCACTACTATTTTTAGCACATTGCCTTGAGCAGAGCTAGTGCATGTCTGTCCAACACTGAAAAGCCCTCCCAGCTGCAGTGTGGACATGCCTGTTAGGTAGGAGACCAACAGCCTTCAGATTACGTGTCTTCCAGTTTGCATGCTGAAAGTCAGTACCTCTATTCCAGGGATCTGTACACTTACTCACTCTGAACCAGACAAATGTCATCTCCGGATCATCAATTCTCTGCCACTGGTGATGCTAAAAGACAGTTTATTACTGGCTGTCTTCTACTAGACTAGGTAAGCATAACTGAGAATAAGATTTTATCACAGAAGTCATGGATTCTGTGACTTTCACTCACATCCATGACACTTTCTGCTTCTGGTTCAGCTCTGTGACCCGAGGTGCGAAGGCTGGACCTGTCAGTTGATTGGGGGGGGGAGAACAGGGGGTGCTCCAGCACATGGAACTGCTGGGTCTTCCGTGAAATTGTTTTATTGCCTGTGACCTGTCCGTGACTTTTTTTTTTATTAAAAATAACCATGAGAAAATCTTAACCTAAGGCATAACCATGGAGAGGGACAGAGCTGGGTATTCAATATCACATAGCAATTTCTATATATTCCCAACTGACAGCTTTTATGAAAAGTACATGTGCCAGGATTGTTAATGACACAGCCTGCCTTCACTGTATTCAGCAAGACCTGTCCTCCTTGTTCTCTCCAATGGCTTAGAAAAACTTGCTGAGCTATTTCTTCTGAAAAACCATGAAGAGTGAAATCTTATTAACATTCACCCAAACAGCTTCCCAATCTTCACATTTTCTAATTATTTTTGCCCATTTAGATTTAATAATGATGGTGAAAGGATATAATGAGAGTGTGAGCCATATTACCTAGAAAAGAGCCGTCTAAATCAACCTTCCTAAACTTCTCCCAGCAGGGAGGGACTTGAAGCGTGCTGAGCAGAGCTGAAATGCACAATACTCCTAGCTCATATTGCAACTGCAACCAAAAGTGCAAGTTTTCAGGAAAATATTTATTGCATGAAAGAAAGATACAATCTCATTATTAATCACCAGGAATCAAATTCTGCTTTAAAGCAGTGTAAATCCAGGACATAACATTGGTTTCAATGGAATTACTCTTAGTTTTACACCTGAGTAACTAAAAGCAGAATTTGGCCTTGGGGGAAAATTAAGACCATTACTACATTCTGTGGCCAATTTAAAAAAAATCTAGATTTCCCCTTCCTTTCTCCTCTTCTCCCCTCTCCCCCCCCCTCCCCCCCGCCCCGAAAGTGAGTAACTGGAGATAGACTCTGATAACAGCACTCAGGCATCCCAATGTGCCCCAGGGCAGAGACAGCAAGCCTGGATTTTTCCAATCTCTGTAAGCCACAATCTGAAAGTGGAAGCTAAATCTTCCTCTATCATGAACCATGAAGGCATATAATCATTCTCCAAAAAAGAATTGATTTAAATAGAGTTGAAAAGTCATTTGAGAAGAATTTTATTAGTTCAGCATGGCTGTAAGAAGTATGGATGAGCTTTTTCAGCATCTAGGTACCAGAGGAGCAGCACTTTTCTTTCAGCGAGGAAACATTTCAATGATGCTTATTATGACAGACAAAAGATTTCTGTACCCCCAAACAACCCCAAATTATTATTGGCAGGAAGCAAACTTAAGTTACAGCCCTGTCCGGCAGGTACAAAAAAACTCATCAAAAGAAATGGTATATGAACTAATTCTATGGTTTCTTGATCAAATGAAAATGTAGATGTATCATCACTTAAATTGGAGTGAGAGGGAACCAACAACAAAACTGCAGGCATCTAATAAGTAGATGAATTGAAAGCTAGATAAATTATCAACCACACCAGGAGACCGCACAAACTATAGAAACAAAAACAAACACCTTTTAGCAGACAAGCTAAGATTATGGACTAAATTTCCTTCAGTTTCATTAGTGTAATTCTGGAATAATTCCACTACCTTCAGTGAGCTGAGGTGTGAGCACACCTGATGATACCTTAGCAAAAAATACAATTCAAAAAATGAATTATTTTCCTAGGCCCATACTCAAGAAGAGCTGAAGACCAGTTCCTCTTTATAAGACTGAACTTGGCTGGCTAAGTAATCCATGACGATGGGCTTGATTTTTGCTATTTCTCACAATGTTTGACTCTTCCCTCCCTCTCCCCCACACTGACTCCTCTAATGTTAGTAGTGTTTACTCCAGCTTTACAAGAATGCAGATGAGATCAAGAGTAAAATGTCGATGTCTTACAGTATCAAAACATAAGAGAGCATTCATTCCAGAGGAATAAAAGTCTGGTTCCAGATGATATACGCAGTATCCACCATAACCAAAGAAAGGAAATACCACAGTATGAGAGATGGGGTGTGTGTGTGTGGGGGAAATGGGAACCATACCTGGACCATTGGAACAGGTTGAACCTGGGTTCTTCAGCTCTAAAAATAGTTTAAATTATTAAATCCATTACATGGCAGATTGTTGTCTTTTTGTGGAACAAAGCTCTATACTGTGGTGTGGATTACAAATACACTAAACATAACTATAGCTCACTTGCAATACATTTTTTCATTTTAATCGACCTTTTGTTTCTATTTTAGTGTACATTTGAGCATGTATTCTATTAAAGATGGTTTGTCCTCAGTAACGATTAAGCAGCAGAGTTGGATTCCAGCACATAAATAGTTGAGCTCAGCTTTATAGCCTCAATTTTTGCCAAACAGGCCTGATTTGAAGCAATGTAACTAATGAGCCTTGCATGCCTAGTAGGGAGAGTGTTGCACCAATACCCCGTGGTTGGCTCTGGTGAAATTTAAGGTAATGAAAGGGAAATTGTGCCTGGGCTAAAAGCAGAATGACACTGACAACTATGGTCTTTACTCCAAAGAAAGGTTTCATCTCCAAGTAGGATATTTTTAGGGTGGTTTTAGTGTCTGATGCTCTCGGAATGGAATAGTCACTGCTTTCTTGACCAGCTTTTCCTAAAAGCTATTTCAATAGTGGGTGGTAAATAGCAAAGACTCCCTAGTTAGAAAAAAGATGCAATATAGGAGTACAGATCATTTCAATGAAAACTTATACTTTCAACACAACACAAGAAAGGGCTAGATTAAATAAAAACAAACAAACCTTTAAAAATTATTGTATAGTCCACTTAAACAGCTTCAGATCAGGCTATGTAAAGTGTTTATTTTAGATCATGTCAAATAGTTGACATAACTATTTTAAGCAATTTGTTTGCACCTTTAAGAATAGAAGTGTTCAGTGCATCTCTTCTGAGGCGATCTACCAACCTAAGTGAGAACATTTAGAGGAAACTCACGTTTTTCAAAAAGGATTAGTGATTTTTTTTTTTGGGGGGGGGGCCTCAGTTTTTAAAAGCCCTATCTGAGACAACTTACGGGGGGCTTGAGTTAGTCCAAGGATGGTCAGATGCTCAGAATTTTCTGAAATCAAGGTCTTTTAAACATCTATGATGTTCCTGAAAAGTAAAATCATCGGTTATTTTAGAAAATCTGGGCTACACCAAGTAGTTCAGCCTTAACACAACCTGCTGCATGCACGGCAGGCATGTAGTAGGCATTATTAAACTCCACACTCATGCATACTTTGGATTGGGCTGATTGTGGAATGATATATGCCATCATATCGTATAGATAGATAGATAGATAGATAGCCCAGTGTCGGAGAGTCTGTAACGCTGAAATGCTGGCTGTTCCCTCTGGGTGGCGCTGTTGCTGAAATGCTGGCTGTTCCCTCTGGGTGGCCTGTGCTGTATGGGGATTGCGGGGCCCAAACGGCCGCTTGCGCCGCTTGCTCCCTGGCGGCGGCCCGGCTGAGCGGCGCCGAAGTCAGCCAAGTGCCATGGTGGGAGGTGAAGGGGGGCGGGGTGGTGACATGCGGTGTGACAGCAGCTCCAGGCCCTGCCCCCTGGCCGTGAATGTCACCGCCCCGCCCCCCCTTTGCCTCCCGCCGTGGCGCTTGGCTGACTTCTGCGCTGCTCAGCCAGGCTGCCGCGTGGGAGCAAGCGGCGCAAACGACCGTTTGGGCTCCGCGCCCCCCATGCAGCATGGGAAGTGTGGAGCCCAAACGCCCATTTGGGCTCTGCGGTCCCCCGAGTGAGAGGCAGGAGGGGGAGGAGAAGTGAAAGAGAGAGACAGAGAGAGAGAGGGGTAGGAGGAGAGCTGAGAGAGGGAGGGAGGCAGGAGGAGAGAGAAATAGTGAGACAGAGCGAGAGACCGGAGGCTCAGGAGAGAAGACAGACATGGAGGAGACCCCTGAAAATCCCATCTGACAACGGGCTAATGGGCTAGTTTGGTAATAAAGGCTATAGCTAACTACAAATTGAAATAAAATGCTAAGAAATAAAACAAACCTTCAAAGTACTATACATTTCTATTTAAATGCAACTCTATCAAGAATCAATTGTGTGGTCCTTACAATGTTGTCGTTGTTTGTGAATAACTTTGTTCAGAATATTATCTTTCATTGCTTCTGTGTGATAGCAATATTCTGTTATACCAAATGTCTAGTGTGAGTTAAGTCACATTAAGGGGTGTATAACAGTCTTGGGTAGGTGGCTGGAGGGGCAGAATAACAAACATTGCCAAAGGTGGCATCTGTGCACCTCTGTTTCATTATCCTTCCTCCATGACAGAGTCTTGGGACCTCATTTCTGATACCAAGATATCATTGGGTGGAGATTTGTATATGCTGACTAACATATCTACGTATCACATTGATAACACTATCTTTACCATATGTATATAAACTAGCAGATTCATCCAGTATTGCTCAGGTCCTTAACTCAGTTAAAGTGGTGTGGTGTGTGTGTGTTTTTTTTTTTTTTTTTTTTTTTTAAATCTACATGCTCTATTGAAAATTATATTTTTCAAAAATGTGTTAACTTTTATTTCAGATTTATTTTAAAAAGGGATTCTGTATGGCTTATTGAGAATCAATCCTATTGCAGGTTCATCCTAGTTTTTCTGGTTCACCTTCGTTCAGTACAGGGCTGAAAGTACCTTAAATTTTTGTACAGATACTACCTTATTGCCACGCCCCACCCCGGTGTGTCTGTGTTGTGATAAACAGTACGTATAAGAAATGTGGGGTGGAGTGCAGGGAGTTGGGGGGAGGGAGGGAGGCTCAGGGTTGAGGGAGACTGTGGGGTGTGCAGGAGTGAGGATTGGAGGGGCTTGGGGCAAGGGTGTGTGTGGGGTGGGGGTACAGGAGTCTGGGTTGGGGGGGCAAGGAGAAGCTCGGGGTAGAAAGCTGACTGGTTAAATCTAGCATCCATGACATACACAGTCCATTTTACTTATAGAAAGTATTACAAAATGGTGTTCCGCCTTAGCCTTAGCCTTAACCCTACCTGCACAAGTCAAATGTTACATTGCTACATAAGACAGCTGCCCGGAGACTAGCATGATATAGAATCTTTTTACTGTACCATATTACTGACAATAAACCTGTCTGACATAATTTGGTTCCTTGAACATATTTCATAATGGACCAGTATTGTCAAGTAATTGACTCTGCAAGTTATGAACAGTGTAGCTGCCTATTACTGCCTCTAGTTAGTTGCCTCCTCTCTGCTTTTGTTGTTTTTCCTTAGACATTTGTGAGCCAAACCTTAAAGTGGCCAGAGCATGGTACAGTGGCCGGGTCTAGTGAACTTAAGGGCAAAGGCCATTGCACTTAATGGAGAGGTTGGGTGCTCTGTACTCTCTGGATCAGGTCCTATTATAGGCACTGGCAGACAGATGCCAGGATTACTGCTTTGTGGGGATGGCAGTGAATCTTGTTTTATTTTCCCCAAGGCTCCCTTTGAAGCACGGCTATAAGCTCAGGATGTTTTTATAATACTTAGGGAAAAATGGTTGGCCGATGGATAGAATAGATCTTTTTCCCTATAATTTCAATGTATTTTGTCAGTGTTAAGCCATATCTCTTAACGCTACATTAAAAGATGTTCAATGTGTTAAGAAAATTCACTAAGGTGAATAAATGATTAAACAACCTTGGTCAGCAGATTATTTTAATCAAAAGCATACTGGTATTTCAGAATCCATTTAAAAATATGGCCCTGATGTAACTTTTTGTAAACGTAAAGTGCTCAGTACATCCAAAATTTCTCTTTAGGCTGCTAGCATTTCATGTAAAATGATGATAGGAAAGGATGCAGCTGAAAACATTCACAAGTGTTATGAATAACTGTGTTCTACTCTTCTAAATACAGTGGATTCAAACATATCAATGCTAGTTTGAGGAGATGGAACACTTTGAAAACTTTCACAGTTTCAGTTTCTTAAACCTGATGCAGTTTATTCAAACACTTGTGCAAATTTCATTGGACAAAACACAAGGTAATTTCTTTATATGGTCACAATCACTTTAATTGGACATGAATGCCTTTTTATTGCATAATAAACTGTGCTTTTTACTGGTGCCTTCTGTGTAATTGACCACTGCAGCTTGCATTTGCTTCACAGATTTTTTTTTTTTTCCCCTGTTGTCGTCTTATAGTGAGGGTATCACAAAACTGTATAGTGGGGTGTGGCTGCCTAAGAAGGGTGAAACCAGTAATGATTTGAGTGAGCAAAGTAAAGGGTTATTAGCAATGAATGAATTGCTTGTGGGTGGTATAAATAAAGCAGAGCCAGCATGTATTACCAAGATGTGATTGGCTCTAAACCAAGAAGCAATTCTTGCCATTTTATATTCCAGTCTTGTGCATCAGGCACTGGCTAAGAGTAATATCTGTTATCTTGAACATTGGTTTCAGTATCCAAACCAGAACCAAACTGTTGGGTTCTCCTAATAGATCAACCATTAAATCTGCAGGGAGAATTCAAGATTCATCCCAGCCTTGATATTCAATTTACTAGAGACAAGGTGAGTGAGGCAGGATTTTATCAGATCAGTTTGTTAGTGAGAGTAAAAAGCTCTCGAGCTCTTTGTCAGCTCAAAAGCTTGTTTCTCTCTAACTGAAGTAGTTACCCCACCCAACTTGCATCTATCCTAGGACCAACATGGCTCCAATGACACTGAACACACTAAAGTTACTGTCAATTTTTTCTTAGTTGGCTTGGGCAAGACTCAAATCCAGTTGTTTTCAAGCTTCAGTCTGGCTTGGAATTAACAGCTCTTCCTACTGTAAGTCTGGCTGCAGGTTGAATCTGACTTCATTGGGTGCAGGGCCAGATTAAGGCGGGGGGCTAGCCGGGCAGCTGCCCGGGGCACCAACCTATGGGGGGCACCTGATGGCAGCTGTAAGGGGTGCCGCGCGCCTGGCCACGCGGTGCCCCTTAAAGCTGACATCAGGTGCCACGTGCCCGGGGCTGGGGGCCATGCGGTGCCCCTTAGAGCTGCAATCAGGTGCCACGCACCCGACTGCAGCTGTAAGGTGCGCAGCGCACCGGGGGGTGGGGCCGCGCATGCACCATGCTCCCGGGGGCGGAGCCACGCATGTGTTGCATGCCCCGCTGCCCGGGGCACAGGAATGGCTCGAGCCGGCCCTGATTGGGTGCTCAAAAGTTTCAGAGGATTAGCTGAGTTAGTCTGTATCAGGAAAACCTTAAACAACCAATAGTCTGGCAGCACTTTAAAGACTAACAAAACATGTAGATGGTATCATGAGCTTTTGTGGGCACAGCCCACTCCTTCAGATGAGCAGACTTTGGGTGTGATGCTCAAATGAGACTTGCAATCTTAGCATAAATGTTATCTTAAATTATGCTTTCCAAGTAGCTAATGGTTTTTTGAGTGTTTCAACTGGGACACTCAAAACACCTTGAAATGGCCTGATTTTTTCAAAGGTTCTCAGCATGTTTGGAAATTAGGGGGAGGTTTTAAGGTATCTCAGTTGGCCAGTCCAAAAATGTAACCCCCCTAAATCATTAGTAATTCTCAAAATCCAGGCTTATTAACAAGAAATACTTTACATGGAAAAAACAGACTAATATGGCTGTAATATAGCCAGGCAGTATCCTCTCATTCACTCTCTACAATGACTTTTTCTGTAGCTGCACATTAAAAAACAAACAACTCCTTGGTCAGTGAAAAGTGTGACACCGCAGGATGTGGGGCAAATCAAAACTTCCTGTCTAACTCTCTCTAATACAGCTGTCCCCACTGTACTTTTGATCTGTAACCTACTGGTTAATTGTAAGAAGCTCACTTCATAGGTAACTACATTTTCACCACTTATTGATACATTTATTTATACACTCTTAAGAAAAACATTCAAAGACTTTAAGGCCAGATGGGACCGTTACAGTCACTTAGTCTGACCTTCTGTATCACATTGACCATAGAACTCCCCCTAAATAATTCCTAGAGCTTATATTTTAGAAACCTATCCAATCTTTAAATATTGCTAGTGATGGCGAATCTACCATGGCCCTTGATAAATTGATCCAATGGTTAATTACCATCACTGTAAATAATTTATGCTGTTTTGCAGTCAGAATTTGTCTAGCTTCATCTTCCATTTACTAGGTCATGCTCTACCTTTCTCTGCTAGACAGCGGGGTTCCTCATAAAATATTCCTCTTGCAGGTACATACAGGCTATAATCAAGTCACTGCATAACCTTCTTTGTTACACTGAAGCAGTTTAATCTTTATTTAGTTTACCTCTATTAGGCATGTTTTCTAATCTTTTAATCATTTATGGCCTTTTTCTGAGCCCTCTCCAATTTGTCAACATCCTTCTAGAATTGTGGACAGCAGAACTGGATACTATTCCTGTAGTAGGGGAAAAGAACATTTCTGCTCCTATCGAAGATTCCCATTTACATCCCCAAGGATTACAGTCATCCTTTTGGCCACAGCATCATACTAGGAGCTCATGTACAGCTGCTTATCCATCAAGAACCCCTGCTGAAGCCCATGAAATTTGCTGAGTTATTTGGACATCTACATGCAATCACTGAATGCTATCAGGAGCAGTTATTGTGTGTGCATGGGGAGCAGATGGAGGACAGTCGTCATGACTGCCCTGTCATGTGTCAGTGGCATCAGCAGGATTTGTTGTTACAAGTTGGACTTCTCTGGTCTGGAGCCTTGGGACCTGACCAGTCCTGACAGGGTATTTGCTGGACCAGGAAAGGTCCCCTGCTACTGGCACCCAGCCACCCCCCTGTTGTGCTATCATACTGCTGCAGTCCTGGCAGCTCAGGCTGCCGTGTCCCTGGTGCCGGGTTTTGTCCTGATATTGGGGCTGCCATGGCCCCAGCTCCTGCCCCACTAGCTGGGCTGCTGAAGTCCCAGCTGAACTACTGGTACTCCGGCCCCAGTCCCAACTCCGCCAGTCTCCCAGCCACCAGCCCTCTTACCACTGGGGCTCTGAGACAGGACCACAGATGTTGTAGGACCAGAGAGTCCCAGTTTTGGGATGACCAACCTGTAGTAAAAGGCAAGAGTGCATTTCCTTCATGCTCCTCAGAGCTTCCTTGGACAGTAGGGTCAGACATCTGCCACTGGGAGGAAGGAAAGTCCTGCTCTTCTCTATCCCCTGTAATATGGCAGTACGGCAGTAACTCTCTACACAGTCTCCTGCTTCTAGCTCCTCTCCATCTAGTGCTGTCTCACTGCTGCCTAGTGGTGATGGATGGCATGTGCACATGGTGTAAGCCTTCAGTAATTGGGGGTGGTTAGAAACTAAGACAGTGAGAAGATTTTCAAAGAAAACACAGGCAAGTCCCCATGGGAAGAATGCTGGATTATATGAAATGGGTTTCCCCCTTCCTTAGGAAGTGGTGTGGATGCACAGACTCAGAAGCCCTGTCTTCACTGCCCCCTAATTACAGATGAAGCAATTGTAGGTTAATCAGCCACTAATGCACTACCGTGTATCCACACTGATGAAGTGATACCACTGTTCTGCCCCTTGTCAACACTGATGCTGTATCTGAGTGTGATCCCAAGAGTCACAGCAACATAACTCATTGTGACTCTGTCCTGGCATTCACAGGGTGCTATGGGGCAATTAATTTGTCTGCTCTAAGGATTGTGGGAGGAAATGGAGAGACAGCTCAACTATGTGCTGAGGAAGTGGGGGATGCTGGCGGAATGTGCCTCTGGCTATATGAATGCAATATGGCACTGCTTATAGAATCCACATACACAGCCACAAATACAAAATAGCAATTTTTATCTCAAGTGCCATTTTCTTTGCCAATTCTCTTCCTCCACAAACTTCTTTCAAGTTGTATAGATGTCTTTTCTCAGGTAAAGAAGTGGTGGTGTGTTTGTTTGTTTGTTTGTTTGGTTTTTTTTTTAATGTTCTAGCTCTCCCAAAATTGTTCAGTAAACAATAGTGGGCAAGGGACTGTGTAAGTCCTGGGAAACAAAGCAGCAATGGTGATTCTCTTAAGCCCTTTTTAGGAGGCTGCAACTTTTTGAGATGTCCTGCTTTACAAGATTCTGTAATGAAAGAAGGGCCAATTATTCCAGGTCTCGGGAGGAGACAATCCGTGTACAGAAAAGAAAACTTTCTGTGCCTTGTGACAAGCTGGTAAATGATTGAACAGGAATTGCAAATTATAGCACTGACAGCGGAAGGCTTGCCATGCTAAGGAATCTCACAGACCACCTGGAATATTTACCAAGTGAAAATATGTTGTTGTTCTCCAGGAATGGAGCAGATTGAGATGAGCAATAAAGCAACTTCTGCACTTGTGAGTAGATGTGCCTATAAAATGAATTACTTAACATGCAAGCGTGTTTGGATGGTACTGTTACAGCAAGTTACATTTGCCTGAGGTAACTGTGGCCAAAATGTGTTTTCTCATTAATGCTTTTCCATTACAAAAACACTACTGCATTCAGCTGACGCAGACACAGTCCGCCTGACATTAGGGCGGTGCTGCGGCTGTGCTGCATGGGGCCCAGCTGCCTTCACCACTGTTAGTACCACCCCACACATGCCTAGAAACCCTGCAGCCTGCCCAAGTGGCTTTTTTTTTTTTTTTTAAGAGGGCCTGGGGCTCCGGGCTGCCACTGCTACTGAGGAAGTTGTAGTGGCAGTGGTAACTGGGAGTCCAGGCTCTTTAAAATCACCAAGGCCCCTGGGCAATTGCCCCCTTTGCCCCTTCCTCCCCACCCATCAGCAGGCCTGAGCATGGCTGTCTGTGTGAGGGAACAGGGGAGGGGTGGGGCATCCAAACACAGTGGTGCTGATCCCACCTTCAGCTGTCTCATGTTTTTACAGATCAGGCTTGCCAACAGGGGAGAGGGCAGCTGCCTTGCGGCTCGGTGATTCAAAAGGGCTGAGGTTCCCAGCTGCTACCGTTGCTGCTATAGCAGTGGTGGCAGTAGCAGAAGCCCCTAGAGCTAAATTGCCACTGGAGCGCCTGGCAGTATGCACCAGGCAGCACTAAGGGCTGGCTGTGGAGGGCACAACACAGTCCAGGCAGCTGTGAGGACTCTGCCTGAGGCTCCACCCCTTCCAGGAGCACAGAGTACCCCCTGCTTCCCTAAACTGCCCAGGGTCTCGACAAGTCTGCCAGCCCCCCCGTCACAGACACGAGTTCTGAACATGCGCTCTTTTGGCTCTACAGATGAGTTCATGCTGTAGCGGAGCTCAGTGATGAATGCATTGCTCAGAACATGGGGCAGTTCATTGTAAAATGTGAAGGAGCATGAGACTGGCTGGCCTTCTGGTACCTCACCTTGAGCCTCTTCATCCTCTAATACTTTCTGGTCTGCTTGATTCCCCTGGGCCCCAGGAGCTGCTGAGATATCTCTTCAAAGAGTAATCTCCAACTATACAGGAGTTAAAGTCATGGGGTCTGTTTGCCTAAGCCAAAAAGCTGTGCCAAAATTCTGGGCTGATCCTCCAGCCAGGTGGCTGCATTCTGATCCATGGGTGGCTTAATGGGCAGTGTTCCGTTGTATGGAGCACTGGAGATGAGGAAAGCTCAAAATACTGCAGCAGGGTGGAACTGAGCTTGTTGACCAGAGCATACAGAAGTAGCTGGATCTGAGGGCAGGTGGCTGGGAAGCTAATACACAGGAATGGGAGCCCAAGGGGTTTAGAGACATGATGGTCCCACATTCCGGTGGACAGCCATCCCTGCACAGTTCATTGCAGGTATCTTGGATTAGCATTATGCAGGACAAGCTAATTGGGGTTGCATTATAGCATGTGGCATGCAGTGGCTGCCCATCAATACAGGTGACCTAGGTGGTCACGTAGGGCACCAAGAAAAACGGCTGTTGGGGGGCTTTGGAGGTGGGGGCGCCAATCACGCCAGTTGCTGGCAGCTCTTCTAGGGCCGCTCCTGGTGGCATGGATAGAGGGGTGTGTGTCCTCCTTACCGCACTCCATACTTAAACAATGTAGTTGAGCCAGAGTTAAAGGTACAGTGAGGACAATGTCTGAATGGAGTAGAGACCAGAACAAAGGAAAGAAAAACAGGAGACTCTGCAAGTGAAAGGGAATGACAATGGAGGAGGGGCAGAATCTGCTGTGAGTTGTCACAGGATACTGGGGGTAAAGGGAGGGGTGTACAATACTATGGGGGAACCAGTGGAGTAGGGGGTGCAGGAGAGAGACGAAGTCTCCAGGAGCAATCTGCGGTAAAGTGGTGCTGTGCAGGAGAGAAAGTGAAGGGGTGACTTAGGAGATCAACCACACATCTAAAGAGACCCCACATACGATGAGAAAAGGAAGCAGATACATGGATGTGGAGAAGGGGGGAATTTAGAGGTGGAATAATGGAAAGAAATGGGTAGAAATGACAGTGGAAAAACTGAGGGAAGAAAGCCCACAGCAAAGAGAATGCTCAGCAAAGGTGCAACAATATAAAGAGTAAGAGATTTTTATATTTTTACAGGAGAATATATTACAGATAATGTATGTACTAGGAATGTGATTCTATGGGAGGGAAGGTTTGGCGAAGAGGGGGACCCTCCTGCCCCGGTGCAGAGGGGAAGTGTAATATGTAGGGCTTTTAGATTAGGTGTCTGACTCCTTGACTGAAATTGCTTCACAGCTGCAGTCTGCGCATGAGCCTGAGTCAGTGGCTAATGAGAATCTTCTATCTGCCAAGGTCAAAGCTGTCTTTCCTAGCTGAAAAATATAGCCAGACTATAACCCTTCTCATATCCCGGCAACAATGGCTTTGTGTCTGTGTTACAGAGCGGTACTGGATTATTGAAATAGCTTCCATAATGGGCTATCCGTTGCTAGTAGGGATGGCAGCAGCAACAAGATCCACTATTGTCAGATGAGTTTTCTTACCCACTGCTTTCCTCCCTCCTCTGAGAAGTGGATACAGTTTCAGGTCACAGCTTTGACATGTAAATCTGTAAATGGGCTGAGTCCCAAGTACCTTGCTGTGTTTCTGGCAGCCTCTGGACCAGCATGGACTTCCCCTGTCAGAGGATAAGGTTTTTGATCTCAAGGGCTTGCATGATTCACATCACTGCATCTGGAATACTCTGAGAGGTTCTCAGCCTCTTTCTAAGGGGCCTCCCAGGTGCTTTTGAAATGGCCCTGTAAGATGTTCCCGAAAGGTGTTTTACTGTTTTGTTTTTAACTATTTAATGTGTATGTATTTTTGATAGTTTAGAAAGTTTGGCAAACCAAACCCTAAGAGATATATAAATGTATTTATTTATTTATTTTATTTTATTTTATTTTACTATCATCATTATGTTGCCTCATGGAAGGCTGACTAACTGCTGAACATCTGAGGTAGGACAGGGGAAAAAGTCTTCTGATCTGCAGCACTTACAAAAGCTATAGAATCCATACGTGAGGGAAATCTAGTGCATCTTCTGCATGGATGTGACCTTAATGAAGGCATTTAAAAACCCTCCTGATGCATGGTGTTCCACCGTGGAGGGCTATGACTGGCTGGAGCAGTGCATGCCTGTGCTATTTCTCAGTGTAGAATGTTTTACTGTTTTCTAAAGGTTACACTGCTTAATAGATTAATTGTTCACTGCTAGCAGACTAGATTCAGCAGCAGCAGCGCCTGAGGTTTCAGTAGGTGGGACATGTTGACTTGAACCTCTAGGTTTTCCTATTTAAACATTGTTCCTTTATAGTCTGTTAAGCTTCTGGGATTTTAAATTACCGGTTGGGGATGGTACGCCCCCTAGATGTGTGCAATATTTCCAATGGATATGGGAAGGAGGAGTGGCCAAGCTGGAGTAGATCTGCATTCTTCAACTTATAACTGATTCTGCATTCTCTTCCGCTGCTGCTTTTTGCACTGATTTTCTTTTTTAAATCATCCCTGACCTCTTCACCGCTCTGAGCCCAGACATGACACCAATAGGTCTAGTTATCGACCTCCACGGCACTCCCCGACGTAAAGAGATCCATCATCTTTGTTTTAAAAAGGTATATGGCAAATGTAGGAGTTGAATCCCACAACAAGTGATGGGTTGGGCTGCATCCGCTCCACTATTATCGTATTTGAATGAAAGTGTGTTCCCATGCAAATTCCTTCATTTTCTTTTTTAAACTTAAGACCTGGACAGTCTTTACTCCTCCTTTAAACAAAACAGAGCATATAATTGCAACCCTCTGCCTCCATGTGCAGATTTTCTATACCCTACCCTGGCTTTGGAGTCTGTCACGCTTTGCTTTTAGAATGTCTGTGCTAAGAGACAATCAAACCTAGCATAACAGAGACAGAATCATTGTAGATTTCTTCTGTCCTGCTTTATTGCCAAAAAGCTAGCCTGTCAGTGATGACTGTGCTAACTCAATGCAAATGTTAAAATATATCCCAGAGAAGCACTTTAGATGAGACGTAAATCATACTGAGGTGAAATGACTCATAACGGAATGGAAAAAAAGTAGCAAGGGAAAAGCTGGTACATTATCTCTGGCATAAACATAAGGGTTACATTGTAACCTGGTAAAAGAGATGAATGGTAGCTTCTAGAAAATTTAACCCTGAGAGTCACACCTGTTAGCCACAAATCAGTGTGTCCTTTGATGATGATGCTTAATGGGGGGGGGGGGGTAGAGAAGGGGTTGAGGAAGAGAAATTAATGACTGGGACTTAGATACAAAGGGGATCCTGGGGGGCCATATAACTTGACACAGCAATTGTGTAAATGATAAAATGACATTGACCAGAGACACTTATTGCTATCTGAGTTTAACTTAATGTCTGCAACTCTATAAATGAGCATTTTGAGTATACTATTACTTTCTTAAGATGTATAATGAGAGAGGCTCTGCATTGGAGAGAGCTTTGATTTAAGAGTGTTTCTGCATAGAACTCTCCCCTTCTCCCCCCCCCCTTTTTTGGGATATCTGAAACAAGCCCTTTAATATTCAGTCATACTTTGTTTAGAAGGGTGAGAGCAACAGAGCTGAAAAATATGTACTTGAAAATCAGAGATAGTAAATTTAATAATCCCCACTAAAAGAAAGCTAATAACAAATACCATACTGTAGAAATGCAAGACACTGGTATAGGGGTTTAAAAGGTTCTGGAAAAGTACAAAAAATCCCTTTTTATAGTGTCTTCATAGTCATCTCTTTTTCATTCTCATGCAGTCTTGGAAACCATTCTTTCTAGATGGAAGACAGTTCATCCAGGTTTTCTTTATGCTCAGCACTGTGCCTGTGCATTTGACTTCATCCAAATCTTTGCCCTCTCCCCTTCTTCTAGGGAAAAATAAAACCATTCAAATGAAACAAGTTGTCCTGCCTGCCCTTAAGAATTGATCTCCCTTTTAAAACACGTCTATTTAAGGCTTTCAAATACTTATATAAATGTGTATTTGACTGGAAATCAGAATTAATCAGAAACGTAAGTGCTGGGAATAGCCTATTCACCTGAGATGTGCAACCCTGTATTGCAGATGTAAGAGATTAAGCTACTAAGCTCCAATCTTTTAAATATTTACTTTTGAACCTTCTATATTAGGAAGCAAGGTTTTAAAATGCCAGTTCCCACTGTGTGGTTAGCATTACATTCCATATGTAATGAATAGTCATGTATGAGAACTGTTGGACACTAATCCCCCCCTCCGCCTTTGATTAACCTTTTTCATAGTCATTAATTTTTTATATTATAGTTAAGCTATTAAAATATATAAAAAAATCAAACTGTTGCCTGGCCTCTAAAATATCAATTTAAATGGACAGTGCAAAAATGGGAATAGAGATGTGGGTATATTAATTCTCATCCCACTTACTTTCTGATTTACATTTATCAACCTTTTTGCCCAAATATCTTAATGAAATAAAAGGGGGAAATAATTTCAGTTATTAAAAATGTATATTAAGTCTAGCTGAACAAAACTTTCCACTAAATAGAAATGCCTCATAATTTCATTTTAGGGACACATGCATTGGACTTAAAGACATTATAAATACTCTGCAAACAATAGACTGCTCCAGGTTTTAAATGTAGGATAGAGGTTAAACAGTCATTGCTCCTGCAAAATTTTTGTATATTTGCTCAGAGCCCATGTTCAGATCAATGCTACATTAACTCACAAATTTTATAAGACAAGTTACATATTGTACTTGCTTTAAAATCAACTTAACAGTGGCTGTGGGGTGGAGAACATGATATTGTCTATTCCAATTTATGTGAAATCCCATCTTCTCTTAACACTGTACATTTGGAAGGAAGACCAGCTAGAGATGCAAGCAGTTTTATGCTCTTTTTTTTTAAGTCTAAATAGCCAGTGGTGGAGTGTGGGGTTTTTTCTTTTTTGTATGTATGTAATTGGTTGCTAATATCAGAGGCAAGGCAATTATTGGGGCTGGCTAGAAACCAAGAATTCAGTTTGAAAAACTAAGGTTTCAACACTTGGGTTTTATTCCAATGGAGAACAAACACTAGATATTTAAAAAATGCAGAAAAATAAGAGTTGCAACACAAAACAGTGAATGCCAAATTCCAATAAGGTACTTAAATTGAATCTTCCATAGCCTAACTTAGGTCCCTTGCTAGTGGCTATTCTGGGGTGGGGGTTTCTTTCTTTGGGTTTAGACCAAAAATTCAATTTCATTTTAACAGATGTTCCAGTGATAAAGCATTTTCTATGGAAAAATCATTGTGCTGAAAAATTTCTGACCAGCTCTAGTGAGAATGCAAATCCAAAATGGCATTGTGCATTGCTTAGCTGCTTATTCCCCTTGGGTTCATGAAAAATGTACTATGCTATTTCGCTTTCATTATTTGAGATCATGGAAAGAGAAACTTATCAAATAACAATCCAGCCATCATTTACAGGTTGCACCTCTAAAATTCAGGATTCTCTGCTCTGGCAATATCTGTGGTCTGGTATCACCACAGATGTTCCAGGATCAGTGTGTCCTGGAGCATTGCAGGAGGGTGGGTACCTGGAAGCCAGCTTGTGGCTGTTGGGTTGTGGGGGGAGGGGCTAGGAGCTAGTGTGTAGCTCAGCTGGGCTGTGGATAGGCAGGCAGTACCAGGAGCAGCACCTGGCTCAGCTGGGCTGTGGGGGAGCCAGGAAGCCAGGTGTAGGACAGGGGGTGTGAAATGACCTCCCCTGGGCCAGAAAAATCCCTCATCCTGGACCAGGGAGGTCCAACCTGTACTGCAGAATATTGAACTCTGTATATTAAACAGTGGTACCATATGGCCCTTAAAGCAGTTGTTAATCCAGTGCTGGTGGGGTTCTTTTAGGCTTGTTTGTTTGTTATAACTTTAATGTTTAGTTATGGACATGCAGGCCTGGACATCTCAGAACAGGCATGTGCAGCTACACACACACTTATGAGTAAGTGCACATACTAGTTTTTGCACACACCCTATGGGCAGGTTTCTGCTTGTGAGGCTTGTAAAACTATGGACCCAGTAGTCACACCACCATGCCTGACTCCAGTCTATTGGGAGCTAATATATATAGTCTGATGTGTGCTTGAGATGTAAAGTCCCCCTTCTGCCATGTAGCAGCAGCAGCAGCCAGGGCTGGGTTCTATATCTAGGGGTTCATCCATCCATCCATCCATCACAAACTGGCTCGAGTCCCCACCCAGTAACCTGGAAAATTCACATCATGTCCCTGAGTGCCTCTGGGAGGCAATTCTTCCTCACTCGGAAGCACAGAGTCTAACTGTGGAAAAAACTCTTATTAAAAGGGGAGAGAAAAGCAAAGTAGCATTGATTTGGGAAAACACCAACAACAGAGTTCATAGCCAAATGAATGTCATAGATGGAGAGCTTGAGGAAAAGGACATTGCCCAACCTACTTAAGTCCAGACATGTAAATGCCCCCCTTCACATGCCCAACCCTTTCTGCATCCCACTCAGGGCATTCCAGAGATGACCTGCAAAGTTTACCTCCCATCCTGAGTACGGGCAGGGGGAGGGTAGGAGGCATCTCACCCACTCCACTGGTGACTTGCCAGCTGCCTGCTCACTGGCACCTTCTCATGCCTCTCTATCGCCACCCTGCTGGCCGCTCATTGCATTTTCCACTGATTTGTAGTAGATTTGGCTCTGAACCTGACCTAGTGATTTCAGCTCCTAGCCCAAAGCACAGTCCAGCACCCACTGGAGTAAATTTACATACAAAAGAGACTCATTATGGAGCCTTTCTTTATTCTATCATTGAAACGGGGGAGAAACAGGTTGAACCAGTCTTATAGATCACATCTGGAGAACATGCAGTCTGCTGACTCACCTCCCTCCCCAGCTTAATCTATAGGGCTCTAAAAGTTGAGCCACTGTCCATCCAAGTGTATTTACAGTGACAGAGGCTCTCCTTTAAGCAGAGTTAAATGCAGTCTTTCTGCATTCCCCTAATAACTGCATGCATTGGTGGTCATATCTTACAATTCTTGCATTTAGTGTTAACGCAGTTTGTGACCCCACAACAGCCAGATTGGTTACCTGGGCAAAACACCTTCTAACAGTTGAATATCTGGCAGGCCTAAGCAAATTGAGTGAACTGTATTTACATAACCACACCCAGGATTTCTTTCCCATTCTAGCTGGCTATAATGGAAGCATTGATTCAGACCTTGCTCACACTTGTTTTGCGGGGTTTTTTCCCCTTCCAGCCATTGATGTGGGATCCTCTAAAGTCCTTCCACTTCTGGGTGTATGACACCTGCAGGGTAACATTACCTTCTTAATCTAGGAAGTCATTGTTTTCCGCTTTAATGTGTTATTAATGGATGACTTTACAATATGGGGCTGTATATTTGCTAACTATAGCCTATATGCATAGGTTATTTTAGTCCACTCTAATAATTCTCCTAAAATGAAGCCAGGAAAGCACAAATTTCTGTGACTGTTGCTATGTTCCACCATAATTAATATGCAGTGATGTTAAGTGCAGTGCAAGGCTTCTTGCCATTCTTCATTGCTTGAGAGTTCCTTTGATACTCTGGCAGCATTCTCAAGCGATGAAAATTAAAATACCCACGTTACTATGCCTGTTGTCTTTAAAGGGAGTTAAGTGACAGAGCCATTTGCTTCACTATTTTTTTCAGGTGACAGTAATTAAACTTGGATATGTGAATGCAGCTTTCTGAAATGATTTTAAAATGCTAGGATGGCCTAATCCCTAGCATAACACTGATTTATAAACTCATTAATTTTTGTTCTTATTTGGGAAGGGTCTTATTCTGCACTGCATAAAATATGCAGAACACATGTTTTGTAATTTAGCAAATGCACATTCAGGGTTGGCGTGCTAATATAGATGAGAAAACAATAGCCCATTTTGCTCTTGAAAGGACTTCTGACAAGATAATCTAGACGCTGTATTGCTGCTTATGCAAAGAAATATCAACTTTCATACTCTTTGTATAGGCAAAACTCCCTTTGGCATCAATGGGAATCTTGCACATGCAAGTAATATGAGATTGAATTAGACAGACACCAAGATGTCCGCTAGATAGAATTGTCATAAAAATACAGCACTTCTTGTAAATGTCTTAGTCAACATTTCCCTTCTCACAACAGAGGCACTGCCTAGTTTGCCTTGTGTTCTAAAAATATATACATCCCTATTGAAAGAATAAAAATAGCAGAGAAGCTACAAATCAATAGAAATGTATGTTTGTATCAAAAGACACTTTTCCCTGAAAAAACTGCAATAAAATAGAAGTATCCTGAAATATAGTGATCATGATATCTGAATTGTCAGATTAAAGAATATGCACTAAGTCTATTATCTAACAATGCTATCCGTAGCAATGTAATGAATTTACGTTCATTTACTTGATGTAAAGAATCAAGTGTATTAGCTAAATGCTATGTACCTAAAATGAATAAATTAACTTTTACTGGATTATAAGCTTTTTCAGAACAATTGGACCAGGAATGACTCTGCAGATAAGTATGTAAATACCTAATGAAGAATGTGAATAAGTCACCTAAACTTTATTTAGAGGGGGAATTTTTTTTTCTCAGGAGTGAAAATTCTAGATAAATTGATCGGTTTTCTCATTTGTTAGGCCCTTGCTCATTGAGTCAGTGAAGTTGAGCAACTAACATTACATTGCTGCCAAAGGATCAAATAGAGCTACATTACCAGCTAAAGGTCAAGCAGATCATTTAAAGTTGCTACCAGCTAATAATCTGAGCCTGGATATGAGGGAAGTAACGGAGAACATGAGCCCAACTGTTCTAACGTCCTACTGTCAGATGCCCTTACTATGTCTGAACAGAATGCCAACATGTCATTGCAAATTTTAAAGCTTCAGAGGATGGCTGAGTTACTCTGTAACTAGAAAAACTTTAAAAAACAATGAATAGTTTTGCAGCACCTTAGAGACTAACAAAACATGTAGATGGTATCATGAGCTTTCATGGGCAAAACCCGTGCCCACGAAAGCTCATGATACCATCAACATGTTTTATTAGTTTTTAAGATACTGCAAGACTTCATTGTTTAAGTTTTTATTGCAAATTTTAGTTTAGTTTTGAAACAAGCTATTTTGAGAGCTATGAAGATCATTTTAAAAAGTCACTACCCTTGAACAGAACATTAATAATAGAGTATATTTTCCACAAAGAGAAACTTGAAATTCAAGCACCTTGAAAACAAGGACATTGTAATAAAAGTGAAATTGTCCTTCTCAAAGCAGAATATCTATTCACACAACATACATGCAAATCAGTCTTTTTAGAACACTCTAACTTTATGAAGTGCTATTGTAAACTTTACACCATCTTGAAGTACAAGCTACAGTACACTTGTTATAGAAATGACACTATTAAGGACAGCTGTGTAAATGAGAAATCTGCATATAGATTGCTAAATATGTTTGTACTTTAGTGCTTTTTAAACATGTGATTTTTATTTAAAAAAAAAAAATCTCTAAATACATTTTGCATGCTGTTGGCCTGGATGATCAGTAGGTCTCTCCCACCTCTATTCTTTTAACAAGATTGTGCCATATTACAAATTTCAGTGCTTAAGGGTGATACCGTGGTATGATGCTTTGGACAAGATTGTGTACAAGGTGGTGTGCCTCAGAGTGACCCTGTGTCTGGTAGATCACTGATCATTCTTTTGGATGGTAGAGCTTGCTCATCTCTTGGTGGCTAACCAAGCTGGGGAGAAGGGGCAGGACCATGTTACAACTTGCTAACAACTCCTTTGGAGTTGCTAGGATTCAAGAAGCAGTCTCTATATTGAAGAGACCAGTGTTCTCAGTAAGCTGTGCAATTGTGTAACTGCTCAGGAGAGATTCAAATGTCACCCAGCTGATTACCAGGGTGTCCTCAGCTAGGTTTTTGTTTTTACTGGTGGTGCACATCCCTCTGTGCACCAAGTATTCCACACATAGATGGGAAAGATTAAAGGGAACACTGGAAGAGATGACTATTGAAATGCGTCCGAGTGGGGAAGACTGTCATCTCCATATTCCTAGGACTGTAACTAGGCATGATATGGGGAGGGGAAGGTAGGGAGTGTGGGGAGGGAGGGGAGAGGGAGAGTGCTGAGTAAGTGCATTGCAGATGGTGAGAACACTAATGCAGTTTGTATCTTACTCTCTATTCAGTATCACTGTTTATAAAGGGCATATGGCTCAAAAATATGTAAGGATGAAAACAGTGATCCAAACCCCCATGTGATGTGTTGTGCATTTACTCACGATGATGTAGTGCAGGCAAGGTATAGGGTTGGTCTCCAGGGAGTTCTGTTCTAGGACTAAGCATATTAAATCCTTTTAGGAGAGGGTGCAAAACAGACTGGAAGACTATACTCAAAGTAATTATCAGTGTGGTCTCTAATAAACCAGGGCTATTTAACAATTAGTTTGCAAGTACATGGCAGATAATGGGGTTATAAGGAATACTCAGTATGGATCCATCAAGGAGAAACCAACTTAATTTCCTCCTTTGACAGGCTCACTGACCTACTGGATGGAGTCGGGGGGAGGAAGTAGTAGATCTGATGTACCTTAATTTTAGTAAGGCTCTCGACAGTCATGCATGACACTCACGTAAGCAAACCAGAGACATGTTCTCTAGATGAAATTACTATAAGGCGAGTGCATAACTGGTTGGAAGACTACTCAAGGAGTAGTTATCAACAGTTTGCTGTCAAACTGAGAGAGGGTGTCAGTTGGATCCTGAAGGGGTCAGTCCTGGGTCTGGTACTAGTTGATTTTTTTTTTTTTTCAATCAATGACTTGCATAATGGAGTGAAAAGTATCCCAAAATTTGCAGATGACACAGCTGGAAGGGGTTGCAGTATGTTGGAGGACAGATTTAAAATTCAAAATAATGGGTCTGAAATCACACAGATGAAATTCAGTAAAGACAAGTACTTCCCGGGGGGGGGGAAGAACGCACAACTACAAATTGGGAAACAACTGGCTATGTAGCTATACTGCTGAGTGATTTGAGGGTTATAGTGGAACACAAACTGAATGAATCATAAATATGATGAATCTTGCAGAAAAGGCTAGTATGATTTTTGGGGTGTTTCAATAGGAGTGCGCTCTCTAAGACACAACTGGTAACTGTTCCTTCTGCTTGGCGCCAGTGAGGCCTCAGCTGGAGCACTGCGTTCAGTTCTGGAAAGGTGTCATCAGGTATGGTAAAGGCTATCATGAAGAACTATCATGAGTAGTTCTCTTTACTGAAAGCAGAAAAAAAAATGATGGGCTTAAGCTGCAACACTGAAGAGTTAGCTTAAAACTATTAAGAAATATTTTGCTTCTGTTCATATACCTAAGCACTGGAATAGGTTTGCAAGGGAGGCTATGGAATCTGTCTCATTGGAGGGGTTTGAGAAAAGGTTAGACACATGCCTGCCAGGAATGGTCTAGATCAGAGTTGCCCAAACTATGGGCTGCGGCCTGGTACCAGTCCACGGGGGAGGGGGGGAATACTGGGCCTCAGTGTGGCTGCCGGGGTGTTCCAGGCTCCCAGAGTGCCCGTGCAACACTGGGTCCCCCACGCCCTGGGCCGGGCTGGGCTGAGATGGAGCCCAGAACATCCAGCTTCCAGCAGAGGTGTAGGGAGGGAGGGACTGAGGGGGCAGTAGCCCCCAGGCACCATGCTAGGGGGGTGCCAGGCTGGGCTGGGGAGGTGCAGGGTGCTAGGCTCACCGGGCCTGCAGGAGGAGGGAGGTGCTGGGAACCCGGTACTGGCTTCAAGGGGAGGGAGGGAGGGGCAGGGAATCAGTGCTGGGCTCAGCATGTCTGCACAGTTTGGGGCAGGTGCAGGAAAACGGAACTCAGCTGGGCTGAGAGAGTGAAGAGATGTGGGGTGCTGGGCTGAGCTGGGCTGTGGGAGTGGGGAGGTGCGGGATGCTGGGCTGGGCTGTGGGGGGCAGGGGGAGGTGTGGAGCTCAGAGCTCAGTTTGGCTGCAGGAGGAGGGAAGTGCTGGGAACCTGGGGCTAGACTCAAGGGGAGGGAGGGGCAGGCAGGCAGGAAATCCGAGCTGGGCTCAGCAGTTCTGTGGGACTTGGGGGGAGGTGCAGGGAAACAGGTCTCAGCTGTGCTGTGGGGGAGGCATGCAGGGAACCAGTGAGGGGCTCAACTGGGCTGAGGTGGATGGGGGAAGGCATAGGGAACAGAAGGGCAGCAGCACAGCTGGGCTGTGAGGGTCTGCAGGGAACTGGTGCTGCACTCCGTTGGATTGTGGGGGATGGTTTTGGGGGAGGTGCAGGGAACCAGTGGGGGTGGGCAGGTCAGTTGGGTTGCAGGGGAGGGAGGTGCAAAGAAGCCTAGTGGGGAGGGGGGGGAACCAGGAGCCCTGAAATGACCTCCCCTGGTCCAAAAAATTCCTCATCTGGGACCAGTCAGGGTGCCAGACCAGGGAGTTCCAACTCCTACCCAAGTCCCCTCCTTGCACCCTCCCTCCTAGCCAGATACCCTACCCCCAATCTGCTCCTGCTCCTAACTCCCGGAGTGCCTGTGCGGTGCCAGGTCCCCCAAACCCTGGCCCAGGCTGGGCGGAGAATGCAGCCAGGTGAAACAGTGAAAATTTATTCATTTTTCATTCCTTTTTTTTATATGCGTTTATATCTTTGGACTGCAAAAAACCATACTGAAAAAAAACGGGTTCCAACTACAGTAAAAAGTTTGGGAAAACCTGGTCTAGCCAGCTTTTTATCCATCTTACAGTCCACTTATCCAATCCATATTCCCTTAACTTGCTGGCAAGAATATTGTGGGTGACAATAAGCTTTGCTAAAGCTGGCGCTGGGGGCTTTGGGAGGACCAGAAACAACTTATTTGCATATTCATCATTTGCTTAATGAATATGCAAATATGCAAATGAATGTTACCAGTCCTCCAAAAGCTCATGAATGGATTTACTGGTCCCTGTGTCAAAAAGTTTGGGAACCGCTGGTCTAGATATACATGGTCCTGCCTCAGCACCTGGACTGGACTAGATGATCACTTGAGGTCCTTTCCAGCTGTCTATTCTGATTTTATGCCTATAGCGCCCATTGAAATCAGTAAGACTAGATCCACTGTCTTTGTGATCAACAGGGCTATTCAGATGCATAAAATTACTTGACAGCATAAACATCTGCAAGGTCAGAGTCTAAGGGAATGTCTACACTGCACCACTACTTCAAAATAACTAGCGCTTTTCCAAAATAACTTAGTCTGCGTCTACACAGCAGGCAATTATTTCGAAATAATGTTAAAATACTGTCAAGCTGGAGGACTTCTTACTCCAAATCCTGTAACCCTCATTGTATGAAGAATAAGGGAAGTCAGAGGAAAAGTGCTTTATTTCGAAATAAGTGCTGTGTAGACACTCCCTATATCAAAATGAGATACGCAATTGACGTAACTCAATTTGTGTGGCTTATTTTGAGTTAAGCCCTGCAGTGTAGACGCACCCCTGGAAAATGAATTGGAGAGGTCCTTGGTGATTACCTTCAATGCTACTCCTTACCACATGTAGCAGTGTGTACAATACTGCCTGTTGCCCTTCAATATTTAATATGAAGAATGTTCTTCTCATCAATAAATTAAATGATAAATTAGAAAAATACTACATCAAAGATTGAAATGTGCACTTTGAAATTAGGATGTACTAAAATGAGCATTGCCCATAAAACCTGAATTCACACCATTTCTATGCATTATGATATTCTTTAATTATAGGAATAACTGACTATTTGTGAAAACTTTGCTATTGGTACCCTGCCTAGCGTCACACAGGAACTCTGGGCTAGCTTCCATGATAGAATCCAAATCTCCAGAGCAACATTCACCTGCCTTAATCAAACCACCATCCTTTCTCTTCTTCAGTCCATGGCCTTCACTTTGTTGCAGAAGAGGGAAGATTTTTAACAAGGTAGAGGTCCTATAGATAGACCCTTCACAATACAGCCATAAGTTGGTTTTTTTGTTTGTTTGTTTGTGAATTTTCTTATATTTTAAATAGAAAATTTTAGGTGTGCTAGTTAAATATCAACCTAGCCTCTGGGGGCCGCTACTTAACACTAATCTGGGATTCCACTGCTTTTCCTCATATCTAGTACCAAGCATTGTCTTGTCCAACTTAATTCCTTGTGATGTCTCCCACACTCTCTGATGCTTTAGCCCTTCATGGGAGCTGTCTGGTTCCTCGTCTGACTATTTATAAAGGGCTAGGTGACTGTTATCACCTGATCCTTTTAGTTCCACCTGGTCAGGCAGTAATTGGGGTAGTTACTCAAGTGAACTAAATGTGACTAGCCAGTGCTTTAAAGTCTTTCCCACCAATGATAGGAGGTTTCACCTTCTCATACAGCTATAATACCTTATTTTCTTTTAGTGAGTTGTAGAGCAAACAAATATCAGCAGCTGCCTCTCAGCTCTTCACCTCATACAGAGCATTAACAGCTTGAAGGAAAAATACTTTTACCTAGGAAAAGTGTGTAATTGAGGGGTCAAGAGGCAGTTATGGATACCTGCTTGGATTACAAGACACAGGTTTCGTAGTGAATCAATACAAAATCTGATCCTCCACTACTGGAAACCCACACATCAAAAACAATTTTTTTGAAGACAAGGTTGCAGGCACTCATAAATGTGAGTATCAACTTCCAAGAACAATAGCCTGAAACGGCAACAATAAAACCAGCCACCTCTCTGTAAGCATTAAAATAAGAGTTAATGTTGCCCTTCTCACATGAAGCATCCACACCATCTCAGCTCTGCCCCATAGACAACTACCTTACAATAGTCTCCTCTTTGTACATACAGGAGCAAAATATGCACCACAGCTCATTGGTTTTATCATTAGGACCCAAACAAATTCATGGTCTATCTTGGTCAAGTTCATATTCACAGCCTTCTAAAAATTGCAAATTCCATTATTTCTGATATTGAAATGTGAAAGGGGCCTGATCCAAAATAGGGTGTGAAGGGTGGTTTCAAGGTTATTGTAAAGCAATTCTAGTAGTGTCACCCTTATTTCTGTGGTGCTACATCTGAGCTGGGTGGCTGGAGAGTAGCGGCTGGTGGCTGGCCCACCTAGCTCTGAAGGCAGCACAGAAATAAGTGGCAATACTGTGACCCCACTCACTCACTCTTTAACTTTGCTACCCTGCTGCAACTGTCTTTATGGTCAGAACCAGTGTTCCCTCTAAGCTGCACGGCAGCACAGCTTCATAGGTGATTTATCAGCCCCACAGAGTCAGTCAGTTCCATGCAGGAAATCCTGAGCCTCTGACTGGGTGGGGCTAATAATCACCTGTGAAGCTGTGCTGCCCCACAGCTTAGAGGGAACACTGCTTAGAACCCCTAGTTTGAGAAACGCAGGTCTCCCCTGTGATATCTATATAGTTTAGGGTAAAAGTACACAAGACCAGATTTTGTTGCCTGACATTTTTAAAGCCATGAATTTGGTAGGGCCCTATTTCTGCTTTATTTCTTCTTAACGTTTCTACAATGCTAAGAAGACTTCACCACACAAACATTTATTTCTTCTCCGCGTCTACACTGCACCCTTACCTCGACTGTAGCTTATTTCGAGGTAATTTCAAAATAGGTTATTTCAAAATTTGGCAGTGTCTGCACCGCAGCACATTTCAAAATAAAGCGCGCTATTCCGACCCTTGTGGAATGAGGGTTACAGGGATGCTGGAATAGTGCACCCATTATTCCAAAAAAATGGGTGCATTGAAAGACGTAGAATTGCTGTTTTGGGATACTTCCATATCCCAAAATAGCATCGCTGTCTAGATGTAGTCATGCAGGTGCTCAGGTTTAACTGTCTGGGCGTATAGAGGCATTCTCTGCCCTCTTCCTCCTTTCTGGGCTTCTCATGTGCCACAAAAGAAATAGAAACCACACACAATTCCTCTGCTGGGGTCCTGGCCTGGGGAGTTGCCATGCAGGCAAGGAACTGCCTACACTCCCTGCAGCCCCAGCAACAGACTTGTCTTGTTTAGTAGCTGTTTGCATTACTATAGAGCGAGCCCTGAGTAGATACAGATTTATATTTGCAGATCTGTGGAACTGTAGGGCTCTGCTGGGAGCTGCAGTGGTGAAAGGTGCAGAATGTGGAGCTGCTGCTCCCAGGAGCTAGCGCCCTACACTGGTGGCACCCCTGGTGCAGCTGTAATGCTCCCAGCCCTGCCCAAAGACCAATTCCCATCTTCTCCCCCCCCCCCTCCCCCTCCCCGTACAGCTGTCTGCATCTTCTGTTCCAAGGGTGTGCCAGTCAGCCTGGTGCCCTTCCCTTCACCACCTGCTCCTTCTGCCCGTGTGGCTCCCAGGAGAGCCCGCTGTTCTGTAGATACTGATGTATAGCCACGGATATCTGCACAGATACAAATGTGTATCCCTAGATGCACAGCTCTAACTAAAGACCAGAGCTGAAATCACTTGACAGACTCTTGACTTAGTTTTGGAGTGATTCTGAATTTTGTGGGCCAGTTCACTACAGAAACTGCTTAGACACAAGCTTTACATTTACCTCACCTGTGACCAACGTCCAACAACCTTTTCATTTGCAGCATGGCAGCCATGATGGGCCTAGTGAGGGGGTGGATGAACTCAGAATATTTGATAATATGAATAACCTTTAGAGACCATGCTGACCCACATAAAGTAATTCTAGCTTTGCATGCAATGTCGGGGGATCTGTGTTGTTCCCAGGATATGAGAGAGACAGTCATATCTTAAACAAGCTTCTGTTGGAGACAGAGGAGCTTTCAAGCCATAAGGAGCTCTTGCGCTGAGCATCTGAGCAAAGTGCAAGTTGAAACAGACTGTTTAGCGTAAGTAGTGAAGGGACCACTCAGGGTACTCTGTGTGTCTAGCTGAGTACAATCATGGACTGAACACAGGCACTAGATTTATCGCTTATTAAACAATCTGTAATCCCCTTCTTGTCCTATGACTCAGAGGTGTTAAAGGGCCACTTTGCCTCCAATAGTCCCATACAATATTTGCCATCGATAGTTGGTATACGAGGTGGAACAGATTATATTTTGTTGTGAAGCTCACTGTACTTCCCCCAGACTGAAAAGCTCTGTATGGCTTATTTCTTGCTTCAATAGAAGTTAATCCATTAAAAATTGTTGCCTCCCCCACTTGTGTCTCTAACAACTCTACCAAGCAGCCCTTAGAAGAGACTGTAGTGTGCCAAGTCTTGGACACAGGCATAGTTCCTAGAAGCCATCCATTTTTTGAGGAATACAGGATCTGTCAAAAAAGGGTTTATTTTCGACAGATCCGCATCTAGACTGCCGTTTTTTGAAAAAGCTCTGTTTCGGAAAAAAGCTACGGCCATGTTTATGCTAATGAGGTGCAGGATATTTAAATCCCTGCTTCATTAGCATTTTCGATGTGCCTAATCTACATCTCTCTGTCAACAGAGAGGTGTATTCTAGACACACCCTAACTTACCAGTAGCCAACATTTAAACAACAATAAAACCAGCCAACTCTCAGTAAGTAATAGAGTTAATGTTGCAGTTCTTGCGCACGGTACCCATACTATCTCAACTCTGCTCCATAGAGACTCACCTACACTAGTGCTTTTGGTATGTTAAGCATCTAAACCTGCACCACAGCTCTTTGGTTTTATAATTTTTCATGTTGACATGTCTACAGTACTAAATGTGGTCCCTTTTTCACCACACAATTTTTTGTTTCTTTTCACAAAGTGCTCATATTAAATGACCTGGGCATACAGGCATACATTATTCCCTGCCCTCTTCCCAGTCTCACAGTGATGTTCAGGTACAGCAGAAGGAATTGAAACCACAAAAAAATCCTCTGATTAGGTCTGGTGGGGCAGTTACTCAACAGGCCCAGAACTGGCCTCTTTGCAGTCCCTACTGGAGGGTTGTATTAGGTGTTGGCTGAGAAAGGAGTGTGACACTGGAGCATTGTGCTGCAGCTATTCCCATCTGGTATATGAAATCTCGAATGTTAAAGTCAGATGATCTAATCTGGGTCAGGGCCAGAGTAGAGGACCCAGCAGCTGTAACGTCAGCTCCCTGAAAGCTGAGTTTACTCTAACTTCCACAGTGAACTAGTCCCAGGGTGAGGGAGCCTCAAAAATGGCTACATTTCCAACCCCAGGGCATTAATAAGCTAAGCCCAGCTCAGTCATAGCCTACAGGTGTAATGAGTACACAAGATCCAAAGCATGGCGAGTCAGTTCTGCTGACTTCAATGCAATTGATTCTAATTGCACGGTGCAAAGGAGAAACAGCAATATAAGGCCCTCTGGGATCAATGCATGCAACTCCGACTGATGTATGGTAATCTGAGACATGAACTGAATCTGAGAACCCAGTGAAGGTATGGTGTATCAAATGGGCATTTTATGTTGTGGTGATTATGAAAGCGTTCTCTGTCAAACGGGTCTTGGCTTCATGTTCCAGGTCTTGGATACAATGAAACTTATGCGGCTGACAGCTGCCTTTTAAAATGGGAACTTTGCACAATTACTTACACACAGCTAAGTAAACAAATTACTAGTATGCTTGTACCCTAAGACTGTTTTTTCTGTTTACTAAAAATGCATTCTCCTTTTAACTGTTATAAATGTTTAGATAGTATTTTCAGCCAACATTGCTTTATTTCTAGGAAGTGTGAGACTTCATTTTTCATTAATGAAACTGTTCTTTGTACTAAGGTCTTTAATGGTTCTGCCAGAAAACATGGTTCTGCCTTTTGACTTATTTTGAAATAAGACTTTTTAGGACCGGATTCAGTAATACAATCCATTTGTCTTAAGCACTGCAAAAGTCCATGCCAAGTCCCAAAAATCAATAGTTTTGCACGAGAGAGGAGTCATGTAGTGACATATCTCTTAGAAACTCAGAATCATTTAATTAATCCAGTTCCTAAACAATTATAGATTTCTTATTTTAAAGGGACTTGTTCAAGTAGTTAAAGCTCCATGTTTAGAGTTTGTAGGGAGGAAGAAGGTGGGGGAGATGTATACAAAACATAACTAGCTTCATGACTCTTTTTTTAACAAATGCAGTATAAAGCAAAAGGTCTTTGCTAGCCTACTTTATAATGCTCACCATCCAAGTGTATTGAGTGGTATCTACGCTATGGATGGATATAGTTACAAAGGGAAAAACTCTAAACTTCATTCTGCTTTCATTAAAGTAGATGGACATCAATGATGAAATTCTCAGGGAGCGCTATCAAGCCCTAGTGTCTAAGTAACCAGAATGTACTAGGCAAGAATGACCGGCATCAGCCTAAACTTACAGGATTTGGGCTAGATGTGCCAATGAACCAGGGGGCCACTTTGGGGGCAGTGCGGAGCCTCAACAGGTGGGAGAAAGCTCTGCTAGGGATTCTGTCTGAGGGAGCCAGCTCCCTGATGTGCAGGGGAGTGTTATGCAGCACAGTGCAACTTGCTACCCATTGTGTCCCCCAAAGCTGTAGGAAGGAACAGTCCCTGCACACTCTCAAGCATATGTACTGCTGTTAGCCTTTTTGCAAGGACCAAGCATAATAGGGGCATGGCCACAGATGGATCATGGCCCACCCACCCCCAAGCTTGGCTCTGCTTCCACCCTGGCACAGGGGCTTGCCCCTCTCTGCCTGGTGCTCCAGTAGACCTGGAGAATAAAGTTGGGGGGCTAGCCCTGCTCTGCTTTCCCAGCATTCCTGACAGGGAGTGGAGCTTGGGGGTTTGTAAGCCCTTGATCCTCCTAGGTGTCTGGAGCTGGGACCATTCCCCAGGGCCATGACCACACCCCCTGCTAGGAGTAGGGAGTGTCTGGAACAGGGCCAACTCCCTCCTAGAATCTGCTCTCCACTGGGAGCAGCAGGCTGGGTGGGCAGAGCAAGGCAAGCCTTGACCCTGCTCACTGCTGGGAGCATGAGACAGAACAGGGCTAGTCTCAGGGCCCACTGAGAGGGCAAGCCCCCACACCCTGATCCTCCTTCCCACTGAGAGCACTGGTGGGGGAGTGAGGAAAACCCCCAATCTCTCTCCCCAGCAGGAGTGCCTGGTGGGCAAGCCCTGAGTGCTGGTTAAGGCTTCTGGCCAGTGTAGCTATCCCTCCTTTCCCCCGTGCCCATGGGGTGGGGGAGAGATGGCCCCATCATTGCCTGCATGCTGAAGTCAGGGCCCACACACTTGTCTCATGTTGGCTATGCCACTGCTGTGCACGGTCCCTGTGCACACAGGTTATGCAGCCTGATCAGACTTTTGGTATTCTGATGGTGACTTTTTTTTGGGTGGGGAAAGGTGGGGTAAGAGGAGGAAACTATAATCTAACCTGGTTGGGTTTATTTTTCATGGAGCAAAGCAGGGTTTTGACATGAGCTCCTAGTTGAACTCCCAGTTCCTTCTGTCTGGTTTGAGTTTAGCGTCTGTCTGAGACCTGATGGGAAGAGGAAAGAGGGGTGAAGGAGAAGTAAGCACTTAAGGATGTGTTTTAATATGCCATTATTGCTGCACACTTACAAAGAAAGTGAATGTCATTTGTGCCTGATTCAACAAAACATCTAAGCATGGGCGGTTTTGTGGAATAGGGACCTTTCGCGTATATTGGTTTGGGTGGCTTGTCTGTGCCCATTTATCTTCTACAGACAGGAGCCTTTGTATAGGAGGGAAGAGTGATTACTGTGCCTGCAAACTTCAATTCTTATATGGAGCTAGAGACTGGCTGCAATAAGTGTCATTTCATCCTGTAAACAGTGGGTTGCAGCTGGCACTAGCAGATCAGAGGGTATGTCTACACTGCATTCCTCTTTAGAGAGAGGAATGCAAATGCAGCTGAGCAAAATGGCAAATGAAGCACGGATTTGAATTTCCTGTGCTTAATTTGCATAATCACATCCAGGCGCTATTTCAAAATACCCTATTTCGAAAAAAGAAACGCTGTCTAGATGCGGTTATTTCGAAAAAATCCTTATAAAATGAGGTTTAAGGGTAATTTTGAAAGAAGGGTTTTCAATCCATGCTTCATTTGCAATTTTGCTCAGCTGCATTTGCATTCCTTTCTCGACAGAGGAATGCAGTGTAGACATACCCAGACTCTTGTGTTAGATAAGGAAAGGCTACAGTGCTTTCTTTATGGAAAAAAAGAAGAGATGTGTCTTCCTTGAAATCCTTCAATGCATTACCAGGTGCAACTGTCCAAGGGGTGCTGGAGCAGTTTTTATAATTGTGGTATCTCAGTACTACACTGAATCAATGTGTAAACCCCATATATAATGGAAACCACAACAAGCTAGATGGTGTAGCAGCATCCCCCACTCTCCACATGCCAGCACCAATGCAGCTATTGTATGGTCAGTAAGATATTTATAGGTGGTGCCACTTAATGGCAGAATGGTATAATACAGTTTAGGCTGTAACTGTATTAAGTTTTACATTTCTAT
Organism: Rafetus swinhoei; assembly: GCA_019425775.1. Lineage (NCBI taxonomy): Eukaryota > Metazoa > Chordata > Testudines > Trionychidae > Rafetus > Rafetus swinhoei. Next base: position 39,619,308 of record CM033439.1, on the reverse strand, counting down.
CTCTTACGAACTGTACACGATCATGCTGTCTTAAGTTCAGCACATTTTAGACTAGTCTAAGAATCTCCGAATTGTACTTTTTTTAAACTTTTTTTTTAAAAGACCAAAACATGTAACAACTTGGTCATCTGTCTTCGTTGCAACGTCCATTTCTGGTTGGATTGAAATCTATGGGTTGTCGTTGTCTTGTTTGCATCAGCCATCTGTAGAGCTTGCTCTTTCTGGGAAGCAAATGAAAGATGTCAGCAGTTTGCACTGAACTTGATAACTGTCAGTTTTGATCATATATGATCCGAGGAATGAATTTTTTCCCTAGTGGCTGCAGTTGTCTGTCTATCTTTCTCCGTACAGATTGATATTAACAGTCCTCAATCAGATTGTAAATCCCGCGTCTCCATTTGCTTGTGGTTAATATGCCCTGCTAAAACTAGGATCAAACAATATTTTATCTGCAGTCACAAATTCTGCTGTAGTCTATTGTTCATCATTAGTTGTTCAGGAATAAAAAAATGACCAAAAGTGCCCTTCCGTTTCAATACGATGCTGTAACCTTAATGGCCACTTAAATTTTGTGTATGAGTTTCTAACGTTAGATGAATTTTTTTGTTTTTATTACAAATACCTGTCTCGGCAAAGGCAGGAGTCCCTAAGCCCCTCTTAACCCCTCAAAACAGAGGTAAAACTCTTTTCCCTTTGATCTGTTTAACCTACTTCTGCTCTGTATGAAGTGAAGAGCTGAGTGCTGGCTGGTGGCATTTATTTGCTCTAAAGCTTTGTAAATGAAAATAACTTCTCTGTGTGAAATCCCATCACGGAGGTGTAATAGGTTGAGCGAGCTAAAGTTCAAGTCCTCATTAGTGATATTTATTTCACCTGGTTGGTAACTGGGTAGTTGTCAGCCAGAAAGGATGGGACTAAAAGGTTCAGGGAATAACACAACAGACCTCTAAACTTGTATAAATCATTCAGTCAGAGGAGAGACACCACAGCCAGACAGGTGTCCATGGAAAGAAGCACTAAAGCACCCTGTGGTGGGGGTGGTGATGGGGGCTGGAATTCCAGCGCAGGCTCCCTTGGGGGACTGATCCAAGCAAGCTGGGGGCTGCATTTATCTCCTGGGCCTGAGGTTCCCCACCCCTACTCTAAAGATTGCTGGAAGCCTCAGGAAGAGTTAGGTTGAACAGAAAAGTGATTTGATACCAGAGTTGGGGAGGAAAAGCAGTTCTGAGCATATCCCAAAAGGACAGGTTGATATTTAAATAGCACAATGTATGGTTTTATTTCTGTTTAAGGAAACTTACAAACAAAAATTTTGAGTTATTCCATCAATGAAGTAAATCATAAAAATACTGCAATGAAAAAATTCCTTAATTTGGTATTAAGTACTCTCTAGTGAAGAAATGCTAGAATGAACACTGCTTATACAACCTTAATTTGGCCCCATTGTGTTGTGACAGTCAGACCAGACAGCCGTGAGAGGCAGGAGGTGGGCATATCAGCTGTAGAAGGGTGAAGGCATATTTCTGAGCTGAAAAGCTGTTAATTTGGGATAATTAAATGCACCCAACTTCAGTTAAGGGATTCCTTAACCCCCATCTGGTGAGGGAGAGGGAGGGGAGACAGTGTAGCAAGGAGCAAATGCATCTCCTGGTTGGAAGGCTCCTCTCCTCCTTAGGGGAAGAAATGATGCTAACTGCTGCTTCTGGAAGACAGCATTTCAAGGTGACATCCTGGAGAGGGGGCCAGGAAAGAAATTGCCTTTTTTAGTGTTGAGTTTATTTTGGTAGCCTAAAGAACACACTTTCAGCTTGTCATGAAGTCCACTTTGTAAATATCCACACACAAAAAATCCAAGTAAGGAATAAAATCCCCTTGGTAGTAGGAATGACTTATTCCACATACAGCCCTTCCAAGGGGGAGATGTAGAGGCCAATAAAGGGGAAGAGGTGCCCTGACAGTATGTGTAATGATAGTATGTTTGTTTTTAAACAGGAGCCCTGCCTCATTCAGTGCCCCACAGAGATCTCTTTGGGGGCTGAATTGGTGCTGTGTGTTGAAGGACTCAGTAGGATCTCTACCTTGTTGCAGAAGCTGGAAGGTTTGTAGGAGTGAAGTAAATTGTAGGAAGCGGAAGGTTGGCTGTATGGTTATGAAGCTTGATGTCATTCTACAAACATGCTACGTCTACACTGCCAGCTTCTTGCGCAAGAAGTGTTTTGCGGAAGAGTTCTTGCGCAAAAAGTCTTCCGCAAGAGCGCGTCTACACTGTCATGTGCTTTTGCGCAAGAGATGTGCTTTTGCGCAAGAGCGTCTATGGCAGCATGGATGCTCTCTTGCGCAAGAAAGCTCTGATGGCCATTTTAGCCATAGGGGTTTCTTGCGCAACAAATTCATGTTGCCTGTCTACACTGCCCTCTTGCGCAAGAGGGCTTATTCCTTGTGGGGAGAGGAATAACTCTTCCAAAAGAAGCCCTGTTTTCTGACGCTAGACTGTAAATTTACTTGCGCAAGAACGTGCGTGCAGTGTAGACACCTGGCAAGTTTTTGCGCAAGAACAGCTGTTCTTACACAAGAAGCCGCCAGTGTAGACATAGCCTTAGAGTCTATCCCCTACCTCTGTCACACGCTACTTGTGAGATGCTGGGCAAGACACTTGTACCACAGTTTTCACAGGTAGTTGGTTCTGTTTGTAACTAAAGAGTATCATAATGCATAGACACAATGGTGCCAAATTAAGGTTTTATGGGCAACATCCATTCTAGTAGAATGCTTAAATCCTTTTTAATCCTTAATTTTGTATGTGCTAATTTTTTAATCATTTAGTGTATTGATGAGCAACTCTGATTAAATTAATTTCTGCATGAATATTAAATCACTGCTTAGTTTATAAACAGCAATGGTCAGTACACATTCTGGTAGGGAATAGCACTGAAGATAACCTCTCAGCCTTGGCAATATTAACCAAGGGCCTCACTAATTGACTTTCTAGGGCTCTGACCTGGCAAACTTTTATGTATGCCGTCAAGTAACTTTATGCACCTGAACCCTCCAGGCACCCTTGATGGAGCGAGGGGAAAGTACATTGCGCTTTTTTGCTGCATTTCTCACTCTGGCTGGGGAGTGTAGGGGGCAGACTAACCTGAAACTACCCTCTTCCCCAGCTATGCCCACTGGAGTTGCAGTGACTATGGAAAGGTGCTTCTCACCTGGCCCAACCTGCTGTGGTGAGAGGGTAGGGGTAGTCCTCTCTACTTGGGGCAGCTTGCATACTGAGCTCCTCATTTCTAGCCATAATTACCATTTTATTTTCCAAAAAATAAAAATTGAATTAAGGACCTTATTAATGCTGGGTAAACCTTCTAGTATTAATACTCCACGGAATATTAGCCTTTTTTTTTTTTTTTTTTCAAGTGTATTACATTGACTCTAATGCAAATTGTAATCCATTCTAACCCCACATTCCTTTTCAGCAGTATCACCATCTACTCATTACCTCCCATTTTATAGCTGTGCATTTGATTTTTTTTATCCTAAGTGTAGTATTTGCACGTATCTTTAAATGTCATCTTATTGATTTCAGATCAATTCTACAAAATTTATTTGTTTTGAATTCTAATCCTGCTCTCCAACGTGCTACCAATACCTGTCAACTTCGTGTTATCCTCTTGTTTTATAAGTACATTCTCATTAATGAAACTATTAAACAGGACAGATCCTGTTTGGAGCCTCCTAGACATGTCCTCCCAGTCTAACAGCAAACCATTGATAACTGCTAGATCACAATTCCTTAGTTGCTTTATAAGATAAAATATGCATGAAGTTATTCACATGCTGAAATACATTCAGGAGGGAGGATCAAGTTTAGTAAGGAAAACACAAATTTAGAAGTTCTTTCGACTATTTAAATGATGTTTTTAGCCAAAGAAATGATGGCCTATCAAACTAATATTCTGGTTGAGGGGACTGACAAAATGTAAGATAGTGGTTGCCAACTAGACATCAAGCCATTGATCACTACTCATTGAGCCTAACAATCTAGACAGCTTTTTGTCCACCTTTACAGTCCATTCATCCAAGTCATACTACTTTAACTTGCTGGCCAGAATCCTGTTGGAGACCGTACCAAAAGATCTGCTAGAGTCAAGGTATATCACATCCAACCATTTTCCCCCATATCCACAGAGCCAGTTATCCTAGAAGGCAACCAGTTGCTCAGGCATGACTTGCTCTTAGTGAATCCTGATCATCTTCCTCTCCTCAAAGTGCTCCAAAATGGATGCCTTCAGGACCTGTTCCATGATTTTTCTGGGGACTATGACCAATCTGTAGTTTTGCTGATTCTCCTTCTTCCCTTTTTTAAAAAGCTGGGCATTACTGTTGCCTTTTCTAGGTGTCTGAGACTTCCCCCAATCACCACAAGTTTTCAAAGATAATGGCCAGTGGCTCTGCAATCACGTCAGCCAACTCTCTCCCAGCACCCTCGGATGCATTTCATCCGGCACCATGGACTTGTGCATGTCCAGCTTTTCCAAATCTTTAACCTGTTCTTTCTTCACTGAAGGCTGCTCATCTCCTCCACATACTGCACTGGCAAGTGCAGCTGTCTGAGAGCTGACCTTGTCTGGGAAGACCAAGACAAGAAAAGCATTGAGCACTTCAGCTTTTTCCACATCATCTGTCACAGGTTGCCTCCCCTGTTCAGTAGCATTATGGCTAAGATGGATTTCAATGGCTGCTCACATGCTAAAGTGTGCACTTGTTTTGCAGGATTATAGTTTAAATTGTCAAAGAAATGGCTGTTAGCTTGAGGAGTAGAAAAACATCCTAAATCATATGCAGACTATTTCTGGAGAAGAGTTATTGGAGTCAGCAGCTGTGCTGAGTCCTGTGTTCAGATAAGGGTGGTTAAATTAAATTCCTTTGTGATTGTCTGCTTTACAGCAGGCAACAGGACATTGGACCCATTGGATAGTTTAACAGCCCTACTCCCCTTCCCCTGACCTATTAGTTTATTGAGAAGTTAATATAGTTGTTGTGGCCTGAGTCTTTAAATCCATTCTTGTGGGTGTGCCTTCGTGCTACCAGTGATCAATATGTGTGTGCTAGTTTAAATGAACATTCCCAATCCAAAAGTGAATTGCTTCATGTGCATTTCCATTGCTGTATTTATTCAACTCAGGATACGTCTACACTAGCCCCCCTAGATCGATCTAGGGAGGCTGAGGGCTACCAGAATTGCAAATCAACCCCGGGATTTAAATATCCCGCACTTGATTTGCATGTTCCCGGCTGGTCGCCATTTTAGAAATTGACTAGCCTGAAGTAACTGCCCACATCTACATGTGGCAGTGAAATGGGATTCCGATTTAAAGCCCCTAATTCGAATTAGGTGGTATTCCTCCTTCAATGAGGTTTACCAGCTAATTCAAATTAGGGGCTTTAAATCGGAATCCTGTTTCACTGCCGCGTGTAGAGGTGGGCAGTTACTTCAGGCTAGTCAATTTCTAAAATGGCGACCAGCCGGGAACATGCAAATCAAGTGCGGGATATTTAAATCCCGGGGTTGATTTGCAATTCTAGTAGCCCTCAGCCTCCCTAGATCGATCTAGGGGGGCTAGTGTAGACGTACCCTCAGATTTCACAGCTAAAACAGGTCACTGTTGGAGATTCTCAAACACCTTGATTATTATAGTCGTTCTCATTGAAAGTCAACATGTCCACACAATTACTAAAGTAGAGGTTTTTTGTTTCCTGTTTTCTTAGAAACCCCTATTGGAACTGTTGGCTGACTTAATAGTGGCAATTGTATCTGTAATATTTCAGGAGGTATGAAGAATAGCTTTGACAAATTAGCATATACCACACTAATTGTGCTAGGTGCTTCGGAAATAATTAATAATGAATTTGATAAACCTAGTCTCTCTGCCTATGCAATGTCAGTAATTAAATCCTAATGTTGCAACATTACATTGTTTACATTTGACAATATTTAAGTTTTAACTACATGAATATTTAAAAAAGATCTCTTGCATAGTTAAAACTAGTCACAGAAGCAATGTGGTATTTCAGTTTGTAAAATGTCACTGATTGTTCAATGGAGGAAGTACAAACAAGCTGTGGATTTGACCAAAAGAAATGAATTATAAATTCAAACAATAGGAGACTTCTTGTGAAATAAGTCAATAAATAGAGAACTGGAAGTACAGTAACTGTGTTTAAAAAAAATTATTATTCCAAAAAACTTAAAATCAAAACACTGGGTGCACAACATTTTACATTTTCTATTAAACATCATAGGCTAACTACCTAAAACCTACTGAGGAGGATAGGTCAGCGTGAATGCCAATAACTTCACCTGCTTTATCTGGGACAGTCCTGACCCTTCCTCACTGTCTCAAGTGAATTTGATTGGCTACTGCATTGATGCAAAGACTTGAAACAATTAAACTTGGAAACCGAGGCAGCTGTTTCTTGCTCAATGAAACATGACATTGAAGGCTGTTGTCCACATGTGAGAATCCAATTAGCAATTTGATTTATGCTGATGGTATTAAAATAAAATCCTGCTATTCATGACCTAGACTAGCACAGCATGGTCTTCATTCTTGTAAATTAAAGGATAATTTATCACCGATCATTAAAATGCAGATCTGGACTAACACATGAAGTTTTAAATTCCATTCTGTACAATGAAGAAATTGGACGAGTGGCTAGAACACATGAACGGGTAGAATAAGTGATACTGTGCCCATGTTTTCCTTTTGCTCTGAACTATACACATCAAAGTCTAACATGGCATGAGGGCGAGTGAAGGATACTATGGCTTTGGTCTTTATTACTTTCGTAGTATCCAACCTAAACCATCCCTGCAGCAATGTAAGTCTTTTGCTACCTGTCCTATCCCCAGAGGTTAACAACATTTTCCCCTCCCTCCTTGTAACAGCCTTTTAGGTACTTCAAAATTGATACAATGTTCCCTCTGTCTTCCCTTGTCCAGACTAAACACACACAATTTCTAAAATCTTCCCTCATAGATTATATTTTCTAGATGTGTAATTATTGTCTCTGGACTTTCTCCAGTTTAACCATATTTTTTCTAAAAAGCAGTGCTCAGAACTAGACACATTACTCCAGTTAAAGCCTAATCAGCACAGAGTAGAGTGGAAGAATTGCTTCCCACATCTTGCTTACAGCACTCCTACTGATACATCCCAGAATGATAAATTGTTTCCCCTTCCCCAACAGCATTATACTGTTAGACTCATAGGCTTGGAAAAGACCTCAAGAAGTTGAGTCCAATCCCCTGCTCAAAGCAGGATCAATCCCAACTAAATCATCCCAGCCAGGGCTTTGTTAAGCTGGGACTTAAAAACCTCTAGGGATGGAGATTCCACCATATCCCTAGGTAACCCATTCTAGTGCTTCACCACCCACCTAGTAAAATAGTTTTTTCCAAATACCCAATCTAGACTTTTCCCACTGCAATTTTAGACCATTGTTTCTCATTCTGCCATCTGCCACTGAGAACAGTCTCTCTCCATTCTCTTTAGAAACACTTGTCAGGTAGTTAGACTGCTATCAAATCCCCCTTCCCCCCCACTCTTTTCTTGTAGACTAAAGAAGCCCAAATCCCTCAGGCTCTCCTTGTAAATCATGTGCTCCAGCTCCCTAATCATTTTTGTTGCCCTCTGCTGGAACCTCTCCAATGTGTCCACATCTTTTCTGTAATGGGGGGCCCAGAAGTGGATGCAATACTTCAGACATGGCCTTGACAGTGCAGAGTAAAGGGGAAATCACTTCTCTAGATTTATTGGCACCCTAATATACCATTTGCCTTCTTGGCTACACCATTGATTTATATGTAGCTTGTGATCCACTTTGACTCCCAGATTACTTTCTGCAGTACTGCTCCCAAGGCAATCATTTCCCATTTTGTATGTGTACGGTTGTTCCTTCCTAAGTGGAGTACTCTGGATTTGTCCTTTATTAGTTCCCTCTCCATGATCCTGAGGTCAGCCAGGAGCTGTTTTATCCCCAGTACAATCCAGAGCAGCCTCGGGGCTGCTGGGTCTTGCATTTGGCTTCAATAGCACACATGGAACTGCTCAAGAAGAGATTAGCCACAGCGTATCATTGCTCTGGCTGTTCCCCTGACAGATCTCCTTTGTCTGGACCAGGGTTCTGGGGAGATAAAAAGCAAAGTGTGCTATTTCTACTGTACTGGGGAAACAGCCAGGTAGCTGGTTTAGTTAATTTTAAGGTTGATTTGCAAGCAGACTGAATTGGGAGCTAGGGTCTGACTCCAAACCTGAAAACTGTGGGAGAGGGTTGTTTTTTAAAGTAGGGGGACTTTGCGTAATGGTTTAGGCAGAACTTTATTTCATGCCTCATTTACTTGGATGATTGGAACTTGAAAAAAGGAGTGGGAGGAGAGGTGTTAGTCTGTTTAAAGGACATTATGAGTGTGGCATTGTTGTCCTCACTTCTCAGAATAGTGCACCTTCCTGTTCCCCTCTTGCTGACTCTTCAGAGTGTTCATAACTCCTTCTGGCCAAGCCTATGCTTTAAATTGAGTGTCCAGAGTCAGCATTCAATACACCATATTATTTGGTAGAAAGGGAAGAGAAGGCCTGAACACTCAGATATGAGAGGGGGGCACTTTCCACTGAATATGTCCACGCTGCAGTTATACACCCATGGCTGGCCTTGTGCAGGCTGACTTGGACTCACAAGGCTCCAGCTGGGGGGCTGTTTAATAGTGGTAAAGGTATTCAGGCTTGGGCCAAGGGGCCATGGCCCTTCCACTTTTCACCGTGGACCTTGCCCGTTGGCTAACCAGCTGGTGGAGAAGGGGTAGGGGAGCCCGGGCAGCTGTGGGGGAGCCATGGACCCCCTCATCTGCCTGTGGGTGGGAGGGAATGAGAGCAGTCACTAGCCTGTACGCCCCCCCCCATATCCTAGGACCTTCCTGGCCAGGGTAGATGGAAAGTCTGTAGCTCCCCCCAGCTGTCTGCATGGCTCTTACCATGGCCCAACTGAGGATTTTTGGCCAGGCCCTGCCTCCCCCACCAAAGGTAAGAGCTGTGCAAGCAGCTGGAGGAAATCAAGATGATTGGGTAGGTGAAAGAACTGGGGTCCCTAGCCCGGCTCTGGCATCTGGCTTGGCAGGGCCTCTGGGTTATAGGTGGTGCTGGGGGAAGGGTGGGTCGTATACTTGTGGTGCTCCCCATTTTTACAAAAAAAAAATCTATTGCCCTGAACCTGGGCTCTGAGGTACTATGAGGTGGGAAGGTCCCAGAGCTTGAGCTGCAGCCCAAGCCCAAATGGCCACACACGTGATTAAGCAGTCCCTGTAGCTAGAGCCTGAATCACTTGCCAAAGGCCAGTTACATGTGTCTAATTATAGTGTAGCCATCCCCCTCAGTGCCCTCTCAGGGTCAGTTTCAGCAGCTGGTAGGGGGTTGGAGCAGAGCATGTGTCCACACTGCAGTTACACACCCATGGTTGGCCTGTACAGGCTGACTTGGACTCTCAAGGCTCCAACAGCTGGGGGGCTGTTTAATTGTGGTGAAGGTATTCAGGCTGTATCCATCTTCATGTGCATGTGTGTAGATGCATAGCTACTTCAAGAGGGGCAGGGGGGAGGGAGTTGTATGCAGGTGTCTGAAAGCACAAGCTCTTTGCACTTTGTGTGCGAGGGCCAGCTCTACATAACATGCATTGTCTGGACACAGAATGATTCCATTTGTCACAGATGTTCTTATCTCACAGCCACATGATGACTGTCAGCATTTGAAACGGGATTAAAATGAAGCTGTGGAGGACTTTGGGTGAGGAAATAGCACAATTTGTGCTCTCAACAAGGCTGCCTGCCTATACCACTTGGAGCAACACTGTCATTTTCCTTCATCACAAGATGTTAGGACAACATCTTACACTCTTCTGGATTCCACTGTAATGTCATTTTCTCAGCCTGCTGCAATAGGCTACTAGGAAAAAACTCTTCCATCTAATGAATATGGTGCGGTCAGGAAAGTCAGTTAGTGATCACAGCCTCTGCTCTCAGTTCCACTTAGACAATTGGCTTTCAAAGGTCGGTTAAAAGAGTATGTGGTTTCTGTGATCTCTTGCCACCGTTGCTTGATGCTTCCAGCGTTAGAGAAAACTAGTAAAACATCCACCCAAGGATTGCATGGCCTCCATGCTGGTCTCATTATATCCTTCATTTTCTCATATCTTGCTTTCCTATTTTTTTTCTTGTCACTGTACCTCCCCCACTTAAAAGACCAAACTCTCTGTAGTGATAGAACAAGAATTAAAGATCATACACCTGGACACATTGAAAAATGGTTTAATTCTTCCTGTTCTATTTCAGCAAAATAAACTCTGGGGTGAGACTGTGTGTGGCTCAGAATGAGTTGGGGTGGGAAGTCAGTGTAATAACGTGAGCGCTGAACCCACAGAGCATGTTCAATCCCTCATTTGCTGCCACTACCTACATTTTTCAGAGTGGTAGCTGTGCTAGTCTGTTTCAGCAAAAACAATGAGGAGTCCTGGAGCACCTTAGAGACCAACACATTTATTTGGGCAAAAGATTTCATAGTTGGAGCCCACTCCACATTCTGCTAGCACTGGTTTACAGTGGGCTGTGAAGAGCTGGCCCTCTTGTGGGAGAGGCCACAACACAGCTTTTCTCCTTTGCTCTAATTTTTTTGTTCTTCCTTCTCTATCACTAGTACTGACTCTAACTGCTTAGAAGACTGCATTTGGTTTAACCCCAGTCATTCATTGCCAAGGCATTTAGTCAGCTTTAAACCTGTGAAAATTAGTTACTTGTGAGTAATTAGTAGGTAACCTTGCAGCAGTACTAATAAGTTGGTTGATTTGGTTATTTTAAATATACAAGCTGTTGGCAGGTGTTTGACTATATAAAAATGTTTCAAGGGCTTGGATAAACTGACTTGGAACAGGAAGGAGGAGGTAAAAAATCCAAAATGGAAAGTAATCTTAAATCACAAGAAAAAGCCTCTGACTGACTTTGTTGGTTTAACCACCAAGAGTGTACAAATCTTTACAATATTTTTCTCTCTAGATTCAGTTAGGCATTCTGAAATACCTGTTTACTGTGATATGTATGTCAGATGCAATGTTATTAACTTTGTAACATCTTCACTACCTTTTGAAACACCTAGAAAGTGTTTGAGTTTATAAGTCTGTATTCTGAGGTTTTATTGAATAAGTCACCATGACAGACAAAGAAATAGGAATCTTCCTTCTAGCAACTCAAGCAGTACACTAGACTTCCAGATTTGCGACACACTGCCTTAATAGTGTCTCGGTTGAACCACACCATGAAAACATTTCAAACTACTGAAACTTCAGATTAGCATGGAGTGTTAAAGTAAAATTTTTGTACTTGGAATATGAATAAAAATAGAAATAAACTTGTGGGGGGAGGGGACTAACAGAATTGCCAGGCCCCTGGGCAATGTGTTTGGGGACCACTCTGCATTTCAGGAAAGGGCTGGACCGTGGGCCGAAGGAGCAGGGATGGAGGAAGCTAGCCCTCAGTGCCGCCTGGATCATGCTATGATGCCTGCAGTCAGTCCTTGGTGCTACCTGGAGTTCACCACCTGAGGCTCCAGCAGTGATTTTTACAGGGCCCAACGGTCCACTCACTGCCACAATAGCAGGGGTGGCAGATGGGAGCCCTGGGGCAGTTGTCCCCTTTGCTCCTCCTTGCTGGGCCTGAATGAAGCATTTAATTAGGTTTCAATGTTCCTGGTACGTGGTGGAAGGTGGTGGGCTATACTGTCTGTAAGAAATCTGGAGAGGCTGCTTGCCAGGAGTCTTACAAGCTTTCCTCCGGGCAACTTAAAGGCTGCTTTGTGGTGCCAAAGTGGTACAAAGTAGCCTTATCTGAGGTCGAGGTCTAGCCCTGAGGTTGCACTGGACCTTGCAGAGAATGGAATAGATCCTTGTGTTTTATAGCTTCAGCACCCATGCTGGTGTCAAATGTTAAAGATTTTCAACCTCTGTGAGCCCATATCAATAGTGAAAAGTTGGGGATGGGTGTTTAAAATTGCCCTGTGTTTTCACACAATAATCAGACCCTACTGCTGACCTACTGTTTATATTGAATTTTCCATTTCCACAAATCCTTAGAAAAGTTAACTGTTCTTAAAGTCAAAGTAGTGTCTTAGCTCTTTATAATTAGCAGCACAGATAGTTGGAGTCAATGGAAATGTCTATTATTCCCCGTAAGTTCACAGTAATTTCTTTTCCTATATAGTGATATCTCACCTCTATCCTTCAGTGGCTGCTACTATAAAAGCTTGCTTGGTTCTGCAAATACTGCTTGGCTTCCTGTAGAGCAGTGGGCCATCTATAGTCACTGGCTGGTAGGCACCAAAATCCGATGACTGAATTGTCATTGTCTTCTCAAAAGTTCCATTGATCTGGGCCCCAAGTCATAGACTGCTAGGCTTGATTCACACTTGAGCTTCTGGGCCTCTGCAGAGAACAAATACTTTCTACTCCCCAGGTAACAACACTGCAACATGGAAAGGAAACTGAGCCATATCTAGGCTTCATAAAGAATTATAAAAGTTCTAACTTGATCACATCCCATCACTGGAATTTAAGAACAGATCCTGCTTCAGCACAGGGTGATTAACTAGGTGACCTGTTTCCAGCCCTACTTCTCAATGAGTCGGTGTTAGACTATCATGAGACTGTATGCAGAAAATGGCCTCTTCCACATTGGTCCCCAAAGAAACATTATTTAAAAATGGTATGTGACTTTGTGAGTCGTGTATTTCTCTATCTTATGGGTATGTTGCTAATAAATATCTTCAGCAGGGTGAAAATCTGTGATAGTATTCAGATGGCTCTTAAGGGACACGAAGAGATGGAAATGTGAAGTCTATATGAACTCAGCATGGGGAAGAGGGTCACAGTATAGTCCGCTATTATGAAAAACAACACCAAGGCTTATTTGTTAATCATATAGTCAACTACACGTAGACATCCCTACTCAAAACAGCAGAAAAAGTTAGGATCCCTGTAAAACTATAGAAAACATGCAACTGTACATGTTCTTGCAGGATCTTAAAATAAATTAATTTACCAAATTACAGTAGCAGTTCATGTGTGAGTAGAGAGGAGGGGTTAAAGAACGCCTTGGTGCCTGCTAGCCGAGACCCATTTTACCTGTAGGCAAGGCATGGAGGGAGGATAAAAGGAAGGAGCCTGGCTGAGTTAGGGGCTGATCTGTAAGGAGACAGGAGTGCGGTTCTGCAGTTTGCAGGACCTGAACCAAAGCCCTTCCTTTTGGCCAGCCACAGGAGCAAGTAAGCCTCCAACCCCACCCTTTAGGACCTACTATAAACCCTCACTGGGGGGTGTGTGGAATTTGGACTCTTGGGGGGGCCATGTGTGAAATTTAAGGACTGTACTAATATAGAATAGATATAGTCACATGCATCCTACTCCAGAAGACTTTCAAATCTGCACTTGAAAGGGAATCCTCTGAACTGGCATTCATGCTAAAATTCGACACTCTCCGAGGGGGGCTGAACAAAGACTCCAACTACCTTACCCATTACAAAGATAGCTTCCCAATTATCACCTCTAATACCATTAGCTCACAGACATTTACCTTCCTTCCGCCCCCGCATCCCCTTCTGTTCTGAAATGTGATTTGTCCTTTTCGTATGTGTTCATTTTTTTTTTAATTGTATCCTTTGGTATATATGGTTGTGACTATTTTCTTCCACTATTTGATCTGAGGAAGTGGGTCTGGCCCACGAAAGCTCATCATCTAATAAACCATCTTGTTAGTCTTTAAAGTGCTACATAGTCCTGTATTTTGTTTGTACTAATATAGTGAGCTGGAGTTCCTAGGCCTGGGGAACCAGCAGCAGAGGTCTGCACCCCTTTTCCACCAGCTAATTCTGGGATGTAACCACTAGGCCATCAGACTGCTAGGGAGACCCAGCCATACGGCTTGATAAGAAATAAACATTTTACTAAATGAAGATAAAAGGCTGAAATCTACCAGTTCTGCCTGTTTTGGTTACACTCCTAACTAGAGATGTAAGCGAGTAGTTGACTACTCAGCAAGCATAAGCTTATTGGATAGTTGAGTGGAAACTACTTGTTCTCTCTTCCCCCCCCTCCCCCCCCCACACACTTGCAGCCTCTGTAAGAGAGGCAACAAGTTGGAGAGAATAGGAACAGGTGTGTGTGGGGGGAATAGTTGGCTTAAAAACTGGTTCCCCACCCCCCAGCATCATCTCCATGGTGCCGCCTCCCCCTGCCCCCACTGTTGAAGCAGCATGGGGAGGGGGATAGAGGAGGCTGCTGCGAAGCAACTTATGCCTGCAGCTGGCTGAGGTTTCCCCGTGGCCTGAGTCTGCTGCTGCCAAGCAGCCCCTGTTTGCGGTGGCTGGGGCTGGCCACGGATAGGGGCTGCTACTGGAGCAGCCCCAATCTGGGCCGCTGGGAATGGGCTGCTGGACTTGGCATGAGCCGGGATCAAGCAGTCCCAGCTCACGCTGGTCCAGGACCGCTGTGCCTCTGCATTTTAAATGTTCTAAGAGCCACCCAGAAGCTACCCCTGCTGCGGCTCTGCAGAGCAGCCCCTTTATTGGCTAATCGTGTAGTTGATACAAATTGTATCGACTGTGTGATTAGCTAAATAACTGCTTTTTAACAGCCTTACTCCTAACCCAGACTAACAAACTCTTAGGACCGGAGTAAGCTCTTAAAGCTAAAACAGGCTCCGTAGTAAACAAAACTTTTAGTTGGAGTTAAGTTTTTGAGCTAGATTAAACCCTAAGCAGCAATGAACTCCTCAGGAATGGAACAGACTTCTAGCTAAACTGAACTGGACTAAGAACTAAAGACCAACTCATGCCCTCAGTCAGGGCTGGCCTTTGGGGTGGGCTGTCATGGTCCCCACTGGCCTTTGGGGTGGGCTGTCAAAGCAGGTGCCATGAGCAGGATTTGGATTCCCATCTGACCTGTAAAGAGCAGCACGGCTAACTGAGACACCAGGCAAGCAGCAGTGCTGGGGATGGGGAGACCTGACCAACAGGAAGAGTTGCATGACCAGTCATCTGAGCCAGGTAACTCCTTTGGAGCAGGGGCACCTCTGCTCCCCCGGCTCCACATATGCAGCTGCTGCCGTTTCTGTCCCCACCCCCCACTTCCTCGCTGGAGTCACCCCGACCACTCTGAACTGGAACCATCCTGGCTACTGCTGCTGATGGGGTCATTCCCTCCCCAACTCTCTGAACTGTGCTCATACTTTCTCTCCCCCATTCCCCAACACATACCACCAGGGCTCCCTACATTCAGGTATCTTCCCCAGCTGGCAGCAGTTCAGTGTGGGAGCTGCCAGCAATGCCAACGGCTTGTGCATCAGGGAAGGAGGGAGGGGTGGGTAGGGGCAGGAAGTAGCAGTAAAAGGAGTGCAGTGTAGGAGTTAGTGGAAGAGGAGGGAGGTGCATGAGTTGGGAAAAGGGAGGGAGGGAAGCCTAGGGAGCACATGGGGAACCAAGGGAAATGCCACAGACCCAGGGACACCAAAATGCAAATTCACCCAGGGTGCCATTTTCCCAATGCCCTACCCTTAGCCTTGCATCTACTATACCAAGGGGTCTCAAACTCCTGGCCCATGGCCCATCCCTGCCTGGGAGCAATTTGTGCCATCTGGCCTGGGACTCCTGGTGGGCTGGGAAGGGCTTTTGGTTACTGGCTTCCAGACCTCCCCCCTTTCCCACTGTCACCCTGCCCTCTCCCCCCACCCATGGCATCCTGTCCCTGAGGACTTGGCTTCAGGGACCACCAGAAGGCCTGGTGTCACTTGACAACAGCAGTTTCTCTCTCTGTCATAAACCTGCGTGTGCACAAACACCCCCCCCCCCACCATGCTCCTCATGGTGGTAAGAGCCACAGGGAAGTGTAGTACACTGGGTGCATCCTCAGAGACAAGGTGCCATGGGGGAGGGGAGAGAGTGGACAGTGGCAGGAAGGGCCAGGGCTTGGGGGCCTGTAACATACAGCCCCCCTTCTCACCCTCAGGGGAGTGCCCAGCTGGCTTGTGCAGTTGCTTCAGCTGGGATGGCCCATGGACCAGGAGTTGAAACCCCTGTACTAGATGTTCTTTCTGACCAAGCAACCCCTTTCACCTGCCCTAAAATGTAATTTTACAGCTAGCAGCAAACCAGCTCCAGTGAGATTACCTCCAATTCTTTACACTAAGGTGAAAGTACCTCAATATATTCTTTCTAATTGCCCTTAGCATCGAAGAGGAGGAGAAACTAATCCTGCAGTTTGGATCTACTTCCTTACGCAGCTTTGCACTCCAATTTGTACTCCAAATAAGTTCTCATTTAACCCTTCCACAAATTTGCTTGATTGGCTTCAACTAAACTATGTTCAGCGCACAAGATATTCTCACAACAAAGTCTTATTTTGTAATAAGATTTTTTTAAGGTTTCAGCCAGGAAACCTCCTATTAATATAAATGCAGTAAGCTTTTAAAGAATATACACGCATACATAGATCTGTTGATGAATATTTTGCAAGTCCATTACAATGCAGTCCTTTAATCATGGTAATGAGAGCCACTGTCCCTTCTCACCAATGTCTATCAGCAGCAAGGTTAATGTGCATTATTTGGAATAGGAGAAAGTCAGTGCACTAATAAACTGTCTCTTGTGAAGTATTGTCTAGTGGTTAAAACGTGAGTGTAGGTGTTAGGAATGGAGCAGAATTCTCTTGGGTCTCATTGATTTGTCTTTGGTCAGAGCAATTTAACTTCTGCCTTTACCATCTGCAAAATGTGGATACAGTAATTACTCGTTTAACATGTCCCTGCTTAACACGTTTTTGCAATAGCACGATTTTTTTAGGGAACGTTTTTCAAATAACGTGACTGTTCCCAAAATAACACGAAAACAATCAAGTGGAGGACTACTTTGTGTGGCAGTATAAGTTGGTGAAAACAGTGGTAATACTCATGAGTGGATGAATACACGGGGTCACAGCACTCCTCCCCTTACTCACGTGTTTATCTTTGTGTTTTAACAAACCACGGCGACTTGTGTTGCTAGATATCTAATGTTGACGTTAATGACCCAGCACCAACAAAAAATTGACTTTGCCACCACCACCACCTGAAACACAACCCCCACCTTTTCCATTATTTTTAATGGGAAAATTGACCCCGCATAGCACGTTTTCACTTAGCATGAACATTTTCAGAAATGCATCTATAGTGTTAAATGAGGAATTACTGTACTTCTACCTTTCCCAGGAGGAGTCGCAAGGCTTAGTTCATTGATACTTTCAAAGCACTCTGAGATGCTCAGAATATTACATAGACAGTGGGAGATGATTATCCTGTGATAACACTGTGTTCTAGTGACAGTAACTTTTCAACCTGTTAAGGATGAAATTTCACCCTTTAAACAGTTGATAAACAAATATCTCGACCCACATTAAATCAACAAATATATGTATGTTGATAAAATCAACTCACATTGCTCTGATGCCATGGCGAAGGGCCTGGTTTGAGAGGAGGGCCTGTGTGAACAGATGTAAATAATACATAATCATGTGCTTTACAGGACTACATCACTATTTTTGTCCGTGGATGTTTGTGTCAATGTGCATGTCATCTCTGTTAATAGTTTCTTGTACCCTGAGATGTCTCTTATTCTGGCAACTTCCAAGAATGGCAATTGTTCATGCTAGACTGCTGGATATATACAGCTGAAACGGATTGTCCATGGCTGTGGTTGTGCAATTTTTGTTCCCCTAAACTTACTTTAGAAAGTCTTTTTCCCTCTTTATATACTATAGACCATATTCCAAATCCGCTTAACTGTAAACTCTTGATGTCACCATTCTGAGAGATGGTATAAAATGTGCTGGAGGATATATGGAAAAGTGAAAAATGGATTCCCATGTTATGTTTCCTCAACCTTTGCCACCTTGCCTGAGATTTTAGGTACCTAAAGTAGGATTGTGCTTTTGTCGTCAGAGATGCAACCTTTGGACATTCACAATGACATTGAGACATGGATTAAATATTTTGTTTATTTTTAGGATAAGCATTATTAAATGGTGGGACTACATATGTGGTAAATCTTTTAATAGGAATGCATAATTATCTCAACAGATGGGCACAGACATCTATTTTCCAGTGATTTGATTGTACTCAGATAATAACCAGTTATCTGAGTGACAGTATAAATAGAGGTATATGTGTATAAATGGCTGCTAAGAGGTGAGATTTCCTGGTATTTTTATTGAGATCTTTAATGATATCTTGTCTAAAAGATAAATGCATTGTGGAAAATGCAACTGAATTTTGGGAAGGATCGGTTCATTTTTTTTTTTTTTTTTTTTTTTTTTTAAAGCTCATATACATAATTGCTCATGGGGTCAAATCCTGTAATCCTCCCACAGGCAAACCTCTTCCCCAGTTCAATTTTATAAATACTTTGCTTACATACAGGGGGAGTAGTTATGAAGTATGTAAAAAGCCTGGAGTCACACAGCAGTATGACCTCTCTCTGGAGCTAAGCAGTGTCAGCTGTTTAAGGAGGAACATTATATTTGGCTATCACAAACTTAAAAACAGCTGGGTTCCTGTGTCACTGAGAGAGAATAAAGCTGCTTCAGATTTACTGGCTTCTTTATTGATCATGACTTGTCATGGTCACAAAAGGCAATTGCATGTGCATATAAATGTGAGGTCCTAGCTGATAATGTTGTGGCTAAATCCATGTTTGGCTCGCTTATTTCTGAGTCAGAACTATGGACACTAGGGTTTGGGCTGCTGCGGTATATTTGCCCATCACACATACATGCTATTTCAAATGTGTGCTGAGTATGTGTTGAATCTCTGGGTCTCTGTTATGTTATGCTATGCCCCACAATTCACTACAATTAGTTTTGGAGGTGGTTTTTTTTGCCATAACTCCCAGGAAGGATAGCTGCTTTCTGAATGGTATCCTTCTTGCCTTACCAATCTATTCACAGGCTATGATCTTTATCTACTCAGGTTTAGCACCCTTTCTCCTGATACCTTATGTATAGAGGTAGGGGGGTGGGCGACAGAGCATCTTTCTCTCCTTTCTCCTCCCCTCTCCCCCTTTCCCTTCTCCTCTTTATTTCAAGTTTTCTTATCACCTAGTCATAACTCCGGTCATCTGAAGGAGTGGGCTGTGCCCACGAAAGCTCTTGATACCATCTACATGTTTAGTTAGTCTATAAAGTGCTACCAGACCATTTGCTTACTTTTGTTTAAACATGTGAGCCCATGACGGACATTTCCAATCAGGTTTAGGCTACATAAGCACTATCTCTTCAAAATGTGCATTATACGTGGCTCATGTAATTCAGAGATAGAAAAGGCTTACTGTGTTAGTCAGTCTGTGCTGCTGCCAGTATGTGATAGGAAACAATGGTATATTTTTGAGTGTTTTTTAAATACCTAGGACTGATTTCACATTGCTAGGATAGGTTGCCAGTGGGATTCGTGGTGTTCTGAAATGTATTTGGTACCAGGGAAGGGAGATGTATTTGTGCACCCTCCCATTGGTGTCTGGCTCCTATCTTTAAGATTAGATTATTATCCTTGGAGTACAATTGTCACAGACCAGAAGCTAGATGTTTACTTGAACCTTTGGGCAACTGTTAAAATGGAACTAATCCAGTCTCTCAGAGCTTTCTATTTATCTGAAGAATTCGGAGTCCTTTTTAAACTATAACAAAATTGGACGGTTTGATTAAACAAGTGATGTCCAGAAAGCTTAGTATTTATCAGTGTCAGAATACACATTGAAACATAATAAAACCTTATCTTGACTCACACTATTTTTCCTGATATAAGGTGTCTGAGGCTCCCAAATAAATAAGAAAACATAGTTTTAAAGAAAACATTTTATGCTCTGAGGGTCATTTAAAACATCCTGAACACTTATCTCATGGTTATGAAGAATAAATTAAAATATACCACGTGTTAGGGTCTGGGAAATTTCTGGCTATATGTAGAACTATATATTTGCTCTCCCCACACACACATATCTTGCCCCACATAATAAAGGATTGTGTTTCTAATAAAGGCAATTACATCACTTGAGAGCTTGGCTCTTGAGGATGGTATCATAAAAGAGTTTGTGTGTCTATTACCCATTCTGAACATGTCTTTAAACAGGAGACAAATGTGGTGGATTGAATCACAGAACCCCCCCTTGGATTGTCCCCTAATATGCTGATCATGCCACTGTCCCTCCACCTGGTCTTCATGCCCTCTGGGGCTCCCCACCACCTTGTTCTGCTAGGTCAGAAGCTCTGGTCTCCTCCAAGCTAGGCAAAGAGTTAGGGATACCACCCCTCTGCAGAGAAACAGTGACTGAATCCGTTCAGCTCCTGGAGGGGTCAGCTACAAGGGCTAAACACCTAGGAACCAACCCCCAAGAGGGGCCAAACCCACTAACAAATTCATCTTACCCTGTGTAAAAAGTTGTATACTGTGAAAGCTCATAAGGACCGTCCACTTGATCAATGAAAGCGAGAGATGCACAGTCATTGCTTCCCTTCCTCTGCCAGGTGGTAATAATTTACACTAGGCTTGATAATAACATAGTGTGTTTCATTAAGTACAAAATGTAGGATTTAAGTGGTTGGAAGTAAAAACAGGCAGATCAAAGTAAGTTACTAGATTTAAAGAAAATACACTAGCTAGTTCTGTTCCACTGTTACTAGAAATTCATAAGTAATCTTAGATCAGGTATCAGAGGGGTAGCCGTGTTAGTCTATAAGGTGCCACAGGACTTCTAGTTGTTCTTGCAGATTCAGACTAACAGATTTATTGGAGCATAAGCTTTGTGGGCAAAGACTCACTTCGTCAGATACATCCGATGAAGTGGGTCTTTGCCCACGAAAGCTTGTGCTCCGATAAATCTGTTAGTCTATAAGGTGACACAGGACTTCTCATTGTTTATGAATTTCTAGTTACTGCCTCTAGGGTTGACAGGTCCTTTGTCCCAGGATCAGGCCCAGTATTTCATTATTCTATGACTGGGAACCCTGATGTGCACAGTTGCAACACTCACTATAGGAGCTCTCGTATATTTACAAATTTAGTTTATTAATACATTTAGCAGTCACAAACTCCCCAACTTCATAATATAGGGAATGTACATCTACATTTCCATACCATGTACTCGTACCATTCCTTCTAGAACAACTTGAGGTGCTAGTCATGATCTTCCTCATAACCTTTGCCATCCCCATCATCACCAGTAGCCATCATTCTGGCACCTCCCAAGGACTACTTAATCGTCTCCTAGCGCCGCTAGGCTGGGATGCCACATTTATAAGTTATGTTGGCACACTGGCATTGCTATGTTTGATGCATATTAGGTAGAGGATGCTTCCTTTTCTCCTATTTGTATTTCCTCACCTTACTAATGAGACTTTTTCCTATAGGTCAATACATCATCCCTGCCCCAGGTAACTATATTATTATTATATATGTCAACTTGTTACCATTGGTCTTTTGTGGTCATCTATCATATTAGTTATTTCTGTTCTACCCAGTTATTGTCTGGTCTTAACTGGTTATTTTAGGTTTTTCTAAGGAAAGATGTACCTGCTAAGTTTGAAGATATTCTTGGAAGCTCCTATGCCATTGATGGTAGCTTTACCTTGGTAAAAGGTCCCAAATGTATGCATACTTTGCTGTCTGGGTGACAGGTTGCAGGCATGTGCATGCTAGCTTTGCCTTAACTCAATATACAGGGCACGACATGCAAGTCCCATGCATTACTGCCAATATAAGCCTACTGTAACTTCTTATAAACATAATCAAAACCATTATAAAACCTATATATTTAGGCAGGCAAGCAAGCACCTTTGTCCTATAAGCTACAACTAAGAAACCTGGTATATGTAAATTCTTACCCTACACAATTATTCTTATCTCAGGTAAAAAGCTTTGTTACAGAGCAACTAAGAGAGAGCAGATTAAAACAGGAAAAAATGATATCTCTGGGCACAGCTTGGGGTATAGTGAATGTGGGGAGGGAGATGCTTGGATTTCACACAGAAGTTTTACCAAACAGCAAAATAGTCGTGATCAGGTTATTTTTCTTTAAATATATGTTTTCCCTCTACTCGTGATTTATACTGATCTGTACCTTAAAACCCAGTCCATACCAATATTTCTTGTAGGCATCGTAATTCTGGTTGATTATTTCATCTTGTCCCTCCAGCTGCTAACTTAGAACTCACACAAAGAAAAAAGGGCAGCAAGATTTAAATTTCAGCACTGTATCCCAATGGTTCTTCTGGTCCCCTGCCAACACCCTTAGCTACCTGAGTTTAACCCTTGAGTCACTGAGTGCTGGCCAGCACACTTCCTATCCATCACAATGTCTATATGGTATGTATAATATCACATAGTTTAAAAATATATTAATCTCTTGACCTTCATGCTCCCTTAGGTGTCTTTCTCCTCTTCCCTTGCTCCTTCATATACCTAGCACATTTCAGATTCTCTTCTCATTTCCATGTCGCTTGACAGTTTAATTTCAAAATCATTTTTTTGGTTCCCAAGAGTGTGTGCTAAGACATTTATGATTAAACTTTTCTGACATCATTTCTTATGGCTTTTTGCTGATGTTACTTTCATATATCATACCTGTGGGTAATGTCAGTGGGGACCAAATCACAGGCACTCTGAATCTAAAAACCTGAACCTCTGCTGCTTGAGCTAAAGGACTAGGTCCATTAGGAGACTTTTATAAAACTCTTAATATGTTCAGGCATCAATGCCATATTCTGAGTTACTGTGGATTAAACATACCTCTAGCACTAGAGGGGAGCAAAGAAACGCCATCACTAGTGTGTTTAATCTTAATCTTTAATCACGGGAGTATGTGTCCTGAAATCCAATTGACACCAATGCATATCCTTGTATAGGCCACCGATTGTAATTCTACCCTTGGTTAAATAATCTGCTAGAGTTGCAACTGGGACTTCTTGAGCCACAGGCCTCTACTGCTTGAAACAAATGACCAAGTTCATTAAGCTGACGCACAACGCTACTCTTACTGGTCAAGTGCACATTTGTCCCTCTCTAGTGGCTGGATCACACAGGCTTGAATCCACTATTGTGACCCAGTTAATGAACCTACTCCAGAGGTCCTGGGTTTGGCCCCTGCACATGACCCGTTTAGGCATGCCAACTAACAGAGGCGGAGGTACGGGGGGCAGAGAGAGCAACTGCCCCGGGACCTGGAAATTCAAAGGGCCTGGGGCTCCTGGATGCTGCCACCACTTCTGCAGCAGCAGCTAGAGCCTCGGGCCCTTTAAATCACCTCTGAGGCCCGCAACTCTAGGCACACTCTAGAGCTCTGGGCAGCGCTGGGGGAGGGAGGGCAGAGGCTAACCCCGGCCCCACCCCTTCTGGGAGCTCAGAGCTGGGCCCACCTCCTTCCTGGCCAGAGGCCCAGCAAATCTGTCAGCTCCCCTGTGTTCTAACAGTTACATCAGTACTGAACAGTTACAAGCATTTCAATATTTGTGTTGCTATAAGCCTACTGCAGCTTTTTAACACTCCATACCTTCCAGTAACATTTATTAACCTATATGTGGCTGGCAGTACAACTCTGAGCAGTGTGTGGGGCAGGGAAGGGCGGTTCTTTTTGCCAGAGTAATTGGACCATATACAACATGGTTCCTTTAACTATGAATTAATAACTGATGTCAGGAGTAAGTGGTGAATTGAAACTACTCGGACAAACTGCATAAAAATGCAGCCATATACAGTAGTATGAAATGCTTTTTTAATACAAATTAGAACTGAAAATGCCAGAAAAAATGATCTACAGTAGACTTCCGATAATCCCGAACCTATGGGATTTAGGTGCTGCCGGATTATCAGATATGCTGGACTATCAGGAGGTACTATAAGCAGGTTATATATATACTGTACACATTATATACTGTATATAAAGTGTTCTTAACCCTTTTTATTGTACATACTGTATACAGTATACTGTAATGTTTTAGGCTTTTTTAGCCTTTTTTACCCTTTTTGCTCAGTTCAGCTGCTGCCGCTGTTACCTTGTGACTCACTTTTTGCCGAAGCTCACTCACTAGGCTCTTGCCATTTTGATGCCGGACTATCAGGAGTGCTGGACTATTGGATGCCGGACTATTGGAGTTTTACTGTATATGCTGGGGGTTTCTGCAAGGAAAGCTAGACCAAGGCAGGGTGGATAAAAGAAAACAGCAGAGTGAAAGAAGAGGAGAATCCCAGACAACATTGTGTGTGAGTCAAAGATTGATGAATGCTGGGGAGTGAGCTTAAAGGTCTGGAGGAGAAAAACGAATTCAGAATTGACAATGAAGATAATGTAGGATGAAACTCAAATCACCCACAGTGATATTCAAATACCCATGTCTGCAGCCCTATGCTGTAAGTGGGCCTTTTTCTTTTCCCCCTATCATTAGAAAACAAAAGTGTACTGATTGATGGTGCTTTTTCTCCTCTATAATATGTACTAGAGGATTTGCCCAGGGTTGCTCAGGTCCCTAACTCAAATGCATTTTGTTTTGTTTTTCTTCATTTAAATTATTCCTGTAGGGTGGGACTGGAGATGAGGGGTTCAGTATGCAGCCTGCCCTGGAGAGAGAGGACAGCTCCAGTCGACTCACTACAGCAGCTTGGGGCCAGTTGAGAAGTGCCTGTCCATGGCCACTGCAGCTGCAGTGGGCACAGCTGGGGGAAGGGTGCATGGGGGACAGACAAACAGACTCAAAGTCCATGAAAAATATAGATAGCTGTCCCTTTCTCTACACCTCTCCCCTGCTGTCCCAATGAGGTTATAGCTGTCCCAGTCCCCATCTCTGGCCCCTTGCTGCTTCCCTGTGGTTATTCTACAGGATACTGTAATCACGTGTCTGAATGTAAAATGTTACTTGCTTCAACCAATCCTGAAAGAGTATATACCAGAGAGAAACTTGCCTCTCTGAAGCAAGACTAATAAATCTGGGTTAGCTCCAATGGGGTCATGTAGTTTTGAATCAATACCTTTTTATTATGAGTTACAATTCTCCCTCCGCTCTGGATATAACCCTTCCCAAGCCACTACGAGTGCACAAAGTTAGAAGCTGCTCATGCTGTGCTAGAACATTAGTTACCCAGAGCCAGGTTGGACAAGTGACTGCTTAAAGGCTCAGATATCTTTCCATAATTATTAGCTCGGTGGTAAAAAGCAATACCCAGGCAGATGATAGCAACATTACTATGGAACTACCTCTTAAGTGACAAGGAAAAAATGTAAGAATGCATAATATTTCCAGGCAGGCAATTAAGTCTGCTTTGGCCAACATTTTATTGATGTAATTTCTTAAAATTTCTGTATCCTAGGAGTTCCATTTCCTCTCGTATCTGCTGAAGAAAAGCTAGGATATGCTCAGCCTCGCTACTCATTGGGCCAGATTATTAAGCACTGGCTTAGACTGGAGAGATGCAGAACTGTATTGCCAAAGGGGGGAACTAACCAGCATTGTGACACAAGAACTCGGACTTTGTGCACAAGAGAACAGCAAGATCTCTTACAGCACTCTGGGATGCATTACATGATGCTCCTTTTGCTGCCTCCCATTTCTGTGGGCTGGTGCAGAGAGAAAAACCTAGGGGCACCTCAGGGGCCTAAGCAGGGAGCACGCACTGCATGATCAGCCACTGAAGCTTATGCAGAAGAGAGATGAGGCTTCTTGCATTCTGCCTTCTCTCTCCTCCCTTCCTTGCCCATTCTTGTTGACAACATTTGGGTTTGTTCCTACTTAAAAAATGTGATTTGGTCCATTAGATAAGATAGTAAATCCAATCCAAGCTTCTCCAAAATTCAGAGGTACTCAGGATCTGGGAACTATTGGTGAAGTTCATCTCTTTTTATTGCAGCCACTTAAAGCCCCATGTGGTGTTTGTCAAGGGAGCATCATGTCTGACTGCTGTGTTCACACTTGCCTAGATCTGGCTGTTTATATACATTGGATAACTATTAAAGTGTCACAATAGATTGGATGGCCCCAGAAGTTCAGAGGGACAGGCAGAGAATGAATGCTAAACATTAAAGTTAGCCTTTCAACATAGGCAAGATATGTCCTGGCATTAGTGCTAAGAGCGTAAAATTTGCTACAACCAATCGAGCCTTTTGTTCATCATATCCTGAATTCTGCTTCTGGCAGTAGCCAATAGCTGGGTGCTACTCAGCAAGTAAGAGTTTGGTGGAACTGATGTAAAAGTTGCTCCCATGATTAATGGGATGCTTCTGGACTGGTAGGTGTTGGGGAAATGTCACTTGTTTGTTATACATTCAGCCTTGGAACTTGAGAAGTAGAATTATCATACCTGGTAGGTAATTCGATAATAGAACTTATCCTATGTTTCTGTTAAATCATGATAGCTTTATGAAATAGAGAATGTTTTGACATTTCTTTTCATGGTATTGTAATTCAGTCAACGATCCCCTATACAGCTGGTCATAATACTGGTATTTGCAGTGAACAATATATTTTAAATAGTAAGTCCCTTTTCTCTTTAAAGTTTGAGTTCACATGGACTATATTTTCAATACTTTATTTGCCACTGACAATTGTTTGAAAGGAGTGTATAAATAATTATTTGCTTCAAGATAATTACTTTGGTCTTTCCTGGGGTCTTTGTTATATGCCATTTGCAACTTAAGTTGCTTTATGGGGAGCCAAAGTCACTTTGTGTCACTATATATCTTGCATGAACATGCATATTCACTGGAGAACAAAAGCATTTGCATGTGAACAAGCATATTTGCACAAGTACAAGCTTCCTTGCTGACTTCTATATGAACAAAACTTTATCCGCTTGGTCAAGAACAGCAAATAAAAGGAGGTTGTACTGTTGAATAATATATTCAAAAGTACTGTCCACAGAATTCTCCCAGATGTATTCTTGTTAATTATGTACAGTAACAATGTAAGTGTCTAGTCTCATCTGCTGTTGTAAATGAAAAGTATGCTATAGCAAATGCTTTAACTGTTTCTAGTGATAGAAGGTTGGCTGTGAAGAACAAATAGAGTATTATATAAGAAAAAGCACACCTTACTTATGAGTAAATGAAACTTTAATTTAATAAAGCAGGTTTTTTCAACTTGCTACTGAGAAAAATGTTTAAAAAAAATCTGATACTTATTTACACCATAAAAGAACATGCTGCATCACTGCATGTTTTTTATTGGGATATTACATATTTGCACCCTACTTTTTAAGTAATTCTAAACTCTCAAGAATCTTGATTGAGCACTAATTGGTCATCTTCCTTTCTATTATTCATGTCCTCTGAAAAATTAGGTACATCCTACAAAAGAGGTGAGCAGCCCAGAATAATTAAGTAACCTTTTAAGTTTTCAGGACGTTTGACAGATTTTAATAATGTATAAACCACAAAAGGGTAAATATTAAAAAAAAAAGTCAATTAGACATTAAAGTGGGTTTCTTACGTCTCGTGTTTAAAGAACAGTTTCTGAATCGATTAAAACATTTAGACTTGAAACTTAGACTTTGAGTAGGTGCTTTTCACAACTTTTTGCTTATATAATGATTAGAGTGGTTCCCAACCTGTGGTCCACGGACCCCCAGGCACTGCAGGAGGTCCATGGAAAGTTTTTAAAAGTAAGGATCAGGCCTGATCCTTACTCTTCTTTTCCTTTGTTCTCCCCCTCTCCCCCTCCTAGAGCATGGGGGGGCAGAGGGGGACAGCAGCTGTGTGCGCTGGGACGCAGCTTGCTTTTGGTCCTGTTTGCGGGAAGCTAAGGGAGCCTGGGGAAAGTGCTTGCATGCCTCTCTCTCACCTGGCTGGTGTGTGAGAGGAATGCACAGGATGCAAGCACTTTCCCCTTACTTGCTTAGCGTCCAGGGAATGGGATCAAAAGCAAGCCACTACCTGGATCGAACGGCTGCTGCCCCATCCCTTACCTTCCCGAAGTTCTGCCCTTGTCCCCTACCCTCCCAAAATTCCACCTTTGAGGAACTGGCAGCTCGAGAGCTCCTTTGTCAATGAGAGCCCCCACACTCCATGGATGGGCAGGGGGCGGAGGGGACAGGAGCTGAGGAAGCAGCACGGGCGAACAGCAGCCAAAGGGACTTGAGAAGCACTGTGCCCTGCAGTCTACACATCCCTCAGCCCATGCTGAAGCTGACAAGCTGCGACTACTCTGGAGTCGGCTTATAAATGGGTCAGTCACTTTTTACCATTTTTTTCTCTTTTTTGAGTATGTCACCTCACTCTAACCATTCCAAAGCTATTAGAGTGGTGGGGAGGGTTTAGTTGGGCCACTAGCAAAAATGGTTTGGTGGATCCAATAAAATTTTATCCAATAAAAATATGGCATCTCAAAGTTAGGTCCATGTGGACACGCTGTATTATTTCTCAATATTACTGTATTTGTTTAAATAACATGAACTAGTATACATTTTAAATGATTATCAAGTAATGGAATGTTTGAAAACAGCTATATTATTTGGGGGTCCATATGGATTATATTAGCTGGTTTTTTTTCATGCAATTATCAGAGGGGTAGCCATGTTAGTCTTAATCTGCAAGAACAATGAGAAGTCCTGTGGCACCTTATAGCCTAAGGCTATGTCTAGACTGGCATGATTTTCCGAAAATGCTTTCAACAGAAAAGTTTTTCCGTTGAAAGCATTTATGAAAAGAGTGTCTAGATTGGCACGGATGCTTTTGTGCAAAAGCACTTTTTATGAAAAGCATCCGTGCCACTTTAGACGCGTTTTTATAAGAAGAAAGCCCCGATCGCCATTTTCGCCATCGGGCTTTTTGAAAACAGTTTTTAGTTGTCTACACTGGCCTTCTTGCACAAATACATTTGCGCAAGAGGGCTTTTTTCCCCAACGGAGCATCATAGTATTTGAAGAAGAACACTGACAATCTTACATTAGATCCAGTGTTCTTGCGCAAATTCAAGCGGCCAGTGTAGATAGCTGGCAAGTTTTTCCGCAAAAGAGGCTGCTTTTGCGGAAAGACTTGCCAGTCTAGACGCAGCCTAACAGATTTATTGGAGCATAAGCTTTCGTGGGCAAAGACCCACTTCATCAGATGCATGTAGTGGAAATTCCAGAGGCAGGTTTAAATATACAGGCATGAGAAAAGAGTTCCAATTGAGAGTAAGGTTAGAGATAATGAGGTCAATTCAGTCAGGGAGGATGAGGCCAACTTCTAGCAGCTGATGTGGAGGTGTGAATACCAAGAGAGGAGAAACTGCTTTTGTAGTTGGCTAGCCATTCACAGTCTGTTTAATACTAAAATGATAGTGTCAAATTTGCAGATGAATTGTAGCTCTGCAGTTTCTCTTTGAAGTCTTGGAATGCATTTGCTCCAACCCTTCAGACAGAAACTAACACCTACAAGAGCTACACCAAGCATTCTTGAAACTACAATACCCACCTGAGGAAGAGAGGATCAACAGAGCCAGACATGTACCCAGAAGCCTCCTGCTACAAGACAGGCCCAACAAAGAAAATAACAGAACACCACTGGCCATCACCTAGAGTCCTCAGCTAAAACCTCTCCAACGCATCATCAGTGATCTGCAACCCATTCTGGACAATGATCCCTCACTCTCACAGACCTTGGGAGGTAGGCCAGTCCTTGCCCATAGACAAACCTGAAGCAAATTCTCACCAGCAACTATACACCACACCACAGTAACTCTAACTCAGGAACCAATCCCTGCAATAAACCTCGGTGCCAACTCTGCCCACATATCTACACCAGCAACACAATCACAGGACCTAACCACATCAGCCACACCATCACGGGCTCATTCACCTGCACATCTACCAATGTGTAATATATGCAATCATGTGCCAGCAATGCCCCTCTGCCATATGCATCGGCCAAACTGGACAGTCCCCACATAAAAGAATAAACGGACACAAATCAGATATCGGAAATGGCAATACACAAAAACCTCTAGGAGAACACTTCAATCTCCCTGGACACACAGTAGCAGATTTAAAAGTAGCCATCCTGCAACAAAAAAACTTTAAAAACAGACTTCATCTGGTTAACAAAAATGAGGCATACCTGGTTTTATTCCTTGATTTGCACCTCTGTTATTTCAACTGGTTTTAAAGTAACCAAAAGTATTTTTCATGTAATGTTTTTTCTGTGGCCTATGTGAAACGAGCTGATTTTTCTCTTGTTTAATTCCTTCTGGACTGTTTGCAAAGGAGCCCAGAGCTGAGAGAGATCAGTTTTCATGGCTTTTGTGATGCAGAGAAACTGAGAAGGTTGCAGTTTTCATATCCCTTTAATCTCAGACAATGGAGAACTCAGAACACACCTGCAGATTAATCTGGCAGTGTCTGCCATCACACTGGTATTTCGGGAGGAGGAGAGTGAAGGGTTTATAAAATCCTGAATGTATATTGCCATGGGTGGTGCATGATGAGGCTAAGCCCTTCCTAGACTCACCCTGCTGGGGAGGAGGGAGTAGTGGATTACCACATGGGTTCACGTGGCCCTTGCTCAGGGGCCACAGTCAATTTGAGGCCTCCTGAAAAATCCCTCCTGCCATGGCTCGCTCCCTCCCCACTGTGGTCTGAGAGCTGCACCAGAGGGGGAGGGAAGGAGCAGAAGGTATGCCCTTGGGGGAGGGGGAAGAGATTTAATGAGGTAGAGGAAGGGAAAGGTGGCAAAACAGGGTTGAGGCTGTGGGCTGAACAAGGGGGAAGGGGAGCTCTGCTCCTAACCTTCCCCATCATGGCTGGGGCCACAGAGGGCTAAGAACAGTGAGTGGGGACATGGCCTTTGGGGCAGGGCAGTTGCCCACGTTTGTTGCTGTTTAGAAACCAGCATGTAAGCCACTACAAGCTGTGCAGGCATTATCAGAGAAGTGCTGATCATGCATCTCTTTTAATATGCAGAATATTGAATTGTATTGTGTGACATCTTTTCTAGCTATATCAATGTACCTATTTTTACAATATAAAGCAGTGTTCTCCAACCTTTTTATACCCAAGATCACATTTTAAATGTCATGGCAAGCCAGGACCTACCCCCAACCTTTCCCTGAGACCTCAACCCTTTCTTGAGACTCCGCCCTCTTCGAACCTTTCCACGGACTATCTGTTACTAATGGAAACTCACTGTTAATTATGTAATTACACCCGAGCCATTTTGCTATGGCTGCAGCTGGGGAGAATGGTTTAATTTAAATTATTAAAAGGATTAAGCATTTTAACTTATCAAACGTCATTTTAAATAAAGTAAGACCTTATGTCCAACACAAAAGGTTTATGGCAGGTGTGGGGAATGTTTTTTTGGGTCGGGGGCCACTGACCCACAGAAAAATGAGTTGGGAACCACACAAGCGAGAAGCAAAAAAACTCCTTCCATAACGCCCAACCCTCACTGATGTGGCCCCCAACTGAGACACCTCACTCCTCTGGCACTCCAGCCCCATAGGGAGAGGGGAAGGGAAAGGGAGGACTGAGGTTCAGGGCTTCCCATAGGCCAGATTTACGTTTCTGGGGTTCCAGAGTTAGTGGATTTTGTGGCCTCCTTAGGCTCTGGGGTGGGAACAAAAATGAGGGGCTCTGTGTGTGGAACAGGACTGCCATCAACTGGGGTAGGGATGCAGGCCCTGGGTGGGAGGTGGGGTCCAGGATTGGGTGAGTAAGGTAGGGTCTGGAAGGGAGTTTGGCTGCAGGAGAGGGGTGGAGGTGGGGGTAAGAGAGGGAGTTTGTGAGCAGAAGAAGGTTGGTAATACAGAAGGGGTGAGAGTGCCTCCCCCCCCCACTAGCTATTTGGCTGCAAAGAAGTGGGGAGTCAAGGAAAGTGCAGCTTCTGCAACTTGTATGCCCCCCTCACATCTTCCCTCTGTTCCAGCCTCACTCCCCTAAGCCCCACAATCCCTTGCATTGCCCCATGCCCCTCAATGCAACCCCTGCCCCTCCGATCCTCTCCCATCCTTCTTCACCGCTCTATTGCTCCCCCATCCCTGTGCCCCCAGTGCACTCACCGGCAAGGCAGCAGTGCTGGGACTTGCACTGGGGTGAGGAGAGTGGGGGGCAGGGACAGAGTCTCTTTCCTGCCTGGCCAAGCCCTTTGCCTGTAGGCAGTGGCTCTGGGGCTGGAGCAAGCAGAGCCCAGGGCTGGCTCCAGCTGGCCGGGCGCAGTGGGGCGCTGGGGAAGGGGCTCCCTGACCCTGCACACAGCCTGTGGGGAACAGCGCAGCATAGCCCAGTCCCCGGCATGCCACCGTGCCAGCTGCCCAGCCCCAGCTCTGCAGAGCAGGCCTAGCCTCACCACCTCCCGGAGCAGGAGAGAAGAGCCAGGGATGCTGTGTGTGTGCGCTTGCGCCTTCTCTCCCCCCCTCCCCGAGGGCAAGTTAACAAAGAGGGACAGTTGCCCCTCTTTGACCTAGCCCAGCTAGAGCACAGTGCAGTCTCAGTGGGTTGAATGCCACGGCCAGCTGGCGGGGCGGCTGCCCCTCTTTGTTCCAGCCCAGCATTCAACACACTGAGGGTGCACTGTGCTCCAGATGGGCTGGGTCAAAGAGGGGCAGCCAACCCGCCAGCTGGCCACGGCAAGAGACTCCTAGGGGCACTGTAATTAACCAGTTGATCGCGATGGACCGGTTGGTGACCACTGATATAAAGGAAACAACCATCAGCCTTGGCAAGATATGAACAAGATAGAATTGCTGGGCCCCTTGGGTGGGGGGGAGGTGTAGCTCTGTGTTCCTTGGAAGGGGTGGGGTGTTTTCCAAAATAATCCATAGTTTGTACAAGAAAGTTCTTCCATATAAATTAGTTTTCAACATGCCTATGTGAGTCTAGAGCTGTGCTCCTTGTTTATTTTCAGTAAATGTCCCTGTGCATGGGGGTGCTCTAGCAAAGCAGTGAAAATGGCTTGTATTCTAACTCTGTTTTAGTCCCTCTCCTTAAGTGGTTTGGCATTTCTATTTAGGTAAACTGTCTAGGATAAAATAATGTGCATATAATTACACCTCAAAAGTGTGTGAACAGAAATTCTAGTATAACATGTAGGCAAATCATTGTTAGCCAAAACAGAAGAGGTTATCCAGGATACTCATGCATATTATTGAAGCCACAGTAGGTTTCTTAGTTCAGGTGCCATGGATGCTTTTCTTCCCTAAGTTCCACAGAGAGAGTTTCCTGTAAGGTCAACAACGTCAGCTTTTACAATATAAGGACCAAATTAAGTGCTGGTGTAAGCAGATACATTTTCAGTAAAGCCAATTGTGTGCTAGGGATGAATTTGACTCCAATGGAATTCATTTTGTCTTCGTACTTGAAATGTTAGTTTAGACATTAGTCATTTGCCTTGCTGCCTTAGGAAGAAAGTCTAAAGAGCTAAAAGTGGGTGTGTGTGTGTGTGTGTGTGGGGGGGTTAGAATTGCAGTTGTGGGGTATTTTTTGTAAATATTTATAGACCTCTTTGCCTTCAGCCAAAGCATGACAAACAAGGTAATTTAAAATCTCTGGTGTGTGTGTTTTTGTTTTTTGTTTTTGTGTTTTTTTTTAAAACTGATGTTGAAACTTGACTTCTCTGGGATGAATATTGGGTCTCATCCACAGAGACACTATATCAAGACCAACAATCAGGGAAAAATGAAGTTTATATTATATAAGTTTCTAATCTTATACACCATCTGGGAAGAAATTTATAGCAACTATTTTAAAATAACAAGACTACAGACTACTTTGTTTTGTACTCAAAGGAAGCTTTAATAAAGATTTGTTTCCATTGAAGAAAAGAATTGTGCCTTGGGATCTTATCAGTTCAGCCACTATTTCATTCTTAATTTAGCAAATGGAACCTATTTCTAAATCCCTCATTCAAAAAGTCCAAAATGGAGGCTATAAACATGGCTCAAATTCTTTTTAGTTTATTCCTTTTTCAAGAAAATAACTTTCCTAATCCTGCTCTTCCAATGTGAAAACCTGTCAGCTGAATCAAGACTCTGGTAATCTATAGTGCTAGAGAATTTGAATCCTGAAAGTCAGTCATTGCTATTTTATTGCTTTGAGTGAAAGTGTTTTGTAATTTTGCTTCCAATATTTGGCTGCTTTCCTTGGGAGAGAAAAAGAAAAGTTGTTGTAGGGCCTCATTTTTCACAGCAGAGGTAGCAAACTTACTAGATTCACCAGTATGAAAACTTTACAGTTTGGAATAATACCTTTTTATTAGGTAACTCCTATGTTGATTGACAGCAATGATGACTTTTTATTTGCCCTCCAGCTCTGAAAATTGGACATAAACATCTAGCTGCTTCTATGATGTGAGAGCTAGAGTTGCTCCAAATATATATTGATCTGTGATGGTCTATGTAGGCTTGTTGGAATTCCATTGACTTTAGTGGGGCTCTGAACAAAAGTGTCTGAGCTTTGTATTATTAGCTCCAACTAAGGCCCAGAATAATATTAGGATTAGTTGGTTTATTTGATTAGCTATCTAACAAAAGCCTTCTTTCTTCTTCAGGTGTGACAAATATGGCTGCAATCTCTCACTTCCCAGATCTGACTGGCCTTTATAATCACAGTTTTTTGGCAGACTTTTCCTGACAAGAAAAGGTAGGAATCCAGTAACTCTTGATGATACATGTTGGATTCGATCGGATACATTCTAGTCATTGTTTTGTGGAGATAATGCTTAAATGTGATTAAGAGCTAGTCTTTGGTCTTCTAGAGAGAAGACTAAATAATTCAATTTCAGAGCCAAATCCTATTGCAGCCTACACTTTTACTTGGGTTAAAGTCAATGATCTATTGTTACACAGCTGAAGCTTTCTTATTTCTGAAGTCTGCTGAAGCATTTGGAATGTTCTAACACAGATTGGTCATTTAACAGGCTCTTTCTTCAGTCTTTCTAAACAGGAAAACATTTATTAGTTAAGTGACTCTATTCTAGTCCTATTAAAGTCAGTGAACAAAACTCTGATTCTATTCAGAGCAGTAGTAGGCCTAACATGAAAGAAATGTAGCCTTTCAAGGTCTCCATTGCAAATTGCTTCTCGCTAAAACGTTTGACTTAATATTCAGAACTGAGAAGTGAATTATGTTGAGTGTAAATTTAGACCAAACTTGGCTATGCACTTCTTAGTAAGAGGTTAACAAGTCAGATGATATGTGGACTAAAGATTTATTGAATAGATTTTAAAGGATTTACAAACACATGAACAAGGTGGAATTTGGAACTCCCTGGTAAGCTAACTTACCTGGTCTTACCTGGTAAGTTAGGTAAGACCACAACCACATTCCATGACAACCTATGGTGTGCCCTAACAGCTCTGTGGGTGAACATGTCGAAAGGATAGCCACTTGATGCATGACTATATATATTCACTGGCTGTAAAGCTTTATCCCTGCATGTGGGATGTGCAGGTCTTGGGGCTCCCAATACCAGTCAAGGTGGTAGAAAACAGGTACCAAGGAGTTGTGGATCTGCTGTATAAGCATGTTCTCTATAGACTGTGGCTAGATTTCTCACTTCCGTCTTAACCGTGGTGAGGGGCAAATGTCACTTCTCATGAATAAATGTGAATATCCATGAGATTCAATGATACCTTTGTTTTTGTGGGATTGGTGCTCAAAATGCAGTTTGACTTGTTTCTTAAGATGCATATTCTGTAGGGTATCTTGGTGACAAGACTCCATGATCTAATAAAGTTCAGAGTTGTATTATCTGTCATCAATCAGTTTGGCTGCAATACCTCTGAGGTTGTTTTGAGGGGTTTTTAGCAGTCTCTTTTGTAAAACCATTTCTCATTCCTAGCTCTTTTTTCCCAAGTATATTTTCATTTAGTAGGTTGAATTCCCTTTTGTGAATCTTTTTTCTCCCGAAGGCACAATAAATTGATGGCAGGAGAAGACAACTGCCCTCTCTCTTTCTTTCTAACATATGGTCTCTCTTTTTTTCTTTTCAGTCTAGCTTTTCTATTAAACAATTCTCTGTAAAAACAGGTCATAATCTCTATATATCACCCAGATAACTTTGATGTATTATCTATTTCTTATTCATATTGGTTTAAGAAAAAAAGATTTCATTGAAATGGCTGCTAAGTTTTATCCACTTTACTAATCACACACACAAATTATTGAATATTTCTGTACTTAATTTTAAATGTAAAAAAGTGCTTCGATAAATAAACCTTTGCTTATATCTCCAGTGTACTTATGACACAGTCTTTCAAGCTATCCACGTTGAATTTCAATTAGGACATTTCTAAACTAGTATTTTCATATATATTTTTATAGCACACTTTTACCCAAACAGTTTTGATAAATTT
Source organism: Rafetus swinhoei (assembly GCA_019425775.1). Lineage (NCBI taxonomy): Eukaryota > Metazoa > Chordata > Testudines > Trionychidae > Rafetus > Rafetus swinhoei. Next base: position 39,582,894 of record CM033439.1, on the reverse strand, counting down.
CTCTTGATGTTGTGAAGAAGTTTGAACAGCAAATTAATAGGGCTATATGAATGCTATTGGTTTTCACAGATTTAGACGCTGTTAAAATCTTTGCATGTATCAAGTCTCATCTTGAAATCTATGGGAATTTTGCATGAGTAGTGACTACAGGACTTGGCCTCTTGCAGTATTGAAATATATAGAATAATAGGTTTTTATTAGGTTTTAAGATTGTGTGCAACTGTAATCCACACACCTGCTGGGTGTGGTTCACTGTCCCATGTAGTGATACTTATTTCTCTCTCTCTGTAAGTGGTCTATTGAGTCTGCTCTACGGCCTTAGCTGAGAGCCAGCTGGCTTTTATTCAAACTGTAGAGGCTCATGCACTAAGTTCCAAAGGTCTCAGGCTTAGTTCCACCTGTTAGTGTTACACATGGGTGGGTGAGGGGGAGAATTTGGGTACAACTTATGAATTAAAGATATTAATTAAAACCTTGCTGTCTTCTTATAAGACAACCCACTGTGTAATTCTGGCATGAGTGACTTTTTTTAAAAATTGTGTCTTTAGGAGTTCAAGCTAAACAAAAATAGAGAGAAAGACATGCTTCTGCTTCAGTCATCATCTTGACAATCTGAATACAAAAATGAGCGACAATAGTTATACAGGTTATAGAATTATTAAATAATCTCTTAAAATAGAGGCAAATTGAAAATAGTATGGAAGATTAATAGATTTTAAGGCCTGAAGGGATCATTATGATGATTTAGTAAGAGAGACTGTGATCAGAAAAGGTTTACATTGTAAACCTTGTCTCCTATTACACTGTATTAGTTACATGGTTGTGAAATCCTTGACTATTGTTTAAAAAATGGATGCTTATCTGGTTTTCCCTCTTGTAAATAACACAAGGAAAAACAAATAGATGCATAGAGACACACTGCTATTTTAGTTTCTCTTCAAAATAAATGTGTGAGCAACCCAAAGGAAGTATAAAGTGGGCAGGTACAGAATAAAGAGCGAGAAATACAAAACCGGTATCTGTTTTAGTGCAACATCCTAAGAGAGTAAAGTCTGCAGTTGGCTGTGAACTCCTCAGCAGCCACTCTGCTTGGTAGTCTGAGCATTTTTTGGTAACCATTTTGAGGGCTTATTTTTACTGATGACTTCCTCTCCCCATTTCTTTCTTTCTCATATTGCCCACCCTCCACACACTTTCTATAATTACATTTGTTCTGCTTTGTGGTTCTACTCTGAAAAGTGACTGAATAGGGCACCCTTTGCTCAACAAATTTGCTGCCTGTGCCCATTCAGAGTCACGTCTGCTGAATGACCAATATTTTTTTTTTTTTTTACTATTTTCCCCTCCGTATAGCTCTGCAGAGCCATTGCAGCTATAAGAGAGTGAGATGGATTCTAATCTGGCTGGTGCATCATCAATCAATGATTGTTCTCTGTTCCTGAAAGCAGCACAGAGAGCCAAAGTACTAGTGTCAGCACACCGTGTTTATGGAACATCTATGCAGAGAGCCAAGTAGGGGGGAAGAGTGAATATGAGGCAGAGGGTGTGATCTATATGGAGGTGCTTCAGCACAATCCAGTGCGGGCAAATAATGGGCCACATCCCAAGGAAATGTAAAGCGGGGTATCTTCTTTGAAGTTCAGGGCACTACACTAATTTACACCAATGAAGATTGTGCCCATGTGTGACTTCCTCCTCACCCTCCTTACTTGTATTGTTATGCTAAAGTAGTAGCTTTATTTCACAGGGTTCTCATCTTTTTACCAGAGCTCTATTTCCTTCTTCCTTTTCCTCCCCTGCTCCCTGCCCAACTTAGGTTACTCTGTAGCAAACTGAACCTAAATTCTGAAGTAAGGGACCTTGACTGTGTAGCAGACTGGCAATTTACAGCAACTTGCATTTAAACTAAGAAGTTGGGGTCTGTCTGAATTAAATATGAAAAACAAAACCGTGCAATAGGCAATGTTAAATTCCAAATTAAATTCCATTTATTTTTCAGTGTCCGCATTATACGTTATCAATATGGTGCAGATGTTTTCATTAATAATGGGTACCTGAATCATAGAAAGGGTACCAGGGAGGGGGAGGAGGAGGTGAGGAACAATATGCTGACCAATTGTCTTGGGAAGCTAAGTCTTCCAGTTGGATTGTTCGTGAAGAAAATGTCATAGTCCTAATTTTCAGGTGGTGTGTCGTCTCGTTCTTTCAAGTAGATGAAAATGAAATAGTTTCTGCTGTAACTGGTAAAGGCGTTTCTCTGTTTTGCTTACAATGATTGTGCCAGAATTCTTTTTTATAAGGTCTGACTTGCCTACATAGTCTTATGTGGTTAGTTTTGTCCTCACCTTATGGTAAATTAAAACACCACTCCCCCTATCAGTCTGAGACTCAGTCAAAACTAAATGTCTGTAATTTCTTTATTTTTAATTCAAGAAAAAAATGAATTCCTAAATATTATGGGCAATGTCTGTCTGGTTTGAAATAAGGATCTGAATAGCACTAGTCTAGTCCTCCATTTCAGCTACTGTTACTGACTACTCACCTGTAACTGCATTCACAAATGTTCTGACCGTTCGAGCAATAGGGAATAACCTAACAGGGCTAAAAAGCATGTTCATTTGGGCTGTGTATCGGATCCTGGACTATACTTCAGTTCCTAAAAGTGTGTGTCAGCTAGTTTTTAGTTATTTTCATAAAGGAAAACCTCCATTCCTACCCCTGCACAGCTACATAACAAAACAAATAAAAAAATCTGAGAGGACTGGGACCGGGGGGCGGGGGGGGAGGCCATGCTCTGGCTGTCCTGACTCTTTTACCTGAGGCCCCACCCCTTCCAGGAGTGCAAAGGGCTCCCCGCCTTTCCCCAGTCTGTCGGCTCCCCTGCTGGGGAGGGCTTTGTTAAAAGCACTTGCACTTCTTTTTGCTGTTTTCTGGTATTTAGAGGCAACTACTGACTAACAAAGGAGAGGCCCCTCATACAATACCTGAGCCAAGTGTCCTAACCGATTGTCAATTTGTTTACTGACATAATTGGCCACTATCATGAGGCCACCATGTGGACTCAATGCATTAAAACCATATGAATGGTAGATAGGTGCAGTAGAATCATAGATCTGGAAGAGACCTCAGGAGGTCATCAAATCCAAGGCAGGACCAATCCCAACTAAATCAACCCAGCCAGGGCTTTGTCAAGCTGAGACATAAACACCTCTAGGGATGGAGATTCTACCACCTCCCTAGGTAACCCATTCCAGTGCTTCACCACCCTCCTAGTGAAATAGTTTTTCCTAATATCCAACCTAGACCATTGCTCCTTGTTCTGCCATCCATCACTACTGTGAATAGCCTTTCTCCAGCCTCTTTGGAACCTCCCTTCAGGAAGTTGAAGGCTGCTATCAAATCCCCCCTCACTCTTCTCTTCTGCAGACTAAACAAATCCCTTAGTCTCTCCTCATAGGTCATGTACTCCAACCTCCTAATCATTTTGGTCATCCTCCGCTGGACCCTCTCCAATGTGTCCACATCCTTTCTATAGTGGGGGACCCAGAACTGAACACACTATTCCAGATGTGGCCTCACCAGAGCTGAATAAAGGGGAATAATCACTTCTCAGGATTTGCTCCTCCTAATACACCCTAATATGCCATTAGCCTTCTTGGCTACAAGGGCACACTGTTGACTCATCCAGCTTCTCATCCACTGTAATCCCCAGGTCCTTTTCTGCTGAACTGCTACTTAGCCATTCAGTCCCCAGCCTGTAACAATGCTTGGGATTCTTCCGTCCCAAGTGCAGGACTCTGCACTTGTCCTTGTTGAACCTCATCAGATTTCTTTTGGCCCAATCCTCTAATCTGTCCAGGTCACTCTGGAACCTATCCCTGCCCTCCAGTGTATCTACCTCTCCCCCAAGCTTAGTGTCATCTGCAAACTTGCTGAGGATGCAATCCATCCCCTCATCCAGGTCATTAATAAAGATGTTGAACAAAACTGGTCCAAGAACTGATCTTTGGGGCACTCCGCTAGAAATCGACCGCCATCCTGACATCGAGCCGTTGATCACTACCCGTTGGGCCCGACAGTCTAGCCAGCTTTCTATCCATCTTACAGTCCATTTATCCAGTCCATACTCCCTTGACTTTCTGGCAAGGATATTTTGGGAGACCGTATCAAAAGCTTTGCTAAAGTCAAGGTATATCACATCCACTGACTTTCCCATATCCACAGAGCCAGTTACCTCATCATAGAAGCTAATCAAATTGGTCAGGCATGACTTTCCCTTTGTGAATCCATGTTGACTATTCCTGATCACTTCCCCTCTTCCAAGTGCTTCAAAATGGATACCTTGAGGATCCCCTCCATGATTTTTCCGGGGACTGAGGTAAGGCTGACTGGTCTGTAGTTCCCTGGATTATTCTTCTTCCCTTTTTTAAAGATGGGCACTACATTTGCCTTTTTCCAATCATCTGGGATCTCTCCCGATCTCTCTGAATTTTCAAAGATAATGGCCAAAGGCTCCGCAATGACATTTGCCAACTCCCTCAGTACTCTCGGATGTATTAAATCCGGGCCCATGGATTTGTGTATGTTTAGCTTTTCTAAATAGTTCCTAACTTGTTCTTTCCCCACCAAGGGCTGTCCACCTCCTTCCCATATTGCGTTGCCTAGTGTATTTGTCTGGGAGCTGACCTTGTCCGTGAAGACAGAGGCAAAGAAAGCATTGAGTACTTCAGCTTTTCCCACATCATTTGTCGCTAGGTTACCTCTCTCATCCAGTAAGGGCCCCACACCCTCTCTGATCACCCTCTTATTGCTAATATGCCTGTAGAAACCTTTGTTACCCTACACATCCTTTGCCAGCTGCAATTCCAATTGTGCTTTCACCTTCCTGATAACTACCCTGCATTCTCGATCAATATATTTATACTCCTCCATAGTAATCAGTCCAAGTTTCCACTTCTTGTAAGCTTCCTTTTTGTGTTTAAGCTCATCATGGATGTCCCCGGTAAGCCAGTCTAGTCGCCTAGCATATGTGCTTTCCTTGCTGTGCTTCAGGATGGTTTCTCCCTGTGCCTTTAATAAGGCTTCTTTAAAATACTGCCAGTTCTCCTGGACTCCTTTCCCCTTCATGTAAGCATCCCAAGGGGTCCTGCCCATCAGTTCTCCGAGGGAGTCAAAGTCTGCTCTTCTGAAATCCAGGGTGTGTATTTTGCTACTCTCCTTTCTTCCTTTGATCAGGATCCTGAACTCTACCATCTCATGATCACTGCTTCCCAGGTTGTCACCCACCTCTACTTCCCCCACTAGTTCCTCCCTGTTTGTAAACAGCAGGTCAAACTGCGCATGGCCCCTGGTCGGTTCCTTCAGCACTTGTACCAAGAAGTTATTCCCAACGTTCTCCAAAAACTTCCTGGATTGTCTGTGTACTGCTGTATTGGTCTCCCAACAGATGTCAGGGTGATTAAAGTCGCCCATGAGAACTAGGGCCTGCGATCTGGAAGCTTCTCTCAGTTGTCCAAAGAAAGCTTTGTCTACCTCATCCACCTGATCCGGTGGTCTATAGCAGACACCAACCACAACATCACCCCTGTTGCTTCCACCTCTAAATTTAACCCATAGACTCTCAACAGTCTTTTCTCCCTCTAAGTACTGGAGCGCCGAGCAATCATACTGCTCTCTTACATACAATGAAACTCCTCCTCCTTTTCTCCCCGCCTGTTCCTGAACAGTTTATACCCTTCCATGTCAGTGCTCCAGTCATGCAAGTCATCCCACCAAGTCTCCATTATTCCAATCAAATCATAGTTCTTTAACTGGGCCAGGGCTTCTAATTCTTCCTGTTTGTTTCCCAGGCTTCTCGCATTGGTGTACACAAACCTTAGATAACCAGTTGATCGCCCTGCCTTCTCCATCCGAATCAGGGGTCCTCCTTTGTTGCTCGTTCCTCCTTGTGATTCTTCCCAGTGTCCGACTTCCTCACTTACCTCGGGGCTTTGGTCACCGTCCCCCAACGAACCTAGTTTAAAGCCCTCCTCACTAGGTTTGCAAGCCTGCCTGCAAAGATGCTCTTTCCTCTCTTGGTGAGGTGGATCCTATCTCTTCCTAACAATCCTTGTGCCTGGAACAGAGTCCCATGGTCGAAGAAACCAAAGCCCTCTCTCCAACAGCACCTGCGCAACCACGCATTTACTTCCTCAATTCGACAATCCCTACCCAGACCTTTTCCTTCAACCGGAATGATGGATGAGAACACCATTTGTGCTTCAAATTCCTTGATTCTTCTTCCCAGCACTACATAATCTGCTGTGACCCGCTCAAGGTCATTTTTGGCCGTATCGTTAGTTCCTACATGGAGAAGCAGGAAGGGGTAGAGATCCGAAGGTTTAATCACTGTTGGCAGACTTTCGGCCACATCCTGAATGCAAGCTCCCGGTAAGCAGCACTTCTCGAGATTGCAGGTCTGAACGCCAGATGGATGACTCTTAGGAGGGAGTCCCCAACCTCCACCTCCCATCTTCTTTTGGGGCTGGTGGTTGTGGAACCCCCATTCCTAGGATTGCACATCACATGCCTTCTAGTAGATAGTGTTCCCTTCTGATTTCTTCCCTGAGAGGTCTCTGTCAAAGCATTCTCCACCACAGTGGTTTGTTTTTAACTGTGGAGAGTTCCAGCATAACATTTTCTAGCTCAGCTCTGTTGCTGTGTCCAGACCCTCCTGAGCCAGCTGAGTTCTCTTCACTTTTTCTCCATGTCAGTGTCTTTGACCCCCCCCCAGTGACTGGCCGCTCAATGCTCCTGTCTGGATATCACTCAGACCAACCCTAGCCTATCTATTACCTTGTGCAGAGGACATGAAAGCTAAATACCTTACTTGTCCAGAGGGCAACTCTATTTGTCGTCCTAAACAGGATTTTGCTCAGCCTGACCTGTGAAGTGATCAGCTGGTAGTGGACAGTTGAGGAGGATTGGGACCTGGGGAGCATGGTATGTGGAAATAGGGGTGCTGCTGCACCCTCTGGCTTGAGGTGGGTTTCCATTATACACAGGGATTACAGTTACGTCAACAGCTCTCGACACCCTTACTGTAAAAAATTCAAAAGTACATGAAGTACTTCTGAGGGTTGGTCACCTGAGAGCCAGAGTTCAAATAGATGACCAGAGAGACAAGAACAGGCATTGTGGGAAGAATGCTGGAGGTCAGTCAGGATGCAGTACTACACCATGGTGTCCACACTGGCACCCCAGTAGACTATCCAGAGTGCAGCATATTAGAGAGAACCCTCTCTATTTAAAACTTTTTTCCCCCCCAAAGACTGCCTTTTTGTTGGTTTTGAACTCTCTTTACAGTGGAAATTAATTGTGAACAGGGAAAAACAACTAAAATGGCAAAACATGTTTTTTTACTCAGAAAGAATTGCTTCCCTGTCTAAATGCTATATGATATGCTATATGGAAAAGTTACACAAGTGGTGTTTAAAGCTTTTATGAATTGGTCTCTTAATGGCTGTAAAAACGATATGCTTTAAATATCTCTTGTATGATTAATACCAGCCATTTTCCACTTTCATTTAAGTATGTTAAAATCTTGTCATAAAATGAGGAAATGGCTTGTGTATTAAGTGTAGTGATTCTTCTAGCCTTTATACATATACTAATTTTTAAAGAAGTCTACATCACAATTACTGATTTTTTTTTTGATTTTTTTTTTTTAACATGAAACTTCTACTTTGTATTCTATTACTTGTCTTCCTTTCCATATTTCATTTTGGGAAATGTTTTACTTTCCCAGTTAAATTCTTAGTGCCTGCTTTAGCACTTACTTTTAACAACATAAAAGCTTCTTTATTTGTTAAAGGGGTAGATAATGTATAACTTTTAATTGCCAAGAATCGCACAGGAGGCTGCATTGCTGAGTAATTTGTATTAAACTATCTTGTACTGGAAGAAATAGGATTTTCTAACGTAACTTTTCACCTCTGTGTGATATCGCCCTAGCAGCAAAGTTAAATATCTTAAGGATATATGCTTTTAAATAAATACTTTGTAATTTCAGTTATGATTCTGTTTCATATCAGTTAAAAGTCCTACTTCAGACAGAAATTAAAGATGTTGCTCTGATAGCATTACTGAAGCATTAACATATAAAACAAAACCTTATCAAGGCTGAATAAATTCTATATGTTACGTTAATAGAAAAGAGACTGACAGAGATTATGGGGACTGTTGTATTTTTTTTCTCCCTCTTTGAGTGAATTAATAAAAACTTCAAAGCATTTAAAATAATAAAACTAGCTCATTTTTATATTCCTGTGAATTTTATTTGCCACATTGCATAAAACTATGACTTAATAAAAATATCTGTTACTGGCAACTGTAAAATATCCTGTCATTCATTTAAAAAAAGAGCTGGTTCCCTATTGGGGAACTATAACACCATGCAAACTGCCCCAAAGAACTATTTTTACGATTCACTATGTTGATCTCGGTGGATCACAAATCATTTGTCATGCAGAGAAGCTATTAAACCAAATCAAAGAATGAAAACAATTCTCCTGTCTTTGTAGTTAAAGATTTGTCATTGATTAAGTGCAGAGTTACAAATCTGACATGCTGTTGTACAAACTTTAAAGACTTGAAAACAGTTTAAGGCATTATATGGTACTTACCAAATAAAAAGCAGCAATGAGTGGAATCTCTATTAGGTCCCCAAACTATCATCAACGACTGATTAAAATGATGATCCTTTATGGTATTATTCTGAAGCGCATAATCTGAAATTAGAGGCCATTTATTGACAGTTACAAAATTCATTCTGTTGAAAGAAAGATTTCTCTCAGATATTAACCACAAAATCAATGTTTGTTGCTTCCTACAGAATGCAAGAACAATGATTTATTTTTCAGAAGTATTTTCAGTTGGGTAACTTATACTGTGCTACATTAAGAGCTTAGACGCCATGTCATGAAACAAGATTCCAGCACACAGAGTGGAAGAAACAGATGGGAGTAAGAGGACAGATTGGTAACTAAAAACAAAACAAAACACACACAACCCCTCCCCCGGCCCCAACCCTACAATAACCATTTCCAATATCTGTGTGTTAACTGGCATAAACCAATATACTTTCAGTTTATTGAAAATGTCAGCAATGTTGGCAAATATCTGAAACCATGGTATGTTAGTGTATATCAGAGAACTTTCAATATTCAGCAGAAGGGTCCCCATAGATAGTTAGTGTTGCAGCATTATGTGCACTGTAGATTTACACGTCAGGTTGCTGCTCAGTAAATGTTTGTGTAGATCTGTTCTTAGTAGGGTCCACAGGACTGTCTAAATTACAGTGGAGGGCATCCTGGAGCAGCCCAAGGATAAGAAGATGTAAAGATTGCTCTGAGATATAGTTCAGAATCTCACCATATATGTCTACAGCCCACATACTCTGCATGGCATAAACAGCAATAGTTTATTGACCATGCTGCTCCATCAACATGCTTAAGCCTGAGTTATTTAAAGCAGATGCATCCCTATGATTCAAAGGGCCATTTCAGACTCCAACCTCTCTGTCTTTGGCCTCTGATAACTGCTAGCCTATTGTTTTTATCTGAACTACAGTCCCTTAGAAATTGGACTGGGAGTATCAATTCAATTTCACTGCTAGATGGTTTCAGTACATGTAAAAATTACATGAATTGATGCTGATTACAGGTTGTAAATAGCAAAAAAATTCCTAATGTTTAAAACCATTTGTGCAATGAAGCAAAAACATAGCTCAGCATACAATATATAACAAAAGAATCAATTTGCTTACATGTCTCATGCCATCATAAGTTGAACACATCATAGGAGAAAAATTGTCTGTCTAAAAAGGTTTGGTACGCAACTTGTAGAACTGCTTCTGTGATGTTTTATGTCATGTAGGGTTTATCCTTACATGATTTCCCTTTTATAGTTTTCCTATAAGCATTTTGAAACACAGTTTGGCTTATTTTTCTTAATCTTTCAAAATAATAATGAGCAAGTTTTTAACAACCCACTTAGAAAGATTTTGGCTACACTCACAAAACCATGGAAATCCAAGTAGAAGCTGTCAAAGGACACTTTAAATCAACCATATTTACATTGAGAGGCCACTTCTGTGCAAATGGTGTAATTCCTATACACTGTTTGGAGAGAATCTGTCTTAACGGCTCATATGTGCTGTACAAACAGGCACAGTAGGAGCTAATATAAACTGGTATGTTGTGCAAAAAACTACCTTGAGGAAAATATTTTTAATTGACACCTTTAATAGGCAACTTTCGTATTTAAAGATGCCTCATTATGGAATTTTGGTTTTATACTGGCGTTACTATACCAAAATTCTATGAAATCTTCTCTTTCAGAATTGCCTACCTGTGTGTGTGTGTGTGTGCGTGTGTATGTGTGTGATGTCTTTTATATACAGTTATCTATAGTAACTCTAAGTGATGCACATCTTTGTTTAGATATTTGACCTAGATCCATAATTAATTCCACAAATCCCAACTGAGACTCAATAAATCAATTTAATTCCTGTTCTCCCATGACAGTGTTCAGCAAAATGGATTTTTTTAAAGTGACTTGGCCTTTGATGTACAGAGAGAGAGAGAATATTGTAGAAATGAGAACTCTTTACTGTAAAAGCCGAATTGTCAACCCCATCCCATTATAAATGGAAAATGGTTAGTTCAAGTACCTACTCTTGAAGGAAGCATCTTAATATAAGAAAAAGAGAAATATCTACTGTGGTCAACATTCAGCCATGTTACACTTACTGTGCTTTTGTAAGGAACTAGAAACAAGTGCAGATTAGAGAATGTAGGTTGTACTTGCTTCCCTCAGGAGCATCACTAAGAATGTGGCTCTTATTTTTCACTTGATGAAGTTCTCCAGATCTGTTGCTACAGGGAGTACATTACTGTAATCTCAGAGAATCTTAAAATGGCATGGATAAAAGACTAAACCTCCAAAAAAAATCGCCATCTCCTGGTCAAGTAGTGTACCTGGCTTCTGCTGTTCTCTGAGTATCCACAAAAAGTTGTGGATACAACAAGAAATCCTTGTTGAAAATTTGATTAGCAAAGGATGGACAAACTACTTTAGCCAAGAAGTTGATATTGCCTGATATCGATTGGGGGAAAAAAAGGAGAGCAGTATCTCCTGGGATTAGTGGAAGAAGGACATATTTTAGAGATCAATGAAGAGTATATTCATAGTGCCACCCTTTCATTATAAAAGAAACACAAATATGAGGACAGAGAGGGCTCACAATTCTAACACCCTGTACACAGGTAGTGAGACAACTAGAAAAATGAACGTAATTATCAGGACGTATAGTGACGCTTCTGAAAGATGATTGAAAAATACATTCACGAGTGCATTTAATATTTGGAAAGATTCCATGGAGTTACCCTGTGAATAGGAAGTCGTCTGAGGGTGCAGTTTTCAGGACATTTTTTGCATATGAGCTGCCAAAATTGAGCATGTAATCAGTGCTTTAAGTTCTGAGTGTGTTTAATTGCTCCTAGAATTCTTACAAGCAGGCCTGTCTCTGTGGCTACAGTACAATGTTGATTTTGTTCTAGCCTCTTGATGTGCACCATGAATCATTTTTTCTGCATCTTATATACTGAAAATTGGTGAAAAACATTCTGGATTTCAGTATCATTCAAAACATATCACTTGTATTTTATTATTATTAAATGTCATTCAGCCTTATTACACTTACTGAATAACTAGGCAGCTAGGTTCAGAGATACTGGTAGTGACGGAACAGATGGCCCTGTGAAAGAAGATATGGAGTAGATCATAATGTTCATGGAGCAGTCACTGTTATCATTATGAGGCCTAAAAACCAAGGGCATCTGGGCCATTGGAGTGTGATCAGAAAAAAATGTAGCTTCTTGTCCATCTCTGTTAGATGGTGTAGGTCACCAGGGCAAAATAGGAAACACATATATCTGAGCACTTGGACACACCTGGGAGAAGGTACTGATTGTTTTGGCTCAATGCACAGTTTTTCTTGGCACTGGAACAGGATGCATAAAGATCCCAAATTGATTTCCCAAAGGTCTGTGCTATGGGTCGTGATTTTTAGCAAAGCAGATTATAGAGCATATTTTTGTCAGTTATCCTAAATGTTCTCTAAGTGAAATATATATTTTTCTTTCCTTTTTTTTTAATGTTAAATCAAAAACATCCTTTCATTCTGTTCATAAATGAGAAATACTAAGCACATGCAGATAGGTCCCTGTTTTGGGGGGATTATGACAATCTCTTAAAAAGGTTAATTCAGTACCCTTTTCCACCTTACAGATGTATAATATTCTAAATGCCCAGCAAATTTTAACACAGTACTTAGATATGTGTTTGGGGGAAAATCCAACCCAGTTTCACATCTATATTTGTGGTGCTATTAGCCAAGAGAAACCTGTCATAGTAGGTATATTGTGGGTGTCTTAAGTTTCATTCTTACCAACCACCTTGCAAGTGGGCAGGCAAAGAGGCAACTGACTGAAAGGTTCTCATATTAAAAGTAACATTGGAATATGAGGTCTGGTCTACACTGGGAATTTAGGTTGAACTTAGCCACCTTAGATTGATTTTTCTAAACAAAGAGTTCATACTACCAAGCCTGTACTGTTGACTTTAAGGGCCACTAAATAGATCTCAGCACTCCAGCTTTTCATGAGGTGCAATGGTAAATTTTACCTTGCATGGCTGACTTTGGGGCAGTGCAGATGCAGCACTATGAATGCTTGGCTTGCAGGAGGGGTCCCACAGTGCTGTGACTGCTCTGGCCAGGATTCTCAACTCTTCTGCTCACCAGGTGCACAGGAAAAGCCCCAGGAAAATCTACATTTCATTTTCAGTGTGGCCAGTGTGGTTAGCAGATCTCAGAGCAGGTAGCACGCCTCAGCAGGACACCTGACCATGAATGCCCAGGGTCACAAATGAGAGCCAGCAAGGAGCATGCAAGAGATCCTGGACTTCATTGTTGTGTGGGGAGAGGAATCTGTTCACACACAACTACGAAGCAGCAAAAGAAACACTGATATATATGCCAAGATTGCAAAGGGCATGGAGGAGAGAGGATACATCAGGGACACCCAGCAGTGCTGCATGGGGGCGGGTGGGGGGAAAGGAGCTGAAGCAGGCGTACCAGGAGACTGAGGGAAGATTTTCTGGGGAGGCTTGCTTTATTCTGCTCTTCATGGTAGGACACCTTTCAATGCTAATCCAGCATTAAATGGTCTGGTATCCCTGCAGCACAAAGCATTACAGCGTAAGGTCCAGGTTTCTGGCCACATTCAGTCAGCATCTGCTTTCTATCACTCTGTGTGATTTGAAGAAGACTATCATGCATGGCAACCTGAATGAAGCAGGGGAAGCTGTTAGCTGATGCTCCTGCAGTAAACTTCCATTTGCTTATCCCCAATGAAGCATGGCTTGAGCCCCTGCCAGGCCTGGCCCCCCTCCTACATGGATGCTCCTCAGGGTCTTCATGAGTCCCTGCCCTTCTGCTACAACCAGACCCCCTCCCAACCACATGCTCCTGCGGGAAGGGAAAGTGGCACTCTCAGGGCAAACAGCAGTCACAGAAAACAAACACATGGTCACAGCATGAGCCCCTGTTTTGCTGCCACCCCTGGTCCCTTTCCCACCCAGGCTTGAGTCCTGGCCTGCCCATTACCATGCTTGCCAGCAAAACAAATCCAGCTGCTCTCCTAAGATTTGTGGTGTACCTGCTGCAACAGCAGGCTCTTAAAAGCATAACCATTGCCTTGTACATAACACCTCCCTATTGTCTTTCAACAGATTTTCCTTTATGCTAAGAGATTAGGCTTTATGCTTGACAATCTCCAATGAAGTCTGCTATTCACTTTTCGTTACAGTGGGTGCAGCAGCGAGCATGGTGCACTCCCCATCTCTGCCAGCGGTCCATCTAGCACAAATCTGAAGGCAAAACAGTATACCATGGATGGCATGTTTCAGGAGCAAATGCAATTCACCCTCTTGGACAGGGAGCAATTAAGTGAGAGGAGGAAAATGCTGCAGCAAGAGATGCAAGCAAAGCATGAGGACAGGAGAACATGCAGGGAACTCAAAGTGAAGAATCAGGAGAGAGTCCTGATGGTCATGACATGCATCGTGGACTTCCAGAACAGCCACATGCATGGGTACCTCCTACAGCTCTTGAGGACCCATGTTTCCTCACCATAGAGTTCCATAGCTTCCACTCCCCAGCGCCCTAGAATGCAGTGGGATGAGGAGAGAGTCAAGGATGGCCTCAGATTCAATCTCCAGGAATTACTGCACAGGGGGATTATAATATGCTGCTTTCCCTTCTTCTATTCTGTTCTCCCCCACCCCTCACCTCCACACCAGAGCTCCTGCCCTCAACTCCTTTTATGTCCCTGGCTCCCTATATTTTCTTAAAGCTCATGAATTCTCAACAGTCTCTTATTGTTTGTGTTGGGGAGAAGGGGAGTTACAGGGTTTACAAGCAAGAATGCTTAATGAAAAGAGCACCGTGCTATGAGCAACGTGCATGACTGTCCCATCGCTGCATGGCCATTCATCAAGGTATTTTTCAAAGCCTCTCTGATTGCCAGTGCCCCTCGCTGTGCTCTCCTTATTGCCCTGGTGTCTAGCTGCTCCAAATTACTGGCTAGGTGCTGTGCCATATAATTTTCCCCTTGCTTTCACAGATATTAGAGCGCACAGCAGGCTGTCACAACAATGGGAATGTTGCTTTCACTGAGATCTAATCTAGTCAATAAAACCTTCCTTCCCTTTACAAGCATATTCTACCACAATGCTGCACTTGTTCAGCCTGTAGTTGAACTGCTCCTTACTGCAGTCCAGGCTGCCTGTGTGTGGCTTCATGAGCCACGAGAGCAAGGGGTAGTCTAGGTCTCCAAGGATCACTATTGGCATTTCAATGCCTCCAAAGTAAATTTTCTGGTCTCGGAAGGAAGTTCCAGCTTGCAGCTTTCTGAAGAGACAGGAATTCCCAGAGATGTGCCTTTCTGACCATCCCACGCTGATGTCAGTGAAATAGTTCTTGTGATCCACCAGCAACTACAGCATCTTTGAGAAGTACCACCTTGAGATTTATGTACTCTTTGGCAAAGTGGTTGGGTGCCAAGATAGTGATGTGTGTTGACTCACCATAGCAAGGGAACCCCATCACACTAATGCCATCTATGTCTTCTACATTTCCTAGAGTCATTACTGTTTGTAGCAGAAGGGAATCGATACTACTTGGGTCACAACAGCCCCACTGCAGATTTCCCCATCCGAATTGATTCCCAACTTGACTGGTAGCTATTGGGTATTGCAAGCTTCCACAAGGCTATTGCAACTCACTTTTCAACTGTCAGAGCAGGTCTCCTTCTGGTATTGCTGTGCTTCGGGGCAGGGGTAAGCAATTTGCAAAATTCCATGGAAATGGTCTTACACATGCAAAAGCTTTGAAGCCACTGCTGATCATCCCATTGCTGCATAACTATGTAGTCCCGCCAGTCTCTGCTTGTCTTAATACACCAGAACCAGCGTTCCACTGTGCCAAGAGGATCCAATGCTGGTGGCATTTCCCAGTCACTCAACTCAAATGCTTCAAGGATGAGTATGTTCATGGCCTCCCAAGATTTTTCATTGTTCTTGGATATACTCCAACATAAGGCTCATGATGGTTAATGTGATTACCATAGTATTTTGCTGCCGAACGGGTTCTATGCCCACCTGCTATGGCATCTGCATGGATAATCAGGGGAAAAAGGCTCGAACAGACTGTTTGACACTGCTTTCAAGCAGTGGGGGATGGATAAGATGTGTGCAATATGGGCTGTTGACGACATGTACCTAGAGCCATCCACTGCACAGTTTTGCTCTCAGCATGCACTGGGAGAAAACCTTAATAAATTCAACTTATCTTGTAGTGTAAATAAGGCTTGAGATACTGTACTTGGGTAAGGGAATATACTCCCTCTTATGTATTTTCTATTACCATGCCACTGCATGCTCCTTAAGTAATACGTTTACTTTCCCTTTCATTAACGTTCTTGTGTGTGGAAATGTTTTCTACTAGATTGTTCTGAATTTGTTTCTGCATAACTTCAGAGCTGGCATTAATGGCTACATTGAGATGCTGCCTTGAAAATACATTGGCAAGTCCTATATAATATGCAAGACAGAACACTGTTTAATTGGGGGCTCTTGATGCCATCCTTCCTGGTCTCTTGAAACATGCCCACCTACTGTTCTAGGTTACTTTTAAATGCTATTTAAAAAACCTTAAATAAATGGAAATAATGGCTCTGGGTAGCTGCTCCTCCTGCTGGCACTGACTGTTCTTATTGAAATTATATCCCTTTTCTCTTGGAAGGAAGTGAATAGGCCCCAGGCAGGATTTAGCATTTTAAAGCTATGTTTAAAAGCAGTTTAGGTCAGTTGGCAAAGGCTATGGGAAAGCAGGAGCAAGTCTGGAAGTGGGGGGGTTGGGATGAAGAGTGAACAAACTAGAGCATGAAAAATATTAGCAAGGAGAGTAGTTGAAAAGAGAGAATGCTGAGGGCTGGCAGAGAGAGCTGAGAGGGAATCAATGACCAACATCATTTAGGAAGAAGCACAAGGAGGGGAGGCAGAAATAAGTGAAGAAGGGGTAGAGCAGGAAAGAGAAGAAAGGAAAGCAAAAGGGGGAGAAGTTAGGAGGGTAATTAGACAAAAGGTGCCAGATGAAGGTGGTGTAAGAGAAAGTAGGATCTGTTTTTTGTTAAGTCTCATTTTTCTTTTAAGCCTGCCTGAGCAGCATGTGTGATAAAACAATACATCATTCACAGGGAAATGTGACAAGCTTGTAGAGAGGCATGAATCTCCTCTCCTACAGCAAGCATAGAATGTCTGTGTAGGCCAGGAAAAAAAAAGTGAGACTTCTTTACTATCATACTGAAAAAAGTCGTCATTTGCCCAGAGAATTTAACTTTTCTTTCCTGACCACCGAACAAGCCATTTGCTTCAGGTAGTTTTCCGACAGGAATTGCATGAAAATGAGGTCCTACCCATGATCAGGGAATGCTTAGTGTGAAGTGTGTATACAAGGTATTTATACAGGTATCTTTTAGCAGCAAGTCTTAACTTGTGCCTCTAAATTCCTTCCTTTTTTGAAAAGACTGCTGTATCTAATAAGACCTTCAGAACATTGCAGAAGGAGAAAGCTGTGACATTTAGGGAAATGATTTTGAATACTCCAGTTGATTTTTGTGCAAGTTTTAAAAATAGGTCTGTGTATTAATAAATATGACTTCCCTAATGATAGGTAGCATGAGGAATAGGAGGCAGAATTTAGCCTGTATCTCGTAAACATGCGTTCAGTCAGGTACAAAATACTCAGCTCTCTATTCCAGAGGATACTTTATATTCTACATTAGTTTCTTCTATCCAGTGACATCCTGAACACCAAAGGGGAAAATGAGTGTCCTTGTTTGTCCTCTTAGGCATCTGATTCTGAAGCCTTACATTTAAAATACCAGACTTAATCTTTCCCTGTAAAGGCAAAGAGTGTTGAACGTGTGAGCACAGATTTTAAAAGGGCTGATAAGGACAAGTTGAGTAAGGGAACCCCATCTTGCATTGCTCAGTGTTCTGCAGAATGACTGCCAAGCTACTCTTGCTTAGTAACCAGGACATAGACAAAGAGGGGAATGTGCAACTAAGTGCCTCATCAAAAGGAGGATTATCTTTGCTCTTTTTTTTTTTTTTTTTTTTTTAAAGTCCCACATGTTTGTATAAGGGTCCAGGAATTCAGGCCGCTCAAAACTTATCCCTACAGAGATGTATTCCTAACCTAATTTATTTTGGTGCTCATGTGTAGCCTGCACAAGAATGCCCTTGTGTTGGAGCCTTATGCACTGGCTGTACAGAGAACAAGATCTGGTGCAAAGCTAGATGGAGATTGCTGAGAACAGGAGATCAAACTTTTGAGTTGTGCTATACTGCAACAAGCCAGGACAATGCAATAGGATATGCAAAAAGTATTTCCAGAAAAACTGAAGGAAACTGAAAGTGCTATTGTATTTATGCTATTTAAAGGTTGGGACTGGTTAATTGAGTAAGAATCAAAAGTCACTACACTTTATCTGAAACTTGCATTCATTTTTAGAACCAAGCTTGCTTTGTAGTTCTGACATTCATAAGAGCGCTTTCTGCATACCAATGTATTCTTCTGGTTTTTCTGCTGGCAGTGGCAGTGAAGTTGTCACTCAGGAGAAATATTATTCATAGAAAATTTCAACTTGCAGCCCCCTTTGGTAACTGTAAGATGCTTGCATAGTTCAGATGAGCTTAAGGTGAACCTGAATTTATAGATGATCAAATTCCATATCCTGAACCCGTGGAGAAATGCCCCTTACTATCACAAACCACGTGAAACCAGAGAGAACCATCAGACATTCTTTTAAAACGGTCTGAGAGATGAAATATTGCCTCACCTCTTCCCAGACCCACACTCCTCATTCAGGAGGGCACCACTCTGCTGTCAGGAGGGCACCTGATTACCAAAACACCACTGCCACTTGAGCTAAAAAAAGGGGTAGCCAGGGCTGTCCTTGGATTTTATGGGGCCCTATGCAGTACTAATAAACGGGTGCCCCTATGCCTGATGGCAGCTGGGAGGGGGAGACAATTTTTTAGAGAGGTGGCTTTATAATGTTAAGCAACACACTAATGAAATGTTTTTAAAGCAAATTTTAAACTAGGGTCCTGTGACTACTTAGAGACTAATAAATATATATATATATAGTATCATGAGCTTTCGTGGGCAAAACCAACTTCCTCAGATGAGCTTAAAGAAGGGGTGGGCAAAAGGGCCTCCATGGGCTGGATCCAGCCTGCCAAGTGGGTGGATCCGGCCTGCGGAGGCCCTGTTGCTCCCCTGCCCCCAGGCCAATTAGGGCCTGGGGGGTGGGGGAGCACGCAAAGCCTCCTCCCACCCTGCCAGGAGCACGTGGCGCTTTAAAGCACTGCGCGCTGCTTGCAGGATGGGGAGGAGAGTGGAGGAGGCCAATCAGGGTCTGGGGATGGGGGAGCTGTGTGAAGTTTTCTTCACCCTGCCCTGGCCCTGTGAGGAGCCTGTGGCACTTCAAAGTGCTACGTGCTCCTCGCAAGGTGGGAGGAGGCTTCCCACACTCCTTAGGCACTCATTGGCCTGGGGGTGGGGAAGGGTGCCAAGCCTATTCCAGGGCATTGGTGCCTAGTGGGAAGGGGGAGCGAAGGGGCTCCTATACCCTCAAACCGATCATGGTCTGAGGGTGGGGTAGCTCTGCCTCTTTCCATTTTGGCCCCACCCTTTCTGGGGTGGCCCGGGGCTACTTCAAAAATTTTTGAAGTGACCCCTGGGCAAAAATTATTGCCCAACCTTGGCTTAAAGGGAGCTGTAGACTAACACAGTAAATTCAGAAACTGACTATACATCTGGGGCTGGCAAATGTCTGTTAAATGGCTTCATTACTGCTTGAATGGCTTTTTCACAGGTTCAATGTACTGCTACTAGCCTGGCAGGCTTTTCATTTTAAGTTAACCAGAGCCTCTTCAGAGGAAGCAGAACCACGGAACAAGGAGAGGAAGAGATGGGTGAGTTGACATTAAGACCCAGTGGTGCCCCAACATTCCCCTATGCAGCTGCATATTCTGTGTATGGGTAAGGATGGCTCTGGAGAGAGCTCTTTTAGGGTGCGTCTACACTGCACCCTAAACTTGAAATAAGATGCGTAATTTGCATATTGCAAATTGCATATCTTACTTTGATTTTATTTCAAAATAGCTTATTTTGAAATTTGGCACATCTACACAGTGCCAAATTTTGAAATAGTGCTATTTTGAGCCATTCATTATCCCTTGTGCAATGAGGTTTGCTGATACGGAGAAATAGAACTCTCGTTATTTCAAAAAATATTTTGAAATACGGATAGCTTGTTTGGATGCAGCATCCCAAAATAGCTGTACAGTGTAGACATACCCTTAACTAGCAACGTGGGTATGCTGTTGTGCTCCTCCTTGTAAACTAGGTGGCATTAGTGGAGGATTTGGCAAGCATGCTATATACATTCAGACAAAATTCCCATGGATTTCA
This sequence comes from Rafetus swinhoei, assembly GCA_019425775.1. Classification (NCBI taxonomy): domain Eukaryota; kingdom Metazoa; phylum Chordata; order Testudines; family Trionychidae; genus Rafetus; species Rafetus swinhoei. The sequence continues at coordinate 39,562,748 of CM033439.1, read as the reverse complement.
GTGCAAGTCGAGTCCCAATAAGAAGAGAAGGCCTGAGATTGAAGGCTATATTCGCATGAATTCATTTCTCACATGTATGGACTTATTGCACTCAAATATTTGACTAAGAATTATTTACATGGGAGTTATAAGATCAGGCCCAGACTAAAGGTTTCAGGATTGGGTCAACTATGGTGAAATTTTCAGGGAGCTTTGCACATTGCTCTAGCTTTATCACTATTTGAATTCTAATTACATTGCTCCACTTCTCAGTAACTTTGTAATCTTTTTTTAATACTGCAGTGACCAAGGCTGAGAATATTTTAAATAAAGGCTTATCATAATATTTTACAATCTCATTAAAACTTTTTTGCATGTCTAGTCTACAATTTCTTCTTTAATGTATACCTATTTTCTTTCTCTTGCTACACTTACTGAATTTAGAGACAAGTTCACTTCATAAAGTGTCTGCTTCAGTTAGTGGTTTTGCATTTGTTTTATAATTTCATAAGTCTTGTAATATGTATGTAATTATGTTCACTGCTTACTCGATGTTCAACCAAAACAAAAATTCACTGCTGGAGCTTACTTTTTTTAATGAAAAGACAGGTAGAGCGCTACTAATCCTTTAAGTTACTACTTTCAGTTCATCTCCCTCACATAAAATATTTGGAGTTACCTTGACATGATTTAAAATCAGTTCTTTCTTCACTCACGTCTGGTCCAAGAGCTATTCTGATGCCATATGAAACTGCACCAAAGACTTTTTGAAAGTCAAAACAAATTTAAAGATACAAACAACAATGCTTGTCATGCTATTGAATAGTTAATAAATCATTACTATTCAGTGTTGAGAACAAGCAGCACTGTGTATGATTAAAAAAGAGAGTGCTGAAATCACCATTTAAAAAAATCGAGAGAGCTAATTAAAAAGAGTTTGGGGAACTTTTGAAGAGTCAAAGTTCATTGTTTATCTCAATGTGACAGATAACCAAGCAAGTTCCTACAATATCTTGGGAGCAGAGGTGTTAGAATGAGGGAGGCGGCGGCAGAGGCCAGGGCTCCATTACTCTTTTTACTGGCTGTAAGGGCAAGTGTTAATGGGGGGAATGGAAAGGAGCAAGCAGGGGATAGGGTTGTGGGGGAAGGGCGTGGGAGAGTGCCGTGGTTCAGACACTAGCAGTCACTACGCACTTTGAGGTAGCTTTCACCGCTCTTGTTTGGGAGACCATACTGTGTTAAGTATATGAATAGTTTCAGCATTTTCGTGGGCCAAAGACTGTGCACACTTCACAGAGGAAGTGTATCACAGCTCTTTCAGGAAGTGAAGAGTAGGGGGTTAAGACGTTTCCCAGGTGCAGTCTGGCGTGAGGAACAGCTGTATCCCCTCAATTCTCCAACTGAGGGTGCATTTTACATTGCTTTGCTGTGCAAACTACCACTCCTGGTCTGCGCATACCCAGCATCCAGCAAGTTGGTTACTCCCAGTTGTACTGCGTGAGTGCTGTAGCCAGACACTCTAGAAGCCACATTAGCAAATTCTAAGTACCCGTCTTCCCCAGGAATGAGCCTCTTATACTGCCCAGCTCTATCCTGAATAATACAAACTCGCAGAAAGTCTGTCATTTAAATTAAACTGAAAATGATAATGTACAGATCCTATTGTGCCAAATGGATTTCCCAGGGATGGCGACTGCACAGGGCCCAGCAAAGTTTAAGTGTAGGAGGCTTGGCTTTAGGTCCCCCCAGAAGAGGCCTTGAGTGAAAGGGACAGGGCTAACCTCCTCCACCCAGCCACCAGGACTGCACTGTGCAGGGCTCTGGCAGCAATTTACAGGGTGTGGGGCTCTGTGGCAGTAGCAGCTGCTGCTGCAGTAGCAACGGTAGTGGCCCAAAGCCCCAAGCCCTTTTAAATCACTAGGCCCTGGGATAGCTGACATTTTTGCCCCCCTTTGTCAGCAGCCCTGGGATATTCCTAGACACTGCAGTCCATACAACACTGGTTTAGATAAAACAATCAAAAAAATGTATTAAGTACAAAAAGATTTTAAAGTAATACAAGTAATCAGACATAAGTTAGAATTGGTTATAAGAAAATAAAAGTAAAACCCAACTAATGCCTAAAGTGAATGCAAAGCAAATGAGTCTTTCACTGCATATTCCAGCAGTCTTACTGGCTGAATTCCTCTGAGGCAGGATCCCGGCCCACTCAAATGATCCTTCCTTTAAATTCAGATGTTGTCAATGTGGTGAGTAGAGACTAGGGAGAGATGCTTTGGGATGTTTGCTTTCTTCTTATGTGATTTTTTTTTTTTTTTCCCTTCTCTTTGAGAATCCTCTTCAGATGAGGTTCAGGAGAAAGTCTGTGTGGATGGGAATCTCCAGCTGTTTTTGTAAAGATGTAGATTTTCACCCACATCCTTTTTCCTGCCAAAGAATGGTCACTTAATCAGGTGATGGTCCATTTGATTGTGTTGCCATCTGTCTGGGGTGCCAGCTAGTCTTTAGTCTCTGAAGAGCTGGTTTATGACTGCTCTCCAGATCTGGAATATATATTTGGTAACATCATACAGTAAAATCTTATGTTGGCACAGGAAGATTATCAGTAAGTTGAGTTTCCAAATGATACCTTACAAAGCATACTTTGTACAAGATATGTCATAGCCCTATAACATGGGTGACCACAAGGACAGATTGTCACGGGCAAATCACTCAGCTTAGATCATCTCCAGAGAGGTAACACACGTTCTGGTTCAACCTGTATTCTTCAAGGATCAATAACTGAAGAAAGGACTTGTAGTTAATGACCCAACCTGAACTGAGAGAGGTCCTTTGCTGTGGTCTAGACCATAGGGGTGTGCAGCACATTTCATTAGGGTGTGCACCCAGGGAATTTTATTTTTTATTTATTTTTTTAAAGGCAAACATTTATTGAATACTCAATCATAAAGGACATTATTTTTATTCATCAAACTAAAGAAACTAAAACTTAACTAAACTTAATTTTTTTTAAATTAACAAAACTTTACTTAAAAAATACAAACTTAAGTATGGGACATTGTACTACTTAGTCTGTTTTTTACATGTGCAATTTGGCACTTATTACATAATACAGCAATCCATACTTTAAAACTAAAAGAGTGTATCGTGATTAAATTAAAACGCAAAGCCCCCTTTTTTTTTTTTTGAGACATTATAGGGTTACCAGGTAGTCTTAAAAAAAGAAAAATACCAGACACACTTCATATGGGGAGGAGGGCAAGGAGCGGGCTGGCCAGGAGGAGGGCAGAAAGCAGAGCTGGCGGGGGTCGGGGCTGGTCGGGGAGATCTGGGGCGGCCGATGGGAAGCAGAGCTGGTCGGTGGGGAGGGGCTGGCCGGGGAGATCGGGGTGGCCAGCGGGAGTGGGGCTGGCTGGGGAGCTCAGGGGAGGAGGGAGAACTGGCCGCCGGAAGCAGCGCTGGCGGGGAGTGCAGCGGGGCTGGCCAGGGAAGATCGGGAGGAGAAGTGGGGAAGAACCAACTGGCCAACCAGGAGGCAGTTGGGGGGAGCGTATCAGCTCGTGGGGAGTGGGACTGACCCAGGCAGTGCAGATCCCAGGGCGCTCCCGCCCCCCGCATGGTCCAGGTGAAGCGTGAGTCAGTCCGGCTGCGGCTCCACCATGCGCTTGACCAGTGCGCAGGAGCACGGACCGGGCTGCCCCTCCTCATCACACACAACCAGGGCTCCCAGCACCCATTGCACCCCACCTCCCAGCCACTCCCCCGCTAGGCTACTGGGCGCCCAGTCGGAAAACCAGAAAATACCAGACATATTTTCTGGATTTTTTTTTAACCAGACAGAGCCCCAAAAAACGAGACTGTCTGGTAGAAAACCAGACACCTGGCAACCCTAAGACATTAGGGTGTGCCTGGGCACACCCGGCACACCCCGTACGCACACCCGTTGTCTAGACCTAAAATGGATGAACATGTAGTGATGGGGAAAACTCAGCTATGCTTTTTCAAGGACTAAAACATACCAGTGTTGTAGGTTGAAGATGCTAGGGATCTGTTGTTGTTTTAATGTTTTCTCTGTCAAACTTTTACCTTAAGAAAAAATGTGCTTGCTTAAACAGAACTGGGTGTAAATTATACTTGCAGGCTTTCACTGGTAAATTATGACTTGTGCTGGCCATTGCTTTTCTTTTCTTTCCAAAAGCTGCTCTTTAGGTGCACTGGCTTGCTGGGATGTCACAGTGTGAGAGAGAGATACTTACACAGACTTAAAAATCCCATGTCAGGAGTGAGTGAGATACAGGAATGGCTTAGGAACTAGAAGCCCAAAGTCGGTACCATTGATGGACTATAGAGGGGAATACAGGTGTAGATGCCCTGAAACTGACATTCCATATGTCTTAATTTAAAAACAAGAAATAAGCTGCAAACAAAATAAAAGTATTGTTGATGCTTTTTCTCCGTGACAGTATATTAGAAATGGGGGTCAGTACTTGTTTACATAACATGTATGCCATTCATACCACATTAAGAGGAAGGAGCACAGCATTTTTATCTGTAATGAACTGAGAAGGTTCATTAACTTCAAAATATTGCTACAGTGAGTTATGCATTATAAATGGAATTTATACTTACAGTACAATACATTTATCCTTTGCCCTGTTTCATACCATATGCTCATTGTACAGAAAACCAAAGTAAACAAGTAATGGTGCTAACAATTAACTTTACAGAAGACTAAGTCAATTTCATTACTCTGTCTCCACTGAGCATAGTTCCTTTTTATAAAGAAGTTTATACATAGCGGCACGGAAAGTGACATTTTCTGGTAGAAGGCAGTCACAATTAGTGTAAAATATTGTGGGAGGTAAGACTTTCTGAAACAGTTGTCAGCTAAGCAGGATTGGTCCAGATGTAACTTCTCACCCCCATCATCTACCACTGACTCCAACTGTACAGAGCCTCACAATGAGAATCCCCAAAAATGAAAACTGGAATTTAAACAAAAACATTTTGATAACATGCCAAGCTCGACCATCATTCTGCAAATGGTTAGAGCGGGGATTCTCAATCTTCTTGGTCTCAGAATCCATTTGCAAATGTTTATGACCTGTTGCAATGCAATAAGTATTTATGTAGCTAATACAATATTCTTATTTTGTTAGCTGCATCAGTGTAATTGTTTTATTGGTAAAACACACTTGTGCCACTTTATAAATAAAAGTTAATAAACTGGCACCTTTCATCAGTGTTAAATTCATTTCAAAATGTGTGCACGCGCATGGGGGGGTTCACTTTAAAATATATTTACCATAAAATCATCTCCTCCTTGCTTTCATCATTTAATTGTACTTTGCCCTCATGCGCTTAGCTGCCCCCCTCCCTCCAACTTCTTTCACTCCTATTTCCCTACTCTAGTAATTGGCTGTGCTTTGCAGTTGCTTGCTGTGGCATAATATTTTGCCACTCTGAAGTATCTCTACCTCTCTGCTGCTGGGGAGACTCAGACATTGGGCAGATACTCAAGTTGCTCTGGTATATAAAATAAATTGTCCACGTCCATGTATATTTGTTCTGGCACATAAAATAAATTGTCTGCAGCACAGCATATTTCAAGTAGCACATCCATCGGTATATGGTGCTGTGGATCTGAGATTAGAATCCATCTCTAAAATGAAAAGCGATGTGCCAAATGGACAGAAACAGTGAGCTGCCTCTTATGAGACCACGGCCAACTTTTGGCTTTCAATGTAATAGCTAGTCAGCTTATTGAGTATCTTCTACAGCACTGCAAGAAAAAATTACTATGTGTAAGTGGTTGTAACTAGAGGGGGTGTGTGTGTGTGTGTGTGTGTGTGTGTGTGTGTCCACATTTAGGCCTCAATTAGCAAAGCATATAAGAATGTCCTTTTCTAGGTAGAAAAGCATTTAAGTGTCTGACTCATTGAGAATATAGCTTAAAGTGGTTCAAAGCATGGCTTGAATGTGAGCACATGTGTGCATGTTATATAACAGGTATATACAATAGCTGCAGAGGGGTGTGTGTGTGTTTATGCACAGGGGGATAGAACAATTGCAGCTGCCAGCAAGTAAGTTTAAAAAAAAAAAAATTAAAGCTGGCATTGCAAAACAAAGATCAAGTGGCTAGGCAAGAAAAAGAAAATGTCATATAGAAAGACATGTTTTGGTATGAATTTCTAAATAATGGACTATATTTCTGAGTAATGCTAGTAACATTATTGGGAAAACAATCTAAGAACCACATTCTATCTTTGTATTTGCACAGTAATATTTTAGCAGCTCTGTTGGGAGACTCAAATCTGTGCATACACATCGTACTGGGAATGAGTTACGTTTTAAATGCACTTTCTACTTGCAGGTTCATGAATTTCAAAATAAAGGCGGGGGGGGGGTGAAATTGATCACCTGTTTAACAGAGCAGGAGACTCCACAGGTTCTTTGTCAGTTCCTGCCTCAATTTATATTAGAGTGACAAGATAGGTGAGATTTCTTATTGGACCAATCTCTGTTGGTGAATGTGACCTCCTTAGTGCGTCACCCCGAGTATGCGTACGGCCGGCGTGGGGTAACTGCGTGCTCTGCGCTTCCTCGCGGCCGTCTCGTCCCCTCACGGAGGAGGGGGAAGGGGGACCCGGGCCCGCCCACTCTCACGGGTCCCAGCCCAGGGCCCTAAGGACTCTGATCTAGGGGGATCTGGTCCGGCTGACGGGGTTTGTCACCGTAACTCGTCAGCCCGCCAACCACTCTGGGGTTCCGCCCTGGGCTACTTCCTTCCCTTCCTCCATGGTTCTGTCCCGCCCCGTCGCCCGTGGTGCCCTGCTTACGGCGGGGACTCGGGGGTGGGCGAGGAGTCCTCTGCTGTGAGCGTCCAGGCTCCTGGCTGACTCCGCCGAGGCTCTCCTCCCCTGTCCGCTTACTCTGGAGAAAGAGCCCCTTTTCTCCCGGCGCTGGCGCATTTTGAACGCTGCGCCGGGGCTGCGGCGCCAATCCCCGCCCGGGCGGGGGGAGGGGAAGGTGCTGTGCGTCCACGCTCCCGGGACTCTGCACCTGACGCTTGCCCGGCACAGCGTTGCCGTGGTGACGTGGCCGACGCCCCGACGCTCCCGCCAGCACCGGGGGTGACGTCATCCGGCTGCGCCAGCCGGGTGGTGTCCGAGCAGCCCGGGCAGCACCGGGCTTCCCCCGCCGGCTGGCTCCATAATGCCTTGCGGGGCCGGTTCTCTGTGTGGGGGGGATGCCCCGTCACAGTGAGAGAGAAGCTTTTGATTTTACACAGATCTCTTCTTCAGAACTGAAAAATTACTCCAAGTCACATCTCAATACAAAGTGAAACAAGTTATTTACCATACAGAGTTAACACATACTTCAAGGGTTTGTTCAAGTGAAGTGGTGCTTTAACACCTCTGCAGTGATGGGGGCCGGTAAAAGAAACATGATGGGAGTGGGAAAGCCACTGGTGGAGTTATTAGTGGATTATAGACTGATGTGATAAGTCATAAATCCAATGTCTCTAATTAGTCCATGATTTTTAATGTCTTACACATACATAGCATCCACAGCTGCATAGGGCACCGTGAAATTTGTTCTGTGTATGCCTAGGGCCGCCACCAGGATGGCACAGCAAAGTAAGGGCAAGGCCAGCTCTGGCGGCCAGCCCCATCTCCCAGCCTCCTCATGGGCTACACCAAGCTGCTGCTCACAAGCTGTTTTCCCCTTATACTAGAAAGGGAAACCACAGCCAGTCTCTCAGCAGCCCCTGCTCCGCCTCTGGCCTGCATTTGCACCGCTCCCAGACACCTCCCATCTGCTCCCCTGCTCACCTCCGTGTCCTGCTTCTGCCCCCCACAGCCCTGAGTGTAGCCCCCTCTGCAGAGCAGCCGACTCCCTTCACAACATGGCTTCCCCCTGCAAAACAGCTGGCTCCTTATGGAGAAGCTGCTCCCCCCTCTCCTGCCTTCCCACACAGGTATGCATGAGCAAGTAGTCAGGCTGCAGCATGCAGAAGGAATCATAAAGACATCTCTGATTAGTTCATTCAAGTAGAATAGTAATTGTGTGTTTTACCCACATAGTTATTACTGGAGCATTTAGTGCACTGGACAAGGAGCAGCATGTGTGGTGATAGGCGTGTAGGATGCATGGAAGTTGAAAGGTGTGTTGTGGGGAATATTGGTCATTGTAGCAGGGGAGATGTGTCTGTTCCTCTGGCCAAGTCTGGGGCCACTTTAAATTGTTCTGTCCTGGTATGTGAGACGCTTGCTTCTGATGATCAGCTTGAAGAGATTGGCAGCTTGTTTGAGAGCCAGAAGAAAGGTTTCAGGAAAGGTTTCTTTCAGGGTGGCTGCATACCCACTTTAGGCTGCTCATCTAACTTGAATAGTCTTCAGCCGCCAATGTTAAGTGACCAGTTTGGCTATTGGGTGCCATCTATCTCAAACACATTGTCTCTTGACACTAATTTTGCAACAGGTTGCAAAAAAAGGCTAATGTGAAAATATCCGATTCTCCCTGAGTCCATTCTCTCCCTGTCAGCAGGTCTTTTGGGGCCCTAAGTACCATTCCCTGTCAATCCTGCCAATTCTCATGGTTTCATCGTGTCATACAATATTTGGTGTTTGTTAAAGCTCCGCTTATGGATGTTCTGTCTCAGCTCCCCATTTAAACAAATAAGGATGGTGCCGTCCTACTGGCTGTGGAGAAAGCTTGAAATTCTGGCTTAACATCTGAAAAACCGGAAAGCAAATAGAAAGAACCCAAATATACATTTTTAAAGTCTCATGATTTCTAAGCAAGGCCAAGGGCAAGTTTCCAGTTGTGTTTTTGCATGCTCTAAGGTTTCCTGATTGGAGAACTGTGTGTCACTCTTATAGTACAACCCAGTTTAAAGAGGAAATAGCCCTGCCCCTAGCAAATTACCTAGCCTTATCTGAGCTTGTGGGTCCATTAAAACAACATTGTCAGGAGCTGCATCACTTCCCAGTGGAACTGCAGGCTCTTGGGTGTGCCGATAGGGGCAATTGTGACTACATCAGAGCTGCAGAAAATCCATTGCCTCATAGCAGTTGTAGCCAGTCTGTAAGAAGACTTGAAGCCTGGTATAGACTATGACAGCCAATAGGAATTATTCCTATTGGAACCTGAATTCCTATAAAGCAACAGGATCTTTAGAGCTTGAGAAAATCCTTGGCAGTCTCAGTGTTGGCCATGTCAAGCATTTAAAAATCATTTGGCTGAGACCCCCAGAGTCAGGAAGCTGGCTTAAAAATCATGAGTTGTATTATTTTTAAATGAGTTCTTTTTCCTTTGTTCTTTTGGCTTCTGAAGTTGTAAAGTGCACGTGTCTCATACAAACGTTGAGATTCTCGCACTTCAGGCAACTAGAGCTTTAAGAAAAACACCAAATATCATGAATCGCATAGGTGCTGACTCTGTGGGTGCTCTAAGGCCCGAGTACCCACCAAAATGAACAGTAGGTGCTCAGCATTCACCTGCTGCTCAGCTTCCATCTGCCACTCAGCTCCTTCTCCTCCTCCCTCTCTAACTCCCACCAATCATCTGTTCGGCAATGGATAAGAGGTGCTGGGGGGAAAGGGAGGGGTAGGAAGAGGCAGAGTGAGGGTGGAGCCTTTGGGTAATGGCAGAGGGCAAGTGAAGCTGAAAGTTGGCACCTGCCATGAGATTCATGATAAAATCAGAAGAATTCACAACATTCCTCCTCCCCCAGGCTACATCTAGTCTACATGGCTCTGTCGACGGAGCCATGTAAAATAGTTTATTCGGCATAGTCAAAGAAGCGGGGATCCAATCAGCCGATCCGGCACAGCGCGGCAGTCTAGACGCAGTGTGGTCGACAAAGGAAGCCTTTGTCAACACGCCGCATCTAGACTGCCGCATTGTGCCGGATCAGCTGACTGTTGGCGCAGCGCGGTGGCCATTTTTATTTTAATGAAGCGGGGTTTATTTAAATCCCCGCTTCTTTGACTCTGCCGAATAAACTATTTTACATGGCTCTGTCGAGGGAGCCATGTAGTCTAGACGTAGCCCCACTGCATAAGGTGCTACAGGATGCATGCATCCAAGTTAAGAGATCACAGAGGGAAAGAGCAATAAACAAACTTCTGAGTAGCAGAAATAAGAGTGAGACTGATTCTGAACTGATCCAATCTTTATCAAGGTGCAAGCAGGCAACTGAGCTTCTGGGTTGGGTTTATTTCTTTTCTTCTTCTTCTTCTTCAAAATACCAAGGAAAAAATCAACATGTTGTAAAGGAAGTGGGGGCAGAAAAAACACTGACAATGGACTAAATCAATGTTGTCTTAGGTAACAAGATACAGAGAGCCTTAGGGGATGGATAACAGTTTATATTTCATCTGAAAATAGTCCTTGAGACTCCAGCTATTAACTGTACCACAAGATTTTAGCTGAAATACTTCTAAGAAATTTTATCTTAAAGCATTCTTCCTGGTGATATACCCTATTCTTGTGATCACTTCAAATTGGCGATTCCATGAAGATTTGGAAAATGTGTCCTTGAACTTCTGTGGTTATTGGCTTTTGGGTTGTAAAGGAACAAAACAGTCAGTGAAGGGTTAAAAGAGAAATATTTGGATCAGTAGCCCTCAATAGCATAACACTGTAGGTAAAAGGGTAGCCCAGACTCATCTTCTATTCATCCCCTATGCATGTAAATGTAAATTCCATCTGCTATTGGTTTAATTTAGATGGGCAAATATGAAATACATTTGTAGTGAAACTAAAGGATATCGCTGTGCCTAAGTGAAGTCAGTTTTTACATTATTCAGCAATGGGTTATTCCTTGCTGAGATCATGAGACTAATGTTGCGTGTGTAGAAGCTAGCCTTTGGTTGCAATTGCACTCATGAGCTTTTTCATCTACTCCTCCTGTTCCAACCTGACATTAATAAAAATATGTTTTTAATGCAGTCTCATAGCAACAGTGGTAACCTTGGTCCAATTAAAATGTTGTAGCCAGGCCAGAAAGTAGATTTCCTATATGTGGGGTGGGGAGGTGAGGAGAGTTACCTTATATTGCATAATACACTTTTAGTAGATTTACCTGCTTATATTTGTTTTTGAAATATCCCTGGATTTAGCAGCTTGTATTTCGAAACTGGCAGGTGTGTTAAAAGGACATTGCCAATTATTTTATTACTCTACATTATGACTGTTTAGAACACAGTCTATTAAGCTTGAAAACATAATATCCTTTGGTACCGAATGTGTTGCTTTCTGTTGGGTAAACTACAGTTCTCATTCCTCTGCTGCCATTGTAATGGCTTGTTATGGGCCCAATCCAGCAGTTTTTACTCAGATTCTTCCACTGGTTTATAAAGGACTGCATCATTGGGCTTCCTGTTTTGTTTTTCTTTGTTTTTGATTTTGCAGTGAGGTCCATGGAGCTCTGCACTGGGGCAAGTGTCCACCCATGTGGAAGTTACTGCAGAACTGTCCACACAGGTGACTGAGCAACAATGCTTACCTCAATCCATCTCTGAGAATGTTGCTTAGTTAACTATTACTATCAATAGATGCTCATATGCTATTTATGTAGGTCTTATAAAATGCTTTTAATTTCTTAGCAACATCTTTTCTTTCTTTTGTGGATGTGTAAGGATTTTGCATCACAATATAAATTTAAAATTAGGGCTTATTTAGGAGATCTAAATTTCTCAGTATTGTCCTTTTTACGAATTCCACTATCATGTTATGTAAATGATTGAAAGAGCAGATTCATTGAGTTCATGAGGAAATGAATAGGCACCTATAGAATTCAGAAAAAATTAATATATCTCCATATTCTTGAGCTGTGCATTTGAAAATCAAAGATCAATTGTCTATTTTAATTTAAATCACATGATTTCTCTATTTTATGTCTAGTTTTGATAGTGGAATCTGTGATATGCTTCAGTCTTGCAAGAGCATCAGCAATTATGTCATGAAGTACATATTTAAACATCCACTGATGTAAAGTTCTGAGCGCAGCAGGGCAAGAAAGAAATGGCCCTCATTTAATCTAAGGCCCTGATTCTGCAGGCTGTTCTGTGATATTAAAGTTAATAGGATTTTCTACAGATCTGTTGGTGCAGAGGGACTTGCAAGATCAGGGACTAATTGGACAGATAACACAAAATACTCTAGGAGAATCCAGAGGAAGTCTGTTTTGAAACATTTTTTATAAGCTTTAATGTTTTGATCATGGTTTGATGACTGTACATCCCCTTGCCCCCCCTCCCTCCCACACACACTTATGTGGCTTAGTACTGTGGGCATCTTCTTTTGCACAATAATGCATGTTGTAGAATGTTGTTCTTGTTGGGTTTGTCACTATCTACTTTTCTGGAATCGTTGGGATGCCAGTACATGTACTTAAATATTAATTAAATGGTACTGATTTGGGATTCACAATCTGAGTGATTCTAAAGAGGCTGGAGTTTTTACGTACATAGCCTATCTAGATCAGATTTTTGTCACATCTCTAATTTTTATCTTTCATAGGAATGTCACAAATGCTTTGATATTCATTCCTTTCAAAGGAATTTTTCATCTTGAACTGTATAGAGCATAAAACAAAAGTGTTTATTCTTAAAGATGATCTTGCCTTCCAGTATTAGATAATCTGAGAGCGCATTTTTATATTGTCATTGCTTTTGGATCAGCTATCGCATAAGAAAATTTTAAAATAATAAGGCGACATGCTATAGGTAGTGATGTTTATCATTAAGGTTGCCTGGTGCTTTCTATTATAAGACCCTATTTTAATTGCTGTAACTTTAACATGCTAGGCTAAAATTTCCCATGCTCAGTATCTGCCTCAGTATGAATTTTTTTTTTTAAATCAGCAAAATAGTTCAGCCACTGAAAATGTGGTTAATGACCATGGCATTTTAAGATTTCAAAATCTTACAACGGATCATATTCAAGACCCCACTCTGTGCGATTCAACCTGGATTTCCTATTTCCTGGGATGGGAGGAGGGAATTGTCACTTTCAAATTATAATCAAAATATTGGTTGAAAAGCTCCCATAGAATTTTCTAATTATTCCCATTTTACAGTGGGGTAGCTGAGCCACAAAGAGCTTAAGGTACTGCCTAATCTGAAATGACTATGGCCTTATTAAGTTCTCTGGGGGAAAAAAAAAGTTTTATTTAGAGAATAGTTCCCATTGCCATTCAACTACAGCTGTGAGATTTCAGCATTTCCACAAACCAGACCTCCAGAAAATGAGGAAAACAAAACTTGTAGATACATGTCAAAAGTCTGGGTTAAGTGACTTCCCCAGTATCACACAGTGGCAGAAATAGAATCTAGGTTTTCAGAGAGGCATTAATTTTGTTAACGATAAGGCTATCCTTTCTCTTTCTCTCATTCACTAATACAATTGGGTGACTTTTTTTATTGAATAATTTTTTTTCCAAAAATGCAGTTTCAGGGAGATCAAAAAACTACTCAAAAATTCAGGTCATATTTGGCAAATAGTAATGGCCAAGTACAACATGAGGGAATCTTTAAAATAACGTATTTATTTTGAAACATTGTAAAACAAAGTGTGTGTTTTATTTTAAGATTCCTAACAAGTGTGAAAACAACCTAAAACTTACCAAAACAAAATGATAAACTATAGTTTTTGTTTAGAGTTGAACAGTGTTTCATTCGACAACAGTTAAATTTTATCTTATTTTAGTAAGGAAAAACAAAATTCAGTTTTGGTTAGAAGCTAAATAATTTATTTTTGGTTTGACCACTAAACCAAAATGTCATTTATTCATTTCACTCTTTTCTTTGCCATCTTTCAAATACTAAAACAAATGAAACAAGTGTTCTATGGACAACTGTCTCCTTATCACACAACCCTGATTCACATCCTAAAAAGTGAAAAGCATCCTATACATGGCAGTGAAGTAGTACATTTTTTATATGTAGTATAATGATAATGCTTAGTATTAAGTGAGCTTCATATGTTCAGTTATGCTAGTTCAATTCCATCATCCCCTTCGAAAATGAAAAGGCTTTACTTCATTTATATTTAAAGCTCTCACAAGTTTTGGTCTGAAGCTCATCACAAAGTATTTTAAACATTGGTAAAATTATGTTTACCATTCATTATTAAATCGATCACTTTTTTTTGCTTTCAAAACATGCAGTTTCTAGCCAGATCCCAAACATAATGAGTTATAGCTGATACATTTTTAAAATGAACAAGAAAATAGCATTGATACTGCAAGTCCACAGTGAGGTACTCTGACTGATTGCCTCTTCAACAGTATCGCTAACTAACTCTATCTAGTACTATTAATCTTTTAGTTTCATGAACACTCCTCTAGAGAATCATGTAGTTTAATGGCTTGGAGAACGGAACTGGGAGCTAAATGCATGAGTTTTAATCTTGCCTCTGAGATGGATTCTTTCTGGGGCTGCTTTGTGCTAGTCACTTAGGGCCAAATTAAAAAAACCCAGAACGCTGACAACTTTATCTTATTATAATGCATAACATTTAAGGAAATCACAAGTTATTCCTTGTGTGTGTGTGTGTGTGTGTGTGTGTGTGTGTGTGTGTGTGTGAAATGTTATTTAAAATAAATACTGTATTAAAAGCATCTTAAAATAAAAGCAAAATTTGAGGAATATGGAAATGCAGAGTGAAGGGAATGGATCCTTTACTTTACACTCGCTCTCCAATGTGTGCATTACCTAAATATAGGAAAACTGGTTGATAATTTAAATTGTTTCTATCTTGATTATTGGTTAGAGAAACACTGTTATGTCAGATGTGGAGTGAAACGTTGTTGTCTGAGCTGTCCTCGTATATAAGGCTTATGTCCAAAGCTATATACAGTAAAACTCCAGTGGTCCGGCATCCAATGGTCCGGCACTCCTGATGGTCCAGCACCATCTGGAACTGGGAAGTGCTCTGGGCAGCTGGACAATTGGACAATTGGAGCTGCTCTGCCCCCGGCTTCCCCAGGTCAGCCGCTGCTGAAACTGACCAGCGGCTGACTCTGGTCAGTTTCAGCAGCGGCTGACTTGGGGAAGTCTGGGGCAGAGCAGCTGGGGTGCTGCTGGGTTGGTCCTGCAGCGCCGAGGGTGCATCCCCCCCACTCCACCCCAGACCCCTCATAGCCGCCCCTTCTGATAATCCGGCACCCACTGGGTCCTAAAGGTGCCAGATTACTGGAAGTTTACTGTAATTGAGTAGTCTAGTACATGTAGGATGAGAGAGAGAGAAGGTATTTTTTGTAAGTTTGTTGACTAGGATACTGTTTTGCAGCCCATGATGATGATCTATTAGATTTTTTTAGCAGTTTGTCAAAGCAAAAGTGTATGAAAAGTAATGTAGTTAGTCAAACACTTGTTTTGGATGGATATTCCAAAACAAGGGCTTGTTTCTCTTCCTTAGGCGCACATTTGCCATGACTGTGCATACAAATGGCTATTTTAGCATTTAGCTGATCTTTGTTGAAACCCCTGAGTTGCATATTCAACCACAGTAATTTTGTATATAAAGGAAGTGAGGAAGTGCATATTTAACGCTATTGAAGATAAACTCTAGTAAATGTAGATCATTTTCAGAAAGTTGTATTTATTATTTTGTTGATTTAAATTGACAAAATAAAGAAAAGGAGGCATATGTATAGTTGAAATGACCCTTGTACTTGAGCCATATCAAAATAACTGATAGCATTTTATCAAAGCTATGGAACAAATTTATAGCACAATACTATACTATAAATCAGATATATTATAAATTCAGGAAGATTAAGGAAAGTTGTTTTTGAACAGTCTTTTAAAGTATCGTGTAATTACGGACAAAAATAAAGATGTTTTCATGGCTGACTTGAATTTAGCTTCAGCTCACATTAGTTATTCAAATTATTTTCCAGCCAGATCTCTAGCTCTCAACTGAGTTTTGAGGTAAATTGTTAACTCTCTGAACATTATTGATATCAGCTGCCATAAATAAAGATACCATTATCTTGGTTCTGCCTTTCAATTTCAGCAACAACCCCTAACTTTTTGAAGCTCATTTTTAAAGATAAAGGTTGACAAAAAAAGGAGCTGTGGAAATTTCAGTATTTGTTGCATATGTATCTTCTGTTTCATTTCATGTAATTTTGCAATCTGTATATTTCCCTAAAATTTTAATAATTAAGTAATGATATCAGGGGTTCTACAACAATATTTATAGTGTGAGAGTGGGTGAGTGAAACAATAGAAACCACCTATCTGGTGTTTGTTGTTATGACAGGGAGTGTGGCAGCATCTCCAGCACTCTGTTACAGTATCACTGATGTATATTTTGGTGTGCTCTAAGTGTAAAAACATTTTTCCCACAACAAAGGAGCAAGAGGCAATTTTTCACCATAATGGGTTAATTTTCACTCCAAAAAACTTTTGATTTTCAGAAGTCTTGCACTCCATTACAGATGTTTTACACCAATCACAGAGCATACTGTACAGCATTTTACACAATGTACATACGTGTCTGTCAGAACTTGGTCCAGTCCCCCCCTCGGATGGACACCAAGCTGTTGTGAGTGAACCCAAACACTAGATCCCACATGCTTCTAAGCTCCCTGACTCTTCATGGAACCTGGTCTCTATTACACGGCTCACTCCTAAACTCACACTCCTTGTCTGAATAATTGCTTGGGATCTAGGACTACAGCAGGGCTACTACCCTTTGGAAGCCCAAGGGGCCACAATGATACTCACAGCACATGCAGAGGGCTGCAACTTCAGTGTGGTTCCATATAGATGCAAATATATACAAATATATGCAAATAGTTTCTTTCACACTGACGAGCAGGCATACAAAGCACTTCCCACAAAGCCTCATAGATTCCAAGGTCAGAAGGGGCCATTATGATCATCTAGTCTGACCCCCTACACAATGCAGGCCACAGAATCTCACCCACCCACTCCTGTAATAATCCTCTCACCTATATCTCAGATATTGAAGTCCTCAAATGATGGTTTAAAGACCCCAAGATGCAGAGAATCCTCCAGCAAGTGATCCATGCCCAATGCTACAGAGGAAGGCGAAAAACCCTGGGGGTTAGAAACGCCGACACCCTGTACCCTTCCGTTCCAGCCAGCCCATCCTCTTGCGTCTTTCAATGCTCACCCTGCCTGGGAGATGCCTCACCATTGTGAAGCGTGTTCCCAGTGGAGGCCATGTTCAAAAGATCATGTTGAGCCCCACGTAAACCCAAACTGCACCATGGGCCGCAAACAAACAGGCCAAGTGTTGAGTAGCCCTGGACTACAGTGTCCACCTGCTACCCCCAGTCCTATACACCCCATCTATTTGTTTAGATACTGTCCCTCAATGTCTGCCTAGGTGGTCACATTGCGGTTAGTTTAACCCCTGAAGGAACAAGGAAAGGAGCCAGAGTCTCATTAAAGACATTTCTTCACCACGGGTATTATTATTGTATTGTAGAGTATTATTATAATCACTAGTGAATTTACAGATCACTGTAAAACAACAAAAAGTCCTGAGACTTCGCTTCTAGGGTAAATGATTAGAAAATGTTCCTTACATTCAATCTAGTTAATTTAATGAAACGAAGGTTTAAGGGTGACTTGGCTATGAGTGCCTACATGAACAAATACTTAGTAATGGGCTCTTCATTCTACCAGGGGATGGTATAACCCAAGCCAATGGCCGGAACCTGAGGCTAGAATCCAAGTCTCTGCAACGTTAGGGACTGTTTGGATCTGGTTTTCTGGTAAGACCTACCTCCAATATTTATTAAAAACTGAAACTGAGTGGCTAATAATTGAAAGAGTTCTTATTGTCTTCAGCTCTTACTTTTGGATTCCCCCTCCCCCTAAAAATTATTCTGCACTGGAGCAAAATGGGGGGAAAAGGAAGCTTTCTGCTGCTTTTGCATTCCCATGGACCAGGGGTTACCCAGGAGCAAGTTCAGTCCCAGACACCATTGAGAGTAGCTTCTATGCTGATCTATATATTGGTTAGCTGCCCCTGGCCATTCTGGAAACGGGGTCACCAGAGTACTGCTCAGATAATATATATGTTCTGCTGCATGGGGTGTGGGAGTTTGAAAAAGGATTGTGATGACCTATGTTGAGTCTACACCACCTGGCCACTTCTGCTTTCCTTGGATTTAAGAGTACTTTTGCTCTTTGAGCTGCTATAATGGCTCAGACAGGTCTCTAAAATGGCCAGTAATCAGGCCCAAAGCATTTCTAGAACTTTAGAGCTACTTGAGGATTTAAAATACAAGCATGATGCTCAAATTTTAAAAAGGGGGCGGGGGAGGGGAGTGAAACCTGGAAATGTAACGACTGATAACTATATCTTCAATTCCTCATAATATATATTACTAAGAAAAATAACAGTAGTAATTTGTAAAAAGTCATGTAAGAAATTAAGCATCTCCCCTTTTTGATGCTGAATTACAAAATTAATAGAGGAAGGCAATGCAGTAAATGTAATATCTAAACTTTAGCAAAGCAGCTGATGATCTTATTTGAAAAATATCAAGTTTGACTTGGATATGAGGAATTGTCACATGGCAAATTGAAAAGTGACTAGAAAACCTTAATTAAGCAAAGCAGCACAGGGTAATGATAAAGGACTGCTATTGCGTAACTTGCACATACCCGCCCAAAACTCTAAGCAACTAGGAGCAATGAATTACAAGATGGGTCTCAAAAATAGCAGTAGAAACCAGCAGTGAGGTATCCAGGAAATAATGCTAAGCTCTGTTGCTTAATGGCCTAAGTTTTCTTCTAGCACAGCTCCACTGAATTCT
Organism: Rafetus swinhoei; assembly: GCA_019425775.1. Lineage (NCBI taxonomy): Eukaryota > Metazoa > Chordata > Testudines > Trionychidae > Rafetus > Rafetus swinhoei. The sequence continues at coordinate 39,543,952 of CM033439.1, read as the reverse complement.
GTGAGCTAATGCCACCAAAGAATTTGTCCCAGTGTCTTTTAATAATGATCTTGAAGGGGGATTGTCACAAGTGGCTGTGCCAGGCATACTATGTGCAGCAAGTCACAGTATGACAGGTACAGCGGGTCTCCTGATTCTCACTGGGACTCTGCCTTACAAAGTCTTTCCCTGAGCTTCAAAGTGCTGCTTTACCCTCCTAATCAGCCAAATGGGAGCACCTGCCTTGGCACAAGGGTGCTAGATCTTCATTTACTGGGGCCACTCATTCTGGGATGGAGTAAAGATCATATTAATTTCAGGAATGAAGTGAAACGGGTGGTTGTGGGTGTCACTGAGGAAAGAGAAATACTACAAAAGCATCAAGAAAAGAGAGAGGGAAAAAAATGACTGAGGAAATCACAAAATGAGCCAGCCTGGAAAATGAAAGCAAAACATCGGGGGAAAATATTTTGAATGTGGCCTATCAATGATAGTGGAGAGCAGCTTAGATTTAATTATCCTGTGTGGTGTACCAACCAAAAAGTCAAATGAATTCTAGATTGAATACACATTTTATTCGGGTTCCTATACTTCTCTCAAAACTGGTACCTGAATGTAATCTTTTTAAGGTATGTCTACACTACAGAGTTAATTCGAAATAACAGACGTTATTTCGAATTAACTTTAATAGCTGTCTACACATACAAACCGCTATTTTGAAATAAATTCGAAATAGTGGAGCCCTTATTTCGAATTAGGTAAACCTCATTCTATGAGAAATAACACCTAATTCGAAATAGCTAATTCGAAATAAGTGCTGTGTAGACACTTATTTCGAATTAGGGGGCCTCCAGCCCTTCCCAGTTCCCCCTGGTGGCCACTCTGGGCCAAACCAGGAAAACTTGTCTGCTCCCCCTCTAGCCCCGGAGCCCTTAAAGGGGTAGACTCTGGCCACAGTGCCTGTGCCAATTGCCAGCCTGCCAGCACACAGCCAGCAGACTGTGCACCTGGCACACCATGAGCCAGCCACCTGCTGCCACTCAGCCCTCCACCGCTCCCCAGGACCAGGCTGGTGGCTCCCAGGAGCCTGCCAGGGGCCGCAAAAGGTGGGCGCCTTCCTGGTCAAGTGCGGAGATCGTGGGCCTCATTGAGATTTGGGGGGAGGTCTCCAATGCCCATGATCTCCACACTAGGCGCAGGAAGGTGGCTGTCTACAGCCGCATGGCTGCCAGCCTGGCCACCAGAGGCCACATGCACAGCCAGGAGCAGGTGTGGACAAAAAATTAAAGAACTGCGGCAGGCCTATGCTAGGGCCTCCCAACCAGGGGCTGACCCGGAGGCCTGCCCCTACTATGAGGCCATGGATCGCATCCTGGGGGGTCAGAGGGTCCGTGCCCCTCTGGTCATCATTGACCCCAGGGCAGAGGGCCCTGCCCCGACACAGGGGAAGAGGAGGAGGAGGACGACAGCAGCCAGGAGCCTGCAGGGAGCCTGCCCTGCACCCAGGAACCCCGAGCTGAACCAGAGTGCCCGTCAGCAGCCTCATCCTAGGCCGGGGAAGCCGCCACATGTGAGTGAAATCACGGTTCCCTTATGCTGGGCGGGGAGGGGGAAGGGGAGCCTAGGGACCTTACCCCAGGGAGAGACACTGCACACTGCCCTCCCTCCAGATGCCCCCTCTACACAGAGGCAGGGCACATCTCCCCTCCCCCCGCACCACACTGTAGGCAACAAAGGGGCTGGGGTGCAGTCCTGGGCCAGCTCACACTCCCAGGGATAGCAGGATGTGATGGTGCGGACCCCTGCCATCCTCGCCTTGCAGGGGGGGCTGGGTTTCACCCACTGTGTCCCCAAGGAGAACTGACCACTTCTCTTGTTTCACCACAGCCACAGCACCTGCGAGTGCACGATGCACCACCCCGCCTGGACCCTCCACCCGAACCTGGGCCAGCAGGCGCACCCACAACCTTGAGGAGTTCGAGGCAGCAGCTGCGGTTGCAGGGACGGCAGGTCTACAGCCAGGAGCAGTGGGTGCAAGAGGACCTGCAGCTGCGGCAGGAGAGCTTGAGGGAGCTCCAGAAGCAGGGCTGTGCCCTCCGCGAGCACCTGAAGGCCCTGGCGGACCGATTGCTGTCTCCTGCTGCTCCAGCCCCTGCGGCCGCCCCAGCTATCGCTCCTCCTCGCACCCCTGATCCCCCTCCCACTTCTGCACTCCCCGTCCCTCCTGCCCCACCCTCCACACCCACTCCCCCACAACGCCCTCGCACCCGCAGTGCTGAGACGGGAGAGCCAGCAAGACCCCCAACCCTGAGCTTCCCCTTCCTCTTCCTCCCCTTGCCTCCCCCTTCCAGCTCCCTCCTCCCAGGTTTCCCCTCTCCCCTCTCCCGCCCTCATTCCCCTCCTCCCCCCACCCCAATTATGTGAAATAAAGACTTTTTTTGTGGCCACACAGGTGTTTCTATTGTAGATCAGGAAGGGGGGTTAGGGAGGGGAAAGGAGAAAGGAGGTGGGGGAGGAATGTAAGGCCCCAGGCCCCAGAGGGGCACACCAGGGGGACTTCAGTCCTCGTCCACCTGGAAGCTATCCCGCAGGGCTTCCCGGATGCGGACAGCCCCCCGAAGGGCCTCCCGGCTGGCAGCCATGCGGGGCTGTGCGTACTGGCCAGCCAGGCGGTCAGCATCTGCCAGCCAGGCTGGCAGGAAAGCCTCCCCCTTCCTCTCGCACAAATTGTGGAGCATACAGCATGCTGCCACCACGTGCGGAATATTGTGCTGGGAGAGGTCGAGGCGGGTGAGGGGGCATCTAAACCGTGCTTTCAGTCAGCTGAAGGCCCCCTCGACCACGATGTGGGCCCTGCTGAGCCTGGCATTGAAGGCCTGCCGGGAGAGGCTGAGGTGTCCCGTGTAGGGCTTCATGAGCCAGGGCTGTAGGGGGTAGGCTGCATACCCCCACCAGGCACGCTGGCATGTCCATGTCCCCGACCCTGATGTGGCGGTCAGGGAAGAAAGTCCCTGCGTGCAGCCTCTGGCACACGGAGGAGTTGCGGTACACCCGCGCATCATGTGCCTTGCCAGACCAGCCCACATTGATGTCCGTGAACTGGCCCCGGTGGTCAGACACGGCCTGCAGGATCACGGAGAAGTACCCCTTGTGGTTAATGTAGAGGGAGGCCTGGTGGTCCGAGGCACGGATGGGGATGTGCGTCCCGTCGATTGCCCCCCCGCAGTTGGGGAAGCCGAGGGCGCCGAACCCCTGGATGACCCGCAGCACCCTGTTGATGGCCTTGACCGCCTGCAGAGAGACGCACAAAACCGAGGGTCACTGGGGCGCCCAGGTAGCTGGGACTGTTCTTTCCCCACCACTGCCCCATGCCCCACTCCCAGGAGCAACCCCCCGCTGCAATCGTGGCCACCGCAGGCGGTCTGTAGCGCGACCGGGACGGACTGATCCCTCCCGGGGAGGGCATTTACACCACCTCCCCCCCCCGTTTTCCCTGGGGCAGTCCATGTCCTCCTTGCAGCCCCCTGTCCTGGCCCAGTGGCCGGTGTGTGCCATACCTGCATGAGCGCTGCTCCGACGGTGGATCTCCCCATGCCGAACTGGTTCCTGACGGATCGGTAGCTATCCGGCGTGGAGAGCTTCCAGAGGGCAATGGCCACACACTTGTGGAGGGGAATGGCGGGCCTCGTGTGTGTCCCGTCGCTGCAGAGCAGGGGCGAGCCACTCACAGAACTCCAGGAAGGTGTCCTTCTTCATCCTGAAGTTCTGGGTCCACTGTTGGTCTCCCCAGCGCTCCAGGATGATGCGGTCCCATCAGTCGCTGCTGGTGTCCGGATGCTAGATGCGGCGGGGCACGCTGGCATTTGGGCACTGCTCCTCCAGGGCCCCCGGGGAGCGGGACAGGGAGAGGGTCAGGGGCTGGGCTGCATCAGAAGGTTCCAGGCAGCCTCCAGCAATTGCTGCTAGGCTTGCAGCAGGATGTTTAACATGAGCACCAGAGTGCCCAGGGGCAGCTCTGGCTCCATGGTGCCAAGTGCTGCGGTGTCCCAAACAAGAGCGACTGAAGCAGGCAGAGAGGAAAACGCTTTGCTGTCCCTCGGCGAGGCAGGCAAGCAAGCAGGAAAGCTGAGAACTGGCTGTCCAGGGGGGTCCCTTTAAGCACGAGCCTCAGACAGCAGCCATACAAAGCAACTACTGACCTGATGCCCTGCTGGAACCGGTTTCAGCTGCCCTTAAATGCGATCCAGCATCCCATCAGTGTGGATGCGCTATTTTGAAATAGCAAAATGCTATTTCGAATTAGTTTTTGGGTCTAGATGCGTTATTTCGAATTAACCAATTCAAAATAAGTTCATTCGAAATAGCGCTGTAGTGTAGACATACCCTTAGAGACATCACCTCACAGGGAAGAAATGTGATAGTTCATTTCTAGATGGCTTTAGTGATATGGTACCTACAATTCTGCATTCAGTTCTGGAAACAATTTCTCCAAGACCTAACTTGCACCACTCCCAATATGACCCTGTGCCTTAAGACTGAGGTTTTGAAAAGTGTTCACCAGTAGCCTAACTGCTCCCATTGAACTTACTGGAAGCAAGAGGGTTTTGAAAATCTCATCCTGAAGATAGTCTGGTCCATCGTGTAGGAAAAACAAAGAAACAAATTAGGAGAAAGATGGACACATGACCTAATCTGTAATTTCTGACATTTTAATGATACAGGAGTATTGCAGTCAGTGCAGCTAAGACTTAGGTTACTGAATTTATACAATGTAATGAAAGTTGATAACTAGATTTAACATATAATAGTTAAATTTTTTCAGTTAGTTTCTACTGTTTGTTTAATTACCCATCTCAACCCTAAAAGGAAACTTAAGTATGTTAATTTACTTTAAAATCATTTAAAAAACCTTTCATAAATTGAATTTGTTCTAATAACAAAGTAGCTACAGATAAGGTGAGTGAGGTAATATCTTTTATTGGACCATTCTGGAAAGAGATAAGCTTTCATGTTAACTATCTGTTCAATCTTGTATTTAGGTGTGACACTAATTCCTTTCCTAGACTCGAGAAAGTGCTCTGTGTATCTTGAAATCTTTGCTCAGCACCTGAAGTTGTCCAGTAAAAGATATTATCTCACCCACCTTGTGTTGCTAAAATACTGGGACTGACATGGCCATGACAACACTCTATAGTTACAATTAATGCAAGTTTATCCATCAGAAATGTTTCAAAACACATAATACTATTAGTATTCAATATCAAAATGATAATACCAGAAGTCTGATAGGAAACAAATATTCCAATCTATGGCATTAATTTTTCAACAACCATTTTGCACTTACAATTTTAATATTGTACTTTACCAATCTCTGCCCATCAGTCTACTTGCAATTTTCAGCGGAACCCTATAAGCCTGTTTTTCTTCTATCATCTCCACATCACATTCATATGTCTTCCCATCCTTCCCTTACAAACCCACAACATAAGACAAGGTTCCCATTTCCCATTTATGTTAATAGATTTGCAGAATACGTTGCAATCTCAGCATCACAAGCTTGCTGCATGTTCTCTATCAATTTTTTTCCACTATTCATTAAAGGGTCTCCCTTCAGCAAATGTTGATAATATATAACAAAGATGATCTTATGCTTAGGGTTGCCAGATGGTTTCAACAAAAATACTGGACACACTTGACATAACATCACAATCTACATTACATCTTGTTTAGAAGATACCGGACACTTACATTTTCTCATTTATATTTTCTCTATTTGTTTCCCGAACAGAAAGCTCAAATACTGGACTGTCCGGTTCAAAACCAGACACCTGGCAACACTACTTATGCTGGGGACATAATCCCCACTGACAGAGGCTGCTCCAGCCCCAGCTGCTCCCTGCTCCAGACAAGAGCAACCCCTGTCAGCGGCGGGCCCCCTGCAGGGGTTGGAGCAGCCCCCTGCCTGGGATAGGCAATGCGCTGCTCCAGCCCCCCACCAGTTTGCTAGCAGGTTGAGACTAGTCCCAAATGCTCTCCTGCTTCAAGGCTTAAGTTCATGTCATAGGTAAACTTCCCATGCCCAATTCTAAATTAGATTGTAAACTTTTGGGATCATGTTCCCTCCTTATTTGTAGAACATCCAGCATATTTTGGGTAATAAGTAGTGTGTTTATATTAACAAATAGTATTAAAAGGCTAAATTAGGGTGAAGCACTAGTACAAATCTGATTAATTATTGACCATGAATAGTGTTGTTAGTTAAAACAGAATTGCCAGCTACTGAAACATTAAGGAAGCTCCACACATACTTTTCCCAATTCTTGAAGATCAGATCAGGTTTCACATAAACGCCTTATGAAAGAACGTGGTGAAATCTGAAGATCTGCCCTAAAGAGAGAGTCTCTGAAATTACCAGTTAGGTATTATGCCTCCCCATTGTTGAAGATGGAAGATTTATTACCATGTAAGTCATTGCATCATGGGACATCCTATATGCAAAGTATTTCTGGTGTTAAAGGGACAGAAATAGAGCTGAGAGCTGCTGGAGTCCACAGCTGTAAAAGGCCAGGATGGTCTTAATGATCCCAGAAGAAACCTGCAACAAGGATTTGGGGAGGAATAAATAGCTGTTAGCTAAAGAAATAGAAGTGTGTGTGTGTGTGTGTGGGGAGCTTTTGCAACTCCCTAAATATCAAGGAGAGGGGGAACAAAGAATAGCCAGAGTCTTTTAACAGGCAGTCAGACCAGCCAGAATTTAAAGTGGGAAGTGAATCTTCTAGCCAGCTAGTTCAACCCACATAGAAAAGGTGAAGGTATTAGTCAGCTGCTTCCTGAAGAGGGAACTGAAGGGAGAGCAGGGCGCTTGATATCCTTATGAAATCACCAGAGCCTGCTGAGGACATGGGATTTTTTTTAAGGCCTGGAATAGGAAAGTGGCATGGCTAGTGTCATGGGTTCAAAAAGGTCCAGTAAGTATCCAAACCTTTGGATTTTTCTTACTCTGCAGCTATAAGCACCATTTAATAAACTTTTATATTGTGAGTTAGAATTGGGATTTACATTAAGTTTAAAAAAAAAAAACCTGGATGTTTGGATGTTTTTTGTTTTATCCTAATGTACTTAAACTCCCTACTGCCTGATATCCTGGGAATGGAACATGGGGAAATATCTAAATGTATGAAAGGCCGAGAGAGGGGAAACCCTGATAATCAGCTATCTTTATGTCCAAGATCACATAATCCCAATAATTTTATTTGCTGTTTTTTAATCACAGAATACTGTGACACTCATGTTCTAGTTTTTAATTTTAGGAAAGCAAAGCAATAATAAAATACATTAAAAGTAGCCTTTTAATTTATATAAAGCAGGTAGAATAAGAGACTTACCAAAATTAGAGAGATGACAAAGTGGATTGAGCTCAGAAACAAAAATTAAAGAAACTGAAGGGCTGTATTAGAATTATTCCCCTGAAATACTTCACTGGCAGACTATGTCTTCTTACCGATGCCCTACGCCCATTACAGGACTGGGGCATCTGGAAATAAACAACCAGTATGGCAGTTTTGAGTAAAATTATTATGATGTAATTTTAAAGTAGAGAGACTAATCAGACACTTGTCCTTAGGGAAGTACTGTGATGTAATGTTAGATGGGCAATATAATTTAATTCTTACTATAAATATTTAAGCAATTGGGGAATTTGTGTAAACCAGACTGAAAAATGTGAGTGAGCTCTTTTTCTAAAAATCTGCAGACTGTACATATAATTCATCTTCACAACAATCACCCAGAGTCATGAATCAGGATTGATAATATAGTTAACTGATTATAAACAACAATATCACAGGGAGATATAAACCGTATCTATGATTAGAATGCATAGTAACTTGCAGATAAATCTCCTGTACACAGCAAGGTCTTCTTAAGACACAATATTTCATTTGTGATAGGTGGTTGGGGGCGGGGTGAGAGCTTTTTATTACACCTTCCCATTTATGCTTGTCAGAACTTGTATTATTCCAGTTTGTCCATTAAAATGGCTTATTTGCCTCAGCCATCTTACTGCCCTGATCCAAGTCCAGTCCATCCAACAAATGGAACACTTCTGTAGTATAAAGTGTCCCTTAACATTTTAAAAATATGTTCTGACATTTTAAATAGAGGGCAAGGAGTGAAATAATTTAGGATTTATTAGGTAGAGTGAATTGCTGCCCCTTGTTCTGTTCATGGTAGGATAGAAATAAAGCTAAAATTGTGATGGAAATGGCACCCCTCAAGCAGCTATTAGTTTCAGAGGTCCCTAGTTCATCACACAAGACCCAATTCCTGCATTTCATGAAGTTCTTAGTTTCAGAAAAAGCTGCCATTCTGCATTGCCAATCAAAGTATACAAGATTAATATATGTGAAAGTAAATATTAATCTACCCTAACATTAAATTTTATTAATAGCTATTTTTAAACACCCTCCACCACATTTGGGTCTGTTCATGTCTAGACCTGAGTAAGAAAGGCAGCCCTAATTTATCTTCCTCAACAGCTTCTTCCATACAACTGATCTGAGCTTCTAATCAAATGAAGAGTTTTTGTCTTGCTGTGCAGCTTTCAATAAGGGTGTTCTATATTAATGAGAGAGATTTGTCAGAAAGGGTTTCTAGATGCAAAGGATATTTTTTTGAGATTTTATTCAGAAATATTTACACATATATAGAAGTGTTTAGAATTATTTAATAGATTGGAAAAAAAAAGAAATTAGCATTTAGAGGAAAATCATGCTCAAAGACTTTAAGACCAGAAGCGACTGTTGTGATCATCTAGTCTGACCTCCTGCATTTCACAGGCCAATAAACCTCACTCACCACTCCTCTAATAGACCCATAACTTCTGGTTGAGTTACTGAAGACCTCAAATCATGATTTAAAGACGTCTAGTTACAGAGATTCCACCATTCACTCTAGTTTATACCGGCACGTTAGTCTGCTCTATGCTGCAGAGGAAGGTATAAACCTCCTAGATCTCTGGCAACCTGATGAGTGTTCCCTATAAGCTGGGTGCTTGTGCAGCCACTCAGGAGAAATTCAAATTTCTCTCAGCTGATTAGCAGAGTGCTCACAGCTAGGTTTTTGTTTTTATTTGTGATGCACATGCCTCAATGCACATAAAAAAATTATTCTGCACATGGATGGAAAAAATCCACATATGGAGTTAAAAAATTAGAGGGAACATTGAACCCAACTCAGGAGAAATTTCCTTTCATGAACCCATACATGGCAATCAGCTGAACCCCAAGCATGTCAGCAAGATCTACCACCTGGATACTACAGAGAATTCTTTCTTGGGTAACTCAGAGCCCTCTTCATCTATTGTTCAATGTCTGGCTGTTGGAGACTTTTGCTACTAGCAGTCAAAGATGAGCCACATGCCATTGTACGCAGTCTCATCATACCATCCCCTCCATAAACTGATCAAGCTCAGAGCCAGCAATATGGAGGAGACACCATTTCAAGCTCTCTTGCTTGTGTTTTCACTCCTGTTTAGGACATGGATAGAACTTCCATGAAAAGCTGACTGTCAGTTTGGCAGCATTTTCTGACTCACCAAAGGCACCTGACTGAGCTAATGCTGGAGCTAGTGGAGGACTCAGATAGGCAGACTTGAACTGGCTAATGTGACTCATCACGTTCAATATAGTTGCTGATAGCAGCTACATAAAACAGCACTTCCGGAGCAGGGCCACAAGCACAGACTGGGAGGGGACCCATTGCCATGAAACCTTGAAGTACACCACACCCAAAGTTCTATGTAAGCTGCACAGCAGCGCAGCCATGCAGCTGCTTAATGAGTCCCGCCCAGAGCTACTATGCAGAGAGGGGCACTGCCAAACTGCCCATCAGCTTTTCACAGAAGCTCTACGCATGTCCTAAACAGGAGTGAAAACACAAGCAAGAGAGATCTTGAAATGATCTCCTCTGTATCACTGGCTCTGATTGCTGAGAGCATGCCAACAAAAATCATGTTTTGTCAAGATTCATTTGACGGGCTGTTCAAATGTCCTGTGTGCAATGTAGACAGCCAAGTTTTCCCACACTGCACCATGAACAAAGGCCATATTTTGAGAGGGCCCTATGGAATACAGGTAGTTGGAATCAGGTTTGCATATTGCAGTGTGTACACTGGAGCCCTGCATTCAGTTACAATTTGTTCACCCATGGTTGGCAGTTGGTGGAGATGCTCAGTTTGGGTATTTGAACCAGAGTCTGATGATTTGAGTTCCACTAATAACCCTGGTCTTGCGTTGCAGTAGAGACACATCCTCCGAAAGACATTTTTTCAACTTTAGTGCAGCTTTACCAGAGTGTACAAAAGGTTCTGAAAAGCCCTTTATAGGGTCATATCAAATTGAGACGCCTATTGCTGGCATCGCTGAAAGCCTATTGTTGGCATCATATTCACACGTGGATATGAGAGAAAAAATTCCCTTACATCCTGTGCTTACTCGTGTGAATCAATGGGACAAATTCATCACTGGATGAACACCCTTTGTTTAATGGAGTTTGTCTACGGTTATACTTTTTCTGGGTATGTATTGGTATGAAAATCTTCATAAAACCTTAATATTTTTTTGAAAATCATAAAGCTAAATATTTCTGAAACACTCAACATTTAGTGGAGGTTCTACATTGTAAATTAGTTCCATCCTGTAGTAATGCTGGTGTAGTCTCAGTATCTTGAATTATTTAATATTTTCAGCCAGATAGCCACTATTGCCAATGGGGTCTGAAACAGTAAGTAATTAGAATGTCATTTTCAATTTATTTCATAGTTAATTTGTGGTATTATTGACCTATCAAGGTTTTTAAATTTTGGACTGAGCAAAATAGTTGGGAATTTTCCTCACTTTTTAAAATTATTTGGATCCTGATTTCAGCCTAGGTATTTTGTTGTTTTTGTAGCCTTACTGCAATGGCTGTTTAAAAAACATTAGTTGCCTGATAAAACACAGGATTATAATAGGCTTTTAAGAGAGATTGCCTGATAAGGCATAATCAAGGCTTGTGTAGACCAGTCTGGATAAATCTGTGGATAGTAAACATTTTTATTAGCTCAGGTGAGCTCTGTTTCCAGGAGATTCTGGATCTAACTTGAAACAACATGAAGCAATCTAAGGAAGAGTCTATTAATCAGATATTGAGGGTCTTTTCACAGATACGAAGGTCAGTTTTCATAGGCAACCACAATTACCATCAACAAGAACTGCAGATGAATGTTGAAAAGAGAACAGAACCCCGGAGTGTGCATTTATGTGAAATATCTCTACCACTCATTAATATGAAGTGGACAAAGTCCTGACTAATATGTTGAACAAGCAGGCCAGCATCGCCATCCAAGATGGGTGAGACTGTTTTGAAAAATATATGGCAAGGTTGGCATGCCTGAACTGAAAAATTGCTGTGGTCTTAGCTATCTGATCTCCACAGTAGTTTTTTCTACTCTCTGAATGGGAACAAGTCTGACTGCTTCAGCAAAATTGTGATTGACCTTATCTAGGAACTTACTGGAGTGCTTAGGGGGAGAAACTAGTTTCCTTGAATGTGTCTGTGGAAATTTGGAAATTTCAGAGCACAGAAGAATTAATATTTTGATAGTTTGGCTCAACTACAAATGCACAACTTCTTAATCTTAGCACATGGCTTGCACTATGACACACAATACATTAGACTCCTGTGTGGGAATTCAGTATTTGGATGTGTCCTTGGGATTTGTGCACCCCAAGTTTTACCAAAGTGATGAACTCAAGTCTCAAGCTGGAAGCTGAAACAACCTTTCTAACCATGCCCCCTTATTGGACATACAGGAAATATACAGTAATGAGATGACATTAAGGGAATTTCCTGTGAAGAAAAAACACCAATCATAGTGATAGTAAACACCAGGAGAACTGCGTGAAGAGTTGTGATCCCATAATAAATGTTAAAAAGTTTGGGGGCAAGAGGTGGAGAAAGGAAGGAAATAGTCAAGAACAATTCTGAGGCTGTGTGTGTTTGTAAATGACTTTTAGGCTGTGTCTACATTGGCACCCTTTTCCGGAAAAGGGATGCTAATGAGACAAGTCAGAATTGCAAATGCTGCGGGGATTTAAATTTTCCCCGCGGCATTTGCATAATTATAACTGCGCTTTTTCGGCTCGGGGCTTTGTGGAAAAAGCGCCAGTCTAGACGTGGCTCTTGCAGAAAATAAAGCCTTTTCGGAAGATCCCTTATTCCTCTTAAAATCAGGAATAAGGGATCTTCCGGAAAAACTTTATTTTCCGCAAGAGCCGTGTCTAGAACTGGCGCTTTCCGTCAAAGCCCGAGCCAGCGGCAGATGTTACAAATGCCGCGGGAAAATGTAAATCCCGCAGCATTACAATTCGACTTGTCTCATTAGCATCCCTTTTCCGAAAGTGTTAGAATAATTCCAGTAATGAAATTACTTCCTGAAAATATTCAGCCTGGCAAAAAACTAAAGTCCAGTTTTGCTATTGAGAAACCTTCAATATTTCCATTAAAACCTGGAAGAATTAATGGGTAGTAGAAGAAGCCTTTCTTTTATAGACACTGAAATAAGGAACAGCTCCCTCAGTCTGACCCTCCACAGTACTTTTCAGATAGATGTTCTAGCAGTTGTACCTCTCTGTTCTGAATCACCTTTCTGCTCCAATTCCTGTTTCATTCTAAGACATCCTGGCCATTTCCAAATTATATCTGGAAGTAAATAAAGGCAGGAACAAGGCTAATAAAGCACAGAAAGTAAAATGTTGAAATAATTATTTCACTGAGACTTAAGAGCTTCTGAGAAGAAGTGGTGATCTTAAGGTATATTTACAGACACTTACAGCTGGTCCATGCCAGCTGTCTCAGGCTTTGGGGCTTGGGTTAAGAGGCTGTTAACTTCAGTGTAGATGTTTGGACTCAAGTCAGAGCCTGGGCTCTGGCACCTCAGAGCTTCTCAGCCCAAGTCCCATGAGTCCAAGTCATCAAGCAGGGGCCAGCCATGGATTTTTAATTGCAGTGTAGACATACCCTGAAGGCTATTTCTACATGGTGGAGAAATGAGCATTCTGGGGGTACGATTTCTAATGTACACTAATGTGTTGCATATTAATTGGTCTATATAGACCCTACTGGTGTGCACTACAAGTTCCCTAGTGCACTTTAATGTAATTCTGTTTCAAATAGCACTATATTAAAGCACATTAGGGGACTCTTAATGCATATCAGCAGGGTCCATATGGATCAATTAATGCACAGCACATTAGTGTGCATTGGATATCACGCCTCCATAGTGTGCAGCACTAGTCTGAGTAGACAGGCCCTAATGCTGAAGTGTAAATCAGTTTGATAATCACTGATGGACAGGTTGCTATTACAAAATCAGTTTTGCATTGGTATGATGTTAGATTTCATTACTAGGAGAAGAGTGGTAACTTCATGTTAGCTTGACTGAAATGATAGAATAATTGAGTATTCTTGTGGAGCTGTGTTTTATGGGTAGAACAATTGCTTTTTGTGACTATTCCAGCAAGCAAGTTTACTGGGAGGAATGTTCCTGAGAGGAGTCAATTTTATAATCATTCTGGAGAATATTTGTGAAGCAAGACTCACTCGACGTATTCTGTTCAGACAAACAGTGAATAGAAAGCTGATTGATGACATGTTGCACTGATTGAATTTTGAATATTAAACACTCACATTGGAGTGCATTATGGACCAAGAACTGTTTGCTGAAATTATTCAATACATTATTTTCAATAAATAATGAAAAAATATCTACTCTCAGACAACTCCCTACTATAAAAAAAAAAAAAAGGTAAAAGTTGCCAAATCAGTTATTTGTAGAAGTAAATTAGTCATCACTCAAAAGTTTGATGTTGAGTGATTGTGGGCTAATTTTGAAATTATTCCAAGCAGGTGTATGATGTGGGGTTTTTGGTTTTTGTGTTTGGTTTTTTTAACATATATGGTCTCTTATGCAGGGATTGCACATAATTTTTGAGACACAACTAGGCAAAACAGGTTTTGAGGTGGAAACTCAAAATGCTTCTCAGCAGCTTTGAACCAGAATTGCTCAGTTGCATATAACTGGAAATAAAAGGTCTTATGTAAATTATTTGAGCCTGCAAACAGAGATGCACATGCTTATCTTTCTAGCATGTGTGATGAGGTATATAAACTTACCAACAGAAAAGAGGTTAAGTAGAGCTCATGAATCTTTTTGCCCCATCATATAATACTTGGAGAGCATAGCAGGCTCAGCTAGGAGTTAAAAGGAGAGATGTTTTTTGAGCCCCCTTTTTGGAAAGGGTCTGATAGGACTCAGGTGGAAGGAAAACCATTGAAAAATTCATAGGAGCAGTTAGCTCCTGTGATGAGCATCTAGAGTGGTAGAGCCTGTGGGTCAGCATTCTGTAGAACAGCAGAGAACTGAACCTAAGACAGATGAGCAGGATGGGTGAAAGTTTGTATTTTAGTCTTGTTTTGAGCATTGTTGAGGAACTCCAGAGGGAAACATGAGCCACTGTCCTGTGCTGAGACTGAAGAGGAACACAGGAGGAGAGGAAGATGTTGTTGTTTGCCATTATTTTGCTGCATATTTTTTGTTTGCGATATTCATACCCCAGAAGGGCCAAGCAGGGGAGCTGACAGACTTGTTGGCCCCGGGCGAGATGGGGGGCAGCTCCATGCTCCCAGAAGGAGCAGGCCTCACACAGAAGGGGAAAAGCTGAGGCAACCTTCTCTCAGTATTGCCCAGAGCACATCAGGCCATGTCCCTCCACCCCACCCCACCCAGCCCTCAGCTGTACAGAGTGCAGCATGTGGTTCTCCGGTGGTGATTTAAAGGGTAGTGGCAGCAGACAGAGCCTGGGCCCTTTTGAATCACTCCTTTGCTCTCCTCTTGCCCCCCAACCCCAGTCACCAGGCCTGGAACCAAGTCGCCACCATACCAGACCACTGAAGTCCTAGGGCAGAGTAAAGCAATCCCTGAAACAACGTGTCATATCACAAGGGGAGCTCTCTGGATGATGCATTGGCAACAACATATGAATAAGTTTCAATAAACTTCAGTAGGGCTGTCTGTGTGCTTGGAATTAAGCACATGCATAATTATTTGCAGGATCTTATTCAAGGATTGAGTCTGGTTAGCCAATCCATGAGGTTGCAAAGAGCTTCCCAGTTCCCATCAGTCCTAGTGGCTAGAATTTCTACAAGGGTTACACCATGATCCCTCTGAATGCTACAGCCTTAGGGACACCTTGCACTTAAATTCTGGGTTTTTGAGGGGTGCACTCCATAATTTTCTTCCTAAGAACCATGCGTATCAATGGTATGATATTAATTTCCAATAACAATAAATGGATGTGACTCAGTGTGAATATCAAAGATACTGCCACCTTATACCACTGCATTTGAAATTCACTTGGATTTTCACATCATAAGAGTAAATACTTGACTGAACACCTCTTTTATAGACTTCTTCTAAAACCCATAATCAAACTCCAGGCTGTCATGCAGAATTCTCTCTCTGATATCAGTTCCATGTACTGCTTCTTTGATTTTCCCCTTGGTTGCCTTCCAACCACAGTCACTGAAAGAGCCATCTTAGAAATAAAACTGTCTGGTTTCCACTGGATATGTCCATCTGTACATAGCTTCACCTCCCCTCAATTTGTCTTCAGTCAGGCACTGCCATTAGGCTCTTTTTGCTTCAGGCCAATTCCACAAGCCAAATACACAGAGAAGGATTGGAACTTAACTTCATTTACAAGTTTAATTCTTATGCAAATGGTATGAACAAGGACATTGGCTGGCTTGCACACTACCTTGCACATCCTATGACTTAAACTACCAACCAAATAATGGAGGTGCTAATTGTTCTTATCAGCCTGTTGTAAGTATTTGAACCATCTACTCACTCTGTCTTGTTTTATTTTTTTCTCCTTTCCTCCTCCTTTTGTTCTCTCCCCCCCCCCCTTATTTATTTTTGGATCTCGACTTCTAATACTCCTGTCATCTGAAGAAGTGGGTTGCACCCATGAAAGCTCATGATACCATGGCCAGATTGGGAACAAAGGGGAAAGCCTCCGGGAAGTGCCTCCCTGCGAGGCTGTTCCCTCAGCTGGAGGAAGGGAAATGGCAGTGGGTGGAGAAATTTCTGGTGCTTCTTCCCCGCAAGTCAGATCTAGCAGGGAGCCTTGGGGCATTTCTGGGATATTTCACTGCTTTATGGGGACACAGGGACAAGAGATTTAGAATCAGGTCTGTCCTAGAAAATCCGGGACTTATGATCGGCATAACTATAGTCCTGTTTAGTTTTAACTACAGTTGTCACTCCATCATGGATATCCTGGATAATACCAATATCTTTCTGGCACACTTTTCTATCGCTAATCCACCAAACTAGTTCTCTTGGTGCTTGATTGTATCTCTTCCTGGATCCACACATACCGCACCGGTTTTCTCTTTTCTGAACTTCCTCATATGGATTTGTAGCACAGATATGGTATCCAATGTGCTCCATCCCAGCATGAATCTATATTGACGTTTCTAAATTTCAAGCATTTTATGTACACACATTCCAAAAAGCTTTCATACTTTCACTGCATGTGATGCCAACTTAATTTGGTAATGCAGTTAGCACACAGTGTAATGTCTCCTCTATGGTTAAAAACAGGCACCACAAAAACTTTCATGCCATTCATCCAGCATTTTCTTTTTTTCCCAAGAATATAATTGAGTAAACTTGTAAGATACTCAATGCCTTTCTTTGTCAATGATTTCACTGCATATGACCCAGATGCTTTCTTCTCCTCTCTGTAACTCGCAGAATATCTAGTTTTTGTGCAGTAGTACACCAATTTATCATAATCATCTAGTAGTTTTACAGGTTTTAGGGGATTTGTTGCACTTTTTAACATAATAGAATATTATGGTTTTGAGAATATAGACAGCTTTTTCAAATGAATATATTATTTTCAGAGGCCAGTTTGTACCTTTATGGAGAACTAAAAGTGAAAATTATTAGTCATTCAGCTTTCCACGTAGTTAGGGAGCAAAGACTGAAGACTTGTCAACTGTCCATTAAATATTTTATTCTCATTTCCGAAAGTGTCTCTTCCATTCCAATCACCAAAATGCCTTTGCAGCATTTCTGTACTTAGAGCTGTAATTCTCATTTTGTTTCTCTCTACTTAAATGCATAAATATCTTTAGGTTTCAGATGAATTTATATTGTTCCATGCCTTGGTTATTAGGCCTGTATGTATGTATATAATCTGAAGTGCTCAGGAAAGTGAGCAACTAACAGCAATAGTTTGAAGTCAGTATAGCGAAGACATGGATTACACAAATTGTTTTATACATCTTTCCAAACACACTTTTAGTTCTAATCTGCTGTTTTAGGTCAGGATCTCTTTCTCTTCAGTATCAGTCACTGCCAGTTATGTGGTGCTATTGTCCATGACACACTAAATTATTTTTTACTGGTGACAAAAATCAGGATTGAAATCCCACTGATCAGAGGGGAAAAGCTCATATATTAAAATGTTGCCATGTAGCTTTTGATTATAAAGTTTTTGAATTACAGGACCTTCTACCCATAACTATAGCACATTGATTTTATGTTCTATACATTTTACTGAGCATTGTACTTTTAAAAATTAATGATAAGGAAGAAAATACCTTTGTTCTGGTTTACTGTGGGATAAATCCTGGAGCCCACTGCAAAGTTAATGGTCAAGTTTCCAACAAAATAAAAATTGGGATGGAATATCTGTGAATTGTACTTCTTTTCTGGAGGAAACCCTGCCGGGGTTCTTTTGTGAGTTCACTGAAATCAAACGACTTCCATGAAACATTTTGATTTAGATGAATTGGAAAGTTTCAGCAAATATAACGTTTTGTTGGAATTTTTTCCATCCATCTATAGTGGAAAGCCAAGGCTCTGTCCACTAAGTGCCCCTTCTTACCCAGTTGTGGTGGCAACATAGCGGTTTCATGTGCATAGGAATTCATGATATGGTATACGGGTGCAAGGTGCTCCCTTGCACATTTGGGATGGCTCATTATCAGGCATATAACTAAGTATTTTTAGGGTATAGCTTCTATCAGACTGCTATTAAATCTTATGACTATGTGAGTGAGAAACAGAATCCAGTTGGAGAGATTTTTCAAAGTCGTGTAAAAAAGCTTGTATCATTACAAAACTGGATTATATAGCCCATGTAAAAATGCAACTACAGCAATTTTAAAAGATCTTTTAAATAAGAAATCTCAAGAGTGTGCGCTTGCTTTGGATGTAATCTGTTTTAAAAGATGCATGCAGTCTACACCCTCTGGGGAGACGCCAACTCTTCATGTCTATCTGCACTCCGATTCACAATTTTAGGAATAATCAAAGAGCCTGTCTCAAAGAATCCATCTGTTTTTACTCTGAATCCAGTCCAGTCTGAGAGGAGTTGGGGAGTTTCATCTTGTGTATGTATAAGTGGTGCAGATGTGATCTTAAAAAAAGATTATAGTGGTGTACCTCACTGTGGTGCTTTTAATTTAAGGTATTTCCGCTGAAAATAACCATCCGCTGAAAATAACTGAACTATCTACTCTCTTCTTCTTGATATTTACTTTCCTTTATTTCCTTTGTGACTTAGATTTATTTGCATGTAGCTTTCTCCTCATATTTTGAAACTTCCAGTGACATTTCAGTGAAGATTTGTGTTCTAGGGTTGTTTTTTTCCTTTTTGTTTGTATTATTGTGCCTGTATTTGTGTGTGTGTGTAACTTCTGGAATCTTCCAAACTTTCAATTAATGTAACAAATTTCTTATGATTTAAAAAAACCCCAATAACCTAGATGTTTACTACAATATTCACCTGCAACTGCTTCTGCATGGTATTAAAAGATCAGTCAATACTACAATATTAATCTCTCTTGGTACTAAATATCATATTAGGTATTTTGAGAATACCAGATTAATGTGAAAAGCATTGATGAAGATTTGACTAAAAAGTTTTGTCTTCGTAGTTGAGTTTGGTTTGACTATTTAGGAGGGGTTAATTACACCACTGTTCTAACCTTATTTCGAGGTATGTTGTCTGTAATTGCTAGGATTAAGCCAATAGGTGGCTGATATTATGTATGAACCCTTTTTTTGCCTAGAATGGCCCCCAAGTGTAGAGTGCTTCCAGCAAGGTTCATTTCAGAGTGTTTAGGTTTAGATTTCACCATCTCTGTGAATGTCTCCTAAAGTAGTAAGAATCTTAAGGCATCTGATTTTGTTTCTTAAAGGATGTGGTATTTCATGGTTAAGATCTAAAGTTTTCAAGTTTTAATTCTCTTGAAAAAGTTAGGATTATTTTAAAAGAAGAATATTTTTTAATACTTTGTCATCTACAAGAGGTTATAGTTTAGTTAAAAGTCTCAAAATTCATCTCAGACAATTACAGTTGACTATATGCTTTATCTTTCTACTTGCAGTAGTACAGTTGTTAATGGAGATGTTCACAATAACCCAAAGTGCTTGAGGGAGAAAGCAGGAAAACATTTTATCATGCAGTAGTAGCTAAATTCTGACCTTAGATAGAACCGCAGACACAATATACTGGAGGATTTTGGCCTTTGCCCTGAAGAGATTATTTTTAATGAGTCTTGAGTTTAGCTTTTGTTTTCTTGGAAAACATAGTATCATGTTACGATAGGTATATCTGTAACCTAACTAGAAGTGAGCAATCTAACTGAATGATCATCAAACTAGCTGATGACTGATGACTGTATGCTCATTTACAGTCACATCACACTTCAAAATAACAATGCAATAGCTATATTAGGGAAAAAATGACATTGCTGCTTATTTCTAAATGGTAAATAATTTATACTGAGGTGCTACAGCTATGGAAAACCATCTTTGTTTCTCTATACTCATAAACATGTATGTGATATTATTTATAGGGGAAGATGGTAGGAATCCCTACAACTGCCAAAGAGAAAGTGTATGAGATAGGAAAGAGACACTTCTTTGTCCCATGAAATTCTGAGTATTAAACTGTTAAATTTGCATTTCCCTTTTCTTATGTTACAAAATAAAATGTTTGGCAATCTGCCAAAATAATAAATAGTAGATGGACACAAATCCTGATAACCCATATATATTCACTACACACATTGTAATGGGAACATCTGGGAGATGCCAGAGCAGCTGAAGCATTGGTGATAGTGAAGAGCTTATTTGGGCCCTGTGCTCTCTCCTTTTATCTTTCTCCCTGTCTCCTCTTCCCTCATGTCCTTCAGACTTAGCACAAGATCCTATCTTAATGGGAGAGATTCTTCCTTGGAGTGTGGCTACTTTGCATAGCAACAGCAATGGATATTGGATATAAAGCCAAGATAGGCAGCATAAGGAAGTCTTTTAGTGACTCTGGAAGCCATTAAGAGCTGAAGCACTTTGACTATCTGCCAAGGGATTGAGCTGATCTTCCAGCCAAAGAAGGGAAGGGCACAAAAATGGCTAAAGGCAACCTTTATATGCCCTGTGCTCAAGTTTCTTTGTGTGCTTCTTGGCCATAGCTGAGGATTAGGACTAAGGGACTTTAAAGTGTGACTGCATGTGTAAAGGAGTAAAAGGAAGCAGAATATTCATACACTAATATTCACACTTGTTAATAATTATAAAATGGGCAGGACTGAGGGATTGGCTGATGAAATTTCAGCCCCGGCAATTATGAAATAATAATCACAAAGAATTTATGAGACCCATTGCATCCTGTGAGCCACATGCCCAGGAAAGGGAGAAAAGCTGCAGAGAAGTGTCTTTTAAGGTTTTTTCCCCCTGATATTTTTAATCCATAATAAAGACAGAGAACCCTTCCCAGGACCCTTAAGATCCTGAAAATGAATATTTCTGCTTAAATCACTTCCTTGGGGATGCAGATTCTGCCTGAACCAAGGTATCTACTGACAGGGGCTTTTGATGTGATTGTACCTTGGACTGCAGCTGCTCTCAGTTCAACAGAGGAACTAGCAGTTAAAAAATCTTTTTCTACTCACAGCCAGGTTTAAAGTAAAAAATAATCTGAAAGTAAAATAACAGCAGTTGTTAAGAGTCTTAAGTGTGTGATTTATCCCTTGACTAGAGTGAACTCAGGAGTCTTTGAATCAACCCAAACAGCCTGGTTATGGCTCGTGTGTGGGTGCACTGGGTGCAGTGAGAGGCTCCTCATGTTCTTGCATCAGAGTGGCTGTAATCTTCTCAAAATAGCATCTTACCATGTTATTTTACGATGATGATGATAGTGTCCACTGGGTAATGGACATGCATGATCCCAAGTGTGTACTTATAGGGAGGTAACTGCTCTTCTCAGGTGCTGGAAGTGTTTGGAACTAGTATTTTGCTCCACACCTAAGGCATGTGGTTGGTTATTGGCAAAGAATTGCAGTGGATCCATACTTCAAAATACCAACAGGAGCTGTGGTGATTACAGACTGGTCTGGGTTGAGGAAAGGGAGAGATGTAGCAGTATAGTCAGTTTTTTCCCCCATAGGGCTCTTGGAATTTACATATTCCATTGCTTCCCTTTTGTGCCAATCAATAAAGTGTTACCATTGATCCCCCTCCTTCCCTTCCCCTAATGGCAGGAAAGAAGAAGGGTGTGTTTAAAATCTTGCTGTTGGCCAAGTCTCTTCCAGCAAGATGGATATGCAAAATATTGCCTGTTCTCCTTCTTTATAGCACTGAATATGCTGCCACTTGTCACTGTATTCTGTTCTGTGGTAGCCTTCACTAGGCACTTCAGGTCCAATTTCACTCCTATTAAAGTCAATTATCTTCAGTGGGAGTTGGGTTTGGCTCTTGCAGTAAGTTTCTCACTGTGATATCCCTGTATGGATGGAGGGGAAAATATTTCCATTTGCCCAATTTTTTACCGCAGAAAAGAGCGGTTTGGGTGTTGGTCAAGCCCGTTTGCAGAAAGAATGGAAAAGGAAGAGATACTCCAGCAAGTGTGAGTTCCATTGTAAGAGGAGGGAAGGAAATGCTGTTCCTCTCATTTTGGACCTTTTCTTGGAGCTAGTAAAGTCTGAGCATTCTTCTTTAGTAAAGTAAATAGGATATTTACCATGAGGGTATGGTTCTTTATGCACTCAAATATGTAACAATAGATTAGGGATGTTAAGTGGTTAACTGTTAAGCATGAGGCTTACCAGTATGCTTACCAGTTAACCAGCCCTTGACGGTGAACTCTGGCAGCCAGCTGCACCAGGCCAGAGCAGCCATGGTTGCAGAGGGGTTGGCAGGCTGGCAGTTAAAACAATTAACCAGATAAGTGCTATCGTTTAACTGGCTAACAGTTTTAACATCTCTACAACAGAGACAGTTTTCTATGTATTTATGGTGCTGGAGAAGAGTTATTCTTTTTCTTTCTTGCTTGCTTTCTTTCTTTTCTTTTATTCTGCAAATAACAAAATGCCTGTGCAAGACAAACTGTTTCTTGTCGTATTGATGGATTGGCAGACAAATGTTTTGATCATGTTATAATTTTTTAAAAACACAAACAGGCATTAAATAAATAGATGGCAAAGTTAAAGTTTCATACAGAAGAAGGTCAGAATAATTGTGACGCAGTTAGTCCTGCTTGAAAGGTTAACGCATCCATTTTTACTTCAGTGGCATTTTGTGGCCTTTTGGTGAAGCGGGCAGGTCTATACTGTTGCAATAGAAAAATACACTTGACTTGCATTTTGAATGGTCTGGAAAAAAAAGATGAAGTAGTTTATATATTCCTGTTTTCACTTAAATTAAAGGCTAAATAATTTTTCTGAAGTTAAGTAAATTTCCTTGACATATTATTTGTAGAAAAAAGAGATGGAAGGAGGATCTATACTCCCATAATTCACACTTGAATTTTATTCTCCAATTAGGTTCACACCTCTGTTCTTTATGAAACATGATTTGGCCTAGGGGACACTAGATTCTTTAAACTGATGGGAAATCTTTAATCAGTAGCTCAGCTAGTACTAACTAATCCTAAAGACAACTATTCAGACAGAGTTAATTTTAAAAATAAATGTCATTTTCAGCAGAATCATTATAAACAATCACAGATGCTTACAAATTGTGTTTTGACTCTGGAAAAACATCAGTGAAGTTGTAAGCAAATAATGACTTAAACAGTGTTCCATAACTCTGCATTTATAACTGTAGACAGAGAACAAATAAAAAAACCCAGAGAGCTCTCTTAAGTATTGCTCTTAGGCTTTGGTGGGTTTTTAAAGCACATGGTCACCTGTTAAATAAGATATTTTTATAGTATTAGAAATCGTGGTTTCAATTGTAGCCAAGAGTCATTCTTCAAATCACAACAGTAAAGAATCATTATTGCAGTTATGCTGGCAGATATTTCCCCAATGGGAGATGCTGCTGTTTTGTAAAAGAGAGTGGGTATTGTACCCAGCTGTAGAAAGGCCAATTAGGCTTGAAGGAGGATAAGATTAGGAGAGATTGACGGCTTTCAGAGGTCAACACATTTCTTCAATTTCACTGTTGAAGTAAATGATACTTGGAGGATCAGGCTTATGTTCTGCTGATATCTCAAAGCTTTGAAATAGAGCAACACTGATGGCACATTTAACCCAATATACAGGTGATAATATCAATAGCAAATACATTCCACTGAGTGGGCAAGTCCTTTTTAATTAACATTTGGTACATTATCTTGAGCAAAAATTTCAGACATTTGAAACGAGGTGCCTGTGCTGTAACCTAGGTGTGACAAGGCTAGATGGACTAAGAAATAAAGGCATCCAGAGAAAACTGAAGGTGCAGTGGGTGACTCAAACATCAAAAAGCACCAATTTCGATGGTTTGGCCTTGTTGCTGGAATGACCCCATATCAATTGCCTAAAATTGTTCTCCATGGAAGAGTGCATGGTGTGGGAGATTGCAGACATCCAAGAAACAATGTTATAACGTGGTATGAAAAACCATCCTGGCAATCCTAAACAGGTTCAAAATGACAACTGAAATGTACAGTCTGTTACATTATTCCAGCATGCCTTGGTGGTCCCCAGTGCCCCAAGAGTGAATCACCTCCTTCGATATTATTGTGTTTATTTTTGAAGGCTTCAGTGGCTCTCTATCTCCTGCCCAGCTTGTGTAGGAGGATTAATGCAGCAACTCCAAACAGTTTCAGCAAAGAGGGGAGAGAGCTCTTAGTGTTTTTGTTAAACAAGAAAAGAGATACTCTGAGTTTCAGGAAATGGGAGTAGGAGGAAGAGATCGTCAGACCACTAGGCTTGCTCAGTCCTTGGGCGACATGGAGGCTCTAAGCTGCCAGCTGAGCGAGTATTCCCTGCCATTCTGTCTGTTCTTATAGGACTTAGACTATGAGGGAGGGCAAATCTGTTTAATTTATCTGTGAATCAGTCCAATCTCGGTTCATCCCTGGCATCATTTCCCTGGGCCAAATGGTTATATAAGCAACTGACTATGACAAAATGACAGACTCCACCTTTGGTGGGAGGTTCTGGGTGGCCACAGGAAATAAGCTGGCAAGCCCCGGACCACCATCACAACCTTGAGGGATGGATATCGCATATGATCTCTTTAGGAAACTCATCCTTTCTCATCTGAGTTCACCGTTTTGATAAACCATGATAGATGCTATGTAAAAGCCTGACCTAGATGAAATCTGTGTTTGATGACTCCCAGCTATGCCTCTCAATTCCCAAACTATCTGCTGTCCAAACTTCCCTCTCAAGCCTTCTCTCTGCTATTCTTTCCTACGTGCCCCACCATCATTAAGAACTCAGTGTATTAAAAAAGAATGTTCATCCTGCTCCTTGTTTACTCTCCTTCCTGGCTTTCAGCCCCACTACCTGACTCTTTTCCACAAGCTTGATCTCAAGAACTGTTACTGCTTCCTCCCCATCACTAAAATCTCCTTATTTTTCACTGATTACTGTAGCATTCACCTCTTTGGTCTGCACATCCCTGCCTTTTGTAGTTGAATCAAATCACCAGTGCTGCTGTCAGCTTTACCCATTGTTCCAACCCTGTCATGATCCGCTCTCAAATCCCTTCCCTGGTTACCATGACATATTCAGCAGCAAAGCTTAAATAATCATACCACTCTTAGTTTCCCTCCATTGCTGCTCTCATTTCCTACTAGAATTGGGGAGGAGAGGGGTTATTCAACAGAACATGCATTTTTGGCTGACTTGAAACTATACACAAAGTTGACATGTAGACACAAAATAGGTCGTCCAAACATTGTTTTGGGAGCTAGATTCACAAGGGATGAAGGTGGTGGCTACAAAAGTAATTGGTGGTGGTGGGGCCTGATAACCCTTAATCCCAGAGGTTAGAGCATCCACCAGGGAAGGGAAGCCCCAGATTCATTCTGGAGCAGTGATTTGAAGCCAGGTCCTTGCCTCAGAACAGAATGCCCCAATCAGTGGCCTAAGGGAATGTCGAGGTGCAGCGGGGCCGACAGCTATCGTGAGCCCCCGGACAAGGTGTGTGTATGTGAGGGCTGCTCTGCCCCCCGGAAGGGGCAGGGTCTTGGGTAAAAAGGGCATGGTTGGGGTCAGCCAGATGATGCTGGGAGCCCAGGCCCTTTTGAATCATTGTCCTCCCCACTCACTTGTCCTCCCCAATCAGGATCAGATGACAAGGGGCTATGTCAGGCAGATTAGGATTAGCTGAGACTGGGATACCTTGGACCACTTAGGATCAGCTGATTCCTCTTCCAGCCTGCCTGAGAATGTTGTAAAGCCTCCCCTGTTGGGTAAGGGTGAGAGAAACAGGCAGACAGAGAGAGAAGGGGAAGCGGGGAGAGAGGAATGCAGACCGGCAAACACACACCCAAACCGCTACTAAGCCAGAGACAGCAGGGAAGTTAGCAGCTTCTGGAGGGAAGCTGGGCTCCCTATCCTAGGGGAAGACTACAGGCCAAAAGCTCTATTCAGGGTAAGTCCGACTGCCCAGATGCGGCAGATAGGGGGCGCTTCACCAAGGCCTATCTCGTTATGGGAAAGGAGTGCAGAGGCTGGAAAGGGAAAGAAAGGTTCCTGTTACTAGGGATGTAAAATCCCGATTAAACAGTTAACCTAACATTTAACCAGTTAATTTGTTAACCGCCTAAATGGGATCTGGGCAGGGGAACACTTCAGCCTGGCTGGAGCAATCTCCAGCCTGTGGGGCTCCTGCTCCCAGACCTGTGTGGGGTTGGCTGCTGGCTCCCATCCCCAGAGCTGGGGCTGGGTCTGCCACCGCTGGCTCCTTACGTTAATGAATTATATTGGGTCACTTCTCTAAAGGTTTTTTTGTTTGTTTTGAAACAGCTCAGCCATATTATATGCATATATTTAGGTATAAATATTAATACACAGTTGAGACAGAAGAGCTAGAATATTAGTGCTCTGTTTTTAGTCAAAAAGAAACTTTTATGGGAAACATTGTACTTAGAACAAAATAAACTACACCAAAGTATATTACAAAGTCAAAATATATAAAATTATTGATATATAGGAAAGATCTTTTTAAAAAAAGTTCCTTAATTTGGGGGAAAATATGGAGCTGTAACACTTGTTCATACATATCAAGTTATGATCTAG
This sequence comes from Rafetus swinhoei, assembly GCA_019425775.1. Taxonomy (NCBI): domain Eukaryota; kingdom Metazoa; phylum Chordata; order Testudines; family Trionychidae; genus Rafetus; species Rafetus swinhoei. The sequence continues at coordinate 39,517,333 of CM033439.1, read as the reverse complement.
TTGAGATTTGTTACTCATTGATAGAAACAACGTGAGAGAGATATTATAATCTTTTTTTACTGAGATTTAGTAACAACATTTCTCATTGACTTCAGTGGCAAAGGGATCAGACCCTACATGCATTTCCATCATAAATGTTTACTATTTGGTGTCTTAGGACACAGAGCCTTTCTCTTAATCATTGCTGCTCTCTCTTGGCCTCAGCTCTCAATCAATATTCTGGAGCAGTCTATTTGCCATTAGTAGTATAGCTTCATGATCTAAAGACCAAATTTTCGAAGGAGAATACAAGCGTGACTCCAAAATTTGCAGGAGCCCACCTGTGGCACGTATATAAGCCCATACATATTTGAAAATGGTTGTCGGCATGCACAAGTGTGGGCTTTCTCAGGTGCATCAGTTGTACCTTTGAATACACAGCTGTTATAAAAGATCACAATGTTTGTAGAAATAATGAACCTACATATTATGGAGTGGAGTGTTCTACTACAATATAGACTATAGCAGAGTATTATTTTTTTTTCTCTTAATAAAACATTTTAACAGGACTCCATCAAATTAAAAATCTCACTTTATGCTGTTACAAAGGGCACCTGCCTGTCTGACCATTTAGCTTTCTTTTTACATGCCATACATTACCATGATATCTGAATGGCACATTGTATTTTTATAACTCATTTGGTTAGCCATCTTTAGTGACAAAGATGCAATCAACAGCTTTAAAAAAAAATTTTGTTTTTTGTGCATTTGAAATCACTTCATGTACTGTCACTTTCGTTGTTTCCACATACTGTCAGTTCCGCGTCTTTCTTCATGTGGAGGGTTTTTTTAAAGTTGGAAACTGCCATTATAAAACTGTAGTAATAGGTGAAACTTTTAACTCGATTTTAAAATGCACTAGATTTCAGATATTCTCCCTTCAGCAAAAATATTGTTAAATCAGTACCTGGAAAGAAAGCAATTTTTAAATAAATACATATTTATACATAACTGCTGAAGTGTATCATAAGCTGAAAGTGGCTGTAACAATGTCACTCCTTTCTCAAGACTTCTTGAAAAGAGATAATTCCATCTGCATACATTAATTTATAATAAAAGGCACTGGTACAAGTTTCTGAATGTGTTGCATATCATCCTATTAGAAAGATAATAATGGGTCTTGCTGAAATATGTTGCACTAGATCCTGGGGAAGAAGTTATTTAGGGATTAGGGACTGAGTCTAAACTCTCATTGACTTCATAGAGAACAGAATCAGATATGTAATTCTGCTACTGTCAACATATTATTGTAAGCAGAAAAGTGAGTTATTTTAAGTTCTTTATTGGTGAATTAACATCTCAGGGATAACAGCAATGGCAGTTTATTCAAAGGGGTAAATCATTTTCCTGCAAGGACATGCAATTAAATTAAACTGTAAATTCTCTGGGGCAAGGACTGTGTCTGTGTGTTTTTACAGCACCTACCACAAAGACATCACTCCCTGATTGGGACCGTTAGCTGGTATTGCATTATAAAGTACAATCAATGGTACATCAGCATGTTGATTTATGATGAAGGAAATTTAATGTTTTGTGTATCCACAGGCTATCACCACTCCTTAAAAAGTTACTGTTAATGATTATATATGAAGACATTTTTATCAGCTATCTCCCAGTAATGTTGTGAGCTAAGGCAATTTATCAGTATTGCAGTTATGCTTTTATTCAAATTAAACAATCTGTTAGACATTCATTTCCATGTATAACAGGAAAAATGATTGATTTTATTTCCCAGTTTTGGAAATAAATTTCAGAATCCTAGTATTTGAAGCCTTCCTGCTCACACTTGCAGCAGTAATTTTTAAAAAGTGAAGTAAAAAATGTAAAAATGTTAACCCTCTAGATTTCAGTCACAATATTGAACTTATGAGTTGGTTTATCAATATGAGGCATCTAGAAGCCAAAATAGAAAAATTAGGGCCTTGTTCCTATACCATTAAAGTCAATAGGAGTGTCCCCAGTTATTTGAATTAGCGACGGGATCAAACCCTAAATGCCCATTTTAGAGATGGTAGGTTCGAAAAACAAAATGTTTTTCTCCCCTTGTTCAATGTCCATGGCATCAGCATTGATAGCTACAAGCCTCTTACACTGCTATTAACATTTTCACAAAGAATTTTTTCTAACTTGTAGGGGCTCAAATATATTACCTCAAGGCCTCAATCCACCTTATTTTGCTTTGTGCGTTAAAACTTTACAAGCATCTTCTTTTGTGGGGAGGGGGGCGTCACTGCAGAGACTCAAACCTGTTAAATCAAATGAAACAGCAAGATTTGGCCATAATGTTAAAAGGAAAGACAAAGATAATGCAGATGTCCTATTTTTCTACTTAGTAGCAGGGAGAATTTAGTACAGGTTGAACCGCTCTGCTCTAGGACTTTCTGATTCAGCAGCATCTGTGGTCTGGCAGCAGAGAGGGCAGTGGCCCAGAGGCTGGCCCAAGGCCGGGGGGCCAGGAGCAAAGTCAGTCCCATGGCTGAAGACAGGTAGCCCAGCCAGAGGTGGCAAAGGAGCTGTCCTGTTGCTGGGGGCCTGGAGTCCAACCAGGGGCCCAGGACCAGAGCTGGTCGTGTGGCTGGGTAGCCAGCATCCTTGAGCATGACGAGAGGTCTGGGAGCAGGGCTGAAACATGGTTGGGGGCAGGGAGGCCAGCCAGGGCTGGGAGTGGGGTCAGTGGCCATGAGGGCAGCCCATCCAGGAGGCTGGCAACCTCCAAGGAGAGCACAGCGGCCAGCATCAAAAGGGCCCAAATCCCCATCCTTGGTCCAGCAAACTGCCTTGTTTGGAACTGGTCAGGCCAGCCTATAGTATTCATATAATTTATTCACTATCTCTAGACTTCTGGACCTCATGTCCTATGTGATCCAGTACAGAATAGGAGGAAAATAAAACTGTCTTAATCTGCAGTTTCTACATTTCTGAGAATAGTTTTTTTTGTAAAGCTATACAGTTATACAGAGCCACATCCTGTGTACAGAACAATTTGTTTTACCATGTCTACACTGGAGAAGGTTTGCTGGTATAGTTATACCAGCAGACCCTTCTTGGGAAGATGCAGTTCATTGTCAAAAGAGTTCTTTAGCCAGCATAGTTTACACCAGTTCCCCAGATGAGAGAAACCACACCACCAAAAGGATATATATATATATATAGTGGCTTTTAAGAGGCCAAGGAGCTGGAGGGAGGAGAGCCCAGCTGAGGGCTATAAGAACAGCTCCTGGGAGGAGAGTCATGGTCATCTACCTGCCTGCTGCTCTGGAGGGAGAACAGTAAGACCTGACGGACAGGGAAGAAGGAGGCTCCCTGGAGGAGGGCAGGACGGGGGAGGCTCAGGCAGGAGGAGCCCAGGCTACACGGCTTGAGGCCCAGTGCTTCATGGAGGTAGTCATGAAGGGCTGGGGTGAGCAATGGAGGCAGCCCTAAAGGGCCGGGCCGCATAGGAGGCGGCCACAGTTAGCAAGCAAGGAGGCAGCTGTGGTAGTCGGGGGGGAGGCTGAGCCAGGGAAGCCCCAGGCCATAAGTCCAGGAGGCAACTGGGCAGGCAGGACGCACATGTGGCCAGGGAGTAGGGGCCCGGAGATCCTGCGGTCTGCCCGGAGAGGCTGTTAAGGGGCTGGCAGGGGGCCTGAGGCCAGGATGGCGCAAGGGGAGCTAGGAGGCCCCGAGAGGAAGAACTGGGGGTCCCCCAGGAGTAAGGAGGACCCTGGACTATCTCCTCCCAGAAGGGGATGCGGAGGAAGAGCAAAGTGGTCACTGTCGGAGAGCAGTGCTCTGAAGGCACCACCACACCCAAACGGGGCGTCCAAGCAGCCAGCTACTTTCCCTAACCGGCCACCCTGGAGGGAAGAGCTGGGCAAAAAAAGAAAAAAAGTGAGCGAATCCGCTACTATATATATATACACAACTGCCCTTCTGTTGAGACTTTTGCCAAAATAACTGTGTTGGTTAGAAATGTGTTCAACCTTCTCCCCTACCTCTGCATCCCATTCCACACACTTGCCTAACCAATGTAGCTGTGCTGACAAAACTTTTAATGTAGACCAGGGTTGAGAGAGAATTCTCAGACAATGGTTTTAGTTGTCAACTTACAGGGCCCTGGCCGAACAGGGTTGTAGATTTGTTTCACAACAGAATCGATTAGGGATAGTTGCTTTTATTAATCTCACTACGTCACTACTATTACAAGCTTAGTACTACCAAACGGTTATACAGCCACTGCAAAGTGACACATCAATCAGCACAGGCAGAGCAATGCATAAGAGAGCAACAGGTATTTAGAAATGCGTACGCCCTTTCAGTCTGCCGGGAGTACCATTCCTGTCACCTCGCATCAGGCTGCAGTGGACATGGCTCCAGCTGGGGGAATCTAGGGCATTCTCCAAGGTCTAGGTCCCTGGTGAGACTCTCTGGGGCAGGACTCCCAGTTATCTCGTACTTTAGCTGTTTACCGACTGTTTGCGAGCTGGCCCAATGACACTCTCAACGTTCCTACACGGCTGAGAGCCGAGGTCATGTTATTTATCCCATATTCAGCTCCCAGCTAGCAAGCATAGGGGGTTGCAGCTGCTGAAGGCCGTCTGATAAAGAACACCTGGTGTTTTTGCCAGCAGGGCTGGCCTAGAGGAATACACTGGCCTGACTTACACTACAGGGCTGTGTCTACACTGGCGCGATCTTGCGCCAAAGCGGCCACTCTTGCGCAAAAACTTGCTGCCTTCTCTACACTGGCCATGTGTTCTTGCGCAAGTAAACTGACATTCTACTGTATGAAATCAGGGCTTCTTGCACAAGAACTATGATGCTCCTGCTCAGGAATAAGCCCTTTTGCGCAACTGTTCTTGTGCAAGAGGCCAGTGTAGACAGGCAACATGAATTTCTTGCTCAAGAAAGCCCTATGGTTAAAATGGCCATTGGAGCTTTCTTGCGCAAGAGAGCGTCTACACTGGCATGGATGCTCTTGCGCAAAAGCACATGCCAGTGTAGATGCTCTCTTGTACAACTACTTTAACGCAAGAACTCTTGTGCTAAAGAGTTTTTGCGCAAGATCGCGCCAGTGTAGACGTAGCCCAGGTGTCTCTGAAGTTTGTACAAAACTGCTGTGCTATGCTATGCCAGGAGCTTTAGCATAATCCTTTGGTGTTGTATTCACACCTATTGGGTATGTTCCTACATATCCTTAACATACCACTACTATAGAGCATGTGGAATAACTCCACTTCAACAACCATAGACTACAGCCTTATCCCTGCCAGTCATTTTGGAGAACAGGCAAATGGGTCAGAGAATCTGGATGATGCAATGAAAGCTATTGCTACTGAAAACAATGTATATACGTGTTCTGCTGATGGAGGAAAGTTTTACAGTGAGGGACGAGTGGTGATGCTAGTGTTTCTAGATCTGCATGTGACACTAAACATAATAGCTTTTTGGAATATTAGGACTTTGTGACAATACTACAATGCTGACCTGAAAGAGAAACAGCATTAGTTGCAAGACAACTGGGCCGGTACAGGTTGACATTGCTCTACTCAGTGAAACCAAACTCACAGATGAAGGGCAACTCACACAGATAGGTGTAAAGTACATGTGCTTCTGGTAAAGTCATCCATCCTCAGAGCCATGCCAACTGTGTTTGATTTTGTTATTAGTAATTTCATTGCTTCCAAGCTCAAAAGTATATCTAAGAACACAAGTCTCATGGTTCTACAGTTGCTATTCAAAAATAAGTACAGGTTGAAACTCGCTTAACTGTGATTCTCTTGTCTGGCAACATCTATGCATGTTCCAGGACCAGAAAGTCCTGGTGGTGAGCTAGAGCATAAAAACCCTGCAGGCTGGCAGGGCAGTGGGAGACTGCCATGTGGCAGTGGGGCTTCCCAGCAGGGTAATGGGAGCCCCACGTGCAGTAGTGGGACTACCCAGTAGGGGAGCAGGAGCCCGGTGTGTAGAGGCAGCAGGGATGCTAGGCGCTGCAGCTAGAACCCGGTGCGGGGAGGTGGCAGGGCTGCTGGGGGCTGCAGCAGGGGCTGATAGGGCAGTGGGAGCCAGCAAGAGGGGGAATCTGGCTGGTAGGCCAGCAATCGGGCCAGGGCTAGAAGGGGCTAGTGTCAGGGGGGCCAGAAATGACCTCCCCTGGTCCAGCAAAATCCTGGTCAGGTGCCGAACCAGAGAGGTCCAACCTGTAGTATGTTCATTCATCAGTGCTTTTGCTCCTACCATGACAAGTGTCAATGATGAGAAAAAGTTCTATAGTGACTTAATTAAACTCTTTGTGCCTACATTAGCATCAGATAAATTGATTACATTATGGGCTTTAATGCAAGGGTTGGAAGTACATGGGAATCTATTGGTCTGACATCAAGCAACATAGGGTTATGATGAAAGAGAACAGCAATGCAACTCTGCTAATTGTCACATTACACATCCAATAGCAATCACAAATATCTTTCTCTGCATATCAGACAAAAAAGACACAGATGCACCCAATATCCATACAATAGCATCTTATCAATTACATCATCATCTGGCAATGAGATCTACAGGATGTATAAATCACTGCAGTCATGCATGGGGCAGTCTGCTGGACAAACCATCACATGATCTGCTTCAAACTGTTAGTTATTTGACCAGAGCATTGCAAGTCATCATCTAATCAGCTGACTTATTTTAAAACTATTAATAGGTGAAGAGACTAGAGTGCAGCTTTGTAATAACATTATAGGACCTTCGTGTGACTCTGCTGGCTCAAGTACTCATGCTAATGTAAACAGTTAGTAGGTAACTTTTCATGACTTGGTATATCATTTTGTTCATGCTACCTGGGGAATAGCAAAATGACATAATTAAGATTGGTTTGATGAGATGATCTAAAATTCAACAGCTACTCATGACAAAATATTACGAACATCATATAATCCTTGCATCCCATGTCTCTATGGGCAGGAGCTTCAGTGGGTAGCCGAGTTAGTCTGTTACAGAAAAAAACAGCAAGCAAATGATCTGGTAGCACTTTATAGACTAACAAAACATGTAGATGATGGTATGAACTTTTGTGGGCACAGCCCACTTCTTCAGATGACAGAAGTTATGACTAGGGGATAAGAAAACTCGAAATGGGTTATTAAATACAGGAATCTATCTCAGGACAACCAATTTTAAAAGACCTAAAGGATCAATGGTGGAATGCCTACACAGATGAAATCCAGGGTTATGCAATCACAAATTGTCCCCATAATTTTTTCCATTCATGTGCAGAATATTTTTACATGTATTAAGGCACGTGTGAATGTACACCACCAGAAGAAATAGAAACCTCTCTGTGGGTGTTCTGCTAAATTTGCTGAGTGACATTTGAATTTCTCCTGAGCAACCACACAAGTGCCCAGCTTACAGGAAACACTGGCTTTGCCATCTGTTCTGAGACCAAAGACTTCTGTGCTACTTTTAAAGATGCAAATGGTACTACATATACCACTACAGTGCCTTTAAAGTGTGAAAATGGCCTAATACTATTCAAGTCTGGTTGTTGTAACTGCCATAGAATCTTGTTATACTCCTTGACTAGAGTACTCTTTGATCATCTGCTATGGAACATCATTAATCACATGCTACCACAGTTGCAATGTAGTTTTAGGCAATGTGAGGAATGGCAGATGTGGTATTTGTGGCTTGTCAGATTCAGAAGGAATGTAGAGAAGAGCACCATGACCTTGCAGGGCTAAAAAATGTGACACCATCAGTAGATATTGGAATTGGCAGTTATTATGTAAGTTTGATTGTCCAGGAAAATTCACCAACATTCTCAGGCTATTTAATGATGGAATGCTTGGACAAGTCTTGCATAAATAGTGCTCTGCTGACCCATTTCCTATTACTAATAGTATTAAACAGTGCAGCTTAATTGGTCCACTCTTGTTTAAATTCTTCTACACAGCAATACTCGGTGATGCTGCAAGAGACCTGAATACTGGTATCCGGATATGTTTCTGATCCTCTGGAAAATTATTTAATCTGAACAAGCTGCAATCTTCCATGAAGGTCTTCAGTACAGTTGTTCATGAGCTGCTGTACACCGATGACTGTGCTCAAGAGGCTATCCTCTAAAAGATACCTAATTGCTTACAGAGAGATTTGCAAAGTCTGCGGAAAGATATGGGCTGACTACCAGTCTGAAAGACAGAGGTCATGTCAACCTGTGCCAGAAATCCAAAAGTCACCATCAGCAACACACAGCTCAATATGTATTCTATCTATCATCTATCATGCTATATGTTGTCAAATGATATTACTATAGACAAGGCACTCACAAGTCATATCAACAGAGCAAGTTCATCATTTGGCAGACTATCAAGCAGAGTCTGGCAGCAACATGGTATTAAGCTTAAAGCTAAATTAAAAGTCTATAAAGCAGTTGTGTTGTCCAACTTGTTGCCTGAGCATGAAATTTGGACATGCTAAAGGCAACACATTAAGCTTCTATATAATTTCCAATTACAACATCTGCATTCCATACTTAGCATCAAATGGCATGATGATACACTTATCCATAATGAGGTTTTGGAGATTGGAGCCATGCTTACTGTATCACAGTTGTGCTGGATTGCTCACGTGTTGAGGATGGAAGACACCACAATGCCAAAGCAGTTGCTGAAAATTGCATATGAGGCAGCCAGAAGAAATTACTCAAGGACGCACTGAAGCATAACATGAAACAGTGCAACATTGACACCGGGAGTTGTCAGACAGAGACAGATCATGCTGGCAAGCAGTAGTTAATGATGAGTTTACCCCGTTTTAGATTAACCACCATATGGATCTCAAGGCACAGAGCCTGAGTTGTAAACAGCAATGCAGTTTGTATTCCTTTCCTTGGCATCAAGCTACCTATTCATTTCATGTAGAAAAGTCTGCCTGCCACTCATGCATCAGTCTCTTTAGCCACAGCCATACTCCCAAGACCAAGACTAAAACTGTCATGAAGGACCAATACAACAACACACCCTAGTTGTCTTTCTGCATTCGGCCAAAAGAGTTCTGTTCATTGGCATGCAAGGGGACTAGTTACTCTGCATAGGTTCTCTGATGCTTGACACCCTGGTATTGTGGAAAAATCTGGGGCCTTCTGCATACATGTAGAAGGCAACAAGATATGGGTATTTATCTAGAAATAAGCAAGGGATGAAATACCTCATCACTCAGATGAGCAGTGATAATGTAGCACTTAGGCCAATTCCTGGAAAATATAAGTTGTATAGGGTGTGTGTTTGCGGTGAGGAGTCCTGTGGCACCTTATAGACTAACTGAAGTGTTGGAGCATAAGCTTTCGTGGGCAAAGACCCACTTCATCAGATGCATGTCTGAGGGTGTGTATTTGACTCCTAAAATAATTTTTAAAAAGTGAGTCCCTGGAATTAAATTGCAATGGCTTTTTGCCCCACTGTACCCTCAGAGGGGATCTTATCTATGAGAAAATGTTTCCATAATTTGGCTACATATGTGTCTGATTTTCCAAAGTAGCTAAAGAAAGTTAAAAACCAAACTCCAATGGGATTTAGGCTCCCTTGAAAATCCCAACCCCATGAATCACTCATCCAGCCCATCAGGGATTTATAGCTGAGGTAAGAGTTAGATATTTGGTCTATGTTTGGCACCTAAATAAGACTCTGCATCTTTTTGAAAACCAGGCCACTTACTCTCACTGCTGAGTTTTAGACATCTGAAGGTTGAAAGTGTTGATCTTAAACTAAGAATTGGTAGATGTACTGCTACACACTTTTGGAAGGCATCTAACTCCCCACTATCTATTTTTACTGGTGACTTTCAGAAATTGACATGAAATCCAAATGAACTCCCTTGCAGTGTGAATACAGATTTGAAATGAACTTTAGCCCTGCTCCTGATTTTACAAATCTTGGGCCAGATCCTGAGGATTTTTCTCAGTGTTTACTTAGACAAAACTCCCACTGACTTACTTAAATGAAGTTCAGCGATGTCAGGGAAAGTTTTGCTGAATGTAAGTGGTTCAGTGAAGAGGGGGTTTTATTATTATTTCTTTTGTGGTGGTACACATTGGGTCTAGACAAGGATAGGATCCCCGCTGTGCTAAATCCTTTAAAAAAAAAAAAAAGATTGTCCCTGCCCCCAAAGATCTTATTATCTGACAGCTTCATTATTTGGCCCTCTATTTGCATTACTGGCTCTTACTTATTTTTTCATTTGCATTCAGTACAATTTAGATATGAATCTACATCACCATAGCTAATTCATTTTTCTTTTGTCTAAGGTACCAGGCAATTATAATATTAACAATTTATATATTTCTCTGCGGCTTATTTAATTTATATTGGACCTAGATTGTTAAAATTCCTTCTTTTTCAAAATAATCTCTTCTAAGGGAACACTGTTGCATAAATTGTCAGCAGTCCAGGTAGCCATGGGTGAAATGGCCTTTCTTATTAAATGTCACAAGATTTAATGTCACAGTATAATTGGGAAGGAAGTATAATTGAGCTAAGCTCAACATGTCGTTTTCTGTTAACACGTTATTAATCTGCAGGAGTGTTAAAATATGTTTTATTAAGGCCCTATTCACATGGAAATTGCTAGCTCTTACTAAAAATTATACTTTCACTGCAGAGCACAGACATGAAAAATGTTAGCTTAGGTTCACAGAGAATGATTTGCAAGTAGAAGATGAAACAGAAAGGGGGCATACTAAGGAATTAGCCATGTATTCATAAAGGACTTGGGGGATATAAAATGCCTGATGTATAATATTATAGCATCAGTCTGGCACCACAAAAGAGTAGTTTAAGTTTGAGAGAGAGCTTCAGCAGAAAACTAATGTTTTTCAGCCTTCCATTCTGAATCTTCCCTTATTTGCAAAAGTGAGAGAACAAAATGTTATTTTGCAACATCAAATGGCACAATGTCTGTTTTTTCTCCCTCAAAAATAGAATATTGTATGCAAATTCATATAGGTATCTTCATTGGATTTTACAGTGTCACCCAATTTGAAATAGTTTAGAAATAATAAGTGTAAGATCCAGTTGTTAAGCACTGATGGTGTTACTTTTAATGGTGAAAATGTTACTTTCTTTCTGAAAAAAGTGCTTGCCTATGCAATGGGGTAACATGGTCTACAGCAATGTGAATTCTAATGTGCACAAACTTATTTCGCTTTAATTAGTCCTTGTAGATCCTGCTGGAGTGCTTTAGCATGATGCTGTTTGAAACAGTACTACATTAAAGAGCACTAGGGAACTTTTAGCGTATACCAATAAGGTCTACATAGACCAATTAATGCACAACATGCTATTTCACTGGGATTAGAGCTTTAAAGAGCATCAACTCATAATGTAGACAAGCATTTTCAACACGTTGATTGTTTTCCAACTGGCCAAAGTTGGAAGACATTCAGAAAGTGAGGAAATTGGCGGGGGAGAACCCATTGCACACTTCATTATTTCCCATTTGGAAACAGTTGGGAACTAGTAAAAGAGCCTGAGGGAATGGGATTTTTTTTATCACTTTCTTTTGCCTTCTGCTTGTCTCCCAACTTTTGCCAGTTGAAAAACAGGGTGTTTAAATGTTTGTAAAGTGGAGATCTTCCTTTCAGAAATTGTGACTATCAGAGAGAAGGTAACCTTTTCAACACAAATTTGCCAGTTTCTGAAATGAAAAATTCTGTTTTTTAACCAAAATGTTTTTTGTTGTAAAATTTCTGAAAATTGAAAAATATTATCAGAGTTAAAATTTTGTCATGGAAAATTAATTTTCAATTGAATTCTGTTGTCTGAAAAACAAATCAGACACAAAAATCTTTTAATCAGATTTCTTTACCAGCTCTATTAGTTTGGGCTCTTTGTTTTGAAATTGATTTTGCTTTGGGAGGGAGCAGGAAGGTAGACAAAAAGAAGTGATATGTTGTGAATGGCATAGTTGCTGTGGATGATGTTCTCGTAAAAGCTGAATCCATGCAGGTTTGTGTAGTTGTAGCTTACAATATTTGGAAAGCTGAACCTTTTGAAAAATTCTAGGAACCTAGAGTATTTACACTTTAATAGTGCTGACACTTACTAATAACTTTGTAGCACTGACAGTCAACAGAGCAGCATGGCGCCTCTTCTGCCAAGAAAATAGGATAAACAAAGGACATTTGTACAGAAAAGAATAGGAGTCGCATTAAGAGAAAGTGTAGGTTACTCTTTTATAAGCAATTGAAAATTCTTCCCTTTCAAGATAATTTGCTCTTGTGTTGTAATTGCTTTAATTACTACTACTTCAGCAATTTCCCTATCAGAAATGTCTCTTCTGTTTCTTTAATTGACACAAATCTGCTAAATCAGAGATCTCAAATTCTTCGACGTGGGAGAGACTTCTATAGGTTTATAAAGCCCATTTTAAAAAATGTGTTTAAAACCAACAAAAAATATTTAGGAACGATTAATTCTGCATATATTATTTTGCTGTCTTACTCTATGCAAGGTGCTTTCCTGTCATTTCACCCACTTGCCAATATGTTTGGACATATCAGAAAAATGTAACTTTAGTTCTTTTATTTCTTTCATATCTTGTTTCTGTTTTAGATTTTGTAATCATGCAAGTCCTGCAGAGTTACTAGAAAGACACAATTCAAAGGGGCTGGACTAGATGACCCCCGGAAGTCTCGTCCATCTCTAATCTTATATGATTCTATGAAAGAACTTCTCATGCACACAGCATTACCCCAGAGTCCTTGGAAACGAATAGAGTTAGACCAGCATGAAAAAATGGGTGTATCTATCAGATACTCATTTAATATTAGTTTTTAGATTTCTAGATATTCTACTCCTCAGTGGGCACACAAGTCAAGAGTTTATAAAAAGTTAAATGGCATCTTATTTTTGCTTTCCAGAAGAAATAATGGACAGTGGGCCACCATTAGTCAGCTCATAATTCTAAGATGTTGGGATATGTATTATTTCAAAGATATTTCAACCCTTCCATCCACAAGGAAATGGAATAGTAACGGAATCAGTACAGATTGCTAACTGAATTCTACCAAAAATAAAGTCCTGTTGGTTTTGTTGTGTGATAGGATAGCCCCCGCATCAGTCACTGAAGTAAGACTAACTCACTTCTTTGTGGGTTGACAATTCTGAAAACTGCCAATGTGTATCCTAAATTTAAATCCTGATTTAAAAGGTGTGATGCTCAGACGTTCTGTATTTCAAAAGGGCTCAGTGTTCGTTTTAATGCATCCCAAAGTTCACCCAAACTTTATACAGGACACCTACTCTGGTAACACTGGGTAAGGGAAAACTTTGGACAGTATCAGCTGTTGTTATTGGAAGTAAATGAACCTGTAGTTTTACATGGTAGAGACTGATAAAGGTATTTGATACAGAAGAAACAGATGGCATTCTTCCAAATTCACTTGTATTGCTGCATGATTCTAGTACCCATGGTACTCTTAGAGAAGAGGGAGAATCCTGTTGAGAAGAAGCCTAAACCTATTGAAAATAAGTTATGTTAGAGCTTGTCAAAAATTGTTGTCAAAACTTTTTTTCCAGTAGAAAATTAGTTTTTTAAATAGTGAAAATTTAAGCAGAAAGTGCCTGGTTTCCTCAAAAAATGCTCAGTTTTTCACTGGAAAACCAAAATATTTTTGCTTTCTGGGTGTTTGGGTCAAAATTTTCCAAGGAAGAAAAACTGACCAGCACAATTTTGTACACAAGGAGGATTTGCCAGTACATAGCTATGCCAGTTCCTAATGAAATGGATTATACAGGTAAAAGCAATTTTTTTCTGATACAACTTCCTGTAAGCTACAGCATTTGCTGGTACTAAAATGTGTATATGTGGGAGTGGAAGGATGTGTGTGTGTGCAAATCATACAGATAATTGACATTACCATTATCATATTAACTGTTTTAAGTGTAGATCTGGCTTCACTTTCTGTGCTAAATCACTTCATCTCTTTTCCTTATTTAGCCAAGCTCTAAAATGGGACTTCTAATGCATACCCTCCTTGGTGAGATGCTTTTGAGGTCAATATGTGAAAATTGTGAATATGGCACCTATCACCATACTATCCATGCACATAATACATAGCTTAAACTGGGTCATCAACACTTCCTGTTAGAGCAGCAAAGCAAAACCTACATTTTTAGGGATGGTTAGCAGGAAGAGCTTAGCCAGTCAGCTAACTGCCTGGTATTTCAATTACATTGTCAGAAGTCAGTGGGGGGTGGGGAATGTATTTTGTAACCTTTCTTAACTACGGCCAAGTTACATTACTTCCAGAGGGTGTGAGTTTCAGAGTTATGTTCCTGACACTGAGACTATTCTGTCTACAGCTCCAGCAAGTTTTGCCTCTAGGACCATTAATCTGAGATGAGCATAAGTCAAATGCAGGAAAGGCTATGGCGAGTCAGTCCTTGAGTTTGTTACATCTAGTCCCAGTAGCTTGTAGAGCCTCTTGCAGGGGTAAAGGAATCAGTGCCGTTGAGAGGAATGGGCTTGGAATAGACCTAGGGCCTGTGACTCCTGTCTCATATTCTATGAAGCTGCTGCTGCCAGTGCACAAATTAAGCTTATAATGTTCAAAAAATTGCCTATATTCTCCCAGGCTAAGAAGTGAAAATGTAATTTCACTCCTCAGGAGACTGACCTGCAAGAGTACAACTAATTAACCATTACCAACTGAAGTAGGCTGTAGTGCTGAAGAAGATACTGCAGAGAGAATATAGAACAATTATCTCCTGCTAGTAAAGCTCCTAGAAGCTTTCCCCTGCTTTTTAAACATAATTCATGAAAGATGAGAGAGAAGAATTGGAAGAACAGGAATTCTCAAACTCAGTGGATTGGATAAACATTATAGTGACTTGTACATATAGACTCTAAGTTGGACAATGTTACGCAATAAATTGCTCTTTATGTTACACAAAAAGCATCTAAATGTAACGACATGGTGCCTATAAAGGTTGTGTCATAGCAAACATTTGATGTTCTCTGCTTTCCTAGCTCCTTGCAAAGAGAATAGCAGCCAAACAATTCTTTCAAAGTAATTTTTACACATAATTAGAATTAATACTCTAGACTCCATTTTAAAATGTTGGCCCCATACAAGGACATCCAAAGCCTATCTTTGACTATTTCAAATGCCAGTTTATGCAAACATACAGAACACCAGTTCCAGAATGCAGATGTGGGACATGGACATCTGGTTAAGGCATTCATGTTTGACCTCTAGACTCCTCAACTGTATGTATGCTAATCAGTGTGTACTTAAAGTCACATACTTATGACACATGAATGAATTCCATGTGCCAGGTCAGACCCATCAGTCACAAAAGAAAGTAAAATAAGCTTAAAGGCCTTAGGCTTCATATTGATCACTGTTGTAGGGCAACTGCCTCCTACAGGCACCTTCATGGCCTCACGGTAGCCCTACAAAGAAGCACATGACATTTCTTTCCTTATTCTGGGCATTTGTTCTCTCCTTCTCAGGGGCCAAATGCCTGCCTATGTTCTCCACTGTTATGTCAGAGGGCATCCTCCTTTCTAATTTTCTCCTTTGTTTTTTAGATTCCTCAATAATCCACAAAAGCTTCCCGCAGCTCCCATTGGCTGGGAATGGTGAACCACAGCCAACAGGAGCTGTGAGCAGCCATAGAGCAGACACTCAGGTACATAAAGTGACTGGTGAACTATGTCCAGCTTGTGATCCTCTCATTGCTGACTCCTGTTCTACACTAAAGAGATCCTGTCCTGGGTACAGGATTGGATTCCCTAGGTCCAAGTGTCTCACTGGGAACTGGTCAGCAACATCTGTAACAATAGGAAGCTGTCTTTTCCATTTTCCATACAGCCCCAATGGATGCCATGTGCCACATGAGAGAGGGCTTTTGCTTCATTCACCTTTCATATTAGCATAACAAGTGCAGCCGACTAGGCACAAAGAGGAAAGAATACCTCACACTTCACAAGCATGACAGCCGAGGCGTCCTGAAGGAATTCTGGATGAGGTTATGAAAGATATTATAACCATCTCACTTTCATTGTAACTAAGAGGAATCTATCAATAATTCATGTATTATATGTTTTTCCCTACATTTCTTACCTCCAGCAAATGTTTCTGCCCAGTTTTCCTATCCTCCAGGTATTGTTGCTAGCAATGGAAAACAAAATACAGGGGCAGCTCTCCAGAGAAGCTAGAGGTCTGGCATCAGCTGCCAGAGGGCCACATATACATTCTAGTGCGTTTCAGGTATTACAAGTATTAATATCTTGATTATCTAAGGCCTGAGGCACAGAAAAGCTTCCAAAGATTTGCAAGGAAGAACAGCATCCAGAAGTTTGATCTGTGTCCTTGCAGGCTGCCTGTGAGACTGAGAGCCACTGTCCCCACTCTACCCTTTCCCCTCAGATTCCTCCCTTCACTCGCAGTTTTCATGGAAGAAAAACCTATTTTCCCCTGGTATTTTTCATTTACAAGACTTTTTTAAGATAACAGCTGTTAATGTTTAGCATCTTACTGTTAGTAACATAAAACATCTAAAGTAATACAGAAAGGTTTAGGTTGCTGTTAAGTCTTCGGAGCATTTTTTGCAGTCAGACCTTTAGAAGAAAAGGCACCAAAGATGCTGAGCCTTCATAAGCCTTTTTCATAATTCCGGGGCCATTGTGATAATCTACTCTGTCCACCTGCATAACACAGGACATAAAATTCCCCACAATAATTCCTACAGGGTATCTTTTAGGAAAACATGAAGTCTTGCTTCTAAAATGTTCATTAATGAAAAATCCAATATGACCCTTGGTAAATTGTTCAGATGTAAATTACCCTCCCAGTCAACATATATGCCTTGTTTCAAAGCTGTTTATTCTTTGGCTCACTTTATATAATGAGGAAAAGTAACTTTTGCTTATTAGAATTTGTAGGTGAGTGATGGCAGAATTTCTCTCAACAATGACTTAATCACCTGAAAAAAGATTCCTGTCTAGCACTGGGGAAATTTCATACCAACTAACACATTTGATGGCTCTCTAGAGGATAGTGTGTCTAATTTTTTTTAAACCCTTCTAGATGTCATAATTATAACCCAGAAAAAATGTCATCAAACTCAAAACAGAGTCAAATTCTACTGTCAGTTACACGTATGCAACCCAGTTGAAAGCAGCAATCATATGAGATACCAGGAGTGAAATGTGGTGCATAACTACCAATTCTAAATGGGCACAAAAAGCTGTGAACTCTCAAAATGCAGTTTTCACTTGTAATAACTAGTTTTCTCCTTTATGTGGTAAGGTGTAAGAGTAATTCCTCTTTTAGAGAGACTTCCTTTGAGTCACATCATCATGCAACTATTCCACAGATTTTAACACACTTTAACTCACGGTCTCATATATTGTGAAAATAAAAACTAGGCTTTCATTTGAGAATCCAGCCTAGTTCAATGGAGACCACAATTGAAAGTATCTCAGGGTACATCTACACAGCAGCGTTATTTCAGAATAACTGGCATTATGTTGAAATAACAAAGTGTGAGTCCATACACCAAGCCATTATTTCGAAATAATGTCGAGCTGGAGGACTTCTTACTCCAACTCCTGTAACCCTCATCTCACAAGGAGTAAAGGAAGTTGAAGGAAGAGTGTTCTTCCTTCAACTTCCTGTTGTATAGACAGTGCCAAAAGCCAAATTAAGCTATTTCGACTTCAGCTATGCAATTGACATAGCTGAAGTTGCGTATTTTAATTCAACTTTTGCCTTGCTGGGTAGATGGGCCCTCAGAGAAAAATATTTGCAGTTATACGATGTGTTAATTATTCCTGGACGAATATCTTGCCCCAGATTAAACATGCTGTAGTATGTCTAGCCAGAATGAAATCACACACAACTCTGAAATTTACCTCAGCTCTATTAACTACTGTATTTTAGCACCCGAGAGGCAAAATTTCCTTTTTAATTTCCTCTTAGTTGGAGATATTTAAGATCAGGGATTTTTTAGATGGTCCTTGGTCTTGAGATCGCTACCAGTTCTAGTATTCTAGGATTTTATATTACAGTATTTGGATATGGAAGTATCAAAAAGCTGAAAAGGTAGGTAATCGAGAAGCAGAGAAGAAGATGAAATTTGTAGTTGGAGGGTTGGGCCCATTTCTTGAAAGTAAAAAGGAGCTGAAGACAGTCCAGCACTGAAATCCTGGCCCCACTGACATTAATGGCAAAAACTCCAATTGACTTCTGTGGAGGGAGGATTTCACCCAATGTACATAGATGATGTTTCTCTGTGCTCAGAGGTTCCATTTAAAAGCCCACACTGCATTCTTTGAATATTAATTGAGTATAAATTGCTACCAAAGCATCAGTTAATATCATGTCTGTCTTTGGGTGTGTCTAGACAACACAGTTTTTTCAAAAAAAGTTACCTTTTTTCGAAAAAACTTCACCTGCGTCATGTTCTTTCGAAAGTAAATTGAAAGAATGCAGCAGCTTTGTCGACAGCGGTAAACCTAGTTTTATGAGGAAGAATGCCTTTTTCAACAGAGATCTGTCGAAAAAAGGTGTGGGTGGACGTGGGTTTTTTGTTCCCGAAAAAACAGACCTCCAGGGAAAAGCCCTGGTGGACACTCCATCTGCAGGAAAAACCTCTATCGTTCCTGTCTGTAGCCATGTCTTAAAGGCACAGGCACCCTGGGCAGCCATTGTGGCAGGAAGGCAGCCAGAGGAAGCCACTGACCACAAAGCTCTCCCTGTCTCTCTGCCAAGGAAGCATGGCACAAGTGCAAGATCCCTGAGACCTCCAAGGACCTTCCAGCCATCCCACAACCCAGGAAGCGAGGTCTAGCCTGGTCAGGGCCTGAGGTCCTGACATTATTGGAACTTTGGGGCGATGCAGAACCCCTGAAGACTTTGCATTCCCGATGCCAGAATGCAGACATTTACGGCTGCGTGGCCAAGGGGCTGGCAAAAAAAGGCCATTACCCCAGAACCTTGGACCAAATGCAGGCCAAAGTTAAAGAACTCAGGCAGGGCTATGCCAGGGCCTATGAGTGCAGCTACACCTCCGGGGGAGTGCCTCACCATTGCGCTTACTTTCAGGAGCTAGACAGAATTCTGAGGGGTTTGGAACCCCTCTCTGCACCAGTTCTTGTCCAGTTTGGGTTGCAGACACCCGTCCATCACTGCCAGGAGGTGGCTGAGGACAACCATCCTCTACAGGATGAAGAGGAGGAGGAGGACCCCAACAGGAGTCTTGTCACTCTGACCCTGGAACCGGTCCCCCAGACCCAGGAGGCCTCACTGACATCTTCTGATGCTGGTGAGGGAACATCAGGTGAGTGCGGTCAGGTTCACACACACAGAACAGGTGGGAGCACAGGGGATGCAGGCCAATCTTCACATGCCATGCTCTTCCTGGACAGCTTGCACCTTTCTGTGCATGTGCAAGCATGTTCAGTCTCAGGGTACCTTTCTGTGCATGTGCAAGCATGGGTAGCTGCTCACAGCTCAGGGAGGGCCCCACACATGTCTGACCCCAGGGAGGGCTGTCCTCCCCCTGCCAGGAACTGCAGGAAGTAGGCTGGTCACAAGGGCTCACGCACAACACCACACAGACCACTGCAAGTGTCACACATAGCACTCGGCCATGTATGCACATGCGCCACCACCCACCCAGGCACTGGAGGATCTACAACGACCTCATGTGCAGGCATGTTGAGGCCCTGGAAAGGATGGAGGAGACCATGGCAGAGAGGACATGGGAAGAGGCTTGGTGGCACAACTGCTTGCTGGAGGAGCTCCTCCAGCAGCAGACAGCAATCTGTGGCACTATCCAGGAGGCCATGAGTGTCCCAGGTCCTGCCCCCCGTTGCCGGTCCTCACGCTCAACCTGCTCCAGCCTCCCCTGCGCTCCCCTTCTTCCCCCTCACACCCTGCTCTCCCTCACCCCCTGCTATCACAGACCCAGCTGCAGCCCCCCCTCTTCCGCAGCCCCCTACTGTCCCAGGCCCCACTCGACCCGAACACATCTAGGGCCACAGACCCGAGGCAGCATTTTTTCGGGCCAGGTGATACCCTCAGCCCTAAAGCTCCCTCCCTCTTTCAGGTTTATATCCCCCCTCCTCCCCAGTTAAAAAGACTTTGTTATATTTACAAGAAAGTTTATTTTTGATAACATTTTGAACACAGTTTTATTTTGTTAGTAAATGTTCTTTGCACACTGTTTGATGGTTTTTTTAATATACGTAATGTTTTTGACAGAAAACCTGGTGTATGTGTGTTAACTGTCTAGAGACTGGTGCAGGGATAGGTTGTGGGAGGAAAGGTCTTTCAGGGGGCCCAGGACACAGGCCCCATTGGAGAGACCCTTGGGAAAGTCATTGGGCTCCTGCTGAGAATCTGTCACGCAGGGCTTTCCGGATGCAGACCCCCACCTGATGTGCTTGGCAGATGGCAGCTGTCCGGGGCTCCTCAAACTGCCTCCCCTTGACATCAGCCCGTGTCCCCGGGAGGAAGGCCTCCCCTTTGCTCTCCACCAGCACGCAACATGCAGCCACCATCTCAGGGATATTGTGTTCCCCCATGTCGAGGAGAGTGAGCAGGCACCTAAACCTCCCCTTCAGCTGGCCAAAGGTGCATTCTACTTGCAAGCATGCCCGGGTCATCTGCTCGCGTCCAGATGACCAGTGTAGGGCTTCATAAGCCAGGGCATAAGGGGGTATGCCGCATCGGCCACGATGCACATTGGCATCTCCACGTCCCCAACAGCAAAGTTTTGCTGCAGGAAGAATGTTCCAGCCTGCAGCCTGTGGTACAGGTAGGAATTTCTGAAGATTCAGGCATCATGTGCCCGGCCCGACCACCCCACACAAATGTCAGTGAATTGTCCACAGTGGTCAACCAGGGCCTGTAGCACCATGGAGAAGTAGCCCTTTCTGTTGATGCACTGGGCTGCTTGATGGGGAGGTGTGCAGATCGGGATGTGAGTTCCATCAAGCGCTCCTCCATAGTTCGGGAGTCCCAGCCCAGCAAAGCCTGTCATGATGGTGTCCAGGTCTCCGAGGCGGACAATCCTATTCAGCAGCTCTGACTTGATGGCCCTCACCACCTGCAGAAATAGACTCATACAAACACACAGAATAGGAAATTAGAGGGGGTGCCCAAGTCCTTGAGAGGTGATCCCCATCCTCCCCCCCCCGAAAACCCCAGGAGCTCCCCCCCCCCAGGCGTCCCCTCCCAGCAGTAGGGCAGGGAGGGCTTCTGGCCTCACCCCCACCCCCACTCCCACTCCATTCCCCACTCCCTCTGCCCTTTCCTGTTATACTCCCCTACCCCCATAGTTGGACTTATTTATATTTCCCCAAGAAAGGTCTTACCTCCATCAACCACGGCACCAACAGTTTTATTTTGATAGTCCCCATGTTCTTTGCAAACTGTTTGATGGTCATATACGTAAGCGGTAGCTGTTTTTGACAGAAAACCCTGGTGGCCAGTGTTAACTGTCTAGAGGGCAATAGCCACCCTCTTATCCAGGGGGATGAGTTGTGGGAGGTGCAAGGTCTATGGCCCAGTGTCCTTCATTTATAGATGCTCTTTTTGAAAGTCATTGGCGTGTGAGAATCTATCCCGCAGTGGCCTTTCCCGGATGCAGATTGTGGATGCTTGGCAGACTGTGGCCTGGTTTGCGCAGTCATGCAAAGGTGTAATAAGACAAAAGGTGTCTCTCATGAACTTTCCCCGGATTCCTGTATCACCATCCAGAGCACAAATGGGGAAGGAGACTCTACAGAGCCACTGCAGGGATGTGTTCCCCCATGTGTGCAGGTGGCGGTGAGAGAGGCACCTAAAGTTCCCTATTACAAAGCATAGGTATAGACCTGTGTGGATACAAAATTTGTATCTGCTTGCGGATTTGTCATCTGCAAAATGGTCACAAGATGATCCTCAGTTTCTATTTGCGGATGTGGATAAGCCAGTAGCCTATAAGGGGGTATCCAATATCGATGCCAATTGGCATCTCAAGGCTCTACAGCAAAGTTTGCTGCAGGAAGAATGTTCCAGCCTGCAGCCTGGTACTAGTTCAACAACTGAACCGTTATGCAAGCATAAAGTCATGATGCGGCCCTGATACATTGCAGGAGGCGACTGAATATAGTTGTGTGTCTAAGAGGATCCACTATATTACAGGTTTTTGTTGATGCACTGGGCTGCTTGTTGATGTGGTGGGGTTTTTGTTTGCAGTTGGATTTGGATTTTTACATCAAGAGCGATCTGCACTGCTGGGTCCCAGCCCAAAATAATGTAGCGGTTTTTAGGTGGATCAGGTTTCAGTGGACAATCCTAGTCAGAGCAGCTCTTAACCAGTAAGGCATCCAGAATCCAAAATAAAACTGGATTTTACTGTTGCATAAACAATATTCACACAGAAGTTTTACTGTAGTAAAATGATAGTTCCCTAAGTCCTTGAGAGGTGATCCCCCATCGTTGGAGGGCTCCCCCAGGCGTCACTCCCAGCAGTATCTTGGTTTTGGCTTTTTTTGTTTTGTTCCCCACTCCTTTGCCCTTTTTTGGTGTGTACTAAGACCTTGAAGTTATGGACTGTCCCCAAGAAGGTCTGATACCTGTCCCATTCAATAGGCGCAACAGTAGGTGTCCCCATACCAAGCTGGTGTCTACAGCAGCTATGGTGGCTATGAATGTGTAGCCCAGTTCCTCCCAGAGGATATAAAGCCACCCTCTTATCAGAGGGGATGGTGGGGTGCAGCTGGAGTATCCTGTCATTTGCTAGATGCACAGATATAAGAAAAGGCGTGGATTGGATTTTTGATACTCTTTAATAGTTGAACTGTGGCCTGGTTTGCATGAAATTATTAGCAAGGTATAATACAGACAAAGGTGTCTCTCATAGACTCTTTCCCGAGTTCCTGTATATCACCATCAGAGCACAATATTTTGGGATTTAGTGAGACTGTCTAGTGATGTCTCCCTGATAGGTGTTTTATTTCCAATAAAGAAGTTTGTAATGAAAAAAAGTTATAGGTATAAAATCAGTTTTAGTAAAACAAAATTTGTATCTGCATTTGTAACTTGCAAAATAACTACAGTTAATCCTTCTTTCCTTATTTGCGGATGTGGATAACGGTAGCTATAAATCCAATATCCTCCAATTTTCAAGGCTCTACACACAGGAGACGTGCAAACTGTTTGTATATCAACCTGTCACAACTAGATAACGTTAATGCTAAGCATGAGGCTTCTGCCTTTGCAGAGGCGACTGAATAATAGTTGTATCTACCACCACAATTACAGTGAGAGAACATTTTGATGTGGTGGGAGTTTTTGTTTGGCAATTTTAAATAGTTATATCTGTACTGCTGAGAAGTTCATTCAGCCAGTTTTTGAAATTGGATGGTTGTAGAACACCCAAAGGAAGCAATTGAATAATAGAGTTAAATAGGCATGATTGGTTAAAAAGTAAATAATTTTAAAAGGATATACTATGAAGTTTTGACCTAAAATTTCATTAGAATCTTCCTAATTACTTATCTTGTTAATTTTTGCATAGTCTGATATGCCAAAACAATTTATTGCATTAAATGCATACACAGAGGATCTTTGCATCATTTACATTGTCTCTATAGGCTTCTATTGAACCTTTTCCAACCCTCCTTTTTTTCAGAGCTTGGCGCAACTCCCAACATGTTCCCTCATGCCCTTGGCTTCTTGCCCCTTCCACACCATTATTATTTCTCTTTTTTCCTCTGGTATATAATTCATTCATTATATTTGACATGTTAAAAGCTATTGGGAGGATGTATGCAGTGTGTAACCATGCTGCTTCCCAAGTTATTAGAAGGAAAACATCCAGAGAATCCAAAATAAAACTGGATTTTACTGTTGCAAAAGAATATTCAAAAGAAGTTTTACTGTAGTAAAATGATAGTTCCCTAGCCTTAATACATCGTTGGAGGTAGAAAACATATCTTGGTTTTTGGTTTTTTTTGTTTTGTTTTGTTTTTGTTTTTTGGTCGTGTACTAAGACCTTAAAGTTATTGGGAAGAATGATTTGTATTAATAGGAAATTATGATTGGTGCTACAGCAGCTATGGTGCATGAATGTGTGTCCTAGGATATAAAGATTAAAGGTTTAATACATTTAGATCTGAATATAAGAAAACTGGATTGGATTTTTGAACTCTTTATTTTCTTTTTTGCATGAAATTATTAGCATGCATACAGCATACTTTATCTTTACCTATTGGAAATATTTTGGATTTATTAGTGTCTGATGATGTCTCTGATGAGGTGTTTATTTCCAATAAAAATTTGTAATGAAAAAAGTTATAGGAAAATCAGTTTTGGTAAAACAAATGCTTTTTGAAACTTGAAAATCTTCAGTTAATCTTCTTTCTTATGTATATTACATACTGCTCTTGGCTTCACCTAGAACCAAAACTGTTTGTATATCACCTGTCACAATGATAACCCAATCCTAACATGAGGCTTCTGTATAATAATAATAATAATAATACCACCACCAAAATACAGTGAGAGAACATATTTGTGAACCAATTAATCAGATTTATAGACTAGAAGTTTTTCAGAGACTTAGGTAACTCTTGGCAAGCACCCAAACTTCTGAATAATGAGTTAAATGAGCATGATTGGTTAAAAAGTAAATAATTTTAAAAGGATATACTATGAAGTTTTGACCTAAAATTTCATTAGAATCTTCCCTAATTGCTTATCTTGTTAATTTTTTACTTAGTCTGATATGCCAAAACAATTTATTGCATTCGTCGCATACACCAGAGGATCTTTGCATCATTTCGTGTCTCCTATAGGCTTCCTGTGTGAACCTTTCCAACCCTCCTTTTTTTTTCAGAGGCTTGGCGCAACTCCCAACATGTTCCCTCATGCCATGGCTTCATATGCACCCCTTCCACACCATTATTATTTCTCTTTTTTCACTCTGGTATATAATTCATTCATTATGTTGACATGTTAAAAGCTATTGGGAGGATGTATGCAGTGGTATTGTAACCATGCTGCTTCCCAAGTTATTAGAAGGAAAAGGTGGGTGAGGTAATGTATTTTATTGGTGTGATGAGAGAGATTAAATGGCGCATTATTATGTTGGAAGGCATTGGAGGGTGTCATCAACCAGTTGTTTGATCTATAGACAGTTGCAAAACTGCTTGAAGATATGGCTCTGCTAAACAGATTCCAGAGGCTCCCCAATATCCTCACTTCTGATTTTCCAATTCTCTCCACTCCCTACCCCCGAAGGATCCATAGGGTTATGCCCATTAATGCCTGGAACATTCTTGATATTTTTCAGTTGTGTTCCAACGTTGTTAAGTTACATTTAAACACAGAAATGCTATTAAGCTGAGTTTGGGGTTCACAAGCATGGCCAATAATTGTGTGTGTGTTCACTGTTGCACATCAGCTCTGCCCACTAAATAATATTACTTTCTAAATATTGTTACGTAAGCAGCTAATATGCCACAATGAAATATATTGTCAACAGTATATATTGGTTACCAGCACATGAAGAATAAAAAATGGATTTCAAGCCAAAAATTTCAGAACTGGGTACCTAAAAGTAGGGATAAAATTTTAAAATCATATTCCTAAAGTCTTTAGCCTTTCAAAAATGATATGGACAAACTTTACTCATTCTACCCTTATTATATTAGCATACGCAAGATTCTAGATTTTAATTTTTAAAGGAGAGTGCTGACATTATTGTCCACTAACTGTTGAGACAAAAGCTATGTAATTGTGACAATCACAATCTTTTCTAATGCTATCGACCAAAAAAAGCTGTAGTTTTAAAGGAATAATTACATACAATTGTCTATTTTTAAAAATGACTACTATAATGACAATCCTCCAGATAAACATATATATGTAATTAGAGTGATTACAATACAGCAATAACCCATCACCACTTATTATTATAAAACCATAAACTATTATTCATTATCCTATAAAATTCAAAATCTAATTGAAAGTGCTAGTTTAGCATAATTCCCACAAGTCATCATTCTTTAATATTGTGAAATGAATGAGGTTTTCGTGCAGCTATTAATTGATACTGACAAGCAATAACCACTGAAATGAAACTCCAATTATGAGAGGCAATTAATCACATTTACTGTCATCTGTGGTGTCAAACAAAATTCAATAAAGTTCTAAACAGTAAAAATAAAAGGGGGAATTTATAACTCTTACATTTTAATTCATTTCATGGAAACGAGATTGTCCTTTGGTGGAGTAACCAAGCAATAACAACAGTGATATTTCCACTATTTATGAAGTGTTTCATTTTGTTATAATCTCTGGTTTAAAAAATGTTTTTCCTTCTTGATGAAGACTTGTACCATACTGTAGATATATTTCTAAAGCAGTCTGTCTAGTTTGTAGCATAACTGGTGGCTAGTCTGGTGCTTATGGCAGGCAAATATCTTTCCTGTCTGTGAACTTCAGCCACAATCCAGGATAACACTTACACATGCTCTCATCTTTTAGCATGTGAGGTGTAAGCATGTAGTTATGCGCACTTCTGAATAGGGATGCTTTCCTGAATTGTGACCATATGGCACATTGTGGTATCTGCATACCAGCAAAATTATTTAAAGCAAAATTCAATCAGAATTCATTCCCCATCCAATTTGTATAATGTTTTCGTTTGCATGAACTTGTAGTTTTTTTTTAATGTTTGTTCCTTTTTCACAGTTGCCAGTCAGTGAACCTTTCAAACACCACATTTTGGCATTCCAATGAATACAAAATGAATGTAAAACAGTTTAGTACCTTAGTAATTGATTGGACTGGTGCAATGTAAAATTCAGACATCACATTTAGATGCCACGTTTGCAAAGCAGGCTCATGGTATAATTTGACATGATATTTGTTTAATAGTGTTCTCTAGAAGTCCTTTATTTATGCTCCTCCAAAAAAGTGATACCTTTTTATGTCAAGAAAGCAAAATAGACTTCCATCAGATCCCATCAACATGGCAGCC
This sequence comes from Rafetus swinhoei, assembly GCA_019425775.1. Classification (NCBI taxonomy): domain Eukaryota; kingdom Metazoa; phylum Chordata; order Testudines; family Trionychidae; genus Rafetus; species Rafetus swinhoei. Next base: position 39,490,271 of record CM033439.1, on the reverse strand, counting down.
AGAAAAACTCACTTGAGAGCACTGTTGTCAGCTATGTTCTGATCTGTATCAGTCTCCATCCCTATTGGGTGGGCAGCTCTGAGCACAAACTTAGTCAAACATTTTCTATGACAACATGATCTATTATTCATTGCATAAATAGGTGACACTGACAAAAATTTAGCAACATAAAAAAAGCTGGATCAACTTCTGATGAGAATAGTCCCAGTTCAGTAAGTCAGAGAAATCCTAAATATTTTATTCACTGTACTTTGCTGGTCATTGGTAACTTTATTTGCTCTTTAAGTTCCATCAAAGCTAGGAGGCTTTAGAATGAATCAGTGAAGCAGTAATAACATCTGATCAGTGCTCGTCCTACAGTGGAATATCCAACAGAAGCATCTTTCTATAAGAAGCACATGAGATCTGAAAGTTGAAGGAGTAATACATGTCTGAGGAACCCCTAAAATAGACACAACTGTTTTTAGTTAGGTCTTGGGCACTTCCAAAACATATTTTTCTCATTCAGTCAAGCTATATTTTAAAAAATTGCACTCTTGTAATGAAAGTTGAAACTAAAGAGGTGAATGTGCTAAGCATTTCCTATTCTGATTTATATAGCTAGTGTAATAACTTGCTCTGTTTTAAATATTGTGTCTTCATCTAACCCCAGCAGACATGGGGATGTACCATTGTGGTTTATAATCATTCATACAATATGTAATTAGGTTTAAAATTCTGTTATGAGGAAACCATCACCTTTAACCTTTTAGGTTATTTAGTGCCACTAACAGTAAATAAAAAGTACCTTTAAGTGCTTTTTTCCACTAAATATATTTGATTTTTTTACGCTGACTTTTTAGTTGTTTTCAGTAAATAAAACTAAAAAATGTATAATATCAGTAATGGCAATGGCTTTGTTAAAAATCAAATTAATCACACCATCAAGGTAACTCAAATGTCTTGAGAAAAATTCTTGAGATGGTCCTTTCCATTGCTGGATATTCAAAGACTCTTGTGTTTATTTTTCTTGGTTGTGCATCTGAATTGTTAAACCTTCATCAGATCTCTATGACAGTAATAAAAGAGAGTCCCCAGGTTATGGTAAAACAGTAAGTTTGCAGAGGGCATTATTTGAACAACAATTGGTATTATTTGTAACTGTAATTTGAGTTTAATTCCATTTTATACCAATAAAGAGTTTTAGGTGTCTGGGTTTTTTTTTAAATATTCATTTCTCCTTCTAAAAAGTTATTGTTCCAGGACCAACTCTGAACACCCACACTGAAAATTCCTGACAGCACCTTCATCTTATGTTTTAGCACAGAAAATTTTGTTGCCAAGGTAACTGACTTTATCGGAGTAACAGGAAATTTAAAATATTAAAAACTAAAAGGATGTAAGTTCTAAAGTTACCAGGATAAAACAAATGCTAATTCTATCAAACACTAGTTAAAATGATGTGGAGTCAAACATAACTATTTTAAGGGGGTAAATCTAGAATCTTTAAAATTAACATTTTCTGTTTTAATAGTTCATTTAAAAAATGACACATTTTGGACTATTTCATGAATGGGTTATAAAGCAGGTTATATGCCACAAAAATGCACCTGATCCATAAATTAATCCATATTCAAAGCTCCCACTGGCTTTAATGGGAGTGGCATACTTGGAATAATTGTATAATCTGGCCCTAGTTATAGTTTTTTCCTTATCGTAGCTTTGGGGAGGTTTTACTGTTACTGAAGACATTTTCAAGAAAATAGAATCACTCCTACTTCTTATTCCCCATTGAATAATAACCCTCTGGTGGAGACATCACAGGCATTCTATAGCAACCAGTTCTGATGTCCATAAGCAGAGGATTATGACTTGAATTGGGATATAAATCTGACTGATTCTGAAAAGTTGTGGGAAATTATCAGGGCTCGACAAACCGCAGCGAAAACCACTCGCCAGCCCTGCACTGCGCATGCGCGAGACCCGCCCCGCGCATGCGCGAACCGCCGGTGAACAGGGCGACCGGCTGAAATCTACTCGCCATGGGCGAGTAGATAAGTGGATTTGTCGAGCCCTGGAAATTATGATGTGGTGTTTATACAACACTGAAAATGTTATGGCCATACATTTATCTTAGATAAATCATGAAATTATACATATAAATATTAGCTTCAATACTTGGTCTGTGGCCCATCCTGCTATGAACTCATCTGGACTATTCCCCTGGATAAGTGCCTGCACTATCAGGACATGAGACTGTAAGCTACCCCCTGCTTCAGGGTGTGTCTACACAGCAAAAATATTTCGGAATAATGGCCATTATTCCGAAATAACTATGCAAGCATCTACACAGCAATTCTGTTATTTCAAAATAATTTAGAAATAATGGATGGCTTATTCTGACTTCTGTAAACCTCATTCTATGAAGAATAACGCCTGTTCTGAAATAGCTATTTCGAAATAAGGCGTGTGTAGATGCTCCACTTCTGCTATTTCGAAATAGCCCCTCACCACAGCCAGTCTAAGTTATTCCTCCTGGAGCTCTAAATCGAGATAGCACGTCTACATTAGGGAAGCCTGCCTCGAACTAATTTTGAGACTTCCCTGCAGTGTAAACGTGCTATTTCGGAATAGGTTATTCGGAAATAACTGTGCAGTGTAGACGTAGCCTCACACAGTATTGTACACATTGGGTAACATTTACAAAAATGCATGCAGCTTTTGAACTAACATCAAGGAACCTAATGGTACATTCAACCGCAGCTGGGAGCATGCCTCCCAGACTGGGTAGTCAGATTTCCACTACCTCTGTTTGAGCTAGTGCTCTAAAAATGGTAATGTGGACATTGTGGCAAAGGCGCTGCTCAGACTATTGCCTGAGTCCAAACCAAAGTGATCCCCTTAGTTTGAGCTCAGTTGGCTAGCCTGAGCTTCTGCCCATTCCACAGAGTATAGTGCACTAACTCAAGCAGAGCTAGTTCAAATCTGTCTACCCAGGCCAGCATGGTTACCAGACTTGCTGGGCCCTTTGGCAAGGCAAGGGGATGGGGGCTCTGTGCACCAAAAAGGGCAGGGCCTCAGGTAGAAGGGGTGGGGTTAGGGCTAGCCTCGCCCAGGCTGCTCTCAATGCTGCTTGGAATGAGTGCGTGGAGTTCAGTAGCAATTTAAAAGGCACAGGGATCCAACTGTTACAGTAGTGGCAGCAGTGCCCAGAGCCCCAGATCCTCTTGAATTTCTGGGTCCTGGGGCATTTGCCTCCTTTGTCCTCCCTTCCTCCCAATCAGCAGGCCTGACATAGGCTGGGAAGCAAATTCCCAATTGCAATGTATACATATCCTTGGTCACTTAGGCACTTGAGGAGTTGGCCATGGGTGACTCAAAACAAAACAGATGACTGTTCATATATATATATAAAATATTTAGCAATGTATTTTAAAAGCAGCCTGGCTTCTCCATTCATTTTTAGCAGTAAACACTTAAATTGTTTATATAATAAAATGCCATTGTGATGCACTATAGTATTTAGCTACAAACAGTTCCCTCTTAGTGACCTTGCAGCCACAAAAATTCAATTGGATGAACACAGTTCCTTCTGGAGTTACTGAATAAGGATTATTTTAATTTTAAAATATAAAAGTCTGATAGAATAACTTGCCCTCAGGCTATGATGTGACATTATAAATAAATCCAGATTTTTATCTCCAGAAATCTGAGGACCACTCAGATATGTGTCTTGGATTTGCATGGTACTGAGTACTTTGGTTGTGATCCAGAAAAACATTCAGGCACATGCTTAACTCTGAACTTCACGATGGTTTCATTGATTTTAATGGCATACTCATTCCTAAATTTAAATAGATCTGTATTGCAGGACTGAGCCCTTAATTCTAAGGGCCAAATCCTGCAGTCTTTATTCAGGTAAAATTCCTTCTAAAGGCAATGGGACTTTCATCACCATAGTATCCTTCAATATATGAAAAACATAGAAATTACAATAAAATATTTCTTTTCCTTCTCAGGATGGAGGAAAAGTGGCTTGATTAGTCTCTAGGTTTTTTGTTTATGTGTGCGGGTATGTTTTGGTTTTGCTTTTTGTCTGTGCATGTGCTGAAATGTTGAGTGAACGCTAAGTTTAAGAAATTAGTTTTGGGTATAGTTCTTTCTTATGACTGTAAAAGTTGCACTTCCAAAAAACTCATGAGCCAGTGACTGACAGTTTTGTTGTTCAAGGGGAACATAGTTGCATGAGAGAACATGGGTGCAGTGGGAAAGGATCTCTTGGGTACCTACAGTCAATCCTATGGGAGCCTTTGACTATCGGGACAGAAAGCTTGATTCAATGGAGAACCAGTGTATGGACCAGACCAGTGGGATTAGCTAATGTGCTCATAGCAATCAGTTTTGCTAAGTGCAAAGATGAATTCAGTCTATTCCAAATTATTTAAGATGTGGGGCTTCATTCCCAGGTATCATAAACTGGAAAAAAAACCAAACAAACCAGGAGATCATCTATGAGAGGCTTACTATGGTCAGGTCTGAGTCTGATAGAATGAGGTGGATGTGGCCAATTGAAGCAAAAGTTCGTTTTTGTTGCTGTGGGTGTTAGGCATCCTCCGCAGTCTGAGTTAAGGGAGCAGTTGGTGAGAATCTGGCAGTCACCCAGATGTGTTCAATATACCAAAAAAAAGTGCTGGTGCTGTATTGTGGGAAAAGGCAAAGCTAGCAAAGATCCACTCAGCTCTGCCCCTGAGTGGAGGGGAAGAAAGTTTGACACAACACTTCCTATTGGAAAAATTCTGATTCCATTGGAAATGTTCTCTGGGAATGTATTGACTTCATTGAATTTTTAGATGGGATATTACCAAAATTATTCTCATTTCAATATGATAAAAATATTTTATTTCAATAAAGTTGAAACAAACTTTTATCATATAAACTTGTAATTTAAAATATAATGCAACTTACAATCAAAACGTAGTTGAAACAAAACATTTTTGCCCTTGAAAAATCATGGAGCAGGTCCTCAAGGAATCTAGTTTGAAACAGGTTGATCAGGCATGAACTACCCTTGGCGAAGCCATGTTAACTGTTCCTGATCATCTTCCTCTCTTCCAACTAATTGCCCTCTGTAATGAGATAACTGGCTCTGTGCATATGGGGAAAAGCGGTGGATGTGAAATACCTTGACATTTGGTATCTCCCACAGTATTCTGGACAGCAAAGTTAAAGTAGTATGGATTGAATGAATGGACCATAAGGTAGACAGAAAGCTGGCTAGATCATCAGGCTCAACAAGTAGTGATCAATGGCTCTATGTCAAATTGGAAGCTGGTAGCTAGTAGAGTGCCCCAGATGTCCATCCTGGGGTCAGTTTTGTTCAACATCTTGATTAATCATCTGGATGATGGGAGGGATTGCACCTTCTACAAGTTCGTAGATGACACTAAACTGGAGAGAGGTAGACCGGCTGGAGAGTAGAGATATGGTCCAGAGTGACGCAGACAAGTTGAAAGATTGGGCCAAAAGAAATCTGTTGAGGTTCAACAAGGATAAGTGCCTTGTCCTGCACTTAGGAGGGAAGAATCCCAAGCACTGCTACAGGCTGGGACCAACTGGCTAAGTGCACTTTAGGGAGCATAGGGGATGAGAACCTGGATATAAGTGAATAGTGTGTGCCCTTTTTGCCAAGAAGACCAACAACATATTGGCCTAAATTTGTAGGAGTGTTGCCAGCAGATATAGGGAAGTGATTATTCCCCTTTATTTGACACTGGTGAGGCATCATCTGGAGTACTGTGTCCATTTTTGAGCCCTCCACTACAGAAAGGATGTGAACAAACTGGAAAGTCCAATGGAGGGCAATGAAAATTATGAGGGGCCTGAAGTACATGACTTATCTGAAGAGAGGCTGAGAGAACTGTGCTTATTTAGTTTACAGAAGAGAAGAGTTAGGGGGGATTTGATAAGAGCCTTCAACTACCTGAAGGGGGGTTCCAAAGAGGATGGAGCTAGGCTGTTCTCAGTGGTGGCAGATGACAGAACAAGAGGCAATGGTCTCAAGTTGCAGTAGGGGAGGTCTAGGTGAGATATTAGGCAAATCTATTTCACTAGGAAGGTGGTGAAGCCCTGGAATGAGTTGCCTAAGAAGGTGATGCAGTCTCAATCCTTAGACATTTTTAAGGCCTGGCATGACAAAGCCCTGGCTGGGATGATATAGTTTGGTTGATCCTGCTTTGATCGGGATTAGACTAAATGACCTTCTGAGCTCTCTTCCAAGCCTAATTTTCTATGATTCTATACCTCATCAGACTGAAACATGTGGATAAAATTACATCAATGTTCCCAAAACAAAATATTTTAGAAATTTTATTTTGTAGTACATTTCAAATTTCTATTCTCATTGGGGATGAAAGAATATTTTGACATGTCAGAACTTCCCACAGAACAGAAATACTGTTTTCTGACCAGATGTACTCTTGAGGAGGGAAAAATGAAGATGAAAGCAGGGGAGAAATTTTCTTTTAAAAGAACGGACATTAGGTTGCTTACATGTGGGTAGCAGATGTGTAGAGCTGTGCAAATCCGCAGGTATCCACTTTATATCCACAGGTGTCTGTATCTGCAGATGTGGATGCAGAAAATAGCAACTCATTTTTGTGTATACAGATGCAGATGCTAATTTTTTATCTGCACAGGGCACTATAGATGGATAGCCTTCACACTGGTAATACATAGTGTCACAGATCTGGTCAGCTTCTCCCTACTGATGATTTATCAGATTGTTGTGAGGGGATCCAGCTACTGGATCCTCTATATTTTAAGCCTCTGGAGTTAAAATAGAGACCAGGCACCACTCCTTTTGTCAGCAAGCTCGGGGAGTGTAGACTTCCTGTTTAGCAACCCATCCTGAGAGCTATCACCATGCAGTCCCCTGCCTATTCCCTAGAATCAGTGCAGACTCCTCAGACTCTCCTGGTAGCTTAAACCCACCCTTTCCCTAAATTCCACTCAAAGGGGTGAGCCTTCTTGTTTACCTCTTCAAGGAGCCATATGGTCTATGTAATATGTAATTCACAGAAATACTTCGTACAGATAGATCAGTTCTTGTCTTTTACTACCTTCAAGTCCCAATATGATAGGGGAAATGAAATGCCGGCCCGTGGGTCAGATCCAGTGCACCAGTGTTAGCTCCTGGAGGCACTCCTCCTCTATATTTACCTGTATGACTGCGGATACCAGCGATCACAGTTCCCATTGGCCATGGTTTGCTGTTCCATGGGGAACAGCGGGAAGTGGTGTCCCAGTCCATGCCACTTCTTGCTGCTCCCATTGGTTGGGAATAGCAATCTGCAGCCAATGGGAGTTGTGATCGCAAGTACCTGTAGCCACGAAGGTAAATATAACAGTAGTAGCCTGCCAGAAGCTAACCCTGGCAAACTACTGCCATGTTATTGTTTACCCCACTCTATGATATCAACCTCCCCATTGATCTGTGTAGTGGGGCGGAGTGGCTGCCCACTGACCGGAGGAGGAGGAACCCCTCCGGCCACCATGTTGGGCTGAGGCTGATCCTGCCCAGCCACCTGACCGGAAGCCATGGGGCGGGGCCAGAGCTATAAAAGCCCAGCCAGCAGCCTCAGTCAGGGCTGAGCCTGCAGAGGGACCAGAGGCTTACTCAGGGCTCTCAGTCTGGGAGGCTGAGACTGAGGCCTGGCCTGGGCTTGGGCCTCCAACCCTCTGAAGCCCGAGGCCAACTACCTGCTCCTGGTCTGGGAGGCTGTGACCGAGGCCTGGCCTGGGCCTCCAACCTTCCGGGAGCCAGAGGCCACCTACCGGCTACCTGCCTGGGAGGTCGAGGCCTGGCCCGGCCTGCCTACCCTAGCAGACCCCGGAGAGGACCCAGAAGGCCAGCCTGGTTCTGTGCCCCAGCCCCTGCCCAGGAACCGGAACAAACTGCGGTCACTGCCGAGACAAGAGGCTTGGCCCGAGACTCCGACAGAACCTAACCCTGAGGACTGGCCGAGATGCCTGACCCCACCTGCACCAGGAAATCGTCTGAGCCCAGCACACCTGAAAACAGCAGAGGACTGGACCGGACCGCCGGGACTCCAGTGGGACGAACCTGCCGTGGACTTCCTACCTGTGCCGCTAGAAACCCAGGTACCAGCTGAGGGGGAGAAGGGAAGTGGCCCAGGGGTTAGTGGGGGCTGTTAGAGGCCCCAAGGCCAGCGAGTTTCAGGCTGGAGCCCCCGCTGAGCCCATAGCAGTCTGCACTGCTTCTCCTAGGGCCCTGGGCTGGGGCAAAGTGGAGTGGGTGGGCCTGCGGGTGGTGGGTGGTGCCACCTACCGGGTGGAAGTCTCACCCTCCTAGCCACTACTGCTAGCAATTGGCCTGGATCCCTCCTGAATAAGGAGCCCCCAAACCCGTGTTGGTTTGCCAAGGGCCTGGCTTATCCTTAAGCTGTGTTGGTATGTTTGCTGCCACGCCCTTACCCAGGGCCTGGCCTCTCTTTAAATTGACTCTGTTTGTTCGTTGCCCCACCCTGACTGAGGGCCAGGGCCTCCAAAACTCATGGTGGTTGTTGCTGCCACACCCTGAACCATGGGCCTGGCCGTCCTGTAAAGACTAATTTTGTTTGTTATTGCCACACCCTGAACCAGGGCCTGGCCTTTCTATATAAACTGACTTTGCTTGTCTGTTGCCATGCCCTGAACCAGGGCTTGGCCTATCCCCAATTGGGACTTTGTGGACTTGCCGCCCACCCTGCACCAGAGCCGGGCCTATGTACATATATATAAGCAGACTCTGTGGTGTGCCGCCCGCCTGAAGGAAGGCCAGGCACGGACCTGGGGCTTGGCTTAAAGGGACAGTGCAGTGGGGCAGAGTGGCCGCCCACTGACACGGAGGAGGAGGAACCCCTCCGGGAAGCCAAGCCGCCTACAATCTGACTTTACCAGGTGATCTTATTGCCAGGTGAGCTGGCAACTTGACAAACCAATTTTCCTGGGTGGGAGTTGTCATGTTGGCTAGAATGTTTATATTTGAATATAAACTTGTTCTGAGTTAACAGCTCTCTATTATCAACTGTATAGAACTACATTTTGGGATTTCAGTTCAGTAGGCAGGTAACTGTACAACAGACAAGGTAAAAAATCTCACATCCAAAATGGAATCCACTGTCTGATAGCAGGTCCTATCAGAGCTGTGGGACAGGAGGCCATTTCCCCCAGACCTCAGGAGACAAAGGAGCCTCAAATTCTGTCCTTTTTCTACCAACTCATTTCAATTTATTATACACCTTGCAGTTATAACAGAAACAACAAAAGAAGCTATATATACCAGCAAAAATTGATTTAAATCATTGTGGGGCCTTGGGCCTTCACTAATTTTTCAGTTGCATCCAAATTTTCATCTGTGTATGACTGGAGACAGGAGTAGTTTCTGTGATTTTGATTCTACATTATGAAATGCTGTTTACAGTCTTTGCATAGTTTAGAGGTTTTGAAAGTCATAATTAATTCTGTTAATGTAAAGTTATTTTGCTTGGTCTGAGGATGAGCTTATCCTTTAAATTAGATGTTTATCTCTGCATAGGAAATTTTCATATTCCTGTTTTTTCTTATGTGTCTTCATATACAATAAACATATCAGGCTCAGTTCAAATTTTCATCCAGTTTTAAAGGCTTTTTTATGATAAACTTTTAATTCTAGTTGTTTCATAAACTTTATATCTAATCTGACAATTGCACTTTGTTCATATTCATAATAACAAACCTGTTATTAGAGGAATTTAATAATGGGAACATGTTAGCAGACAAAATTTCAAGAATTTGAAATATTTACTATGGCCCTCATAGCCTTAACACCCCCCAACCATAATTATATAATTTATTATGTTTTACTGTGTTTTAAAAGAACCCCTTTATAAAAATGAAGTGAAGATTTGAAAGTGGTGCAAGTAAGAGATGGCAAAAGCAACAGGGTAAAGCACCAGTTAAGAGTTTAAAGCCAATAACATTATTTCTCGTAGAAAAGATGCCTCAGCCATTAGACGGTGACCATACTGATAGTTCAGATGATGAAAACTTTGTACCCACAAATGACATTTTAATGCCACTGCTTCAAAATGAGGAGGTCATTAATCAAGAGACAGGAATGTCAACAGCAATGATAGATGCAGAGTCTATGCTCAATTTAGAGACTGTGCAGGCAGAAAATAAGGAAGGCAGAAAATGAGGATCTTGGAGATGCTGTGCAGCAAGAGCAAGAACTTATGAGTAGCACAGGACACAGTGTAACAACAGCGGCATCAGAACCTGATATTGGACTTCTTGATAAGAACAATGTTGCTTGAATGCAGTCGTTTCCCAAGGTTAATTGTTTTCAGATTCCATGTAATATACTGAAAAATGCTGAAAATCATGCTTTTCCTACTTGTCTGCTGACAAAAACTCTTCTAAATGGAGAGATCTACACAAGAGACTGGCTCCGCTGGAGCATAGAAAAGCAGGCTCTGTACTGTGTACCCTGTTTCATTTTTAACAGTAATACTTCAAATGCATAAATACTGTCTGATCCATCCTGTTGGAGTATCAGTAGAGGTTGGAGGAGTTGAAAGACCAAATACCTATACATGAAACTTCAGTATCGCATAAAGATAACTGTGTTACATGGAAATCAGCTAGTAGTACAGCACTAGCTGACTGTTCAATTGAAAACTTACTCCTGAGTGTGAAAAACACAGAAACTGATAAATGGAAAAAGCTCCTTGAGCGCATATTGAATGTCTTTCTTTTTCTTTCTGAATGGGGATTGGCTTTGTTTGGTTCCAATCAATGTATCAGTGACCCTACAAATGGAAACTTTCTTAGTATACTTGAGCTTCTTAGCAACAAATGAAACTTTAAGAGATCTCTGTGTCAAGATCATCTTCCTGAAACATATACATTCCACCAACTTTAAATCGGATTGCAAGCCAAAAGAACTGCTTAAAGAAATATTCAATCTCAGCCTGATATCACAATTGCATTACATATTTTTGTCAATCTCCCTACATCAGTGGCTTCAGGTGAATACACTTTCAATGTGTTAAAACAAGTAAAGAACTACCATCGTTCTACAATGGTACAAGAGCATTTGAATGGGCTTGCAATGCTTAACATTAAGAGTGATGTTGCACGTAAATTAGATTTTTCTTCAATTATAAACGAGTTTGCACATAAAGAAGGCAGAAAAGCATTCATAAAATGAAGGATTTTGCTTGCAGTGGAAACTCACAATTAAAGTTACATTTTTAATATACATGCTATTGGTATCATGACTTAATTGTTAATAAATAAATGTCTCCGGTGTTCATTTTCATATAGTCTTTTGGTTTTAGTATGACCCTCTGGATAAGAAGTTAGATATGTCAGGGACCAGAGGCTAGGGCTGGGCTGGGGCCTGTAAACTCAGTGGCCTGGGCCTCTATCATTCTCTGAAAGGGCCTGTCTGACAGTCATATAAAGAGCCCTCAATAGTAAATAGAACTAATGAATTGCAGATACAGATTTCCCAGATTGGCTCACATGGGCCTAACAGTGCTTCATCCTGGAAGTGGGAAGGAGAGAATTACCTGATCTGAGAATGCTGGCTTAGAGGGACACAGAGCTATTTTGCTTATTCAAATCTTAAATCTAAGGTGCACTCATGTACGTAAACAAAAGTTGCTCTTTTCTATCTTGAAACTGCTTCTTTTATATCTCTCATGAACTTTTGCTCAATATGTAATATTTTCTAGTAAATTTATTCTATTCTTATTCTAGCTAGTCTTTAGACAATTTTGTTACAGCTTTGCATCTGGAGTCTAGTCTTCAGAGAGATTATTGGATTAACATTTTCTGTAGATTACCACAGAAAATCTGATGCACAACTGTGTTATGGCATTGTGCATAGACTTATGCATGCTATTCTCTAGCTCTGATTTCTTTTGGATAGTTCATAGGACTTTTAGATTATTGCCAATGTCTTCCTTTTTAAATGTCCCTGATAGAACTATATTTAGAGATTGGCAGATAATTGACTGTTCAGTACATTGGATGAACCAAAAACTCTTCCTCAAAAATTCATGTTGGGCTGACCCAAAGTATCAAACTTCATGTTTCTCACTCAAATTGGATTTTTTTAAATTGGAAAAAAAATGTATGTCATTTGAGTGTTTGTCCCCTTGTTTTTGTAGTTAAATTTCTGAAGAAAGTGCTGCTTTGAATCAAAATGTTCAAAGTTTCATTTAAAAAATGTCAAAATGTTCAAATTTTTGAGCAAAAATCATTCTTTGAAAGCACCCAAATTTGCAAATAGTTTCAGTCCAAAACTACATTTTTAAATAAACTTTTTGCTGGAAAAAAATTGCCCAACTCTCATTACCTTATCTGTTCAGTAGTTAGAGCATGCTATAGCATGCATCCCAGTCTCTAATATTCAATTCCCCCTGGCAGTCAGCCCCCAGATCTTATTGCTATAATCAAAAACGCTGTGCCTACTGATTACTAACACCCTGAAAGTGTTCAGTTCTACTTTAGGCTTATTGAACTCCCCAAAGAAATACAATACAATAATGTGCCATCAACTGCAATTCCATGTAGCATCTTCTGCCACCTGGTATTTTACCCTGTGACAGTCTCAAGTTTTTAATTGATTAACACTGTATCTCCTCATGTAGTGCTATTAATCTTTCCTGGTATCTAAATAAGGAATAGGTATTTTGCTGAAATTTAAAGTCATATATTAAAACAGATGCAGAAATGGCTCAGTGTGTGATAATTTTAACAAAGTGCTACATGTTTGCATTAATACAATAGTTGCATAACCATGAGTTCTGTTTTCTCAGTTTTACTAGTTTTACTGTGTATTTTATTATGCTACATGAATAATAATAGATACAACTAGGGAATCTTGGCTGAATGGTCATTTTAAAGTGTTACTTATGCTTCTCAGCACCATTCCATTTCCACTCCATATGTGATACTACAGTGCACACAGGTGCTGGAGTTAGGGTTATTTGTGCTTGTGTGTGTTATCCTTGTAACCCTTGCCAAATCAAAGTAAGCTTCAGTTGCCCTACACTTCAATATGTAATGATCTAAATTGCTTACCTGACTTAGAAAATGTTCTGTTTTTCTTTATTCAGTAATTGCCCTTCTTTACTTAGCTGTGCCATACCCATAGTTTCATATTTCTTCATTCTGTGCCATTTTTCATCTCGCCTGCTCCACCTCATATCTGACTGCTGGTTGCATATTGATAAACCTGTGTTGAGAAATAGCCACAAGTTATTTAGGGATAAGCCAGAGTTGTTGTTTATTATTATTCATGTATCTTGCATGAAAACTGATTTACAGCAGGATGTGAAGAGAGCTCCAAGGCCCATGTTCTAATGTCAAACAGGAACACATGTGAACACTATTGTAATGTATATGAGTAAGCAGCTTAAACCCACTCGCTTGAGTAACACAATGCACACTGTTTCCTTTGGTAGGGTAATGCAGCAAATGAGATATGCAGGAATAATAATAGAAGTGTTTCATAAAATAAATTGTGGGGATTTATAGAAAATAGGAACAACTTGCCTACAGACAAGTTACTCTTAGACTGCTGCAGAGAAACGCAAATAATACCTTCAGAATGACCAGCCAGCTTTAATAGAGCCACAGGCTGATTGAATTAATGCCTTATCCATGTATAAAAGCTTCAGAGGGGTAGCTGAGTTAGTCTGTAACAAGAAAAACTTAAAAACCAAGAAATAGTCTGGCAAACCTTAAAGACTAACAAAATATGTAGATGGTATCATGAGCTTTTGTGGGCACAGCCCACTTCCTCAGATGACCAGAGTATTGGATGTCTAGAACCAAGATGCCCATTGGTTCTGGGCATCCAATACTCCAGTCATCTGAAGAAGTAGGCTGTGCCCACAAAAGCTCATGATACCATCTACATGTTTTATTAGTCTTTAAAGTGCTGCCAGACTATTTGTTGTTTTTTTAAGTTTATCCATGTATGTCCCCCCATGTGTACTTCATTGACTTTAATGGAGCTCCTCAGGCACAGTGGACCACCCATTAAATTGTAAATTGCAGGATTAGGCCTTTGATCTGTATCCGGCTCTGTTCGTGCCTTTTGTTTTTCCTCTCACGATTCATCCTCTGCCTCTTTCCTTGTTTCTACCCATCTTCTATCCTGGATTCTTCCCGCTTTCACCTCTTCCTTCATACAAACAGCATCAAACTCATGCATCAAAAAGCATGAGTTATCAAATTAAAATGGTATTTTTTTACTTTATTAATTTGCCTCTTTAGCTATTCCCAACATCTCATTCCTCCTCTTCACATTTCATTTTTAAATCCAAGATGGTTTTAAATACCTATACAGGGGGGTTTTAATCAGGGTTTTGTTTCTAAACATTTTTTCAATAACAAATAATAAACTCCCATAAGATCTTTTATAAAATTTAAAACTGAGAGTTTTGTAAAGGTGCTAAAAAAATTATATAAGATTTACAAGTTCAAATTTGCAGGCACCTTTCCTAAAACAGCCTCCACCTTTAAAAAGAATTTCTTCATTAATGGCCAAATGCTGTTTCAATGGTTCATGATAAAGTTTATTGGCTCCTTGGGACCATGATACTGGTCTAAATGCTTCCTGCAATACCAGCACTTAAATTTATCATGGATATTTCTATTTAAACCACTTGTAAAAATTAAGACCAGTAATTAGAGTCCCATTTCAGGGGGAAAATATACACCTGTATAGGTTGGCATGCCATAAAGTCTGCACGGGTGGTTTTCTGTGGTCAGTGTGGCTCAGAGGTACATAGAAATATTATTTTTAATCATATCTTAAATCTAAAATGAACTCCGGTAAAAAAGGAGCAAAATTTGGCCTGAGGATTGATGTTTTTTGTAGCCCTCTGTCAAATTATCAAAAGATTTTGTTGAAATAAATACAGACATCAAAAATCTCTACCAACAAATAACTTGTGCATTATGTATTGCATAGTGACATGATTAATCACATTTTAATATAATTTAGGACATAATATGCATTTTTAGAGCATGCCACATTCCATTAATTTGGCCAATTTTTCATAGGGAGGATATTAAATGAAACTACTTCATTATTTGCCTGAAAATGCATGTATTACACCAAAGTATCATGTTATCTGTGATTAGTTTGCGGAAGCCATCTGTCATCTTCCCCACCCCCACAGCATCCCAGAAGCAGAGAGACTAGAGAAGAGAAGTATATATACTTTTGACAACACAACCACCTGTTACCATTAATTTTATTTAGCTGTAACAGACATGCACTAAAAAAGGAGTCTATCAAAGCTAATTCCTAGTGTACTGGGGAAACGTATCACTACTGTTGACTAAAGGGCTTTTAAAATTTTGAAGACTATGTATGGTTCATGTCAGACAGGAGTGTACACAAGCAATTTAAGTTGGGAACTGGAACCAGAGAGAAGTAATGTCAGGCAGGTAGAGTATTAGGGCATATTCCAGTAGGGAGGAAAATTCCTCTCCTTTTTGTTGGGAAATTGGAATTCCATACTGAAAGAGCAAACCATTTTGCTGTAATGATTGCAAGGATACAGAAATTAAGCATACCAAATAGAAAGATTATTTCTAGATTTTAAAATATATTTTGTATTTATGCACTTAAATGAGCTTTGATTTTTTTTTTAGCACTGTACAAAGCTAACTATTCAGAGTTGGAAACAGGTATGTGCTTTGCTGATAATCAGTTCACTGGGAAAATGCCACCACCACATTATTGGGAAAATTTTCCTGTCATTCATGGAGTCCTCTTATCTCCAAATACTACACTAAAAAATCTCAATCAGAGTGCATTCATGCTTAAGCCTAATAAAACCGCTCCTGGAAAAAAACAGTTTTGCTTTTGGAATGGATTAGATGATCAGATGGAATGATGGATTAGCAAATGGCTGGTATTTAAAAAAAATAAAAGCTTAGAGAGGGAAAATGAAACACCTAAAACAACTTTATTTCAGTCCTGCCCCATTCTAACTACACAAGGAGAACTCTCAGGTTGTTTCATCAACACCTCAGTTATATATTACCAAAGCAAAACATAAACATTCCCAGCAAAGGTCATTTTTTGCAAATTTATTTGAAGAGTGGTGATTCCTCCCCCCTTCTGGTTGAAATGAAAGGCATTATTGTTTGGGAACATAAATGAATAAATACCCTAGAGCCTCACTTTTCTCTCTAGAAAGTATAAAACCCTAACACACAGAGATTATGATAGACTAAAGCGGGGGGCATTTTTTGTAGGCACCACTTGTTAAAATGTGGCTAATGCATCACTGTCAGAAGTGGCAGAGATAAAGGGAGAACTATAAAGGACATAAAACAGTTCTAGGAAAAGAACGAAAACAAGCTTTCCAGGCCATTGTGCCTAAATCTTTTTGGACTAATCTGATTCTCACTTTCCTATTTTTCAGCCCACTCCTAAATCCTGTCCCTGTCCAAAAACAAATTCACAATAGCTATCTCTGCTTCAAGCAATCTCCATGGTAACTTACGCTCTGTCTGTAACATTTTATGTTCAGTTGGTATGGTTAAAATAAGAATAAACTGGAACACTTTTCCATCCCATGAACCAAATCTTTTCTAATATTCAGAGAATAAAATCAGCTAAGGATCTTCCTCATCCATTTGCTGCACACAGTACCCCAAGTCCTTCCCTGTCACTGCAGTCCGTTAGTTGATTTACCCCAGTTATTTTTTTTTTTTTTTCTGTCTTAGCTGTTGTGGGATCCATGGTACTAATATTAATAATGTTGTGTTCTGGAGCACACAGTAAAGCATGTTAAACATGAATAAAGTGTCAGAGGTGTGCAACAGAGAGGTTGCCATTCGACTGAAGCCCAATCGGGAAGAAGGACGTTAGGCCCCTGATGGGAAACCTTCCTCATCCAGCACCTGGAATGAGGGTGAGATGCCCCATTGAGATGGGCAGCTATCAGTGGTAACAGATTACTGGGCATCTCCGTCTTAGAAGGCAGCATCAGCACAAAACCTGGGCCTTTGAAGGGAAAGAATTTTTAGGTGTGGGGAACAACCCAGGCCTGTTGGGGAAGGAAGGTAAAAATTCAAATAAGCAAATGAACTTTTACATAACCCTTTGCCTCTTTAGAAGTTCTCCTGCCATTACTCCGTGTGATATTTCTACCTGCCAAGTGCCATTCCTAAATATTCATAGCTTGGTTTCTAATTTTTGTCTTCACCCCCTATTTTTTTTATTTTTCCATCAGAATGTCCAATTTGGCTGTATCAGCTTTGCCTGGCTCTTTCATAATTCTGATAACTTATTTTCTAGTGAGAATAAGGTCAATATTATTATGCCATAAGTTAGATTCTCAAGATACTATACTATAATTAAGAGAAAAACCAAAAAAATGAAAGGAATGGTGCTCTAAATTTCACACACAACAATTATAAAACATCCTGTAGCAGGGGTATAATTCTGTTACATTATATAAGATTGCCTAAAAATTCTTTAGGAAGACTGTTCCTTTATATGAAATACTATAGGACTTTCCCATAAGGTACTTAGATACTACAATGATGAGTACACTATAAAAACAAATATGGAATAGGATAGGCTGTATCTTTGTTGCATTCTATTATACTTTCTGTAAATGCCAATCCCAGTGGACTCAGGTATAGACTCATTGGTTTCAAAGGGAACTTACCTGAATAATGATTTTATTCAGACCTCAGGTTTTGGCCCCAGAGGAACAAAGCAATATTATCCTTCCCATGATAAGCATTATAGTAATATGCTTTTGCCTTTTTTTAAACTGTTGTGATGCACAATAAGGCAGTGATCACAATGATTACTTTAAATCAACATGCAGCTCCTTTCCCTCATTAGCATGGTGGATGGCAGCCCCATGTAATGTATAGCTATACTACATTATCTAGCTTGGTGCATTGTGTCCACACTGACTTTCCATTTGGTATAGATTGAACTCTGCTTGTCATTTACTGACTCGACTCACCTTAGCAATACAAATTCCTTGAACTCCAGTTGTGATAAAAAAAATCATTCCATATTCCTCTCCAAATTGTTCTGATTTTAGCTTCATTTGCAAATTAGAAATTTGTTTGCAAAATCCTCACTATCCTCAGTGCAGCTGTTTGCGTCCAGGACAGTAACAGAACTATGACCTTAATCAAGCCCTTTGCTTTCTAACTAAAAAAATGTAACCTATGGCTAACTGTCTCCAGTTGTCCAGGCAGTATTCTCACTATTATTCTAATTTACCCCTTATGCCATAGCTCTTTGCTCTGGATGTTAATTTCTGAAGGCATAGCCTTGTCAAATAAAGGTATATTAAATCCACTGAATTCCTCTCATCTAGAATGACACTAATATCTTCAAAGGACCCCAACTGTTTAGTAAAGCATGATTTTCTCTGCCAGAAACCATGCCGGCTATCCTTCATCAGACGATGCTTTTTCAGGTGTTCACCCATCAGATTCCTTAAGATAGCTGTTTTCTCCAGAAGTGATGCTCCGCTCCTTGCACTCTCATTTCCTGATTTAATGCTCATAAATATTTTTTTTTGTTTTTCTTTTGCATGTCAGATGTTTGCCACTTTTAATTTCTCTTGACTCTAGTGCATGTTAAATATGTTTTAAGATTTGTCAGTTTCTTTGCTCATTTTCTTTAAAACTTGTGAATAAATCAGGCCTGACTTGCTAGAGATTTATACCAGTGTAATAGGGCTGACTTTTTTCATAGTATTTTCACTGTATTTAATAACTGTTAGTTATGTATCTCTTAGCAGTTTCTCTAAGAACATAAGAACGGGCAAACTGGGTCAGACCAATGTCCCAGCATTCTGTCTTTCAACAGAGGCTAATCTCAGGTGCTTCAGAAGGAATAAACAGACTAGGCAATCATTGAGTGACCCACTCCCTCTTCTCCACTTTTAGCTTCTGGAAAACAGAAGCAAGGGACTTGCAAAGGTTGATGGTGCATTCCTGCCCATCCTGCTTAATAGCCACTTATGCTCCATGATCTTATGTTCTTCACAACATCCCCTGGCAACAATATCCGCAGGATGACTGTGTGTTGTGTGAAGTGGTATTCTTTTTTATTTGTTTTAAACCTGGTGCCTATTAATTTCATTGAGGGACCACTAGCTATGTTACATTAAAGAGAAAACAGCACTTCCTTATTTACTTTTCTCCACACCAGTCAAGATTTTATAGCCTTCTATCATATCCCTCTGCCCTTAGTCATATATTTTCCAAGATGAAAAATCCCAGTCTTTTTGTAAAATATGTAATATGCACAATGCCTATTTTAGGTGTTGGGGCATGTGAAAAGGTGCCTTTCAGTGAGGGAGAACAGCTGGGTGAAAAGCAGAGCCAGCACTCTGATCAGGTGAGCAACTGGGTCAGCAGTTCAATCAGATGAACATCTTGGTCAGAAACCTGATCAGGTAAGCAGCTTAGAAGCCCAATCTGGTAAACACTGAACTAGCAAACTAATTTGATTGTTGGACAGCGGCATATTTCTACAACATATAATAAATAATTCTGTAACCACGTATTTACGGACAGCACCTGAGTGTGTGTGCATGTGCGCTTGGACTGATTACACACTGAAGCAGCAAATAAATGACACACTTCAACTCAAGAGACTGTCTGTGAATCTGCGCATTCTGAGTAGGGAGGGAAAGAGTCAGAGAACACTTTTTAATCTCTCTTCTTGTGTGGAAGCTGTTCCAGACCCCCAGTCATTTTTGTTACCCTTCTTTGTATCTTTTCCATTTCTAATATCTTTTTTTGAAATGGGGCAACCATAACTGCGTGTAGTATTCAAGATGTGGGCATACCATGGATTTATATAGTCATTATGATAATTTCTGTCTTATCTATCCCTTTTCTAATGATTCCTAACATTCTGTTGGCTTTTCTGACTGCAAAATGTTTTCAGAGAACTATCCATAGCAACTCCAAAATCTTTCTTCAGTGGTAGCAGCTAATTTATACCTCATCATTTTATATGTATCACTGGAATTATGGTTTCCAATGTACTTTGTATTTATCAACATTGAATTTCATCTTCCATTTTGTTGCCAAATTTTGTGAGATGCCTTTTTAACACAGTCTTTCTGGAATAATGGCCCAAAATGTGTTTGGCTCTGAATTTTGTGGATACATTTGCCAATTCATTTTGGTAAATGTGATGTTCTCTGCATGGTGCTGCTTGATATTTCTTCTGGGCTATATTTCAAGCTTATGATAATTGAAATCAATAGTGAGTGCAGTTGTGGAGCGCGCAGATGGCGAAAATTGAGGAAAGGGCATATGAAAGGGTAGAGGTAGCTTGAAAGGAAGGAAAAGAGGATTCCTGGTCATACGCCCCTTTCCACTCCTCTTGATAACAGCACAGTGGACATGGGAGCTGAACTCATCTTCTGTGTGGTAAGGTTGGTGGAGGCTGCTCTCCCGTTGATGCTGGTTACTTATCTTGTTCTGGTGGAGTACCAGCATCAACATGGGAGCACTTCGGCAGGAAGTTTACTAAAACCAAATATATGTACCAGACTGGTAAGTAAGCTAGAATGGCTCTCAAAAAATGAACAGATTCTTATTTTTCTGGGGCATCAGGTCACCTACATCTTGCAAGGGTCAGGATGACAAGATGTGAGTGGCTTTTGGATGATGGTCTCTGATGTGTACATGTGCTCAATGAGCCTGCTATCAGATTTGCAGGCTTACATGACCAACGCTGCCTGCATCTGGTCTAGTCTGCAAAACTAACCCCACAGATTTTGTATCTTGTAAAACCTAGAACAGACCTAGCGTGGTGGTTCTCCCCCATTCTTCAGTCTCGAACTCTGCGAATGATGCCTTCCCTTCCAGCTATCAGCCACTGTAAATATTCTCCATTAATGCTTCCTGACTTTGTAGTGAGAATCAGTAAACCTGGAGGGCTGCACAACTGTCCCGCAGTCTGGATGAGGAAGTGCAAATGAAGTTGTAGGATGAAGACTGAGGAGTCATGAAAAAAAACCAAAACAGCTGAGTCTTTTGACCTTCCCTGAAGGTTACCACATCAGAGACCTGGCACGCCATGGGAGGTGGACGTGACCTGGAAGGTTCTAGGGCTCTTTCCTAGACATGCCTTGCTGCCAGATCCCTCTCATTCACAGGACTAGGCTATTAGCACTAATACTTCAGAAGCTCCAAACTCAGGTCACCAGGATAATTTTGAGCTTTGAGGTTTAATAGAATAACTTAAAGTCAACCTGGAAAATTAAGGATTAGCCAGTGAGGGTAACAGGAAAACAGATGAAAATTTTTCCTGTAAAGAAATACCATTAAATGAGCAGCCAAATTTTCAAAATGAGTTTAAATTGTAGCCACACATATAGCATATAATTTGGATTACAATATATTGTATAGCATGTATATTGTTATCTGTCCTATAGTAAAATGGAGATGATGGTAGTTCCCTGCTTCTTGCAGTGTAAATTTCCCAAACTTCACTGATTGACTAAGACCTAGTTTACACTAATTCCTGCTGTTGATCCAATCTACATGACTTCAGCGATGCAAATAGCATAGCTGAACTCAACATCCTTACTGGGGCATCTTCTGTGTGGTAAGGTTGGTGGAGGCTGCTCTCCCATTGATGCTGGTTACTCGTCTTGTTCTGGTGGAGTACCAGCATCAACAGGAGAGCGCTCAGAGATTGATTTATTGCATCAAAGCAGATGCGATAAATTGGTGGCTGGTGGATTGATCATTGCAGCGTCAATCCCCGGTGTACTGGAGACAAGCCATAAATGCAAATAACCTAATAAGTTTTCATCAACCACTCTTTCTTCTATCACTCTTTTCCCAGAATTGAACTGCATTTCTTATAGGACAGAAGAAAAGACCAGCATCAGATAAAAAGAAGTCAGTTTGGACTCTTGAAAATATTTGATATTAACATCTTTCCTTTCACAAAGAAGAAAATATGAGCAATCTTTAAATTACAGGTGTAAAAATTAAAGCTGCTGGAATCATGTGTTTAAAGCATGCAGTATATATCTGAAAGCCTTTTCTAAGACTACATCTAGACTGTAGGCTTCTTTTGGAAGAAGCTTTTCTGGAAGAGATCTTTCTTCCAGAAAACCTTCTTCTGAAAGATCTTTTCTAGAAAACCTTCTTCTGAGAGCATCCACACTACCAAAGTGCATCGAAAAAGTGATCTGCTTTTTCAAAAGATAGCGTCCACACTGATTGGACGCTATCTCACATTTAAATTGTGATTATTATGGATGGAGTGGCCACTAGGGCACCTGTGCTTTTTCCTGGAGGCTTCTTTCAAAAAAAAAAACCCTCTTCCCAGTCCGCACACGCCTTTTTCTGAAAGAACTCTTTCAGAAAAAGTGTTCTTCCTAATAGAAAGAGGTTTACCGCTGTCAGAAAACCCTCTCTGTTCTTTCAATTTTTTTGAAAGAGTACAATTGCATTGTGGACGTAACTGAAGTTTTTTCACAAAAACTCTGCAGTGTAGACATACCCCATGAGACAAATGAGGGAACCGGACAACAAAAAGCATAAATTATACAATGGGAAAATGTTTTACATCATACCAGCAAAAATAAATCTATGTAATTTGAAAATACGACTTTAGAGTTCAATGGGCAGGATTAAAATGCCCATTAAAAAGTAAATGTAAAGGGAACATTTATAAAAGTTTGGGTTTGAACAAATCAGAATTTTTTTTTATCCAAATTCTCTTTTGATGAAAGCTAAGTATTTTCAGAAATCCTTCAAGGAAAAACATTTTCCATTATGCAGCCAGTTATAGTTTTAACACATGATGCAGGTACAAAAGTCTTACAAATTTAACAAAATGTATTTTAAAAGCAATTTAGTTGTTAAGAATGGAAAAGCAGAATTTCAGCAAAGTTTCAGCAAAGTTATCATACTTATTAACAGCGTGTATCAAGAGATGAGCCTTTCCATCCAAAACACTCATGAAAGGCAACAGGTCACAGTGATAAAATAAAATACAAAAATTTTCAATGGTAAAAATCAACTGGTGATTCTGAATAAGATCAAACCATGGATTTACTAGAAAAGAAACATAAAAGACTTCAGCTTGTTAGAAGTACTAAGAAGTGAAAAGAGAATTTCTGAAATGGAATTTAACAATGTGAAGTCAGAAAAAACAGTTGAAAACAGCTTCAAAAAATTTTAAAATTTAATAGAGAAGGGTTTACTAGAACACTGGTTCTCAAGTTTCTCCCCAGGACCTAGCTAAGCAGGACCCCCATTCAGATGGCAATGTAGGAAGAGAAGGTTGGTTGCAGCTTCTGATTCCTGGTCACAACCTCCAGGCTGAGAACCGTTACATAGATAATCTAATAGGGTATGTCTACACTGCACGCTTAATTCAAAATAAGATATTCTGAAATAGCTTATTTCAAAATACACATCTATACTTCAGGGAAGCCTCAAAATTAGTCAAAGGCAGACTTCCCTAATGTAGACATGCTATCTCGATTTAGAGTCCCCGGAGGCACTGGGGAGGAATAACTTAGCCCCTCACCAGGGCCATTCTATTTTGAAATAGCCGCAGTGGAGTGTCCACACATGCCTTATTTTGAAATAGCTATTTCAGAATAGGCATTATTCTTCATAAAATGAAGTTTACAGATTTCGGAATAAGCCAACCATTGTTTTGAAATTATTTCAAAATAACAGAATGGTTGTGTAGACACGCTGTAGCCAGACATGAACCCCATCTTGTTTCCCCCCCCCCAGAGAGCAAGAGAAAGGCAGTCAGCCTTTGATGCCCTGGGAACGCAGGTGTGCTGCCTGTCCCTGACTCTACCATAAACAGAAACCAGACAGTAAATGGGCTAGCTGACGACCCGGGCCTCCTGCCCTGATGGCTAGTACCAGTAATTGACACGCCTGCACTGTCCCAGGAGAGGAATCTTCGCCCATCACATACTAGAAGTGCCCATTGTCTGCATTTTCCCAGGTGTGAATTATGCTTTGCACCCTTCGTGGGAAACTTGGCATTCAAAGCCATTTTTCCTAATTGGCCACTTGAGACCAGGAAGAAGCCTACGTGACCCAAGGGGTATAAAGAGGGGTTTAGTAGCCCACCCCATTTGAGCTCCAATCATCTATACCTGCTGGCAGGTATTGATTGACTCCCGAGGTCTGTGGGACGCCCAACCTCGCCCTACTTCTTCCCGAGGGATTGAGAGAAAGACGCTGGCCACGCCAAGTCTGGAACGCAGGGGTGAGAATATATACCTGCTATGTGTCTATTTTGCATGCAATTAATAAGAGCTCAGAGAACCAAAAGGGTTTCATGGTACCTGTAAGTGACTTTTGTTTTAAGTGTAATTTCTGTCCTGTCCTTTTGTAGTGGCTGTGTTATCTGTAACACAGCAGTAGCATTTAACAGCTAAGTTCACCCTGTAACAATAAAATAGTAACTGTTTAAGCTTTAACCTGACTCCTTCAGTTGCTGTAACAGAACCAAGCACAATTTAAAAGAACTCCAGCCGGTCATAAGGGACAGATCCGTTGGGGCACCCGTCCAACCTCTTCCAGGTTGCCCGCTGCCAAGGACCCCGGTCCTGGCAGTTGAAGTCTCGGTGTATAAGCTCTCCTGTAAACTTATTGGGGCGCCCACAACCTCTTCCAGGTTGCCCACTGCTAAGGGACCCCGGTCCTGGCAGTTGAAGTCTCGGGTGTATAATACACACACACACACCACTCACTGCCCTGACCATTGGCTGACACACGCGCATTGTTATTTCGAAAAAATGCTAGATATCTTGAAATAACTGTGCAGTATAGGTGTGCCCATATTCAGCTTTCAACTCATATGAAGAAGTGGGGTTTGCCCACAAAAGCTCATGATACTTTATATATTTGTGTTAGTAGGGATTTGGTAGTGATGGAGAACTTCAACTATCCAGACATATGTTGGGAAACTAACACAGCAGGGCATAGATTATACAGTAAGTTTTTGAACTTCATTGGAGACAATTTTTTATTTCAGAAGACTGAGAAAGCTAGTAAGGGAGAAGCTGTTCTAGATTTGATTTTAATAAACAAGGAGGAACTGGTTGAAAATTTGAAAGTGGAAGGCAGCTTGGGTGAAAGTGACCATGAAATCATAGAGTTTGTGATTCTAAGGAATGGTAGAAGGGAGAACAGCAAAATAAAGACAATGGATTTCAGGAAGGTATATTTTAGTAGACTCAGAGAGCTGGTAGGTAAGGTCCCATGGGAACCAAGATTAAGAGGAAAAACAACTGAAGATAGTTGGCAGTTTTTCAAAGGGACATTATTAAGGGCCCAAATGCAAACTATTCCACTGTGTAAGAAAGATAGAAAGTATGGCAAGAGACCACCTTTGCATAGCCAGGAGATCTTACGTGATCTAAAAATAAAAAGGGGGTCCTATAAAAAGTGGAAACTAGGTCAAATTACAAAGTATGAATATAAGCAAACAACAGAAATATGCAGGGGCAAGATTAGAAAGACAAAGGTAAAAAACAGGATCAATCTAGCTAGAGACATAAAAGGTAACAAGACAACATTCTAAAAATATATTTGAAGCAAGAAAAAAACCAAGGACAGGATAGGTGCATTGCTCAGTGAAGAGGGAGAAACAATAACAGGAAACTTGGAAATAGCAGAGGTTCTTAACAACTTCTTTGTTTTGATTTTTACCAAAAAGATTGATAGTGAATGAATGCCTCACATAGTGAGTGCTAGTGAAAATGGGGAAGGTTTAGAAGTTAAAATTAAAAAAAGAACAAGTTAAAAATTACTTAGAAAAGTTAGATGTCTGCAAGTCACCAGGGCCTGATGAAATGCATCCTAGAATATCTCAAGGAGCTGAGAGAGGAGGTATCTGAGCCTTTAGCTATCATCTTTGAAAAGTCATGGAAGTTGGGAGAGTTACCAGAAGGCTGGAAAAGGGCAAATATAGTGCTCATCTATGAAAAGGGAAATGAGAACAACCCAAGAAACTACAGACCAGTCAGCTTAACTTCTGTGCCAGGAAAGATAATGGGGCAAGTAATTAAGGAAATCATCTGCAAACACCTGGAAGATAATAAGGTGATAGGGGAACAGCCAACATGGATTTGTAAAGAACAAATCATGTGAAACCAATCTGATAGCTTTCTTTGACAGGATATCAAGTCTTGTGGATAAGGGAGACGCGGTGGATGTGGTATACCTAGACATTAGTAAAGCATTTGATATTCTCTCATATGACCTTCTTATCAATAAACTAAGGAAACACAACCTAGATGGAGCTACTATAAGGCTGGATAACCGTTCCCAGAGAGTAGTTATTAACGGTTCGCAGTCATGCTAGAAGGGCATAGGTGAGGTTCTGCAGCGGTCTGTTTTGGGACAGGTTCTGTTCAATATCTTCATCAACGATTTAGATGATGGCATAGAGAGTACGATTATTAATTTTGCAGATACCACCTGCAGATACCACCTGGGAGGGATTGCAAGTGCTTTGGAGGATAGGGTCAAAATTCAAAATTATCTGGACAAACTAGAGAAATGGTCTGAGGTAAATAGGATGAAGTTTAATAAGGACAAATGCAAAGTACTCCACTTAGGAAGGAACAATCAGTTTCACACATACAGAATGGGAAGCGACTGTCTAGGAAGGAGTACTGCAGAAAGAGGTCTAGGGATTATAGTGGACCACAAGCTAAATATAAGTCAGCAGTGTGACACTGTGGCAAAAAAAGTAAACATGATTCTGGTATGTATTAATAGGAGTGTTGTGAGTAAGCCACGAGAAGTCATTCTTCTGCTCTACTCTGCACTAATTAGGCCTCAGCTGGAGTATTGTGTCCCGTTCTGGGCACCACATTTCAAAAAAGATGTGGAGAAATTGGAGAAGATCCAGAGAAGAGCAACAAAAATGATTAAAGGCCTAGAAAACATGAGCTATGAGGGAAAACTGAAAGAATTGGGCATGTTTAGTTTAGAAAAGAGAAGACTGAGAGGGGACATGATAGCAGTTTTCAAGTATCTAAAAAAGAATTACATGGAGGAGGGAGAAAAATTGTTCTCCTTACCTCAAATGATAGTATAAGAAGCAATGGGCTCAAATTGCAGCAAGGAAGGTTTAGGTTGGACATTAGGAAAAATTTCCTAACTGTCAGGGTGGTTAAACACTGGAATAAATTGCCTAGGGAGGTTGTGGAATCTCCATCACTGGAGATATTTAAGAGCAGGTTGGATAGACATCTATCAGGGCTGATCTAGACGGTGCTTGGTCCTGCCATGAGAGCAGGGGAATGGACTTGATGATCTCTCAAGGTTCCTTCCAGGTCTAACATTCTATGATTCTAGTCTCTAAGGTGCCACAAGACTACTCATTGTTTTTAAAGTTACAGAGTAACACAGCTACCCCTCTGAGACTAATATTCAAATGACTTACATGTGGGCTGAGTAATAAGCAGATAGAGAGATTGAAAATTCTTGGGCCCTGCCTGTCCTGCAGGAATCATATCTACTTCTACCATAATTTTGTCATGATTTTGCCAACCAGTGTGGTCAGACTCCCCCCCGCAACAGCAAGGACTTTGATTGGGCTGCGAGGAATTACTTCAAGTGTGGCCAGAGTTCTACAATACATTTTTGTTGAGTCATTTTTAATGCTTTTGAGGAAAAAATCTTATAGAACAATTATTTTTGGATCAAGGATTTCAGTCTTATGTGACTACAGCAAGTTCCATTAGCACTAAATTCACACAAGTAGGGAAAATAAATGGAGTCCTGGAAATTAAGCAAAACTAGTCATTTCTGTCTTGGGAGCAGCTAAAATTATCTATTTTTGTCTGAATAAATGGGCTCTTTTTATTTCAGAATGAAGAATATTATCTCTTGCCTAGGTGATGCAGGAAAATAATTAGATTTTTAAAAGTAGAATTGTTTGGAAGTGGGGAAAAAAGCTGAACACAAAGCCTTCACCAATCCTATGTGTATGGTGCTAAAACATAGCATACGGAAGATAGCTTACAAATTGCCATTCTTCTCAGAGATATCAGTTTCCAAAATAGTTGCTTCAGATAACTTGGATTTAAGGGTAGTTTACTATTCCCTACAAAACTTCAGTTCCTCCCTTCCACATGTAGTACCTTTACTAATAGTCAGGAGAAAAATAAGTTTTTACAGTCATCAAATCAGCTCCGCAGATGAGCAAAAAGGAAACACACAACAATATAGCAGTTGCTGGTCTAAATGCGTGTGTGTGTGTGCGTGTGCACGCACGCTCTCTCTGTCTCTCCTCTCACCCCATTTACTCTCTTTTATTAATACCATTTTAAGGTTCTGTCTGCAGCTTCTTTGTGGGTTAGATCCTCTGATGGTGTAAATCAGCATATCTTCATTGACTTCATTCATGCCACAATAATTTATGCTGTCTGGCAATCTCATCTGGCACTGTGTGTGTAATTTAGACACTTATGGTAGTGCAAATCAATGGGTTTTATTGGGGGAACTAAGCAGGGAAAGAACATTATTCATCCACCCATCTAAGTATTCACACAATGCTTATCATTAGGGGGTGAAATCCTGGCCCCACTGAATTCAGTGGCTGTTTTGCTATTGACTTCATTGGTCCCAGGGTTTTACTGTAGCGTCTGAATGGTACACAAGAAAACAAAGAGAATAGTCCACTGTTGCAGGGGCTCTCTCTCCCCTCCAGTAGGAAGGATGATTTTAACTGGTGAGGGAAAACTAGGTACAGAGAGAGGTGGTGCATTTGGATCTGGGTTTAATCATAATTGAGAGAATGCTAACCATAATTTGCTCTAATCTGTGTGGACTGTACAGAATCACACGAGCTAACTGCATTTGGGCCCACTAGAATTCAAGGCAAGGAACTGAACTCAACTTAACACTTTTGACCAAGGTACTGAATATTCAAAACAGCATATTAAATTGGAATAAATAGCACACAAGCCCTTGTACAGGAAGATGTGAGGATGCTTATTTGGAGATGCAAGGAGTTGGGATGAGAGGGAAAAGTTCTGTCTCTCTGTCTTCAAAATAACAAAGTAGTATGTGTGAAACAGAAACCAAACCTGTCCAGAACAAGAATTATGATCCTGGAATGTATGTGAGAAACATTCAATGAGCATTTCATGAGAGATGACCCTATACTCCCTGGAGAGCACCTTTGTGATGGAAGGTTATGGGAAGGCAAAGCAAAGTAACCAAAAATAACCATATGGCGGCAAAAGGTAAAATACAACACTCTTCAAGCCAGAGGCTGGGTCTCTGTTACACCGCCATCTAAAACAATGGGGCAGGAAGAAATAAAATGGAACAGATATGAAGATTTGTCAACTAATAGTAATATGTTGTTTTCTGTCCTGTAACTGACCTAAAGGATATCTGTCTAAATAGGTTTTTGTAAAGTGTTTGATACCTTCTTTTTATTTTTTTTCTCTCTATTCATAAGATGCCTTGTTTTCATTTAACTCATGTGTTTTAAGCTATCTGTGAATTTCACAAACATCATCCCCACTGAATTATTCTTGAAGGAAAAGTAGTGAATTAGGGGTGCCTGGGAAACCAACTCCAGTCACAATTGTTAGTTAAAAGGACATGGACTCAGTATTTGTCTTCAAGTGTGCTGCTTTCATAGTTACTTCAGAAACTCCCAATGACAAGAAATAAGTCTGGGCCACAGTGACATAGATCACAAAGCTGCAAAGGAACCCTGTAGAGTATTCTGAATTGTCGCCTTTAGTTCATTCAGGTCTGAGACATTCCCTCTCCCTACCCTGGCATTGTTCCCTTGATATCTTTCTCTAACAGATCTCTAAAGCATGCTCCTCTGACTGATGAAAGAATCTATGTATATATATCTTATGTACAACATCACTGACACATTTGTATCATCAATTTTACTATAATTATAACCCTGTTTTATCTGCCGGACCTACAACCAGCTTTGGATGATGAAATCTGTTTGAATGAATAATCAATTCCATCCCCTGCCTCAAACAATTCACCATACTCTCCCTAGCCAAAACAAAAAAACTGCACATACAAGGCATCGTCATCTGCAAAATAATGTAGTGGTTTGGAGTTAGCTGAAGGATGTTAGGCAGATGATTCATTATTTATATAACCTTTCCCTGCATTGCATACCTGAGTTACATGACCAAATCCTACATGTTTGTGTGCAGAGATTTGATTCACTTACTTTTCTACTGGATTACAAAGACATTTAGAAAAAAGTCATAAAGTTTACTTTATTATGGCGCATATCCTAATTAAACAGGCAGAGAAGAAGTATGGTTTGTTTGGCTCTTCTTTGAAATCAAAATCATGTTTGTACCTTAGGGGAAAGACCATGGGCTAACATAGTTTGCATGTGCTTAGGATAATTAACCTACTTTATATTATTCTCTCCACACTGCATGCAGTTAATCATTAATTTTTACCACAGTGTCTCTCACAATTAAGCAAAACAGTATTTATCTTTTTTCTATATTTAGAATAATTAATATAAACTATGCTTAATCTTTTTTCATGCTTAACTACACTCAGACAAATGAATTACATCTCTTGCACCTTTAGTCTTCCATTATATCTGACATCCATTAATGCTGAAGGAACAGGTATGGATTTTTCATCAGCCAGTTTTAAGTTTCACTGTTAGGTGTTTTCCCATTCAAAATCTGTTCTCTCAGTTGGTGTTGTCCTAAGGCTTTTTGATTTTACTGATAAACAAGACCAATAAAATAGTAGACTAATACAAGATATTGTTCTTATCTTGAGTGTAACCTACATACACAATAAAATTTTATATGGCAGCCCTGGTTCTATGAAACACCCTAGAGCGTGTTTGGGATTTAGACTGTTTTTAGAGATGTCGTAGAGTAATTTAATAAAAAATTGTACTATAGGCTGTATAACTGTAATACTAATATTCCATCCCATATTACTTTCTAATAGAGCAGTGTATTGGGAAAAGCAACTATGTTTCCAAGTTCATAGCCATGTGCTGTCTATAAAGATGAGGCTCTCCAGTTACCACAAAATCAGATCTATAACTATTAGCTATGTCTTTCATACATTTCAGGCAAGTGAACTTTGGTTTTTAGCTATTCCAGGTAATATGTTAGGCATATTTTTAATAATTGGGTTTACAGAGAATATACTTTCTTACAGGGTGTGGGAGTCTGCAATGTCAGCACTATTACATGTCTAAGGTTTGCAATTCAGAACAGAACCTGACAAGGGAGCATGCTTTATATTCTAAGGCGAGATTTATTTTTCTTTCTACCTCCTCAGATTTTTCTTCTGAAAAGCTGAAGTTTTGGGGAGACATAGAACTATAGCAGATCCTATATATTCTTGTGTATTTCGGGGCTCTTGTGAAACTTTGCCAGCCCTGAATTCTATTTTATTTTTCATTTATAAATTGTGGCAAAATAATTAATTATTGAATGTTATTGTTCATAGAAAATGAATACACTCTTGCATTTGCAAACTGCCCACGTGGAACTGTGGGCACCTGAGTGTGTAAGTGCCCCATGTAGAATTTTTTCAAGAGCTAAAGGTAGCTCATATGACCCACAGGTCATAATTTTCAGCTAGGCAGAAATATATTGTCTATCAGAAAATATCCTGTTGACAATTGCAGTGGTCCAGATTTATGAAGTGTTCATTTTCTATCATTCTGAAAACAACATTTCCCCCAGGAAGTGGTTGGTGCTTTAAGGAATGGCAGCCAATGTCATGTGTTCTCTGAAAGGGATGATCATCTATATCAGTGTTTCTTAAACTTTTTAAGACCAAGGAACACCAAACAATAATTTTTTTTATGAGTAACACAAAGGATGGATGGGGGGGGGGGGGAGAATGTTATTGAGCAAAAAAAAAAAAAGTCACCTGCCCCTTTAAGGGCGGCCATTTTGAACTCTGTTGATCTCCATGGCACTCCTCCGACTGCCTTGTGGCACACCAGTGTGCCCGCGGAACATAGTTTAAGAAATACTGATCTATATAGAACACAGGGATATTGTCAGTTTAAGGGTCCTGTGATGCATGTGGCAATGGTCTTTCTCCTCATTTGAAACAACTAACAAGGAGAATCAGTTTTCATTTTTGTTTTAAAAGTAAATTTCTACTTTTTCAGAGTGTAGATTCCAAAGAATCCTACTCTGGGCTTTTCCTCTTAAGTCAATGAGACTTAACTATGAACGCATGCCTAAGTGTTTTGCTGAATACAGACCTGCTTGAAGTTAAGAACTTGTTTAAGTATTTTATTTAATTAGGGTCTAGGTATATAGCATTGTCCCTTCTAGTGGTTCAGATTAAAAAAAGCAAGAGATCCATCCTAGCTTTTGGCAATGGGATTTTTCAGGTTCAGACATTTGTCACCTTTCTTGTGGAGAACTCATTGGAAATTAGTCTGGTGTGTCTTTTCTATTGGGTACTATATTATTTCATCATTGTGAGAATGTAAGGTGACAACTGATGCTCTGTGGATTCACAAATACATAAATACCAATGATAAGTGTATACCTTTATAGACAAATCAATCAACCCAGACTCTTTAATTTCTTTATACAACCTCTTACTTTATACAACTATTCCCACTATGGTTTCTTTTTCTTGTGAAACTGAGAGATTTCAATATTATTTTCTGTTATGCATCAGTATGAAAAGAGGGACCTTTTGCATGACTCGGACCAGGCACTTGAATTTGGGTATCCCATATGTCAAGTGATGGCCCTGACCTCTGGACTGTACAGTCAGTCTCTGTTTTGTTCTCTATCCCAGTATATACATAATTATTTATACAAAATGGAACAGCACCAACAGGACAGATTAAAAAGAGACTGAGTCTATAACCTGGTGGTTAGGCTACTCAAATGGGATAGGGGAGACAGAGGTTCATGTTCCTGCATGTCACACATACCAGGAATGCCCTTACCATTGGGTATTGGCTATTCTCAGCTTGTCTCCTTCTTTCATTTTGACCAGAATTCCATTACAAACCTGAGAATTCTTCCCAATACAAGTTTTATTGCAACTATGACTTTCCTATAAAACAAGTTCGTTTTCAACAAATTATCATTTTCCAACAAAAAAACATTTTGTCAAAAAATTTCAACCAGCTCTACTGCTTACTGATTTGAACCACATTTCCATTCATTTGCAGTTGCAAACTTATGATTACATACAGTTTATTTTAAAGATTAAACTATACTCTTACTCTAAACTGAATTTGAAACACAAACCATAGCATGTGTCATCTGAGCACAATGTACTGTACCATGATTATAAAATAAGGTTATCTCCAGTGAATCATTTCTAATGATCAATAGACTTTGAGATTCCTCTTAGATTAATGCAAATGTTGGCTCCTGATGTTTTAGAATATAATGTTCTGAACAGTGCACTTAAGCTACTCTTAAATGTACTTTATTATTGTGTTTTGTTTTACTTTTATTATTATTAAACATTTTCACTTACATAGTGGGCATTGGGTGTCATGGTCCTAGTACACATGCATGCAAATCAGGTGTAGTGACATTTTTACAATTAATCACAATTGTAAATTGAAGTTGGCTGAAAAGATGGCTCCGAAAGGTCTGGTAATCTGACAACTCATAGAAAGGCTAAAATATCTTCCCACTGAAGGGTTTGATGCACCTTTGATTTGTGGGAATCTGATCATAATTCGTGTGTACTTCTGCCACACATGAATTATGAATCCTTCACACCTGAAAATGAAAGGTGATCATAAACCTTGAGAGTGCATACAAGCGTATTTATTTTGTTCTGGTAAAGTGAAGTGGTGATGTAATTCATGTAACCTGGCTCCTCATGAACCTTTGGAAATGTCTTTTGGAGACAACAATCCTGAGTCTACTTATTAAAACCAATAGGGGTGATTTTCAGTTCAGGAGGAGTGTAAGGAAGCTCTAGTTTTGTGAAGCATACTTACATGAAGCTAAGGAAAGAATCAACTGGCTGGGTAAATGAGCTCACCCACATTTATAGATTTTACATTTAATATTTAACATAAAATATGGCAATAAGAAATATATCTTGGAATATTGTAGAGTGCATTTACCATTGTAAATACTGTACTAAATTCCGGGAAGAAGAAGGAAAGATAGTAAACTCATGGTCTGCTATTAATGCTGTAATAGACCATATATGGGTTATAGTTTATCATTTGGGCAACAGTGCTTTAAATGAATATTTTAGAAAGCAATAGAGCTGATAGGTGAATAAGGCCTATAAACTATATATCTGAGAATATAGATTTCTAGGTCTGGCACACATTTTGTGTACAAGCCTGCTTCATTTACATCACACTAGATACCAGGGTATAAATTGCTGTGATTAACCTTGATAGTAGAAGAAAGTGGAAATTTAAATTGTAAGCCCAAGACAAGGATATACCTGTGGTACCACAGAGTGGTATGTAATCGTCTATACAACCAACAGCATAAAGTAATACCCGGTGTATGATTTTTGGAATGGCTGCTTTCTTATGAGCAAGGCTGCGAGTCTGTTATGGGTGGGAGTCACAGATTCCGTGACTCTTTTGGACCTCCAGGACTTCTAGAGCAGCCAGGCAAAACTGACCCCAGAGCCAGCCTCAGTGGCCACTGCTGGTATGGTCTTGGGCCTCTGAGCCTCCTCTTGAGCACCAGCAACAGTTCTGGACCATGCACTGCCTCCCCTCCTCCCCCAGCTCCAACAGTTGTCCCAGGCTACCCAATGCCCTGGAGCACACATAATAGTACTGGGTCATCCCATGCCCAAGAGCCCCCTCTCTCAGAGCACCCATGATTTAGTCAGGGCAATATAGTACAGATTCTGGACAGGTCATGGCTGTGAATTTTTGTTCACTGCTTGTGACCTGTCCATTACTTTTCCTAAACATACCCATGACAAGAACATACCCTTACTTATAAGGGTCTGTGATGGGTGTACGGAGGCCATGCTGTTCTGTTACATCTTATCCCAGGAAGCAGCAAAGTGACAGAAAAGGAACAGTGAAAGTGGTCCTCCAGCAATCAATCAGAGCCCAGAAGATTTAGGGGAAAGGTTGTGCAAGGCATTAAAAGGAGATCAGTTTAGGGCTGGGATCAGAGGGACAAGAAAGACTGGATGTCTCTGACCAAAACAACTTGCAGAATAACCCTGGATGCATTTACTTAAACTGGGTTTGCAGAGGGACAGAAGACCTAAGAGCATTAAGTCTGAGGGTAAAGGGGCCAGATGGGAAAAAACCAGGGAAGAAGCAGCAACGAAAGATGGTCACAAGGTCTCAGGGTTGGAACCATGAGTAGCTGGCAGGCCTGGGTTCCTCTACCAGCCACAGTAGTATAAACCCCAAGAAGGGGACAGGATTTATTTCAGAGCCCAAACAAAGTGCTGAATTTAAAAGCCCCAGGGCTCGAGCGGACAACTCTTGCAAGGGCAACAGGATTGTTCATTTATTGGACTCTTTACTACCCTGGAAGAGGTTCAGTTTTTGACCAATCAAGGTTGGCCATCAACCTGCAGGGGGCACCAGAGGGGTGAAAAAGATGGCAGTACTACACTCAGCTGCTGGGAGTGGCTCACGAGTTAAGTTCCTTCTATTCGAGGGTCCTCACTGCACTATCTGACTAAGTTAAATTTCTAGGGAGAAGTGAGCTAACAATAGCCTCACAAGTGGAGTGCATGAGTCAGGTTCCTTTTTAAAGATGGTGCCTCCTTTCTCAAATAATCTAATACTAAGGAATATGTGCTTCCATTCGATTCTGAATTGTTAGTTCTTCCTGAGGCACTGTTTCAGAACTTCTACCCTGTGTCATTCTTTTCAAATATCCCTTTTCTGGAACTTTAATAATGGAGGATTTTCAGTGGCAACCTTTGAGGGTTTAACATAATCACTGAAGAAACAGGTATCTTACAATGCATAAAGGAACTTAGAGAATGGTTTTCCCCCCAGCAGATTCACAGTTTTATATAATTCATAGGGAAAACAAGCACATAAATCAACTGTGTATTGTAGTTTAAGAAGATTTAAAGCCACCATGTATTTCCAAATAGAAAACAACAGTCCCATAGTGTAATACCCTTTATTTCTCACCAGAAAGAACTATATGAATAAAGATCATATAATATATGTAAGCAACACTACAATACAAGGTACGAAAAAAGATTCTTACAGATGAATTATGAGGTGTTCATGTATCTTCCAGAATAGATCAAAATGAGCTAAGCTATATGATATAATAAATATTCTATAAGTCTGCCCACATGCGTATTCTTACATATTTTTACATGGTAACGGGTTTAAATAGAATCTAGAAAAATCTTTCTCTCGTCTCAATGACCTCTTTCTAATTCCATCAGCTATAATTTGCTATTTTACCTATATAATGACAGTACCGAGGAAAAAAAGAACCTCCTTCTAAGTAAGATAATTTATTTCAGAATAAATGACAGAAATAAAAGGATCTTTTTAGTACTTAAAAATGGGAGGTTCCCAGAAAGAAAGAAGGTCTGCACGGATATTTGAAACGGTATTTTTCACCATTTTTACAAGATTGTCTGAAAGTATAAACAACATCGGATAAGCTTTTTATTCTGGCATTGTTAGCATGAGGTACTGTAATGCCCAAAGAACGTAATCAGGATTCAGACACAATCATTTATTGTGCTAAATGATGTACAAACACATATCAGGATACTGTCCATGACCTAAACGGCTAGTAGATTAATTAGGTTTGGAAGGATTGGATTTTTATCAGTAAACATCAATTTCACCATATACACACAAACTGGCAATTCTTTTCATCATAACATAATCAATAATGATTTAAATGTGCAGATAGGCAAAGTAAGAAAAATGCTGCTTGAAAATGTGTTACATATACTTATTACAGTTTGATCATTTAATTGTAATAGTTATAAACCTGTAACTTTTTGAATCTCAGCTTCTATTGTCATTTAAGAAATATTGTCCCATTGCTCTATCGGAGGGGAGGGGTCAGCAACTTCCCACAACTTAGGAAAATTTAAAATGATAAAAATAGAAAAATTAAAAATATGCATAGATATTGCCCATTAAAATGTATTTAAAAAGTATGTTCTGTTAAACCAAAACTTAAATTAAGACACAAGTAGGAATGACAAAGAAGAAGAAGGGAAGGAGAAGAAAACAAACAATACAATGACAAGGTTTCAATTCTGCATGTTAACTAGTACAAATTGATGATTCATGTTTAGGTTTTTTTTTTCTTTCTGCTTTTTTCCCCTTTTCCTTTTTTAATAATTTGTAAAAATGCCACTTGTTAACCTCCCTATATTACCTGTTCCTTGTTAAATTTCCATCTCTTTTTAACTCCTGTCTGTTATGTAATCTTCCACCTTTCCCCAGTTCCACTTTTTCTTTTAACACTGCTTCACTGGCAAGTTTCCAGTAGCTCAGTCCTCTGGGCACAAACCCTGCCTCCCATGGATTGCTGAAGTGCAGTGTGCTGTAGCTCCCTGTCCTGTCAGATCCTGAGGATTGCATGGCAGTTACACTTCACTCAAGGATTCCATCTGACTATATAGTCCCTTACAGGACCCTAAAATGATCAGCATGGATTATTAATGGCCTTTACATCAGGGATGAGTCCAGGGATTTTTATCTGTTAATTTCCAATATTTTAAAATATATCTTTAAATCTCTTTCATAATAGAATCAATTCACTAGTTCCCCATTTTTATTGTCATGCCCTTCCCAAAGCCCAGTTGCTACTTCTCCCTCATAGACAGTCCAACTTCCTTTTTTTAAAAAAAGGCATAAAATAAAGGTCCTGCAGATATCACTGGATTTGAAGCCCTAAATGTGTGTTCCCTTCTGCCGCTGCCTTACAAGGAGAGTTGGGGCAAAACACCATTTGCAATAATAAAGTAACAACCCTGCTATAAAACACTTGTACTTCTATATTTAAAAATACAATTCTGTATGTAAACTGTATTTCAGGTCAGCACTATTCAACAGAGTACAATAAACTCTGCTAGAAGTATTTAAAAAAACCTTTAATTCCAATGTCTGTTTTTCTCTCAACTATTCTGTGTTTATAGCATAGTAATTATATGATAAATACAATGAGTTTTCCCAAAAATGTGCTACTTATTTTTAACTCTACTGTGGAGCACTGCTGAAAACCAAACATAAAAAAGTATGAATACTAGATGTGCTTATGTGCTGGAACATTTA
This sequence comes from Rafetus swinhoei, assembly GCA_019425775.1. Lineage (NCBI taxonomy): Eukaryota > Metazoa > Chordata > Testudines > Trionychidae > Rafetus > Rafetus swinhoei. The sequence continues at coordinate 39,451,954 of CM033439.1, read as the reverse complement.
ACTCTCAGCAATATAGTGTGGAGGTCTGGAAAGGATGAAACATCCCAGGCATATGCCAGTGTCCATGTTGAACCATTCTTGTTTCTGGGTTTTTTGTGTGGGTTTTTTTTTTTTTTTCATTTTTACAGAGCTCTTTTCATCTTTGTACTTCGTGATAGTGACAATTTTAACTGGGATGCCATAGTATTGAAGAGTATTCCATGATGTATGCCTGTGCAGGCTTTTACATGTCTTTTAAAAATAAATGAAGTTAAGAACATAAGAACAGCCATACTGGGTCAGACCAAATGTCCAATTAACCCAGTATCCTGTCTTCCAACAGTGACCAATGCCAGGTGACCCAGAGGGAATGAACAGAACGGGTAATCATCAAGTGATCCATCCTCTGTCCCCATTCCCAGCTTCTGACAAACAAAGGCTAGGGACACCATCCCTGCCCATCTTGGTTAATCGCCATTGATGGACACATCCTCCATGAATTTATTTAGCTCTTTTTTGAACCCTGGGCAAGTCTTGGCCTTCACAGCATCCTCTGACAAAGAGTTCCACAAGTTGACTGTGTATTGTGTGAAGAAATACTTTTTTTCTTGTTTTAAACCTGCAACCTATTGATTTCATTTGGTGACCCCTAGTTCTTGTGTTATGGGAACAAGTAAATAACTTTTCCTTATTCACTTTCACCACACCAGTCATGATTTTCTAGACCTCTATCATATACCCCTTAGTCTCCTCTTTTCTAAGCTGCAAAGTCCTGGTATTATTCTTTCCTCATATGCCAGCTGTTCATATCCCTAATCATTTTTGTTGTCCTTTTCTGGACTTTTTCGAATGCCAAGATATCTTTCTTGAGATGAGGCAACCACACCTGCACACAGTATTCAAGATGTGGGTGTACCATGGATTTATGTAGAAGGCAGTAAGATATTCTCTTAGTCTGTGTCTAGACTGGCAAGTTTTTGCGCAAAAGCAGCCTCTTTTGTGCAAAAACTTGCCAGCTGTCTACACTGGCCGCTTGAATTTGCGCAAGAACACTGATGATCTAATGTATGATCGTCAGTGTTCTTACGCAAATACAATGACTCTCCCGCTCGGGAAAAAGCCCTCTTGCGCAAATGCTTTTGCGCAAGAGGGCCAGTGTAGACAACTCAGAATTGTTTTGCGCAAAAAAGCCCCGATGGTGAAAATGGCGATCGGGGCTTTTTGCACAAAACCACGTCTAGATTGGCACTGGATGCTTTTGCACAAAAGCACTTTTGTGCAAAAGCATCCGTGCCAATCTAGACGCTCTTTTCCGAAAATGCTTTTAACAGAAAAACTTTTCCGTTAAAAGCATTTGCAGAAAATCATGCCAGTCTAGACGTAGCCTGTGGGTATGTCTAGACTACATGGCTCCGTCAACGGAGCCATGTAGATGAGTTTACTAGACATAGGAAAATGAAGCGGCGATTTAAATAATCACCGCTTCATTTTCATCAAAATGACCGCCGCGCGGTGCTGATCAGCTGTTTGGCAGCACAGCACGGCAGTCCGGACGCACTGCAGTCGACAAAGGAAGCCTTTGTCGACCGCTCCATTATCACTCGTGAAATGAAGTTTAGCGGAGCGGTCGACAAAGGCTTCCCTTGTCAACCGCGGCGCGTCCAGACTGCCCTGCTGTGCCGCCAAACAGCTGATCGGCACAGTGCGGCAGCCATTTTGATGTAAATGAAGCAGCCATTATTTAAATTGCTGCTTAATGTTCCTATGTCTAGTAAACTCATCTACATGGCTCCGACGACGGAGCCATGTAGTCTAGACATACCCTTATTCTCTATCCCTTTTGAAATGATTCCTTTAACTTTCTGTTTTCTTTTTTGAGTACTGCTGTACATTGAGTGGATGTTTTCTGAGAACAATCCACAATGACTCCAAGATCTTTCCCTTGATTCCAAGGAGGAGGAGGAGGAGGAGGAGGAGGAGTTTGCCATTCTATATATTCTTGGATGACCCATAGTATGAATATGGGGGTCTCAATTTCTCAAACTTAGTTTAACAGCTCTTTCAGTTTCATTAGGGTAATAGCATCAAGTACTTTTAGCATTTCTGCTGTCATTTGATCACTGCTATTTTTCAGTTTCTCAAATACAGCCTGTACATCTCTGTTAGGCCTTTGTTAATGTCCAGTTGATCAGGTCATGTTTAATTAAAATTTGGTACAGAAGTGGGTCGGAATCTGTTGAGGACTTCTTTGAGCTGCTCTGCCCATTCTCCCCGGCCCCACCCATTCTACTCAGTTGTAAGTATATTTCCTCTCTGCTTTCTATTGGATCATATTTTGAAATATCCATGCACAGTGTTAGTTGCTTGGTAAACCTCTGCTTTCCTAACATAGCAACAGCTTCAGTGGCTTGGTATTCAACACATTTCCATAGTTTTTCTTGTATTGCTTTTTGCCTTTGATTCTGTACCCATGTGGTAAGCCCATCCAGCTGCTCATGCCACACTGCTATTTTAGTACACTAGTTTGAGCAGAGCTAGCATATGTCCACCGTGGCAGGGAAACACCTTCCTTGTGGCAATAGAGGCATATCTTTGGGGAGTAGTAATCTAAAATATCTTAAATCAAAATACAATATTTAAAACAAAAATTTGGCCTGATTCTCTGCTGCATTGTACCTTGTGGTGTGGAAAGTAAGTACTGAGTGTGTGTAAAACATGTATTTTGTTCAGGTGTAAATGATTACCCAACATGCAAGAGGGTAGAGAATCAGGCTCTATGTTTTGCCAGATTTGTTATCTTCCTTATATAGGCATTAGAAAAAGCTGCAACTGCACACAGTGTTGGCTCAGAATATCTGAAAACCCCACATTAACACCTAGCAGGTACAGTTTTGATGTCTCTCACTTCCTGCTCAGGGGGTAATGAATTTACAGAACTGAATCCTACAAAAACTCAGCCTAGACTTTAGGTGCAAGATTTATGGCATATTCAGTGAAACTATGACACACAGAAATTACAGGATAAAAAAATATGATCCTCCATTGATATTTGCATACATATGAAAGACTACAATACAGTGAACTAGATCTGACTAGAATATTATTTTGCAGTAATGCTCACTCAGCCACTCACATTTCCCACACAAATTTATTAGCATTACATTATATGACAAAGTAACATTCAATATAGATTGTTCTCTTTTGGAATTCTGAACCAACAACTTAGCAACAAGTAATAAAAGTAGAAGAAAAACAAAAATGGACAGGAAAGGAAATGTCTACATATTCTACCTCTGATAAATGTGCAATATAAACAATGGGAATTCTCTGTAATGCCCAATCTTAAAGCATCACATAGTGAGTAGAGAAAACAGTCTAAGGAAAGCTGATAACTACAATAATTGGCACTGGTAGTAACTTAAGTCCAACACCTGCTCAGTATAAAGCTGCATTTTAGGCTGAATACTGACTGATGTATCTGTGAAGAAACTTCTGTTCATCCTAATCGAACTGGATAGTGAAATTCATGAATTGTTTCTGGATCACTGCTCTTCTTTAATGGAAATCAATGAAAAATAAGTAGGTTCCTAAAGCAGAAAGTAAAAGTATATATCAGCCTCAGAAAAACTGGGTTTGTATGGTGGAAAACTGTGGAATTGGAGAAAAAAGTCCCCTTAGGTCAGTAGAGGCCAGTGCAGATATAAAATTTGTATCCACATCCATATCTGTATCCACAAAAATGAGCCGCGGATAGCCACATGACATTCACAGGTACCCACAGATATAAAGGCGATATCCACAAATTCACAGGGTTCTAGATACAAAATGTGTATCTGTATCCATAGCTGTAAAAATGAGCTGCGGATGTCTGCATCTGCACCCATATTCACAAATATAAAGTGGATATCCATGGATTTGCAGGACTCTATAGATTGGCAAGTGAAACTAGAACTGCAGGGTGTCTGCTGTTATAGCATAAAAGCCAGAGATCTGCCCATTGCTGCCATGTGATCCTCACCACAGAAGGGAGGAAAGCCCAGCTCCTTCCCCCACTCTGTCTTGACTAAAGATCTCTCTTGGAAACTGAGACAATTAGCCCCCCTAGTTATTACTATCGAACAAACAGGATGCAGCAACATGTACAGGTTGTCTGCACAGAAGGACTACTCTGATTCTGCTGAATCTCAGAGATTTCCATATGTATTGTAAATGCCTGCTCTCTTATTCTAGAAAGCATTCTATCCTAAGATACTATGAACCCAGTTATCACCTCAGTCCTCCTTCTGGTGGAGGCATAGCTGTGTAGATGTTTGTACTGTCTATTCACTCCACAGAAGGAAATGAGCAGCAGAGGACAGTGGAAAGTGCAGCAGAGAGAAAGAGAGAGAGAGTGTAATTCTACCAATGACATTGTTTTCCTTGTTCTGATATAATTCCTTGATCAGGTGTTACAAGAAACAGGCTCTGTTAGTCATTCTTTGCCATTGTCATGCGACAGAATAGAGCTTGTTTCCATTTCCCAACACACCATGCAGATAGCAGTAAAACAAACAGTTTCTGTTGTGATGCAGCATTTCTATGTCTTGGCAGTAACTATAGTATGGTAATCATGTTATCTAGAAGAAAATAAGAAATGATAATTTTGGATTGTAAAATCGTCCAGACAAGGACATGGACAGATTATATGCCCTAAGGGACCCTGCCACCACATCCTTCCAGTGCAGAATGTGAAATGTTTATATTTCTATGGTTGGTTTTTAAAAAGGGATGCCATCAACCAGCTCGTGTTGTTAATAATGCCACCTTATGCTCAGATAGTGCCTGCTTTCACTTTATAAAACATTAAAGCTATGTTATTTGGCATATAGGGGGAATGAGGGATGTCAGTTAATAGAATATTCTGGTTAACTGAGAGTTACACTTTACTAATAGAACACCATTTTTCAAAGAATTAAAATGCAATACAATGAATAAGTATAAAACAATATACAAGTGCTCACCAATCCAGCAGTAGTGCTGCACTGCAGAGTGGTTGGTTTCTTGAAGCACGTATGTATATACAGGTAAAGTTTTCTATACAGTAGATTATCTTACAACACTATTTATTTATCATGATGGGCAGTGCATGGCATACTCCCAGATCACTAAAAATACACTTAACAATAAAACTATAATGAACATAATTTAATCTTTTTTGCTTCAAAAGGCACTTCAGGATCATTGTAGATGTAGAAGATGTAGGAGACTGGACTGACTCTGTTATGACCCTGTGACACACCCTGGAAGCTACTTTTTTGGATAAATTCCTGATTTTAGCTTGTTTACTTGTCTTCTGCCACTTTTGCATAAGCACAGTGCAGACTATGTGATTCCTTAATGTGCTGAGCAGTATACTACTCCCCATTACTAGACTGAAGATTTGTATTGGGAGATACCAGAAATGCCAATTAATTGAGCTTTCTGGTTAATTGACTGCCAGATAACACAGCTTTTAGCTCTGTAGCAAAATCCTTTCCTCTCACTATGTGGTCAGCAGGAGAGAGGAGTACACCAACTGTGTGACTTGCACAATACTCATGCACATCACCCAAAGCAGCTGGTTGGAATTGAGCTCATGGCCTCTCCATCTCAAATCATTATGCACAAAGAAATGTTACAGGCCTCCCTAATGACCTGTTGAGCAGTGACCCCACCCCTGCACCATTTCTTCCAGCTAGCAAATTCCATCTCTCCTCTTCCTCCTTCATTGTTCATCCATATTCTCCAGATGCAGCTCTCTCCTCATACCCAACAGCTCGTGCAGAGTCCCTGGAGCCTCTCCATCTCATTGTTTCTTCCCTTCTCACAGTGGGCTCCTTGCTGCTGCACCCTTTCATTCCTCCACATTTCTCATCACTCCTCCACTTTCCTTCCCCCATTCTTCTCTGCTGTTTCTCTCTTCCTCCTCTTCTCCCTATTCACTGGTTTCCCTCTTGCCTGTTTCATGCCAATTGCTGTCTCCTTCTCTTGCTTGTTTCAGGGTTGTCTCCATCTTTCCTTCTCACCCATTGTTGCTTGCATCTTCTCTCCAGTCAGTGATCTCCCAAGAGCCTGCTGCAGCTCAACTCCTTTTCAACACTTGCCATTTGGTATTCCCATTCCAGTCCTGTGACTCTTAGAACCTGTCACTGTCCAGTGTCAAAGGGTTTACTGTTATTTAAAAGCAGCTCCTAAAATGCCTGATAATCCCTATAGTAAAACCTTATATCCTTCTAGTCTTCACAATCATTGCAAGATGTGGATAGATACAGAAAATATGTTTTAAAGTGCATCACCAACCAAACGAAAAACAAGTTTCTTCCAGAGAGGAGGTGAGATTTGCTGAAGCATTGTAAACTAAGCATTGTAATTGTGATGGGGGCACCACTGAGAGGTTTAAATCAGGGCAAATTGCTTAGAGACAGGGCTATGTACAACCCCAGACTGGGGGTCCTCCACTATAAGGCACACCAAATCAGTCATAAAGAGCACTTCTGTTCACCACACTGCCTAGCAAAAAGTCATACAAGCAATCCATTAGACACTCCAGCTTTTCTGCGCTACTACGGGTCCACTGCTTATGCAGGTGAGAGGTTATGAAACCTAATCTCACCAAATCTGAACAGGTTTTTCCAATCCCAAAGGACTAGGTCAATTTGTACCTCAGATCTTACTTACCCAAAATAGCATGCTGTGCCAGTCCTTTAAAAACTAAAGGTTAATTAATAAAAAAGAAAGAAAAAGTTGAGAGTAAAATTGTTAAAGGAATCAAATGACACACACCAGTTGCAAAAGTCTTGTTGCAGGATTGTAAAAGAGCAGATTATTTCATCTCTGCTACACGTCACTTGAATACATCCTTTGTTAGGATGGATCATCAGTCCCTTTGGGCTCAGTTCATAACAAAGATGCTTCAGAAATGATGAGCTGGAAAGAAAGACAAATGGAGGAACATCTAGTGTCCTTGCCCATGTGGAGGGAATTCCATTGTTCTCCTTATGTGAAAGTATGGCCAAGATGAAGTTTGTCACTTGAGCAAGTCACTGGTCCACGTATGACAGTCCTTTTTTAGGTAGCAGCCATTGCTTACATGCTGGTCTGAATGTTCACAGCAAAGTTCCTCAGATGTGGACTTGAGGTGTGTTGTCAGTTAAGTACTGCTGTTCACTTGACTATCAATCCTTTCACAGCAGGTTGGCCAAGACTGTTGATGTCTCCCAGAAGCAAGCATTTGAAATACAAGTACATAGCGAATACTCATAACTTCACATACAAAAATGATAAAAGCATATGAGCAGTATAATCAGAATCAGCAAAGCAAAAGCTTTCCATAGACACCTCGCTTGACTCACTTTGTACAAGATTTAGTTGCAATCACTGTAACATATTTGCACCATGTTTTCATATTCACATCAGAATCCAATAACATCACATTGTAAAACAGCCCAGTTAAAGCTCTATTACATACTGAATCAACAGGAAAGGAGCACATCAGGCAATGAACCACAGAGAGGGTTTCTAGGGGTAGACAATGACTTTGAAGATTATAAGGGAAAGGCAAAATGACACCCTTTTATCCTGCATCTAGGGAAAAAAATGGGTTTGATTGAAATTGCTATAAAAAAATGTGGAACAGGCTCTCTAAAAATCATGTTATGATTTTGGTTTATATGAAACTTTTCTGTTCCCATTGGCCTTATTTATGATCTTTTACATCTTAACCTTTGATTAATACACACACTTACGATTATTTTCACTATAAATCTATCTCAGTGCAGCAGCGTTTTATAGTAGTTGATCCTAAGTTACATCTTACTAACTAGTGTGCATACAGTTCCCTTGGGTTCAACTGACCTGGTACTATTGTGAGTGCTGAGTTGATAAAGGGCTGAATGCTACAAGGCTGGGGTTCCCAAACTTTTTGACACGGGGACCAGTAAATCCATTCACGAACTTTTGGAGGACCGGTAACGTTCATTTGCATATTCATTAATCAAATGATGAATATTCAAATAAGTTGTTTCTGGTCCTCCCAAAACCCCCAGTGCCAGCTTTAGCAAAGCTTTTGATATGGTCACCCACAATATTCTTGCCAGCAAGTTAAGGAATATGGATTGGATAAATGGACTGTAAGACAGACAGAAAGCTGGTTAGACCAGGGTTTCCCAAACTTTTTACTTTAGTTAGAACCCTTTTTTTCCCGTACTGTTTTTTGCAGCCCAAAAATATAAACACATAAAAACAAACTGAGAAAATACCAGACATATAACATGTCTGGTATTTTCTCATTAAATACGTTTTATTATTACTAGATGTATCAGTTTGTAGTTTGAACTGCCTGGCTGGTAAATGTGCTCAGGCTGCATGAGTGTGTCTACCAGCCAGACAGTTCGCAACTACTCGAGGTGGTGGGGGTGGGGGCACAATAGAATCCCCAGGCCGGCCTAACTCGTGCTTTGCGGGGGGTGGGGGGCAGCGCCCGAGATCTGCATATGGCCGGGTCAGTCCTGCTCCCCGCCGGCCGATTCACTCACCCCCACACTTCCCCCAACCCCCTCCCGGACAGCCAGTTCCCCCTTCTCCTCCCAATCTCCCTTGGCCAGCCCTGCTGCCGCGTCAGCCCTGCTTCCGGCGCGCTTCTCCCCGGCCAGCTTCCTGCCCCGACCTCGTGCCCCGGCAGCCTGCTTCCACCAGCCCCCAATCTCCCAGCCGCCCGCCCGATTCCCCAGTCCAGTGCTGCTTCCGGTGGCCGGCTCTCCTCTCTCCTCCCCCCGCCGACCTCCCCTAGCTAGGACTCTGCCGGGAGCTGGAACATCCAGCTGCAGACTCTGCCCAGGCCGGCCAAGGGCTTGGGGGACCCGGTGCCACACGGGCACTCTGGGAGCGCAGAACACCCCGGCAACCATGCTGAGGCCTGGTAGTTTTTTCCTGCAGCCCGGTATCGGGCCGCGGCCCATAGTTTGGGAAACGCTGCTACAAAGGGAATGCTTCGAAAGGATTGAAGTACTGCACCTATTGTTAACCTGCAAGGCAAAGCAGAAAGTGCTGGCATAGCCCAGAGATTGTCTGAGTGGCTAACAGAATAGTGGTGTCAAGGAGCTGAGGCCCAGTTAAGCAGCAACAATTCTCCCCCTCACGGAGACAGGAATGGGGACTCACTTGCAGTCCAGGGCATTTCAAGAACCATCACACTCTCCTGCCAGATTCTGTCCCAAAGTGCTTTCTCTGTACTACAGCTTGTCAAACAATGTTGTGTAGAAAGTTTTCACACTGAAAAATACAATTTAATGAAGAATTTTTTTTTCTTTTGTTAGGAAAATGTCAATCCTGGTGAAAATTTTCAGTTTTCCCCTAGGCTATTTCAGTCCCGCCCCCTCCTCCCCTGAAATCACGTTAAGGGTCACTGTGGTTTTATGTTTACAAATTAAGGTTTTGCAACCACCTCTTTTCTCTTTAGTCAGTGATGGAACTCCTTTTTCATTTCTTTCACCCAAATCCACCCCAGGTGTCTCTTCCCTGAAGTAGGAAGTCAATAAGAAGTCATGGGGGCTAGACTCGATGGCCTCCTGAAGTCTCTTCAGCCCTGGGATTCTAAGAGTAAGTGGTAGTGAATTAGGAGAAGTGTATGGGTAAAAGCAACCTTTGTTTCCCTCCCACCTTTTGAGCTTTGAATGCAGCTCAGGATCTAAGGTCTAATCTTCAAGGCATTTATTGGAAAAGCATAACTGACTTACAACACATGGTATTAATACAGGTTTTTGAATAAAATTTTATTTTCTTTAGGAACTCTTTGGCGTTTCAATCCTCTAGATCTCAGCTTTCATGAATGTGACTTTTTACCTCAGTATAACTGTATACTTCTATCAGCTGTGTGTCATCTGAGAAACACAGTGCTAAGAGCAAGGAAATGCTCCTCAATCCCAAACAGATTAATAATTAAAAGAAAACTATTTTAACTGCAGTGTCAACATGCAAGTAAACAATGAAAAAGGTATTTCTTTCATGAAGAAGAAACTTATCTAAAGAATTGTCTTGTTGTGCCTGAAATAGATGTGTCTATGAGTTTATACCTGTCTGAGGCTGACCATAGTTTACCTGAACCAGGAAGCTCCCTGTTACTTTTTTTTTTTAACATGCATCCCAGAATCTACTTTCTAAAGCGATTCCTCATCTACCTTCATCTTATCACCACCAAATAATCTTCTGAGATTATTTATGATATAACATTAGAGATGACAAATCCTAACAGAAAACCAAATGCAGAAAATGCTGTAAATATTTACACTTAGGTTGCCAGGTGTCCGGTTTTGAACTGGACAGTCCAGTATTTGAGCTTTCTGTTTGGGAAACAAATTGAGAAATTATAAATGAGAAAATATAAATGTCCGGTATTTTCTAAATAAGATGTAATGAAGGTTGTGATGTAACGTCAAGTGTGTCCAGTATTTTTGTTGAAACCATCTGGCAACCCTATTTACACTACTCATCAAATTCCTCAAGGTAGTATCTTTAAACAGATTTTCTATTGACTTCAATTGGAGCTGCGGCACCCCAAGCTGTTTCAAGTTAGCCTTTCAAAAAAACAAGGCATCCAAAATCAGTAGTAGCCACTTCTGAAATAATTGACCTTATCGACTCACAGCATTATAGTACTGGACTTACAACCAGTCACCCATTCACCAACAACAAACAAGACAATTCAGCTTATGGACCTGATCCTGCAGTTCCCACTTAATGAATTAATTGGGAATTGTGCCTAAACAACATTTTCTAACTGTTTATGATCTTCCAGACTTTTTCAGCATTTCTTCTTCAAATATTAAAAGCCACCATGGCTCTATAACTCTTCAAGAATATGCTATAAGTAGAAATATAACATTAATGCAGGAATCAGTAACTGGGGGGTGATTCTTGTTCATTCAGAATCCTAGGCTAATAAGTAAACTGATCTTGGAGTTAATGTAAGCCCAAGGTCTGAAGCCAGGCCCTTTCCCCCCATTAGTAAAAGTTCTTGTAAAGACAGAACACCATAATGTTCCTTTTGTGTAGTTTCAACTGAGCAGACTAATCAAAGCCTGTTTGCCCTCAGAGCCTGTGGATTTGGGGGAACTGGGTGGAAGTCAGGACTATCCTTTCAGAGACTCTGTGCTGCCTAAAGCATTTCCTCCCCTTTCCTACACCACTGCCCCAGATACCTTGAATGGAAGTTCATAGTGAAGCAAGATTGAAGTAACACAGCCTTAGGCTGTGCCACATTTAAGGCAGAGTAACCCTTGATTTTAGTGGAAGGATGTTATGTGTAATTCAGCTGCCTCTTCTGACCCAGTCTTGCTCCATCCCTATGTAACCCTCCATGCCCATGCAATGTCCTCTGTGTGGTTAACAACAAGGTAGAGTGATACTGTGAAATGGCTGCTTTGTCCCCACACTTCTATAAGGCAGGAGTAGTATTGCTACACTCTGCTCACTGGGAGTAATTTGGCCATGGCATATAATGATGTGAACAAGAAACTTCTTTGAGTTTTCATTTACATATTCATACTTTACCAAGAGAACGGGGGGAAATTGTTCTCCTTGGCCTCTGATGATAGGACAATAAGCAATGGGCTTAAACTGCAGCAAGGAAGGTTAGGTTGGACATTAGAAAACACTTCCTAACTGTCAGCATGGTTAAACACTGGAATAAATTGCCTAGGTAGGTTGTGGAATCTCCATCACTGGAGATATTTAAGAGCAGGTTAGACAGACATCTCTCAGGGATGATCTAGACGATGCTTGGTCCTGCCGTGAGGGCAGGGGACTGGAGACGATGACCTCTTGAGGTCCCTTCCAGTTCTATGATTCTGTGCCTTGCTCTTTGAAACAAAACAAAATAGTTCAGACTCATTAGTCCTTTGTACCCTGAGGCAAAGGAAGACTGAAATACAGAAGTGTTTGTGATCTATAATCTGTGTTAACGACAACTTTTTTTTGAAATATTTCATTGACCTCTTAGGCTAAGATAACGTTTATCTAAATACCATAAATCAGACAAAGCACTACAAAAGCCTGATGGGCTCACAGTGAAGAGTTATACACATATATTAATCTCCAGTTCCCAAAGTCCAATTTTATTTTCAAATATGAGTATATCCTGAATTGGCTACTCTTTTGCTGATAGCTATGCTAATAACTGTATCTTTGCATACAGAATTGCTGCCTGTAAATGCAGTTTTGCTGTATAAAGATTGAATGCTTTCCTTTTAGTGTATCTTCATATATTTTTAATTTTGTTTTTCACCTTTTAAACATTCAAATAATAATGGTTAAATAGTGTAAAAAATAAGATTGTGCAATATGTATATTACAGAAATGCCTTAGAGCTTCCTAAGGTATTGTTGTGCTATTCTCCACAAGAAACCTCTTGATCAAAACAGGAGAATTGGGGACCTAAAACTAAAACTTAAATTGAATTCCTTTTGTTGTGTCTTTCTGTTCTCAAGCTGAATTTTACTTGAATGCACATCTGGACAATAAAAAGAATGTAGTGAGTAGGTACCACACCTCCCTTGGTCTATGGGTCACCTTATAAAAATTGTCTTTGCTCTAGGGAACATTTCTAATTGATGCCTCTGGCACGTCCCATGACTTAAAAGAAGATACTTGTTGAACTTTTTTTCAAACCTGGTTCCATCAGCTATTTATTTAAATATTTTGATTTACACAAATGCTAAAACACACTCCTCCCCATTCATGCAAAAAAATCTAACTGTGTTTTCTCTTTTATGTTGCATGTTGATTTCCAAGGAAGGATTCCAAAACTCCAGCTGTTCTAGGTCCTCTTGGTCAACACTTGCCTTCTCTCACATTAACCTGGCATGGAATCCCCAGGATTTTCTCTTCTGGCTATCCTTTTACTGGTCTTCCACACCCAGTCCTATACTCCATTCTATATCGATATCAGTGAGGTCATTGGGAACCAAAAGCTCTTTGAAAATCAGATGATATTTCAACACCCAAATAGGATTTACTATCTTAATTTTGTGCATCTAACTTTGAATTGTTTTCCTTGGTCTCAACCATTTGTTCTATTCCTGTTTCAAAAACAAAACCCTTTCTTTTTTTTAATCTTGGTATTAACTAGTAGTTAAGTTTAATGCGAATCAAAAGCAAATTTTGCTGTATTGCAGCAATTTTCACAAAATGAGAGCTGTTCCAACATGCTTTGAGATGATTCAATCTTCAAGCTGTATCATTTGCTTTCCTGCAAAGGTCTACAAAGAAGACATGGGTCTCTTTTAAGAATCATTCAATACATCCAGTAAAATGTCAGGGATATTGTAATATGAGGACTTTGTGAAGTGCAATTTAACAACAGGATATAGATTTTTAACTAGGAATATGTGGAATCGATTTTATTTTCCTAGTTGGTGTTTTGGATAAAGAATAACCCTTCAGAACACAAGTTTTCAGTCTCTTAAACCCATACATTGAAATATATGGCTTCTGACTTTTGACAGCACTACATACACTTGTGATGTGTGCTGTTACATTCACTGCTGTATTATGTGTGTGTGTGTGTGTGTGTGTGTGTGTGTGTGTGTGTGTGTGTGTGTGAGTTGTCCCCCCCCCAGCTCTCTCTGCATGAGTGGGGAAGAGGCCAGGCATGACTCATTGTGGAAGTATGTCAGTGTCTCACCTCTTATGGACCAGGTGACAACAGATATTGGGTCTGAGAGCAGGACAATGCAGGAGATAGGGCTGCCTGAGGCCAGAGTGACCAGTTGCTGGGAGGGTAAAAAAACAGCAAGCAAATGGTCTGGTAGCACTTTATAGACTAACAAAACATGTAGATGGTATCATGAGTTGAGTGATGATGATTTAGGCCAAAGAAGGGGAGGTTCAGGGCCCGTGAGCCCTCGCCCCAGAAGAATAAGGCTGCCTACCCTGGCTCGGGTGTTAACATCGCTCCTATGCTACGCTGTATCTCTGAGAAGCAATAAAACTTTACTCTACTGGCTGGCTGGGAGTCGCATCTGGCTGCAGATGGGGGTGCAGAGTGGGTGGCTCCCCAACACCTGTCACAACACTTATGGCAAAATTGTGCATAAATTACCACAAAGGTCCACATGGAATCTGTGTACCAATTCAGAAAATGTTCATTACAAGTGATATCTACCTTCAGGTGAATAGAGAAAGGGTGACTTATTTTCTATTTTATATAATTTAAGGGAAGGAAACCTCATAGTAGGGGGCCTTTTTCACACCACCAAGGAGCATGTTTTGTACACACTTTTTAAGATAAAGAATTCTGGCTGGTATCTTTTCATATTACTTTAATTAGTGTGTCAAAAGCATCCATTTCTAACCACTACTCCTAAACCTATCAATTTAAACTCTCTCCTGCTTTGTCAAATGTGCTAATTGTACCATTGTTGAGATTTTACAGCATTACCCTTTCTTTGAAGCCTATTACCAAGTACCTTTCAGCACATTAGGATGGTTATCTAACACTTTTTGCCTTGCACTAAATTAAAACCAACAGGGTTTCTTTTTATCACTAGCAAGCCTCCACCTTTTCCTCTGAAAGGGAATTGCTTCATCTCAGACAATTTATAATAGACCCATATATCCTGATTTAAGAATCTGGTACTTTGCAGCATATAATTCCAGTTCCATCAATTATTTAGTAGGAGGAGAACTATGATGTTGGAATTAAGATTTTACATTTGCTAACAAACTCAACAAAATTATATTTTAAAGTATAGGAGGCAGGAAGAAAAGGTTAATTAGAAGTAGCAAGGCTCCCATCTTGATTCAATTATGGGAATAAAAGATTTCCTTTAATGTAAAATAAGTGATCAAAATCAAAGGTGGAAATGCAAATGCAGGGTCAGCACCAAACACTGAAAAGAAATATTTCAAGCTGACCCCAGACATTTATTTGATTATTTTAAAAAATTTCTCTATGATGTTCTTTGCTAGCCATTCTCTTTCCTTTATTTGCCCTTTGTCACTCCCTCAAATATATCTTCTTCTTTTTTTTTTGGTTAAAAAAATTCTCTCTCTTTGTACAATACATAAAAGTAGATTTAATATATCTGGTATTAAGCCACAGAGCATACAGCTGAAAACCAAATCTAGCTTTATAAATATTATAAATCTCTAATTTGTGAACTCTTTCAGTTTTATCAAGTTAGTGGTGAATTCTACTACCAGAAAAATCTGCTGAACAGAATATGATGTATTAAGGGCAGAGAGGTGGGTGAGAATATGAAATGTTGATACTCACATAAATGTGGGGAAATTGGCTCAAATGAATCATTCAGCTGAGCCCAAAGTATCTCATAAGCATGCAAAATGGCATAGGGGAAAGTTTGGGAGAAAGTACATTTTGAGCACAATCATGCAGGTACCTGAGAAGGGTTAAAAAAATACTCAAACTAGTGCAACAAATTTCAACTCTAATTTAAGATGGATTGCTTTATGCTCAATAAGCCAACATAAGGAAGGGTTTTAGCCCTGCCAGGCATACCTAGTAACCCATTCAGAGGAAAATCATTTAAAGGAGATTTTTAATTTTTTTCATAAAACTATTTTCATCACATGCAAAATATGTTTAAGATACTATATTTGTTACCATTAAAACATTGAAATAATTATGTAGGATATATTACAATACAGGAATCCTTTTTACACTTGTGTTCTGTTACCTGTATATTACAGAATACATTTATGGCCCTGATGTTATTTTTACATATTTATCTTTTATGTTTGAGTTAGTTAACCAGCTACCCTAATATGCTAAATATTTGGCCCAATGTAAGCACAAATTCCTGCCTAACTTGTATATTTGCTTGTTCCTGACTCAAGTAAACAAACCCTGCAATATGCAAGTCACACACACATTACAGCTCTGCAATTTAAGGGCATGTGTGCACTAGGAAATTATTTTGAAATAGCATGTCCACCTTACAGGAAAGTCTTACAAGGAAGCCTTGAAATTAACCCAAGGCAGCCTCCCTTAGGGTACATCTACACTTGCTCCCTATCTTGAGATAGGGATGCAAATGTAGTGTACCGGAATTGCTAATGAAGCACGGGATTTAAATATCCCACGCTTAATTAGCATAATTGCGTCCAGCCGCCATTTTGAAATCGCATTATTGAGAAATAAACGCCCCATGTAGCAGCATTATTTCGTGAGAAAACCCTTCTCTCGAAATAACTGTTACTCCTCATACAATGAGGTTTAACAGTTATTTCGAGAGAAGGGTTTTCTCTCGAAATAACGCTGCTACACGGGGCATTTTATTTCGCAATAATGCGATTTCAAAATGGTGGCCGGATGCGATTGTGCTAATTAAGCATGGGATATTTAAATATCCCACACTTCATTAGTAATTTTGGGATACTACATTTGCATCCCTATCTCGAGATAGGGAGCAAGTGTAGACATACCCTTAATGTGGATGCGCTATCTCGACTTAGAGCCCCAGAAAGCAAAGGGAGTAATTACTTTGAATGACTCTGGGGAGTAGTTATTTCAAAATAGCAGCAGTGAAGCATTCACACTACCGCTATTTCAAAATAAGCATTCCTCCTCAAGGCAAGCAGGAGTTGTTATTTTGAAATAACAGGCTTGGTATTGGGCTTCCTGATGCCAAATGGCAGAGGGCATAAGGAATGCAAAGGGTTACAATTATCCTCTGCCTCTGGTGTTTACATTCTAATTCACCAAAGAGAGTAATGTGAGGTCTCCAATAAAAACCTGAGTCACTCTGGTGATTAATAACATTGTGAAATGCATATATACATGCTACATAAGAAGTTATGCATATAATATATGCAACTGGGGTGCTGGTCATCAGAAAAGATGAAAAGCATGTTTTTCTGCAGGCAAGAGGTATTTTTATCCATCTATCTGCCATTTACATGTAAATTAAGTAGTGTCTGGTTCAAAATGGGCAACTATTAGCATTCTAAGTCAAATGCTAAAGAGGAACTGCTAGGAACTTCAGAAGGAAGCTAACAGAAAGAATCAAAGAGCAGGGAGGGGAAGGGCAATCTTTTGTGAGGTGCACATCAAATGTTTGTGCTGATATATTTAGGGAGCAAAGAGGACACCCTGGTTTCTTTCACCTAGGAAGTAAACAATGAGCTTGCTTCATAGAAAAGCAATCTCAGATAGAGGTGGCTGAAATGCTGCAGAAAACATTGGGTAAGATAAGCTTTTTTAGACAAGAGGCTCTAGAAGGTGCATTATGATTTTGTTTCTCCTCCCGCAATATTCTTACTCACTATCACTTGAATCTCTCCTCTTTGATAATAAACTTATGCTTGTTTTCACTATATACAAGTGTTGTATGTTTAGCAGAGCTATAATTAATAAACCGCAATGTAATGTTTCTTTGGGATCAGCAGGCCTGTAATTCTGTGTGTTCAGTAGACAAAAGACTAGACGCTATCGGGAATGCTCTGAAGAAAAAGAATTTGCCTAGCACTACCCTGTATAGAGAGAGCAAGGTCTGCAAAGGCCTTAGACGTACTATTGTATTTTAGGCAACTGACCTACAGCAGGTACCAGCTAGAATTCCTCACACTACAGGCAGATGATGGTGAGGTGCCTCACAATCCTGAGAATAACCCCTTTCAGACTTGGCTATTCCTACATAAATGACAAGGAACTCTGAGAACCAGCATCTTCTAAGATGGCTTGCACTGTCCATGGATCTAGCTTGGGATTTAGCTGTGGTGGCCAACTTAGGTAGGCAGGTCATCTACCCTCCTTTCCCTTCCCAGTCCTTCCTGATTCCCATGGAGGCATGGCTCAATTCGCCTTTCCCAACCTGCTGCCTCCAATGTTCAGCTGCAAGGACATTCTATAGTAGGGAGAGCAGAATGTTGGTTAGTTGGTTACTGACAGGAGTGCTATTAAGGGAACCAGCAAAAGTACTAGCAGCAATTGTCCGTAGCCTGGGCACAGTCCTTCCCAGAACATGCAGCCTGAATTCCATTGAGTCTCCATAGAGGGAGTTCTGTAGATTATGCAGCCCCCCACGCCCCATAACCCATAGTGAGGAGTGTGATATAAAAACTTAGGACTTGATCCAAAGTCCACTGAAATAAGTGGGAATCTTTCATCCTCTTCCTTCTCATGTTGTATTCCTGGATAAACAAGCTGGTTTTAACAACTCAAAAAATGGGAAGAAACTATGAAAATGACCTAATGAATCACATCATCTGTATAATTCAATGGAGTAAATTCCTATCCTTTTGCTATTTATGAATAAGCCTAAAAAAAAATCAGTATTCCCTGGCTGTCTGTCCACCCCTTATGTCATATATTCCATTTCAAAGTGCTTTTCCACAATATCTTTTCCATCTTAACCTGCAGAGTAACTGGTGTCCTTCGCTCAGTACTTATTTTTGATTAAGGAATTTTCTTCAATGTACCTAGATATTATTCTCTTCCCTGACATTCTTGATATGCTAACACTTTTCCTATTTGAATTCATATTAATTCAATACTTCTCAAGAGGATGTTGCTTCTATCAACAATTAACTTTCTTACTTTTCCTGGACCACAATTTACACTTCAGTCTCATTAGTAACAGTATCTGCCGAGTTAAAAAAATATTACCATGTAGTGACATAGAAAAACAGAAGATACTGTGGAACACATTTTGGTCCATATTTGCCTGTACCTATTTTTTTTTCTGATTGAAAATGCTCACTACTGTTTAATGTGCCTGGAGTTTGTACTATCAGGAGCCAGGACAAAAGTGAACCCTGCCAAGAACTTCTCTAAAAATGTCTTTGCATCAGTGCAATTAACAGGCATTCTTTTTTAGACCTGGCAAAGAAACTTAGCAGTTTTGGCAGCAGGTCATGGATTGCAGCAATGCAATGAATCCATTTGTCACAGGTCTTGGCGAAGCACTTTCTTTTCTAAGACCTCCTGCATCACAACAAATTTCTCTGTTTAAACAAAAAATACTAAAGCAACTGGATTCTAAAAACTAACATTTCAACTAACTGCTTTTTTCATTCTTTTGAATTCCAACTGCGTTTTGTTCTAATTTTAAAGAAACAGAGGGGAGAAAAGCTAGATGTTAATTGTACCCCTCTCCTGTGACTTCTTAACCTTGTTGGTCCATGAGTGATTGTCCACTAGTAGGGAGGGAGGTGAACACATTCTCTGGAACACTCTTGTGCAAACAGAAAGTGTGCCAAAAAAATCTATAGACGCTAAGAAACTGAGATCAAGAGAAAATCAAGAAAATTAATTCCTTGTAAGAAAACAGCCACTTTCAACTTCTTTCTACTATGAAGTAGATTTAACACTGATTGTTAAACACTGATGGATGATTTAACATTGATTGTGTGTTATATGTTTGGAATGGGATAATCAACACTTGGTTCTGGCCTAACTCTGCTCCCAGGGAAGTAAATGGTGAAACTCTTATTGATTTCTGTGGAAGCAGAGCTAGGCCAATGTTGAGGGCATCCAGTCTTCTGATTTTGGAAATAAACTACAGGTTGAACCTCTGTGGTCCTGGATCTCTGGTCTGCCAACATCAGATGTTGCTGAAC
Organism: Rafetus swinhoei; assembly: GCA_019425775.1. NCBI lineage: Eukaryota > Metazoa > Chordata > Testudines > Trionychidae > Rafetus > Rafetus swinhoei. Next base: position 39,432,382 of record CM033439.1, on the reverse strand, counting down.
CAGAAAGCCCAAGCGGCAGAGGTTGCCAGCACCTGGGAACAGAGCTGGCCTGCGGGGCCGGTTGGACAATGGAGCTTGCAGGCTAGCAGGGCAGTAGAGCCCACAGGTCTGCACAGTCTGCAACCAGTGGGGCAGTGAAGCCAGTAGGAAGCAGAGCCCACAGAGCTGGTGGAGCATCAGAGCCTGTGGGGACATGTAGCTGGCAGGGCCAGGGGCAGCAGAGCCTGCTGACTGGGAAGAAGAGCCCAGCGGGGAGACTGGCACCTCCCTACCCCCCTGACCTCCCATGATCTGGCAAACTCCCTTGTCCAGAGCTCATCTTCTCCTCAGGGTGCTGGACCAGGGAGATCCAACCTTTATAATCCAGGCCTCCAATGCCCGCGGAGGAGGAGGAGAAGGGGGGCAGTTGCCCCAGGGCCCTGAGATTTAAAATGCCCTGGGGTTCTGGCTTGTTAACGTGGCGGCAGCAGCTGAGCCCCCCAGCCGGTGTTCCCTCTAAGATTTTCCATCCATGAGCAGAGGGAGTTTTGTCTTGTGCACCAACACTGAGGTCACGTATACTTGTTCAGCTGGGTCCCATTGTGGCATCCATCCGTGGTGCTGCTCCCCGAGGAACTCCCCCATGTAGCGCCCCCCCCCACCTCTTGAGGAAAAGGTGAGACATCTCCCCCCCACCCTCCAGGGAGCACTGCTTCCTGGGCAGCCTGTGTGCAGGGCATGGAGCGCCCCTGGCTGATTCTCACAGGGCTGTTGAGTCCCCACCTGGGGCAGAGGGAAGCTGCTGCCAACACTCAGGGTTTGCAGGGAGTGAAGTGCTGGGGGTGGGGCAGTGGATTGGGGGGAAAGCGGGCTCTAAGGGGCAAAAGGGAGCAGCAGGAGGGGGAAGAAAGATGCAGGGAACCCCAGCCCCAGCTCCAGCCACACCACACCCCAGCTCCAGCTTTGGGCATTCACCATGCAGCTGGCCCACCGAGCCACCCCTCCCCCTGCTGAGCAGGTCCCAACACTGTTGTGAAGCAGGATCTGGCCCTGGCCGCTGGAGCAGGCCCTGATCTTCCACCACTTGATAGGCCCTGGGCCCAGCCACTGGAGCAGGCCCCCTTCCCAGCCACACAGCAACCCCCAGCTGCCTGGGGTTCCAACCAGCCACTGGATCGGCATCCCCACCACACTGCCTCAGCCACTCTCCCCGGTGGTCCCATCACCACCTCAGGTGGCCCCAGCCTGGAGCAGCCGCCTGCCATGCTGCGCAGCTCTGCAAAGTAGGTGGGTGGGTGGAGAAGTTTTTGTGCGTGGCAGTGCAGGTGCGCACCTTAGCAGGAACTATGACCCTGGCTCTTTAAATCGCTGCCAGAGCCCTGTGAAGCACAGTCCACAGCATGTCTGTTCTGCCCTAGGCTCTGCCACCAAGTCCCCCAGTTGCCAGCCCTCAATAAAATCATTGTAGCATGCTCTTAAGCAGGGGCGGCCCGTGGCTATAGGTGGACTCGGCCGCCGCCCGGGGCGCCCAATGATGACATCACAGGGCCACCCAGGGTGCCCGCCGATGACGTCAGTCCATTGACGGCCCTGCAGGTGGGGGCGCCGATCACAAGTTCCGCCTGGGGCGCCAGCTGTCGCAGCCGGCCTCGGGCCGCTCCTGCTCTTAAGCACGTAATAGCGTTGGCTAAGATAATGAGTATTCACCTCCAGGTCACTTTTTTACTCTGAGCATATTTCAATATTGACTGATAGTTAACAGCTAATGGCTTTTTGGTGGCCTAGGTTGCTCATCTTAACTCATTTCCAATTTTCCTACCCTTCCCAATCATTAATCTTACATCAGTCTCAGTAAAATCAGCAAGGACTGAGTGCGAAGGATACTGAACTACCTTTTCACCATTAGATTTGGATTTTCCAGCTCAACACTGAAGCATACTAGCTGTGTGTGTATATATATATATATATATATATTTTAAAATATTTTTACCCCACCTCTCTATTTAAAATATTTGAGGCAGCTTACAAAATTTTAAAACACAATATATAAAAAGTAGAATAAAATAAAAGACCGAAAGGTAAGGCATAAAACCTACTAAAATACACTGAGAGGAGGCACACACACACTCAAGCACCAATAAAAGCACGGGTAGAAAAGGTGGCTTTAGCCTCGCGCCAAAACAATACTGGTGCCAAGCGAATGTCCCAGGGAAGGGAATTCCATAGCCTAGGAGCAAAAGCTGAGACGGCCTTTCTCTGTGTAGATGTTAGCCTTATCTCCATAAGTGGAGGAACACAGAGGAGAGCCTCCCCAGCTGATCTTAATCCCCGTGAAGGTTCATATGGGAGCAGATGGTCCTTCAAGTACCTCAGTCCCAAACCATTTAGGACTTTATAGGTCATAACCAGGACCTTGAAATGTGCCTGGAAACATACCGGAAGCCAGTGCAGCTACCGGAGCACCAGCATAATGTGCTCTGTATAACGAGTGTTAGTTAAAACTTGAGCAGCTGCATTCTGGACCAGCTGAAGTTTCCAAAGACTCTTCAAAGGCAGCCCCACGTAGGTCATTCTTACTCAGGAAGAGTTGCAGCTGGCAGATCAGCTGAAGCTGCCCAAAAGTACTCCTAGCCACTGAGAAAATCTGGTTCTCAAATGCTAGAAAAGGGTCCAGGAGGACTCCCAAGATGCACATCTGTTCCTTCAGGGGCAGTGCGATCCCATCTAGAACAGGTATCACACCACATTCCTGGTCAGATGGTTTCCTGATCCACAGGACCTCGGCCTTATCTAGACTCTGCTTTAGCTTATTTGACCTCATCCAGACCATCACTGCCTCCGGACACCGGTTCAGAACCTGGATCCAATGTCATAAAGAAATAAATACATATAGAGTCCGTGAATAAACAGTATAAGGCTGTCCACTCATCACCTTTTGGGGAATATTAGACTCACTTGAAAACATTGCTGTTGATGAAGTTGAACTGGTTGTAGAGTACTCAGACATTTGACTTTTAATAACTTTCTAGAAATTGAGATTTTAAAAAAATGATTCCTTTTTTCTGAAAGTGAATATGGAAACTATTCATTTTATGGATTTTGTAATTCCATCTTATAAAGTGCACTCACATCCTGAGGTTTTGCTTTTATATTGAAAATGTCAAAGGAACTGGTATGCAGTGCTATTTAGGCAGTTGACTCTTATCATACCTTATCTGCATAATTGGTTTTGTTTTCCCATTATGGAACTGTGATACTTTGTTCTCTGTTCCCTTTTCTATTTCTTCATGTTGTCTGTGTATCTCTGTGTGCTGCCTGTCTCTTTTATGGTCTTTGATTTTTATTCTCTGACTGTTGTGTAGCATTATGGCAAATATATCAGTTTCCATTTGTTTTGTCATGCAGAGACTGACTCTCCTGAGTCCTCCTACTGATCACAAAAAACATGAGAAATGGGAGGTGTGATATATTTTCAGATATTTTCATGCATAAACTATCAATACAGTTTTTATATTTAGTTGATAAGTAATTTAATCTGGAACTAGGAAGATGGTTAACTAGAAAAGTAGTTAACCATGATAAACTCATATTAGGAAACAATCAGAATTGAGCAAGTCACTTGGACAATTGACAGCCAGTCAAATTCTATGTCCAAGGGGATAACAAACGTCCTTGATCTTAGTAAGAAGAATGCATTTATTACTTTCCTGACTAGCATTTGAGACAGTTAACTGCACCAAAAGGAAACCTCAAAAAGAATTTTTGGTATCACCAGGGGGCAGAGATGGCAGATAGTCAATCAGCAGTTAGAAGTCAAATTGTTTATCTCCAACTGCGTACAAGGAAATGAAGGAAGCAGAAACACTAGACAGCCTCCATGGTGAAAACCTTTTTAATGCAATATGTTTCTTTTACCAATTAGGCTTAGCAAAGGAAGCAACTAAAATAAAATGCAGATATTTATAACATTTACAATTTTTATTTCGTTGTTTTCCTATTGTATTTTTCTTCTTATAGCTGGTAAATCCTCTATGATGACAAAATAAAGATTTAGTAACTTGGGCTATTATATTAATTTGTTTATAACCTGCCTAGGTGATAGGTTTACTTTTAATGTATATCTGAAAAGCTAAGCAGGATATAGGAATGTCATTTTTACGTCACTTCTGAAGTTATTTACTTATTCCTACAATATAAGAACTTGGGGTCACCAAGTGAAATTAATAGACAGCAGGTTTAAAACACACAAAAGGAAGATTTTGTTCATTCAGTTCACAGTCAACCTTTGGAACTCCTTGCCAGAGGATGTGGTGAAGGCTAGGACTTTATCAGTGTTCAAAAAAGATTCATGGAGGTTAGGTCCATGAATGTCTATTAGCCAGGATGTGTAAGAATGGTGTCCCTAGCCTCTGTTTGTCTAGAAATGGGTGATAGGGGAGGGATCATGTGAGGATTACCTGCTGTTCCCTCCCACAGGGGCATCTGATATTGGCTACAGTCAGCAGACAGGATACTGGGCTAGATGGACTGTTGGTTTGACCCAGTATGGCTGTTTTTATGTTTTTTATGTTTATGTCTCAAGTAGACTCTATTCTAGAGGGAGAGCTGATGATTACAAATGAGAATACACTCAGAGCGGGCAGGGCTGGCCTTACCATGAGGCGAACTGAGGCGGCTGCCTCAGGTGCCAGACTGTGGGGGTGGGGGGGGCACCACTAGGACCCACAGTGTAGAAAATTGTCTGCTGCTGGTACATATGTATTCACCATCTCTGTGCATCTAGAGCAGAGAGGAGTGCTGTGCTGGAGGAAGGAGGGCACAAGAGACATAACAGGCAGGCAGGAGAAAAGATGGCATGGGGGCATCATTTGAGCTCCCCGCCTCAGGTGGGCTGGCCCTGAGAGGGGGGGGGATTAACAAAACCATTGGAGGCAGGTGCTCAACTGTCATTAATTCCCAATGGAAGTTGGACACTTAAGTCCCTTACGCACTTTTGAAAAATCTTACCCTTGCACTGCTGAATAAACTCCACTTGTGCTCCCCTGCAGGCAGTACATGTATGATGGGAGGAAGATTTCAATTAGAATTCATGGTCACTTGGCCAGAGAAGAAGCACAATTAATATCTTGCTGAGTGGGATAACAAAACTTACCTCTCCAAAAATGAATAAGTGCTGTCTTTCATGTGAGGGATTGTAGTCTAGTGGATGGAGCACTGGAATTGGAGAATTGTGAGATTTCCATTCCTGGCTCCGCCACTGACTTTCCATGGATCCTTGCGCAAGTCAGCTAATGACACTCAATGCCTGAGAGAGCATTTTGGGAAATCTGAATAATAATGTGTTCCCATCTTTTGTGAAATTTTTAAATTCTTTGGCTTAAATGTGCTATGTAAGTGCTAAATACTATTTCATACTGTTATTCTTTTACATAGTTATACTGCGATGTGTATATAAAGGAATAGAATATTCATCAGTTGGTTGCATTTTATGTCACAGTTTCACCAATAGGGGACAGTACTGATATGAACATGTCACCTTCTTTTGTATGTTTTGATCTTTTTTCTTCCCATAAGGATTTTCACAGGGTAAGGTTAAAAGTACATCATACTGCCTATCAGACAGCCCACACATAAGTAGAAACTTAACCCAGATCTACAGCTCCAAGCCTATTTATACCAACTGAAGATCTGTCCACAGCTTTTTTTTCCAGTTACCCACTGCTACCGCTTGAACATATGACAACATACTATTGTGATTGGTGCATTAAAAATGCTACAGACACAATGATCCATGTATCAGATCCATTAACCTCCTACAGTTAATCCTTGAGGGAGGATAAAATCCTCTCAGCTAGCACCCATTGCCTGGATTAATTGGCAAATGAAAGTTGGCTTCACTGATGAGTCTGACTTCAATCCCATGTCATAAAAACAGACGAGAAAAAATAACAATTGTGGTCCAAGTCCAAATGTGTAGCAACTTTAAACTTTGCACCATATAGCTTCATGTTTTCTCTTTCATCCAAATCTGAATGCTCTCATGTTTTATTTATTGAGAAAATTCTGAGCTGAGTTATACTAGAGTCAGGAGTATGGTCCTCCCCTCTCTTTTCATTTTACTGGCACAATCCCACTATATAAGATAGATGGCTGAACTCAGGTTTTTAAGGAAGGTGCTTGGGTTAAATTACAAACTTTGAGTACAGACCCTATTCAGGAACTACCTCGATTCCCAAAAGTCCATAGGAATGAAAAGGAACTCCAGTTGTTTCAGAAGCTGCCCTTTATCATTGATAGGTTAGCCTGTGTGATAAGTCTGCATGGCAGAGCCAAGAATCGAACCTAGATTTCCTGATTACCACTCCAGTAGCCTAACCTTAAAATTTTCCTCACTCTTTGTTTTTTTCATAGTCCTATATAGAGCTGAGTAAATAATTGATATTTTGCAGTTCAGTAGCCAAACTGAAAATCTACAGGTCTGCAGTCTCTTTCTAATAGAAGGTATCTACCCATTTCAGTTATGACTGAGTAATGAATCCATGGATTTCATATCTTTTCCACTTTTGCCTAAATGACATGTTACACTGAAAATAAATATCAAACACGGGGGTGGGACAACACAATATCAGGATAATGGGAAACAGATGTGTAAAAACATTCAGATGGTAATTCATAGAGATATTGGTAGTAATAGTGAAAAATACAAGATTATGTAACAGCTGCAGTACAGAGCTACTTCTGTAATAAACATAAGTTATATACAAGCGTTTACTGTAATGATACAGTAACTTTCAAATAATCCAACAATATATGGGTCAAATTCTGCAGTCCCTATTCAAACAGAATTCCCCCGGCAGAAAGTGGTAGTTGCAAGTGCTCAGCAACCTCCAATTCAGAACTTCAGTAGACTCTAGAATTTGGCCCTATTCTATTATAACACATCAGAAAGATCAGAAGGCTAAACTCTATATTTTTGCAAGTCGGAATGTTTGTTCAACATTTTTTAAACAAAATGTTTCAACTTTGCAGCTTGGGCTTAACTAGATTAATATATTTAAAAGAGGTAAACCCCCCAAATCTGAAGCAAAATTAAAAAAAATTGTCTTGGGTTGAAAAAAATATTGTTCATCCTCAAATAAAGTTATAGTATGAAGCTGAGTTGAGTACTGTACATGTATTTAAGTGAAAATAATGTGGATGCCTTCAAGGATGTTGGCCAGTTAGCAGCAGATACAGTACATGAGCTTTTTTAAAAAAACAAAAACAAGAGGAAGGAAGATATGTTTGCATTCATACTACCCATACATAAAAAGCTCATTTACGGTTTGATCCTGTTCCTCTTGAAGTCTGTTGAAAAACTCCCATTGGCTTGAATGCTTCAGGATCAACACTTTGTTCAACCATTGATAAAGCTGAATATTTTGGTCAGGCCTGCTGACGGGGAGGGTAAAGGGGGCGACTGCTCTGTAGCCCAGTGATTCAAAGGGGCCCAGAGCCCCAAGTCCTTTAAATTGCTGTCAGAGTGCTGAACGGTGTGCTCCAGTGACTCTTAGGACTGGCTGGGGAGGCAGGGGACACCACTGCATTCTGTGCAGCACTGAGGGCTGGTTGCCCTTGGCCCTGACCCTTCCAGGAGCGTGGTGCCAGCCCCCCAACAGTTTCCCATGGGCCCAGTGGGGCTGTCAGCTCCCATGGTTTTGGTATAAGTCCAGGATTTGATGTAGCGCTAATGGAAACCTGAGCTGCCCGGCAAAGGGATAGTGAGCTTGATTGTTATTTCCATTTTATGGATGGCACAAAGCTCCTGATTCTCCTTTCATCTGGAGCAGAGAAATTGGATTAAGTTTACTGCAGTCAATGCAACTCCACCAATGTGACGGGGGGAGAATCAGGCCCCAGAAAATTTAAAATGTTGGGAAGGAGAGGAAATACATAATGTCCTATGCATCCCAATGTACAGTAGCTCGACTGGCTCAGCAAAGTTACATAGAGAATGAATACGACTCAGAGTTCCCGAAACTGTAGGAGAGATGAGAAGCTGGAGATTGAATTGAATTAGCTTCTAGAACTCTTGATATTGCATGGCAGCCCTGTGAAATGTATACTGTGCTGATTTTGATATTTAATATCCTAGTCTAAAGGTACATATTTATGTAATAAATTTCATCAAGGTAATATTTCATATTTCATCAAGGTAATAATCCCTTGCTAGAGTCCAAATCTTCAAGATCACATTGAAGTAGTGACAATATCCAGTGCATTAGTTTAATCATCTAATGCTAAATAAAATATTTTATGATTTGTAGCTATGTCCTTTCAAAAAAGCTGAATGCATCTTTTTAAATTCTTCATGTTTTCAGAAGTAATAAGAAGCCCACTTGAATGTCATTGGTTTAAAAATTACCCATGGAAATGAACGTTTTGAAGGATTCAGTATATATGACACCTTCTGTGTCTGACGGCTTATAAAATATCTAATTACAGTATTAGCATTTTGAACATTGGATATTAGATTTTTCCAGATCTTCTGAAATGTGGATGTTAATGCATCTGTGCCACTAGAAATTATCAAAGCATCGGGCATACTAGGATATCCCTTCCTTTTAGGAAGAACAAAGGAAGGGCTAAAGCTGCTACTGCAAGTGTCAGAAGCAGCAGTACGTATTCTCTGACATCAAAAGGGATACAGTAGCAACATGCAAAAATGAGAATGATTTGTGGGGTGAATGAGAAACAGAGGATGAGACCGTTTGCTTTGGAATACAGAAAGAGAGTGAAGAGTAAATATCGTTCCTTGATGAAGGATAGCATATTGGGGTCCTAAAGACTATCCCTAGAGTACTGCAACTTCAGAATTCATCTGATTAAAGAATATGAGACTGAAAATTTTAACTTTGTGAAAAGTTCCCAAGTATGAAATTCATTACTTTTTTTCTCTAGTTTAAAGAGAGAATCAGCCCTATGGTATGAATGTTAATGAGCCTAGTTAATAACAAAAAAGCATGTGTTCATTAAAATGTTTCATTACAGTAACAAAAGTAGAAGAGACAGATTCTGCTATCTGTCACGCCAGAATGACTCTATTGACTTAATGGTCTTACTCCAGAATTGAATTAGGTAACAGAGCAGAATCTATACCTAGCTATTCTATCATGTTCAGAGAAAAAGTAATGTATGTCTTTTTCACTAATACAAAAATTAATATTCCATACAACAAATACTAAGGTTTTGGTTCAGAGAAAAAAAACCCATAATCATAAATTTTTCATTAAAGGACAAGCTAAATAAGCAAACCCTACCAAGTATATCTTTTTCTAAATTATTGTTACAGTATGCATCGAAAACTCTCAAGTGCTAGCACTTTTATAATTAAAGACATTTCTGGACTTGCTCACACATGTTTTGAAATTAGCAAATCCACTCCTTTTATCAACTTCAGTCAGAAATAAAGTAATAATAAGAGTTATCTTTTTTATGAATACTCAGTAGTGGCATAAGAATTTCTCTATGTCTAACATCTTAAAAGACATTTGTACATGATTTATAAACAAAATGTAAATTGTTTCCATTTTAAAACTGCAACATATACAATTTCTACTAATTAGAGGGTTGAATTTAGCACATGACCTATACATTTTCAAGGTGAGGAGAGTCAGCAAGCAGGTCACTTCATGTTGATAAAGCATTCTGGATCTGATTCGCAGCCCACTAAAACCAATGGGATTCTTTCCATTCACTTCAATGGGTTGTGGATCAGATCCTGTAGCTGAATCCTGAACCCACTGAGTCAACATGAGTATACCATTGATTTCAATGGGACCACAATTACAGCCCATAACTTTCTTTTGTGTGTCACCTCTCTTTTTTACTTTGCAAAGGATTAGTGGGTTGGAAACTGCCGTTCTCTAAGAACTAGCCATTCTTCTACATTGGTAACAGGATTACCAGAAAAAGCAATAAGAAGTATATTAAGCATTCCTAAGAATCACAAATTATTAGAAACCCAGATTGATCTCTCCATAGCCAAAAAATTGATAGCCCGCGATCTGTGCCCAGCTGGTGTTGCTACTTATGTATACAGCAGTATCTCTCTGCTCTCCCAGTGTCTCCCAGAAGCTTAATTCTTTATCTGGGTGAAGAACAGCTAGCTAAAGACGAACCTGAACAAGCTGGAGATGATGTTGATAGTAAGATGGAAACAATTTAAAAGAACTCACCTCCTTCAGAACACTGCAATCTATTACAAGTATCTATCCCTCGACTTGAGTTTTCAGTTATAAGGTTGTCTTGGACTCCTCACCCCAAAAAAGCTAAAAAGGCTGTGAAGTGTGCCCACTTGCCTCTGCAGTTGGCCAGAAGACTGTGCCCCATAGTATTAGAGTCAGACTTGGCCAGGATCATCCACACACTAGTGACCTCCATTCATTTCAGGAATAAAGTCATGTATTATGAAACATTTCCAGCTGGCTAGGAATGTAGCAGCCTGTCTGCAAAACAATGCAGCCCATTACCCCAGTGGTTCTCTAACTGACCCCACCACAGGTGAAAATGCCAATGGATTCAGTGAACATGTATACCCTATTTTGTACATGTATTATTATGTATGTGAAGTTAAAAATGAAGTGAGAATTTATTTATAATTTTAAATGTGCTAATGAGGATTATTATTTATGCTCCAGAAACATAATGATTCAGTACTCAAACCAATGACTTGTGAATGGTTACGTTTGTTTTATAAGCCCAAAGTGTGGTTGGTTCCAGAAAGACATGTGACCATGCCACCTGGCACTGGAATCCATCTTGAATCTGGTATTTTTCCATAAGAATAAGGGGCGCCGAACAAAGAGTTTCCACCCTGGGGGAATAGTCTATTTAAGCAATGGGAAACCATAAGTCCTTTGTCTTCATCTGGCCTTTGAAACTGCCTGGCCCACTCTAACAGGATACTTGAAAATGAAGAACTCTGAGGCTAGGTCTATACTGCAGGTATTTGTCGGCAGAGACTATGATAATGAAGTGCTCGTTAGCATTTGTTGCACTGTCATTTGCATATTCTCTGCCGATGCTTTTTGCACACAAGGTTTTTGCACAAAAACAAGCAGTGTAGACGAGTCCGTTTTGCGCAAAAAAACCGCCACCCTTTTGCGCAAGTTCCTGCATACCTCCTTTATAGAGGCATAAAGGATCTTGCACAAAAGGGTTTTTATGTGCAAAACAGACCCATCTACACTGCTTGTTTTTGCACAAAAACCTCTTGCGCAAAAAGCATCAGCAGAGAATATGCAAATGACAGCGCAACAAATGCTAATGAGCGCTTCATTATCATACTCTCTGCCGACAAACACCTGCAGTGTAGACATAGCCTAAAAAGCTGTAGACCCAAGCCAGTATAAGGATCAACTCTGATTTGAGCTCTTTACCTGAGATAAGTGCAGCTGTTGAGGGTAAGAATTTGCTTGTAACAAGTTTCTTAGTGGAGTAGAACTAAGCGTTTTTGTTCATTTTAATCAATAACTTACTTTGATCTGACTGTTTTCACTTGCAACCACTTAAATCCTAACTTTATACTTAATAAAACGTTTTTATTTATTATCAAACCCAGTGTAAATAATTGGTACCTGGGGGGGAGCAACCACTGTGCATATCTCTCTTTCACTGATAAAGTGAGTGGACCTTATGAGCTTTCACTGTGTAAAACTTTTACACAGACTAAGATGGATTTGTTTGGGGTTTTGGTTTCTGGGGTTGGTTTCCTGGTTGTTAAGACCTTGTAGCTGAGCTCTCCCAGAACTGAACTAGTTCAGTGTCTGTGTTGCTCTGCAGCAGGGGCAGTAACCCCAACTCTGTGCTTGGGCTAGGAGAGATGAGAGAATCTGGCCCAGTAGGACAGGGTGATGAGGAGCCCCAGAGAGCAGGAAAGTGAGTGTCAGTGGCATGATCAGCACAGCAGGGAATAACCCCAAAGAGATTTCTGTTATTCAACCCGTCACATATATTATATTTTAAAAAAGAAAGTCAGTACAATGTTTTACGGAGATGAAGACATATAGATCTGCTCACTATATGTAGCCAGTGAATGCTGAAGCCTAACTAATTTTTAAGGCAAATGGGAGAAAAATTATCTGAAGCTACTACTTTTATAGAACTGTTTTAAAATTTGTACTCTGAATACATATGCGTAGGTTATCATAGCCAAAAATGCAAATTTTTATTCTACATATATGCAACTTTAATTACAGTGCTTTTGGATTTGATACCACTTCCATTATTACAACAACTTTATATTCTTATGTTGTGAAATTACAAAGTTATAGTATGGTATATTTCTTGAGAGACTGAATGGAAGATTACAGAAATCCTGAAGGCTACAAGAGTGTGGGTGCTTTTCTGTGATTTTTCCAAAGACCCCTTTGTTTGCTTACATATTTATGTACCTGTTTGTAGAAATAACAATAGTTTCTCTCTGCTATCTTTATTTTAGCATAACAAATAATTATTCTTTTAGCAACATGTGGCAAATGATAAAACAAAGTAGTCAAATATTTTTAATTTTTTTCTTTCTTTTGTAACAGGTCTGGTTTGTACTCACTATTTTCCTCAGAGTTATGTTTGAGTTCATTATCATAACTTTCACAGAAGGAATTTTCCGTGCAAACCACAAAGAGTTTAAAAAAAAACACATATTCTGATGATAAATAATATCTGTTCTTATGTGACGTGCTCCGAGGTATCATGCCTTGCCATTCATATTCCCATTTCCAAATGTTATTTTATTGTTCATGGCTGATTTTACTTTTGCTGCTGCTTCAGTTTCTGTCAGTAGTACTTCACTGACATTATTTAGCTTCTCAGGGCTTGTCTACACAGAGGGGTGATGGACATTATAGGAATGTGATTTCTAAAACTCATGATGTGTTAAGCAAGTAATTATCCCATGTAGACCCTGCAGGTGTGTACTAGAAGTTCCCTATGTTGGCATACTAGGGAATTTTTAATATGCTTCAGCAGAACCTACATAGATGTCTTGGTTTGCATCTGACAAAGTGTTTTTTATCCATGAAAGCTTATGCCCAAATAAATCTATTAGTCTTTTAAGGTGCCACAGGACCAGTGTTCCCTCTAAGCTGTGCAGCAGCACATCTTCACAGGTGATTAATCAGCCCCGCCCAGTCAGAGGCTCAGGGCTCCCTGCATGGAGTTGACTGATTGGGCCAAGCTGATTAATCACCTGTGAAGCTGTGCTGCACTTTAGCTTAGAAGGAACACTGCATAGGACACTTTATGGTTGTTGCAAATACAGACTAACACAGCTACCCCTCTGAGACGTGTGCTTTGGAAATGCTATTCCCCACCCTACAGGAATTTGCTTTCTGATCACCAAGGTATCAAACATTCCCTGCGTTTACATAATGGAAAAACACTAAAAGCACTCCTAAAGCCTTGCAAAAGATCTGTAGATTGTATGCCTTTTTATTTAAATCTGAAGTTTGAAAGCAGACTTAAGAGCACTCTCTGGGGTCCACCATCCCATCAGCAAGACTTAAATGCAAACCAATACAGGGCTATAGCTATCAATTCAACTCTGAGAAGACATGAAATGGAATATGACCTTGTTCATCTGGTGTTTCATGGGAATCTGAGCCAGAACTATATAGACCATAGGTGAAGCTGACATGTTGTCTTAATAGTCTGAGGCATGGCTATGCTGTTGTGATTCAATTTGATTTTCTCCTCATTAGTCACGGCTGGAATCTGTCCTAAGGAAAGTTAAAATCTAAATGTCCTAGAGTCAATCCTGGCTTCTGTGAACTCTATTGCCTGCCAGCGATGCAGTAAGGGACATGTAGTGGCTTAGTAAAGGCACAACAAATACAATTCTCCAAACGGTGGCATTGTTTAGTATGGCTCTGCAGCTAAGGGAGCCAGTGCTGGCAGTGATCTCAATACGGAGGATGTCCCAGATGGAGATCTGGATTCCTCTGACAGAATGTATTTCAGGACCAGAATAGCCTGATCTTCAGTATTTACACAGTAATGCTGGCAATGAGGTTGGCACCAGCCTGACTCTTCCGTGCATTATGGTTGAAACACACCTCTCTAGCAGTGTAGTATTTTAGAGGATTTCTCTGAAAGCTTTATATGTAGATCCTTCCTTTCAAGGTGACCTGGAATGGTGCCAGGGGCTATGCTTCTCTCTCTCTGTAGCCTTGTTTTTCAGCAACTATCTTAGGCATCAGGTCTGCCAGTGTTGGAGATGGCACTGGAGCTGCCTGTGCCACATCTGCCAAGGCTGGCATCTTTAGCACCTTTTTTGGCTTCTGTTTGATCTCAGATTCCCACATAGCGTGCCTGCTGACGGGAGCACTAGCCAACCACCTCTTTTTCAATTCCACTTGCTTTTGTTCTGTCCTCTGGGACAGAAGTGCTCCTTGTAGAATCCTCTTTTAGGAGCAGTTTAAGATAAGCACACCTGGATTCATGGGTCCTGCAGAAAAACTGAGCATCTGTATGGAAAGAATCTTTTGCTCAGGTAGAAGAGGGCAGTGGTTGTGGCCATCAGTGAGGAGAATTAATCTATCATAAATTGAGCAGGGATTCACGCTAAATGGTTTGGAGTCTCCCACCAGGGATGAATGCCAGAACCCACTGTACAGGGGCTTGTACAGCAGGGTTGTCATGCTCTCCCTTTGACAAAATTCATGTGTAAGGTTTAAAAAGAGCTGAAAGGGTCCAGCAGGTCAGACACAGTCACAGTTGCATCCTAAATTCTCCCCAAGCTATGTGACCACACAGCTTCCCATTAAGCCCCATACAGGGGCTCAGGGCTACAAGTGGGAGAGTATTTTGCCTCAAGCCCTAAGGGTGCCATAGCCAGTGGAGGGGAGTCCCTCCCAGCTGGTCCCAGCATGGAACTGCTACACCCTGTGCAAGGGTGCCCCTCCTGGCCGGCCCCAACACCAAGCTGCTGCAGCTGGGGAAAAAGGGGCCCCTCCTTGCTGTCATCAGCAGGGAGCAGCTCAGGTAACCTGAGCCGCAAACCCCTGGCTCACCTTGAGCCTCCCCCCCCAGCCCTGAGCACCCTCCTGTACCCCAAGTCTTCATCTCTGGCCCCAGTCCAGAGCCCGTATCCCCTCTTGTAGCCTAATCCCCAGCCCAGAGGCCTTCCCCTAACCTGGAGCCCCCTCCTGCACACCAAACCCCTCATCCCCATCCCCACCCTAGTGCCTGCTCCCCTAGTCAGAGCCCTTGCACCTGAAAACTCTGTCCAAGCCCTCAACCCCAGCCTCACCCCAGAGACCTTACACTTCTGCACCCCAATCCTCTGCCCCAGACCTGAGTCCCTTCCCCACTCAGAACCCTTTGGTCCCACTCCTGCCACATGAATTTTATGTGCACCAATATAAAGGTATGTCACACATCACCTTCAGATTAGTGCACATGAAAACATTCATTTTGCTTAGAGGTGGTTCCGTCTCGCTGCCATAGGCATTAAGAAAACTGACAGAAGGACACATCTGCCCCACCCTTTACGCCTATATCTGGGAGCATGAAGAAGGCAGAATATGGCATATGCCCGGTCCTAATGGACATCACTGTTCATAAGCTTCTAATGCATGAGGAGCATATGCACCTGTAGTAGGATCCAGTCCAGACTGGCACATAGCCAAAGAACTGTTCTCTTTGGCTTTGGTTACACATTTCCATGTGCATTTTTTACATCAATTTCCTTCTTCCTTCTTTCTCACAAGTTCTTCAAATATTTCAAAAGCCCTGGACAATTTTACCCAGTCAGCCATAATAATCTCTGATTTTAAAGATCATCATTGCAACTGAGTAGACACACACAAGAAAATAACTTTTAATGCTGTCTGGAAATTGTATGTCATGTGACTTATTCACACACTGTTCATATATCCTTTCACCGAACCCTTTTTTGGCCATTCTAAAAGTAGATCTGTCACATTCAGCTATTCAGCTTTGAACTAAATTGCTCTGGTAATGCAGCTTTGCACATTTCATGTTTTCATAGTTTTTGCTGGCATATTTTTAAATCTCATCTGTTGCAAAGTTGTGTCACATTACTAGATGCTTACAGTCAAAAACAGGTCATGCTGTTCGCTTGTGAAGGTTTATTTTCTCTCTCCACACAAACTGTATCTGCAGGAATAAACACAATGATGTTTATCAATTGGGCAACATGTTACATCCTCAGAGCTTTGTACAAATGATCGAGGCAGATTGTGGAATGCTGGTGTGCACTGAAATCAGTAAGACTGCTTGTGTGAGTATGGTCTCAGTAACACGTCAGGCTCCACATTTTGACCCTAAATATTAATTTCTGCAACCTCACATTGCTATCTGAATTCATAAAATAATGAAGAAAACTGATTAGCTGATATATTGATGAATAAGCAGGCTGATTTTACTCTGCCACTATTTGCAAATTCATATTATTTATCTGAATAGGTGACAGGTAATTTCTAGATCCCTTTATGACACTGAGACTATCACAAATCTTTGCACAAATGATTATTCACCAGAATTTTGATCCAGATGGTGTAAACTATGTTCTAGGAAAGAGTGAGGAGCAACCAAATGCAGAGAAGCAGTAACCTGGCCATATCAAGCAAAACATGAGCCACATCACCCACTAGTGTGACCATAAATGGAATAAATTATGTAGTATATTTATCTAAGGTGCCTATATGGCCCCATTACTGTAGTATCTGAGCTATTCTCAATCTTTAATGCATTTCTCCTTGTAACACCTCTCTGAGCTAAGGACATGCAGATGGGGAACAGAGGCATAGCGCAGCAAGTGAGTTGTCCAAGATCACACAGGAGGTCTCTGGTAGAGCAGATACTTGAACTTAAATCTCCTGGGTTTCCAGGGTAATGCCCATAGCTGGTCAGAAAAATCTGATGGCACTGTTTCTCATTGGAAAATAAGATTTCATTGAAATCTAAACAATTTGTGGAAGTGTGTTAATTTTGCTAGAATTTTGTTATGGAGGAAAACTAAAAAAGGGGAATGTTCTGTCAGTGTCAGAATATATTATTTCAACATTTTCAGAAGGAAATATTTCAATTTTTCATTTTGAAACTAATTTTTGTTTCAAATATTTTAATTTTGGATTGTATTATATAACAAAGTAAATAAAAACAAAGTATTGTCAAAATGAAACCTTTCAATTGACTTGAAACAAAAATATTTTTGAATTTCCCTTTGCAGAGTATGTTAAAAATTATGTTTTGTTCCAATTGAAAATAAAGCCAGAATTTGAAATCCTGCATAAAACAGAATTTCCATTCTCCATCCAGCTCTGTTAGCACTCTAATAAACACAGTCCCATCAGAGGACTCTATAGTGGGGTGAAAAGGCAAGTGGAGAAAAAGAATTTCAAAATAGACAAGAGTGTTGTATATTTACTAATGTATCATGTCATCTAGAGTTTAGTGGTCTGTGCAGAGCAACTTCCCTCAGGAAATTATTCCACAGCATAAAATATCAATGTTGGTATTCAGCAAGCATGTATTTTCACTTGTTTTCTTAATTTTGTGCCATTGTCTTTTGTCACGCCACCTTGTACTACAGCAAATAGTTCCTGTTTACATTCTTTTGATTATTTGTACTGTGTTACATACATACACTCCTGGGTCATCATTTAACTAAACTCCCTCTCTCTCTCTTTTCTTTCTTTACAAACCAGTCCTTCTAGGGACTACTCCTTTTTGTTCCGTCTGTCTTCATATCTGTGTTGTAGCTGTGTTAGAGCTGGTGTAATGAGTCTGGGACAGCAACATGGCCTCCCTCTCATCTCGAAGAGGAAGGGCCCTCTAAGGCCCCTTGGTGGGTGGATCCAGCCTCACCTAGCCCCACCCACAGGAAGCCAGAAGGCAGGACTAGCAGTATAATAGCTGAGAGCCTAGTCAGAGCCCAGCAGCCGAACAGGCCAGATGCTTGGCCCCAGCTCCCTCAGTGAAGGGTTCAGCTGTGCCACACCTGACAGGAGGACTGGGTTGGGCCACCAGGACCCCTGTCAGCCCCGGTGCCTGGCCTGGGCTGCTGAGACTGCTGCCACAGCCTGTAGACATGCCGAGACCTCCGGCATCCCCTCCAGGACCCGATGATTGGACTGGTCCACCTGGGCCCCTGCCTGAGCGAGAACCCATTGACACCCTGCCAGCACCTCCGTCCCCAGCTGACGCCAAGGAGCAGCACCTGAGCCTGGTAGGCCCCCAGGCGGGACTGGGAAGCAGCCCAGGGACAGCCGACCCCGGGGCAGCTGAGGAGATGGAGGTTGGGTGGGCAGCACATTGCGGCTTGGATCCCCGCTGACCAACAGACCTAGCTGGCATGTTGCGGCCCAGATCCCCACTGACCCAGTGGCTGCCGCGCTGCCACTGTCAGGGCCCTGGGCTGGGACACAGTGGAGCCGGTGGGCCTGTAGAACTGCTTGTGGTAGACATTTGTCTGTCTGCCCTGCCCTGACCCAGGGCAGGGCCTTATAAGCTGTTAGCCCAGGCTGTGCCCCAGGCTGGGCCTTATACACTGTCACTCGGCCTACGGCTAGGCCAAAGCATGCCGAGCAAACTTTTTGGCAGTTGTGGCACTGCAATTGCCCTCTTGTGGGGCACTCTAGGGAGTCAGTGTGGCCTCCCACTGACATTGGACCCTTTATACTTGGGATATGAGGAACAAAGAATAGCTCTGTGGAGCTCAAAAGTTTGTCTCTTTCACCAACAGAAGCTTACCTCCCCTACACTGTCTATATATATGGATATCATACTCCTCACCATACTATCTTATTGCTTTTCTGGTAATGAGCTGCCCAGAGATTAAAGCAATCTTGCTGGTATGGTTACCCTAGAACATAGAGGAAGGGAATAGTATAGTGGTTGCCATTTAAAAATCAGTGATTGCCAACAGTTGGCAAATGTTGTTTGAGTGAACATTTTTTCCTAAATCTAGCATAGAAAGTAAGGAATAAGATACAGTGGCAGCTGTGGGGTAGTGTAGGTAACATTGACTTGGAATAGCAAACATCAAAAAGCATGATTTCATAATTGTAAAAGTCCACTGGTCAGATATCTGTATTTCATACAGTAAGGATGCATGCAAGAAAAACAAATCTAATAATCAGTCCTGGTATGCCCTTATATGTGTAGGTCCCCACACAACTGAGAGCTCTCTAAAGTAAACTATTCCTAGTACCTGGCAGCAACCTTCACCCTATCATGTGTGGTTGGGAAATTTGAGCCTACATTATTACTGGCTCTCAGTCTCAAGAATATAAGAATTGGACAGAACAATGGCACATGTAGCCTAATATCCTATCTGCCAACAATGGCCAATGCCAGATGGTTCAAACAGAATGAAAAGAACGGGACAGTTATCAAGTGATCCATCCCCTGTCATCCAGTCCCACCACCTGGTACTCAGAGCCTTAGGGACACCTGGAGTATGGGGTTGCATTCCTGATCATGTAGGTGAACAGCCATTGATGAATCTATCAGCCATGAATTTACCTTATTCTTTTTTAATCAAGTTATACTGTTGGCTTGCATAACGTCCCCTGGCAATGAGTACCACAGGTTGATGGTGTGTTGTGTGAAGAACTACTTCCTTTCATTTGTTTTAAATTTGTTGCCTGTTAATTTAATTGGATGACCCCGGTTCTTGTGTTGTTGGAAGGAGTAAATCACATTTTCTTATTTACTTTCTCCACATGATTCATGATTTTATAGGGCTCTATCATATCTTCTTTTAATCATCTCTTTTCCAAGCTGAACAGTCCCAGTCTTTTTAGTCTTTGCTCATACAGAAGCTGTTCCATGCCCCTGATGGTTGTTGCCTTTCTTTGTACCTTTTATAATTCTAACATATCTTTTCTGAGATAAGGCAATTGGAACCTGCAGACAGTATTAGAAGTGTAGGCATATCATGGATTTATATAGTCACCTTTATGATATTTTCTACCCTTTTTCTAATGGATCCTAAAATTGTTAGCTATTTTGGCTACTGCTGCACATTGAGCAGATGTTTGCAGAGAATTATCCACCAGGATTCCAAGATCTCTTTCTTGAGTGCTAAACAATTAATTTAGACTCTACCATTTTTGTTTTATAGCTGAGATTATGTAGTTCAATGTGCATTACGTTACATTTATCAGCATTGAATTTCATTTAAAATTTTCTTGCTCAGTCACCCAATTTTGTGAGATCCCTTTGTAACTCTTCACAGTCTGCTTTGAACTTAACAATCTTGAGTAATTTAGTACTGCCTGCAAACTTTCTGCCTCACTGGTCCTCCCTTTTTCCAGATCATTTAAGAATATCATGTTGAACACAGTGGGTCCCAGTACAAATCTTTGGCATACTTTGCTTTTTACCGCTCTCCACTGTGCTTGTTTATACTTCTCAAAGAATTCTAATTGAGTGGCAAAACATGATTTCCCTTTGCAAAAGCCATGTTGACTCATCCCCAACCTATCGTATTCATTTCTATCTCATATTTCTCATCTTTACTGTAGCTTCAACTAATTTGCCTGGTACTGAATTTAGTCTTACTGGACTGTATTTGCCAGCAATGCCCTTGGAGCTGCCTTTTTTTTTTTTTTTTAATAAAATCCGTGTCATGTTAGCTATCCACCAGTCACCTGGTACAGAAATGATTTACATGATATGTTACCCAACAATTAGCAGTTCTGCAATTTCATATCTATTGGATGAGTACCATTTGGTTCTGGTGACTTATTACTGTTTATTTGATCAGTTTGTTGCCTAAAAAGAATGGCTCAGGTGTGTTAATCTCACTCATATCCTCTGCAGTGAAAACTAATACAAATAACTGATTTAGCTGCTTTGTAAGGGCTTGTCTTCTTTGAATGCTCCTTTAGCACCTTGATCATCCAGTGGCCTCATTAACTCTGATCTACACTTCCTGCTTCTGATATACTTAGTTTTTTGCTTCTAGTTTTTGGTTTTTGCTAATGGCTCTTCAAATTCTTTTTTTTTTTTTTTTTTTTTGGCCTGTCTAATTGAACTTTAACACTTGAATTGTCGGCGTTTATGCTCCTATCTTTTTTCTTCAGTCAGATTTCACTTTCAGTTTTTAAAGGGTGCCTTTTTATCTCTAACCCTCTACCTCACCTGGAGAACTCCCTCACAAAACTCCTGTTTTCTGCTCCTTTTCACTAGCGCTTTTATTTAATATTCTGCAGGATGTCAGGATAAATTTTAGCAGTTTAGACTATTATATTAAGTACTGTGCTGATGTATAAAAATGTGCATTGGTAACCTGTAGCTATCATTATGTTGGACCTGCAGCCTAATTCTACAAGATCATGACATTTCTCCAAAAGTTTGAAGTCAGTCACTGGCTATGGAATTAATCTAACTCTTTTAGCAGGTCAGAATGCACACCACACTGAGAATGTCATGACTGTACAGTGATAAAGTTTAAAAAGCAAAAAGTGTGCAGAACTCTGTAGGATGCATCTACCCTCATATTATTGTGGTATTTCTGCTCGGGGACTCTGTTAAAAAAACATTCCACCTGTGCCACAAAATGCAGCGAATTGTTTTAAACCCTGTGTGCTAGAGTCTCTTAATTACAGTGGCCTGATGTCATCAGTCACACAAGTAACATGCCCCCTGCCACCTAAATATGCAGGTACACATTAAGCAGAATATTACCAGCCGGTAAGGAATCCAGAATGTTAGTGGTTGGAATATTATTAGCTAATTGACATCACAATATTGTTTTACACCTTTTTGTGAAGCACCTATTTCTGCATAGCATATACCAGACTCATTATTATTAATATATTATCTTATGATCTTAACATAACATCACATGGTCAGCCAAGTGGCACTCTGATGTCAGACAGTTTAAATGGTAATGTAACCAGATCCCTAGGTTTCCTTTCTGCTTGACTGGCTTTTACTAATGACCTGTGGGATTGGTTGCTGCTGCATGATTGTAGGATAGCTGTGATTTGTGCCTTTAATAGCTCATAGCTACCCGTAGCTTTTTGGATTGGAGAAATGCTGATTGGCCATCAGCTAGTCACTGCCCAAGGCTGTATTTAGAATGTCCAGAAACTAGAAAAAGTAATCATTAATCCATGCATACACTGCTCTGGTGGCCATCAAGTACAATTGTTTTGTGACAAGAGCATTGAAAGAACTAGAAACGCTGACTGAGTTCCTCTTTTTATTAATCACCACTGTAGCACATAGTGCTGTACAAAACTAAACGATGGCCCCTTCCCTTAGAGATTATAATGTAAGTATAAGACAAGCAGTGGATGGATACAAACAGACTGGGGAGTTCAAAGTCATGCCTTCTCTTTACCACACACTTACTATTAAGGTAGTAGTACCTTATACCAAGCATTCGTAAAACAGTAGTGGACACATAATACAAAAACCTAAATAAAAAATGAGAAGAAAGCAAGCTTTTCTGGGGTCATAGTCCACCCCGTCAGGATTTTTTCCTTACATAAGAACATAAGAATGGCCGTTCCGGGTCAGACCAAAGGTCCATCTAGCCCAGTATCCTGTCTGCCGACAGTGGCCAGCACCAGGTGCCCCAGAGGGGGTGGACCGAAGACAATGATCAAGCGATTTGTCTCCTGCCATCCCTCTCCAGCCTCTGTCAAACAGAGGCCAAGGACACCATTTTATCCCCTGGCTAATAGCCTTTTATGGACCTAACCTTGTCTCACCTTCCTTTGGATAGTAACTTCCTTACCCAGCATCATCTTCCATGTGCTCCTTCTCCCTCCTTTTTTCCCCCTCCTCCCCATGTGATTTTTTGAAAGCAATTATACTGCATTGTGTCCTCACCACAAAGTCCAGTTACTTTTCAAAAGACCTAATAAAGACATATCGTGGTCATTCTGTCATGAAGGCTACATACTACTGGAAACAGTGGCAGGGAGAACAGGTGTACCAAGTTTGGTTCCTAGACCTTAGAGTCTTTGGACCAGCAGAGGTAACATGCTGACCCCTTGCAGGCCAAGACAGTCTTGTGCTCTGAAAGCTATCATGAGGCCAAGCCAGGAGCCACATGAACAGATTCAGGCCAAGTGAAAATATAGTGATGTGAGTCTTGGACAGGATAGGAAAGATTTCTGTTGAGGACAAAGTATAGTCTGATTCTGTCCAAGAAGCATGTGGATATTTTAGAAAGTATTTCAGCGTATTGTATTGTGCTTCATCTTGGAATTCCACTAAGTGGATGATGAGGAGAGACTCTAGAAGTCTGGGCTCCAAATGCTCCTTGTGTATGAAACTGGAATTGTAATTTATTTCCTAGGTGGAAATTTTTGAGACTCTCTGTTCACAAAATAAAATATACACAAAGGAACTACAATTTTAGCTTCCTGTGCATGTTTTAAAAAAATATTAAGGTAAAGCAATTCTAATATAGATTCTCCTACTCCCTGCCTTTAGAGAAATACTGTACTACAGAACTGAACTTTTATTCTGTTGTCTGAGTCTGTCTTCAAGAAATTATTCAGTTAGTGTTTTACGAATGTGAATGATCACTTTCTTTTGTATTCTTTAATCGTTATGTCTGATAAAAGATACCTTACCTTTTTCCCTTCCTTTGAATAGGACCTTTAGTTTCCCATAATAGATCCTTCATATAAATCATGTAAATTAACCATTGTTTAAAAAGTCTTATTCAGTGTGACTCTTCCAAGAAATTAGATAAAAGATTAAAGACTAGATGATTTAGTCCATTCAGAACTGGGCAAAGCATAAAATTTAAAAGTAAAGCCAATCTATAGTGCAGTCTTGCCTTATCTCCAAGAGTGACAGGTTTATTTTACAATAAAGTGTTGCTCTCTTAAGGCATGGGCAGTCACCTGCATTAATATCCACATGACAATGAAACTATATCTGGAAATGTTCCCTAGGAAATTGACTCTAGTATAAAACTAGTCCAGGTTGATTTGTTTTGTAACCCTGATAAGTTTATAGTATAGTAAAATCTCCACTCTGGCTCCCTAAGAAAGAGTGGACTTAATTCTAACAAGGACACACCAATTTCTGATCAGTAGTTCTGACTGAGTTCTGCTAGTCAATGACTAAGCACATTTGACTGACTCATACCTCTCTACTCATTCAACAAGTTATTTTTTTCTCTCGGGATTTAAATCCTAAGAATGTTTAGTATATTTATTTCACTTGAGGCTAGGCTACACTTTTTCAGTTGATATGAAGATGTTCTTTTTAGTTGGGAGAAACTGCTTTTTATGGGGAAAAGGAGTGAGATAATAAATTACAATCCAATATATCCTTCACAGCATCTTTGACACTAAAGTATCAGAGTACCACATAGCCAATTAGTCTTTCAAACAAGTACAATATAAGCAAACTAGATAGGCTGTATAATATATCACAATGGTAACATCTATGACAAGGAAAGCATGAAGAAAATTATAATGCCAAGACTGAGAAATGTGGATTCATTGTGGAGAAACTCAGAGGATCCAACAACTGAATTTCTTGATTAATTATTTTTAAAACCAATTTTTTTATTGAGTTATAGTTGCTGTTGTTATGGGCAATTCATAAGAAGTCATAACACTAAAAAAAAAAAGCACAAACATATAAACATCCTGAAAAACCAAGCTACACATCAATTTTAATACCCAATTCTTTCTCACAGACTGTTTAACAGTAAAATTTCAGTGACCAAATGCTACATAAATGAAATCACTTTAAATACTGGATGCAGATGCAGCAGATTGATATATTCTCTATGAACAATTATTAGAATTTTAGCATGTAACTGGCTTACAAACAGACCAATTTTGTCCTTCAGCTAGTGATAATTCTCAAAAGTAGAGGGGCAGATGCTCAACTGGCATAAACTGCCATAGCTTTGTTAAGTCAATGGAGCTATGACAATGTATGCCATCTGAGGTTCTGCCCTACAATTTAATCTAGAAATCTGGTTGGCTGTTAGAGGATCCATGAGGTGTAAAATAAACAAAGTGATAATCTTACAGAATTGGTAATGTCTCCCACAATTGTTCTAAACAGCTAAATATTATACCAAAACACTCATTGTTTAAATGATTTTTTATTTCAAAATCCCCTTCATGTAGTAAAAGCAATGGCACCTCACAATTAATGCTTATTACTTTCTGAAAATATTACAAATTATTGTGTCCTATGGAAAGAAATAGAACATACAGAAAATGGTAATTTAGCATTTTAACAACATCCTGGTAGAATTGCCAGAAGGCCTATTGCATTTCTGCTTTGTAAAAGTCACTCTGAGGACTTGCTTTTGCAAATGTATTATCCTGGCAGGTTTTCAATATCATTCTTAAAAGCAGTTAGTAAAGGTAATAACACTAAGAAGCTCTAGTTATCTATATTGTTGGCCATATAAATTATTCAAGTTCAATTATATTGGTGATTATGTCCAAGAGATATGAACATCAAATCTTCTGAGATTTACAACAGAATGTCAGGATAGGAATGGTCTAGCTCTTCATTAAACCAAAAATTTTAAGAGCATGTAAAACTAGACATGAGAAACTCATTAACTTTCTTCCCAGTGGAGGTTTGTTCATTTTGTAGATTTAAGCTTAGTACTCATAAAATAACTTAGCATAACATGTTGTTTTATATTTTAATTTTACAGTGACTAATACCAGATTTATACTCCTGGAGAACGAACTTCTCAATTCATGAACCAGGTTCAGGATAGGCAGTAGCAATGCAGGTTTCCTTAGACTGCTTGAGCAGTTTGCCTATCCTCTTGGGTTAAATAGCGGGTTGCATGTCCACTCAAACTGTTGTATATGCTGAGGCACCCTGAAAGTGTTCCTGTCAATACAAGTTGGGATGATTGCTGTGTGTGATGTAGACATTGGTCAACTAGGAAGTGAATTTATTCCAACTCATCTAACTGAATAGCCAAATGGTTGTAATGCCTATCTGTTCTAGTAGATAATCAACAATCTGGTAGTTAAGACTACAGGTATGAGATCCCATTATCAATTACTGCCATCTAATCTTAAGTACCAGGCTATATGACTGTTGTATGCACACTGTATTTCAGAATATGGTCTTTCAGTCATCTATGGGTCTCATGCAGTATGTTTGCTGCAAAGACTGGAGAACATATTCCACACATGGAAAAGGACAAATTATTAACTCTTTCTTTGCCCGCCCTGTGTCTACTGGAACCTCACCAATCTTCCACGAGTTCTCAGAGATAGTTATTAACACTTCCCGGGTGGCTTCAGCTAAGTACCCTGGGATGAAATTAATTAGGTCCAATTTGAATATATTAAACTTAACTAAATATTTAATTTGTTCTTTCCCTGATTTGGCTCGTGTTCCTTCTTTGTTGCTGTTAATATTAATTATATTGGTCTCTGGTCACTATTAGCCTTTCTCGTGAAGACTTTACAAAATAGGCATTAAATATCCCAGCCTTCTTGATGTCATCAGTTATTAGCCATCATTCTTTTGCTATGCGGATGACCTAGGTTTTCCTCTTTCTCTTGCTCCTACTCTATTTAGAGAACCTCTTCTTATTCCCATTTATGTCCCTTGTTAGAAGTAACTTATTTTGTTCCTACATTTTTGTGCTATTCTTTTGTACTTCTCCTTAGCAATTCATCCATGTTCCCACTTTTTGTAAGATTCCTTTTTATGTTCAGGTCATTACAAGTCCACTTTCTATTCTTCCTCTTTTTCCTCTGCATTGAAATAGATAGTTTCTCCTGTTGATCTCCCTCTTTGGGGCTGCCCCAGAAAATTGGTGCAAGGTACGTTGCAATTCAGGTAGCTGGAGTTGTGTATCTTGCATCAATTTTCTCTGCCAGTGTAACCTGGCCTAATATAAACCTATTAAAAAAGTACTGAAGAATGTTCTTATTGAAAGTAATTCTATAAACATTCTAAAGTCTTCAAACATTAAGAAAAAAAATCAATGGTTGGAACTGCTTTATTGAAGATGCTGGTTACTTTTAGCTACCTCATGTTTCATCCCAAAAGTACAAACCTTTGTTTATTCCTTGAAATGCTAGAAAATGATATCTTCTGAAATGTACATTTGGAAACATTTTGCAACCAAGTGCAAGGCACCTACTGTAACAGCTTCTTAATATCATTGCTATGTAAATCACAAGATGTTCAATGCACCACTATGAAATCCAGTAGCCTTGCTATAACTGGTTATTTGGCAATACTTAAACTCATCAAACACAGAAAGACAAAAAGTCACTACTCTAACAATTGTTAAGAAGAAAGGACAATGAATTCTTTAATGATTAGTCAAGTTTAATGACTCTCTAAGACTTAATTAAAATGAAAAAGACTAGCCCGAAAACTAAAAAACGTTCATACCTCACATAAAGGAGCTTTGACTTCTTTGAAACAAAATTTCAATTTATATTAAACACTGATGGAACTGAAGGATTATCTCAGAAAATGGGACTACATAAAAGAGAGCTAAAAATCTAAAGATATTTTCCCACCACAAGGAATAAAGGCAATCCGAGGTATACTGAATATGCACTAAACAGACAGCACATGAATAAGGTGAAAACGTCACTAAGACCAACCCACAAAAAATACTGAGGAAAGGATGAGAGCAGCTATACATTTTTAATCAATCCACACTTCTGAAAAGGTATACTCCTCTCTTCATTACATTATATGAAAGAGAATGGTATCAAGTCAGAGTGATTTGTGAAGCAATCTCTCTCTGCTCACATTTTTCTTCTTGCAAGCTCCTCATTACAGCTTCTCACCTCTACTCAGCAGGCTCTCTCAGCAAGACAGCTGAGGAGAAAATGGCCACAAAGTAGCATCACCTTTAAATTTGTCCCACAAAATACCCCTCTGAGATATTCAAAGACACATTCACATTTATTTGTGGTTCTAAATTAACTTGTCACAGCCCAATTGTACCTCCAGTCTTTCCATGGACACTCCTTCCAACTGTCAGGCCACTTCCTGCACATCTCCCATACTGGAACTCTAGAGTTCATCTCATGTTATGCTGGATTACTAGGCTAGAATACTTCCTTTTCCCAACATCCTGCCAGGGAAGCAATGCCTTAGTTCCCTTTGCAGCACCTCATGAGTGCACCCTTCAGGGGATAAGTTTCACGACCTCCATCTGGTGAAACTCTACAGTTCAACACCTCTTACAAGCAATCCTGGGACAGCAGCCTCCCTGTCCCAGCCATGTTAACATGGGAGGTCCAATTGTTTTTGGCACCTGTCGAAAACTCCCCTCCAGGAGCTTGGGACCAGCCACTGATTAACATAACTGAAAACAAACAGCTCCTTCTAAACATTTTGACTCTTCACCCAAGAGATAAGAACGGCCATAAAGGGTCAGACCATAGCCGAGTAGCCTGTCTTTTGACAGTGGCCAATGTCAGATGCCTCAGAAAGTGAACAGAACAGGTCATCTTCAAATGGTCCATATCCTGTCACTCATTCCCAGCTTCTGAAAAACAGAGACTGGGGACACTATTTCTACCCTTTCTGGCTATAAGTATTGATGGACCTAGAATCCATGAATTCTTTTTAGAACCCTGTTAAAGTCCTAGTCTTCACAACATCCTCTGGCAAGGGATTCCACAGATTTTCAGTGCATTGAGTGAAGATAAACTCCCTTTGTTTGTTTTAAACCTTCTACCTATTAATTTTATTTGGTGACCTCTAATTCTTATGTTATAGGAACAAGTAAATAGCTTTTCCTTATTCATTTTCTCCATACCTGTCATGATTTTATAGACCTCTATCATATCCCCCCCTTAGTCTCCTATTTTCTAAAATGAAAAGTCCCAGGTTTTTTTAATCTCTCTTCATATGGCACAAATTCCAAACCCCTGATAATTTTTGCTGTCTTTTCCTGAATTTTTTCCAATGCCATATGTTTTTTTGAGATGAGGCGACCACATCTATATGCAGTATTCAAAATCTATGGGCATATCAGGGATTTATATGCGGCAATAAGATATTCTGTCTTATTCTCTACCCCTTTTTTAATGATTCCTAACATTCTATTTGATTTTTTGACTGCTGCTGCAAACTAAGTAGATATTTTCAGAGAACTATCCACAATAACTCCAAGTTCTCTCTCTTGAGTGATTATAACTAAGTTAGTCCTCATAATTTTGTGCGTATAGTTGGGAATATTTTTTTCAATGTGCATTAGTTTTCTTTTATCAACATTAACATTCATTTGACATTTTATTGCCCAGTCATCTAGTTTTGTGAACAGAGACAAGGATTAAAACACAAAAGGTGTAGACAGTAGGATCTTGCTTAAATAGGACCATCCCAGTTTTGCCAGGAGTCTCCAGAATTGGGATCAATCTCCTGGCTGCTCCTAAAGTCGAACCAGGAGACTGGCCATAAAAGTTAAGAGGCACAGCGTGGCTAAAGCAGGATCCCGGACTATCCCATGCTTGTGAAACTCCTAAAAGAAGCCAACATGACCCTCCCTGCTGCCCACAGATGGGAGGGCAGGGGTCAAGGGTCTAAGTGTGTGCTGCCCCCATCCCAAGGGACATCTCCACAGCTCCCATTGCTGGTAACTGCAGTCAATGGGAGCTGTGGGGCCAGTGCCTGGGGATAGGAGTAGCACATGGAGTCACCTGGCCTCTGCCTAGGAGCGGTTGCTGACTGCTTCCAGGAGTGGTTCGGGCTAGGGTAGGCAGGGATCCTGCTTTAGCCCTGCTGAATTGTTGACCAGGAGCAGCCCAAGGCACTCCCTCCCAAACCTTGAACCCCTGTCCCAGCCAACACGCTATGCCCCCTCCCACACTCCAATCCCCTGCCCAGGCCTGAGTCCCACACATCCCAACTGCCTCAGAGAGCCTGTAACCTTCACCCCTTCTTCTATACTGCAAGGCCGTCCCAGCTCTCAACCCCCTCTTGCACTCAAACTCCCTCCCAGGGGAGCCCACCCCCTGCACCCTAACCCCCTGCCCAAGGCTCAGCCCAGAGGATCCTCCCACAATCCAAACCACTCAGTCCCAGCCCAGAACCTGCATCCCCTCCGTTACCCCAACCTCCGCCCCTTCCTGATGAAGGTCAGGGAGAACGAGGGAAGGGGGGGATGAAGTGAATGGAGTCTTGGAGAAGGGATGGGGAAAGGGTGTTCAGGTTTGTGTGATTAGAGATTTAGCAACCCTATGCTTAAAATGTATCACTTCTGAGGTAGGCTCAGGCAAAGCTAGTTATGATTAGAGCCCTATGTGGATACAAAATGTGTATCCGCAAACATATCTGCAAAAGTGTGCCGCAGATATCCACATCCATAGACATATGCCTGTGGCTATAAAGTGGATATCCACGGATTTACAGAGCTCTAGCTATGATACATCCCACAATGCTGGTGTTTCAGTCCCAAACACTAGGCTGCATTTCTGCCTTTCTGTCCATGTTTCACCTCAAGCAACTGTTGGCAACTCCTCCACTTCCATTCTCAGGGGTACTTAATGTTTATGGTCTTTTTGATCTCTAAACTCTGTGTGTAACTTTTAGCTGGCACCTAGAAAAACATCTTCCCAATTAATGGCCCAGTCACTACTCCCTTTGAAGTTGTTTATCCAGAGAGGTTTTATCTCTGACCATTGTTTTGTTTCCTGCTTACTCTTCCTAACTGCCCTTATAATTCAACTCTGTAGTAAGACACAATAGTAACAGGCAGGTAAACTAAGATATATATCATAGCCAAAAATTCCTAGAGAACTTCAAATAGAATGATGGTTAGTCCCAACAAAACTTCTCTCCTACAGAAGTTGGTTCAATACCCTGTCTTGTCTCTCTAATATCCTGGGACCAACATAGCTATAACAACACTGCATAGAGTTCCAAATTATTTCTGTAAATAATACATTTGAGAAAATAAGATGCTCACAGCTTGTCAGAAAAGAAATTAACATTATTTAATGAATGAGTCATCAAATTATTTCTCCCTCTTTCCTGTTTCCAAGAAATTTTTGCAGTCTCATAAAATGGATATTAGAAGGTTGTAAGCAGGCAAGAGGAAAATTTGACAAATATTATAATACCACAATTCCTTTGAAAAGTTATTCAAGGTACAATAGTCTAATATGTTCAACTCTTATTGTAAGGGCTCATTTTCTTGTATGTACCTGTACTACATGACAGTCTGGTGCTCTGAATGAAGTACTGTCCTCTGCTCTTGAATAACCTCATCTGTCATCACAAAATAATCTTGTATCAAATATCTCCATTGGGGTTGCAT
Source organism: Rafetus swinhoei (assembly GCA_019425775.1). Lineage (NCBI taxonomy): Eukaryota > Metazoa > Chordata > Testudines > Trionychidae > Rafetus > Rafetus swinhoei. Next base: position 39,401,124 of record CM033439.1, on the reverse strand, counting down.
ATTTAAGTAAGGCTAGACTTTTAATGACTTTGGTACTTAATCAAACCTGGCACATAATTTACATCTACTAACTTTGACATGAGACTATAATCTGACTCTGCACTGTTGATATCTGCAACAGAATGTCAGTATATGCATAACTGAGCTGAATTTGGATTTTTGTGACAGAATCATTACATAGGCCTATTTTTCCCTAATACCACATGCAGTATTACTTAATCTTTTTCTCTTTGACTATGTTAAACAGTAGTGCTTTCATGTCTGTAAATGCTATTTCTGCATTTTAGATGTACCGTGAGATTACAGCTTTGCTGAAATATCACCTTAATTGTTCTATTCCACCAAAAAAGTTTCCATACTGCTCAGAGACATAAGGAATAATTAGATAGGAAGAAAATTAAAACATTTTAATAGGGTACTCTGATAACTCCCACCCCTTAAAATGTGGATAGTGTCAGAAAGAAGCTATGTAAAAATGATATCTCTTAGTCAACAGAAGGCAAGAGTATTGTGAATTCAAGCTGATTATTTTAGTGCCATAAATACATTTTTACTACTTTTCAGACCTACTGCTATTGCTGAATCAGCACAGATCTGGAACACTGAACTGGATTTTACTGTATCACCGAGTTTGTTAAAGTAAGAGATTAATTAGTCTAGTGTAGTCAGGTGACTGGACAGAAAGGAATGCTGGTAGCTCTGGTGAGCATCACTGACCAGGCCATTAAAAGTGCATCTGGGCTAAGACAAGCTCTCTACCTTCCCTGATTCTGCACAGCTCCCAGAAAGTGGCCAGCAGGTTCCTTCTGTTCCTAGGTATACAGGTGGCCAGGGAGGCTCCATGCCCCAAGCACCAGTTCCACAGCTCCCATTGTCTGGGAATCACAATGAATGGGAGTTGTGGGGGGATGCCTGCTGATGCAAGCAATGCACTAAGCTTCTCTGGCTCCCTGCCTAGGAGCCGCAGGGACCTGCCAGCCATTTTTCCTGGGAGCCTCCTTTAGGTAAGCGCTGCCTGGACTCCACACCCCTCAGGGTTTGGACAAGGATTTGGGGCACAGAGCCCTTTCCTGCACCCCAAACCTCTCAGCCTTAGCCTACATCCCAAACCCCTCATCTCTGTTCTGACCCCAGAGCCTTCAATTCTAGCCAGAGTGCTCATGCACCCCAAAAACTTGCCCCAGCCCTGAGCCCCCTCCTGCACTCCCACATTTGAACCCCACCCCACAGCCGGCACCCCCATCTGGGGCCTTCACCCACCCTTCATCCCAACCTCCTGCCCCAAGACAGATGAAAGAGAGGGGGGATGAAGTGAGGGGGTGGAGCCTCAGGGAAGGCGTGGAGCAAAGCCCTGGGGGAGGGCAAAAGAAGGGGATGGGCCAAAGGCGTTCAGCTTTGTGCCTTAGAGCTGAGGTGGGGAACCTTCTTTGGGTTGGGGGCCAATGACTCACAGAAAAATCTGTTGGGAGCGGCATAGAAAAAAAAAGAAGAAAAACAAAACAAAAACCCCAAACCCTCACTGACATGGCCCCCAACTGAGGAAAAGAAACTCCCCACATTCCCCTTGCACATCAGACCTTGGGGGGGCCTAGAAGGTTTTGGATGGAGTTCCAGCCCCATGGTAGGGCAGCAGGAAGGCTGCAGAGTCCCCAGTGCTGGGGGGCCCTGAGCCTAGGGGCAGGATTCAGACAAGCCAAGGGCCACATCTGGCCCCCAGGCCTTAGGTTCCCCATCCCTACCATAGAGAACTGGCAACCCTAAAGCAGTCACATTTCATGATACCATGTAACTATTTAGAGTCACAGATTACTGCAGAGAATTACTTCTAGAAAAATGTAATTTGAATGAGTAATCTGATTTTTTTATGTTAAACAATAACTTAGGTTGTTTTTTTCCTTTGGCTAATTACCCATCTCTTCCATTGTCAAAACTCAGAATCCATTATCCAGATATTTCTGAATAAAGTCTAGCAACTGGGTGTTAATAGCATACCGAAAGAAAGTTGGTGGTTTTTTTCTCTCCAAAGAGGAAAAATAGACTTTGGAAGAAGCCTGGCAGTAGAGGGAAATGATTGTAAAACAACTGCTTCCACTGTTGACTTCTGTGTGGCCTGTTCCAAAGAGGGGGCTGTCAACTCTAGTCATTTTACTTGAGAAAAAGACTCCAGTTCCCAACAGATTTCAGAGACCTTCCCCGCTAATAACCTATGCTGCAAATTTTTTGAGGTAAATCCTGGCCCCTCTGAAGTTGATGGGAAGTTTGCCATGGAAGCCTGGATTTCCTCCACTGTGTCTGAGGGAATTCACTGCTGATGTCCTTTTTTCCTGCATTGGCCCTTTCACCAGAGTGATTTTTCTTAACTTCTAAAAATATGCACAGGCAGTCTGTATCCCTATCCCAGAGGCAGAGCTAAGGCTGGAAATTTCAGATTTAAGTCTGAAACTTCGGTATCAAACCTCTTTTCCAACTCCATTACTGCTTTTGCCTGTCTCTTTCCTGAAAAGAGCTGCAGGCCATCAGTCTGGGCTGGTGAATCTGAGAATAAAGAAACTGCCTGTTCTACCTTCCATTCTCTTGGCATTACATATTGAGGCTGCATTTTCCATATTTCAAAAGAAAGTCTCAAACCTGGTTCAGGAAGTATTACATGTGTCACCTGCTCTCCAGAATTTTTGTGTCTCTATGCAAGATTCAGAAGTAACTTGAAAAACTAAATTGCATTTTAATGGTGTGATAGTTGATGCTAAAGGCTTTCAAATTGTTGCAGTATCAGCCACGGTAAGAATTTAATATTTGATTAACTAAATTAAGTAAATCAGGAATTCAATTAAAATGCTATTCTCAGTTTCAGGAATTACTGAAAATTAGAAGAACAGTGTATCAATTCATGGACATTACAGGAAGTACTGCAAAAATAACATTAACACCACCTACTGAAATAGTAAGACAGCTGATTTCAACAGGCTCTAAACTTAGGTAACTAGAGACTGTATGTCTGATCTGTTAATAGTGTTCTTAGCTTAGAAACATGTAAGTGAATATTGAGTCTGTTTAATCCATAATTCCAAAGCTAAAATAAGAATGTTGCTACATGACTTCAAATTGTACACCACATTTGTTCTCAACTTTTACTATGCCATTTCCATATAGGAACCCTGCCCCTCTAGTCCAGCCAAGAACCCCATCAGCAGTGTGGGAAGTGCAATCCCTGGATACTTGTCTATGGTGTCACAGTCATGACCTCAGATAACCATTGACAATATAGTATGTAATTTCTAGTTCCTAGTTTTCCAGTTACTATCTAGTCTAGTTTAAAAGTCATACTCAGTTGATTGTAATGACGACTACCATAGTGTGCTTACACTATTTGAAATACCTCTTCTTTCAGTTTGACTTTCAAGTCCATTCAGTTCTGCTGATTAGGTGGAATTATAAAATTCATGGCAAATAAAACTGTAACAGCTAGAACCAGCCACAAAACGTCTTAAGTACAAATACTTCTTTCACTCCCCTGCTAATTGGCCTGAAGAAATTATTTAGAAAACCAAGAACTGGCAGTGTTTCACCCAGCATGCTCTTAAAAAATTGCACTTTATCTGGAAATAATGTGAAAAAGTTATTTTTCCAAACATAGGAGTCACTGTTTGTAATGCCTCAAAATGATATAATGGAGAGCAAATGTTTCTTTTTGATTAGCTATTTTTTTGCTTGTTATCCTGCAGAACACCAGATTATGTTTTCAAGTCTGTATAACATATTGCCTCTGCACAATGTGATGTATCATTACTATAAGAATACATGAATCACAAGAAAAATAATCCAAATAATGTTCACACTGTAAGAGCTATTGTAGTATGACAAAAACAGCAATATGAAGTTAGCATATGAGTGCCAGCCATCTGATCTGGACTCACATTTCCATCATCCAATCCACAGCAATAAAAAAAATGCAAACTCTTTTCTACCTCTTACGCTGCCCTAAAAATACAGTACTAAAATACTTAAGAATTGTGTATTTTAAAGTTATTTAGACATTGACTTAAATGAAACTAAATCACACCTTTCATTAAGTAAATGTGGAAGACAGACAGATACCCTTTCCATTCCATTCTCTGTTTTCAATTCTTCCCAATCTGTGCTCCCTGCCTCAGACTCACTTGTGTTTTTGTTTTGTTTTATTTGGACTTTACTCTCTGTCCTTTCTCTATTTCCTGTCTTGTTTTCTCCGTAGAGGAACAGGAACACTAGAGCAGAGCTTTTAACCACTGATGTTCAAATGGATTCACCCATTTCTCAGCTATACTCAGAAAAAAAAATTCTTCTTGTTTCTCAAAAAAATAATAATTAAATGTTTCATTGTCTTATTTAGAGCATTTCATCACAAATGTGACCTACAAAGCTTGGGCTTTGCCTCTTATTCTTCATAAAGTATACCAAGACGTGGTACATATTGTTTTGCTTTAAATTCTGCTTGTTGTTTTATTTTACAGATACCAGAAATATGAATTCTTGTCTTATTATTCTGGATTCTTCTTGGAGAATCCAGAGAAGTGTTTTGTGTGATCTTTCTCAATTGCTTATTGATGAATCAGAAATGTGGAAGCTTTAATATTTTTGCAGGGTTCTGTAGTTAAATTGGTGTTAACTTACATCAATAGTAAACAGTCTAATGCCATTTCTGCTTTCAATGCTTTCTTGGTACTCTACCTGTGATATCCTAATGCTTTTAGTTCTCCGGTAGTACACAGACCCTTCCAGAAAAAAGACAGACATGATCTGATTTTCTAATGTAAAAACCAAGCAGAAACATACACAAACACCTTATTTGTGCATGAATATACTATTAGGAAGCAAAATACAGCACAAATTATTTTATCCTTGTTACTCCCTCTCTCCTGTCAGTGTACAGACTGTCTTTAAAGTATGAAGTAAGCAATTTCCTCCAATTTCATCATTTTATTGTAGCTTCCCTCTGGCATTCTAACAGGTGGTGTTTTGGTGATCAATAAACTCCCAACAATCTGCATCCTCATATACTGCATTAGACTCTGAATGCTGATCTAGGAGTGCATTACTGTCTCCACCATTTTTAGGTGCCAAAAACAAGTCTCTAGGCAACTGAACTTTTTAAACAGAAATCTTTTCCTTTTGTAAGCATCGAAGAAGGGTCAAATCCAATTCTCATCTCTTGTTTGAAAGTTTGACGGTCTTTGCCATGATTTTCCCTCATCTTGCTCTTTTTTCCCACCTACTTAACTGTTTCTGTTGAAATTTTGTTCAAGTAGATAATATCATACCACAACCATTTTGGAAGTGATGCTCAAGGATCAGCTCAGATTTATTCCATTTGCATAGGACGAAGCACATAAGAATGTTTATAAATCATTCAACAAGCTTAATATTGCAGTTGCTATTTATTCAAAGAGCTGTTGCACTATGTACGGTAATAGTGAAGAGGACTATTGTAAAGTACAAGGTTTTTTTGTTTGTTTTCTTTAGGGGAGTTATTACTGAAAAATATAGAACTTAGCTAATGTTCAGTAACTATCTGTTACTATATAAACCGTAAAATAACTTTTCATGTTATGTCATTTACTAGAACTGAACAAATTTTTTCGTACAAAGCATTTTTTTTATTAAAAAAAAAAAACAGATTCAGGTTGACCTAATAATTTTGTGAATTTGTGTCAAATTTACCAAACTGTTTTAGTTAGGAACAAATTGAAAAATTCTAAATCTATTTATTTTTTTAATTTTGAAACAAAACATTTTAATTTTCAATTCAAAATTACTTCATTTTGAATTTTACTTCTATTTTATTTTTAAAAAAAAGGTTAAAAGGGCTCAATAATTCATTTTTGGTCCAGAAAAGTGTTTTGTGTGACTTGACAAACTGACTTTTTTGGTTTGAGAAATTTAAAAAAATCCGTTTAAAACATTTTTTTTCGTTTTTTTGGCCACTACATTGAAAAGTGGATTATTCAGAGCTCTAGTGATTATACTGCAATTTCAGGCAAAACTACTTATCTTTTTCTATATCTCTCTATCTGCTCGTGCAATGAACATCATTTAACTTTTCTGTTTCACAAATGTGGGAGGGTGTTGGGGGGCAGTGCACTAGGAAATTATTTCAAAATAACTTCCTAGAGGGAGAGGGGGGCAGCACACTAAGCCTCACCCCTTACACATGAGACCTTGCCCCTTCTGGGAGTGTGGAGCCAGGCCCACCTCACTTGCTGGGAGCCTGGTGAGTCTACCACCTTGCCTGATTAAAAATCTCCCCAATCTGCTGTCCTAGACCTTAGCATCCAAACCATTAGTAGATGACAGCTGCTCAACACAATATAGAGTGATGAGTTGAATACTGCACAAAGGAGAATTAGGGTACTATGACTTGAAAGACTCACCAGCCAAACACCTTATTCACCAAAACCCTCCTGAACATTGCACTTGAAGGCGGTGGACTGACAGATGCTACCTACTGTAATGGAACCTCAGTGAATCAGGCAAGAGACCTTTGTTAAAAGCTTTCTGTAGAAATTCAATGCAGAAGAGATCAACTTGTTTAGCTGCCACCCCGGTACGATACAGCCCTAACTAGTTTGCCAGTGAATTACATTTTTTCCTAAAAGCTTATTAGACAAGTAGAACTCTGACATGCACAATTTTTAGTGTGTCTCAGTCATGACTCAGATCAAGAGTCTGAGGAGTTCCATTTGCAGGTTGAAGCAAGGACCTGGGATTGTACGTGATAATGCAAAAGGGCTTAAGCTTGCCCCAGAATCACTCTTCTTCCACTATTTTCCACTCCATGGAGACTTGCAGTGTTCTCATGACTCCACAAAAAACATTCTGTGATTCAGGAAGTTAAATTCTCTTATCACTTTACTATGTACACCTTGAACTGACCCATTGATTTGTAAACAAGGTTTTCAAATTATCCAACTATTTTCTAACCTGCTTTTTTCAATAGCTATTTTTAAAATGTCTTCATTACATTCTAATCTTCATTTCTCTTGTTAAAGGCAGATTTTTAAAAAGTGAGTTTATTCAGTATGGCAACATCCTCATTAATTAGTGGGATGATTTTCTTTTTGCCCATTACATTTATAAAAGTCTTTATCCACATACCAGATCAGTAGACACTTCTGTAATATGTCAGCTGTCTACAACTCCTTTATTTGTTCATTACTCTTTCATCTTTGAGACTCCTCTGTACAGTGTCTAGTCCAAATGCTCCAGTCTTGAACTAAAAATTGAAGAGACATAGCGTGAATCTGGACTCTGGAGAATATGTAATTATTTGAAGGCTTTAGTTATAGATATTTGCATGCTGTCAGTTTTCTTAACGGTCACAAGGAAAAACTGCAACCTGAATTTTTCACAGCAAACAAACTGATTAACAATTTTAAATCCAGAACTATAGACTGGAGTTGCTAGAGATGGGTCTTTTAAACACAAATGATGTGTGGGATGTTAGACAATAAAGATAGTATTGGCAATACTGTAGCCCCTCCCCCCCCTCAAAAACCATAAATTACTGATTTCTGCTCAAGTACCCTGGAGATTTAGGACTGAATATCTCTGGTGTCATTGGTTTCCGTGTGATAATTTGGAGACAGGACTTTGTGACAGTACATGTGGGTCTGAGAACACTGTGGCAGCATGAAATTCAAAGACTGCAGTTGAAAGGAACAATTGCAACAGTGTTGTGAAAGACTAAAAAAAGTATACTCTCTTGTGCAAATCTGAGAGCACAGCTTTAATGTACAATTGAAAGAAATATGTGAAAAAAGAGAAAAATTCTCTACAGATACGGTTTCTCTTTGCTCCTCCCTCCCCCACTTGTTTTGCTATGGTTTTCAAGCAATAATAATAACAAAAAATCCTTAATTTTCCTAGTGCTCTCTGTTTCTCTGTGGAGGACTTTGCTAGATCAGGCAGTCTAGTAGGCTGGCTGATGTGTGATCTCTACAGTATGAGCCACCTGGGTTATTCACAAATTATCCTAAAAAGCATTATGCACTACCTATGTCATAGGAATGTGAATTAAAATTGCCTCTGCAGTGCAACAACACAGAGAAAAATCCACATAGGCTGCAAGGTGAATGCCAGCCAGCCAGTAAAAGGCCTGTAGGCCAGATTTTAAGTATTTGCCCACCAGGGGAAAGTCAATCTGAGGTTGAATTTTTAATTTGAAAAAGTCTGTTTATAAAATTAACAGCAAGCAATTCTCTTTGGCCATGTCTACATTAGGAAATTATTTCAAATGTACTAAATTCAACTTATGGACTCCCCGTTTAACAAATTTGAATTTCCATGTCCTCACTATGGGGAAGCATCAAAATTAGTCCGAGGCAAGCTCTGTTAATATGGACGCGCTACCTCAGACTCAGAGCCCCAAGAAGCACTTTGAGGAGCTGCGGGAGATGACCTGGAGGCCAGTTAGTTTGAATTAGCGGCACCACACTAACCTTATTACAGGCTTACAAGTTCGGAATTAGCATTTTTCTCATGAAAAGCAGGAGTACAGAGTTGCAATTCTGCGGCACCTTATTCCGGAATAATAGGCTTCATAGTGTGAATGAACCACTAACAAATTCAAAATTGGGGGAGATATTTCAGATTAAGGTCCTAGTGTAAACCAGGCCATAAATTGTAAGACACTCTACATAATTTATATACAATATGTTTAAATTTTCCCTTTTAAAAATTTCATTATTGATTATCTTGAGTCTGTGCTTATGTACTTGACATGTGCATCCCATAAGGACTCAAAATTTCCCTATACTGTGGATAAATAAATAAAATACTATAACAATTTATTAATTTGGCAAGATATGTAACATAACAGCTACTGCAATAATTGATAGAAAACCCACCATATCAAAACTACAAGTAAATGTTCTGAGTGTAAATAAGAACTTCATCAGGGAAGACTCATTTATTCAACAACCTTTTTTGTTAAAATCTTTAATTTTGTTGTCTTGAATACTTTTTGGATCTGGAGAATGTCTCTTTCTTAGCTGATGCTTTGAAGATAACAAACTAATTAAACCCATCAACTGGAAGAAGGCTATTACCAATAATAAAATCTGAGCATTTACTGTAGTTTAACATGTTCTACAATTTGCTTTAACAAGTCTCAAAGATATTAATATAGTAATATAAAATCTGAACTCTTACTGTTGTATGTGATCTATTACTTACATTAATAAGTTTATAGAAAACCTACAATGCAACTTTTTAAATAAAATATATTAGATATGGTTCAGTCACAAGGGTTAACTTAAACTGTTTCATTTATAATATAGTAGCCTTTAAATAGAGGCAAACAGAGAATACTTAAGAGATTTAAGTTGAATGTTGTTAAAATATATTGTTAAATCAGAACAATTATTTTCTTTCACTGAGATCTGAGTTAAAACTTCCAGTTCTGACCTAATTAAGTGGTATTTCATGGCATGAATCCTGAAAAAGAAACTATATTTGTAACTTCACTGTTCATATTAGAAATCTCAGGAGTTCTCATTAACTGAAAATTACACTAGTGTAGTCATGAACAGAGGAAGTATGGTCTGTGTGAAGTTGTGAAGTACCCATTTCTGTAATTCTGCCTAAAACAAAAATGGCCCAGTTGTGAAATCCTCACTCATACTGGTGAGTACTAACTAAAGCAAGCAGTGCCACTGAAGAAACTGGGACTACTCATGTAGTAGTAGTTGGCCTCCACTGGGCTCCAAATGGCTTTCCAATAACAGCTGTGCATAAATATTATAAGGCAGAATTGACACATGCCATTTTTCATAGTGTTGGATCTAAACCTGACAACAGAAGTTGCATGTGCACAGAGGATGCAGCAGAATCCTAACTGGCACACCCAAGCAGTAACTGAGACACACCAATTAGCAAGTACTTCGATTATCAAAAGCTTACAAGAATATACTGAGCTTTGTAGCGTTGGGCATGTTTCCTGAATTGCTGACCACTTCCAATAACAAACTTAGAATCAAAACCAAAGCACCCTGCTCCATCTTCTATAACAAGGGCCAAATGATCTCCCATTACTAAATTGCCACCCTTCTGGTTTTGCCAGGAGTCTTTCAGAATCAGGCTTAATCTCCCAGAGTCAAGTAAAGCCAACCTGGGAGATTTTAAACTGCTAAAAGTCCAGATGTGCAGGGCCTCATCTGGCCCTGTGCCACTGCTGGAAGAAGCTGGCACATCCCTGTGACCCTTAAATGGGGGTTGTGAGTGGTAGCCTGGGGGTCTCCACATGCTGCCCTCATCCCGAGCTCTGATTCGATCGCTCATTGGCTGCAACTCATGGCCAATTAGAGCTGCAGGGGCAACTTCTGTGGGCATGTGGAGCTACCTGGTCCCCAGGCCCTAGGACTGCAGGGACATGCTGGCAGCTTCTGGGAGCTGCACGGAGCCAGGGCAGGTAGGGAGACTGCCTTAGTCCTGCTGTGCTGCTGACCAGGAGCCACCTGAGGTAAGCGCACCCAGATGGAGCCTGCATATGTCATTACCTCCTGCACTCCAGCCCCTTGCCCCCATCCCTGAGCATCTTGTGAAGCCAGTATGCCCTCTCACACCTCTACCTCCTCCCCCTAGGCCTGAACCCGCTCCTGGAGAAAGCACTCTGCACTCCCTTCCATATCTCAGCCCCCCTGCCCTAGCCATGTGCTCCTCCTGCACCCTGAGCCCTCCCCCAGTCTCAGCCCAGAGCCCCATCCAGTGAAAGTGAGTGTGGATAGGGGACAGAGAATGAAGCAGGGAGGGGGGATGGAGTGAGCAGGGACAGAACATCAGAGAAGCGGTGGGGAAGGGGCAGGGCAACATGTTTGGGTTTGTGTTAGACAGTTGGCAAGCCCTAGAGGCCCAGGCAGAGCTAAATATAGCAGACAGCTTCTGTTGCAGTAGGGGTGGGACTTGATTTTGGTTCCCAGAAAGAAAGAAGGGTAAACTGGTCTGAATAAATTCTTTCATTGGGCATGACCCCTGAGAAGGGTGTTATCGGGCTCTATAGTTATTGCTGGGCTCGTGCTCTATGGTCTGACACTACATTGTGATACACCTCATTTATAGTTCAAGTAAAAATAAAATGAGTTGTCTTTTACAGCCAATTTTCACTGAGCAACATTCCCTTTACTTCACAGAACTATTACCTGTCAATAAAAACTGACTTCAAACGATGTCAAACTTACACATGGTATTTTCCTCACATTCCTCTTTATTTTAAAAATAAAGGAATCAATATAAAGCCTGTCATCTTCTCCCTAAAGACTGGGTTTGTTGCTGTACCCTGCTCTACACTTATTGCAGAGAAATATCCAGCTCCCTCCTGAATTGATGTGCATTATTTCTATCACTGAGTCTGACTTTTTGTTTCATCTCCCTAGGAGATTTTGCATAAATAAAATTCCACCAGGATATATCAAACGATAGTCTTTACCTCAGCATTTGTGCTTTACTCATATTCTGTGTCCTGCTGGCTGGAGTGGCTCATCATCAAGTGTCAACCTCAGGGCAGACTGTCAAAAGCATGTAACAAATGTGGACTCCTGGATCACTGTAACAGTCTTACCATGGAGTCACAGGCAGTCCCCTTGAAGACTCCTGTCGAACTTGGTGATAAATGGCCACTTACACCAAAAATCACAAAATATTCAGGTTGCTCCAGTCCCAAAAGAAAGGTCATTTTTCCCTGGTCAATTTTGTACTTCAGATCTCACTAGGAAAAAGACATCACTGGTAGCCAATCCTATATTAAACTAACTAAGGATTTATTAATAAGGAAAAAGAACTGAGAAAATATTTTTACAAGTTACAGCAGAATCCATATATAAACACAAATGAGTACATCTTTGGTTCCAGGTGACAGAGGGGTAATAATCGGTTAGTATTGACAGACTTTTTAGAGTTAACCCAGGTGACCATGTGGAGCTCTGCTCTTCTGTTTCTTGGCTCCAGCCCTGGTAAGAGTACAAACAACAGAAATGAAACACAATCGTCATCAGATAACCATTTTTCCTGCCTTGGTTCACAAGCTGGGAACAGGCATTTTTACAATTATAAAGCAAAACTTACATATTATATTATAGTGTGGGATGCAGATATTACAACTACAATTAATTCACGCAGCAACTTAGAAGCATTTTATAGTCTAAACACACTCTTAAAAGTTCAAAACTCATCTTGAACAATATTCAGATTCATCTGATCTGGTTTCTAGCTAAGACTTTGTAATGCTCAACAGCTAATGCCTGCAGCCTTGGCATACCATAGGCGCCAACTTCCAGATTCCCGGAGGTGTTTGACCTCCCCACTCTGCCCTACTTCATCCCTTCCCCCATATCTCACCTCTGCCTGCCCCTGCTCCTCCACCTCCTCCAAGGGTGCTCCATATTCAACTGGTGTCTCCCTGTAGTAGGAGGCATAATTTAAAGGACAGATCACAAGTCCCCATCACACCCAACCTCAGAGCCACCAGGTTTTCCCCGATCCATAGTACTTATGAGGATGGCAGGGGGGGACTTTGCTCTCCTATCACACCTGCCTCCCCCACCACCAGCAAATTCTGTTGCTCTCCCTGGCAGGCAGGTGTGGAATAGAAGGGAGTCACTTTAATGTCAGCCCCTCTTGGTCACTGCTTTGCAGCCTCAGCTGCCTGAGAGAGCCTGGCTGTTCCCTGCCTGGGCTCAGCTGCCAGAGACCCTGGCAACATGGACAGGAAGTCACCTCTGAAGCCAAGCTCTCCACAGGGCTGTCAAGCAGAGTTCGAGCAGCTGGAAGGGGCTAGTCCCACCCATTACACTCCCAGCATCTAGGTCATGCCTTGACCAGGCCCGCCCCACCTCTTACTCCTCCTCTTCTCCCCCCAGTGCCTCCTGCCTGCTGCCATCAGCTGTTTAGTGGTGTGCCAGAAGCACTACGGGGGACAGGTATGAGCTGATTCTCACACCGGTTACTAGCATCAGCCCATTCATAACCATTTAATTCCTTTAGGTTGCTGGGATCCTCTTTAATCTGCTTTTCTAAGCTATACTGGTGGAGGATATAGATCTATGGTCCCACTCATGGTTCTCTCTAAGCTGCACAGTAGCGCGGCCATGCAGTTGCTTAAAGAGCCCTGCCGAGGGGCTCCTGGTTGCCACTCACGGAGCTCCCTGGCTAGAGGAGGGATGCTTCTCCCTCAGTGACAGCAGCAGCTCCCGGTACTGACTGGGAGAGATTTGCTGCTCTGTCCTCAGCAGAGAGCTGCTGCTGTCACTGAGGGAGAAGTGCCCCTCCCCCAGCCAGGCAGCTCCATGTATGACAGTTCTGAGGCTCTGGGTAGGGCTCATTAAGCAGCTGCAAGGTTGTGCTGCCGCACAGCTTAGAGGGAACATTGGTCCCATCAATCCTCTATTATGAATATTCTAAGCTTTATTTTATGCCCCTTCTCAAATTACTGCCTGATTCCTTAGTCAGTGTTATTTTTTCTATCTGGTAGTATTTAATTCTTTGGTTTTTGTTGAAATGTAGAATATGTTCATTGTCCAACAGCAAAGTTTATCTATTTTGTGGAATCCATTGATGCAATCAAAGAATTTAAACAAATCTGTCATCCATGATGAATTTTTTTGTGAATCTGTGTTGAGCATTCCTGCCTAAATTATGCATTTACAGATATTTCATAATCTCTTTCCTTATAAATGTTTCTAATTTTTTCCCTCTGCTTAAAAGTCAGAACTTGGAGGGGAAGTGCTACAAAGAAAGCCCAGGATGCTACAGGAAATACCACTGGTGACACCCTTTTCTCTGGCTCAGAAGTTGACTAATGTCTCAGTATTGTGTAAGCAAGCAGTGGGCTGCTACAGGTGTATTCTTTGTGACATAAAACTGAGGTCCTGACCTCGTCTAATAATTATAAAGCTGCTATAATCTTACAGTGATCAGATAATAAAAAATCATCTGCAATGCAAATTCCACTGTCCTTAAATAGCTATTGAGGATCAAATATAACACAAACTCTGGGCAGATGACTGTTTCTATGTGAAGGATGGTTTCAGACTATAAATTTTGCAAGCTTGTTTAGTACAAATCATTGTTTTATTCAGCTTGTACTACAGCCAATTTATATCCATCTAATATGGATGTCATAAAAAAAAATTCCCTACCTGTCAGTAGCTTTTTTCTGAGGTAGTATCTGCTGATCCTTCATAGGGAGATTAGGTCTGTATCACAGATGTAATTGGAAGCAGCAGAGGTGGCAGTCAGGCATAAAGTGAAGTATTTCTCAATGACCAGTCCATTGGCCTGCGCTAGTCTCTGAAATCTTGCTGGCAGGGTTTCTGAGTGCAACAAGCTGGTACCTCATATGAAAAAGGTTGAGAAACACTGAACTAAGGGACCCTGCCCATCGACATCCTGCTTTCTCCTGGATACTTCCTAAGCCTTGGTGCTAATAATCTAAATTAAAATAGTAACAGAAGTTTATATAAACTTCTTAAACAAGACAAGAAGGCTAAGCTGTTAACTCAGTATGATAAATCCCTGACTGCTCTTATAACACACTCTATGATTAAAAAGAATGAAGTGACAAGTGAGGAGAAAGAAACTTCTCACTTGTTCTGAATGGAAGAAAAAAAGGAGAACATGGAATACGTCTTTAGGAACTTCATCTTATCACTTTTAAGATACTAGCAGATTTTACCTGTTTTTGCTTGGGTCCTTAACTAAAATAAGTTTTGTTTTCTTCATTTAAATCATTGTTCTGGCATGGGGCTGCAGATGAGGAGTTTGTTATGCAGGCTGCCACAGTGAGAGAGGACAACCCCTGCCAGGGGAGGGGTGCATGTCCCCTGGCTCAGGAACAGACAGACATACAAACAGACAAACTCTCTGAAATATACAGTAGAGATAGCTGTCCCTTTCTCCACTCCTGCCTCCTGTTGGCCCAATGGGGTTATAACTGTCCCAGTTCCCATCTCTGGCCCCTTGCTGCCTCCATGTGGTCATTCTGCAGTATAACCCACTCTTGCCAGACTCCTCCCTTTCCATTTTATGAGACACAGCTGAATTCCAGGCACATCCCCTTATTCTGGCACAACCAAACTCTGACCTTGCTTTACATTATGATAAAAGGAAGCTGCATACCAAATTTGGTAGTCTTAGTTTTTACCCTTTAGAAGAAGGATAAAATGGACTCGCAGATGGATGGACAGACAAACGCACACTTTTAAAATATATAAGATATGCATGTATTTTTATCCATAAAGAGTCTTTGTGTGCTTAGTGTCTTCTGCATTCTTGTCAGACAATAGACCACAAACAGAAAAATACATTTGCAGATGCAGCTGGTTCTTTAGACATATACAGTTTGCACCAAGCTTTCTCCTTCTCATGGCTGAGATGATGGCACTAGGAAGAAAGTATTTATGTGCTAAATGCCAGGGCTCTTCTGACTCTCTCCTGGGTTACAAGGTTGATTCTTTGAAGTTCTCTGCTGGGTCAACCAGACTGACCCTTCTGTAACATGTTGCTTTACACCATTAATGTGTTTACATATTGGTTGAGGGACCACTCTCTGAGTTGGATTGTTTTCAGGCTCAGCAAGTTGTCATTGGAGTTTAAGGTTTCCTTTGTGTCCTTTCCTATTAAGAAAGTCACAATTCACAACCATTTAAAAATAGATTTGCCTCATTCTAGTGGAGACGTATCCCATTATTTTTGTACCAAATGGTTGTGGCCTATTTAGCAAATGCAGGTTGTTGTTGAGGAGGAGTGTGACAGGGCACCATTGCCCCACACTGACAGCTACGCGGCGACACTCTGGGGAGCGCGCCGGCCTTCATGCTGACTCTGCTGCGCATGCTCAGAGGCGGCTAGAGAGAACCCGAGAGTAGCTAGGGCCCTGGGGGGATGCCAGGTTCGGAGGGAAAGTATACCTGAGGCCCAGAACGGGGCCAGGCCGGGGTAGGGAAGCCCGGACCGAAAGGGAGGGTGTGTGACAGGGCGCATGCCCCTTAAACCCAGGCCCGGAGCAGGGGCTGAAAGCAAAGACCCAGCTGAGACTGCTAGGGCTAATGAGGGCCCCGCTGGGGGATATATAAAGAAGAACAGTTTGCTGCTGGGGGAGAGAGCAGTAAGGAGCTAGCAGCTGATGAAGCAGGAGGCTCCCAGGAGCTAGAGCAGTACTGGGGCAGCAAGGCAGGGCTAGGAGAGCTCTGGCCAAGTTTGCTCCCAGGCTGTAGGGCCTGTGGCAAGGCCCGGGGCTTGGAGAGCGGTAGTGAGGCAGCCCTAGTAAGTGGGGTAGCAGATCCACACCCTGTGCCGGTGATGAGCAGCCCGTAGAGACTGCAATTTGCCCTGAGATGGGCTAGATGAAGACTGGCAGTGGGTCACTGAGGCAAGGTGGTGAGTACGCACCCCCACAAGGAGGTTTTGGAACAAATTGATAAATTTAACGCTAACAAAGTCACCAGGATCAGATGGCATTCACCCAAGAGTTCTGAAAGAACTCAAATGTGAAATTGCAGAACTATTAACAGTGGTTTGTAACCTATCTTTTAAATCAGCTTCCATAACTAATGACTGGCAGAAGCCAATGTGATGCCAATATTTAAAAAGGGCTCTAGAGGTGATCCTGGCAATTACGGACCGATAACTCTAATGTCAGTACTGGGCTAATTAGCTGAAACGATAGTAAAGAATAATATTGTCAGACTCATGGATGAACATAATTTGTTGGGGGAAAGTCAACATGGTTCCTGTAAAGGGAAATCATGCCTTACTAATCTACTAGAGTTCTTTGAGGTGGTCAACAAACATGTGGACAAGGAGGATCCAGTAGATATAATATACTTAGATTTCCAGAAAGCCTTTGACTAGGTCCCTCACCAAAAGCTCTTTATGTAAAGTAAGTTGTCATGGCATAAGAAGGAAGGTCCTTTCATGGATTGCTATTGGGTTAAAAAAACAGGAAACAAAAGTTAGGTATAAATTAGGGCTGTCAAGTGATTAAAACATTTAATCATGATGAATCACGCAATTAAAAAAATTAATTGTGAGTAATCGCGTGGAGGTTACACATAGCAATTCTCAGGGACCCGAGGTCAACTGGGGACTCCCCAGCTGTTCCCGGGTTCTGGGGAAATGCCGCGAGGCAGCGTTTCTAAGGGGCAGCATTCTAAGCACATGGAGGCAGCATTTCTAAGGGGCAGCCACCACACAGCTGCTCCCCAGCTCAGCTGTGAGGCGGCTGCTCCTTTGAAACGCCGCCTCTGCGCATTTCAAAGGGACAGTGGAGCCCGGGGTCAGCTGGGGAGTCCCCAGCTGATCCTGGGCTCCGCATTGTGCTGCCCCTTTGAAGTGCTGCAGTGGCATTTCAAAGGGACAGCGCAGCATTAATGCTTGTGATTAACACGTTCAAAATTGAACGCGTTAATCCTGGATTGCATTAATCGCAGGCGTTATCGCATGTTCATTGACAGCCCTAGAATAAATCATTAGTATTCAGAGTGGAGAGAGGCAACTGGGGGGGGGTTCCCCAAGACTCGTCCTGGGACCAATCCTATTCAATTTATTTATAAATGATCTAATAAAAGGGGTAAACAGTGAGGTGGCAAAATTTGTAGATGATGCCCAACTGCTCAAGATAGTTAAGACCAAAGCAGACTTCAAAAAGATCTCACCAAACTAAGTTATTGGTCAAAAAAATGGCCAATTAAATTTAACGTTGATAAATGTAAAGTAATGTACACTGGAAAAAAATAATGCCAACTATACATACAATATGATGGGGACTAATTTAGCTGCAACTACTCAAAAGAGAGATCTTGGAGTCATTGTGGATAGTTCTCTGAAAACATCCACTCAATGTGCAGCAGCAGTCAAAAAAGCAAACAGAATGTTAGGAATCATTTAAAAAGGGATAGAGAATAAGACAGTGACTATTTTATTGCCTCTATATAAAACCATGGTCCGCCCACATCTTGAATACTGCGTACAGATGTGGTCGCCTCATCTCAAAAAAGATATATTGGCATTGGAAAAGGTTCAGAAAAGGGCAACAAAAATGATTAGGGGTTTGGAACGAGTCCCATATGAAGAGAGATTAAAAAGACTTGAACTTTTCAGCTTAGAAAAGTTATTTACTTATTCTCACAATATAGGAACTAGGGGTCACCAAATGAAATTAATAGGCAGCAGGTTCAAAACAAACAAAAGGAAGTTTTTTTTCACTCAGTGCACAGTCAACCTGTGGAACTCCTTGCCAGAGGATGCGGTAAATACTAGGACTTTAAAAGGGTTCAAAAAAGAGCTAGATAGATTCATGGAGGTTAGGTCCATCAATGGCTATTAAGCCAGGATGGGTAGGAATGGTGTCCCTAGTGTCTGTTCGTCTGTAAATGGGTGACAGGAGAGGATTACCTGTTGTGTTCCCTCTGTCTGGGGCATCTGGTATTGACCACTGTCATAGGACAGGATCCTGGGCTAAATGGACCTTTGGTCTGACCCAGTATGGCTATTCTTATGTTCTTAATTGATGCCACAGACATAAGGGACGGTTCAGGAGACGGTTGCTGACGGTCTTCACTGACGGTTGCTCTAGGAGAATGATGATCTCTCTCATTTGTTCAGTAGATAGTTGCCCTTCAAAAAAAATCATTTCCTAGAAATACTACCTAGCCCCTGCAAATGGTATTCCATGTGGCACCTGAAGCCTGTCAAAGGAGTCTTGTGCTGTGACTGAGATCTGATGGCCAAAATATTGATGTCTTTGTGAAACTACTTAAATAACTTATTTTTTCCAGCATTTCAGAGAAATAGAGTGTTTTCTTGAAAGACAAAACCCTTGCTACCTATGGAGAATGATTTATTTTTTCAATACAATATTTTAACCAAATAGAAGCATATTTTATTACATAATGGAACAAACAGCCTTCACATAACATCAGATTCATATAGTATTAACCAAGCATGGATGTGACAATTGGGTCAGCTCAAAAATGAGAGGGCTCTGGAACAGACTACAGAGAATTAGTCACAATAATCAATTAAGGAGCTTTGTCAAAGGCTTCCATTAAGAACAATGATAACTCAGACAATTATGACTTCCCATGGGAAATTGCTTTGTGACTAGGCATCTTTGTAAGTTACATCACTTTTCTCATTCTCTCTGTGTGATGGGACAGGGAGGGATACTGAAATGAAAATAAATGCTCCCCTCCTCCTCTCAGGTGAACAAGGAGAGACAAGAATGGTATCTTATTACCACAGATGTGACATTTTGAAATTATTTCTAATTAGTTTGTTCTGCATGTAACTTCACAGTGATTATGTAAATCAGTTTTGATAAATCAACAAAGAACACTGACTCCTGCTTGTAAAATTTCATGTTCCCTCTCCCATTTCAGGAAAATGAATGTCAAGTTCCTTCAAGTTACTCCTTCAATTTATTTTACGTATAAGAAATAATTGCCATTAGCAAATCAACCTCATACTTGTGTGTGAGTTACTTTCCACCTTTATCAGCCCTACTGTCCAACTCTGTCACTTTCTTCTTTATTTTTAGTAGAAGACACTGTTTAACTTTAAAAAGTACTTTGCGGTTTAAGTCAAAGTGACCTGCATGTCTGCATCCAAAGGAAGCTTTTGGCTTTTATACTTCCATGTTCCCTTATGCATATTTTATACTTCCAAATCTTAGCTGTTTATTGCTACATCAGCATCATCCTTTCCTGATATTTTAAATAGCCACTGAAGTTAGATTTTTTAAATTCCAATCACATATAGTGTTGCTGACAAACACATACTTTTTTCTTTTGTGCTTCATTCTATTAGAATGTATGTAATTAATATAATTTTACCTGTTACATCACTGTTGGCATTTCCTGAAGAGCAAAATTTGAATAAATAAGATAAATACTGAATAAATTCCATCACCATAACCCTCAATGATATTATGGAATAACTAATTCTAACATGTATTGCACAGATGTATTATAGAAAGATAAAATATTTGTATTAAACAGTAGCTTACAATCATGTATAACTTGTAGCTATCAATCCTAAAAAGCAGTGTAAACATAAGAGTTTCTATTTTAATATATATGCACTGGTGGAGTTATGGCCCCGCTAAAGTCAATGGAAAAACTCCCATTGATTTCAATGAGGTCAGGATTTCACTCTAGGTTTATTTTAAAAATAAAGAGTACCACTAGCTTAATAGCTTAGTGCTGATGCCCTTTTTTCCACAAAGTGACCAGAGTTCAATACAATGCAGTTACCGGAAGAGAGAGTATCGTCATAAATCTATGAAATATATTGAAGTGCCAGTTATTTTTTCAAGACAAACAGTATTTCTCTAACACTCTCTCTTACAAGATTTGAAAGAGAATGTAATATTCATGAAGGTGAAACACTAGTAGTACAGGTTGAACCTCTCTAGTCCAGCAACCTCAGGACCTTACCAATTCCAAACAAGAGAATTTTCCAGACCACGATAGGTCAGTATTGCCTAGCAGCATTACCAACACTTCCACTGCTTATTGGGCTGTTAGAGGACATTTAGGGATAAATTAGAGCTAAATACAGCAGAGAGCACTAAGAGTTAGGACTGGTGGCTGTAAACAAACTTTACAGGACTATGAGAAACTTGGCCACACCCATGAAAAGTGGACATCCAACTAGCTAAAATCATTCTGGACAACAGATGTTTCTGGACCAGAGAGTTCTGGACTAGAAAGGTTCAACCTGTATCAGCTTGAGATATCTGGCAATATCTCCCATATAGCAATGTCAAATTCTAATTTGCAACACCCATCCTTTAGATTTTTTAAGCCCTTTAATATCAGTAACATCACATAGTGCTGAGGAGGAAAAGAAAATAGACAAAATGATCATTATTATTAGAAACTGGCTTCTAATACAGTGCACAGCAATCTAGCAGACAATCTAGCAAAGCATCTTTGACCACAAATTTGTTGCCCATTTCCTCTTTGCCCAACCATGAGCAAATATATAGGACCTCACCAGAACACAATACTTAATGTCACTATGAATCTCTCTAAGGAATGATACTGCTTATGAACTCTGAAAGGAATGGGAAACAAATTCCTAAGAAAAAGGAATTCCAATTAACGTTGGCTTTAAAATAATCTGAATGCTGTTTTAAATTTTCCCAAGACACTTAAGCTAAAGTGGAGCATGGGTATATATGGAATAGGTCTACTACTGATTTATGATTACCTCCAATTAGCAACCTCAGAAAGATCTACAGTTACATAACATTCTAAGAATATATCATTTAATGAGACCCAAATAGCAGAGTTCAGTTACCTAAAGTAATCATGTTTCATCAATAGACATTTTTCTATTTGGCCATATATACTTGTGTGCAATTATTAGCTTTTTAGTATTTCATGTAATAACAGCTAATGTGCATACTTTTAATCTCCCTCCTTCCCTGTCCCTCTCACTCTGTACAAAAGAAAATAATGCTGTGCAGCACTTGAGAGAAACCATCTTCAATAATCTTGAATCTAGGCATCTTCCCATCTTTTTTATTTGCTATTAATTTTTTTAAATAAGTGAGCAAAATTATTTGAGTAGAGTCCTCTCATAAAGCAAATCCACATTTTCCTTTTTGAAGCACCTGAAAACTCAAATAGGCAATTTGAACTGGACAAGCTCAGTTTCTTCCTAATTTAAAACTCCCAAGAATTGAATACTTCTATAGGATCATATAAAAATGTGTCTCTGGAATTTTAATGTTTTTAATTTTTCCATTTTAACTTCTATTTTCACCTGAACAGAGCTATAGTCATTACTTTCTAAATCATTCTCTAATTTGATCTTTATTTAAACATAACATATCTCATATTTAATAAAAGCATGTATCCCTTTTTTGTTGATTGTTGCATTTGTTTTTTTCTAAAAAAGCAATTCTGTACCAAATCCACACAATAATTTTAGTCTCATTTCCTCTATTTAATGTATTTCAGTTTATGCTTCGGTAGTAAAAAATCTTCTATTACTTGCCTTTTAACATGCATAATTTTATTCAGTAATTTCACAGTTCAGTAGTTTTCTTGGAGGGTTACATCAGAATTGGTAGTTTACTTACTGAAACATCTCCAACTTCAATCTTGGCTCCAAGATCACAAAATAGAGTAATATAATGTTTGTTGCCAAGGTGCATACACGAAAAGGTGTATTCTTCTTAATATAACCTAACCTTCCTGTCACAAGGCCCAAGGTTACACAGAGAATATTCATATTCTCTCCTGTGTAATAATCAGATGGCTATTCTGCTCTATAGAGAGCTTTTTATTGCCCAAGCTATTTATCGTGAAAGGTTTGAGAGATAAAATATATCTGCTATCCTGCTTCAATGGCACTATAATTGTCCCAAAGTGACTTAAAAATAACTCTTTAAGAGGTGTGAGAACATGAAATGAATTTAAAAAGTGCATTAAAAATATCCATTGTTTTCAGAAAAAAAGACCTACAGATTCCACCAAGCATTTGCTGCTCTCAGCCAGAGGCCCCCATTGCCTTGATACACCCTGTCCCAAAGTGTCCTGTGGAAGCAGTGAATTCACACTTCTACGATTGCCTAGGACTCCCAGGATCAGCTCTAGGCAGAAACAGTGAGAGAGAGCCTTTCTGAGTGCTGGAGGATAGGCTGTTGGCAGGGACCAATATCAGCCACATCTGACCAGATAAAGACTTATCTACTTCTGTGAGAGGAGAGTTCTGAGTGAATGCTCATGATTTCTGCCCTAGCCCAATTACCCTTGCCTAGTCAGAGGTCTTACATTAATATTTGTAATTGAATTTCTGTGAAGGACTAGTGTTTATATTATGCATTTTAACACTAAGATGACTATGTTGAGTCCAGATTTAATTAATTTTCTGTTAACCCCAGAAGACTGAGAGCTGACCTGTGTGGAGGGCTAGGCCATAGAAATGGCAAACCACTGGAGAACTAGGAAACAAGGGCTATCGAGGAAGAAACTCTGCAGGGCTGCTCCCTGACATGAGGGGGTGCTGTGGGAGAGAGTGCACACCACATCATCTGGAAGTGAGAAGCTAGTCACAGCCATACAAGAGAGGAGATTATATGAAGCAGCAAAAACCCACTGAGATTTTCCTTCTTCTATTTGAAGCAGTTCTGGCCATTTTACTTCTCTGTGTGAACAGTATAAGCCAAGAGCCTGAACTATGCTGTTTTGGTAGGAAGAACTTGTCTGTCCCTTTGGTACCTTATGTTGGTACACCAAAACGTATTTCCCAGCCCACATAATTGAGTATCACAACCCACAAAATTTAAGATAAAACTGTAATATTAAACATATGAAGTACTTACTTCATAAACATATGAAGACAAGTGATTTGTTCACACAAAGTTAGAGAAACGTAATTGCAATTAAACTTGATATGATATTCAAGGTGAATATTGGCTCTATCCTTGTCAACTGCTCATGCTGGAAACAACAAAATTCCCTTAGGCCCCTTTGGAACTCTCAGCCATTGATCAAAATAATTAAGGTCAATGGGATTTGTGTGCCTAAGCTACTTAAGTGCTTTATGAAAATCCCACTCTAGGTGCCTAAAATTAGGCACTCAGTTCAACTGTTTTAAGTAGCCTGATTTTCAGAGTGCAAAGCATCATCCAAAACCACAGAGATCATTTTGAGGTGTAAATCTCAGCACTTCTGAATATTGGGCCATTTTATTTAGGTGCCTAATTTCGGGTAACTAAGGCTATGTCTACACAGCAGTGTTATTTCGGAATAACAAATATACCAAAATAATATTGTGCATCTATACTACAAGCCTTTATTTCTAAATAATATGGAGCTGGAGGACTTCTTACTCTGATTCATGATAACCCTCACTTCACGAGGAGTAAGGAAAGTTGAAGGAAAAGTGTTCTTCCTTCGAGTTCCTGCTGTGTAGACAGCACCAAAAAATGAATTAAGCTATTTCGACTTCAGCTACACATTTGACATAGCTGAGGTTGAGTAGCTTAATTCGACTTTAGCCCTGCCATGTAGACGTACCTTAAGTTTGAAAAATGGTCTAATATTGCTGGGTCTGCAAAACAGAAAAAAAATTATAAGATGAAAACCCTTTAGCCTTCTTTTAATTGAAGTTGATGAAAATAGCTATGCTAGAAAATGTGAATAAAAAACGAAACCCTTCTCTTGGGAGTTCTATACGTGATATACTAAAGAGGTTCCTCACATATGAAAGGTGATAGATGTGGGAATGTGGAAAGAGACAACAGGGGTCACTTTCACAGAGGGTTATTTTGAGGGCCTTTGTTATTAATTTGTCACATGGAAAAGAGGACAAATTTGCCAGTGACAGACTTGCTATTTCCCATGGTCACACAGCTTTGCAAAAAGTCTGCTTTTGCTGCAAACAAATTGGAAATAGAAGTGACTTTTGCACTTCTATAGAGAGGGTGAGCAAGCAGGGAAACTGCCATCTATGGAGCAGAACAGAGCTATCCTGAGTTCAACTAGCCTTTCTTCCTTGGCTAAGAGACAAAAAGAGACCCAGGCAATCCATACAGCTATCTGCATTTTAGATAGTGTCTGACTGAATTAAACATAGAATAAAAAAATGCCACTAGTCTCATAAAAGATGCAAAAAGCTTCTAGCCAGACCTTGCACATCATTCATACATGCATTCAGAATGAATTATATTGGCTCCGTGTGAGCTTTTGGTATTACCAGCTATTTAAAATATATATTCTGAAACAATAAGAAAGAATACTTCATTAAAAAAATAATTAAAACTTTGTCCAAGCCAGCTATAAAGAGGTGCTGAAGGAGGCTCAATGTATGAGAATAAGTTGCTTTTATTTTCAGACAACTACCATCAATAAATTTAACTGCTCAATAGTGTACCTGCCAGGTGTGAAAAATAAATAGTGGACCTACCAGCAGAGATTTCCTTTTCTTAACCACCATTGACTTTTCTCTCCGCCAGCAGAGTTATGTCAAAAAGATTATCCCTCTCCAAATAACTATCTTCATGCCGTATTTGTTCACTTCAAATGAGCCCAATATCTACTATATATTTTAAAGAATCTATTTGATCAAGAACTACTCCTAAATAGTAAGAGAAGAGCTATGAAAACCTAATTTGGTATGCAGCTGCCTCTTACCATAACTTAAAGCAATGAAGGGTTTGGTTGTGCCAGGAAAATGGGATACGCCTGGAATGGAATTGCTTCTCAGACAGCATCACCAAATCAAGTACAATCCTCAAAACTGACATGAGTGAATGTTGAAAGAAAATGAACCAACACAAGCCAGAAAAATAGAATGAACTTGGAATAGGATTGCTTCTCAATAAACGATACAGAAAAGAGATAAAATGGAGAATTTTGGAGCAGAGCTCTGTTTTGGCACAAATAAGTCATTGCTTACAGTTTGAGAACTAGAAGAAAATGTTGTTGGAAACCAAATTGATTATAGCCCTTTTCTGTAAAAGCTAGTGAATGATAAGAGTTTATAAGGATGAAGAAAAAAACACTTGATATAATTCCCATTTTTAAAAAATTACTAAAAATATAAATGGAAAAATGTTAATCCCTTTTTAAAAATTAACTTAATCAAAATAACGTATTTTTTGAAAAATACAATAATTTAAATAAAACATGGATAGTTTCCTTTTATTTAAAAAAGATCCTTAATTGAGTTAAGAATCTGAGCAATATCTGGTAAATCTCCCAGTCATAAATATTTTATTTTAAAAAATAAATTAATTCAAATACCCAATGTTGTAAAGTTACTTGTCTTTGGGAATGTTACACAGAACAGATAAAAAAGAGCCATCTTTTCTATATAACACAAACACATTTCCTCTGCCGTAGTGATAGTACCCAACCTTATTGTGTAAGTGAACCAGTTACCAGATTAAGACCTCCACTCAGTTAGCAAATTTCCACTATCTCCTATTAAACTGGGTTCACTAATCCACAATGGAATTTGGATTCTCACTCTGTCAAGTGCACGGTAGTGTTGTGCTGAGGTGTGTATTGAAGTGGTGCGGGAGTCTACAAACAGTAATAGTTCAAAAGTCTGATGCAACAGAACGCACAGCAGTAATTAAGTTTTACAATTTAGTGACCTGCTGCAATGTATAGCATCTCCCAAAGTAAAATAAAATTGTGACACTCCCCTCAAATAGCCCAATAAAGTTGCATTAAGATGGTACTTCATTGTCCAAAGAGGTATTATATGACACATGATGTGTAATTAATATCAGATAAAGTACTTTGCTATTGTGGAGTAGAATAGTCTTAGCTTACATTGTGGAACCTCCTTGGCCACACACAGCCATCTTTTGGCTCTTGCCTACTGTACAAGCCAGGTTGACATGCAGATCCAAAGCCTAAACAATGTACCCAACATTTGCAAATTTGAGTGCCTGCCATCAGGCACTTAGGATTTGATCCATAACCTCCTAAAGCCAATGGGAGGTTTTTTTGGGTTCAGTGAACTTTAGATCAGACTGCTAACCATTACTGAATCACCTCAAGAATCAGCCTATTTTCAGAGGGGATCTTACTGAAGTAATTGGGAGCAGGTCAATTTTATGTAAATTTTCTGGTACCTCATTATGAATTTGCGTATCTAACTGTAACTACCCACATTTGAAATGATGGACCTGTAAGTGTAATGCCTGTCACTTATTGGCACTGAGAGGTTGTAAATTCCCTTCTCTCATGTTCTATCATCATTCACCCCCAAAACAAAATGATTATGTAAAGCAAGGCACTATACTGATTTCAAGTAAGATTCAGAGGGTAGCTGAGTTAGTCTATAAAGTGCTACCAGACCATTTGTTGTTTTTTCAGCTTATCCTGTACAGACTAACAAAACATGTAGAGGGTATCACGAGCTTTCGTGGGCACAGCCCACTTCTTCAGATGACCAGAGTTTTGAGTTCATCTGAAGAAGTGGGTTGTGCCCACAAAAGCTCATGATACCCTCTACATGTTTTGTTAGTCTATAAAGTGCTATCAGACCATTTGTTGTTTTTCAAGTAAGATGACATTGTTTTCCACCTCTTGTGGCCCTGCAATATTGTGGCACATTCATTGTAAGAGAGCCAGTACCCATTATCACCAGCAAGGTTTACAATATTCTTCCAAACTTTCAAATTCTTCTGCAAGTAGGCAGTCTTGGGAACCAAAACACAAATCAGGGATTGTAATGGTAAACTTTATCATGAGAGTGGCCCCGTTTATTTTGATTGTGCTAGGTTTTCTTACAACCTTAATGTTCTTTTTAACTAGCATTGTGTGTTAATATTAATATCCCAAAAGTGTTAGCCTGCATGTAATAAAATTATAATGAAAAATTACAGGCATATTTTCCTAAATGTCTTGACACATACATTTTTAAACAATAACAGGGGACTTACAACTTTTTTTAACACTAAATTTGGGTCAAGTAAAAAAAAAATCTTCTGTGTTCAAAAACTCTGCTTTATAACTCATTTTCTCATCCACAATTATGGCCCTCCCTAGGGTAAAGAGGCAAAAATGTAGATATAATTATGCCAACATGAACATATGCATAGTTCACTTTTCAAAAGTACTTTCTCTTCTTCATATGAAAAAAGACTGAAAATCTGATTCAGTAAGCATGCTACTCCTGGGGAAAACAGTATTTCCAAAATTACTCTCAGCTGTTTCATCTCACAGCTATTCAGCACATTACAATGTTTATATTTGGAGAATACCTATGAAAAAAGCCATCTGGAACTTTGCAAATGTTGCAGATACTGCAATTATAAACTTAACCCTATTAATGCTTATGTCTCAAACACAGTGTGTAAAGTTTTGCAAGTCCTTACAATCACAAATTAGCCATGTTTATATGCTTGAAAGAACAGTACTAAATATTATTTTAATGTGCCATTGTGAGATTCCATATTTAATGTGTCTCTTTCCAGATAAGCTATGCCCAGTGTACAACTGAAAATGTATTTTTTTGTAGCAGTTACATGATCTAAAATGGCGAAGAGATGATATTTAAGAGCAGAAATTTCCTATCAGGTTTAATTTACTCTCTCCCTTCCCTTCCAAAATAATAAATATATAACATTTTAGAAACCAGAGAAGCAGTCCAAAGGAAAAAACAAAGATGAAATTACTGAGAAAGGTCCTCGGCTGGTGTAAATAGTCATTGGAGCTACACCCATTCACCAGCTGCGAATCTGATGTAGAATTGCCTTCTCACGACCTGTCCAGGACCCAACAAAGAGCAGAGAAGTCTGCAAGGAAAGTAGCGAAGTTATATCATAACACTTTTTTAAACAAATGTAGAAAAGTTTGAGTTTCCTTATTAAGACTGGGCTATGGAAGACTTCTGAGAGAGAACTGCGGAGATGGAGCACCAGCTGAGGTGACTGAAAAGAGACAGATCCTTCAGTATGATGTAGCAGAATCTGACTAAAGAATACAAGGGGCATCTTCCAGTGGCATAGAGAATATGGCCAGAGGAAAGATGGCATGGCTGGAATGCATATACTCTATAGTATTTGGCCCTTTTGCACCATTAGCATTCAGTAAATTAGTCAAAAACGTTAGCACAGACTGCTATAACTTACCCCTGGGGACCAGTGCTTCACAGTGATCTCTGATTGGGAAGATGCAAAGTAAAAGTGACAGGTATCCGCTGCTGTTCTTCTAATGACTGAGTTTGTCTACAAAATATTTAAAGGGTGCTTTCTATATTCTTCTCCACTTTTACATCTCTGCCTATCTTTGTTCCTTGTCAACCTTTGTTTTCTTCTTTCTTTTGCTCTCTACTAACAGCTGATTTTATAAGGATTCTCTTTCTCTCTGACATAGGAGATCATATCAGAGAATTAAAGGAAATAATGTGACCAACTTTTTAGTTTTAACTTGCCCTCTTCCTAATTCTATTATATAATGGAAACTATTAGTGCTTAAAAACTGAAACAGATACACACCGTATTATTCAGTTTTATATATCCAGGATATCACTGGTGCTAACTTATGAGAAGCTTTCAAAGCAGTGAGGAGATTGCATGTTTTGACCGGTAGCTTTTAAAAGAAAAAGAGAAGATGAAAAGAATTACTTTCTTTTCAAAAGTGCATAGATTGGAAAGTCATAAATGTACAGGAAATCAAAGGCAACAGAGGGCACTTATAAATTGAAGGGAAACCATAATATATATTGAATGAAAAGGCTGAGTGTCAAATAAAATTTGGGAATAAAAAGAAAACCCCCAGACTTTTACCTAAAGGAAACAAAACTGATAAACTGTTGGCTCATGTCTTTGGGAGGAGAGCTAATAAAAAAAGCAATTTGTCAAATAAAACTGAAATGAGAATGATAAGATATCCTAGAGCTATTGAATGTGTCTTTCATAGTTTCTATAAATCTCAATATGCAAACTCTACAGAGCAGCTATCACAGTATTTTAAAACTGTAAAATAGCCAGATATATCACAAGACGACACTATTAGATTAGAGAAGCCAATATCTGGAGCAGAAATCGAAAGGGTTGTAAACAGTTTAATGCTGGGGGGAACCCAGGATCAGATGGCCCCACAGCAAAATTCTTTAAAAAACTTTCTTGAAGGAATGCATTCTCATAAGTCAAAATTAAGTTAAAGGGATAATCTCTTGAAAATCATGCAGCAAGATACAATCAAACTGATTCACAATTGGCTGCATCAAGTGGTGTCTTGAGCAACTTAGATTTGTTGTTTTCAAACACAGAAAACAAGTAAATACTTTACACTTAATCCCCTAAGAGCTAGAAATGTGGTATATGGCCTCCTAACTAAAATAATACCTCCTAATAAAGGAATCACACAGGGATGTCTGTTGTCAGTCACCACTGATAGCCCTGATGATAGAACCACTAATTAAAAAAATTGTGCCAATATGAATATCCTGCAGACTGAATATTAAAAGTATAAAGTCAAAAACAGCCATCTTAAAATTATATATTGTATCTTGTACAAACTTTATCTGCAAATCTACAAGTCTCCGAGATCTAGATAGCTTTCAGCAGAATTCTCGTTTATAAAGTAAATATCTGAATATTAGCTATTGCCTATAGCGATAGAGCAAGAAACAATAGGAAGTTTAAAACCTCAAGCTGATTCTCCTGGGCCTTTGAAAACCAGTGTGGTTAGTGTATATATAAATAATACAGTTGATTCACAAAATTGTCAGGCATATGGATGAACATAATTTGTTGGAGAGGAGTCAACATGGTTTTTGTAAAGGGAAATCATGCCTTACCAATCTACAAGAATTCTTTGAGGTAGTCAACAAGTATGTGCACAAGGGGGATGCAGTGGATACAGTGTATTTAGATTTTCAGAAAGCCTATGACAAGTTCCCTCACCAAAGGCTTTTAAGCAAAGTAAGCTCTCATTGCAAAAGAAGGGTGGTGGTCTTATGAATTGGTAACTGGTTAAAATATAGGAAATAAAGAGTAGGTATAAATCATCAGTTTTCAAAATGGAGAGAGATCAATAGTGGTTTCATGGTGTCCTCCAGTGGTCTGTACTGGGACCAGTGCCATTCAATTTATTCACAAATAATCTGAAGAAAAGGGTGGCCAGTGATGTGGCAAAATTTAAGAGGATACAAAACTACTCCAAATAATTAAGTACCAGGAAGACTGAAAAGAGCTAATAAAGAATCTCTCAAAATCGAGTGAGTGGGCAGTAAAATGGCAGATGACATTTAATGTTGATAAATGTAAAGTAATGCACATTGGAAAATATCCCAACTAAAATCACAGGGACTAAACTAGCTGGTATCACTCAAGAAAGAGACCTTGGAATCATTGTGGATAGTTCTCTGAAAACATCCATTCAATATGCACCAGCAGTCAAACAAACAAAAAAACCCAAAACAACAACAGAATGTTGAGACCCACCAAGAAAAGGATAGCTAATAAGACAGAAAATATCATATTGCCTCTATGTAAATGGTAGGTACACATCTTGAATGCTGCATGCAGACGTGGTTGCCCCATCTCAAAAAAAGGTACATTTGAATTGGAAAAGGTTAAGAAAAAGGCAACAAAAATGATCAGGGGTATGGAACATCTTCTGCATAAGGAGAGATAAATAAAACTGGGAGTTTTCAGCTTGGAGAAAAGACGAATAAGGTGGGATATGATTGAGGTCTATAAAATCATGACTAGCATAGAGGAAGTAGATAAGGAAGTGCTATTTACTCATAACACAAGAACTAGAAGTCACCAAATTAAATCAATAGGCAGCAACTTTTAAACAAATAAAAGGAATGTATTTCTTCACACAATGCACAACCCGTGGATCTTTTTGTCAGAAGATGTTATGAAGGCTAAAACTATACCAGGGTTCAAAAAAAGAACTAGATAAGTTCATGCAGGTTAGGTCCACTATTTAGCTAGGAAGGACAAGGATGGTCCCTAGCCTCTGTTTGTCGGAAGCTGAGAATGGGCAATAGGGGATGGATCACTTGATGATTACCTCTTCTGTCCATTCCCTCTGGAACACATGGCATTGGCCAATGTCAGAACACAGGACACTGGGCTAGGTGACCCAGTATGGATGTTCTTATATTCTTATTTTATAAAGATAGATTTCTTCTTTTTCTGCCAAAATTCCAGAAAGAACCCAGAGCCTAAACTCTGCCATTTGGTTAGGTAAATGACATGATATATATATTACACAAACAGATAAACTATGTTACAAAAACATTAATAAGATTGTAAAATGAAGAATGTAGTGTTAGAATATGCCAGAATTAAGTTTGCTTGTGAAAGATCTTTGCCAATTAATTTCATAGATATTTGCTAACAGTAATGAAACAGTGTAACTCGGGAATCTCTTGTTCCATTTCAGGCTGTGGCAGATAGTGGGCACAGGCTATCTCCAACTTGTCCCTGTTGTAGTCTTTTCTCTTCCCTACCCCTGGTTCATTATCCCATTGTCATTTTCTTCAACCAATCTCCACTTTTCAGGCTTCTAATATCAGTCACAGCCTTGTTGCCAAGCAAGTCCTAGTCTAATCATTTTGGATTCCCTGTTTCAGTCTTTCTTGTTCTAATACCAGTCTCCTTGCCCAGCTAGTCCCAGATTCCACTTTGGCTCCTTGTCTTCTTGCTCAGACAATCTTACTTCCCTCCTCCCAGCTCCTCATCTGATCTGCATCTCATCCTGCCCACTGGTTTTGCTGGGCTAACAGGAGAAAAAAAGCCTTAAAAATTTATCTCTGTCACTAAAATCAGCAGATAAGACTGATAACAGAGACCTCATCATAAGAAAATGCCATTTTCACATAATCACTTTACAAAGTGGAATCACACTTTAAACTCAGCAGGCTTAAGTATGGCATCTAACTACTTGCCTATACTGACTGCTGCTGTGAGGACGCTCTGCCTGTTGGCCTTTGGGAAAGCAGCTCAGGTAGCAGCATGCCTCCTTAGCTATCTAATACAGGGTTAGGGTGGCGGAAGAGGGAAAGCTGCATATGCCCTCTGTCATAAATATGGACTATGTAGTCCATGGGCCTGCCTCCTCCAAACTCCTCTTAACTTCTATGTCCCCATTGAAGCAGGCTGTGGGAGCTTACGGAAGAAGGAGTCCCTGCCCTTCTCAAAGAATAGAAATTGCAACAGTGACCCTTGCATTTGCCTGAGCAGCACAAGGCCCCCATGTGCTCTACCTTGCTAGACCCCCATACAAAGACCAGGGACCACATGTTCCAAAAAAAGGGCAAAAATGCAAAGCCAAAACTAAATATTTGGAGGAAATATTTTCCAATAGTCTATAACTTTCCCTGGCGAAATGGCTATTAGCACTATTGCTACATTTTAAATCCAAGATGATACAATAAATATACGGGTTTAAAAACAGCTGGATTTTTAATGTAATTTTTTCCCCAAAATGATGTGCTGCAAACTAAGGCTTTGGAGATTAATGTATTGCAGGAGGCTGTCTGCTTTGTTCAGCTGTAATGGATGTTCACCCTTGCTGCCTTTACTTCCGCTGTCCTCAGACACACTAGAGTTTTGTTCAATTTATAAACTTCAAGACTGAAAAGGTCAGTCTCGTATGAGCACAGCATAATATGAACCGGTGTGACTAACAAGGCCCATTGCCTAGAGCGGAGCAAGCAACACTGTTTACAGCTGATGATGATCTGGATGAGAATCATCCTCTGTCTGACCCTGTCTGCTGACTGCCAGTCATTCTCACTGCAAAGAATGCTCTGCAATGTCAGACTGTCAATACCATCAGTGTTGTCATTACTGCAAATTTCCACTTTGTACTGCAGGTGTTCACTTTGGCTAAGATGCTCAAAACTCACTTGGAGGATAACTGGACATCAGGTTCCACAATTCCATTCCAAAAAACATCCGGAGCCTGAAGATAGGCAATGCATCTTAATGGGTGTTACTGGCTACTGGTCCTCCTGTATTTTTGCCTTTCACCATGAAAGCTGCTGTGGGTATTGTTTCCCCTGAACTGTAGCTTTAGGCTTACTAGATGCAGCCCTTTAGCCATATGCCACTTTTTGCAAAAAATGGGGGGGGGGGGAACCTTTAAAAGCTATTAGATTTTCATCACAGGCTTTCTCTACTCTCCAATCTTACTGTGACGTAGTGGGGATTGTGTTCACTGTTTTCTTTGTTATGCTGTATGTGATTACTACAGTTCTGTGCTGCTTTGTAGTGACTGTATGTGTGTGTGGGGGGGGGGGGGATGCCCAGTGTGGGATGGGATCTTTGGGGGAGAACTCCTGAGGGAAGGCACAGAGGGGAATGGCCCAGGCCATTCTGTCACCCTAGGAGGAAGATGCAACCAGTGATAGGCAGATAACACCTGGGCCCTGAGAAGCAGGACAAAGGAGGAGGCAGGGCTGCTTACATGGTTGGGACTAGTTGCTGGGTGTGGGAGTTAGTTTTTCAGCTGGCTTAGGGAGAAGGAAGTCTAGCTGGCTTGGGGGGCCGGGCCCTGTCCCCAGGATGGACTGTACTGAATGCTCCTGGTTCCTGTAATAAGAAATCTGTGCCATGCTGTGTCCCTGTCAACGAATAAATCTTCTGTTCTACTTGCTGGCTGAGAGTCACATCTGGCTGCAGATGGAGGTGCAGGGCCTGGTGAATCCCCCACACTCCATGACACTTACTGAAAAAAAATCTTGTTATTTTAATGTTTAATAGGGTCTAATTTTTGTTTACCAGCATTGGCATAAATCAGAATCCATGAAAGATGGGAGTTCCATTGGTGTAAATATCTTGTAATGCCAAAGGAGAATCAGGAGCAATATAATATGCAAAACAAAGCAAAGGGAAATGGGGATGAAATATCTGTTTGGCTTTTTAAAAATTTTACTACAATACTTCACTTAGCAAACCAGATACCAACATGTAACAATATGCAATTTAACCATTTTTTTTTATTATTGCAAAGTCTGCCAACTCCTAACATTTTTCTCAGGGATCAGTAAACAGTTTAGATGCTAACCAAATGCAGAGTTTTCCTCTCTTGAACACCTGCTCTTTTTTACGGGAAAAAAAGGCCAAAATTTCAAACTTGGGTAATATAAGTTAGGTATCTGAATTCATATTCTGGTACTTCTCTGTTTCGCGACTTATTTCAAGAGTGGCTAGAGCTCCACTTTTCTTGTTCCATGACTAACAATGATTAGCTACCATCACTAAAACATTACCAGGAAAAACTCTCAATCCCAAAAATGAGTTTGGAATAAAAATACACAGAAAAATATACATGTATAATAAATTAAATAAAATGATATATATTATGAAAACACCGACTCTGATAATTAAGTTAGGTAACCCATATTCAGTTGTGTTGTAGGTGATGCAGGAGTAACTCTTGTCCTGCTGCAAATTAGCAGCAGTCAGCCACTGAATGGCCCCAGAACAACTTGCTTGTAACTAACTTCCCCAGAACAACTTGCTTGTAACCTGTAAGTAAGCCAATCCACTGTAGTAAAGAACAGCTTCAGTCATTAACTCTCTTTCAGATTTATTGACCCTATTTTCCAGTATATTGAGGAGCTAGATTTCTGAATAGACCACTCCCTAAAATCTTTTCCTTAATATTGTACTCTCAACACCCTCAAAGCCTCGTTACGTATGCAAGTGGAAGTGCTTCCAATAACAGGCAAAATCCAGCATGAAAATAGAAATTATCCCTTGACCTGAAGCTCCTCCCTCTCCTTATGCATTGCACAAAGCTTTTGTGTTCGGAGATAAGTTCTCATTTGTGAAAAACATTTTTCATTCATAGTATAAACAAGGGACCCTGCACAAGCAATGCCAAAAAAAGGGGGAAGGCATTCATTTTCTATTCACTTAGCAGATATTTGAGAGATTATCTCAGCGTAAGTGCCATTTCAAATACAACGAGCAGAACATTTTACATACTAAATAAAGCACAATATATGTTTGGTAAATAAAATGTACCAGATATCAGAAATCCTTTTATTCCTTCTTCCAATTGACATCAGTTGCAAACCAAGCAAGTGTGTCAGGATACACAGGTATTTCAGACGTTTGAATTCATTAGCAAGTGAATTAGTCCATTTCATCAGCAAGAAGTTTTGTATTGAATTCTATGGGTCATCAGAGGATGGCTTGTTTGAATTTCATTTAACTTCTGGAGGCATTTTTATGTTTCATTTTTTATTGAGTAATTTTACATATATGGATAATACTCAGAATAGGGGCACCTAGTCTTTCCTGCATAAGAACCACTATGCACAATGGTTTAATAGACTTTTAATATTCCTGAGATGTATACAGGAGAACCTTGGAGCAGCACAGTAGAAATACCACTCCCGCATGATATTTCTCACTGCATAATCAGGAACATAATACATATACTGCTTCTTTGCTACATTGCTATAAATGATTTACGAATAAAAATATTTGTTTGTGAACATGGCTTCTGTACTATATCAATTTGTTAGAATTCCTCGTGGATATTAGTCTATTTTTGTAATACTCTGATTACATTCAAGATTCAACTTAAAAGCCAGGCTCATCAGCACTGAGAGGAGGGTTTAAAGCACAAGATTCTTAATAGAGATTTCCTTAGAGATGGGAAGAGACTTCCCTGGAGAGGAAGAAGGGATTAAAAACTAATATCACTCTCTCTTCCTAGAACGCTGAGTAAATGGACAATTAATCAGACAGACTGTCAATCAATGATGTACGCTGGTAGAAGCAAAAAAAAAAAGGATGTTTATGGGATAAAATTTATCAGACTCTATTGACCCAGTGAGGAGCTGAATGGTTCAGTTTACATTACCAATGCTAAACGATAAGGGTCTATTTTAGATTGGAAAACATGTGATGCAAGAGAAATGCATCAAGTGATTAATGCCCTTAAAAATCATAGAAAGCAGTCTTACTGCTTCAGAAATGGATATCTAAACTCTGTAGAGTAGGGATGCAACTATCCAGAAGCTGGGGACAGGACCATAACCAGGGAGGGTGAGCAGTGATGGCCCCCAAGGTGGGCAGTTCAGACTGGCAATGCCAGTTGGCTTGGGCCAACCCTACCCATGTGGTGCTAGCAAATGCTGTAGAGGCATCACCACCTCCATACCCCAACTCATTTCAGCAGGCTACCCAGCCTGTGTGGGTTGGGGACAACCAAAAAATCTGAACAAGCACATGACCCTGCATGCTTTCCCCCTCCTCTTGCCCTCCCCACACATACACATTGCCTCTTGGAGGGGGCACACACATGTTTTCTCACTCCCAGAGCTAAAATGCCTAAACATGGCTCTGGCGGCAGATAAGGAAGACAGGCAGTAGCTGGACACAGAGCAACACAAACCTAAAACATCTTCAGATCTACTCTGCACTGATTAGGCTTCAGCTCAAGTACTGTGTTCAGTTCTGGGTACCATATTTTAGGAAAGATGTGAAGAAACTGGAAATAGTCCAGAGGAGAGCAACAGAAATGATAAAAGTTCTAGAAAACATGACCTAGGACAGAAGATTGAAAGAAGTGGGTTTGTTTAGTCCGGACAAAGGGTCATAAGTTTTCAAGTCATTAAAAAGTTGTTACAAGAAGGTGTGAGAAAAATTACTCTCTTTAACCTCTGATGATGGGACAAGAAACAATGGGCTTAAACTGCAGCAAAGTAAATTTAGGTTAGAAAAGCATCCTAAATGTCAAGAGGGTGAAGTACTGAAATTAATTATCTAGGGAGTTTGTGGAATCTCCATCACTGGAGATTTTTCAGAGCAAGACAAACACCTGTCAGGGATGATCTAAATTGTGCCTGGTCCTGCCATTAGTGCAGGGGACTGGACTTGATGACCTCTTCAAGTCCTTTCCTGTCGTATGTTTCTATGGTTAGTCATCATGGGTATATCAAGCAAACTGATCTGTCAGTCTGTTCAACCTATTATGTAAGATACCCCCTGCTCTACTAAATTCATAGCCAAGTGGTTCAACCTTTCCGGTGACATTGCTGAGCAGAGATATTTTTCATTCTGGTCACTGTGTAAAAATGATCTCTCAGTGTTAGCCAAGTTCATTGGGAAGGTCAAGAGCATCTAAAGTAAGTCTCACACTTCTGGGACTCCTCTGTCACTCAGTTCTTTGATCACTTCTGACACTACCAAAGATAATCTTGTAAGTAACCATGTAGTGTTTGTAATTCGGTGCAGTAGAAAAATCAGTAGAAATCAGCATCAGCAGACACCAGTAGCATCAACTAGGAGAGTCATTTTTACTATGCTGAGGAACATCTTGCTACAAGGACCTTCTGCAGATATAGCCAAGTTGATGTCATGGTAGTTTGTAAATCTCTTGCTAAGTTTTCTCATTGCTTTATCAATCATCTCAAACATAATTCCACAATAGTTTAACAGCACCTCCTCATTATGGACATCTTTTCATCTTCCTCATGATTCAGACAACATATGTCTGGGATTTAGCTGGCTTGATATGGGGGCTACCCATCTCGGTTGTCCTGGTACTTCTACCAATACATTAGCTTCTGTGCCAGGTCAGTAAAATCCAAACTTTTACTAAACCCCTTCAGATGATCACAATTCCCCCAGGTTCACCAGGATACTTTCCACATTGCTCCATCAAGAGTGATATCCTCCTTCTGTAGGCTCTTAGAAAGTGGTGTGTTTGTGGCAAATACTTAACATGATCATCAGTGGTGCAATGGCATTAAAGGAGATTTCCTTCTTGTGGTTTTTCACATTCTCTTACATTTCTCAGGCTGCATAGTAGTTCTTGAGGCTAATCTTCCAACTTTTCACTTCCCAAAGAAACTGGATATCTTCTTAGACATGATTTTGCGTTGTCGTGCAGCACTGATGTTTTGCGTTATTAAAGCTCACATGTTGCTTGGTTGAAGCTTTTCTACACTGTGCTGCTGTAATGTAATATTGTAGTGTTGGTACAGAGTACAATAGCAAGGGGCAGGAGGTTCCCCTTCCAGGCTATTGAAAGAATATATCAAAACAATGTATTCAATGTATTCATGTCATAATGTAGAGATCATGTCACACAAAGGACCCAGTTTTGCATTCTTGTCTCATAAGTTCCACTGGAGTCAATGGGAGCTCTGTGTCCAGAAGATCTGCAGGATCAGGCCATTAATCTGTTATATATTTCCAGTTACTGTG
Source organism: Rafetus swinhoei (assembly GCA_019425775.1). NCBI lineage: Eukaryota > Metazoa > Chordata > Testudines > Trionychidae > Rafetus > Rafetus swinhoei. The sequence goes on along the minus strand of CM033439.1, from coordinate 39,362,426 downwards.
TGCAGTCTTTAAAGTGATAAGTGCTATCATCCATCCCATAGTGCAGAGAAGTAAGGAATAGAACTAGGCAGAAAGCCATGGAGTGGAACCTAGGAAGAAGGAAAGTGGCTGCTTTCCCCACCTCCCAAAACATCAGCTCTGTGAATGGGCCATTCAGAAAGAAAACACGGGACTGGGAGCCAGAAAGATGTGAGAAAGGAGAGTGCCTCCACCTGCCTGGCAAAGATACACACATTTGGGGTCCAAAATATACATGAATTCCTGACCTCTGTTACATTCGTCACCCCTATCTCCAGAGCAGACCATGCCACATGAGTTTTTAATTAATTTGTTGCCTAACATCTGCTTTCCTGCAGAGTTGGCTTCAAAATATGAAAGGGAACTTGAGGGTTGCTTTTAAATTGTTAATAATGTAGATAAAATTCTTGACTTGGATTCAAAGGTCCTTTGTGGGCTGACAAGCAAAAATCAAATGCAGCTATGCACCAATTGCATATATGGAAAATACAATGTACATCTATGTGATGGAGAAAACCCAGACTAAATAACGTAACAGTACACCCTCCATTCAGCATACATATATGCAGGGCATTTGAGCTACAGAAACAGATTAAGAAGTAACAGTCCAGACATCATGCAGCTAGAACAGTGCATCCCAAACAAAAGGTTTACTTCCAAATCCTGCTTTATACCTGCATCTGTTCAGCCGTTCTGATTTTAGAGTTATACATATTAATGATATACTGAGTGATCAGCTTTGTACACATTTTTACTTGTTAGTTCCAGGTCAGATGGTCCTGAAATGGCTGAGAACAGATTTTGATGCAGGTTTTTTGTTTCACATTTTTCAACAAATGAGAGGAAAAATACTACAATTAAAAATTAAACAAGTGAAGTTTGCTAACTTGTACGACTCGAAGTATACAACCAAATTTTCCAGTTAAAGTATTTCTCATGGATTTTTAGGGTGAGGTTTTTGGCAGACAGAAAACTTTTTGAAGAATGATATTTTATCTGCAGACAGATTATCTACTGATGCTGACCGTAATTATAAAGAATTGAGTCAAAGGATTTGGATATACTTATAGTGAGGGTGGGGAGATGAAAATGGTAGGTAATTATTGCTTCTAAAGTTAGTCAGACTTGATATTTCAATTGAAAATACCATTATTATTACTTATCTGCATTATTCTGGAACCTAGCAGTCCCAGTTATGATCAGTCACAGTTTATTAAGTACTATATAAACATGGAATAAGAGATGATTCTGAAATATTAATTCCCAATATTTTATATTAGAAAAATCAACTTCACCCATTGAAAAATATCGTTGATACATTTTCAGATTTTATAGCTATAATGTAGCCCTTTCCATTTACAAATGCCACCCCCGCACACATACACACAAATCTGTCTTCTCTCTCACCCACATAAAAACCAGTTCTCCCATTCTCCAGCCATAAATAATGAATAAAGTGTTCATTTGGAATCTTCCCTATATTTTGCCACAACTACCGAATACATAACTTATAACCAACCTTTTTAAAATGCTTCCAGCTTCTCTTCTATTCCTTAGAAAGCCCCTCTTGATGAGGGTAGATGAATATCTTTTAAAGACTATGCTGAATAGTAATTAATATTTGATGCCCAGATTTTCAACAGTTGCCTCCATTTTTTGCAGATAGATTTTTGTATTTGCAGAAAACTTCAACTCCATCTTTGGTGCCTGTTGCAATAAGGGCCTGATACACAGGTTTGCTGGTAAGAAGCTGAACTTTATTTCTTGGCTCCCTGCAGTTTATATGGGTCAGGGTCGTCACATAACAAGGGTCAGTTGCTGATGCTAGTAGCATAAGAACGTAAGAACAGCCATACTGGGTCAGACCATCTGTTACAGCTGTAGTGAATTAATGACACTGCTTGTAGCTAAGCTTGGGTACCTGGTACAGAAGCATGAGCAGCAAGGCAATAGCAGATACTGCAGAAGGCATGCTGCCCAACTGGAGGGGGAGAAGAAGGCTCCTGCCCTGAAGGATTCAGGGGCCTCTCATTCACTGTGGTCACCAGCATGCCCCAAATCTTGCTAAAGGGGAACCATGTGCAGTTTCCTTCTCCTTTGTGGGTCTCTGCAAAACAGGAGGCCATTAACGTCATGGAATTAAAAGAATTTTGTAATATGCTCATTGTCTTGAAAAGATCCCCATGCTATTAAGGAAACTTACAAAGAGTTTTCAGCAGGAAAATATCACTCAGATTTCCCTTGCCATCATGCTCGACTGATGATTTGAGCTAATTCAGTATGCTGTCCTGGCCATTATATATGCCATTCTAATAACAGGAGGAAGAGGAGCCGCACATGGCTGTGTGGTTCCATTGAAGGTCTGTCAGACTTGCATGTACTGTGAATAGGAGATAGTGACATCATCCTCCTTGTTTACTGTATCATTTACCATTAAGGAAAAACTGCTAGCAGGTTTCCTGAAAATTAGCTTGTTACCTTACTGGTTACGTTCAGCAACTATGAGCAGGGAGAGAAGGTGGGGCTGAGTTCAACAGTAACTAGTACTGTTACTGCTGAGCAGGCCTGCTTGTTTCCTCTTTGATCGTAAGTAATTATCAGGAACACTGTACATAATTCTAGAAGTGTCCCAGATTCAGCAACTTAGCCATCAAGTTCCTGACATTTGAGGGCCAGAGTATTACAGCAGTGGATATAAGATCACATTTTACACCAATGAAATTCTTGGTGCAGTTAGATACAAAACCAAGAAAAGTGTAATTTTCTTATGCAATGGACATAAAATTCCTTGAGTGCCCTGGCTATGTTTTAGAAGAAATAGTCTCGTAACCTGAATTTCTATGAGACCAAGGATACATTTTTATTGATACTCATTGGGTTTGAGCCTTCTGTTTCTATTTTCAAAAATCATTTCCTGACATGGGATTCTGGAAATGGTTGACTTCTGGAAATGGTTGACTTTTCTCTGAAGATTTTTTTTTAGCAGAATATTATGGTTCTCCTCCTTTTGTCTGCTTTGCTATTACAAGTTTATGTCGCACACTGAACAAAAACCAATGAGGCCCATATTTATAATGGTAAGGATTTTCTCTCTCCTAAGACAGTAACATGGAAGCATCCTGGACAGATATAGGTGAGAGAGAAACCCTTAGGTGAGTACTAACAAAGTAGGAGTGTTTTGTATGTGAAAAAGAAGTATGGAAAAAGAATGATGACTTGATTATGAGCACACTACCAAAATAAAACAGGGGCATTTGTTTAAAAAATGTATTTTGATTTAATCAATTTGATGCCTGTCATGAACGATGAAAGATATTGTCAGCCTAAATGCCAGTGTGCTTCTGAAGAGTCACGTAACCTTATCTTACAATACTCATATGAACACAAATATAGTTACATGATTTTATTTGTTGCCTGAGATGCTATCTGAGACGGCTCATCAGGTATGCATATCCACATTCAATGAAGCAGGGACTGGAACCTAACACTCCTAGGGGAATATCCCACCCACCAAGCTATGCAGTCATTTTTACACTCTCTGGCCCAAAGAATGTACCATTATTTTATGCAAAGTGGAACAATTTCAACAGGACAGGTTGGAAGAAATCCACTCCAGCGTACCCCATAGTCCCATCTGCAAGTGGAAGAGCAGGGTTCAAGGCACTACCATATCAGGCAGAGGAAGACTTTGAACATTCTGAAGGAATGCTCTAACTACAGGGCTGTGGGTAAAAGGACAACAGCAGCACCACTACCACCACCACTTCGTGCAGGGCCTGATTGGGTAGACATGCTCTGAGGTGAGCTCTGCGTAGATCTAATAGCTGGGACCCCACAGGCAAGGTAAGCAGGGGAGCACCTACTTTGTGAATCGTGCTGAGACTTAAGCATAGGCTATGTGCACTATGTGCCAGGAATTAGATAGCTGCATGCTTGTCCACCACAAGCACAACTTTGCACAACAAGCGGAACAAGCTGCAGGACAGAGAAACTTGAAAGAGCTGTATGACATCACACGGAAGCTAGCTGGGTCACAGCATACAGTGGATCAGCCAGTACAGGATAAGGAGGGGCATGTGCTAACGAATCCAAGTGAGCAGCTCAGTAGATGGAAGGAACACTTTGAAGAGCTACTGAACTGCCCTGCCCACATGGGACCTCCGGAGATACCACCTGCAAATATACCTCTGCAAATTAACAGCAGCAGACCTACAAAAGAAGAAATCAGAAAAGCCATTGTCTATCTGAAAAGCGGAAAAGCACCTGGTCCAGACAACATCCCTGCAGAAGCAAACAAGGCAAGTAGTGAGACATCAGTCAACATGATGTATAATCTATTTGGAAAAATTTGGAACACTGAGGAGATCCCACAAGATTGGAAATATGGCTACCTCATCAAGAGTCCAAAGAAAAGCAACCTGAAGGAATGCAAGAACTGAAGGGGCATCACGTTCCTGTCTATTGCAGGAAAAGTGTTCAATACGATTCTCTTGGAGAGAATGAAGACAGAAATTGATAGACAGCTCAGGGAAGAACAGGCCAGCTTCCAAAGTAAGAGCTCTTGTACTGATTAAATAGCAACTTTCAGAGTGATCATAGAACAGTCGCTTGAGTAGAACTCCCCCCTGTATGTAACCTTCATAGACTTCGAAAAAGCCTTCGACAGCACTGGTAGAGACATCTTGTGGAAACTGCTGCAATATCATGGCATTCCATCTAAAACGATTAACCTGATTTGTGCAATATTCAAACTCTCAACATACCAAGTTGTTCACAGTGGTGTCTTGACAGAATCCTTCAGAATACTTTCAGGAGTGCGACAAGAGTGCCTATTGTCACCTTTCCTGTTTTTGATCACAATGGACTGGATTATTAGCAGGACAACAGATGGCCATCAATGAGGCATTCAGTGGACACTTTTCGAACGGCTAGAGGACATTGATTTTGCTGACGATGTCACCCTCTTTTCACACCAACATGAAAGCATGGAAGAAAAGGTTGCAACACTAGACAAAACTGCCTCAATGATTGGACTGAGCATTAACAAGGGAAAGACCAAGACAATAAGAATCAACCAGTCCAACAACAACGCCATCACAGGGATGACCTGGAAGATGCGGAGCACTTAATCTACTTGGGGAGTATTATGGGCAGAGACGGAGAAACAGACAAGGATATCAATGCTAGGATAGGGAAAGCAACAGCTGCATTCAAGACTCTTCATCCCATATGGAGTTCACAAATAATATCTGCGAAGATGAAACTGCGAATCTTCAACACAAATGTGAAGAGTGTGCTCTTGTATGGATGCAAGACCTGGCATACTAAAAAGTCTTCAAATCACAAGCTACAGACATTCATAAACAGATGCCTGAGGTACATCCTTCACATCAAATGGCAAGACTTTGTCACAAATGAAGAGCTTTGGAACAGAGCAGGACAAGAACCACTTGATGTTCAAATCAAGAGAAGAAAGTGGGGATGGCTAGGCCACACTCTCAGAAAACTATCATCCAGCATAGTCCGTCAAGCTCTCACATGGAACCCGCAAGGAAAATGCAAAAGAGGAAGACCTCGGACAACGTGGAGAAGATCTACTGAGACTGAAGGACAACAACTGGGATACTTCTGGAGTCAGCTAGAAGTTTTGTCTCAAGACGGAGTGAAGTGGAGGAGACTTGTAGATGACCTACACTCCACTCAGAGTACAAGGGTTTAAGAAGTAAGCAGAAGATGCTTGCCCACCAGCAGTAAGTTAGGCAAAAGTCTTTGTGGACTTTAACTGGCAGACATTTCAGTGTTTACTACACACTGTGTGGGCAACTGCAGAATGAGGTAGGGGGAGGGGTTGAGGATCTAAATGTTGGATTTTGGTACCTAAAGTAGCAGTTAGGATTCCTAAATCCCTTTGAGCATGTTGCTCTGAGTGACTCTTTTTGTTGCATTCTGTGAAAGCTGTTGTCATACATATAAGTACAATTTTCATAGACATTCATTTTGTTTCTTTAAGATTTCTCATTATTAGCAGTCCATTGCCAAAGGCTAATAATTGGAGGGAAATTTAGTTACAATCTAAAGCATAATTTAAAAAAATGTTACAAGAGAAAGTTAGAACTTTCATCTACCCTATGGGATTTTCCTCTACAAAAGCTGCCAATTCTGTAAATTCAGTATGGCTGATATTTAACACATAAATATATATGAAGGGATTTGCTTATCAAGTGTAGGAATTGGCCTGGTTAACCCTTCTTTTGATATGACTGTAGATAGACTTTAAGGTGCCACAGGATATCTCATTGTTTTTACAGATACAGAATAATATGGCTATCCCTCTGAGACTCAAAAATAAAATAATTCTAGAAATGCAAAGACACCCCCAGTGATTTACCCATAATCTCACGATGTGACTGACAGAGCAGAGTCTATAAAGTTTGCACTTGCAATGATATATCACATTTTCAAATGACATTAGAGATGTTTCAAGTGGAAGAGAAATTGTGCTTTGTGAACAGACTCATCTCTGTAATATTAAAATGTGTGAAGAATTGTGGGATGCTAGGAAATATTTGCTTTCACTAAGCAAACAATAATGTGGTTTTCCTTGACAATAAAGGCTTCACATGCTGATTTAACCTATATTTGAAGGGTGGCTGGAAATAACTCATTAACTTGGAGCAGTGGCTATCTTTTTATTCTGTATTTGTATAGCTATCAAGTACGATGGAGTCTTGATTCATGAATGGGGCTCCTAGGTGCTATGGTAACACAAATCATAAATAATAATAACTTAGATTGGAAATACATTGGGGTAGGGGCTGCACAGTGCCTACCCCAGTGCGGCCATGGCCCCTAGGTGCCACCCTAATACAAATAAGTAACAGCATCATAATGGAATGGCTCTGAAATGAAGTATGACACTAACGATAGATGCTGCACTTTGCAAACAATCCACTTATTAAGTATAAATCTTAACACAGATATTATGTTCAAAAAATCAATTAAATATAAAAATATCAGTCTTCCATTGTTTTTCTGCAGCACTGATCGCCACAGTATCAGATGTTAATCATAATAATAAACATAGTTGTGATGTGTTCTATCCTGGATTTGCTATAATAGACTGATCTGAATAAAAGTTTGAAAAGTGGTGGAAAGTTAGTAATATCTTCTGTCTACCAATTGATTGCACTCTGCTGTTACAATTCCTCATTAAGAATTATTTACTGAAGAATCATACTTTATGTCACAGGTGTGAGAACTTGTGTTTTATGGTCACAAGGTTGAATTTTTGTTATCTCTGGGAACATTTGACAATGTCCTCAATATTCATTCATTAATGTGAAAACAATCATTATTTTTGTGGCAAGATTTGCCAAGTGATGTTAAACTCCCTATTGACAAACTGCATCTTAGAGGTGTGCCTGAACAGGAAAAAAAATGGATCTGGATTTCAAATATCCCAGATCGCAGAAGGCTTCATTCAGATCAAGAGGGTTGATTTTCCCCATTAGAAATATAGGAATCAATTGGAAATTCAAGTCTAGTTCTGTGCTGGTGGTTCCACCTCTTATAGCAGGATTGAAGAGGTAAGAGAGCACACTAGGGATTTAATACAGGGACAGAAAGAGAGTAACATAACAGATAGTTAAAAACTACTTCTCCTTATCTGCCATCCACCATATTCACATAAAAGGCAATTGCCGTAGGCAGCAATATATTACAGGTAGCAAAATGTTCATTATAGTGCCCACCAGGATTCAGTATAATTAAAAGGTTTTCCTACTGCTCCTGACTCTACATTTCCTGCTCACACTGTGCTGCCTTCCCACTTCAGACAGAATATACAATAAGAAGTTCTGTCAGTCCTAACTAGATCTCATCCAGACCTTTCAAGGATTTTTAAAAATAATTGGTATTGCTGGTAGGGACACCACTGCAGGGGGCATCTCTTCCTGTAAAAAAAAAAGTTTCCTTGGACTTTTCCAGTAGATGTCCCACCCCATAATTGGCATGAACAGGCCACGCTATAAGCAGAGCATGTGGGGGGTAAGATGTTTTTCCAAGGAAACAAAAATGGATGAACTAGCTGTGCCCAAGGGGCCAGAATGAGATTAAGAAAAAGAAAGAGACATCACCAAATAACATGTATTCAGAAAGGACTAGAGGGAGGAAAAACAAACTAAATGTGGGGAAAAAGAGGAATTAACAGGAATAATACAAACAAACCAACAATGATAAAAAGCAGGAAAAAGCAAATACAAGCTAGAAAAATCTTTAATGTAAGTAGTGACCAGCTCAGAAGGAAAGAAAAAATTATATATGAATGAGATGCATATAGGTAATCAAATAAAGGAGCACCACAGAAGAACTATCATAAATAGGGCTTCTGGCTTACAGTTAAAAATGAAAAAACTCAGCAGCTGTTTCAAGATGTAATGTATTCAAGGGCCGCACTTCTGACCCAAATAGGTCGTGAAGCACATCAGGCTTAAACAGTGCAGACAGTCCAGCTGAGTGACTTCCAGACCAGATATCTCTAAAAATAGAGGGCCTCTTTGAGGGAAAAGTAAGTTAGAAGATAAAGACATTTTAGGTGTCAGAGAAATACCTCTTTGATCTCTAACAAACTGAAAATGGAAACATTCAATAATGCCATGGTTATGCTATGTCAATGGGAATGGTTGAAACTCATGCAGATGTGGAATCAGAGCTGAGGTTTTGCACACAACTTTATACAGAGGATACCAAATTGTCGGTCTTGTGTTTTCAAGGATTTAGAGTGCTAGTGAAAGTACAGTAACCATCTGAACTATATCATATAAGAAGCTGAATATCTTCCAGGATCTGAGAAATAATGAAAACTGTATATCTGAGCTTTTATGGGATGCTAGGAAATATTTGCTTTCACTAAGCAAACAATAATGTGGTTTTCCTTGGCAATAAAGGCTCCACATGCTGATTTAATCTATATTTGAAGGGTGGCTAGAAATAACTCATTAACTTGGGGCAGGGGCTATCTTTTTATTCTGTATTTGTACAGCACCTAGTACGGGGTGGGCAAAACGGCCTCCACAGGCCGTATCCAGCCCGCCAAGCAAGTTGATCCAGCCTGTGGAAGTCCTGCCACTCCCTCCACCCGTAGACCAATCAGGGTCAGGGGGGAAGCGTACAATGTCTCTTCCTGCCCTGCCCCCACCCTGGAAGGAGTGTGTGGTGCTTAGAAGCACCGTGCGATCCTGGCAGGGCGGGAGAAGACTTTGTGTGTTCTCCCTGTCCCCAGGCCAGTCAGGCCTGCAGAGGCCTGCCACTCCCCCCGGCCCCAGGCTCTGATTGACCTGGGGGCAGCAGGGAGGAGCATGCAAAGTCTCTTCCAACTGCCAGGGGCACGGGTACCTGGAGGGAACCGCCAGCTGTTCTGAATAACTGGCGGTTCTCTCTGGGGGGGGCAAAGACTTTGCATGTTCCCCCACTCCCAGATCAATCAGAGTCTGTGGGTGGGGCAACACAGAAGTATCCTGGCCTCACTCCTTCTGCCTGAGGCCCCGCCCCTTCCGGGGCAGCCCGAGGCCATTTTAAAAATTTCTGAAGTGGCCCGCCGGTCAAAAATTATTGCTCACCACCGGCCTCATACGATGGGGTCTTGACTCACAAATGGAGCTCCTAGATGCTATGGTAACACAACCCATAAATAATAACAACTTAGATTGGAAATGCATTGGGGCGGGGGCTGTCCTTGGTACATTTGCACAGTGCCTACCCCAATGAGGCCATGGCCTGTAGGTGCTACTCTAATGTTAATAAGTTAATAAAATGTTGAAATTTCATAGCTGAGCAGCTTTTTTTCCATGAGATTTTCAGAACTAGGAGCAAGTGAAAGCATTCAGGATATGTCTAATATATCTGCCTATAAGATTTCTCTCCTATCATCTAACCTGTCCATTTTTCCCTCCACTTCCAGACCCCTTACCTTGAATCTTTTATGAATGACACAATCTTGTCATCCCGCTGACATGTATCTACTGTGCTTTGCATGCCACTGTGGTTCTGTGGTCTGACGTTACTAACATCATCCATCTTATTGTCTTATTTTGCACAATGAAAAGTGCCTTTTGAATACAATATTCAGTTCTACCTAGTTTTAGATAAATTATCAGTGTGGTATATTTCAAACAATTCCCATTATTAACAGATCTAGTGCGTGCAGTGCCATAGCAACTGTAGCAAAAAATTATCCCTTTGTATATTTTTTATTTCCCTTCTCAAGGAGAATACTTACTTCTTTTTGAACTAAATATCTATGTTGTCTTGGCTACTGGCAGCTCATATTACTCTGATTGATGGTCTTGCTGTACATTTCTTAATAGATGGTTTTAGACCCTTAGGTTCTGATTTTGCAGTCCTTTCCCATGCAAAACTCCCACTTCAATCATTTTAGTTCTGGATCATAAATATAATTCTCCAAACTTACAAAAATCTTCCCAAAAAAACCTAACCATTTATATAGGTATTTTAATCAAGTCAGGAACTAAAATCAGTTTCTCATGGAAATTGAGATGGCCTAACATCCCGAAAAGAGTGGTGGTGCTGGACTTAATCAGCAGAGAATCAAAAAAGGATGTTTTCTAGTCCCCATTCTCAGGGTGCCTATGATGGTACAATCACTTAGGGTACGTTTACACTAGCCCCCTAGATCGATCTAGGGAGGCTAATGAGGGCGACCAGAATTGCAAATCAAGCCCGGGATTTAAATATCCGTGCTTGATTTGCATGTTCCTGCCGGTATCCATTTTAGAAATTGACTAGCCCAGTAACTGCCCGCGTCTGCGCGCAGTGAACGGATTCGAATAAAGCCTAAATTGAATTAGGTGGTATTCCTCGTGGAATGAAGTTTACCACCTAATTCGATTTAGGGCTTTATTCGAATCGTTTCACTGCCACGCAGACGTGGCAGTTACTCGGCTAGTCAATTTCTAAAATGGCGACTGGGAACATGCAAATCAGCGCGGGATATTTAAATCCCGGGCTTGATTCGCAATTCCGGTCGCCCTCATTAGCCTCCCTAGATCGATCTAGGGGGCTAGTGTAGACGTACCCTAACTTATTGTAAACAATTTCAGAGGAATATGAACTTCTCTCTCAGTTATGGACCAAAATCTATTAAGATGAATATAGGTGATACCAAGGGGAAGCCTTACATTAGTGATTCCTGCTCCTTGTTCAAAATGCTAGGCTTTAATGAACCACTCATATGAACATTTACTTCAGAACTAGTGAATGGGGAATGTGGAGGAGCTATACAAGGCCAGTCAGGTCTGGAAAGGGATAAGGCCAGGGCAGCCAGGAAATGGCTGATTCACTGCACCATTTCAGCAGCTTCTGGTGTCATAGCTTCCACAGAGTCTTGGCTGTAACCTAAAACTGCTTCTGCTCAGTGGGAAACCTAAGTGAGGGTGGCAGTGAAAATGACAAGGGTGAATGGCTGATGCAGGGAAAATATATTTACACCTCATAGTATCAACTCTGTTGATTCTGTCCCATTCATTTATTAAGTCTCTCAATATAAAATTGTATCCCATTTTTACATAGGGTTGCCAGATACTTTCACAAAAAATCCCGAACATGGCGGGAAAAAAATTGGTTGAGCAAAAAACAAAACAAAACAGGGGACCAAAGTTGTTGAGCAGGCAGGAGAAGAATGGCCCTGCCAGCCTTCCATCAGAGAAAAACAGAAAATACCGTTTTATATGTCCAGTATTTTCCTTTTTTTTTACTGGACGGAGGCCACAAATACCAGACACCTGGCAACCCTATTTTTACACCTCTTTGTGACTTTGTGACCAGTTCTTGTCATAAAATTAGATGAGATTATGTAGCCAGGCCTGCCAAGAAGGGTACAGGGGTGGGTTAAATCTCTAGAGTTTATTGAAGCAGTTTCTCTGTACCCCTCATGAGCAGGGTTTTCCTTACACAGTCTTGGCAAGGCCTCTCATGCTTTTCCCAGGCATCCCAGCCTGAGCTCACAGTCTTTTATAAACAAGGAAAGAACAGCAGTCCCAAAACAAACATATCTGTGGGCCTGCCCACCTTGCTCTGATGGAGCTCTGGAAGTCTACACTCTCTGCAGAGGTCCTAGGCTGATCCTTTCCGTCAGGGACCAAAAGATAGGATGTCTGTTCTCCTCCCTGGTCAGCCAGCAACTAAGCTGCCTTTCTTTCTTTTTAACTGCCCTTCATTACCTGACAGTGCAAGAGTAGCAGGATAGGGCTGATTGGGCCCACAGCAGCTCATTAACCCTTGCTGGCTCAGTGTGGGGTTGGAACACTTCATGATAGAGTACATGATTAGATTAGAGCACTGTACATTACATCCAGTTGCCTCTGGTCCTGAAGGTTGCTGCCACAGTCAAGGATACCCAGATCTAGTTTTGATTAGGCCTCCTCTTCTCCCCACCCCCAACCAGGCCCCAAGCACAACCCCTATGCTGTGGGCAGTAATATCTCATAGAAAACCTTATGCAAAGAATGTTCCCCTGGCAGCTGGAGCCATTAGACTCCTTTACCCCAGTGAAGCTGCTCAAAAGGAACTGTTTCAAAGGGGTAGCCAAGTTAGTCTGTAACAGGAAAAACTTAAAAAACAACAAATAGTTTAGTAGCACTTTAAAGACTAACAAAACATGTAGATGGTATCATGAGCTTTCGTGGGCACAACCCACAATGGTTTGTGATGGTGAAATGGGCTCTCCCCTCTATTTTGAGTTTTATCTATAAAATAATTATGCTATCTTTATGATAATGTCCTACTGAATGTATAAAAAGTATAATGTTTCTATAAGCTTTGGGGACTACACTGCAGAATTTCATACAGATGTGACTCTGGAGACCAAATGCACATAAACTCAGAGAGAAGTCAATAGGATTTTAGGTATGAAACTTACAGCAAGAAATGCACAGTCTAGTACTTCGATATATTTCAGAATAATTTTGACAGAATTATATTAAATAAATTGGTTTAATCTTTATTCTGTAAGATTTTTATGTAAGAGTGCCTGTCTCTCAGAAGTGTTTTGAGACAGTGTTGGAAATCCTTGGATAAAAGGTGCTGTATACAATCAAAGCATTATGCTACTTTTAGGCTTCAATGATTACAAAATTAAAGATACAAATAAATATAAGACTGATTATTTTTAGGCTTGAAGTACATTACTGAAGACTAGAACAAAACCTTTAAAATGAGACTCATTTACATTTAATTAAATATAATGGCAAATATATTAGTATTGTCCAAAGTGGAAAGACAATGTTCCAGGAACTAACTGGGATTCATATTGGCAGAGATCTTCTAAAGGGAAGTTGCATCAAATCTGGTCTACTTTTATTAGGAAATTACAACCCAGTCTTCTAAACCATCTATGGAACATTACACAATTTAACAGACATTGGAAAAAACTACTCTATCCCTCAAAAACATCAATGTTTCAGTGTAGCTCTGGTCAGTAGGATGACAAATCATTACATGTTGAGTGGTTTTATTTCCCTATCACAAAACAAAGAGCCATAACTGACATACTTTATGGCAATTTTAATTCTGAGCCTGCAAACTCATAGGGTATGTCTAAACTACATCCCTTTTTTGATAAAGGGTTGTAAATTAGACATATCGAAATTGTAAATGAAGCTGGGATTTGAATGTCCCGTGCTTCACTTTCATAATGGTGGCTGCGGCTTTTTTTTTCCGAAAAGCCGCTTTTCGAAAAAAAACCACGCGGTCAAGATGGGGATCTTTTGACAGAAATGCCCCATTTCGAAAGATCCTGTAATCCTCAAAAAATGAGGTTTACAGGATGTTTTGAAATGGGGCATTTCTGTCTAAAGATCCCCATCTTGACCGCATTTTTTTTTTCCAAAAGTGGCTTTTCGAAAAAAAAAAAGCCACGGCCACCATTATGCAAATGAAGCACAGTAAATTCAAATCCCGGTTTCATTTACAATTTCGATATGTCTAATTTACATCCCTTTATCGAAAAAGGGATGCGATTTAGACATACCCTTAGGTTCATACTTTTATGTGACTGGTTCCATTGAAGGTAATAGGATAAATCCTGCACAAACTTAAGCAAATGCCTAAGTGTTTCCAGATCAGGGACTTAGTAAAGAGGTCAAAAGCTGAATGGGCTTGTAGGTGGAGCTTGAACTGCTGCTGCTTTTGCTGTCTGTTCTAGGGATAGAAAGGGATTTATATTCCAGAGATATAAAGTCAAAAACTTTCACCGCCACCAAATTCAAGAAAAACAAAACTCTTCAAAACTTCAAAAGCACATTTTATTTCCAATACATTCAATCTAAAGCAGAGTTATTTTAAAAGGTCTGTAATGTGTCAAATTCCTATTTGCAAAATTGATGCTTCTTTACCACATCTCTTACTCCCTTTATATCATACCTGTGGACAAAATATAATTTAGTTCTTAAAGGTCTATACGTAAGTAAGGTTCATACAGTACCACAATTGAGAGAAAGTGTTTTGCTCATATTTAGGACTAGATTTATCCCAGGATCTACATCAGCTTCTACTAGCTCAGAGCCAGACAGTTGGATCAGTTGGTGGAAACAGCTCCTCTCTCCAGCTTCTGTCTGTAGAGCAACTAAAGAGGTAAATCTGCCCTTGTTTTGGAAAGGCAATGGCAGTAACACTGCCCTCTCTTTTTGGTTTGACAGCTTCCTGGGGGGCAAGGTCTTTGCTGAACAGGGCAGCAACTTTAACACTTTTCTTGAAGCAGTTTTAATGAAGCCAACACACCTGGCTGATAGTTTACACACCTAATTAAGTTAATTTTGTAGATGACACATGAAGATGTTTATGGAGACTACCTGATTTTATAAAGTAGGCATGCACATTCTCAGTGAGAGGTCATGTGTGTTATTTCTGCAATAAATCAAAAGGAACATGAAAAATGTCATACCTAGCTCTGACTTATCTGTCGGTCTGGATGACATAAGGGTTCTGCTGATTGACACGACAAAGCCCAGAGCCAAAATATTTATCCTTACTGTCACTCAGCAATTATTTGCCACAAAAATGACATTTCATTAGAGTCATCAGCTTGTCACAACTCTAAAGAAAAGAAAAAATTAGAGTTTAGAATGGCCCTCCTTGAGAAGCGTTCTATATATTGTGACTCAGTATTAAGAGGACTGGTTTTTTGTAGAGTTATATTGTATCAATATTATCTTTGGCCTGATCAGACATTCATTTCATACTCAGAACTCCTACTGACTTCTATCTAAGTTTATGTGCATAAGGTTTCCAGTGTCACTATTTTGTGTGCTTTTGGTGATCTAAAGTAAGACACTATTTGAATACTATAATATTCAAAGCTAAGAGATACTGTGAGGCAAAAGAGAGCTGTTTTCCTTCCAAATACAATATTAGGTGTTAAAAAGATTCTAAGGGACCTGTACCTTTTATATCAGCAATGGGCAATCTAGACTAGTGAGTGGGCCACATGAGTGGTCTGCCTTCATCTCAGTGGGCTGCCAGATTGTCATAACCAAGACAGTCTTCTGGGATTGGTCAATTTTGCTAACTGCGCTTGCGCACCTAAAAGTAGAGAGCCGGGGAGGTGCCAATGAACAATAGCAGCACTCTGATGGGATGCAGAGGGAATGTGTGGCTCAGAGTCAGTGTTGTATGCAATCAGCACACACCTCACATACTCTGCTATGTTAACAGGAGATGCTGACGCAGCTTCCGCCTCTTGTTGAATGGAATAATTATGTCAAAGGGAGAGTGCTCTAATATTGATACAGTGTGTGTACCCCAGACATGCAGTATATGCACAGAAGCTTTTATGCAGCGGTGCCAGTGTAGCATGGTTGTGAAGGCAAGCCTTACTTCACACGGGCTAACAACAATATTTTTCATTTGATTTTTGCCATCTTCTCTGTGCTTCTTCTCATTAGACTCCAAGTTCTACTCTTCCCTTGAGGTGTGTGCTTCCCCTGTGAAAAATGTGTGTGTACAAACTGTATGCTGAATGGAGAAGAGACTCCCCATGACTGTGTAAAAAAAAAGTTAGTCAACAGTTTAATCATAGGTAGTTCCACTCCTTTTTCTGAAGCCATCAATTACTGAAAAGAAGTTCCTGAGAGAGAGAACTCAATAATAAAGAAATGCCATTTCATCAGAGAATGTAAAACCCCCTTGTAAAATTAATATGCATGCAAGTATTAATAGTCAATAAACTGACAATTTACATTTCCAACCCAAACTCATACTAAGTGTTTTCTGACATTGGTCCCTCTCAATAGTTTCAGAACTACAGTACCAAGGTTTAACAGTGTAATTTTGGTAGAAAAAATTAAATTCTACATAGGCAGAAATATTACTGAAATATTACATAATTGCATTGTTTTAGTTTTTTCTGGTGTACCCGTAGCTTGTAAGAAATTTAGGGGAAAGGGAACTACAACAATTTTGTATGGGTATGAAAGGAACAAAACTGGTTAATATATAAAAGAAAATAGTATTAATTATTTAAGAAATAAAGATCAGATCCTGCTTCCTTGAAGTCAGTAGAAGTTTTGCCTTTTGACATCAAAGGAAGCAGAATTAAGACAGTTGAAGTCCCAGGAAATATTTCCATTGAGTTCAATGAATCTTGGATCAGGCTCATAATAGGTAACCTCTTAGGAATTATATTCTCCTCGCTATTGAATTCACTTTATATTCACTTTTATATTTATATTTATATTCACTTTTGTAGATTTTTATTTTAGATTACTTTTTATATATTTGTAAAGCACTTTGGGTTTGGTATTTACCAACTTTATCCAAAATAACCTTAATTTTGAAAAACTCTGTATTGGTTTTACCTACTTTCACTGGTATTTTGGTTTTTTTGGGCCCCACATTTTTCACAGGAGAAGCCAATAGGGCCACACTGAATGGTGAGAATTAGGAGGGGAACAGAAGATCCGTAGCCCATATGTATGCCAGACAGAGCCCCCTCCTGGCTGTAGACCTTCATCATGGCCCTGGCCACTTTCCTCTAAGCTCTGTAACACAAGTGAAGTGGACCGGGTTCTGTGCCTTGTGCCCCCCACCAAAGGGCTGGAGTCAGCAGGGGAGTGTAGAGCTATTCACTCTGGGTAGTGACCCCCTGAGAGACCTCCCAGCTAACACAAACCTTTCAGAGCTGAATACCTAGTTAGGAGAGGGCATTGTCTGGAAGAGAAGTGATAGGGTTCTGTGCCTTGGGAACAGAGATAGGCAGAGAGCCAGGTTATGGCAGCTGGAACCATCCTCTGCCAGACAGAGACTCTCATGAACCGAGCTCTTCAGTCGAGTTCTGTCAACCTCCTCTGAGAAGTAGCAGAACATAACCATATTATCCTGCCACTATATTGTGAATACCTCCCCCAGCCACAAGGCACTGTGAGTACTGAAGACCTTTCCAGCTCACTACCCTTTGTTTTCATTTCTTACTGATTTTTACCCATAGTTTACACTTTAAAATAAACATTGACAAATTCCAAAGACATGTTAAAACACCCTGAAACAAAGAGCCATATATATTTGTTAGTTCTGAACATGGTCACTTAATGCTTATGGTTCTGTTTATTCCAAATGTTCACTGTGTAAAATTCGTTATGTGATATAACAACTAGTGACACACTGACGAGTAACTCTGGAGAGCTATTGCTGACATTCTTCTCTAGAAGTATCTAAAGTTATTACAGTATTTCATTATCACAAAACAATACATCTTCAAATACAGACAGCAGTGGCTTCTAATTTTCTCTACCACAATTATACCAGATTTTCTTTGAACTATCAATTTTGGAAATAATTAAATTGTATTTTTCCATAACATCAGTATAGCTTTGAATATAGTACATCTGATGAGTTTATTTACAAATTATTTTGTTATATATTTTTAAGTTACTTATATCATTGGAAAATCTCTTTGTTTACAAATATGTCACTGCATCTTGTTGGAAAGCATCTTAGCTAATGTTTTGGTAAAGGCTGAACCTCTCTAGTCCAGCACTCTCTGGTCCAGCAACATCCTTGGTCCAGCATGATTTTAGTTAGCCAGATATCCACTTATGGCTAAGTTTCCCATGTGTGGCTAAGTTTTCCATGATCCAATAAAGTTTATTTACAGCCGCCAGTCCCAGCTCTCAGTGTTCTGTGCTTTATTTAGCTTTTATTTACCCCTAAATGTCTTCTAAGAGCCCAACAAGCAGTGGAAGTTTTAGTAATGCTGCTAGACCAGTGTTTCTGAAAGTGTTCCATGAAATCACTTTCAGAAACACATTAACTGGCCACCCTGGTTTGTTTATTTACTGGCGCCACAGAGCCTCGCGGCTCCCATTGGCTCTGTTTAGTCCTTTGCAGCCAAGGGGAGCTGCGGGAAGCTGTTAGAAAGCCAGTTACAGCTCCCTGACGCTGTATTGCCATGAGCATCAGCACAGATGTGACTCAAGCCAGCTGGCAACAGTCTCCAGGAGACCATTTACAAGGTGAGGGCTCAACATACTTCAGCCATGCCCGTCCTCTGACCCACTTCCATATTGAAGCCAAAGAACTGGTAGCCGCTGTGTGCCAGCTATGCCAACCTATTTCCAGTTAACAGTCCCCTCAGATTGGGTGAATCCTCAGCCAGCTAGATTTATCTGCTTTTTCTGGGCCCTTTGCAATGGTTGGATGGCATAACGGGGCTAGAATGCAACCAAGATTCTAAGCCATTATGTCCATAGATTATTCTTTCCTGGGGTGATGCTTGAAACTGTTTCACAGATAATTATACATAAAAACAAGGTTAGCCAGAATGATTTGTAAACACATTTCTTTCCAAAAAGAAATTACAAATGTAGAAAGGGGCCAAAGATCTGTAGTGGTTTAAGACAGTCCTGATCCTTCGAACACTTACTATTGGGCATAGTACAGAAGTAGTACCATTGACTACCAGTGTTAAGCATCATGAATTGTTGTAAGCACTTAAGGAATCATGTTATAGATTAATAGAAGCTTATGGTCTGGTCTACAGATGTTCTTGAATGTGGTAACTGAAGCATTCTTAATCCCTTTTGAATCAGTTAATCTATATATATTTGAGAGAGTTTGTTTGTCTGTGAGCGAGCAAGCGAGTCTGTGTGTCTGATTGTTCAAGAACTCCTAAATGATAAGAGCTAAGGTCACCAAATGTGGTATGCAGCTTCCTCTTATCACAACTTAAAGCAAGGTAAGGGTTTGGTTGTGCACATGTGTATTTGAAGTTCCCTTCCCACCCGCCTCACATACAGGAAGGCTTAAAACCGTACAGAACAGAATCACCAGGCAGATAAAAGGGGCTGGCTGGGGATGTGCACCCTCTCCTCCTGTTGAGCCCCAGACCTCCCATTCCCCAGGCACCTTTTAGGGAGATTAAGGGGCTGCAGATCTCCCCTCCCATTCATACAGGAAAATTGCTGACTGTTCCCCTTTATTAGGGAGCAAGGGGAAAGTGCACCGTTTCCTGCATTCCACACTCTAGCTGAGTGCAGGGGGCAGATAAACTTGGACCTGCCCCATTGGAGGACGTGCATCCCTCCCCGGGCTGTGCCCACCGGAGCTGCTGCGGCCATGGACAGGCGTTTCTCACCTGGCCCCAAGCTGCTGCAGTGAGACAGGGCTGGGATAGCCCTCTTTTCCCAGGGTAGCCTGCATACTGAACCCCTCAGCTCCAGTCCTACCCAGAGCAATGATTTAATGAAGAAAAACAAAAATTGAGTTAAGAACCCAAGCAATGCCAGGTAAATCATCTAGAATTTTACAAATATATTTTAGCCCAGTTCACACTGAGCAGACAAGAAACAGAAAACTTGTTTGAACCTGAAATGTGTAACCACTGTAACACATATAAACCTATATTAATTGGCTGGTGTGTAAATACATCACTGCCTGCTAATGGATAGACTCAGAATTGCTCATCAGTGTTTCACAGGCCTTCTACTGCTAACAGCGAAGAATCATTTGCTTTTAGTACAAGTGAAAAGGGCCTAAACTTTTGGAGTATGAGTATCTGAGTACAAGTTCCAAATGGCTAAAGTGAAGACATAGTACTAATCACTGAGTCTTAGGACACCATGAGTTTATTACTACAATATACTCTATTTCTTAGAAAATTACGTACAACCCAAATATAGTTGCTCCTTGTCTGGAGCAGTTAGCCAATATTCATGGCATAAGCAGTTTGTTTCCATTGGTGGAGAAATTGATGATGGAGTTGGATATTTCTTTGCTGCTATCATGTTTATTAGAAAAAATGTTTCACTGAACACAGTAGAAACCAATAACAGGAAACAACTTCCTTGCTCCCAATTTTCAAACCTGCTTTCTAGGCAGTGCCATGCTTGAAAGAAGCTCTTTCTCTCTCAGCTTCTTCCGAGAGCCATGCTCACCAGTTCTCTGGTTTTCTTCACACACACATACTTCCACCAACCCAACTCATTTCAAGACTGAGATTGTTAAGTATACAGAGGGGATGGTATGCCAAGACTCCCTACATTGGCATGTAGCTGATATGTGACTGCTCGCAGCAAATATTTCCATTGGCTGGACACTAAAGAGGGAGGGCTATAAGTTATTACAGCACATTCTTTCCCACTTGTCTGGCTGGTGAATCACAGTGGAGGTCAGGAAGAAATTTTCCCCTGGGTCAGGTTGGCCCTGGAGTTTTTCACCTTTCTCTGCAGCAGGAATAACGGGTCACTTGCAGGGTTAGAGTTGCCAAATTTCTAATCACACAAAACTGAACACCCAGCCCTGCCTCTTTCTGTGAGGCCCCACTTGTTCCATTCCCCCTCCCTCCATTGCTCACTTACCCATTCTCACTCACTTTCACCCGACTGGGGCTGACAGTTGGGGTACAACAGGGCTCTGTAAGCTCTGTCTGAGGGTGCGGGCTCTGAGGTGGGGCTAGAGATGAGGGGTTCGTGGTGCAGGAAGCAGCACTGGGCTGGGGCTGGGAGTTGGGGTGCAGGGGGGAGTGAGGGCTCCCATGGAGGTGGGGCCAAAAATGAGAAGTTCAGGATGCAGGAAAGGGCTCTGGGCTGGGCAAGAGGCTTGGGGTGTGGGAGGTGCTGGCTCTGGGAGGGAGTTTGAGTACAGGAGGGGGCCACAGGCTGAGGCAGTTGGTTTGAGGTGTTGGAGAGAGTTCAGGCTGTAGGGTCCCGGCGGCCCATAATGCGGCTCCAAGGAAGCAGATGCCAGGTCCCTGTGGCAACTAGGTGCATGGAGCCAGAGAGGCTCTGTGAGCTGCCCTTGAGCCCACATGCTTTCTGGCCAGTGGGAGCTGCAGAGCCAGCACTCAAGGCGGGGCCAGCATGCAGAGCCTCCATGTGCCTAAAGGCCACAGAGATCTAGTGGCCACTTCTGTATCTACACAGAGCCAGGGAAAGTAGGGAGCCCTAGTTGCATTGCCGCCCAGAGCCACCAGGTTCCCTTTCAACTGGGCATTCTGATGGAAAACTAGATGCCAAGCAAGCCTCATTTAAACAAGTGTAAATAGTGAATTCTCTGTAATTTGAAGTCTTTAAATAATGATGTGAGGGCTTCGGTAATTCAGGTCTATCATAGGAATGGGGGGGTGAGGTTCTGTAGCCAGCAAAATGCAGGAGATCAGACTAGATCAGTGGTTCTCAATACGGGATACACAGAGGTCTTCCAGGGAGTACATCAACCCTATCTAGAGACTTGCCTAGTTTTACAACCGGCTACACAAAAAGCACTAGCATAGTCAGTACAAACTAAACTTGCATACAATGACTTATATACACTGCTTTATATACTACTCTACACTGAAATGTCAGAACCATATTTATATCCCAAGTTGATATATTTTTATAATTATACAGTAAGAATGAGAAAGTAGCAAAAGTGTGCTGTGAGACTTCGTATTTTCATGTCTGATTTTGTATGTGAGTTCTTTCTTAAGTGAGGTGAAAGTTGCGGATATGCAGGACAAATCAGACTCCTGAAAGGGAGGCGGTTGTTGGAAAGGTGAAGAGTCACTGAACTAGATGATGGTGGTGGTTCCTTCTGGCCTTAAAGTCTATGAATCAGTTAGTATCCCAGTGCCTGTGTTTCTGATCTATCCTGGGAAACCTCCTCTTTTTCACCCTAAATCAGTTTTTGCTCAGTCCTTCCCATGAGGTCCTGTGCCTTGGATAGTGGCTTGTATTGTTTCAGTTACCTCTGCTTTTTTTGTTTAAAAAAAAAAAAAGATGCTGGTACTAGGGTTGCCAAGCAAAAAAAGAGCCAGGGAAAAACTTGTCGAGCAAAAAAGAAAAAAAAAAAGGCTGAATGCGGTCATGGCCCCTTTAATTGCCACGTGTCCCGAGCAGGCTTCTGTCCGGCGCAGCGCGAGTGCTCCCAGGGTCGGCTGGGGGCTGTGCCAGAGAAAAGAGGCGAGTGCTTCCAAAAAAAGGTGACCTGTGCGTACCATCACAAAAAAAGCAGGCTCTAACTAAAGAGGCATATCACTGAACCCTCACTGATCCCCCCAAAAAAGTAGTTAGCAGGCATGTCCATAAGCTTCAGCTGACAAACTTACTGTCAGTCACTAACAACCTCCATCATCATGGTATAGTATATAGAACTCACAGTATTTTAAGGGGGAAATCAGGGGATGATAAAGGGGGCCTTTTTGCTTTTGTTTCAGAATAGCTTTGTGAGATGGGTCATTTTATCATGTCTTGCTGTCTGAAAGTTGTATATAAAGATTGTTTTAGAAAATTCAAGTTGCATGAGGGGGACAGCTAATGCAATGGCAGAATGTAGCTCTTTTTTTCTTCTTTGTTTAGCAAATTCTCCCGACATCTATTTTTGGTCTGAACAATTTTGAGAATATAATGCTGCCTAATTGTTTCAGTTGATAAGCACAGATTTTTATGATGTGCAGAACAGTCCATTAGAAAGCTAAAGTCACCAAACTCATTTAACAGAAAATTTCAGGTCATATTGACACCAAACTCCCAAAGGAAAAAAAATGATTTCTGTTTCCATAAAGCACACTTTGTTTTTTACAATCTCCTTGTGTGATACATGAGGAGGAAAAAAAAAATCACACTAATGTCTGAGTTTGGAAATCATCTTGAAAAGTGTCTTTTTAGACTAAATAATAAGTTACTAGTCTGGCCTTTACTAACAGGTAAAAATATTAATGAATGCAACAGTGAAAATGTTGTAAAAGTTGGGTCATTTATTTTATTTCTTAGTTATTGGCTGCTTTCATGCACTACATTCTTTTCTTACTAGCCCACATAGCCCACATAAGGCTAAGATTTAGTCATGAGTAATTTTAGTAAAAGTTATGGACAGGTGATGGGACAATAAACAAAAATTCATGGCCCTGTAACCTTTCCATGACATGTACTATATACCCCAACTAGATCTTGGTGTTCTGGGTGCTCCAGGAGCACAGTTTCTGCTTGGGGTGGGGGAGCAGTATGGTGCACCCACTGGTGCTTGAGGTGGGGAGGACTCCAGAGCATCTGCTTGGGGAAGCCCAGGACTGTTGGCACAGCTGCTGGCAGGAAATGGCCTGGGATTTCTAGCATTGCTGCTGGGGTGGGAGCAGCCTAGGACTGCTGCTGTTGCAGGAGGGGAAAGGACTGCAGCTACCCTCATGGTCACCTGAGTCACTTCAGTGGCTCCAGGATCAGTCACATCTGCCAGCTGCAAAAGTCACAGAGGTCCCAGAAAAATCACAGAATCTATGACTCAGAGCCTTAATGCTGATTTTGTATTTTATCTGGAAGGGAAGTACTCAAAATAAGCGAGCTATATGAACTGGTCCTTTATCTTCCTCATTTACACCAGGTTTCAGTCATGTTATTATAAATGTATATCAGTATAACTGAGGAGACAATTTAGCTCCTTTCACCTGCCTGGTGATTTTTCCTATATGGCTTTGAGAAGCAATCCCATTCCAGGCCCATCCCATTTTCCTGACACAAACACTTACCTTGCTTTAAGTTATGATCAGAGGAAGCTGCATACTAAATTTGGTAGTCCTAACACTTATCATTCAGGAGGAGTTCTTGAACAGACGGACACACAGATTCATTGGTTCCTACATGTGAATGCCTGACTTCAAATAAAGCTCTGAAGTGGGCCAAGAACAGAGTATATTTTGTGAACTTTAGCCCTCATTCAGCAAAGCACTTAACTTTTAGCATGTGAGTACTCCCATATACTTCAGTGGGATTAATTATACTATTGAAGTTAAACCCCTGCATTAATGTTTGCAGGATTGGAGCCTTGGACCCAGTCCTTCAAGCATTCTGTATGTAGACCCGCAGTGACTTTAATGACTGATGTTGATTTGCACCTTAGCTATTCTATTCAAGTCAACATCTCCTTGGGAGGATCACTTCCCACGTACTTACTTTTGAATCTTGCAGCCAACCTTTAACTCTGAGTCACTCTACCTCTTCGCTTATCATTGAGTCTGTTCAGTAACCAATTCCAGGCAGTGTATAACTAGCACTTTAGAACCATTTGAAGCGTGCATTCTAGATGAAAGGCACTATCTGGGGGGTTAATAACAGATGTCAATAGTACTCAAAGATTGCTGTCAAACATTTTCAGGTAGAATTGATGTGTTACCTTCAAAAAGTCGGTGAGATTAGAAAAGTTTTCTTTCATTAGCTTTTTTCTAGATAGATATGATTTCCCAAAGGTTTATAAAATAAAACTAAAAACTTTATATAGTACAAGAACATAAATATACTAATTATTAGAGCTGCAGGTTAATCACAGGTAAACTGCCATGGGTATGACGATTTTTCTGTTTGTCTATGATTTTTCTTTCCATAGTCCTGCATTGCAACCTGTCATAGCGGACGTTGCAATGCCACTCAGCTTTGGCCAAGCTACCCCACTTGGTGGGATGGGGCTTGTCCACTTTAAATGGCTCTCTGGTAACCTTACATGCCATTTCTCCCTAACTTGTGACTTTTACTGAATTTACCATGACTAATTCATGATTTTTTATTTTTAAAATTCCACAACGAATCTGCAGCCCCATTAATTACACTTGTATTAGGTGCTCAAATAACCAAAAAAACTGACTAATTAAATTGAGAAGACAATAATTTTCTCTAAAAATGCTTCGTACTCTTTGTACATGGATATGGATTATTTTCTAGGTGATTTGCATCCATGTGGCACACTGTATACCACCTGCAGGAAAATACTCTCCTTCATACTAAATATGTATAGTTCTCCAGGAGGAGAACTACTAAAACTGTGCTGTTGTCTCAGAAACATAGACTATGAATAGTGGGTTAATGATTATGTCCGATAATAGGTTGTTTTTTTTTTGTTGAGATGTACATTAGGGGCCAAACAATGCCCTAGAACGAATATAAGAACAGCCATGCTGTGTCAGACCAATGGTCCATCCAGCCTGGTATCCTGTCTGTTGACAGTGGCCATTACCAGATGCCCCAGAGGGAGGGAACACAACAGGTAATCATCACACGATCCCTCTCCTGTCACCCTCCTCCAGAGAAACAGAGGCTAGGGACACCATTCCTACCCATCCTGGCTAATAGCCATTGATGGACCTAACCTCCATGATGGTAGCCTATGTAAGCAGTGTAAGTGATGTTGTTCAGTGTGTATGCCTTTAGAATGGATTCCTTCACTGTCCACTCCTTCTCCTGATGAGATTTACCTGTCATCTGGTACTCAAGTGGCATAATCTTAAAGAGGACAATGCTCATATTCTACAGAGAAATATTTATTTCAGGGGTGGGCAAATACTGGCCAGTAGGCTAGATCCGGTTATCCCAGGGTTGGCCTTTGGCAGGCCGCCACTATATTTACCTGCGCCTCCACAGGTATGGGCAAATGCAGCTCCCATTGACCAAGGATTGCCGTTCCTGGCCAATGGGAGCTGCGGGAATCAATGTCCCAGTCTGCACCACTTCCTACAGCTTCTATAGACTGGGAACAGTGATCCGTGGCCAGCAGCAGCTGCAATCGCCTGTACCTGTGGAGGCGCAGGTAAATATAGTGGCATCAGCCACCCGGCACTAACCCTAGTGAACTACCACTGTTTCATTGCACTGCTGATTTATACCATCCATGACATCCACACATGCTACCATGCGCGATAGTCCTTAGTCTTGTATTCACTATCCCACATTAGAATGAAACCTGGAATATTTGCACTAACACAGGACCAAGTTTTTGACTTAATTGCAGAATTAATTAATAGGGACAACTCATGTTTAACATCATGTCAGCTGGTGTTCTTAAACTTTCTTGCAAAGATACACTACATTTAACTTCAAGTAGATCAGGAATAAAATATGAACTAAACCAAGTAGGATACAATTACGGCTTAGTCCTTGTGTAAAGGGACTCTGGCAACCAGGCTGGACAACACGGGGGGAGGGGAAAGGGAGCAATTGCCCAGGGGCTCAGCAATTTAAAAGGGCCCCTGGACCCTCTGCCAAAAAGCATCTCTTGATTGAAAGACACTTTTGATTTGCCCCATGGAGGTTCCGGGGCAGGGTTACTTGGCCTTGGAACCTGCATGGAAAATATCAAAAGAGTCTTTCATCAAGAGATGCTGCTGTGGCTTTCCCCAGAGCAGGCAGAATGGGGCAGGGGGAGGCGGAGAAGAGAAAAGAGGACAAGACTAGGCTATGCTGGCACAGGGCTCCTCTGGTGGGGTGGGGCTGTGGCTCCAGCCATGGGAGTGGGCAGGAGGTCCATTGATTTCTGACAATGGGCCTGCTGGCAACATGTGTTATTACATGGATGGAAAGATCAGCAAAGCTGACTTTAGGCCACCAGTCCCAAAAAGCAAGTCTCCGACTACACATGTAAATGCTCTAAGGAAAGACAACATGTTAATTCCAAAACAAAATACCTTGTTAAATTGAGTTCATCAGCACCAATTCCATGGGCACACTGTGACTGGAGCACTCCTGGGAAAAATTCATGAGTGCTTAGCACCCACCAGCAGCCAAACTCAACCCTCTGTTACAATTGAAAATACACTGAAGTCTGGAACCTATGGCTGCAATTATCTAAAACTAGAGGCACAACAGTTTAAATCCTGAATCATAGTGAAGTGTAGCAGATCCTGCAGATGACCTCATCTACAGAAATGAGGTCTCTAAAGCATTGAAAAGGTAAATTCTCTATGTATTGTGAGGAGGTCGTGCGAGAGGGCTACAAGAAAGTAACAGAAAGCAGGTATATTAGCTGCAGGTTAAACAAGTCCCTGTTTTCCTGGTAACTAAACAAGGTCACTCCAGGTTAGTTAAGACACCTGGAGCTATTCAAGAACCTGCACTAATTAGTTGAAATAGTTTGGTTTGTTTGGGACACTGGGAGCCAATCAAGGACCAGATAGAACTGGTTAAAAGCCTCCCCTTAAGTTAATTTAGTGGTATACCAGGACTGGAGGGAGGAGGAGGATGCACTGCTGGAAACCGGAACTGTAGAGACAGCATAAGATCCCCTGCAGGTACACAGATGAGGGGCAGGGAGAGCCCTGCCCAGGGAACAGACCCTTTGGATTCCAGAAATCCAAGAGATGTAAACCCTACTAGAGAGGGAGAGACCGAGTCAAGAAAGCTAGTCTGTGGCATCCACATCCCCTAACTTTTCCCCCTGTTATGCCAGTGATGCAAGTGGCTAAGTCAGACTATAACTTGCCCCTGAAGTAAAGGAGTGAGCTATTGAGGCGATTAGACCAGGAGTTGCTGTTTTCCCCAGATAGGGACAGAGAATACTCAGCCTACTGCTACCCAGAAGCACAGGACCCACTGTGTGAAATTAGGAGCTTTATTCTTTATTTATTTATTTAACAATATTTATTCTTTAGATTAACAAAATAATAAGAAGCACCCATCTGAACATATCTGATAAACACTCAAAATCATAAATCAAATAAAGAAACAGTAACTTCCTAAAACAAATTCCCCATTTTTTCCTAATCATCATCCTCAACAATATTTGCCTCTTCAGCAACCCTACTAAGAAGCATGCCTTGAAGAGAAAAAGATTTGGGCTATTTTGGACCAGGGAATTTCATAGGAACAAGTCCATCACAAAAAACACCCCGCCTGTGGACCCTTCTCCTTTATAATAAGGAGGGTCCAATTTGAGTATCTCTCCTGATCTCCCCTCTGGTGGCATGTCATGGGAAAACTAGCAGTCTCCTTGATAGGAAGGTTACATAATACATAAAGCTATATATGGCTTTAAAGGTCAATACCAATATCTTAAACTCCATCCATAAACCCACGGGAAGCCAGTGCAGATCGTGGAACAATGACTCCATGAACATGTTTGCAGTGGACACTCGAACGACTATTTATGATCACAGACCTCTACTGAAAATGAGGAATGATGTTGTTGTCCATGTTTCTGGTGCAGGTATGAAATGGAACATATGAATGGAGAATGATTAATTAGGTGGTATTTGGGACAGAGATAGTTTGCTTATTGAGTAGTATGGGCAAAGTTAAGATTAGGTATGTGATCGTAATTGTACATTTCCATACTTACAAATGTTTTATCCGATTAAGTGTAACGTTAACTGCAATTACTAAGAGGGCAAACTCTGTACCTCCACTGGCCCATTCCCCCAATGTAATGGTTTGGGAGAAACACTGCAAGAAGCATCTTGTAGAGTTTTTCTTCTCCTCCACTGATTAACACAGACTTTATCATGGGAGGGGTCTAGAAAACTCTAAATTATTCATCCATACGCTTTCCTGAGCTTGCCATAATCACTGGAGGCCTGGATTGTATCCTGGAATGAGAGACTTTCCTTAATACTTTAAGATCTTCCTACAGGTAATGTCAAAAATTTCCTCCCCTACTTAAATCTCCTGCTATATAAAGTAAATATCAAATTGAATGTAAAAAGTAATATTTATTCCACTTTTCTTCTAGTATCAAGGATCCAACTCTAAGTAACAAATAAGTAAGAGTATCCTTTTAACAAACTCAGGGCCTGATGTAGCAGGAAATATTTACAGCCTTCTGGCTGGTATAACCCCCACAAAGCCACAGATGTTGCTCCTCAGCAGACCTAGCTATAGAAATGAAAATGTGGCCACCTGCTGAAGGACTAAAGAAACAAAACAACAGCCCCTTTGCATGAAGGAGCTGCAGAACAGCTCAGAGGGAGGCAAGCTCCTGCATGTTATCGGCATTCAGAACGCTGCAGGCTTTGATTGTGTTGAATCTCACAAGCTAAGCGTTGTTAAATATAATTCTTGGATAGAAGACCACAAGAGAAAAAACCTAAGTGTGGAAGAAGTGGTGGTGATTTGATAGATACTATTCTTCTCTCTTCTTTTCCGAGTAAGCCAGTACCCAAACATCGTACATTAGAGACATGGAGAAAGATTTGTGGCTATTTAGTAATGCCAGCCATTTTCTGCAAAGACAAAAGTGATAACCTAAATGTCCTGGCAAAGCTCCAAAGGAATACGTAAATTCTGGCTACCTGAATTTCTCTCGTTATTTCAATTGTATATAGCACTTTTCAAAAGGGGTGTATGTGTAAACAAATATTTGATTTTTAAAAACTGGGGTCTAACGCAAAGTGAAAATGTCTAAACTGCTGGGTAGTGGGGCTATAGATGTGGCTATATTTCAGAGTTGTATGCAATGATGCTTGGGATACAGCAATTGTGCTTTGGAATGAAAACTGAAGTATAAGTGTTGTGTATAATACAAGTTGAACCTCTCTAGTCCAGCAATCTCAGGATCTGGTTGGTGCCGAACCAGAGAATTTGCAGAACCACAGGTCAATATTGTACTGAGTGGCTCTCTGTATTTTTATTTCACTGAGGCAAATACATGGAAGAGCGCTTGCGATGCTGCTCAATAATGTATGCTTGTACCAATACACCCTATATAAGCCTACACCTAGTCAAGTTTTATCAGCTCTCTTCATAACAAAGTATTAGTGTTGTTACACAATTTTACTGTAATTGGCACAAAGAAATAAGTAGATAAGCATAAAAAACATGGTTAGGCTTAGCAGCATTGCCAGCACTTCCACTGCCTGCTGGTCTTTTAGAAGACATTTTGGGTAATTTAGAGCTAAATAACAGCACATTGACAGCCTGGACTGGTGGCTGTAAACAAACTTTACAGGACCACTGGAAACCTGGCCACACCCACAATAAGCAGACAACCAACTAACTAAAATCTTGCCGGACCACAGATGTTGCTGGACTAGAGAGGTTCAATCTGTAATAATTGCTATTAGCAGTGACTGATAGGAGAGCTCAAGTACTGTAAATGAGATTCATAATCCATCATCACAGCTGGGCCTTGCCTATTCAGTCCATCACAACTCCTAAAGCCCTAATGCTGAATTAACATGTCCCAAGTCTCAGAGAGACCAAGCATTTCTGTCCCTATCTGTCCTTCACTTCCATCTGGCTGAACAGAAGAATATTGCTGCCGGTCAAAGACACATCTTTAGGCTACAATGCCCATTGGAATATTTTCCTAGCTGGCAGAATACCAATTAGAGAGACAAGGTAGGTGAGGTAATATATTTTATTGGACCAACTTAGGTTAGTGAAAGAGACAAGCTTTTGAGCTTATACAGAGCTCTTCAAATCTGGGACACATAATCAAGGTGACACAGCTTAATACAAGATGGATTGTATAAGGGACCACTGAAGGCAAAGTAGCCTATTAAGATCCCTCTAGTCATAGTGGCTAAAGGAATTTGTGGAGGAATGTGGGGAGGTTGTTAATGTTGTGGAATTCATGGAAGAAGCCTGTTGCCTCCTGGAGGAAACTGACCCTTTGTGTGGTGAGTGGTTTGAGAATGGTTTCTATGACATTCCTTCACTAGGAATGCTGGAGCCAGCTATGAAGGGTTTGCATAGGTCCCCTTGTTTGTGCGTCTTTGGAAGCATGTAGAAGGTCCCTGGAATAGGTTCTTTGGGAATGCTTTTGTAGAGATTTTTCTTGGATTTGTTTGGGGAAGAATTTGATGGTATCCTCAAATTCCTGGGTAAACTATGGTGTGGGTCCTCTTTGAGATCTTTATAATAGGTGGTGTCAGAGAGCTTTTGGTTGGTCTGATTAACTTTGTAGTCGTGGCTGAAGATTACAATGATACCCCTTTTGTCTGCTGGTTTGCTCACTATCTAGTGGCACTTAAAACCCCTCACCATACAAAGGGCCCGCTTCCTCCAAGACACAACAGTTTTCTTTCACAAACTCCACAACATTAACAACTACCCTCAGAACACCATCCTTGCCACTATGGATGTTACTTCCTTATCCACCAATATCCTCCACAATGATGGCATAGCTGCTTACTTCGAATATTTACAAGACAATGGACAACTGTGAGAAATCCACCCAAAATACATTGCTAAACTCATCCATTTCATCCCCATATCAATTTCACAGGCAACTACAAATTCTTTGTCCAAGCAATAGGAACAGTCATGGCACTACGATGGCTCCCCAACTACTTGATGGACGACTTGGAAGAATTTCTGAACAAATGTACCACAAAATCAATGATTTACCTGAAATAGACTGATGGTATTTTCATCCTCTGGACAGATGACTTATATTCCCCCATAGATTTCCACCATAACTTTAACAACTACCATTCATCTATTAAATTTTCTCTGGAATACTTCCATACTACCATTAACTTCCTGGACACCACAATCAGCTTCAACAATGGAACACTACAGATAACTATATATAAGAAACCTACAAATCACCACAACTACCTTCATAGATCTAGTAACCACCCCAAAAATATCAATAAATCTGTTATCTAAAGCCAGGCACTCAGATACTAAAGCATGTGCTCTGAGGAGAAAGGCCACAATAGATACCTTAACACGCTCAAAATTGTCTTCCCTTAAAAAGGACATTCCACCCAAGAAGTGATCACACCATGGAACAGGCCACCCAAATACCCTGAGAGAACCTTCTACAATATAGAAATAAAACCCTCTCAGACTGCACACCCCTTTTTGTCATCTATGACCCTGGAATCCATATGAGGTACCATTAAATAACTACAACCCATAGTCAATGGGGACTCTAACCTGAAATAATTTTTTACTGAACTCCCTCTTCTGGCCTTCAGACAACTCCCCCACCTGCGCAAGCTCATTATCAGAAGCAAGCTCCCCACAGACTAGGACACACCAATCCACAGTGGCACCAGACTTGCTAGAACAACAGATGAAAAACCTGAAGACATATCTCCAGTGCTACAATAATCAACACATCTTCCAAAATCCATGGGTCCTACACATGCCTATCACAAAACATGGTGCACCTTATCTAGTGCACTAAATGTTCCAATAACAACTACGTGGATGAAACCATACAATCAGTACATACTGAATGAACTCACAGAGGAAAATTATAAAAGACAAATGACCTTATTGTGTATGGTGAACACTTTTCACAAAGTGATCACTCAATTTCCGACCTATCAGCCCTCATTCTCAAAGGAAACCACACAACACTTTCAAAAGACAAGCATGGAGCTTAAATTCCTAACGTTGCTAGATACTAAAAATCATGGACTGAATAGACATGCTGCATTTATGGCTTATTGCAATAATCCCATTAACAATCTCACAAACTGCATTCCCCTGTATTGCTTACTCACCCCACTATGATTAGGAGGTGTTAATAAGCCACCTTGAATGGTTCCTTGAAATATATGTTAAATATTTATGCTAAACAATTACGTTCCACTTTATATTTAGCTATGACACAGAGTGCGTTTCCCACATCTGAAGAAGGCCTCTGTGCAAGCTCAAAAGCTTGTTACTTTCATCATCTTAAGTAGTTCCAGTAAGGGAGATTACCTCACCTACCTTGTCTGTCTAATTTCTTGCCACCCACACTACATACAGTCAGTCAGAGAAGAACCTTCCACTGCCCCTCTTCATCTGTTGGAAAATGAGTTTATCCTCAGCCTGTGGACCTGAATCTGCAATCTCTGCTTAAAAGCAGTGCTCAGTGATGTCAATGAGAAATGCTTTATGATGCCTGATCTGACTTCCATTGAAGTCAGTAAAAGATGGATCAGCTTCCATGCAGCATTTGCACCTTGGAAAGGAGTGGTATTAGGCATTCATACATAAAGCATAAGTGGTGTTATGCACCCATGTGATGGATGGGAGGGGTGTTGCCCTTTTTTAAACATCCCAGCATTCAGTAACTAAAGGATTAAACCCAGGGCATCCAGGAAGTTTTGGAGGGAACCAAGAGAACCAATAGGAAGAAAGTGTTGAGGTGCTTTAATCTGTTTCTTCTCAGTTGCTCTATAACACCTAGCAACCAAGTATGCTTTACCAAGTATATGTGTTTGTTTTGTTAATAAAATCACTTTTAAAAAAAAAACTATGATCTGATTCTTGTGTCCTGGAAGGTAATAGGAAGGCTGTGTTTGCATGCCTAAGACTGAGAGGTCAGCTATGATGGATTACAGTTTCTTTTTTGCTCAAGCTCTCTAGTAGTAAAAGAGTTTGGGGTATCCCACAGGAAGAAGTTCCCAACTGAATTTTCCTGGTTTCAAAAAGAAAAGGGTTTTGCACTGGGGTAGTGGCAGCATACCACCCAAGGTCAGGGGATCTGTGACCTTGGGGAGTTTTTAAGCAGAAGCCTATAGAGGAAAGGTTTTTTAAGGTCTCTTGTGGGCCCCCACTTTCTGCACTTAGTGCTGAAGTGGGGAACAGCCTTGACAACCCATCAATATCTTATGATACTTTAGAAACATTTGGGCTGTGTCTACCCTGGCACGCTCTTGCGCAAAAACATGCCACCTATCTACACTGGCTGCGCGTTCTTGCGCAAGTAAACTGACGTTGTACTGTAGAAAATCAGGGCTTCTTGTGTGAGAACTCTGATGCTTCCTCTCAGGAAGAAGCCCTCTTGTGCAAGAGCTCTTCCAAAAGAGGCCAGTGTAGACAGGCAACATGAATTTCTTGCGCAAGAAGCCCCTATAGTTAAAATGGCCATCAGAGCTTTCTTGCGGAAGAGAGCGTCTACACTGCCATGGATGCTCTTGCGCAAAAGCACATCTCTTGCGCAAAAGCACATGCCAGTGTAGACACTCTCTTCTGGAAGAGTTTTTGCACAAGAACTCTTCCACAAAAGAGTTCTTGCGCAAGAAGCTGCCAGTGTAGACGTAGCCCTGGAATAAGTTGACATGAATAAGTTGGAAAGATAAAAAGTCATTTTGGGGTGTATTTTACACTTCTGTGCATCCAGGGGGGTCTGCAGAGCTTCCATGGACCAGAAGTCACAGACACTGCATTTGCTGGAGAGGATACAACTCAGAGCAATAAGTTGGTATTTCCATTGAAATTCAGTAATGGAATTTACTTTTTTCAAAAGACCAATATACAATTTGCATGATTAGGTAAGTAGGTAGGTAGAAAGGAGTGAGCTACATAAAAATATTTCAGAATTATTACTTTTTATAATTTTCGTACACAGCTTTTTAAAAAATTTCTCATTTCCAAACAGAACGCAATTTGTTTTTCCTACCTAAATCAAAATAAATAATTTTACTTCCACACTTGGCAAATTACATCACCAGTATTTTAGTACTCTGCTTTTCATCTTTATTTTGGCAATTAAATGGGGAGCAGCTTGCAACGTGCTAGGATGATTAATCTTCCTTTCTATATTTCCTCTTTATATTATTTATTTATTAATATTTCCCTGCAAAAATCACCAATGTACATACATACAGGCAAGGAACATTTAAGATTTTGTGTTATTTTGATAAATCTCCTATCGGTAAAGCTAGATATATTGGGACAGGAGGGACTTATTTTGTAAATAAGAAATCTGAAATAGAAAATCTAATGTGATTTAAGAAACTGCACTATCATTCTGATATAGTTCTAGAAGGAAATGAAAATTAATAAGTCCATAATTAAGGAATAAAGCATTGTTGAAAAAGCATATAATTGATAAAATCATCATAATTTCTAGTGGTTGATTGGGATTTTTATTAAAACAAAATCTGCTTTCTAGTTCTTCTTGTTTATAGATTACTGACACTAGCTCTGGTTCATTTCCACAGAAATATAACTAAGTTAAAATATTTCAATTTTTATAAATTGTTTCATAATATCTATAATGAAAATGATCTAGTTAAATAAATTTAGGTAAAGCAGTGAATTAGTACCTGATCCTGTAAATATTTACTTACGTGAATAATTCCACTGAAGTAAATGAGATTCCTCACATGATTAAGTGTCTGTTAAACAGGATTCAGTCCAGTAATAGACTACTATTTCAAAATCTAGTTTAGGTCACAAGAAACATTAGTTTGGCTGTTTCTACTTACTCCCTTGTGAAAAATAACATCTCAAAACAACTAGAAATTTTTGGCACCATTGGGGGGCATGTACAGGTAGTTTGGGTGAGGTATGAGGCTGACTTGCATCAATGAGTGGGATTAGGAGAACATGCATTATGACTATCTGCACTGAACCTGATTCTGGCTGCTACTACTACTATTTTCTCTTTCTTGGACACCTAAATTAACCAAAAATATTTTAAATAAATTGACTGTGACAAGTTAACTGATATTTTTGGAGTCATCTCTTCATACCGCTTTTTGATTTTATGTTCTTTAAATAAAGATAGTTACCTGCTAAATACACAGTGGAAGAAGAATATTTTATTTTTCATAAAAGGTCTGAGATGTAGAATGCACATTTAATATTTACTGTCCACCCACAACACTGGATTCATCTCTCCATAGTGAACAAAAATATAAATACTTTGTGATAATATGATATACACTCATTGTCTATTCTGCCAGTTATCATATGGCTTTGTAATTTTTAAAAAATGTTACTCATGCA
The DNA here is from genome assembly GCA_019425775.1 of Rafetus swinhoei. Lineage (NCBI taxonomy): Eukaryota > Metazoa > Chordata > Testudines > Trionychidae > Rafetus > Rafetus swinhoei. The sequence goes on along the minus strand of CM033439.1, from coordinate 39,326,487 downwards.
TGGTGTCAAATTTCAATAATTTAGTAAATTTATCAGATTACTTTACAAATTTTAGAGCACCATATTGCTATAGTATTGTGGGTTTTTGACAGCTAGTAAATATAAAACTTGGAATTAAGTGCTTTTCCTATGTCACACATATATTAATATGTAAAAAAAGCTTCTTAACATGTTGTGCAGCATTTTAAACATTAAGGATTATGGCTGAGGGATCTGAAGATAAAATAATAGATAAAAAATTACATTTCCTTTTGACATGAAATATATGATCAGGTAAATTAGCCTTTTCAGATCAGTTATTTCAGACATTAGATTTGGGTCCAATCCTGCTCGACAAGACTCCATTGACATCAGTGGGTGCAGGATCAAGCCCATAATAATAAAAAAAAATTAAAGTATACCAACAATTATTTAAAATATTATGAAATCAAGATTTAATTAAGAAAACAATAAAACTAAGCAAAGAACTTTTAAAGGTAAGTTAAAGAATATTTTAACAATTTAAGAATATTCAACGCTGGTTTAAAACACTTAAGACTTTAAATATTTGGTCACTGAGAATAATTCATGTTAAAGAGCAATGGAAAAAAGGAAAAAGTATGTGTTAAAATGGGAGTTAGTCTTTCGAAACAGCCACTGGCTTTATTTTTTCCCCTTCGGTTTGCTATATTAGAAGTTTTTTTCTTTGAATTTACCTTTAGCAAAATCATAAATTAGCAATTTTGTTTTCTACTCATTTTTTCGGTTCATGTGAATTTTCCATTCAAATGGCCTGTTAATGTTTACATAATCTTTAATTTAAAAGGTGTTTTTATGACTGTCATCAGGCCAAGGTCAGGTTATTTATAATAAGGCCACCAAGGTCTCTAGCAATTTACTGTTCTCTAAAGAGCTCCTTTGTGCATGCTTGCTTAAACACACCTTTCATGCACTACCTATTTTTTCTATCCACAATATGACAACATGGAGCAGCTTTATACTTTCCATTTTTATTACTTATATTATTTGCCCTTAAAAAGAGTCAACACCAACTGAATTAATAAAACAATTTTTAAAAGTTAAAAACAATGTTCAATATATGTCTTCTCCGGTCAATTTTTACTGAGGGAAACTGATTCAAACTCAGCCAACCAGCAATAGCCATCTGCAGTGTATAATAAAAAGCAAGCTCATTTAAGATCTTTCTACAGAAAATAAAATCCAGTCCCCTGTTGGGTTAGTGACAGAAACAGAAGGTTAAAACTATTCCATTAATTGCCAATCTGGCTTTCGTAGCAGTAGCCCTGCATCATTGTTTGAAAGCAGTGATAGTTCTCCCCATAGAAAACATGTGGGAAGTCAACAGTGGAGGCTGGCAAATGACTATACATCCTGTTGAAGGAGCTGACAGTTCACACTGTAAAGCCCTTTGGACTTCTAAACTCTTTGCCTCGAACACAAAACCAAGCCCCTTTTTCTTTCCCAGCTGGGAAACGTGTACACTAAGCCAAACCCTGAAACTGACACTGTGTCTAGAGCTGCTCCGGAGAAGTGAATGAGTTTGGATGTTGGCGATTCATCATCTCCAAATCCAAAGCCATGTGGAGCTCCGCGGCAGCAAGAAAAGTAGAGAGGGGGGACAGCTTAGCGTGTACGGCCATCAGTTAGGGCTGTAAGTCTGCAAGATAGAATATAATGAATAGGCTCCCCCCGGCCATTTTTCATTAATAGCCCTCTAGTTTTGTCACCGAACGGCAAATGTTGCCTCCTCTCCAGCAGTGCTGCTGACAGGAATGTGCCTCTGTGGATTTCGCCTTCCCGTGCAAGGGCCGTGCTAAGACTTTCCATTTTAATTGTGGCAATAAAGTTCACTTCGCTCAGATTTTTTTTTCTTTTATATTTCGAGAGACACCGCGGACTTTTGCACTCGCCCGAGCCTCTCGGCAAGACCCTCTCGCTTCCAGCAATGCCGATGCTTTCTGAAGGGCATCCGGGCAGGGCTAGCTAGGGAGGTGGGCACCTCGCTTGCAAAGTGCCGAGCCTAACGCTCACATGCAATCTCCTGCCTGTCAAAGTCGATTGCAGGCGGCAGCAGCCGCCAGCCGCTTCCCCGGGTCCCAGACATCTTGCCCACACACGGCGCTTCCCCTCGCGCTGCTACGCTGCCCTGCATTGCATTGCCTCCAGCCCCGCCAACAAAAGGCGCTGTGGCTCCACAGCCGTGCCCGGATCCAGAGCCATCCACTCCCCCGGGGCCAGACCTTACCAGCTGCCTTGGCTGTCTTCGCCCTGCACGCAGCACGGAGGGCTGAGCGGGGCTCCCACGGCTGGTCCCGGTCCTGCCGCTGCTGCCGCCCGGCTCCCGGTCGCCAGCATCACTTCTCCATCAGCAGCCGGCAGCTCCCCGCAGCCGCCGCGGCAGCAGCAGCCAGGCGATCCCGCAATGGAACTTGGCCTTTCCGACTGACAGGCCGGGGCAGCCAATCGCCGCCTCCTCCCGCTCGGAGCCGGGGGAGAGAGCGCGCGGCGGGGACCAATCAGAGAGGAAGGTCCCGACGTTCGGCGCCTCCCTTCCTCAGCAGGCTGGTTTCCGCGAGAGCGGCGAGCCCCTGCGAGCTGCTGCCGGGGCGAGCGGGGAGGCGCGCGGCGGGGCCGGGGCGAGCGGAGGGCGCAGGGGCCGGGACTGCAAAGCCAACCGCACGGCTGGGCTCGTCTCCCGCCGCTCGCGGGGAAGCGGCTCGCGAGCCCGGTGCCAAACCCCGCTCGCCCTTGGCTGCACCGGCGGATGCTCTGATCGCTCCCTGTAAATCACTGGGTTAGCCCGAGTCCCTACTTGTGTTCTGCTTGGGTGGGCCTGATTGCGCCAGGTGTTGTACAGGCTCCTCGCGAGAGAAAGCACCTGCCCTGGGGAGCAGGGCGCTGGGACAGTTTATACAGTGCAGGGCAAGTGCTGAGAGCCTTTGAACCCAACCCCCCTGAAATGATGGAAATCACTTCAAGCCGGCGGGTAGTTCCAGCACCTATGCAGAGGCGTTTCCAAGCTAATCTTATCCACAGATAACATATACCGCTAATGGTAAAGATGCATTCCTTCCCCCTTGGGGAAAGGGGAGAAATGGTCCTTCCCAGGCCACTAGGGCACAAGTGTCAACATCTAGGGCTGTACTTGATCCCTCCACTCACTTCTACTGTTTAATCCTTTCCACTCAGCTGGGGCAGGGAGACTGATGAAAACGCAATTGGTGTAAATCTGGAATAAATGAGGGTAGAACATGGCTCATTGTGATAAAGTGCTTAAATAGTCAAAAGCCAGGTAATTGATAGCAAGTGTTCTTTAATATACACACTGTGTGGTTATAGGGATGATATTGTCCCCCTTCTTTGGTTAATATTCCTGACATTGTTGGCCTTTGTGGGCAGGCAGTCTTTCCTTTTCCTCAATCTTTTGCTGAATTGATGCTCCACCATAATGTTTTGAAAACATTTGATATAGACACCTGGGTGCTGGATTATTTTAATTATCCTTCACCTTTTAATTAAGTACTTCATTTTAGTAGTTTGCTTACAGGAATGTTTGCTCTACTGCTTAAGTCTCTTTCCTTAGCCCACAAACAGAAAACTGGGCTGTGTTGAAACTGCTATGAGAACATCTGGAATGATCGGGAGGGATCTTGTATATATATCTCTTTTCAGATTGTCTCACTAATACAATAGAATGTGTTTTATTTGGTGGCATATCTTTAGGCCCTAATTCTGTATGGTGGGTGTGCTGCTACAGTTTCCCTCAACTCTCATTGACTTCCCAATGTGCTCAGCGCCTTGTAGAATTGCACAATAATCACAAAGTAATGAATATTGCTGGTGAAAATGGTGTGTGAATAGCTACTGTGTCAATGGACAAATATTTATGATATAATGAAATCATACTGTTTTGAAGAGTACTGAAAATCTGAGCATCAGTCTTTTCCTGATTTATTTCCTGGTTCCAATACCCTTACATTGACTTTATTGATACTACTCTGAATTAAATACTACACAGGGTGCGTCTACACAGCAGCGTTATTTCAGAATAACTGCCGTTATTTCAAAATAACAATGCACGCATCTACACAGCAATTCCATTATTTTGAAATAAATTTGAAATAACGGACGGCTTATTCTGACTTCTCTAAACCTCATTCCACGAGGAATAACTCCTCTTCCAAAATAGCTGTTTTGGAATAGCAATAGTGTGGATGCTCCACTGCTGCTATTTCTAAATAGCTCCTTCCCAGGGCCATTCAAAGTATTTACCCCACAGTGTCTCCTGGGACTCTAAATCGAGGTAGCATGTCCACATTAGGGAAGCCTGCCTCAGACTAATTTTGAGGCTTCCCTGTAGTGTACTCATGCTATTTCAAAATAAGCTATTTCAGAATATTTTTCTGGAATAGTTTATTTTGAAATAAGCGTGCAGTGTAGTTGTACCCTTAGATTAAATGTTACATATTTTACTTCTTTACTTGCAAACCACATCAGTGTATCCAAATTTCCTTCTGGTTAGACTGGTCCCTAGGATATTAGTTTTATTTTGCTCCCATCCTTAAACTGTTTTACTTTTTTTAGATGGTAACAATGATGCATGTGGAGCCAACATAAGTAACTGTACCCATCCTGAACACTGGGCACACTCACATTTTTTGAGAATTATTCAAAACTATTCTTGCATTTAAGATTTTACATACACTGTATTACTGAAGTCAAAATAGTGGCTTAGTTTTTCAGCAAGAAGGTTATCCAGTAGTTCAGAAAATGTGTATTTAAAATTTAATTTTTAAAACTAAGTTATAGCGCAAAGTTTTTTTAAATCAGAGGAAGATTTTAACATTTGATGTCAGATCCAGACCATATTTTACAAACCCATATTTTATTTAATGTTCAGATTTTTACAGATATTGCAGAACTAATGAAAGCATTTTACAGTTGGGATACGTCTACACAGCAGGGCTAAAGCCAAAATAAGCTACGCAACTTGAGCTACATCGATTGCATAGCAGAAGTCAAAATAGCTTAAATGTATATGAAAACGTATACTAAAATGGAATAAAAAACTCCCAGCAATTCTGTCTGGACAATATTTTCAGCTCATAAAAATACCCTCCATGTTTCAACATTCCACAGTAGCTCCTCCTGAGCATATAAACAGCTCCAATGTGTATGGTAGCACTAAATCATTGCTTGTCAGGAAAAGCCTGCACTTAAAACTACAAATATCAGTAATACATGTCACCCAATTTATCAAAAGTGTTGAAGATCACTAAATAACTCTTGGTCCAAATACAAAAGCAATATATCCCATCACAACAGCTAAATATGTTGTTGATCAGACCAAACCTGTCCAGTCAAAGACTTGCTGATAAAGGTGTAGAAATATAAAACCATTTAAAACACTGAAGATGTAAAAATGAGAAAATAGTGCACCTAAAATCTGGGCCCTGTTCAGCAAAGCATAGAAGCACATGCTTAAATCCTTACTGTTCAGCAAAGCCCTAAAGTTTATGCTTAAATGCATTTGCTGAATTGGGGTCAATACAACAATATGCTGCATATGTAAGCTAAGTTCCTTCTTAAGACCTGATCTTTAGGTCTCATCAGAGGTGAGAGCTTGCCGATTCTTTCTAAAAATGATTATTGTGCAAGCGGGACACATAGGAGGCAAATTTCTCTTTTTTATTCACAGTGCAAGTAATGTCATCCCTGTGCAGCTCTGTAGGTACAACTTTTTCTTTGTTCTGGATCAACAACCTTCATTGGCGATAGAAAAATTCAAGAATCATGCCCATTAAATCTTCATCTTTACTGTTAACAGTGCCAACAAAGTGTGAAGGTAGCATTTGTGTAGGTATTTGTGATGTGGGCAGTTGTACTGCAAACTTTTCTGAGAACCAACTATACTGAGCAACAGCCAGCACATGTCCTATTGGCCTGATCCTAAGTGGTTGCCTAGAGGGGAATATATCTGTATTCCACTGCAAATTCTCATGGTGTGAAGAACTATTTCATCTAAACATCAAGAAATTTTCTTATGTGGCAATAGGGGATGAACTAGAAAGGTTGCTCAATTAAAAATAAAGGTAAACTAATCGTCTCCTGCCAAAAAGATTTTTCCCACTGGACTCCCACTAGGCCAGGGGCCAACCCATTCTGGGCAAAGAGCCAAGATAGCAGTGGATCCAGTGTGAAGAGTCGGGGCAAAGTTGTCGAGCAAAAAAAAAAAAAAAGTCACGGTCGCGTTTGGTTGAGCAAAAAAAACCCTCTAAAAAAAAAGGCTCTGTCCCTTTTAAGAAACCGCATTTAAATGCATTTTGAGGGTTTTTAGCCACAGCAGGCTCCTGCCACATGCCACCATCTTTATTTCTGCAGCTTTCATGGCTGCGCCGGACAGCTCCCTTCCCCAGGTCAGCACAGGGAGCCGGGAGGAGAGAGCTGCACCCAGGGGGAAAGAGCTGCACACGTCTCACGTGAGCCTCAGATTGGCCACAGCTGCATTAGGCACTCAATTCTTTCAGCTCTTCATTTTATCTTTTTTTTTTTATGTAACAAAAACTTTTTTGGTGGAATGTTTTAAAGGACAATCTTAAGGGCAACCAATAAATAAATATACTGTAGGATACTCGCAAAATTTGCTAATGCTGGCATCGTGTGTCTGGAACCTCAGATGTTTTCTCTGAAATTAATCTCTGAATCAGTCAGGGACTTATTATACTAAACAAGGGTTAGAACCACCAAATCTTATTCTGATACACTCCCTCCTAGTCTCTCCTCCACAGACAAACTCTGACTCCAAGTCCCTTGATGGAGCATTGCCTTTCTTCCTCTCTTGAGTCCTTGATCTTTCTTACTAGTGATGGAGCTCAGTCAACTCTAGGTGACTTCAACAGGTCACTACTGATAGCCATATACATGCTGCATAATAACCTGCTGCTCACCTGTGATTCACTGTGGTTTCTGGGTCCCTTTTGACTACCAGGCCTATAAGAAAATCTGCCTCAGATTCAGTTTCAAAAGGAAAGATCTACCATACTGGTTTGAGGATCAGAGAGAAGTCAATAAAATATTAACCCCCTTTTCCAGATGTATAGACGATTGGATTAGATTACACAAGGGTGCCAAGTACAAAACTATCATGGGCAACTCTCCACCACCACTTATAAGTCATCCAGCCAATTGTGTATGGAAGAAAATTCCTTCTTATCTCTGTAATCAGATCAACACTTTCCAAACCACTGGGGTGAGACTAATAATGTTGTTCCTTGGCCTACACTTAAAAATCAAAATTAAAAAAAGTATCTTCTATTCCTTCTGGGATGCCCAAATTCTCTGAATGCTGGCATTAAATGCGGCAATCAGGCCAGTCTTCAAGTCAGGCATAATGAAACACGTGACCATCTCCAATCAAACTATAAGTACATTTTTACTCATAACTTTATATGGATCCATTTTCTCTCATTTCTGATAGTTGGATCCCTACATAAAAAGAGCATTCTAGTAACAATGAGCTTGAAGAATATTTGATTAACTGTATTTTAACAAAATAAAGATACATATTCTTATAATTAGCCATAAGATTACTCAGTATCCTTTGAAATCCTTCTTTGGCTATTTATTATAATCATACTATTTTATATGATTTAGTTATAAAGCATCATCAGCATGCTAGGCACTATACAGACAAAGAAGAGCACAAGATCCTTGCCCCAGAGTATTTGACTCTGTTACCTCTTGTGTAAGTGAATTCTACAAGCTGATTTCATGCTGTGTGAGAAAATGTTTTCTTTTATTATTTTAAGATCTATCTACCATATATTATATCAGCTAAATAACTACTTCCATATAACCGCAGCAAGGAACATCTTTTAGCATGCTCACTCAGACAATCCAATGAGACAGTTGTTTATCTGAAATGTTAAGTTGCAAAATAGCTTATATTTATATAGCATCATTCACAACAATATCATTGGTCCTTGCATACAGAAGATAACAGCAGTACTTATGAACAGCTAAAAGACCCAGTAAATATATATTTTGAATTGCCTTAAACAATGAGGCAAGCTACGACTTTTGGATTGGAAAAGGGAGAGATGGCAGAATCTGATTTCTGATCCAAGCACCATTACTCAGCATGGGCCAGTCTTAGATGGACAATGTGGACAATCACATAGTCCAAATGGTTCGGAGTGAAGAGGGTGTCATGGTCAAGAGGAAAGGAGTAGGGCAAGCCTTGGATATGAGGCTGTGATGGAGCTTGGGGCATGGAGGGGACCCTGGGGCAATGTGAGGAAAGAGCCAAAAGGGACAGAGAAAGGTCAAAATGCAAGTTTGCCCAGTATACCATTTTCTGCAAGGCCAGTCTTGTCAGCCCCAGAGCAACCCTTAAACCAAATTATGACATTGGTTTAGTCAGGCATAGGATCAAGGTGAGTCTTTATAAGTTAGTGTCTGCGGAGTCCTTCTCCTTTCCATTTTCAGGCAGACCATCTGTTTCAACAAGCATTGATGCTATTGCAAAATAAATTAATTTAAAAAAATTAATCCAGCTCTGAACTAGATTAATGAAGAGACAATTCCTTCTGATCGCAGTTGGGTGGCTGAATCCAGCTGGCAAAAATCAATGTGATTCTGTTTAATCATGATTAATGTTTCATTTTATTTATACTTTTGCATGTAATTTCCTTTTTAAGGCTCTTCCAAAATAATCTGGCAATTGGTATGAATAAGCCTGGGAAAGCCTGGTTCCCCATCAACTCGCTGTCATTTGCTGCCATTTGCCTCACTGAACAACAGTTATTGAAAGTGTGTGGCTCGATCTCAGACAGCGTAAGAACATAAGCGATTTGTCTCGTGCCATCCATCTCCAGCCTCTGACAAACAGAGGCCAGGGACACCATTTCTATCCCCTGGTTAATAGCCTTTTATGGACCTAACCTCCATGAAATTATCTAGCTACTCTTTAAACTCTGTTATAGTCCTAGACTTCACAGCCTCCTCTGGCAAGGAGTTCCACAGGTTGACTATGTGCTGTGTGAAGAACAACTTTCTTTTATTTGTTTTAAACCTGCTACCCATTAATTTCATTTTGTGTCCTCTAGTTCTTCTATTATGGGAACTAATAAATAACTTCTTTATTCACCCTCTTCACACCACTCATGATTTTATATACCTGGTTAAAAGACAGGAAACAAAGGGTAGGAATAAGTGATAAATTTTCAGAATGGAGAGGGTAACTAGTGGTGTCCCCCAAGGGTCAGTCCTGGGACCAATCCTGTTCAACTTATTCATAAATGATCTGGAGAAAGGGGTAAGCAGTGAGGTGGTAAAGTTTACATCTCCTCTTTTCTAAACTGAAAAGTCCCAGTTGCTTTAGCCTCTCTTCATATGGGACCCATTCCAAACCCCTAATCATTTTAGTTGCCCTTTTCTGAACCCTTTCCAAGGCCAAAATATCTTTGTTGAGGTGAGGAGACCACATCTGTACACAGTATTCAAGATGTGGGCATACCATAGCTTTATACAGGGGCAGTAAGATATTCTGTGTCTTATTTTCTATCCCTTTCTTAATAATTCCTAGCATCCTATTTGCCTTTTTAACCGCCGCTGCACACTGTGTGGAAGTTTTCAGAGAACTATCCACGATAACTCCAAGATCTCTTTCCTGATTCGTCGTAGCCAAATTAGCCCCCATCATATTGTACATATAGTTGGGGTTATTTTTTCCAATGTGCATTACTTTACACTTATCCACATTAAATTTCATTTGCCATTTTGTTGCCCAATCACTCAGTTTGGTGAGATCTTTTTGAAGTTCTTCACAGTCTGCTTCTGTCTTGACTATCTTAAACAGTTTAGTATCATCTGCAAACTTTACCACTTCACTGCTTACCCCTTTCTCCAGATCATTTATGAATAAGTTGAACAGGATTGGTCCCAGGACTGATCCTTGGGGGACACCACTAGTCACCCCTCTCCATTCTGAAAATTTACCATTTATTCCTACCCTTTGTTTCCTGTCTTTTAACCAGTTCTCAATCCATGAATGGACCTTCCCATGACAATGTAATTTATACAAGAGCCTTTCGTGAGGGACCTTGTCAAAGGCTTTCTGAAAATCTAAGTATACTATATCTACTGGATCCCCCTTGTCCGCATGTTTGTTAACCCCTTCAAAGAACTCTATAATCATCTAATAAGACATGATTTCCTTTTCAGAAACCATGTTGACTTTTGTCCAACAAATTATGTTCTTCTACATGCCTGACAATTTTATTCTTTACTATTGTTTCTACTAATTTGCCCAGTACTGAAGTTAGACTTATCAGTCTGTAATTGCCAGGATCGCCTCTAAAGCCCTTTTTAAATATTGGTGTCACGTTAGCTATATTCCAGTCATTAGGTACGGAAACCGATTTAAAGGATAGGTTACAAACCACAGATAATAGTTCTGCAGTTTCCCATTTGAGTTCTTTTAGAACCCTTGGATGAATGCCATCCCGTCCCGGTGATTTGTTAACGTTAAGTTTTTCTATTTGTTCCAAAACCTCCCCTAATGACACTTCAATCCAGGACAGCTCCTCAGATTCATCACCTACAAAGGATGGTGCAGATTAGGGAATCTCCCTAATGTCCTCAGCCGTGAAGACTGAAGCAAAGAAATCATTTAGTTTCTCTGCAATGGCTTTATTGTCCTTGATTGCTCCTTTTGTATCTCGATTGTCTAGGGGACCCAATGGTTTTTTAGCAGGCTTCCTGCTTCTAATGTACTTAAAAAACATTTTGCTGTTGCTTTTTGAGTTTTTGGCTAGCTGTTCCTCAAAATCTTTTTTTGCTTTTCTTATTACATTTTTACACTTGATTTGACAATGTTTATGTTCTTTTCTATTGATCTCACTAGGATTGGACTTCCATTTCTTGAAAGATGCCTTTTTGTCCCTCTGCTTCTTTTACATGGTGGTTAAGCCACGATAACTCTTTTTTAGGTCTCTTACTATGTTTTTAAATTTGAAGTATACATTTAAGTTGGGCCTCTATTATGGTGTCTTTAAAAAGTTTCCATGCAGTTTGCAGGGATTTGGCTCTAGTCACTGTGCCTTTTAATTTCTGTTTAACTAACCTCCTCATTTTTTGTAATTCCTCTTTTTGAAATTAAATGCCAGAGTGCTGGACTGCTGAGGTGTTCTTCCCACCACAGGAATGTTAAATGTTATTATATTATGGTCACTGTTCCCAAGCGGTCCTATAATAGTTATCTCCTGGACCTGATCCTGTGCTCCACTCAGGACTAAATCGAGAATTGCCTCTCCCCTTGTGGGTTCCTGTACCAGCTGCTCCAAGAAGCAGTCATTTAAGCCATTGAGAAATGTTATCTCTGCTTCTCTTCCTGAGGTGACATGTACCCAGCCAATATGGGGATAATTAAAATCCCCCATTATTATAGAGTTTTTTATTTTGGTAGCCTCTCTAATCTCCCTTAGCATTTCAATGTCAGTATCACTGTCCTGGTCAGATGGTAGATAATATATCCCTACTGCTAAATTCTTATTATTGGAGCATGGAATTACTATCTATTGAATTACTATCATGGAATTACTATCTATTGAACATGTTGATTCATTTAATATTTTTATTTCATTTGATTCTACGTTATCTTTCACATACAGTGCCACTCCGCCACCCACACTGCCTGCTCTATCCTTCCGATATATTTTATATCCCGCATGATTGTGTCCCACAGATTTTCCTCATTCCACCAGGTTTCAGTGATGCCTATTATGTCAATCTCTCCTTTAATATGAGGTACTCTAGTTCACCCATCTTATTAGTCAGACTCTAGCATTTGTGTAGAAGCACTTTAAAAATTGCCACTGTTTATTTGTCTGCCCTTCCCTGAAGCATTGGATTCCTTTATATGCGGTTGTTTGTCTGCTCTGGCCCATTGTTTGTCCTCTCCTCCTTTCTTTCTGACTGCAGCCTAGAGAATCTCTATCAATGGATTCTCCTCTAAGAGAAGTCTCCATCCAATTTATGTGTTTCTCCACACCAATCGGCTTTCCCCCATCTCTATAGTTTAAAAACTGCTCTACAGCCTTTTTAATGTTTAGTGCCAGGAGTCTGGTTCCACCCTGGTTTACGTGGAGCCCATCCTTCTTGTATAGGCTCCCCCTCTCCCAAAAGTGTCCCCAGTTCCTAAGAAATCTAAAGCCCTCCTCCCTACACCATCGTCTCATCCACGCATTGAGACTCTGAAGCTCTGCCTGCCTACCTGGCCCTGCGTGTGGAACTGGAATCATTTCCGAGAATGCCACCATAGAGGTCCTGGATTTCAGTCTTTTTCCTAGCAACCTAAATTTGGCCTCCAGGACATCTCTCCAACCCTTCCCTACGTCATTGGTACCTACATGTAGCATGACCACCGGCTCCTCCCCAGCACTACACATAAGTCTATCTAGATGCCTTGAGAGATCCGCAACCTTCACACCAGGCAGGTAAGTCTCCATACAGTTCTCCTGGTCATCACAAACCCAACTATCTATGTTTCTAATGATCGAATCACCCACTACTAACACCTGCCTCTTCCTAACAACTGGCGTTCCCTTCCCCTCAGAGGTATCCTCCCGTCTTTGGGAAGATGGGAAATGCTACCAAAAGCCAAGGGGTTTGAGTGCCCTGGTACTAGTGCCACAAGAGTTCGGGAGCTATGTTATGAATTACTGACGTATGGAGGACCTGATTCTGTCATTCTGACTTATGTACATTGAATGGGATCTTACTCTGCAATCAAAATCAGTGGGATTACTTGCCAAATAAGGCTCCAGTTCTACAATAGCTTTCGTGTGGGCACAAGTGTTCACCCATGTGGAGGTCACTGCAAATTCAGGGTCTAAGGTTTCAATTGATTTAAGTAAGGGTAGCAGGCTTGGATCCTGAGCACCCATCAGGATGCTGCTTCCCATCCAAAGAATAAGATATACATGGCCCCTGCACTGAAGAGCTTACCGTGAAAGTTATGACAAGATGGAAAAAGAGACTATAGAGTGAGAAGACAGGGAAAAGGAACACTAAAGTTTATACATGCAATTTAGTGGCACTGAACTAATCTTGACAATTCTCTTTATATACATCTGTGTTACAATAATTTGTTGATTACTGTGCTCATATCTTGGTTCTGCTTGTGGTTGTATGAACATCTGTCTATTTGCACATAAATTGCATACATTTAAAGAATGTTAAGTTGCAAAGTTAAACACTCTAAAATTAGAAAATACGAAAATTAAAGTTGTCTGTGCAATGTTAGTTCATCCCTGCTGTGTGCATGCATGATGATGGAGTATATGATGATGGATTATATGAATCTCACACATTCTTCCACAGGACCCCTGCCTCATTCAGTGTACAAGAAACTTAATGAGCATCTGATCAATATTTTGCTTTCAGTGCGGCTCATTGCTTATTTATTGCACACTTGCACACTATTCAAACCCTGCTCTGAAGACAGAATGATTAATTTTGGCAGGACAAATGTTATAATTTATTTTCACAATATGTGAGGTGATACAGTTATTCCCAAGTTATATGTGGAATAGGGAGCTCAAGGTCACTAACTTTGCTGTCCAATTTGATATGCTTCATATCAATATAAATATCTGTATGAGTAGTTTTCAAATGTCCGTATCATGATGCCTCCAAGAACATTTCAGAAGTATCCCCTGTGATTGTAGTAATACATGCTGTGATGGGGTGTTTAGCCCCACGCTAACCTGTAAAGGGCTAATGAGGCTCAGCAGAGACCAATTAACCTAACAGACCAGAACTGAGAGAGAGAAGCAGGGAGGGTAGAAGGAAGATGCAGGTACTCTCTGCATACAGAGAGGTGGCTAGTAATAAACCTTCTTGGAATCAAAAGTCCTAGGATCCTATCCCAGCTAGAAAGGGCCACCCCTGGGAGTTATGTGGAAAGAAAGCCTGAAAAGGTAGGGCAAGTAGCCTAGAGAAACTGAAACAAGAATGGGAACTGTGTAGACCTTCAGCTGCTTGTTTTAGAGTCCCTGTGCTGTAACCCAGAAAAGTGGGTGGGCCTGGGTTCCCCTGTTAGGCAAGGGGAAGTGATAGAGGACTGTTGGAGACATGAACTGGTCCAGAGGGATTTGGCTACCCCTTGAAAGGAAAAAGTATAGTGAGTTGGCCTGAGGGCCAAGCCATGAAGAGACAGCATTCCATCTTGCAAAGAGGTAGCACTGCAACTCCTACAGGGCTCCGTCTACACTGGCATGATCTTGCGCAAGAACTCTTTTGTGGAAGAGTTCTTGTGCAAAAACTCTTCCAGAAGAGAGCGCCTACACTGGCATGTGCTTTTATGCGCAAGAGATGTGCTTTTGCACAAGAACATCCATGCCCGTAGACGCTCTTCATGCAAGAAAGCTCCAATGGCCATTTTAACCATAGGGCTTTCTTGCGCAAGAAATTCATGTTGCCTGTCTACACTGGCCTCTTGCGCAAGAACAGTTGCGCAAGAGGGCTTATTCCTGAGCGGGAGCATCATAGTTCTTGCACAAGAAGCACTGATTTCATACATTAGAACGTCTGTTTACTTGCGCAAGAACACACGGCCAGTGTAGACAGGCAGCAAGTTTTTGTGCAAAAGCGGCTGCTTTTGTGCAAGATCACGCCAATGTAGACACAGCTCTGGAGTGTGAGAGATGCCACAGTGTGAGCAAGAGACATAATGAGGCATCAGACTAGGTGCAGTTATTCCACTAGACCTAGCCCTGAAGGGTCCTCAGTAGTGTGTATCATGCTTTTTTGGGAAAAAACTTTTGATTTTACTTCTCATATAAAAAGCAAGGTCCATGCTGCTTCTGTTTTATTACATGCTGACAGCATAGATAACCAACAGGAGCCTTTTAAAGTAATATTTTATTTCCTCCCCAGGCCCATAAAAGCCACTACCTACCTGGGACAGCATATTCCCCCTAACCCATGTCACCAGCACTCAGCTTGTCTCCTTCAAAACAAAAGCACAATTCCAACAAATGAGAATAGCAGTTTACAGAGGAAAGCTGATTGGAAAATAAGGAAAAAAAATACCCCAAACTTGCAATATATTAGTGTGTATACATTATAGTTCCCCTCATCAGATTGAAACTGCAAATATATACTATGTGCTGCACTTATTGAATTTATAGCCTGCCATGTATAGCCTGTAACTAATAGCAGAGAGAAATGAGTTTAAAATGTTAAAATGTAAGGAACCATTATTTATATATCAGCTGTTAATTCATTATAGTGAGAGCAGCAGTGATTACAATAGTTAAAGCAGATTAAGTTAGATTATACAATTTGCCTTTCTATCTAGGTACTTTCAGATAGCGCTCTCATCATTGCATCTGTGGGATTTACACTGTATTCCTCTTTCAATTACACATATCTTTCTAAACATTTCCTCTTTGGGATTGAAATTTTCCTTTCAGTCTCTGCCCAAACATAGAGATTTTAGAAAGTCTGAGAAAAAAATCAGTGACTTCTGAGTTTAAGGGAGACTGGAAAAATTACATGTTTCTGATGGTTGGATTATTAATTCCTTGGGGAAGGGTCATCTTATTAACTGGTGTGTATCCCACCTATACAATAAGCCATGTTTCCTGACTTCATTTTGGGTGCTACTGCAATAATAATAATAATAATAATAATAATAATTAATAAATGTGCCTCTGAATGTTCCAAAGAAAATTGGCTTTGACTTGACAATCACATTTTAAATTTAGAGTGGATTCTGTGTATGTATTTGTGATTTAACTTGTAAAGTGCATGGCTATAGAAAGGCACATTAACTGTATGACATCATCATAAATGTATGCAGATAATTGAAGCAGAGATATGGTTGTACATGTAACCTTCAATATTGGCATTTCTTGAATTTTGAATACTCAAATGTGCAAATTTAGGGCTGAGTTGTGTTGCTTTGGCACTGCTCCTTGGGAAACCTGGAAGACATTTTACATCTGAGGAAAAGCTCCCTTATGTACGGACAGAATATGCCTACTGCTACTTGTAAGTGTCCTGCTCTTCTTTCTCTCTCCCCTTGGGGCACTGTGTATCTCCAGAGGGAGCTGTCCATGGACTCAGTCAACCAGAGGTCCTTAATGGAGGGAGAAGTCTCCTTTCTTCTTCTCCACAAATGCATGCATGCATGAGGACCAGGCTGCTGTTTCACTTTAAGTCATTTGTTGTATATATTGTAAGGCATGTTCTGAAAAGCTGCTCACTTTTACTATCTTCACTTCTAATTTGATTTTTTGGAAAGTCCAAAGTCAATGTCCTTTTGGCTGTTTTCCTAATTTATTTTTTTTACCAAAATCCTTCCTAAAATTTGTAAAGCTCTGTAGAATACACTTACCATCTTTCTCAGTCAAAAGCAGGAAAGGAGACTCTTTGTCTTCAAGAGTTACGAGTACTTACTGGTGAAATCCTACCTTTATTCAAATCAGTGAGGGGGGAGGGAAGTCAAAGAATTTCACCCACATTATTTATTTCAGGTGCACCATGATCAGTGCATTAGTAAAGAAAGCATTGTCCATAAATATGCAGCATAGATTCATCTGTCTCTTTTGACTTGATGCTTTGCTATTTGGTGTGTATGCCCACAGGGTTGTTAATGTGTTTGTAATTATACTCACCAGTTGGAGGTGTACTTGACTCAAGTGACCCAGATCTTATACAAGTAATTCTGATAATTATCCCACACTTTGAAAATGAAGTCTCCACTATAAATATTTATAGCAGGCGTCCTGAAAAAAGTGTTTGTGTGGTGTTAGATAACGCAAATCACCAGCATGATATGATTTTAATGTCCATGCTAAGTGCTAGGTCTTTTAAGATGCTAACATAGACTTGCCTGTTAATATGTCTGAGGAAGATACATTTTGAACAGAAAACACACACCATGCCCATAATTTGGCAGTGATCAATCATTTGTCTTTATCAGGCCCTTCACCGAAGATGAGCAGTCCATCTCAGCAGTGTAATAGAATTGTTCTTTAGATCTCTTTACAGCTTTGAAGTGGCCCCTAACTAAAGTTGGACTCCAAGGGAAACAGCAGATAGTCAGCATCTATAAAAACTATGTAAGAAGCTCCAAATAAGTCTTCGTGTCAATTATGTTAATGAAGCTGCAAAGGGACTGCACATTTAGAAGTCCCATAAAGTCCAGCACTGATATAGTAATGCAGAAGTCCCTTAACAGCACATTAAATCAGCCTCTTTAGTCTATCTAATTAGTGCCTTTTCTGCTTAGAAGAAAACCTAACTCCTGCTGAAGCAACAAGGAGTCCTATAGCACCTTGTCGCTTTTGCAGATCCAGACTAACACGGCTACCCCTCTGATACTTGACACCTAACTCCTGCTGTGGACCCTGGAATCCAAAAGCAGCAGATCAACTACTGGAGCTCAAGGCAGACCTTCCACTAGCTGGCCTGCTAGTAACACTAGCAAAGATACACCTTTAGACTTGCAGACTTCTACACTGCCTACCTTACAGCAGCACAGCTCTGCCGCTGTAGAGGTCTCTTGAGTAGCTGCTCTCCTGCTGGTAAAATGAAACCCCACCCAATGTGCTGCAGGAGCTTTGCTGGTGGGTGAACATCTCCTGCTGACAATGGGTTGTCCACACTGGTGTTTTTTGTTGGTAAAACTTTTGTTGGTCGGGGTGTGTTTTTTCACGTTCCTGACCGACAAAAATTTTACTGATAAAAGTGCACAGAAGACATAGCCTAAATCAGTGGTTTTCAAACTACGGGTCATGGAAAGCCAGGGTCTCTCCTTGCTGCAAGGTGAGCAGGTAACAGAGGGAGTGTGAAGGCAGGCTACCTGCCTGTCCTGGCACCGCAGACTGCACTGTGCCACAGAAGTGACCAGCAACAGAATCGATTCCTATGGGAGAGGGCTCCACACACACTGCCCCTATCCTGAGCACTAGCTCCATACTGCCATTGCTACTGGCTCCTTCAGGGGTGCAGCATGGTCTGTGGTGCCAGGAGAGACAAGAAGCCTGCCTTAGCACCACCACTGACAGGAAGCCACTCAAGGTAAGGCCCTCCTGCCCCAGCTTTGACCCTCCCCCCCCCCGGCTGGAGCCCCCTCCTACAGCCCAACGCTCTCATCCTCAGCCCCACCCCGGAGCCCATACTCTAGTCAAATTATGTTGGGTCACCAGGCATCAACAATTTTCTTCAATTGGGTCATGAGAAAAAAAGTTTGAAACCCACTGGCCTAAACAACACAACAAAAGACCACTGGCATTTCCTTTTCAATGCTGCTTTGCTATTAAGTGTGGCCCAGTTGTAGCTGTCTGTCAGACCTAGAGCTGGTGGTGTGCAGATAGCAATTGAACAAATCTTTGCCAGCTTCTTAACATATTCAGATCAGGCCCATGGAAGTCCTAGGGCCTGGATGATTTTGCTGAACCTTTAAAGTTATCATTACAAGAAATGAAGAAGTCTGATTTTATTTCCTTGACAGTTTTTTTCTTTCAATAGCAGGACACTTCGCTATAGCAGAGACTTGTTTTGGACAAAACATGGATCTGACAATGTCTTTAATGAAAATGTTCTAGAAAGGAATTCTTATAAATGTGTTTAGATTTTTCTCTATTCGCTTGACCTTTGACTCTTAAAAGAGAGTGGTCATATGAGTCATCCCAAAGATTAGGGCTTTCTTGTGGTTTTTGGACACTGTCTTGTGCTGAGGACCCATGCAGATCTGCAGCACCATACAGAGCTCCCAGAGATATTGTCTCCTGGTAAGTTACAATGTTGTGCTTTCAGGAGTCACAGCATGTCTTCTTTCCTATGTCATGCCAGCTATGCTGGACAGAGTGGATGAGATGGGATATAGGATTGTTTTCTTTGCCTTTCCTCCTCCCTTCGGTGTGGTTTTCATTTCTGAGGATGATAAAAACGAGCAGCCCTGGTGGCCAAAAAGAACATGTAATGAGTGCAACTGTGTCTGTCCGTGGCTGGTGACTCACTGATGCATGCTGCCATTTTGGTTCCCGGGGTGGTTGAAAACCAGCAGCAGTGAGAGGTGCAGTGTAGTAGCAGAACACAATGGATGAAGACAGTAGGCCAGTCATGACACTGGTCTGGCCCCATCTTGCAGTGACCTGAAATTCTCCCTTCTCCTTGTACCACCTCACTCAAAGACACCCCAAAATCCTACACAAGTGGCAAGTATCCAGGATGTTAGAAATCGACAGGTAAGCCAGCATCCTAGGGGCAAGCTTTTACCTTGCTCTGGTCTGTAAATGTTTTCTTCAGGCATTCATATTAATATTTTGAAAACTATTTATTCACAGTGTTAAAGCACTAATCCCACTAATCACAGCAAAGCATGCACCAGCTGACATTTTGAGAACCCTCTAATTTTGACCAATAAAACTTACTTAGTAATGCACGAAGTGGAAGTCAGATCCTTGTCCATTCCTAAGTTGCCTTTACACTGCCACAGTGGCACAAGGGGTCTTAAAGCTGCTTTATGGCAGCAGCTGAGGAATCGTCAGCAGGCATGGGGCGCAGGGTGTAGCCAGCTTTACACCAGCTGCTCTGCATACAGACATGTCACAAGTGCAAGGGTCATGACCCTGTAAACCGAGCCCTTGGGCGGCCACCCAGGAGAGATTCAAATGCTGCCCAACTGATTAGCAAAGCCAGAGCATGTGTTTCTCCGGGTGGTGCACATCTGCATATGCCTCAGTGTACATAACAAAATTTATTCTGTACATGGATGGAAAAAATTAGAGGGAACATTGGCCATGACCAGAGAGCTGTTCTCCAAAGATCATGGCTTGTGAGGTGGAAGGGAGCAGCTCCGAGGCAGCCAACACAAATTAGAATAGCCCTAAGACTCTAACTTGCACGAGGAACCAGTTTGGTCCCCAGCAACCCCCAAAATCAAGGAGTCAGAAAAGTGATAGCCAAGCAGTGATCTGGCACAAATTCATATGCAAATCAGAACAGAAGCTGAATCTGTGCCAAAATGAGGCACACTGACAGAGTAAGTGGGACAGCCCATTAAAGCTGTAATTGGGGGATGGGATTAATTCTGCCCACTCCGCAAAATAAATTTAAAGTGGAAGCTCTGTTGTATGAACTATTTGGGGCATGAGGTCATAACATTGAAACCGTCATAAAATCAAATGTTCTTCTTATACGTCAACTAGCTGCAAAGCAATTTCCAGTGCTCTGTAGGCATTGAGTGTGAAGGGTTGTAGGCTCATCCTAGTGAGCCTAATCAGTGGTCATAAAACCAGGATTCCATTGTACTCTGAAAGAACATCTCTGTTGTCTGTGTTTCTGACCACACTGCCTGCCCTTTCTGGAATTAGAAAGTGCTCTTGTAACTTGTTCTGGCTATAGCAAGTACTCTGAGTAGCAAATGAGCAGTTGTTGTAAATATAATCACAAGAGAACACTCTACAGCCCTAAAAAGGGACTTGCTAAGCACGTTTTTGAAAAGTACACTCATGTCTGCGAGTCTCTGGCTAGATTCCCAGAGGTACCAGAGTTTTAAGCCACTTTTCTAACCCCAGAACTAGCCCCAGCACATATCAGACCAGCCTCACAGCTCCAGACTAGACAAATTTGTGCCCAGCTCATTTGTCCCAAATTTAGGCCCCAGCAGTAAGACACAACCTGTGTGAGAGACGATCCCATGTCTCCCAGAAGCTGGGGTGTGGCCAGATAGAGCCAGGAGCAGCATGCGGGAGTCTGGGGAAACCAGGTGGGAACAGAAGATAGCAGTGAACCAGGAGCAGGTGGTGGAGGAAAGCACATGAAAGCTTATTTATGGAGTGGGGTAAAAGAGCTTTGTGGTAGTTTGCTGGGGACTGGGCAAAGCCTGAAACAGCTTTCACCATCCTTACCCTTCTTCCCATTAATCAGCCCTAGTCAGGTCTGCTGATGAGGGAGGGGGAGTAACAGGGCAATTGCCTCGGAGCCTGGCAATTCAAAAGGGCCTGGGGTTCTGGCTGCAGTTGTCACTGTAGCAGCAGCAGCAGCCAGGGCCTTGGGTCCATTACATAACCATCAGAGCACCACCAAGCTGCTGTCAGTCTGCCTGAAGGCAGCACAGTGTGTTTTTAGCAGTGCCCAGCCCTACCCCTTGCTCACAAGACCCCGTCCCTTCTGGGAGTGAGGAGCCAGCTTGCCCGGGAGCCCGGTGAGGCTGTCATTCCTGCTGGCCCTAAATTCTGCACATCCTGTTCCCCTTCTCATCCTAATCCCTAGCCTGTCTTCCCTCAGCTTCCACGTCTCCATCCAGTCCCTGAATCGCTGGAATCCTGCTTCAGCTCCCCAAGCCCTTCACCACCAACTAATCATGAATTTAGATGGTGAAGGGCTCCACCACCAACTAATCATGAATTAGTGCAAGTGGCTGAGCTAGCTATGCTTCATCCTGCCTCCGGCCAGGAAGGGTGGACTTGTTGATCTCTGAAGGTCCCTGTTTGCTGGCTGAGCGAGCATCACCTTCTGCAGGGCAATCTGTATCAGTGAGTGGCTGTGTCATCCTTGTTCTACAATCTCGGCTGCCTCACAGTGCTGCTGTAGCTCCCAATCTGGGTCACTCACAAATGGCCAAATAATATGCACTTCACACCCCGAGTGTCTGTATAGCTATAGTCCTGGCCCAGTAACTGTGACCCCAGCAGCCTGTCAGTAGCACTTCAGCCACAGATGGGCTTCCATCTGCCTGGGGTTCTACCTGTAGTGTGACCCCAACACCATCTTAGGCCAGATCCCCCCCCATACACATGTATAGGTCCATAGGCTCAGATGAAATAGATCTATTACCCCAGTAAGGGCTCGACATCCTACAGCCCACTAAATGGAGTTATCAAACAGCTCAGTTTAAACACAAGAGTAGATTTGTTATGATTAAAAAAATAAAACACGTTCATTTAATCACAAATGAGATTAATCATTTAATCACAAATCAAAGAGAGAGAGATTGAGTGCAAGTATAAGGCATTAAATCAGAAACGGCTACAGGACAAACAAAGATGAAATGCTTTCTAGCAGCCAAACTTGAACTAGATTTGGTTCATGGTAAAATCCTTACCACCTGCTCCCAGTAAGAGGCTGACCAAATTCTCAGGTCAGAACCCCTCCTGAACTCCAAAGGCTTGTTCCTTTGTCTTTTTTAGGTGGAAGAGAGAATAGGTGGGAAGGGGGAAATACCTGGAGTATTACTCCTGAGAGTTACTCCTATGCAGATGGAGGCATGAAGTCTTCTGGTGAAAGAAGTCCCATGTTTGCTAAAATGCAGATCTACCTCTTCCTGCCCTTCTTCATTGCCAAAGAATGGCCACTTGACAGGTGACAGTCAATCAACTTTGATGACACCTGGCTCAAGTATTGTCATGTCCTTCATCTCTAAGGAACAGGTTCATCCCCTTCCCAGACTTGTCTAGTAAACACATTTCAATTGTCATTTTATCTCATGTGCATAACTTTACACATAATATTGCTCCATCCATTTCACTGAGATATTATTGACTAGGAAGTTACTATTTTTCAGCTGAAACCTCACAAGGCATATTTTGTACAAAGGCTATTATCACAGTCTTTAGCATGTGAACACAGGTGCATTTGGTCACAAAGAAATCACCGTAGGGCTGCCAAATGTGTGACTTTTTTGCTTTGTGTGACACAGTTGCTACATTATTGTTGTTACTGCATTGACAACCCCAAATATTCAAAAATTGCAAGACCACCCCAAAATCATGAAGTTAGCTTAAAAAACGAGATTTTCAAAAGCAGTACATTTTAGTGTGGGTTTTTTTTTCCCATTTAACTTCTTGTTTTTGAATCTTTAGATACTTTGGTGCTCACATTTTCAAGTTTTTCTCTGCAACCATGAGGGCTAGATACTCCTTCCCCCCTTCCTATCATAGGTGAGAGACTCATGTGTGTATAGGATGCCAAGAGCTGGAGCTTTAAAGAAAACAAAATGTGACACCTGTAAAATCAGACACCTGTAAAATTTTGACTAATTATGACACCTGTAAAATCAGAAGAGCTGGAGCAATGGCAGGAGAATTTCAGAAAGTACTCAGTGGCAAATCCCCACTCCGTGCTGGCAATAACTTGACTCCATCTTCTTTCTTGTTCCATCCTGTGAGCATCTTAAGCAGCTGATGAAGGAGCGTTCAGGTGGGTCACTTGCAACAGCTCTCGTCATCATAGCAAGTGTTGCAACACTCAAGTTGATTGAAAATTTTAAGTAGCAGAGACCCCCAGCATTTGGGGGTTAAATTACTAAATATGTTCCCCCTTTTCTCCCTTAATGTAACCAAGATTTCCCCCCAGTAATCATGCAGGCAGGGTTCTTCTAAGGATTTTGAGGGAAATACTGAGATGTTGGGAACTATGCCAGCTTAATGAATTTGTTTGATATAGAAAAGTTAGGGGCACCAACAGACTTGCCAGGCCCCTGTGCAAGGTGGGGAAGGGGTGAGGCCTCAGTGGAAGGAGGGGGGGCTGCGCCCCTTTCCCCACCTGGTAGTCCTCAGACGGCTGCAGTGGCCGTGGAGCTGGGAACCCAGGGCAACTGCTCCCTTTGCTCCTCTCCACATTAGCAGGTGTGACAAAAATAAAATTGTGTGGGAAACTTGGTCCTCTCTCTCATAAATCTCTTGCTGCAGAATAGGAGTTCAGCTTCTTGTTTCCTTTAGTCTTAGCAATTAGGTTTGAATTGGTTTATACTGGTTTACAATTGGCAGGGATTCTTTCATAAGCTTATAGGCTTACATGAATCCTGTCCAGCTCACCATGTTTACTAGGCTCTTGTTGTCAACCTGTCTCTCATTATTTGAGTACTTTTCTTACTAAGTTATAACAATTCCCTGAAAAATTAGAACTTTATCGTTCTCTGATTTTGCAAAACAGAAGCACACACTTTATTTTAATCACCTGCTTAGGTCCAATTTATTGCTGTAGAATGACTCACATGGTTAAATTTACACATGCGTATGCACTTTGCTAACCAGGGATAGGATTTCACATATGCTTAAAGTTAAACACATGCATAAGTGCTTTGCTGAATCAAGGCATCAACTATTACTGTTCCATTAAAAAAAATAGACCCTTCCAAATAGGTTAGAGAAATCTTAACTATCATCTTTTAGCAAGAGTACCATAAAAAGCAGAGACTCACAAAAAACAAATTATTTTAAAATTACTATAATTACAATACAGTAAAATTTCACCTAAATAGACTGTACCAACCTCTTGCCCTTTTCTTCAGTCGTAACCAAAAATACTCTCATTATATAGCAATTCAGTCAATCCAGCTGCAGAGGAGAAACATTTTTTTCTTGCATCTTTTCTGAACTTTCATCTGTTGCTGCACTCAGACCAGGTCCACTTACAAGAACTACCTCTCTGCCTACCATCCCCTGAGAATGGAAACAACCCCTAAAATATAATGTAATCCATTTGCTTCCCAAATTAATTCAACTAGGTTCAAACATAGCATGTTTACAAATTAAAGTATTTAAAAGGGTGTTGTCCTATTTGACCCAATTCAATCAAACTATTATAATAGTGCTAAACATACCAAATTCCTGATATTTCACCTTTGAAATGCTGCCACATTATACACAAAGGTATAGCAGGTATCAATGGTTAAAGTTCCAAGGTCTTTTCTTGTTAGCGTGCGCTTCAAAATATTCATAGTCCATACAGTACTGTATGAATGGTAATGCTCTGCTCCTCTTACTTCCTCATTGATGCTAAGAATTTTTGCTCACTTCTTAGTTTCATTTTGTTCTGGATAAGTTTCTTTGTTCACTATTATTCATTTCAATGGTTGAGGTTTTAGAAAAGTGACCCATGTTTCTAGATTCTTGTGTGATTGAAGTTGCTCTATTGTCTCATTCTGCAATAATTTAGAATATTGGAATTGTGATGGAAAAATATTAATAAACTCTCTGAAATTTCCAGTGAATGCTTAAGAACTGGCCTGGTTTATACAACAGAGTAGATACTTCTGTTGTCAGAATATCAGTCACTTTGATAACTGTTCATAACACTCCCTTTATTTAAATGAGTGTGTACCACAAAGGTCATTCAGAACTACTATTGTAAGGCTATGTAAGCACAGACACAGATTGGTACGGATGACTCAGAATGAGAGCAAAACATAAGTGATTTGTGATCAGAAGCTCTGCGATATTTTTTTACAGCCTTACTCAGTATTCTTGTTTTGTACATTTTGAACAGTGATGTGCATCTTTAAGAAAACATTTTTAAACATGCTCTCTGTTGCCCAACATACTTACATTTTATAAGTTTATTTTTAGTTAAGAAACATAGGAAATAGGAAAAACATTTTCATCTGGGGAAAAAACAGTTTGATTTCAAACCATCCAGGACTACAGACACTCTCCAACTCTTAGGGTATGTCTACACATCAAAGTTAATTCGAAATAATAGCCGTTATTTCAAATTAACTTTCCTAGCGTCTACACAGCCAAACTGCTATTTCGAAATAAAATTTGAAATAGCGGGGCACTTAATTTCAAATTTGGTAAACCTCATTCTATGAGGAATAATACCAAATTCGAAATAGCTAATTCGAAATAAGCGCTGTGTAGACGCTTATTTCGAAATAGGGGGCCTCCAGCCCTTCCCACTGTGCCCTGGTGGCCACTCTGGGCCAAACCAGGAAAACTCATCTCCTCTCCCCCAGCCCCGGAGCCCTTAAAGGGGTAGACTCTGGCCACAGTGCACATTCCAGCTCCAGGCCTGCCAGCAGTCGCTGCCCCTGACCCAGTGGCCCCACAATGAGCCGGGCAGCCAGTGCCAGCCAGCAGTCCACCACCCAGTCCCCCCAGCTCCCAGGAGCCAGCCAGGGGCTGGAGAAGGCGGGTGCCTTCCTGGACTAGTGCGGAGATCATGGATCTCATTGAGGTTTGGGGGGAGGCCTCCAACGTCCATGATCTCCGCACTAGACAGAGGAAGGTGGCCGTCTACGGCCGGATAGCTGCCAACATGGCCACAAAAGGCCACATGCATACCCAGAAGCAGGTGTGCATGAAAATAAACGAACTGAGGAAGGCATATGCCAGGGCCACACGGGGGCAGCTCCCCAACAGGGGCAGACACCTGCCCCTATTTTGATGCCCTGGACTGCATCCTGGGGGGCGGGACGGTCCGTGCCACCCTGGGGGGGCAGCAATCTGGAAGCAGAGGGCCCTGACCAGGACATGGAGGAGCACCAGGAGCTACAGGAGCCGAGACGGAGCGTGCCATGCCGCCAGGACCCCCATGCCGTCCCAGCAGCCGAGTCACCAGGGTCATCCGGGGAGGCAACAACATGTGAGTGCCATCACTGTCCCCTTACTGGGGGGAGGGTGGGGAAGGAGACCAGGGATCGCGCGTGTGGGCCTTGCTTACCACGGATCACTCAGCAACCTGTGCACGTGCGAGCACGTGCCATGCCACCCCTGGGCAGGTGGCTCCAGCTGGCTGCCACACAGGGGCATTGGCCTGTTAGCCACACGCGTGTGTGAAGAGACATGACATGCTCCTGACCCCGGGGTGGGACACAGCAGGACGCCCTCCCTCCACAAGGCCATTCTACACAGAGGCAGGGGACATCTCCCCCCCACTTCAGCCACACTATACACAGCACAGGGGCATGGGTGCGGTCTCGGGGCAGCTCCCATTCCCAGGGACAGCCAGACATTCCCATCATGGCCTCTGTGCAAGCACATCGGCTCTGATGGTGCAGGGAATGGTCATCCTCCCCTTGCAGAGGGGGGCTGGGCTTCACCCACTGTGTCCCCAGGGATAACTGACCACTTCTCTTGTTTCTTCACAGCCGCACCAGCTGTGCATGCAGGGTGCACCACCCCGCCCGGGACATGCTCCCGCACCCGAGGGCTCCGCAGGATGAGCTGAACAGTGCAGGGGTACCAACAGCAGCACCTGGGGGCACTGCGAGCCCTGCACTGCACCCTCCAGAACTGGGTGCAAGAAGACCTGGAGCTCCGGGGGGAGCAGCTTGCCCAGGGACGTGCCATCTGCCAACACCTGCAGGCCCTGGTGCAGTGTGTGCTACCTCCTGCCGCTCCAGCGCCTGCTGCCTCCCCAGCTACCACTCCTCCTCCTCCTCCCGCTTCTCCCTGCACACCCTCCTCAACCTCCACACCCTCCTCCCCATCCCCCCGGGGACGCCAAGGCCCCTGCATCTGCTGTGCTGGGAGACAGTTGGCCCATCGAGACCCCCACCACTGAGCTTCTCCTCCCCCTTCTTCCCCTTGCTTCCCTCTCCCAGGTTGCTCCCTTCCCTCTCCCACCCTCTCTCCTCCCCTCTCCCATCTCCTTTCCCCAGTTTCCCCAGAGTTTCATATCCCCCCCCCGTTTTGTTAAATAAAGAGTTTGTATTTATGAAAAAAAGTGGTTTTTATTTTACATTATGAAGGGGGGATGGGGAGAGGGAGGTAAGTGGAAGGTCGTGAGGAAGGAATGAAGCACAAGCCCCTCAGTGGGACACACCAGGGAGGTTCTTAGTGCTCCTCAGGGTGGAAGCTCTCCCGCAGGGCCTCCTGGATACTGACAGCCCCCTGATGGACCTCCTGGATGGCAGCCCAGAGAAAGTGCAGCCAGGCTCGTAGCAACGTGTCCATGAGAAACACCAGGGTGCCCAGGGGCAGCTCTGGCTCCATGTTGCATAGAGCTATGGTGTCCCGAGTGAGGGCAACCAGAGCACGCAGAGACCAAATGCTTTGCTGTCCCTCAGTGAGGTAGGCAGGGAAACCTGAGAACCGGCATCCCGGGCGGGGGGTAGGGGGTCCCTTTAAGCACAGACCGCAGATAGCCTCAGGCAGCAGCCCCACACAGTAAGTCCTGACCTGGTGCCCTGCCGGACCTGGTTCTGGCCGGCCTTAAATGCGATTCAGAGTCCACTCAGTGTGGACGCGCTATTTCAAAATAGCAAAATGCTATTTCGAAATGCATTTTGTGTGTAGACGCGCTATTTCAAAATAAGCTATTTCGAAATAACACTGTAGTGCAGACATACCCTTAGATATGAAATACTCTTCTACAGCAGTCTCAGACCCTTCTAGCCACTTGCCACTTTTTAAAGGCCTGATCCAATGTCTGTTGAAGTCAACGGGAGACTTTCCATTGTCTTCAATGAGCTTTGAATCAGGCTCTAGAAGAACTGTGGGGCCCTGCAAATCCTTTAGAATGTTGCTCAGATTAGTATCAATGGTATCTCTCAGAATAATGTAAATTCTTATAGAATCTGTTGCTACAGTCAGTCCAAAATGGTGTAGCCAATGGTGGAAACCTTTGACTGTCGGCCCGTCAGGGTAATTCGCTGGCGGATCAAGAGAGGTTTGCTGACATTGAGCATCTACAGACTTAGCCCCCAGCAGTCCCCAGTAGCTGTAGATTGCCATTCCCAGTCCATGGGAGCTGCAGGAAGCAGCAACCAGCACGACCTTGCAGCCTGCACTACCTGCCACAGCTTCCATGGGCTGCGAATGGCAAACCATGACCAATGGGAGCTTCCGGGGCCCATGTCTGTGGACACTCAATGTCAGCAAACCGTCTCGCAGCCCACCAGCAGACTACCTTGAAGGGCTGAGAGCCAAAGATTGCCGAACCCTGGTAGATGGAAGGTACTGATTTTTTTTCTATCAGGAAGGATTATCTCCCTTAAATTGATCATAATTCCCACAATCATTTATCTTTTGGCATAATTCTTTTTTAAATCTCTGAAAGTTCTTTGATCAAGTATTTAAAAATGTAGTCTGACAGGAAAATATCAAGAAAAACTTTTGTTGAAACTGCAAACACATGTCTCCAAGGGAGGAAGTGCTGATTGCTAACTCTATATCAAACCAGATCATTCTATTAATGAAATAATTAATTGGATAAAAGTGAAAGTTCTTGAAAGAGCACCTGAAAATCCAAAATCTATCCTGACCACTTCAGTAACCAATACGTCTAAGGGTAGCTCAACAATCCACACAATTTGAATGATAGGCGTGAAGGAAATCTGTGTCCTTCTCCTTCCTTTCCTTCAGTCTGACCTCCCTTCTTGCTCTTTTCCATATTCCTTTCTCAAATTGGAGCCCTCCCTTCTTCTTTTAGGCTAAAATAAATCCTGAGTGAAGGTTCACGATTCCCAGGAGATATAAGACTAACGCTCTATGCCAGGTAGTTCTTTGGATGGAACCAGTTTTACCTTCATGTCAGGGAAATCCCATTCCAGGTACTGCTGTTAGTTAGTGCATCTTGCCCCTGGATACTTCCTTTCCTAAAGTGAGGAATGAAACCTGGTAGCTGTGGGAAGCAGAATAGGTCTGGCCAAGGAAGTGGGGGTTTCCATACTGACGGTGTTTTGGAGCTAACCTCAACTTCTCAGCAACCAGAGAATCTCTCTTCTACTTGAGCAGAGTGCTCCCTTCTGGCTGCTCCTTATCTCAGGAAATTATCCAATCCTGAAACTGTAAAACATCTCAGGAGCAGCCAGCCTTTTAAGAATATATAACAATTTGGGGAAATATATGTAAGCGCATGCAGACAGTTTTTCTTGGTTCTCCCATGGTCAAATGTGTGGAGGTTTATGGGCTATTGAGTGTTTTGAAATAAGAGAGCCTGCTTCTCAGATGAAATAAATCAGCGTTGCGCCACTAAAGTTCATGGAAGCATTTTACCTGCTGAGGACCATTTAAATGTAAAGAAAAATGTGTAGTGCACTTGACCTCACCTTCCAGCCTTCTATCACCTTTTTGTAGCTCCTATATGTAGGACAGGAGAGCTGCCATGTGCAAAATCATTCACATGATTTCAGTACGAATCCCAGCAAAAAGACATGTATTCATTGAGTTTCTGCCTTATTTGTCTGTGATTACTCATGCTTCAAGCTCTTGGACAAAGTCTTGTAAAGCTCTTAGTCCGGCCTTCATTTCTTCCCAGCACTTATGTTCTTTTGCAATTATTGCCTAACTCCACAACTAACATTTCTTTTTCCTTTCTAAAGCATATTTATTGAGGCATAAGGAGCCCAGGATGATAGGAGTAAAAATGTGGTCTGGCTTTGGCCCTCGCTCTTATTTCTCTTAAAACAGGAATGGAATTTCCTCATGGTCCATACCTTCTCTCCTACCCTGTTATATTCTTTAATTGAGTCTTCTCTTCCTGCAAGTTAATTTACTGATTAGAGGAAAGACTAATTTTTCTTTTGAGCTTTTGTTGTTACTTCATGAGATAATTTTCTGTAAGAAATATTAACTTTTTGTGAAAGTAGATTCGTTGCAGGCATACGCTGAGATAAATCACATCTCCCACTCTTGTATCCTGGCGTTCTCCAAATAACTGACGAGGACATGCAGGAAAAAGAAACACGGGCACAAGGATGGGTTTTAAAGCAGAAGGCTGAAACATTATTACTTTTTTTTTAGGCAGAATCTCTCCCCAACCCACCCCAAAACAAAACATGTATTTGGGTCCAGTGCAATGTTAAATGGTCTCATGCCAAATAAGCAATATTCAGGGCTGGCCTCTTCAGACTTACTAAGATTCAGCTCACCTCTGAATCTTCTTATTTTCTCCCTGCAAAAGGTATTACTGAAAGGAACCTTAATCTATGAATACTAAAGATCTCCCCATCTTGCTCCAGGGTCCCCCAGGACATTTCTGGGGTTTCTCAGTCATGTTTAGTCTGGGAGTCACCCCCTTAGAGCTGCACAGGGCACCAGCTGTAAGTACTGACTAAATTATGAACTTCACTGTTCTTCTGACTTATTGACCTTAAGTGAGGCATTTGGGATGCTGTGAGAGAAGTGGAGAAACTCAACGAACATCTCATCAATCCTCCTTGGGGGGGAGTGGGATTCCTTCCTGATCCCAAAAACTAATGATCCCACAGCATCTTGGAAACCTAGTCCAAACTATACCTCCATTATAGGGCAGGCAGGACAAAGCAGCAACTGCAGCAGGTGGGCTACTACTTACTTTGAAGTAGTCACATACTGCAAGATGCAAAGGGAAAAGCACAAAAGAATAAACTCTCCCTTGTCTACCAGAGATTGGGGCAATAGCAGAAAGGAGAGGCAGAATCTCTTTCCTTTCCCCTTGCTTCACTTCACACCTAGGCACACTCTTGATGTGCCCCAAACCACTAAAATTGACCCTCTATTTTCCCTTCTGCTCAGGAATCCAGTGATTGTTTTTCCCCTGCAAACATTTCCTATCTAAGATAGGGGACATTTCAGGAAAGTGTATTTAAATTGTTTGTAGAAAATCATTAGTTTGGGGAAAATAAATTTACAAACATTCTATTTTTATAGTTTACCATATTCACAACAGAACTTCAAAAAATTCTGCTACAGCATTTGAAAATAACATGGTTAAATCTTGAGCTACTTACTCAATTTTTTCTTAGTCAAACTTTAATGAAATTGACTCTACAAGAGTTTGCCTGAATAGAAACTGAGTTAGAAACTAAGGAGATGGTCCACAAGTAGTAAAAGCGCATTACAAAGATTTTGATAATAGGAGAAGTAAACAAAATACATGGCTTATATCCCATGGAAAAACATCTGGAAGGTGAAAATTTACTTGGAAAGAACCGTGAAAAGATATCAGCAGAACCACATTATCCTGTCAATTATATGCACCAGGCTGCCTTATGGAGAGACGGTAGATATGACCTAAAACCCTTGTAGACTGAGATGCTGTAATATCTGTAGCCATCTTTTAAATCACTGGGTAGCCATAGTATCTCTAGGCTTCACGCATCTGGGAGGAAATCCAGGATCCTCTGAAGTTAATGGATGTTTTACCATTGACTTGAATAGAAAAGGATTTCACCACAAGTGTGTGGCTTGCTTCCTTGAAACTGTGTTGCCTATACTTCCCTATCAGTGGTTTGGCCCTTCAGCATGGTTCACAGGTTACTTGCATCCATCAAAGTTTTTATAAGGCCACCTATCACCATAGTATCTGTGTACTTTTGCCATAACAAGCTAATTACATTGGAAAATGATTTCTTACATTTCATGAGCAAAGTTTGGGGTAGTGAAAGACACTTAAGGTATGTCTAGACTGCAGAGTTTTTCCAGGAAACTGGAGGTATCCTGGAAAAGCTCTACGTTCAAGGAACACATCTGCTTTTCAAAAAAAAAATAATCAGAAAAGCAGATGCATTTTTTTGAAATCCCTGTAAACCTCGTTCTACGAGGAAGACGGAATGTTCCGAAAGAGGCTTTTTTCTGACATTTGGCCCAGTGTTGACGGGCTAAAAGTCGGAAAAGCCTCTTTCGGAAAAAAAGCGGAAAAAGATACGCAAATTGCGATTCACAATTTGCGTACCTTTTTCGGACTTTTCTTTGTAGTCTAGACACAGCCATATAGTGTACACATTTGGATGGGAGATTCCTCCAGCCTATGCACAATCACAGCCCCATTGCTGGACCCCTGAGATATCCTGTGCTACTATCCTTGCATGATAGTTTCATTGTCGGAATATGTTGCTTAAGTATTTGTAATTATTGCAGGAAACTGGCAAACAGTTCTACTTGTAAATTACTTATTGTTGCATAGCAGAGGAGAATGTGGGTACCAGTGCTTGTAGAAATGGATAGTTTCAAACACTGTATTTTGGTTTCTTCACCCAGAGATTTTTTCCAATTCAGTATGACAAATATCCTCCCCGAAGTAAAATGATTGCTATCAGAATAATTTCACAATAGTTTGAGAAAATGTAGACAAAAATATTCCAAAGATAGATTTTATAAAGTGCTTTTTTTATTATGCATTGTCAACAGTTAAATGATGTGTTGCTGTTTCATGCAAGCCAGGATAATGTTAAGATAGCAAAAACATACTATGCCATAAAAGTGTTAAGGATAAAAAGTGCTAAATCTGAGGAAAATTGTAGTTTTAAATCTAAAACTGAGAAGCTAGTTTATCGAAAATGATTTTTGAAAAAATTAGTAAAATAAACTCTGCTTTATTCTAGTCTTCTGCATCTTGAATACTGTCCCAACTCTGTATGTGATGATCTTCTTTATGCTATTTGCTCTACATTTTTACACATCTTCTTTTTGCTGTCATGCAACATAATGCACAGTAAACATTTCAGCATTCCAAAGGGACATGATAATTTTAGGCAGACAGCAAAATTATATCTATTATTATTTACCCACTGGTTGTAGTCTTCATGGTGTTGCTAGAAAAATTTTTCTAGTAAAAGCTAATAAGAAAAATGTACATAATTTACCATGGAGAAATGTCTTATTTACGTACAGAAATAACAATACACAAAAAAGTAGAAATATTTTTCCTCATTCTTCTGCACACCAGGTGCATTACTTCTTAGTTCATTACAAATGATAAAGAACAATGTTGAATTAATGCATGTATCAGCATGATAGTCATATTGTAAAATATTGCCTACAGCACAAAGAATTGTAGAAATATAAATCATTTGCATTCCAAACTGAAAAAAGATCATATTTTTGACTCTCCATTGACTGAAAGATAATTTAAGCAAAAATAAAATATGAATAATTGATTATACATAATACAAATAAACATTCACATATAAACTCTGTATATTAAGTTCTTCAGGAAGTGCTGGAGAAAAACTGGATTACAGAAATGTCTAACCCACTAATTGTAGACGTAAATTATATTTTACCTTATACCTTGTGAGTGACATTTTTAGCTGATCATGTAATTGTTTTATTCATTTTCATCATAGCATCTATTTCTTTTGATTTGCTCTTCTACAGTGAGATGATCAAGCTCGACTTTATCTCCTTGAGGTGATGGAACAGCTATATAATTTGGGCTCAATAAATCTAAACTTGTGCATGTGCCATTTGCTGACACTTCCATTATTTCACCACCTTGATAGATAGCAGCTAGTTCCATATCAGAATTCCCATGTTCTTTTGAATATGGACTGGAAGCATTTTTAGTTATGTCTACAGAATTTAACAGACCAAAGTTTGAAAACATGTCATCCTTTTCAGGAGAAGGTGTTTTCACAATCTCATATAAAATATTATTTAAGCTACTGTCTTGTTTTGGTTCTTCCCTGATGCTTATCAACTTGGTATCAATAGGGAATGTTGTATTAGTGGTTTCCTTTAAAATTAATACATTGCTAGTACAAGGTTTTTGGCAAGTGGCATCTGTATTAATTTGAACAAGACTGTCTGAGCTAATGGTATTTTTATCTTTGGAGTTTGGTTTCTCAAGTGCAATGGTTACAACATCTCTAGAATAGCTCTCTTGAAATTCAGGTATACCAAGTACTTCTGCAGTTTCTGGTTGATTTTCTAGCTTTTCAAAAGCATATTCAAACGTGGTGTAATTTGCATGGTTTAATTTTGTTAATGGTTTTGGTATTACTGAGAGAGAGTTTTCCTGTCTACAGATATTCCAGTGTGAAACAGATGTATTATTATTATTATTATTATTATTACTCATATTGAACTCTTTATGATTATCCAGTACTGTCTCCTTATCAATGTTAGCAACCCGTAAAACTTCTACACCGTCAGATTCATTACACAGGTCATCTTGCTCCTTCTCAACACTTTGCACAATCACATTATATTCATTACCATCCTTTCCACTATCCTCACTAGTCTTTAATCCTTCTGTTTCATTCACCTTATCTTCCACATTCTCATTTTTTTCAACTTCTTCCCTCTCAGACACAGAACTAAGAGATGACTGTTGATTTTGTTGAGAGTCACCTATGTCATCTTTCTTTTGCTCTTTCTCTCTGAGATCACTCTGAGTATTTTCTAGCTGTGGTTCATTTTTATTGCCCAGAGATGTATTTGTGTATGTTCTGGAGACTTCTTGTGTGAAACCTTCTGGGGGCCACTTTGGCTTATTCATTTTAACTTCTTCTTCAATGGAAAATGTTTTTTGGGGTATCACATCATCAGTAGAAGGAGGCCATGTGATTTTTAATTTGCCTCTTTCTATAGATCTTTTCAAATTGTCATCCAAAGTTTCAGGATGCACATAGTGAATATCTGAATGCAAGTCTGGTTCAATGTCTGTATTAAGCTTAGATATGATAGTTGTTTCATGACTTGGATTTACCTCTTCAGCATGAACATTGCCAATTGAGCTTCTTTGATCTTTGGAACTCCATAACTCTTTGTGTTGCTTGTGTCCAAAACCTTCATCATAATTTCCTTTAGACTTGAAAAGTTGCTTAAAATGGGGTTTACAGTATGTTTGTCCATGAAGAGATGCATAATTTCCCAAGCTGTAAAATGGAATAAAATTTGTTTGATAGCATCTACAGCTCTATCAAGAATAAATACACCGAATATTCAATTTTAGCTGACCTGATAAGCACTGAGAAATTAGAGTAACTATAAATAACTCCATGAATATTTTAGCAAAGAAACAATACAATTTATTTTTAATGTTCATTTATGGGTCTCACCAAACTTTGAAACATTATGTATTGTAAATTCCTATAAAAACTGAAAGTTTAAATAGTGGTTTTGGTACCAAGAAGTTCACTTTAATAAAAATAACAATTAAAAATATAGATGGATGATTATTTTGTAGAAGTATAGAGACACTTTACAAGAAATTGACTAATCAAAGTACAGGCTGACAAGAGGAATAATCCCTAGCACTTTAGGGTTAAGATTTTTTAAAGTTTATGACAACCTTGGAGATTGAAGTCCTCTATTTTCCAGTAGAATGGATGGAAAATATGTATTAC
Organism: Rafetus swinhoei; assembly: GCA_019425775.1. Classification (NCBI taxonomy): domain Eukaryota; kingdom Metazoa; phylum Chordata; order Testudines; family Trionychidae; genus Rafetus; species Rafetus swinhoei. The sequence goes on along the minus strand of CM033439.1, from coordinate 39,290,690 downwards.
TTCCCAAGCTTCTCTACACTTCTTTGTTAGCACACTACAGTCCTTTTTTCAGATGACAGGATTAATTCATGTTCATGTTTACTTAGGTCTTGATCCTGCTCTCAAATGAAGCAAAAATTCTGACTGACTTTATAAGAGCAGGATCAGTTCTAAAATCCTTGCTTGGAACAGGTCCCAGGTTAGCAAGGAGAGGAACACATTTGCCAGTTACAGGAGTACTTGCATCTCAAAAGCAGATTTTCTATGAATCAATTGGTAGTTCCTCCTTACCTTAATTTACTGCCACAGTGATGACATCGGAAACAAGATTTATGAAAGATTTGCTTGTCGACAATTAGGCATTCCATTGGATAAACTTTCTTTTGACAAAGTATGCATGTTTCCTTTTCCTGAAGTTGCAGTTTCTAGAAACGAAATTTTATAAAGGTCATGTATAGGTCCTCTGCCAGGTATTAGAACTTATTTCTCAAATACGTTACTTTATCAATTCATGCAGAAAATGTCTTTTTTCACATGGAAAGCTGCAATGCTGATTTTTGTTAGCCCATTTTTAAATTGATAACTAAGATACAAATTTTAGGGATAAACTATACTTCCACTAATTGTAATACTTTGAGAGCAAAAACCTGTTCACTTTTTCAGGTAAGAATAGGATAGATGGTATCATAAAAAGGAATGTTAAATTGGATTAAGTGTGTTTATATAGAACCCACTGCTTTGAATTTGCAATGTCATTCAGATTATATATATATATAAACACACACAGAGAGGGTAGAGGGTGAATGTTTGAAACTCTGATTTCAGAAGCACATCAAGCACACCATTACCGTGTTAACATGCAAACTACATGTACATATGTTGTAAATATGATAGGGATATAATTATTTGAGCTTTTTATTGTTTTCATTTTCATGACTGGTATTTTGTTCAGTTAATTTGCAAGAGAGAATTAGCTACAATACCAATATTGGCTAATTATATCAAATCCCTTATTTTATGAAGCATAAGTGATTGTAAAGGAAACTAGCTATACTTCCAAGTACAAAGCACCAGTAGTAAGTTTATTTCAGGAAGATGAGGGGCAGGAGGAGAGGGAGATAACAGACAATCTGCTGGGTTTGAGAAAACTATATTGCTATTCTGTCTTGATTTATGAATCGCTACAACATCACTGCTAACAGGCAAATACATCAATATAATGGGCTAAATTCTCTGCTGATGTAAATGAGTGCTGCTCCACTATCAACAGAGTTTTATACTCATTTGCATCAGCCGAGAATGTGTCCCATTCTTATGTTACATTATTTGTATTTGCCTGCCAGTACTGATTTTATAGCAATTCATAAATCAAGACAGAATAGCAGACAACTATGCCTATATCTCCTAACTATACTGAGAGTTGTGGAAAACATCCAAGGAGAAATTAAAAATCTTCAAAATTTGCTTAGAAATTACCTGAACACAAAATTTTCCCCATCAGTGAATAGATTAATCAAAGTTGGTCATCAAAAGTTATCTTTGTACTCATGTCTGTGAAAATTTCAAGGCACTTTTTGCAGAACAGCATGGATTTAGTTTCAAACTGTGGTGATAGCCTGAGGGAAGGCAGGTATTTGAACTCTCACAGTATTTTTACAGGTTCCCTGATTGTCTGAGAGATGTCTGCACTTCCCAAGTCAGGAAACATTCCCATGGTATCTCTGAGGCCAGGTCTACACTAGACCTGGAAGGTCAGGTTAAGGTATGCAACTCCAACCATGTAAAATATGTAGCTGGAGTCAGCTTACCATAAGCCGAACTTGGTGCTGACCGGAGCTACTCTCAGTGTACGATTAACTAGACCCACTAAATCGAACACCAGAAGATCGATCATGGCCTGAGCTAGCAGGCTGAAAAAAGAGGGCAGCCATGATGGCATGAGTGGTGGTATGTACCAGTCCAAGATGCTAGATGTGTCCTCAGAGCTAGCTTAGGTATGTCTCCTCAAGCTGGAAATCACACAAAGTGTAGATACACCCCATGTCTTAGAAACTTATACCTAAGCTAGAGACACACATATTAAGGGTATGTCTTCACTGTGCAGTTAACCCAGGTGGCAGGTATCTTATCTGAGCACTAAGGTTAGCCTAACCTGGTGTGAGGAGCCACACTGCAAAATAATATAATTAACTTAAAACAGCTCCAAACTTAGGTCAGCGTTTTTTCTGGATGTATGGTAGGGAAGGTTGGGCTAAAATAAAATAAAATAAAATAAAAGTAAGACCCCAAAGTGAATGTGTAACGAAGACATTTCTGATTCATTTTCACAGGCCTGGATGTAGCACTGAAGCCATGGGAAGCTAGGCCTCTATCAGGGAGAAAGAAGTACCTCATAGAGTGTCAGAGCCATTAGAGAGGAAAGAGGAAGGGATATTTCCCTCAAAACAATAGATAGTAACATCATATAGTAGTGTGACAGTGACATTTTGCATTTTTGTGTATTTCAATGCAAAATAAAATTTCATGGTATGAATTCACCAAACATGAATTGGCAAAAGTTTTCACATTATATTTTGTAAACAACTTCTTTACTTTTTCACACATTTAAATTGGTGGGTTTAGCAAACATAAAACAGAGGCATATAAACCATGCACATTGTTATACCATTAGGCTGCGTCTAGACTGGCAAGATTTTGCGCAAATACTTTTAACGGAAAAGTTTTTCCGTTAAAAGTATTTGCGCAAGATAGCGTCTACACTGGCACGGATGCTTTTGCGCAAAAGGCAGCTTTTGCACAAAGCATCCGTGCCAGTGTAGACGCTCCTCTTGTGCAAAAAAGCTCCGATGGCCATTTTAGCCATCAGGCTTTCTTGGGCAAGAAATTAACTTGGCAGGCTACACTGGCCCTCTTGCGCAAGAATACTTGCGCAAGAGGGCTTATCCCTAAGCGGGAACATCAGAGTATTTGCACAAGAAGCACTGATTTTGTACAGTACGAAGTCAGTGTTCTTGCGCAAATACTCGAGGCCAGTGTAGACAGGCGGCAAGATCTTGCCAGTCTAGACGCAGCCCTATAGTTATGTAGTACCGCATGCAAACACAAAAGTCAGTTAACTATTTATCTCAGTTAAAAGTACAATGCCAGCTGTTTGCCGCTGTAAGATATGAAATTCATTCTATACACATTCATGATGCATTAACATACATATTTTTGTTTCAGTGCTAATTCAAATGCAACATTTACCTTGTCAAAAAAAGTCCTCAAAACTCAACATGCCAGTATTTATTTGTTAGTCACACACTCAGCACATCACTTAAAGCCTTTGGAAAGGGAAAATGATTAAAGATCACTGAGAGAAAAGAGAGAGAGAGAGAGTGAAAGTGAGAAAAAGTTTGTTAGTTTTATGTTACTTTGTTCTTTGACTACAAACACACTTTTCATTAATTGCACAATATACTGAGGTTTAATCATTTTTTTACGTTAAGGTTTCTTCACACTTTGCATGCTTATTTACCACTGACAAATGCTGATTCCTGGAAGCTACTTCTCACTTCAGTTTCAGAAGTGTCTGAGACCATGTAGCCAAGACTATTAAACACTCTTTCACTCTCCTGCCATGTCTTCTGAAAATTCCTTAGCAATTCTTCTGGTGAATCAGTAGCAGAAATATCCAAAATGTGTCCTGCGACTACATCTTCGTATGCTGGAGGTGCATGCTTGAAGCCAAATCCTGACTGCATACCATCAGCACTTTGTGATGTCATTATGGCAGTCCTCGATTCAGTAACCATGTTGGCAAATCTATCCAGACCAGAAGTGTGGTCAGTATGATACTTTGCTTCCAAGCATACCAGAGGTTCAAATGAGCGCTCTTTATCTTCACGTTGCTTTTGTTTATAAGATCTACCTTCCTTTGGGTCTCTTGGCTGCTTGCAAGGAGAGTCTTGGACGCTATCTTTTTGCTTTTGATTCTTCAGAGATGTCACTCTGAATTCATCCTTACTAAATGTGTGTCTTTCTTGCTTTCTTTTGCTATTCATTTCATCCCTTTCAAAAACTCTTTTCTTCGATTCCACATCCAATCCTGAATTGTCCTCTGATTTCCCTAATAACATATCCATTTCATCTACACTCTCATAGTCTGCTCTTTCAACTACTGTGACTGGTTCCTTTTTTGTATCTCGTCTTTGCTCAGATGCTTCAAACCTAAGGGTAAGCCCTGACTTGTCAATCTTAGGAACCTTAAAACTTATTGCATGTGGCTTTATGCATTCTGGAATGTTTACTGGATATTGGTGCATGTAGTTGGTGTTTTTCTCTGCTTTTAGATTTTCTTCACATGTTTCTTTTATGCCCTTTACTGTACCAGCAGTAACTTGAGATCTCTGTGTAGTTGCTGAGGATAAAGGCTCCATCATAGCATGTTTTTCAATCTTAATTTGTCTACGAAGAGTTGCAGGAGATTTAACAATTTCTGACTTTTTTTCTACAACTGGAACTGATGTTGCAGACCGGTGTTGTGTTATTCCTTGAGACAACTTTGCTGTGGTGCCTTTTAGTTTGGCCAGTTGTTCAGAATGGCTCCTTGGAGGAGAGAAGGAAGAAGCTGGCCTTTGAAGTCTAGATGTTGGTGTTGCTGATCTGTGTGCTGGGGGAGGAATAGGAGTACTAGTTCTTTGGATGGGAGATGAAGAGAGTGCTTCCCTGAGGGGAGATTCTGTCAGTTTAGATTCAATTATTATATAAGTAGGTGATGGCGACCGCATTCTCAGTGCTGGAGAAGAAGTTTTGAATTCTGTCTGTTTGTTTCCACTGGACTGCTGTATAATTTCATGGTGCGCTGTTTCTTGTTTTATAACCTCTTTCATTTGATGGGAATCTCTTCTGTTGGAGTCAGTGCTGATTTTTGATATCTTCTGTGACAAGCCTCCAAAATTAACCGAGTCATTTCTGGATTTCCCTGCTTTTGTGGACATCATAGCTGTCTGCATTGTGTCTTCACATGATGCAAGCATTTTCACTGCTTGGTTTTTAATATCTGATAGCTCTTCTTTCATCTTTTCTAAATTATCTTCTGTTGCAACATGAACTATATTTTTCTTTCTTTCTTCATTTACCAGCCATACTGGGATATTATTTAAAAATGTCTGAAATGCTTTCATACCATTTTTATTTGGCTCTGCTTCAAATTGTTTCACTCTAGACAAAACTTGCTGCAGTTCCTCCCGTTTCCTTAAGAATTCTAATATATCTACTGCATGTATTTCATCCTTCAGATGTGATCCTTTTGATGGAGGAAAAAATAAAAGCTTGTTCTGTGCAATCTCTTGTTTGGGGTCTGTCTTCTTTGGAAGGACTTGTTTTACTTTTATATCCTTGTCTTTGACACACGCTATTTCTTGTAGACATTTATATTGTTGGGATAACTTTTTATTTTGAACATTGTTTTCAGAAACACACACATTCTTTTGCTCAGATACTGGAGTCTGTAAGTCATGGTGTGTATCAATTACCTTTTGCTTGACTACTTTCTCTGCTGATTTATTCTTAAACTGATCTTGGCTTTTTGGAATAGTTACTTTTTCATCTTTTGGAGGAACTAATATCTGGCCCCGATTTTCTTCTTTAACCAGCGAGACTTTCTCAGGCCTGAATTTTCCTTTTCCGATTTCTTTCTCATTAACTAATTTTTGTTTCACTTCACTGAAATCTTTCTGGCTTACTTCTTGCTTGTTGTCTGTATGTTGTAAAGGTGGTTTTTCTCTCAGCACCTTTACATCAACATACTTCTGATGATATTCCTTTGCAACACTTTGCTTTTTCCTAATGGTAGTACTTATGTCTTCTCTCTGTTTTTCCTGATTTTGTTGTTTGACAACATTTTGAACATTAGTTTCCTGCTGTTTCTTGTGTGTCTCAGAATCTTTGTGTATTTCATGTAAGCTTTGATCTACAATTGGAAGCTTGATCGTCTTAACTTTGAAATGAGGGGAGATAATTTTATTTTTGGACACATGCAACTGCTCCACATTTTTCAGCTGCTCTGCCTTATGCAAAGTATGCTCTTGATGGATTTGTTCCATTTGACAAGATAAATTATGTTTTGTAAGTTCCTTTGAACCTTGCAGTACTTTTTTTCTAATTTGATCTTCTGCTGAGGTTTCTAAAATGTTTTGAAGCCGCTCAGCAGCTGATGATACTACTAATGATGCAGATAGTTGTTTTTCACCTTGAGATTCTGTTGCTTGTAAACTGACTTGAAAGTCAGAACCAGGGGGTGTTGTTTTTTCTGGAGTTACAGAGGGAACTGAACCTTGTAAAGGAGTTTTATCTTGCTTGCTTGATTTTAATAATGGTACACAATTTACTGACTCTGTTTGAACTGGACTTCCCGGAGTTTCACTATTTGTTCTGATAGTCTCATGACAAAGACTTTTGACTTGAACTTTCTCCATCTCCTCCCTTTGCTGTCTGTATTTTTCTTCAGCAATCATTAAAGGAGTTTTAAATTTTCTGACATAAGGTTTAGGTTTTATTTGTGTCGGCTCTGCTGGAAGGGAAGGAGATCTTTTAAGGGAAAACCCCACTCTTTTCTTGGTCAGTGGTGTCTCTTGCAGAGCTTTATGTGGCGGATCAGTCATTTCTGAAACAGACGCTGGCCTTCTTACCCCTTCTGTTTTAGTATGAGTTGTTTCCTGTTTCTGTTCATGGCTAACCACATTCACTAGAATTGTGGAATTTTTGCTTTCTCCCACTGCTGTGGTAATATCCATTTCCCTGTGTGTCTGAAGAACAGTAGGTTTAATTTTTGGAAGCATTTTAGATTTGTTAATTTCTAACCCCTTAGGAGATTCCATTTTGAGGAATTTATTTGAAGAGGGAACCCCAGCTGGTTTACCTGAAGATGTTTTAGCACTGGCATTACATTTCAGTGGCTCAGGCAGTGACTGTTCTGGACATTTTGAAAAAAGTTCTTTCCTTTGCTTTGGTTGAGAAGTAGGAAGAATCAATAAGGGTGGAGGGGGAGGCGGTAAAGGGAGATCCTGCAGAAACTCACTTGCAGATTTGTCATCTACCGGTGGTGGGGGAGGAGGAAAATGATCAAAGTCAGCTTTGGGCTTGTCCACAGGTGATGGAGGTGAAGAGAACATCTGTCTATCAGATGGCATCATTAATGGAGGCGGAGGCGGAGGCAAAGGAAATTCAATTTCAGATGATGCTACTGATGGTGGTGGAGGTGGAGGAGGAGGGGGTGATGGCGGTGGAGTAGATGATGAATCTATTTCTGGCTTATCTTTCCTCACAGCTGTATTTAGAGGATTTTTCACTGCAAATTGGAAGTCTGACTTAGCAGTTTCCATTTCAGTCTTTCCTATAAACTGTCCTACAGATTTCTTATTTTGCTGATGAACATCTCTCTTTTGCTGCCTTTCAGTTTCTTTAAATTTAATGTGTGCTTCCTTTGTGACTTTTACTTCTCTTTCGTTGTTTATATTGTGTTCTGCTGTCATGGAAACTACATCTTGCCCCAGCTGAACATTTATTTCATTCTCCGAAAAAAGCTCTCTCTCAAAATGCAGAGCTTGTTTTGTTTCTTGCTTTCTCACTTGCTTTTCAAAATGGACAGTTGGCTTAGCAATCCCACTAGCTGGCATTTTAATCAGTTGTCGTGCAGTTTTGGATTTGAAGCTATCAACATCAGTTGACATTTTTGGCTTTTGTCTTGTTCCCTTCTGACAGTTTAGGTTGGAATATTCATTGTCTTTATGCTTGTGCTCATTCTGTTTCTTTTCAGCTATTTTTTCTCTGGACTGCACACCACTGATGGTGCTATTATTTTTCAGAGCTCTACGTGTCTCTGATTTCTCTGTTCTTACATCTCTCTTAACTTTATCATGGACAGAAGACTGGCTGGTCACATGCTTTGCTTCTTTTTGTATATTGCTCTGGATTCTTCTTTTATCTATTGATTCATCCACTTTTTTGAAGACCATGTGTTGAGAATTAGATAAACTCTTTATATGTTTTTCATCTACATCAAGAGACTCAGAGCTTTGTTCTTGTTCTAAATTGATCTTTCTGGTATCTTGTCCACTTTTTCTGAGGAAAGTCTCATTTTCAGCATGTGCTTCCTCATGACATTCACTGACAGATTTTACATTCTCTTGCAGATTATGTGACCTGTTACTTTGGTTCTGAGCTATATGCTGTGTCTGGATGCTGCTTTTTATATCTCTAAGACCACTTACTTGATGCTGTGCCATTTTCTTTTCAGCAGAGGCTTCTAAGATGTTTTGTACAGCAGGCTGAATATCTCTTCTGATTACATCTTCTTTGTCTACATTCTTGAGAGACTGCTGAGCCTCTTTTAAAGATCTTAATGTTGATTCAAGGTCACCTCGAACAACCTCTTCTTTTAGAACTTCATTTTTTGCAGTCATTGCATTTTCAAGGGACTCAATGGCCCGCTTAATATCACCAGGGATGACATCAGGCTTTTCTGTTTCTTTCAGTTGATAGGCTGATTCTTTAAGAGACTTCAGTATTGTGAGAATGTCAGCTTTTATAGTTTCTTCCTTTTGGGTAATTGATGTCTGATTTATGGCCTGACTGAGGGAATTTAAAGTTGCTTTCAAATCACCTTTTATAATATCTTGTTTATTTACATAACAAGATGTGTTTTGTGGCTCTGTCATAAAAATTTTAACAGCATTAGTCACATCTCCGGGGATGATATCACTTTCATTAACTGTACGTTGAATCTGAAACTTCTGTTTCTTTAATAAGAGCTTTGTGCCTTCTACATCACCGCCAGTTATTTCCTCCTCCTCCTCCTCTTGTTTCTTGGCTGTAAATGTTTCAATTGACCCCATCTGGAGTAGCTTCAGATAATCCAAAGCTCCAGATTCTATGCAGGTTGTGAAAAACTGAACATTGCCCCTTTCTGAATCATCTATTTTAGCTCTTTTGGATATTTCATTATTCATTGCAGAAGACAGAAGGTTGTGAATTGTATGTTTCACATCACCACCTATCACTTTATCACGCTGGATTTTATTGTCATCCTTTTTGTGAAGGAGAGAATAGAGTGTCATGTTAATATCACCTTTTTCATTTTCCTGAATTAAAATTCCTCGTTTTACAGAACTATCCTGAGTAAATAGATTTTTTATAGCTTGCTGTACATCACCTCTCACAATCTCTTCTTTCTCAACACAAACATCTGTTGATCTGTTCAATAATTGAGCTTTGGTCAAATCAACATTGCCCTTTTCATCTTCATTTACTGTAATTTCTCTTTTGGTAGTGCTTCTTTTGGACAGTAGATTCATCATTATGTTTTCTAGATTCCCTCTAATAATCTCTTCCTTTTGTATTTCAGGAGTCTCTTGATTCATTAATTTATATTTTGCCATTCTGACATCTCCAATTTCATCTGCCTCAAGAATAATTCCATGATACTCAATGACTTTGTGAGAGTAAAGTTCTTTTAAAGTTTCTTTGATACTTTTCCCTATAATTTCTTGCTTTTCAACTTTATTGTCATTAAATTCATGGAAAGGTGTCGTTTCAAAAAGCCATGTTGTTGTCTTTACATCTGATTGGGGAATTTCTTCCCTGGCTATTTTTATTTCACTCTCATCAGTTTCCTTAATGGAATCTAAAGGCTGGTTTTCAAAAAGCCACACAGCATGCTGAACATCACCTTCTTGCACATCTTCCTTTGTGACTGTCTTGACATCTTTATACTCTGACCCCTCTCCTCTAATTTCATCCAGAGAGTGTGTTTCAAATAACCAAGTGGAAGTTTTAACATTGCCCCGTTGGATTTCACTGACACTTACTGTTTTTACATATGTGCCTTTATTGAGTCCTTCAGACTCAAATAATTGTTTGCTGGCCTTAACATCACCACCCTGGACACTGTTAATAGTGAGCCCAATTAATTTTTCATCATCTGAAATTTTGTCCAGTGGCTGTGTTTCAAATCTGTATCTGACAGAGCTCACATCTCCTTTCTGAATATCTTCCTCGGTGACAGCTCTAATAACATACACATTATCTGATTCATTAATAGATCCTAAAGGTTTTGTTTCAAACAACCACCTAGTCCCACGTACATCTCCATGAATAACTTCTTCCTTTTTAACTGTTGTCACTTCATGATAATACCCTTCTTTGTCTTGAATTGCATACAGTGGCTGGGTTTCAAACAGCATTCTGTAGTTTTTCACATCTCCCTTTGTTATTTCTTTTTCACTAATAGTTTTCTTGGTGGTGGTTTCTGCAGATCCATCTTTAATCAGGTCCAAAGAAAATGTCTCAAATATAAAGCAGCCTTTTCTTACATTCCCAGCCTGTACATCTGTAATAGTTCTGACTAACGTACCATCTTCTTGGTTTTCTTTTATTGCATCAATAGAATGGTTTTCAAAAAGCCATCGGCAATGTAGAACATTTCCTTTCTGTATATCTTCACTTTGTACCGTTTTAATTTTTTTCAAAACTTCCTCTGAACTGGAATGTATGGAATCTAGTGACTGGTTTTCAAATTTATATTTCATGGTGGAAACATCCCCAGGCTGGATATCAATTTCTGTTACTTGTTTGAATTCCTTTTCTTCTTCTCCTTGTATATTTTCTAGATTTTCTGTTTCAAAAAGGAAACATGCTGAGCGGACATCACTTCCTTGGATATCCTCCTGATTCACAGTATGTACTTTTACTCTTTTTTCCGATTCATCTTTTATTTCATCAAGTGGCTGGGTTTCAAAAAGCCAAGTACAGGTTTTGACATCTCCTTTATGAACTTCTTCACCATCAGTCACTATCACAACCTTGTCATACAGCAATTCCATAGGCTGAGTTTCAAACAGCCATCTACGCATTTTTACATCTCCTTTAATAATGTCTGAAGTCTGTTCTGTTTTACATTCTTCACTTTCCACATTGCTAAAATATTTAATAGAATCAAGAGGCTGAGTTTCAAACAACCATTTAGCTGTTTTCACATCACCCGATTTTACTTCTTGTGAAGATATTCCTTTGATAATCTGGATTTTTTTAATGCTCTCATCAAACTGGTCAACAGGCCTTGTTTCAAATAGCCACCTGCAGCTTCTTACATCACCTCTTAAAACTTCTTCTTGTCGAATTGTTTTAACTTCATGATATTTCCCAAGACTATCTTGAATTGCATATAATGGAGTTGTTTCAAAAAGATCTTTATTCAACTCTACAGTTCCTCTCCTTATTCCTTCCACATGGATTTTATGTGATTCATCATATTTACTTAAACTGCTTGATTCAAATATATGTTTGCACCTAATCACATCTCCCCTGTCAACTTCTTCAAGTTTCACTGTTGTCACAAATTCCTTTCTTTTTTCTCTAATCTGTTCAAGAGGTTTAGTCTCAAAAACCCATTTCTGATGTCTCACATCACCTTTTTCTTCCTCAGTGGCAACCACTTTTTGAAGCTTCCCAACATCTGGGCTATCCTTTAAAGCATCCATTGGTAAGGTTTCAAATAAGTGTTTGGTAGTTCTTACATCACCCCCTATTATTTCTTCAGGTGGTAAATGAGTTGTGTAAATATTATCTTTTAGGGTGTCAAGAGGTTGGGTCTCAAAAATCCAGCATTTTCTACAGACATCAGTCCCTAGAATAGTTTCCTTTTCAATAACAGATACATCTGACTCTTCTTTTATAGTATCCAAAGGCTGGGTTTCAAATACCCACTTTGCCTTATGCACACCGCCTTTGATACTTTCCTCCATAGAGATTCCACGCACAACTTTAATTTCCACAGAATCTTTGTTAATCATATCTAGGGGCTGTGTTTCAAACATCCAACGTGCTGTTCTAACATCCCCTTTTTCAATATCTTCTCGGTGAACAGTTTTAATCTCCAGTATTTGACCTAAGCTGTCTTTAATCACATACATTGGTTGAGTTTCAAAATGCTTTATGCTTCTTTTCACATCTCCTTTAATCTCTTTAAGCTCAGATTTGAGCTGCAGCAAGTTAACTTCATCCACTGAGTATAGCTGCCCAAGTTTATCCAGATGCTGGGTTTCAAACATGTACCGTACAGATTTCACATCACCTCCAGTAATTTCTTTAATAAAAGTTTCATCTTGTTCATTGTCATGATGAATTTTATTCATTGAGTCTAATGGCTGGGTTTCAAACATCCATGTTGCTGTCCGGACATCTCCTCTAGCCAAATCTGGAATTTTGTCTGTATTTTCTGCAGAGATTGAAGAATGTGTACCCAGTGCATCAATAGGTTGTGTTTCAAACATCCAGGTAGTATATTTTACGTCTCCACCTGCAATGATTTCTTGGTCTGCAATGCTTTTAATGTTGCTGGCTTCAGGAGATTCATCTCTGATTGAATCTAAAGGCTGGTTCTCAAAAATCCATCTCATAGACTGAACCTCTCCTTTTAGGATTTCATCCCATTCTAGGAATTCTCTCTCGGGGCTCATACACTTCTGAGGGCTATGACCAGTGTTTTCAAAGACATATCTAGTTTGCTGTACATCTCCAGACACAGAGCTGCCTATTTCAACCTTACTAGAAACAATATCAGAAACTTCATTAACATATTCTTTTTCTAAATTCTTCCTTAATTCTGGGTGAATATGTCTGTATAAACGTTTTAACTCATATAAATTTCTTTGCTTTGAATATAAATCTTTGGGGACTGTGGGCTTTGCTGGAGAAGAGGATGGTTCAGGGGACTGGGAAAACTCTTTAATTTCTGATGGCGCCTGTATTATGTTTGGTGGGGGAGGAGGGGAAAACTCTTTTGTGCTTCCATGTTTAGGGGAGTTGGTGTAAGATGTAACAGCAGCAGCAATTCCATGTTCTGTTTTTCGTGTTTCACGTGTTCTACTTGCTGAAGCAGAGGCAGCAGAAGAGAAGCTCATTGCAGAAGGTAATATAATTTCTTGGAATTCATTTTCAATCTTTAGGGGACAAAATTAGTATGTTTAAGAAATCACTTTTAAGACCACAGCTTTTATTCATTCTGTCCTGTAAGATGCTGAGCAATGGGATTGCAAAGGGAGTTCAGGGGGCTCAGCACCTCCAGGAGTTGTTCAGAGCATTATAGCACTGAGCCTAAAGGGAACATACTACTGGTTGGATCTCCTTGGTCCGGCACCCTGACCGGTCTTGGATGAGGGATTTTGCCAGACCAAGGAAGGTCATTTCTGGGCCCTCCCTGTCACCTCACCCCCCCAGCCATGGCCTCGTTGCCAGCCTCCAAGACGGCTGCCCCCTGCTGCTGGCCCCTCTGAATGCAGGGCTTCTGACCCCAAAGTGGCTTCACTGCAGGGCTCCTGGCCCCACAGGGTGGCCCCCCTGCTGGGGGTCCAGCTGTGCTGCCGGGCGACAGCCCCGCTTGGGCTTCAGCCTCAGTCAGTATCCCTGCTGCTTCCCAGTCTCACAGGCCAGCTCTGAAGGCAGCAGTGGGGCTGCCGGGATCTTTGCTGTGCCACTGGGCAGCCCCACTCCCAGATTCCTGGTCCCGCCCCCAGACAGCCCCATGGTCAGGATCCTGGCTGGGCTGCATTCTAGACCTTGATCGCAGAAGAGCTGCCAAGCTCCCGGTTGTGCTGCTGGGTGGCTCTATGCCTCCCGGTCTCACCAGGCAGTTTTGCTGCTGGGCTCCAGCCCTGCTGCCTCCCACCCCCCAACCACCTCTGTAGTGTTGCCACTGGGTGGCAGCCCTACTCCTGGGCTCCTGTTTTGCTGCCACAGGGCAGCACCGCTACTGGGCTCTAGCCCCGCTGCAGGGCTCCCAGCCACCAGCCCTCCACCGGGACTCTCTGGTCCTAGGACATCTGTGGTCCTGCTGGACCAGAGATATTGCTGGACCAGAGAGTGCTGGTTAAGAGAGGTTCAACCTGTATTCTAATGCAGCCTCTCTCTGGAAGGTAATGTACTTCTTTCCAAGAGATGCACAGTGATTTTGCAGATTTACTTTCTCTACTGCAACCAATTCACATTGTATCATTTAGCAGCAGTTTATATTTATTCCATTCATTGATTAAACTGATATTCACTGCATTTACCCCAATGAAACATTGTGTCCACCAAAAATTTTGAAGAGAAACAGTAAGAATTTTTTTTGCATGAGTCAAAGGAGAGAGAGAAGATTGCATGCAGCAGAGGAAGACAATGGAAAACAAATATTTTTACAAACCTTTACTTTTAAGGTTTTTATCATATTATATAAATATATTTGTCAGATTTACTTAATATAATCTTCATTACTTCTTATTTAATGCGTAAACAGTTTCCAAGCCCACCCATGCTCCCACCATTTTGCACAACGTAATACTGAATTTCAAAATCAACTAAATTGTCAAAATGTGAATATTCTGAGATTTGAGCAATTGCACAAGAGGGCACATTTAAAAAATCTGGTTAACTTTAACACTTTTATTTTTTATAGGCAGAAATTCCCCTTCTAGAAAGCACAGACCTTAATATGCTTTGCAGGTGTTGCAGTCTCTTTGTCTGAGAGAAAAGACTTTTCCTGGGCTGTCTTTTCAAAGTGCTGCTTTAAAAACTGTGTTGAAATCTTTGGGAGCTCTTCATTCATAGTTGCATCGACTACTGCAATAAGAAAAGAAGAACAAAAGGGTTTTTCTGAGCCTAGTGTTTTATTATAATTTTCTAATCAAGTTATTTTTAAAAGAGTTATTAAACTACACCAACTGCACTCAACCTAACAGAACTAAAGAATCACTCAGATGAACACACAGAAAACTACAGATTAATTACAGAGTAACACATCACATATTGTTTTGCAATGTGTGCATTGTGTTAATGTTAGGACTAGAGCTGACTGAATATTGAAAAATCACCTTTTGTGAATATTTTTCATATTCTGCAGAGATGTTACTTTAACATTTAATAATTTTACCCTTTATTATTCACTATTGACAAACATTTGCATAAATGGGTTTTGATGAACAAATGTGAGGAGAATGGCTTTTCTTCATGGCCCCAAATCAGTAGATCATTAAACATGTGCTTAAAGTCCACCGCATTAACAAAGCGCTTCTTAGGGTACTTAAATTACCATGTGCTTTTTAAATCCCACTGAAATGAATGGGTGTGTTTTGCTGAACAGAATTGGATTACAGGGCCCATACTTACCTTGAACAATGGTATTTTTGTGTGAATACATTTATTTGCTGTTTATCATTTCTTAGTCTTTATTCTCCTGCTTAAAATCGTCCTGATTTTCTTACCTGTTTCACCAAACTGTTGAGTGAAATTAGAAGCCCTGTTTGTCTGATGGGTAGATTGCTCAAAATGAGAAACCTGTGGACAAAATTTTAATTTTAACACAGGATTTAGTATAATATGTTAAGTTTTCTATTTGCATTCAGATACTTGATACAAATGTTTTATAAAGGCAAAGTCTGAATGAAAACCCAACTAATTAACACATTGAAGCAACACTCACAAAACACCTATTTTAAAATGACTGCCTATCAAAAAATCCGGGAACCTTCCAGTAGCACATCAAGATCTTGTTGTACTAAGTGGTAACAGAGATAAAAAAGCAAAGCAAATACGCAGTCTCAATATCAGAATCTCTGAACAGTGGCCTGGTGACATAATTATGAATTAATACATTTAACCTCTTCTACTTGAAAGGCTTCCAACTGAGTTCCTTTGGAGGTCACTTCATTCTGTTCAGCTTCTCTGCTGCTGCTCGATACTGTGAGCTGATGACTACTTGTCACCTCCTAAAGACAAATAAGAGTAATTATACATTAACAGGTTAAATTGAAAATGTAATATTTGTCTATGAATGGCTTTTCGCTAATGTTATCACTTCAATAGCATTGTTTGAAAAAAAACATTCTTCAACAGGATACCATTATTAATGTAGTATGTATGGATAACAACTATAAACAACCTAAGACAGGCTTTGTTATATAACAGAACATGCATTGTCATTTCATTACTGCAATCTCAGAGTTTGATTTACAGCTACTGAAGTTCCACATAGAAGCATAAGGTAGAAAATGATGAGGAGAGCACAGAAAGCTGATCCTGCTTTAATGAAGGTGACTGCGCAGCCACTAAGTTACTCCTTATTAGCAGGAGTCAGGCCAAAGACACTTTACAGTAAATTCTACAATTTCTTTGCACACGAGAGAGAGTACAAGGATGTGAGAGATGGGGGAAAGCCGATTGGTGTGGAGATGCACGTAAATCGGAGGGAGACTTCTCTTAGAGGAGAATCCATTGATAGAGATTCTCTAAGCTGTAGTCAGAAAGAGAGGAGGGAGAGGGCAAACCATGGGCCAGAGCAGACAAACAACCACGTACAAAGGAATCCAATGCATCAGGGAAGGGCAGAGAAATAAGCAGTGGCAAATTTTTAAAGTGCTTCTACACAAATGCTAGGAGTAGGACTAATAAGATGGGTGAACTAGAGTACCTAGTATTAAATGAGGAGATTGACATAATAGGCATCACTGAAACCTGGTGGAATGAGGAAAATCTGTGGGACACAATCATACCGGGATATAAAATATATCGAAAGGATAGAGCAGGCCGGGTGGGTGGCGGAGTGGCACTGTATGTGAAAGATAATGTAGAATCAAATGAAATAAAATTATTAAATGAATCAACATGTTCAATAGAATCGCTATGGATAGTAATTCCATGCTCCAAAAATAAGAAATTAGCTGTAGGGATATATTACCAACCACCTGACCAGGACAGGGATACTGACATTGAAATGCTGAGGGAGATTAGAGAGGCTACCAAAACAAAGAACTCTATAATAATGGGGGATTTTAATTACCCCCATATTGACTGGATACATGTCACCTCAGGAAGAGAAGCGGAGATAAAATTTCTCAATGGCTTAAATGACTGCTTCTTGGAGCAGCTGGTGCAGGAACCCAAAAGGGGAGAGGCAATTCTCGATTTAGTCCTGAGTGGAGCGCAGGATCAGGTCCAGAAAATAACCGTTACAGGACCGCTTGGGAATAGTGACCATAATATAATAACATTCAACATTCCTGTGGTGGGAAGAACACCTCAGCAGACCAGCACCCTGGCATTTAATTTCAAAAAGGGGAATTACACAAAAATGAGGAGGTTAGTTAAACAGAAATTAAAAGGCACAGTGACTAGAGCCAAATCCCTGCAAGCTGCATGGAAACTTTTTAAAGATACCATAATAGAGGCCCAACTTAAATGTATACCCCAAATTAAAAAACATAGCAAGAGACCTAAAAGAGAGTCACCGTGGCTTAACCACCATGTAAAAGAAGCAGTGAGGGACAAAAGGCATCTTTTAAGAAATGGAAGTCCAATCCTAGTGAGATAAATAGAAAGGAACATAAACACTGTCAAATCAAGTGTAAAATGTAATAAGAAAAGCAAAAGAAGATTTTGAGGAACAGCTAGCCAAAAACTCAAAAGAAATAACAAAATGTTTTTAAGTACATTAGAAGCAGGAAGCCTGCTAAAAAACCTGTGGGTCCCCTAGACGATCGAACTATAAAAGGCGCAATCAAGGACGATAAAGCCATTGCGGAGAAACTAAATGATTTCTTTGCTTCAGTCTTCACGGCTGAGGACGTTGGGGAGATTCCCAAATCTGCACCATCCTTTGTGGGTAATGAATCTGAGGAACTGTCCCGGATTGAAGTGTCATTAGAGGAGGTTTTGGAACAAATAGAAAAACTTAATGTTAACAAATCTCCGGACCGGATGGCATTCATCCAAGGGTTCTAAAAGAACTCAAATGGGAAATTGCTGAACTATTATCTGTGGTTTGTAACCTATCCCTTAAATCGGCTTCCGTACCTAATGACTGGAAGGTAGCCAACGTGACACCAATATTTAAAAAGGGCTCTAGAGGCGATCCGGCAATTACAGACCGGTAAGTCTAACATCAGTACCTGGCAAATTAGTCAAACAATAGTAAAGAATAAAATTGTGAAGCATGTAGAAGAACATAATTTGTTGGACAAAAGTCAACATGGTTTCTGTAAAGGGAAATCCTGTCTTACTAATCTATTAGAGTTCTTTGAAGGGGTTAACAAACATGCGACAAGGGGGATCCAGTAGATATAGTATACTTAGATTTCCAGAAAGCCTTTGACAAGGTCCTCACCAAAGGCTCTTGTGTAAATTAGATGGCCATGGGATAAGAGGGAAGGTCCTTTCTTGGATTGAGAACTGGTTAAAAGACAGGAAACAAAGGGTAGGAATAAATGGTAAATTTTCAGAATGGAGAGGGGTAACTAGTGGTGTCCCCAAGGGTCAGTCCTAGGACCAATCCTGTTCAACTTATTCATAAATGATCTGGAGAAAGGGGTAAGCAGTGAGGTGGTAAAGTTTATGGATGATACCAAACTGTTTAGGATAGTCAAGACAGAAGCAGACTGTAAGGGACTCCAAGAAGATCTCACCAAACTGAGTGATTGGGCAACAAAATGGCAAATGAAATTTAATGTGGATAAGTGTAAAGTAATGCACATTGGGAAAAATAACCCCAACTATACGTACAGTATGATGGGGGCTAATTTGGCTACGATAAATCAGGAAAGAGATCTTGGAGTTATCGTGACAGTTCTCTGAAAACTTCCACACATGTGCAGCGGCGGTCAAAAAGGCAAATAGGATGCTAGGTATTATTAAGAAAGGGATAGAAAATAAGACCCAGAATATCTTACTGCCCCTGTATAAAACTATGGTACGCCCACATCTTGAATACTGTGTACAGATGTGGTCTCTCACCTCAAAAAGATATTTTGGCCTTGGAAAGGGTTCAGAAAAGGGCAACTAAAATGATTAGGGGTTTGGAACGGGTCCCATATGAGGAGAGGTTAAAGCGACTGGGACTTTTCAGTTTAGAAAAGAGGAGACTGAGGGGGGATATGATAGAGGTGTATAAAATCATGAGTGGTGTGGAGAGGGCCGATAAAGAAAAGTTATTTATTAGTTCCCTAAATAGAAGAACTAGAGGACACCAAATGAAATTAATGGGTAGCAGGTTTAAAACTAATAAAAGAAAGTTCTTCTTCACACAGCGTGTAGTCAGCCTGTGGAACTCCTTGCCAGAGGAGGCTGTGAAGGCTAGGAATATAACAGAGTTTAAAGAGAAGCTAGATAATTTCATGGAGGTTAGGTCCATAAAAGGCTATTAGCCAGGGGATAAAATGGTGTCCTTGGCCTCTGTTTGTCAGAGGCTGGAGAGGGATGGCAGGAGACAAATCGCTTGATCATTGTCTTCGGTCCACCCCCTCTGGGGCACCTGGTGCTGGCCACTGTCGGCAGACAGGATACTAGGCTAGATGGACCTTTGGTCTGACCCGGTACGGCCGTTCTTATGTTCTTATGTTTATGTTCTTATGTGTGCACATGTAACTGCATTTGCATGTTTGTATATGCACAAATGGAGGCTGTATAGGCACTTTCAAACTCATACTGCCTTCCCTTCAGTCTTAACAAAAGAGCCAATGTAATAGATATGCTTCTTTTATAAACTTGAAAGTTTATAAAACTCTGGGTACTCTGGGTGTCCCTAATCTGGGTATGGAGGAGGAAGCAACACTGTGCGCTGCTGCTCCCCCTCCTCTCAGGTGCAGGAATGGTAACATAGCGAGATGCTTCCCTGAAGCTTTTTCCCACTGCTACCATACCAGCAGGAAGTGGTGCACGGAATACAGAGCCCCATGTGCCTCAGGGACTGAGGCACCACATAAGTGTTCCACTCCCTTCTCTGTCATACCCAGACCCCGGAAAATCTTTAACCCAGAATACTTTGTTTCCCAGGGTTGCTGAATTAAAGAGGGTCTAGTGAAATTGGGAAAAAAAGGCAATTGTCATATAGACTGAGCATAGGACTGAAAGTTTTGAGATAGTTTTATATCTGTGAAATCTAATTTTATGTCTATGATGCCTGTCATAGTGACAGTTATACACAGTTTCATCCTAGATTCTGCCACTGACTTGCTTTCTGACCTAGCACAAGTCATTTAACTTCTCTGTGCCTCAATTACCTCTCTTGTAAACGCTATTCTTTTAATTTTACAATCTCGATAAAGTGCTGAGACTTGATTAGCAGCATTCTGTAAGTGATAACTATTATCAGTTAAATCCATTTGTACAAGTTTTTCAAATATTTTTTCAAATACGTTTGACAAATCAACTCACCTTTTTGTCTATGTCAAATAAAAAACTCCTTTCTAATAGGGGACTACCCATTAGTTTCTGCTGAATCTAAGATTCCAGTTTAAAGGGGGGAAGGGGAGAACGACAAAAAGGAGGTTTCTAGTCCTTCAGAAGAAACTCACAAATGCTCCATGTGGATACAAATGGAAGGAGTGTTGTGTATCAGACCACAGATACAGTAACATTCTCTGATTAGGCTAGAAAAGGAACAAAAACATTGCTGCGGGTAGAATAAATCTTCTGACTAGTGACCCACCGAATGATCTAGTGGGTCACTAACTTCAAGGTTTATCTTAGTCACTGTTATGTTTGCACTGTAAAAGTGCACATAGAGTTTGGTACAGACAAGATGGGGACATGATTGACGTTACAAACATACAGCTGTTTTGAGTGTTAGCTCCCCCCAAAATCGAAAAGGCTTCAGAATTAGCTCTCCACACAGCTAATGGCAGGGGGCAGCCTAGATTTAGGGATCAATCCTCCCTTCCCATGCTCCTTCTAATATTTTCCATCCATGTGCAGAATACTTTTTTACGTGCACCAAGGCATCTGTGAATGTGCCACAACCAGTAAAAATAGAACTTAGCTGTGGGTACTCTGCTAATCAGCTGGGTGGAATTTGAATCTCTGCTGAGCATCTGCATGTGCACACAACTTTCAGGGTACACTGCTCCCCTCTCTTTCCTTTGTAGTTATATTTTACGTGTGTGTGTGTGTTGGCACTTAGACATGGGTGTGTTAGTTATGATCTCACCCACCCAAGTCTAAATGCCAACATCACTGCTGCATTATTGCTGTAACTTTTATATCTGCTTATGAAGTAGCTACTATATTGCTAAAAATCACAATGGCATAAAATAATAGCCATAGATGTCTAAACCTATAATTAACAAGTATCTTAGGCAGCCTAAACATTAAGGACCACATATTGACGCTGTAGTTATATGGCTATGTCCTGGGCGGTGCAAGAGGAAGAGGGGCCTCCTTCTCTTGTATGGCTTGTTCAAAAGCTGGTTGAAATTGCACTGGAGAGAGCACATGGGCTGCTACAGAAATGCTGCTCTTCCAAACAATCGATCAAAAGGAGCAGGGTGTATTTAGACCTGTGGTTGCTTCTACCCCTCTGTATTGGCCACCAGTACGTTGCCAGTGGAAGTAAAATTCATGCCATAAGGCACTGTGCTCCCCACACAGACACATTGCAAAGTGTTCTACACAGACCATTTAGTGTTCCTGTGACAGGGCGACCTCGCCCCGCCCCCTCTTGAAGCAGGCTGCCGCGCTCGGGAGCAAGCGGCGCGGCACGCCAAGATGCTGCAGTGCATGCTTGGGCAGCCAGGTGGGCCGTTCAAAGGCTGCACTGGCACGCTCAAGCGCGGGGACGGCAGGTGCCAGTGCGGAGACTGGCGGGAACCTGGAAGCAGCGGGCGGCCAGTCGTGGAGAGGGGAAGGAGCAGCCCAAGAGGGAGCGGAGGGACCGCCTGGCAAGAGGAGGGGAGAACCTCCTGAGAGCCCAGAGTAGGCAGGGGTCCGGCTGAGCAGGGGAAAGGCTGAACTGCTGGAACGCCTGGAGGCGGCAGGCAATCAGCAGAGCAGGAGAGAGAGGGCAGGGGAGAACACAGCGGAGGAGAGGCCCTCCGAGAGTCAGCGAGAGCACAGAAGGAGTACTGAGCCTCTCAGGGCTCTAGGAGCAAACGGTGAGCACCAACCCGGGAAGGGGGTAGGCAGCCAAGCCTCGGGACGGAGGCCAGCCCCCCTTGAACCAGAAGACTTGCCCGGGAGTGACAGAGACAGAGGTCCGGATGTCCCTGAAGCTGGTAATGATGTGGGAGCTTCGAGGACAGGGACACTATCACGACACGGAGGAAGAGGATATCAGGTGGTGGTAAGGCGTGGAACAGCGTCCAGGGGTGGAGGAGAAGGCAGAGTCTATAGTGGGGTAGGAAGTGGCCCAGGGCGGGGGAGCAAGCACTTCCCGGGAAGAGCACTGGAACTGGGGCTAGCTCTGTTAGACCCACGGAAGTGTCAGTCCCCTGCCCTGAGGGCCCTGGGCCGGGACCCGGTGGAGCAGGTGGGCCAGATCCCCCTACCCCACCACCGCCAACAGAGACTAGCTCGAAGCAAGAAAGAGAGAGGGAGTGAAGAAGGCCCGGCCGTCCTGCACCGGCCTTCTGCGTCACTGCTGCGACAGGCTAGGGAACCGAGCGGGGTTCAGCCCCCTACCAGACAGCGGCCGGATTGAGGCCTGCAGGCAGAAAGGCGAGGGCCCGCGGAAGGACTATAGTGCCCTGTAGGCCGTGACTCCCCCAGATGCCAGTGAAAAGCCTCACTGTCGGGGCAGGTCGTCGCTGCCACTAAGACGGGGCTAGAATAACCCCGGGGTGGGGTGCCCCCGGCCTCCACCAGGAGGGTTCACCACCCCACAAACATTAGTAGGCCACTAGGGCCATTGACAGTTCCTCATAGAGTTCTGTGCTTACACTGCCCTCAATGTACAAGGGCAGTGTACAGGGACAGGTAAATGTCACAATCTAGTCTGAGGTCTAATGGGAAAGTGTTAAAATTATTAGAGTTATGCCTGCCAAGAGAAGATGAATTCTTTGTCTGTCTATCTGCGATGTATATTATTAACTCTATATTTTATTCACAGTGGCTAAATACTTCCTAACTTTAAGGATGCCATCATGTTAATTGCACAGGGTCAGTAGTTTATGTGTAAACCATTCATGACTATGGAATGTTCACAATTGATTATGACATTGGGAACTGACACCACATGAATGGTAAAGGTCTCATTTTGTGATTCTTTATGAATGAATGTGCCATGTGCACTAACTTCCAAAGGCAAAATCCAAGTTGTGGGAATGCCTGCACTGATAATCAGAGGTAGAACTTTTGGCATGAGTAAAATTAGAGTAGCTGAGAAAATGATTGTTTTTTCTTTGTTTTATAGGGTACGATAATGTTGTCTAAAATACATAATGGACATGACATTTGAGCACACCTAAAGAAGCTGAAAATTGCTAGAGATCAATAATATGAATTGAAAGTAGCTGGTAGAGCAAGGCATAGAATGTTAATAACATTATGATACCAAATCCCTTCAATACTGAGGCAAAGGAATAACACAAGTAACTTTGTGATTCGCTCATACATAGCTCCACAAGAATATTAGAAACTTTTAAGGATTTGTAAAATGGGGCACTACAACAATAGAAACATTCTGTGGCCAAAATGCTGAAAGATGGCAGGTGCCAATCAGAGGATGCATAATTCTATCAGAAGAGAACAGTTGCGAGTATCCATGTGTGCAGAGATACAGAAGAAAATGGTAGAGAAAAAATGTCAGTATTTTTAGAGCCAGGTGTGAAAACGCTTTCTATTATGATGATGGTTTTCCCTGTGATCAGAGGCCCCCTTTAAGTGCCAGCTATGGTTAGTCATGTGGCAAGTTAAGACAGCTGTTCATTATGCACAATTTTTATTTCACTGTTACTTCTACCTCCCATTCTCCTCCACCTTTCTCTTTTGTTGGTTCCTTCCACCTGTTAATTCTTATCATTACCCTATACTGTGGGCTGTCGGGGGCAGGTACCGTGTTATTTAAATGTATGTACAACATCTACCACAATGTGACCTAGATCAGGATCTCCAGAGACTACTGTAATACAAATATTACAAATTATTTAAAAAATTAAAATAATCTTTAGGAAGGAGGAAGAAAACATGGGCATAAGTCTGCATATATTTGCATTAAGGGACTGCATTTTTATTCAGGCATTCAGATGCTATTACTGAATAGAACTGTAATTGTTACACTAGTTTTATATGTTAATGGCTGATACATCAATTTTAGGGCACCTGGGCTGCAATAATTTACTCTGAATCCTGTAATAAAATGTTCCAAGATTTTCTGTAATTATGTTGTATACTTTGGACCTAGCTTTGCCTTTTCCTTTTGTCTGACTTTTTTTTTGGGGGTGGGAGTGGAAAGCTTCCCATCTCTGGGTATGTCTAGATTACACCTCTCTGTCGACAGAGAGATGTAGATTAGGCACGTCAAAATTGCTAATGAAGCGGGGATTTAAATATCTCACGCTTCATTAGCATAAACATGGCCGCCACTTTTTTCCGAAACGGAGCTTTTTTGGAAAAAACCTCTGTTTAGAAAAAAAAGTGGCGGCCATGTTTATGCTAATGAAGCGCGGGATATTTAAATCCCCACTTCGTTAGCAATTTCGACGTGCCTAATCTACATCTCTCTGTCAACAGAGAGGTGTAGTCTAGACACAGCCTCTGTTTTGTGGCAGAAAAGGAAAGAAGGTCACTTTATAGAGTAAAATTATTTGTATGGAGAAACAGAGAATGAGTCAAAAGAAAATAGGACTGGATAGCTTGATGATCGACACTAGCCTTTTACCAAGTAATATCTGCAAGTACTGAAA
This sequence comes from Rafetus swinhoei, assembly GCA_019425775.1. Lineage (NCBI taxonomy): Eukaryota > Metazoa > Chordata > Testudines > Trionychidae > Rafetus > Rafetus swinhoei. The sequence continues at coordinate 39,266,028 of CM033439.1, read as the reverse complement.
GCAACATTTTACGCATATATTATTAAAATAAAAAATCACATCTATTTTACAAATCTTTTGCCCCATACGTAAATTCATGAGAGTTAATATTTAATTACCTAAATTTGTACCATATGATGACTGCACAGTAGCCTATTTGGAATGGGTCTGAATCTGTAGTGATCTTTCAGTTTTTCTTTCTTTATAACATGCCTAACACACAACATCCTATCACAATATTTGCCTAAGTGACAAATACTGAAGATCTGCACCAAAATTTTCTAGAGGATACTACGGTATATTCTTCTCTTTGCCTCTTCCGGGTTTGGTCATTTTGATTATACTGTTTGTCTGTCTGTGTGCGCATGTGCTTGGGTACATGCGTTTTCACTGCCTTCAGTCATTGTGTGGAAGGCTTTTACACAACTGAATGCACCATTCTTCAAAATATGCCAAGTTAGGGCTCACACATACCTTCTCTGATAGGTCATTCCTCAATTGGCAGTCCATTATCCAAGAATCTTATCTTGATCAGGGCATCTATTGCTTCTGTGGCTACCTCTTTGCTCAAGGTTGATGATACATCCTGTAAGATTCTGAGAAACCATTTTACTTTGCTACATGGAGTGCAGATGCCATCAGTGGAAGATGAGATAATACTTTGGCTACCTCTTTGAAATGATTTCTTTTTTCCACTAACATTATTTGAGCAAGATTCTCCTTCTCCTTGTCCTGAGTCTGCTCTCATTCATACATTTGAATATTTTTCCAACTACAGTTCATGTCTACTGAGTAGGAGAGACAATGCTTGGGATTATCAATATATTGTTGGCAACAATTAAGCCCAGGTCTGTGGGCCCAGTTTTGTGGACTTAGTGTTTCCAAGATCTGCTTGAACATCCATGCTGCATTGTAAACCTGGGTTTACAATTGCTGGGTCTGGGTTTCACAGCCATACTACTATGTCTATGCCGATCTTCTGACACAGGTCCGCACTGCAAAATGACAGAGCTTGGACCAGCATCTCAGTAGGAGTTGGCTTTTGACCCACATGCTGGCAAAATACTAGGACCTGAGTGTTGCTGACTTGCTGAGTAAGAATGATTTGTGTGTGGACAAAAGAGGGGTTTGGATTCAACCCTAAGGCAGAGGTCAGATTAGCATGTAGTGCAGACATAACATGGTGCTACACAGCCCACTGTGATTATGCTTTTTCCCTTGGGTCAGCAGCACTTCGTGACTGACTGCTGAAAGTTGCAGAGGTTGAGCAGTACAAGACATAGGGCTTGGTTTACTTGTATGGTAGCCATTAGGCAGTCATCTGTTATTCCTATTAGTGCTATCTCTGCCATGTACTGCCCTTAAGTCCGATCATGAGAGGACAGTGTCTCTTGACACGCTGGACACTGGAGTTTGCTTAAAACTACTTTTTCAGTCTCTTACTTTGGCAGGGGAGTTAGCAAGAGAGGGAGCTGGTTGAGGGCTAGCCACACAATTAGATGAGTCAGGGCGGTTAGTTAGTTTCTCTCTCTGAAGTAGGCAATGATCACACTCACAAGCACTAGCCCAGCTGCTTGTCACTGGTTTTCACTAGCCAGGAGGGACAACAATCCATTTTACATGTGTCCTGAGGTCCCTCAGGTTAACCAAGAAAGTTAACCAAAGCAGCCTGTGAAGAGCTTCAAAAGGATCTGACAAAGCTAGATGCCTGGGCAACAAAATGGCAAATGAATTTTAATGTTGATAAATGCAAAGTAATGCATATTGGAAAACATAATCCCAACTATACGTACACAATGATGGAGACTAAATTAGCTATTACCACTCAAGAGAGAGATCTTGGAGTCATTATGGATAGTTCTCTGAAAACATCCAATGTGCAGCAGCAGTCAAAAAAGCCAACAAAATGTCAGGAATAATTTAAAATGGCATGGAGAATAAGACAGAGAATACCTTATTGCCTCTGTATAAATCCATGCTATGCCCACATTTTCAATACTGCATATAGATGTGGTTGCCTCATCTCAAAAAACATATATTAGCATTGGAAAAAGTTTAGACAAAGGCAAAAAAAATTATTAGGGGTTTGGAATGGCTGCCATATGAAGAGAGATTAAAGACTGGGACTTTTCATCTTAGAAAAGAGGAGACTAAAGGGAGATATGATAGAGGTCTATAAAACATGAATGGTGTGGAAAAACTAAATAAGGAAAAGTTATTTACTTGTTCCCATGAGAACTAGGGGTCACCAAATGAAATTAATAGGTAGCAGGTCTAAAACAAACAAAAGGAAGTACGTCTTCACACAACACGCAGTCAACTTGTGGAATTCCTTGCCAAGGGATGTTGTGAAGGCCAGGACTTTAACAGGGCTCAAAAAAGAGCTAAATAAATTAATGGAAGACAGGTCCATTAATGGCTCTTAGCCAGGATGGCTAGGCATGGCTGGTTGTCAGAGGCTAGGATTGAGCAACAGGGTGGGATCACTTGATTCTGTTCATTCCCTCTTCGGGCACCTGGCATTTGCCACTGTCAGAAGACAGGATACTAGGCTAGATGGACCTTTGGTCTAACCCAGTATGCTCGTTCTTATGCTTCCTCTTCTGGTTTGATGTCCTCAGTCCCAGTGAGTTTGGCTTATATTCAGTCTATCCTTTCTGTGAGGTAGGCTGAGAACTCTTTGCTGCAGTGTGTCTCACATCCAGGCTATGCAGTCTTGATTGATTAGATAGTTCACCCTACTGAACATTTCTGTTAGATGTGACTTTGCAGCTTCTGAGATACAACTGAAGAGGTTCTCTTCTTTTCTAGCATGCCAGTAGTGTTTTCCTGTAAGAAGTCTTTGTGCCTTTGTTGAATGGATTCTGATTGGGGTTTTTTTGGTCACCAATGCTTTAGTATTCTGCTTTCAGTCTTCACATAATGTGGTTAGTTAATGAATGAAAGTGATCTATGGAGTTTATATAGGGGATTTAGGGAACAAAACATCAATGGTTGTGGCTATAATACAATTAAATTGTTTTCCCTAGCACTTTGGACATTAAGTTGGACAGCTAGAGCTTCTAGAGTTTGTCCAGAGCAGGGTTTCTCAAACTCTGGTTTGCAGCTTGTAAGTGCAAGTCGCTAGCTGGCCATGAGATGCTTTGTTTACCTGCACCTCCACCAGTACGGGCAATCATAGCTCCCATTGGCCATGGATCACCATTCTTGGTCAACGGGAGCTATGGGAAGTACTGAAGACCAGGACATCACTTCCCACAGCTCCCAGTGGCTGGGAATAATGATCTGCAGCCAACAGGAGCTGTGATTGCCCATACCTTTGGAAGTGCAGATAATCAAAGGGTCTCGTGGCCAGCTAGTGGCTTGCTCTTACATGCTGTGACCCAGAGTTTGAAAAACCCTCATTTAGAGTACCTTGTGCACAAGAATCTTTAAGAGCAAATCACTGTGGCTGGTTCAACCACTCACATGGGAGAGTAGTGAGGAAATATGGTCTCTTGCTGGATTAGGTGGTGGATAGAGCAGGAAAGAAGTGTGTTTATTATGCTCCCATTGTCTACTCCCAAACTAAAAATAAGGTTCCATATGTGACTAACAGAATGTGTAGCTACTTCACATGACCGCCACCAAAACTGGCACCTTCTCAGCCATTTCAGCAGAAAAGGGAAAGAATGACTAGCCTCAAAGTGAACAGTAGTGTTGTCCCATGAAGGTTTCCCCAGAGCAGGAATGAAGATAATTGGGTAGTGGGGGGCAAACTTTCATAGCTGCCCCCCAGATTGTAGGTAAACTATAGGTTTTAGTTTTCATTAATATGGCAACTTTTAGTGTCACTAATATGGCAACTTTCACAAGCACTAAACTCATTTTAAAAAAGAGAAATAAGAGGATACTTGTGGCACAAAAAGAGTTTAATATTATTTTGATATTTCACATACATATTTTGAATAAAAAGCAACACAGTTTATCCTAAAGAACATTTTCATATGGATATGTAATAATACCTACAGTACAATTGTTTAAATAAATGAAATGTTTTCCAGCTTTGGATGAATTAAAAACTTTGATCAGACTTTGAGATATGTATCCAAACTGAAAGCTTTTGCCCCAGGTTTGATTGAATGGTCTTGAATAAGCTTTCTGCAACTAAAATATATAATCACATTTTCCATGAAAGTGCAGTTCCATTAAGAATAAATAGGATTTTATGGTCTTGCACTAGTTATTTAATCTAAATTTAAAGACTATTCCACACAGTTTGAGTGATTCTATTTCCCTGTGAATTTGGCTATTTAGTTGATTATTTAACAGAGAATCCTCAACAGGGTATAAAGAGCAAAGATGCAGAGAATAAGCAATGACACTTTTATCAAAGATAAAAGGGAGCCACCTGAGTGGCTTGGTGGAGAACTAGATTTAAAACTGCCTCAATCTTAGACCAGGCAAAACCGTACCTTTCATAGAAACATTACTATCTGACTCCAAGGGAGAGAACCAATCACATTATTTCTTGGAGAATAGTAATAGAAATGTAGCCGTGTTAGTCTGGTCTAGCTGAAACAAAAAACAGGACTATGTAGCACTTTAAAGACTAACAAGATGGTTTATTAGGTGATGAGCTTTCGTGGGCCAGACCCACTTCCTCAGATCAAATAGTGGAAGAAATTGGCATGACCATATATACCAAAGGATACAATCAAAAAAATGAACACATATGAAAAGGACAAATCAAATTTCAGAACAGAAGAAGGATGGCGGGGGGGGGGGGAGAGGTAAATGTCTGTGAGCTAATGATATTAGAGGTGATAATTGGGGAAGCTATCTTTGTAATGGGTAAGATAATTAGCGTCCTTGTTAAGACCTAAGTGTAAAGTGTCAAATTTAAGCATGAATGACAGTTCAGAGGATTCTCTTTCAAGTCTAGTGTTAAAATGTCTTTGAATTAGGATGCAGGTATTAAGTCCTTGAGACAATGCCCTTTCTGGCTGAAATGGCAAGAAACTGTTTTTTCTTTGTGATCCTGTCTAATATCTGTTTTGTGTGCATTGATTCTTTGGCGAAGTGTCTGAGACGTTTGTCCAATGTACATAGCAGACGGACACTGTCGGCACATGATAGCATAAATTATATTTCTGGATGAGCAGGAATATGTGTTCTTGATCTTATAACTCAATTGGTTAGGTCCAATAATCAGGGCTCGACAAATAATGCAATCTACTCACCCGGGGCGAGTAGATTACAACCCGGAAGAGCCAGGTTCGGGCGATCTGCGCATGCACAGAATGATCTGCGCATGCACAGATCGCTGGACAGCGTGGCTGGCGAGTGGGGCTCGCCGCGGTTTAGCGAGCTCTGCCAATAATGGTATCAGCAGAGTGAATATGTGGACAAAGCTGGCAACAAGGTTTGTTGCAAGGGAAAGTTCCAGGGTTGGTATTAGTGTGGTATGTCCTGTGGTTGTTGGTAAGAATCATATCTCCTATAGACAACCACCTAACCTCAAGATTATTCTTACCAACGGCCACAGGACATACCACACTAATACCAACCCTGGAACTTTCCCTTGCAACAAACCCTGTTGCCAGCTTTGTCCACATATTCACACTGCTGATACCATTATTGGACCTAACCAATTGAGTTATAAGATCAAGAACACATATTCCTGCTCATCCAGATTTCTTGGCATATCCTACCTCATAGCCCCTTGCAGATAAATGGCAGTATAGATGGCCAGGGCAGCATAAACATGGAAATAGGAGGTGACCTTATACAAATAGTTTCAGTGATGTCAACAAATAAGTTGGGCAGGTTTGGGCCCTACTCAATGGTAATATAGAGCTCTGATATTGTATAGCATTTTTTATCCATAGATCTGACAGCACTTCACAAAAGAAGGTAAGTAACATTTGCCTCATATTAAAGACTAGAAGATTTAACTGGTATTACTCAGCTCCTTAATTCGATTATTTTTTGCTTTTCTTCATTTAAATCATTGCTCTGGAGTGGGACTAGGGTGAGGGGTTCAGTGTGCAGCTTCCCTCAGGGAGAGAGGACAACCCTGGCTCTTTCACAGCAGCTGGGAGCCAAGTTAGAAGTGCTTCTCCGTGCTTGCTGCAGCTGCAACGGGCACAGCCACAGGAGGGGTGTTTGTCCCCCAGGTAGGAGAGATCCACATTCATCTGTGCTCTGCAATCTGCAGTCAGATTGAGGAATGGAGCAATGCGCACTTTCCCCTTGCTCCCTAAAGGGTGCCTTGGGTGTGGGAGCAGTCCTAGATCAGAGGGGTACACCCCAAACTAGCCCCTTTCACTTGTCTGGTGATTCTCTCTCTTTTCTGTATGGTTTTAGGCATCCTTGTATGGATCAGGGGTTGGGCATGGGGAGCCCTTACCTTGCTATAAGTTATTATAGGAGGAAGCTGTTGGTCCTAAATCTGGTGGTCCTAGCTCTAACCATTTAGGAGGAGTTATTGAACAACAGACACAGAAGCAGACCCACAAACTCTCTCAAATATATAGTAGATGAGGAAATAGGCAGGAAGAGGTTGAATGATTTACAAAAGGTGACACAGCAACTCAGTGGTAGATCTGGGAATAAAACACAGGTTTCCTGACTTCCAATCCAATGCTCAGTCTACTTGGTCCACATTTCCTCTCTTTTTCGTGTGATGACTGCTCAGCACCTTTAACACCCATACTAGTTTTATTTATGTGCCTAACGCTAGGCACTGAAGTTTGAAAATGCTGCCCTAAAGTTTTATGTCTTAGCTCTAAATCATTTTTCCACTCAGTCCATAACATTTGATGTACATTATCTGGCTTCTCCCTTTCCCAAAGGCAATCTCATTGTCTTGAGGATCTTCCAGGTCCCATAGGGTCCCTACCTTACTTCCCCTTAGGCCCTTTGAGTCCCAGTGACCTGCTGGTACCCAACTCCCTGACTATTCATCACAGAGCTCATTGTCTTGTGGAAATGCTAAGTTTTCAGGCTCACCTCTCCCCTGCTCTCATTGCTCTGCAAAGGACTTTTGGGTTCACTGACTCATCCTTGTTAATGCTGTGCAGAGCATGTAGCCTCTGGCTTTGCCCAACTTTGGCCTTCTTACGTATTACTAGCACTGTAATCTACTTACAGTGAAAACAAATATAAGTATATTAACAAAGGTTACAATTTAAGATATAATGAGCAAATATAAGAACAATTTGTTACAAGTAAAACAAAAGGTGTGACACACTTCTTATACATTAACCTGTACCAGGCTAAGGCCTAAAGAAGTCTGTCTTACCCAGATGTCTTTTACATTGCTTTCAACCAAATCTTGGTTGAGATCCTATTTTAACTAATGTAATCACACCACCCCATTATTCCCTGGGTTCAGAATCAAGCAGAGATCCTTTTGTTTTCCTCTCACAACCCAAAGTTCAAAGTCTTTCCACACATCCTCCCAAAGGTAGGGTAACACCTGTTTCCAGTGTCTTCCCATGTTGACTTCACATCCTCACATTGACTGAGAATGCAAATGTAGCTCCTATTGTGATGCCTTACAATGCTTAATTCACATCAGAGACTGGCATAGACATTCTTTGTCTGACACAGGCCCGCCAAGGGGAGGGGTGGGGCTAAATGCCCTAGGGCTTGCCTTTGAATCGCTGACAGAATGCTGCACCATGCATGCTGGGTGGTTCTGAGGGCTGAGTGAGGGAGTGCACCTCAGACCGTGCAGTGCTGAGGGCTGCCTGCCTCTGGCCCCTCCCCTTCTGCCCTAGGCCATGCCCCTTCCAGAAGCATGGAGCCTTCACCATTCCCAGGAGCCCAGCATGGCTGTCAACTCCCCATGTCTGATAGACACCTGTTCATCACTTCTGACTGGTTATATAGTTTAAAATATATTTTAGCATGCACGTATTTGCCACACAAACAGGAATCAGAAAAAATATTATTAAAAATATGATGAGAATTATGGGGAAAATATTGACAAGAAGGTCGACATACAACTCTGACACCACCCTAGTTCTAAATAAAGATGCAAATGTACCTTGTCCATGCAGGATTTATTGTATGGTGAATCTAATGTGAAAGCATGGAATTTATCTGACATACTGACGTGAGTGCACACCACCTGCAATGCAACCGTGAGTGTAATAAGAAACTTGATCTAAAGGCTGAAAAGCAGCTTTCATCCAATTAGTAATATCCTAAGAATTAAACCTCTTAATTGGATTTTCAAATACATCATATCCCTAATAGAGACTAAGCAGAAATCATCTTACCTTCTACTGGTTTATGAAAAGCTGAAAAGACAGTTAACAAGACTTTTAGACATCTAGTCTCTCATCTTTGGAAGGGGGGAAGGCTTACACAATAAATCCTATTAACATTAATGTAAGTTACAGTCATAAATCCTCTGTACATCAGTAGAAAGAATAGATCCCTTGCTGTTAATAAGGATGTCTGAAGATCAGACTGATAAACAGAGAAGACATTCAAGCAGTTTTTATGTGGGGAAGGTGAAAGTACCTGTTTGGTGTTGGATTTATGGCACAGTGGTCAGATGGCCTACCTAAAACTTTTAATAGCCTTTCTCTAAACTTTGATAGCCAGCATAACTGTCAGTGGAAAATGTTTATAGAAGGCTTTGGTAGATTCACAGACTATCTCCTTGCTAGGCTATGTCTACATTACAAGTTTTTGTGGCAGAGAGTTTTTACACAAAAAGAAGCAGTGTAGCTTGCACAAAAAGCATCCGCAGAAAATATGCTAATGACATTGTGACTCATGCTAATGAGTCCCTCATTAGCATATTTTCTGCTGCAAAAACTTGCAGTGTAGACAAAGCCTTCAAGTCTCTCTCATCCTTTTGCTTATCTTATTGCTTTCTCTTCCTTATGTCAGAACCAAAATTCTTTTTTAAAAATAGGACTGGTTTTTATGAATCCCCGATTCAAAAAGAAAAGTTTGGTTTTTTGAGTTAAAATAACTTTGTTTTAAAATTTTAGACAAAGGTTTTAAAAAGTGAAAATCAAAACAAACATATAGATCTTATTGAAACGAAATATTTTGATTGACCAAAACCAATTGCTTTCTTTTTATTATTACTTTTTGTTTACTGAAAAATTAAGATTCTGATTTTTGTCTTAATTTAAGATGGGGAATATTTGTTCATATATCGAATTTTTATGGGACAAGAAAAAACATTTTCTGCCCAGCTCTATTAATGACGTTGACATTTAATGTATCACCTTGACAACTGAGTTAGCACCCTTTTGAAATAAAGGGAGAGGTTCACATTTAAGATTCACAGTTTCAGGGTTGCTGAAATTCAAATAGACACCACTGTTTACATTACACTTGATTAATATTTGGTGTGCTTCACAACCATATTTTTTAAAGTAAAAACCAGGGCTACATCTACACTGGCAGCTTCTTGCGCAAGAACAGCTGTTCTTCCGCAAAAACTTGCCGGCTGTCTACACTGCACGAGTGTTCTTCCAGAAGTAAATTTACAGTACAGCATTGGAAAACAGGGCTTCTTCTGGAAGAATTATTCCTCTTCCCATGAGGAATAAGCCCTCTTGTGCAAGAGCTCTTCCAGAAGAGGCCAGTGTAGACAGGCAACATGAATTTCTTGCACAAGAAGCCCCTATGGTTAAAATGGCCATCAGAGCTTTCTTATGCAAGAGAGCATCTACACTGCCATGGATGCTCTTGTGCAAAAGCACATGGCAGTGTAGATACTCTCTTGTGGAAGAGTTTTTATACAAGAACTCTTCCACAAAAGAGCTCTTATGCAAGAAGCTGCCAGTGTAGACGTAGCCCAGGTGTCCAAGATATTGCTATCACAATGTAGCATAACAGTGCTTAGGGTGTTGTTATAAATCATCACAACTTTAAGGACCTACAAGTTTTTATAAATTATGTTAGGGATTGAACGGGGCTTAGCTGGACCCAGAATCAAAGAGAAGCAAAAAAGAGATGCAAAACTTCCAGTTTTGTGCACTTGACAATTCAGCCCAGTATCAATAAAATGTTTTAAACTCCCTAAAACAGTGGTATAAAGATTTTATTGGATGAGATTACTTCCATAATTCACTCTCTGCTTTGCCATTCATGAGTTATGTGAGTTTCAGAGGGTAGCCGAGTTAGTCTGTTACAGAAAAAAACAACAAATGGTCTGGTAGCACTTTATAGACTAACCATCTACATGTTTCATTAGTCCATGAGTTATGTGGCCATCCTAAGCTCATACTGATAAAATCCTTTGTACAACACCATTTTGTAATTTCTACACAATATATCATGCCATTTGTGGTGATTTTTTTGTGATATTAGAGAGCTGTTTTCAGAGGAAAATGCAGATAGCTTCTCTTTAAAAGATATTCTACAAATATTTCCTTTAAAAATTACTTGCATAGATTTGTATGTGCTGAAGGCTCCAAATAATAAAGGTGAGAAGATAATTCATCTAATTATTTACTTATTTTTTGTAATACCACTTAGATTCTAATGATAGCTAGGAAAAATCTAAGACAGATGGATCATTCATAATCTACTACAATTGGTGTGTGCAGAAGTCATAGTTCAGCTTTTTGTCCAAGTGCAGCCAGCTAGCTCTGATGGCTTATGTGTTGACATATCTCTCTCTGCTCCTTTCAGGGCGCGGTGCACCTGAGGAAGTAGGGCCAAAATAACCCCTGCATCCTCCACATAGCAGGAGCTGCAAACCTCCCGAAGGCTTATGCAAGCTGTGCTAAAGTGTGGGGAAAGTCTCCTTATTTCTTATTTCACATCATATATCAAGTGCCAGGCACAGTCTGGCCTTACATATGATGGACAATATTATGAGAAATGATAATGTTCTTTGAGTGGGAAAGGAGCAGGGATAGTTGAAAATGAGAGGAAAACGGCCCTTTCAAGTCTATCAAATTGTCAGCTGGCACTATAGTCACCCCATGCGAGGATGCACATCATGTTGTACTAAGGAATCCAACAAGTAGTCCTGTGGCGCCTTAGAGACTATGAAACATATATAGTATCACGGGGTGGGCAAGAGGCTGCCAGCGGGCTGGATTCAGCCCGCCAAGCCACCACATCCAGCCCACGGCTGCCTCGCTGGGACCCTTAAGCACAGTGCAGAGGCTGCCACTTTAAATGTGGCTGGTCTATTCTGGGAGCATGGAGGGAGGTTTTGTGCTCTGTCCCGCCCCTCAGCAAAATCTCTCAGCTTCCATTGGCCAGTTTCTGACCAAAAGCAGCTGAGAGATTTTCCTGGTGGCAGGGGCAGCCAATGAAGCCTCCCTCCCTACCCCTTCCTCCCCCACACACTCTCCTTCACTTTGCCTGGAGCAGAGCCACGTGGTGTAGCTTGCAACTGCAGCCTTCAGGTTCCTGCAGGGCTGCTGACTGGGAGATGCCTTGGTAAGAGTCTCCTAGCCAGAGCCTGCCTCTGGCACACTCCCTCGCTGCCCCCCAACTACCTGCCCGAGGCCACCACCCAACTCTCTGTACCCCTTTCCCTAGTCACAACTCCTTCCCAGACCCTGAACCCCCTCCTACACTATTCCCCCAAACCAGAATCCTCTCTGATACCCATACCCCCTTCCTGACCATACACCTCATTCCCTGCCCCAAGTCATCACCCAAACCCTCTGCACCAACTTCAACCAGGTCACAACTCCCTCCCAGACCCTGCACCCCCTCCCAGAGCCCCTCTCTCAGGCCAGAATCCTCTCCTGCACCCATACCCCCTTCTGGACTCTACATCCCAAGCCTCTGCCCCAGATCACAACCCCCTCCTTCACCCAAACTCCCTCTCAGACTCCACACCCTCTCCTGCATCCCAGTCTCCTACCCCAAGCTCCCTTCTGCACCCAACCTCTGTTCCAGACCCCAAACCTCCCTCGGTAGAAATGCGGCCCTTGACTACTTGCCAAAATCTTAGGGTGGCCCCCCCTTAAAAATTATTGCCCACCCCTGTAGTATCATGAGCTTTCATGGGTAAAACCCACTTCAGATCATGAAGTGCATTTTACCACGAAAGCTCATGATACTATATATTTATGTAAGTCTCTAAAGTGCCACAGGAATACTTGTTTTTAAAGTTACAGACTAACACGGCTTCCCCTCTGAGACTTTTTAAGGAATCCTAGTGAAACTAGACTGTAGGGAGTTATATGTGGTAATTATTTTAGAGTAATAGGATTTATTTTAACATTTACTATCAATAAAAAAAATGTGAATTAAAAAATCTATGAAAATCCTGTACAGTATTCCACTGATCTGATATTATAAGAGTCAGTACCATGCTCGAGGAGGATATGGGGGGCAGTTGGTAGCTTTCGTGTCAACAGCGTAGTGCAAGCAGAGGTGACTCAATGGACCAAAACCACCAATCAGCAATTTCAGGGACTAAAATGAAAAAAATTAATTATCCCTTGTATCCTTGTTATTTGGTGCATTCAGCTCATAAAATACATAATTTAGTTCCTTTTCCATCTTTGAAAAGAACGAGTACATTGGAGCAAGAACATATTTGTCAGAAGCTATCAAATGTTTTTGTTTCAAATCCACATAATCTTTCCTGAGTGCTAACATTTGCATTTGGGTCTTCAAGGAAGCAGATATAGCTATATGTATAAAAACAAGGACTGCCAGAGTTCATTATTGGCTCCACATCTTAGATGGCTTGTAGGGGTGCATACTCCCCACCATGCCTCAGTGATCCACTGCCAGTCTTCATCTAGCCCATGTCCGGGCAAGCTGCAGTCTGTACGGGCCGCTCATCACCAGCATGGGGTGTAAATTTGCTACCCCGCTTACCAGGGCTGCCTCACTGCCGCCCTCCAAGCCCCAGGTCTTGCTGCCCCAGTCCTGTTCTTGCTCCTGGAAGCCTCCTGCTTCCTCAGCTGCCAGCTCCCTACTGCTCTCCCCCCTCAGTAGCAAACTGTTCTTCTTTATATAGCCCTCAGCTGGGCCCTCATTAGCCCTAACGGCCTCAGTTGGGTCTTTTCTTTCACCCCTGCTCCGGGCCTTAAGGGCTGGGTTTTGCCCTTAAAGGGCCAGTGCAGGGCGTGCACCCTGTCATGCACCCTCCCTCTCGGATCAGGCTTCCCCATCCCGGCCGGCCCCTGTTCCAGGCCTCGGGTGTACTTTCCCTCTGGCTCTGGTCCCCACCCCCGGGCCCTAGCTATCCTCGGGTTCTCTCTAGCCGCCTCTGAGCATGCGCAGCAGAGTCGGCGTGTCAGCCAGCGGGCTTCCCAGAGAGTCGCCGCGCAGCTGTCAGTGCGGGGCAACGGTGTCCCGTCACATGGCTATAAAAAGTTATTCTAACAAAGAAAGGAACAATTAATGTTCCTGACACAAAATTCAGTGAAGCAATTTGTCATGTGACACAGACTGAAAAAGTGGGGAATTCTACAGACATTTTCCCCTTTTCTAAACTTCTCTTTCTCGTAGCTCCATCCACCATTTTATATATTTCCCACTGAGTTTTTATTTTGTTCTTTAAAAATAACAAAAAAGTTTTCTGCTCTAAATATAGGAAAGCACATGGAGGCCTTGTTAGGATGGAAAGTAACTCTCAGGGGAGAAAGCTATTTTTTTTTAAAGTCTGAACCCCTGAATGTCACAGAGATGTGACAAGTACACGTGTCTCAATACTATAGGGATTCCAAGCTGTACTCTTTCCCTTCCCACTTTTAATCTTAAAACCAAGATTATTTCTCTTCCACACAGAATAATAAAGGAATTTCAGTGATCTCTTTACTGTGAGCTGCCTTGTGCGCTGCCTGTATCATGGGTCAAGGCACAGGAAGGAGAGTAGCCTCCACTGAGTCACTAATGTCCATTTTGTGCAGCTGTGGGAGGAGTGGGACAGATTGGGGTGTGGAATGACTAGAATTGAGCAACATGCTTTAATGACCCTGAGTGGGGAAGAAACCTGCAACTGGCATGGATCTGAGCAAATTAATTCCTCTTTGGAGCAGAAGGGAAGGAGAGCATGAAATAAACTGAGATTCTCAGTGTGACTCCCCTGGTACAAAATACAGCTCCCCTGAGGACAACTGAGTCAGTGCAGACATGTTCTTCTCTAATTTAAGGCAGGTTTTTATGTTACAGTCTAGTCCTAAGTGACTGGAAGTGGTGATTGTTGACTCACTAAGGGTGATGGGCAACCAAGACTAGTGAATGGGCTGCAGAAGTGGCCTGCCTTCATCTCAGTGGGCCACAAGATTGAAATCCAGTTGTGGGCAACCTGTGGTCTGTGGCCCACTGGGGTTCCACCTTAGGCCCATGCACTTCCGCTCTGCCCTTTTCTCCATGCCTCTCGCACACTGGGGCACTGGAGCCCTGAACTTACCTACTCCTCCCCATCCCTCCCAGCACTTTTGGAGCACGTGAATCAGCTGATTTGCAGCATTCAAGCTGTGGGAACGAGGGGGAAAAGGGGGACGGAGCGTGAATCAGCTGATTCACGGTGCTCTGAAAGTGCTGGGAGGGAAGGGAAGTAGTAGTAGGTAAGTGTGGGGCTTCATTGCGTCAGTGCTCGAGAAGAGGGCAGAGAGGGATTGTGCGGGCCACAGGTGGAACTCCAATGGGCCGCAGGTTGCCCACCACTGCCCTACTGCTTTTGGAGAAAGGACCTATTCACTAAGGAGTTTGGCTAGTTCAGATAAACTAGACTTTTGGGGTCATGTGTGAACTGAACTGTACTTCTACACCTGTTGAAGCTGACAGAAAATATCAGAAGAAGGAAAAATAGTAAAAGTGGCAAAGAAAGTGATATATTCAATAGAAGAAATTAAATAAAAGAGGAATTACATTTAAAATTCCATGTTACAAGAATGTTATTAGGCTACAAAGCCAAACACTCAGAAATTAGAAAACCAGAATGTAGACTGCCCGTACATACTTAATTCTGTCCCATTATACATAGGCATTAGATAAATAAATTTAGAAGCCTAAATCTTATTGAAATTTAGTGGGATTTGGATTCTGAAGTTGGGTGATTTGGAAATTTTATCCACAATGTAACTACTATGTTTGCCCTAGGACCCTGCCTCATTTAGGCCAGAAGATAGCCAATGCTGAGGGAATGAAGGTGATGTTCAATATTTTTATCTTTCCCATTCAGCAAGGGTACGTCTACATTGCATGGTTATTTCGGGATACTGGAGGTATCCCAAAATAGCTACCCCGCATCTACACAAGCCACCCATTATTTCAAAATATTTTTTGAAATAAGGGGCACGCTATTATGCCATCTCGGTAAACTTCATTGCACAAAGGTTAAGGGATGGCTCGAAATAACGTGTTATTTCGAAATTTGGCACTGTGTAGACGCATGAAATATCAAAATAAGCTATTTCGAAATAGATTTGAGATAACATATGCAATTTGCATAGCCCAAATTGCATTTCTTATTTTCAATTTAGGATGGTGTGTAGATGTACCCCTAGTAACTCCTGCCTTATTTACTGAGTACTGTGCAATAAATGCAGAACTATTCATCTCCTCATGATGTTTTCTAAGGTAATCATTGCTGTAATAGCTGCATCCCTCAGAATTAATGAAATTATCTTTACTGAGAGATGAGAGATTTATTATTCTAATTTTATAGATGGGGAAACTGAAACAAAAGGACTTACCTGAAGCCACATAGTAAAAAAATGACAAAGCTGGGATTAGAATTCAGGCAAACCTGACTCCCAACTCTATGTCCGTTCCTCCCACTGCTAGAGATGCTGAACAGCTACAGTTCCAATAAGGCAGGGCCTCCATGGGGGGGAAAAGTATCTGATTATGTAAATAAATGTTGTATCTTAATGTTTACACACAAAGGGGCTGAAGTACGATCTCACAGACAATTGTAGACCCTTTCCTAACTTTTGAGCGCTTGAACTTCAACCTGCACTGCTGCCTCTGTATCAGAGGCAGCAGCATAGGGTGACAGATAGCCAGTCTGCAAGGGGAGCTGGTTTTTAAACTGGCTCTCCTCCAGACCAGCTCCCGCCTGGCACCCCGCGTTGAGTGGCAGGGAACTCCTTGGGAGTGGGGCTGGAGTGCACTGGCTGCCAGCCCCGGCCCCAGGGACTATAGAATAGTCGACTAACCAATAAAAATTCATGAGGTTACTTGACTATTCAATTAACCAATATTTAACATCCCTAATAAAAACTAATTCTATCATGGGCAACTGTAACAACTCCCTTATCACATTTGTCTGAGTTATACACTTTCAAAATCCCTTCCAAATCACATTTTTATGATCATGCACCATCAGCAGGATTGGAGCCCTAAGCTTTTGGCAATGCTAACTACATTAGTTATCAGCATGACAAAACGGACATTTGGGGAAAGAACAGAATGTGGTGGACTGTGCAGGTTATTTAGCTGGATCTGGGGTTCCAAGGTTTCCATTGCATTGTGGGCTACTGCTACAGCTTTGCTAGTCAGGCCCAGCCTTAGGGCAAGGTGAGCAAGGCAGTTGCCTTGTGCCCTGCGCCTTCAAGGCCCTGCACTTCTCAGTGCCCGCCTGCCCAGCTGCTCGCTTGTTGCCCTGGCTGGGAGCCACCCAGCCATGCGGCGCAGCCAACCACAACATGCCACCTTGGGCCCTGCAAACTCTTTGGCTGGGCCTTGTCACTAGTGATGTGGTAGCAGCCTTTTAAGAGCCCCAGGTCTGAAGCAAACAAGCTACACTCAACTGGCCAAATAGCCACATGTTGGACACCATGGTTTTAGAGCATTTATGTTCAGTTGGTACTCTAGTGAGAGAGGGGAAATAACAATATTCAAAAGTTTTATAACTCAGAAAAACCTAGGGAGATTGTCCTGTCTGTGGCCTTCCAAAGATTTATTTTAGTTGACTTGAAAAGCCTTGCTGCAAACATTAGAAATGGTGAAAGCACCCAAAAATGTTGCAATAATTTGTAATAGGAAGTGTTGAGCTATTTAAATATAGGGGTAACCTCTATCTCTTGTATAATAAAATGGATTGGATGCCTTCCTAAAGGTTAAGAAGTGTTTTGCATTCCTCCTCCCTGTTGCTTTTCAATACAGGCAGTCCCCGGGTTACGTACAAGATAGGGACTGTAGGTTTGTTCTTAAGTTGAATTTGTATGTAAGTCGGAACTGGTACATATTGTAGGGAAACTCAGCCAAACATTTCTCCAGAGCTCAGTTTTATTCTCCCAACCCTCACTTCCTCAGTCCTTTATTCTCAAGCTGAGGTGTCTGCTGAGAAAAGCCGCTCGCGTCTCCCTGGTCTGCTGGGGCCCAGCAGACCAGGGACGCGAGCCTCGCCGCGAGGACGTGGGCGGTGGGACCACGCGCGCGTCTCGGCGGTCTGCTGGGGCGGGCGAGCGCAGCTAGTGCGGGGTTGCCTCACACCGTTTGTAAGTAGGGATCCGATGTAAGTCGGATCCATGTAACCCGGGGACTTCCTGTAGCAGGTTTTCAACAGCAGTATTAAGTAGTCCAATAATTGGCCATTGAGAGAGAAATCCACATTCAAATGGATCTGTTTTTCAAAACTTGCTGAGCCAATGTGATCTTAAAATGGTGATGTAACTGGCTTGGAAACATCTATTTTAATATTAGAAATGAAAGTTAATTGTTACTGTAATTATCGCTAACTATATTTTAGTATTGTCACATATCTAATGTAAATACTCTTGTTTTTAAGTCTCATTAAACCTGAACAGCTAATATTAGTTATTATTAGGCCAGAGTGTTACCAGGTGCAAACTGGCACAGTGTTTGCTGGTACATATATGAACCTGTCACCAACAACTAGACCTAATTAGATAACTCACCTATTTTCTCTTTCACACAGTGTCATATTTACTTTCCCTTCCCACAGAGACACATTAATGAGACATATGGGATGGGTTTACATGACAAACCACAACTTCATGAATTGTTCCTTCAGGAGAAGCACTAAAGGAGCAACAAAGGCCACATGCTGGTTTGGTGAGAGAACCTAAGTCCACAAAGATGTCAGGCTTCTCCCACATGAGCACATAGTCCAGTTGCACAATGCCAGATTATAGTATATTTACTTCTGGGAGCTGGTCCCTTTAGCCTTTACCTGCATGATACCTGTTGCAAGCCGTGACAAGTCCATAATCTCAGTAACATTATATACATTTGAAAACCTATTATTTCTAACCCAAATGTGCCTCTTGGAGACTGCAAGGAAGATGAAAACCTATAAGACCACAAGCCAAGAGGAAAAGATCCTTCCTGATACTATAAACAGGTGATCAGCCAGACACATGACATCAGAAGCAGCACAGCCCCTAATTAAAACACTAATTATGGGTAGGATGAAGTAGCTAACCAGAGAACAAGATGTTTCACTTAAAAGGGGCAGGGCACTTGGTAGCCAATCAGCTGACCTCATCCCTCTTTCCCAAGTCAATGACTAAGAAAAGACCATGGGGAACAAGAGTGGGGGGCAGCCCCCTTCCCTACCACACATGTTTTTGCTTTTTATTCCCTGCTGTCCAGAAAAGGACCTCTCTCTGTTGAGAGTGATGAGAGGGTATGTTCTCTCTAACATTTCTTTGCATTTCTTTGGAGGTCTGACTCTTTTAAAGTCATTCCTCTCCTTGGAACAATCCAGTCTTTGACTTATGTTCCTTCTGTCACTTGGGCTATGTCTAGACTACAGGGGTTTTTTTTTTAAAAGAGTAGCCTTTTTTCAAAAAAATGTCACCTGCGTCTAGACTGTGGTTGTGTTCTTTTGAAATTAAATTGAAAGAACGCAGCGTTTTTTTCAACAGGGGTAAACCTCATTTTACAAGAAAGAACGCCTTTTTCAAAAGAGCTCTTTCGAAAGAGGCTTGTAGTCTAGATGTACCCTAATACAACTTTTCTTCATATTGAAATGCAGAATTTGGAATGTCCACACCAGCAAGACTCACTCCTGCATGTGAACAATCCCAGGTGTGGAACTGGAACTCATTTTTATCCGCAGTAGGAAGTGTGGATCTGATACAAAATTCTGTTACACTAGTGGCACACCGTTAACTTCAACAAAAGTACACTGTTGGCAATTGATGTATTAGAGAGGGGGAATGAGACCCTGTATTAACTTTTGTTGCCATAAAGTGGGAGCTCCTTGGTTAGTGTAAACTGATGTAGTTTCCAGTCAACGGAACAGATCATTTCATATGTGCCACCCTGAGACATCATGGAAACACAGAAGACAAAGTAACAGTTCTTCCTAAACCTTGTATACAAATGCAGTCAAATGAATTTTTAAAGCATTAAACAGGTTACATAGTAAGACTGAAAAGAAGAAAAGGATCAGTAGACACCTACATAATCATAGTGTCCAATGAGATTTTAAATATTTAAAAAAGAATCACCATGTAAATTTAAAAATGTTTGAGACTATAAATCCTTATTTTACCACAGTCTCCCCATTTGCAAATCCATGATTTCCATTGAAATGTACCTCCAGCTTTAGACATAACCCACCATTTACTGTTACTCTATATTTCATTTATGTAATCTTCAAATTCTGCCTCTGAATACACGTTTTCCATTGACTTTACTGGGAACTGCACAAGCATACCCCAATGTAGAATTTGCCTTACTGTGTGTAAATGCTGTGGGTCCTAATAGTCATCAGGAATAAAATGATCAACAGTGGCCATGTCTAAAGTTGTTCTAATTGAACACACAAAGTATAATTATTTCAAAGTGCAGGCTGAACCTCTCTAATTTGGCACTCTCTGTTCCAGCAACATCCGTGGTCTGGCATGATTTTAGTTAGCCAGATGTCCACTTATCATGGATGTGACCAAGTTTGTTTATGACCACCAGTCTTGGCTCTCAGAGTGGTCTGTGCTGTTATTTATCTCTAATTTACCCTTAAATGTCTTCTAACATCCCAGTAAGCAGTGGAAGTGTTGGGAATGCTGCTAGATTATATTGACCTCCTACGGTCCGGCATATTCTCTAGTTTGGAATCAATCAAGTCCTGTAGGTGCCGGACTACAGAGTTTCAATCTGTATAATTTTATATTGTGATACAAAGCTTTACACTTCTATTATTTTAATATCTCTCAAACAAATTCAGCAAATGCTGCTTTTCATTTTTCCATTGCTCCTTTTCAGAGTGCACAGTATATATGTGTAATAAAATTCATTGCACTAAGTCTTTGTATATTCCAAAATCATTATCTTCTGCAACCATTTTTCATGATATATGATAATGAAGAAATAAAATGCAAAAACCTTTTATCTAAAACATTTTGAATGTGGTTTTATGTAGCATCTGGGTTCTTCCATGCAATTTTTGATCTGTTTAGAGAAGCTGATTAAATTTAAACACGGAAGAAACAGCAAACTCCTTCTCAAGGAAAATGACTTAACGCTTCAAGTAAAATATATGCAAAATACTAGCAGATACTTTTATAATGAGTTACAACCCCAAAGGCAAAGTTCTTACAATACTTATCTGTTTGCCTGTAGATCAGCAATAAGTCTAGATCTCTTTTACATATTGAGAGTTTATCTACCTAAAGAGTATATGATTACAGTAGCAAATGTCAAAGAGAAAATTACACTGTGTATGTACATTACAAAAACATTGTCACTGATAATGAAATTAATCAGCACATTCAGCATGGTAACTAACAGTATTTCCCTTCAAAGTTATCTGGAAAGTCGTATCTCTTATACTATTGTTACCTGTACAGATTTGTGCTCGTACTGGTGTTGATCAATTGTTTTTTGTGAAGAGGCAGTTTCCCGTTTCTCAAATTGTTTCTTCACACTTGCTAAGCCACCAGGCACTGTACAGGTCTCTGATTCCTCCAAAGCCTAGTGTAACAGATAAAATTAGTGTTACCTGGTACAGTAAGAACAGACATTCACGGAAATGATCTTTTTCATTAGGCAATAAGAATAATTTGCCTATTTACCACTTAAGTAACCACTCATTTCCAAAATATATGTAATCACTTAGTGATAACTTCCATCACCATATTCTACAAGCTCTACTACCTCATTGTATGTTAGATTTTATATTAACTAGTTTATTATAGAACTTTGAAATGTTTTCTTGTTTCTTTGTCAGATACATTTTGATGTCTGATCTCTCACTATTGTTAAAGCATAATGCAACAGTAGCTAGCACACAGAACTCATAAATATTAGTATGTCATAGCTACAGTAATAAAACAAACCCCTAATAAGGCTGTCAAAAACACTAAACATATAAACACTTAAGACTAGATGTTAAAACCTCACTGGGTTCCTACCTCATTGATTTAAAACAGCGTAAGCCACTAGTGGTCCTGCGCCATTTTGTTTACCTAAAGGATCCATAGTCACAGAGCCTCGTGGCTCCCGTTGGCTCCGGTTCACTGTTTCCAGCCAAGGGGAGCCATGGGAAGCATCATAGCCCAGGCCACCACTTCCTGCGGCTCCCCTTGGCTGGAAACAATGATTGACCCAGGACTGACATTTTTTTATTTCCAAATTAAGTGCTTTTAATTAGGTACCATTTGCATGTCCAGTCTTCACAATCTGGCATGCAGTGGAAAATATGCTCCATTTTTTCCTTTAGAAAGAAATTTTAGAAGAGTGTTTTTTTCCAAATGTCATTTGCTTCATTTGGGTACAGGGATTTGGCTGGAAAGGGGATAGAGAGAGAAGAAGGAGACAGTGGGGAGAGGGTGGAACTGGGACAGAGCAAGGGTGGAGTATAGGTGAGGCAACAGGCTGGGGAGTTTGTGTCCCCAAGCAGCAGCTTCACCCACCACCCACGAGTGTGAGTCATAATTCCTTCAGCTCTAAGTCATGTCCTTTACACAAAAGCCATCTGCAAATATCTAAATTTCCTTCTTATAGAAGGATCTTGAATTACTTAGGCAAACTTATAATTGATTTCAACAGAACCTTAACTAAGGAGTTCTGGATTGGGGCCAAAGTTTTTTATTTCTTCACACACGCTAAGTTTACTGAGATCCTATTAGTTACAGGTATTATATTTAATACATTTCATCTATTTTGAGGGAGTCACTACTCTTCATATTGGAAATATAATTGAAATAGGTAGTCTCTCAAAGATGGTACAATATTTCTAAACAAAAAATCTTTATGCAGCAAAATGTACTAGGGATATAAGCAAGTAGTTGAGTGGAGTATCAACTACTCGCTTCCCCACCCCTCTTGCTGCTTCTGTATGAGAGGCAGCAAGGTGGGGGGAACAGGAGACGGTGATGGGGGGAGACAACTTAAAAGCCAGTTCCCCCCCGCACCATGATGCTGCCTCTCCCCCCCTGCCACCTCTATCAGAGGCAGCGGGACTGGGGGCAGGCTGCTGCAAAGCAACCTCTGCCCATGATGGGCCTCAGTTGCTCCGGCAGCAGCCCCCGTCTGGGGGACGTCCCAGGAGGGAACTGGGGCCTCCCGCAGACAGAGACTGCTGCTGCAAAACGGCCCCTGTTTGCAATGCCCCAGCCCGGCCACGTGCAGGGGATGCTCTGGCAGCAACCCCTATCTGCGGCTAGCCCTGGCCACTATGAACAGGGGCTGCTGCCAGGGCCAGCCTGGGCTGCCGCGAAGAGGGGCTGCTAGACCCAGTATGAGTCGGGACTGAGTAGTCGCAGGTCACATGAGTCCGGGACCGCTGCTCCTCTGCATTTTAAATATTATAGTAGTGCCAGGTTCTTACTAAGTTTAAAATGCAGAGGCACTGCGGTCATGGAGCAAGTCTCCCCTTACCATTAGCAAAATCCCCGTTCCTTAACATCCTTAAACTGTTTTGCATACAATCCAAATATGCAATATCAACATGTAGATGACATATTGAGAGGCAGGAGTAGAGTATATTGGCATGTTTAAGCACATAGGATGCAGATTCTGACTTGTGGCTGAGGAATCCCTGTCACAGGTTTGGTAGGAAGGCGTGCAAAGATGATGTTAAGAGACCATTATGCTGCTGTGATCTAGGGGTCTTCTGGGCACCAGTTCAGTCAGTGCCTCAACCAGTCATTCTAGAAATTGGAGACTATAGTTTCTCACTTCCCATACTTCATATTAATGCAAGCAAAGAGTGCACTTGGACACTGTATGATAGTGCCATGCCACTGAACTATTCCCTGATGAAAGGATAATCAGTCCTTCAATAGCTATAATAATCCAGTGATTCTGTTAGCCTGTGGCTGAGCAGAGCCAGTTCCATTTCCTTACTCTGCCACATACATCCTCTGATCTTGAACAGATTACTCAGGCCTTGCCTACAGTAGGGAGGAAAAAAAATTTTAACGTGTGTTAAAAAGGAAGTTGTTTTCACATGTGGTCAGAAGATGGAGTTTATGAGGTTTTTTGACTGGTTACCACTACTATAATTGCTTACTACACAAGAATTTTAACTTCTATTAAAATACATCTTTTTTCCCTAGTGTAGACAGTGTTTTGTCTTTTGGTACCTGAGTTCCTCATCTGTAAGATGAAAATACTTCCCTATCTCACAGGGGTTGTGTGAGATGTAGTAATGGTGCGGTCTGTGTGTGTAAATAAGTATCTTAGAAAGAAGTGTGCAAAGTTATTTCTGTGTTCTCTAGGATCTGGACACACTCAGCTCTTTGTGTGCTTTTTAGAACTGTTTCATATTGTGAATTCTGTGATTTTTAAAATCATGCCATGTTTCATTTTGGACCATATTATTTATACCTACAATACAAGATATTTCTAACCACATCTTCAGTTCATTTTTAATTAACAACATTTTTCACCTCTCAGCATGGTTATCACGTCAATGCTAGCCTGTTATCTATAGAGGTTCACTCTATAGCAGTATTACTAACAGAATACAGGTTGAATCTCTGTGGTCTGGGACTCTCTGGTCCAGCAAAATCTGTGGTTGGCAGGATATTGCTGGACTAGAGAGTCCCAGCGGCAAAGGTTGCTGGCGGCTGGGAGCAGAGCCAGCTGGCAGGGGCAGTGAAGCTGGCTAGCAGGTGGGGGGACTGGAGCTCGGAGCCAACAAGGCTGGGGCTGACGGAGCTTGTGGGGCAGCACAGCCTGCAGCTGGTGGGGCTGTGAGGTCAGCAGGGAGGCTAAGGAGAAGATGTTAGGAAGAGGAGCCCAGGTGGCTGGGGAGAGTAGCCCAGCGGGGAAACTGCCTCCCCCCCCCGCCTGACCTTACCTGGTCCAGCAAAATCCCTTGTTTGGGACCGGTCAGGTCTCAAGGGGGCTGGACCAGGGAGGTTCAACCTGTATCATGATGTTTTATGAAATCATGCAAGAGTCTTCTTAACCATGTATCAAGAAAACAAATTCAGTAGTAAAACAGGATCTCAAATGAAAATTTGAGTCGATGTATTCAAAGAAACCATTGCTTAAAAATTGCTAAATTATGTTTTTTTCCTGTTGGGGTAATCTAGGTTAGCTGTATGTTTTGCTTCTCATTTCTTACTACAATCAAATAGGCACTGCTTGTTACATGTTGATCTAAAATAGTTTCTTCTGAAGTGTGCAGAAAGTAATAGCTACCTTTTTCCTACATATTATTTTTCTCTAAATCTTATCTGAGCTTTGCCCTTTCCTAAGTTAGACTCAGAGGTATTTTAATAGCTATCATGACAGGCTGTATAATAGCGACAGGCATTTCTACTGTGTGTTAAGAGTTTAGGGAAATATATTTTTTCCATAAAATTCAAGGTCAGAAGGAACCATTGCGATACTCTAGTCTGACCTTCAGTAGAACACAGGCCATGGAACTTTTCCAAAATAATTCCTCAAGCAGATCTTTTAGAAAAGCATCCCATCTTGATTTAAAAATTGTCAGTGATGGAGAACCCACCATAAATTATTCAAATGCTTAATTTTCTCACCATTATAAATGTGTGCCTTATTTTGCAGTAATAAGATTCACTCATTCAAAGTTCTCTGCCAATTTCATGGCATACTGTGTGACACTATACAGATCAGTGCTGTGATATGACAGCTCAGCAGAGTGTAGGACAAAAAACCTATTTATGGGTATGTCTAGACTAGTTTGTGGCACCCCTGTAATTTGAGTTACGTGAGTACCAATTAACGTGAGATAACTCTCACCTTTTTCAATGCTCATCCAGACACCCTACAAGCATGTATTTTAGGACTCCATGAGCTTTGTATAAACCACTAATATCAGTGTTGTATGAGCTATTTTAATGTTAGCATACTTTTCTGGGTCTGGTTGTTGTATAAGTGAGGCCTCTGAAAGCGTTTAAGTGAAATTCTCAGGAAACCTGGGCAAGATAAAAATGGTAAAAGTCGTTTGCCATTTTCTCTGATTTTTAGTAAGTGGAAATCATTTAGGAAACTTGAAAAAAATCAGAGCTCTTAATTCCTTTCATATCACTTTAAGGATGATGCAAATAGAGCACAACATTTAACATCTTAAGCCCAACGTGTCACAATTCACTTCTATTATGCAGTACTTTCATCATCTTTCTTTCTGTGACCTTCTGCAAGATTTCTGAGGTACAAATGATAGAGGAACAAGCCAGTGAAACCAAGTATCATATACTTGAGTTCCCACTAGTGTCACATTTCAATTCTCTGTCATTTTTCATTTTTCTGTTCAGCATTTTACTACATTTTATAAATATATAGAAAAAGTGTATGTATGCACCAGTTCTCTTGTTCATTGACCTATGTTTTTTAGTACTATTCCTTTTTGTTCTCCTAATTTACATTCTAAAGAGAATTCTGGGGTGTTTTCTACAGTACTTAATTGAGTAAAAAAAATATGCAGTGGCTCTTTTTTATTGAAATTATGTGCCTTCAGTGACTTTAATGGTCTGTCCTACCCTTCATACCTACAGAAAACTCCTACTGATGCCAAAAAGAGTAACACACTGGAATCAACAGGAGACCAGACTAATTAATATGCTCCTCCTATGTATACACCTTTCACAGTGTTTCTGTTTTTACCATGATTTCTAATTTCATGTCTTTCTTAAAGAGAAATTCTAAGTACCTATTTTCTGGTCCATTAAGGAACACTGTGATATACTACCCTTACATTTTCTAACATAATCTAGAAGAAAACTACATGATTGAAATACTGTTTCTAAGCATGTTTTCTATTGTCAGCATGTGCTTAAGACCATGGTGTCCAACCAGTTCTGAAGCAATAGCCACTATAGTGGCTACTGCTATATTGAACTAGTCACACTCAACCGGCCAAATAGCCACATTGTTCAAGCCAACTAGCCACACTCAACCGACCAAATAGCCACATGTGGCTAGTGGTCAGCGTGTTGGGCACCACGGGTAAGATAAATCTTTAATTCCATGTGCAAGTAAGACCCAGATGCTGCACTCCTTCAATTTTGAAGTTGTTTCACTATCACGCAATAAGGGGTGCCCACAAACATTGTAACAAAGTTCAAGCCTACAGTCATTTCATTCATGGTTTTAGGAGACCCTGGTACACTTATTGCTTGGTTATTTCAGTTTTACAAACGTTTTTCAGAAATTACTTATAATCTATAGTAATTTGGTATGCTGTATACATAACTACAGTTTCTTTTTTAGCAACTAATGTGAATGATATTTAAAAATATAAGTCAAATTTTTAAATAGGTTAGATTGTTGGACAGGTACTATAGTCATAATTCTCAGCATCAATATTAAGTATTTCTGTAAAATAAATTCCTATTGACTAGAGAGGCACACAATAGTAAAACAAAATTAGTCAGAGTTTTTTACATAATAGATGACTGGTTGTTTTTATAATCTTATTACAAAACAATGTTCTTTTATTTTTCATTATATGGAAGGTTTTAAAGAACTGGTTGGACAAACCAGTTACTTGATCTTGCCTCATTGCAAGGGGCTGGACTAGATGATGTCTCAAGGTCCCTCCCAAGCCTACTTTTAATGATTCTGTACTATTACCAAGTTTTACACTGCAGTAATTTCAAATTCCTCAGCTTGACTAGTCAAAAGTTAAATATTGTTTTGAATAAAATTTTATTACCTGCTGATTACAAAAATTGGTAATCATACAGAAACCTGTATTCTTCTATCATCACAATTGGTTTACCAAAGAGGCTATGTTGCTAATCTCTCATTTCTATGTTGATTTAAATATTCCTAATAGATTTAGTGCATAAAAGAGCAAAAAGAAAAAACTGTACAGCCAGTGAATTAAAATGAGCCTTCCAAAAGATCAGTGGTATGCAAACTCTCATTAATAAGAGACTGAAATGAATTGGTGATTTTGTTGTGTAGGTGTTAGTGATTCAGGGTTTTAATTTTTGTTCTACATAAAGGTAATGTGGGCAAAATGGTGGGATCGCTTTTGTGAATAAACAAGCAGAATATGGATCTGTATAAACAGAAATAGCAAAACATAAAGACAATTGTGATGTTAAATCTTACATTAGCAGAGGAGCTGCTGCGCTCTACTTTGGACACAGCTGCTTGATACATAGCCATTCTCTCCTTCAATGAGACAGAATCCTGGAAATCCAATGTCACACTATCACTCCAATTCGTGCTTTCGTCTGAAAATCCACTTACAGGTTTGTGACAGACAGCAGTAGCTAAAGGCAAACATGATATTTTGTATTAGGAGGTTAATTTTTATTATTAAATAGCTGCTTTTTAAGTCTGAAAAGAAAAATTATCTTCAAAAACAGATTGCAAAGAATGAACAATGTCATCCAATATTTATGGAATGTTACATCAGTTCTAACTCATAATGTATGAACTGCAGCAAGTTATGACTCTGAATCAGGCCCAATGTGCCCAAGCCTTCTCCCCATGAAGTCAAAAGGTATTTCTATGGAAATTATGTTTCTTATTGAAATAAACATCACTGTTAAAAAAAAAATTATAGTAAGACTTTTCCACAAAATAGATTGTTTATTTTTCTTGATAACCTAGAAAAAACACATGGTCACCAGAAATCTTGACTGGCAAACTGTAATCAATTTAGTTGCAAAGGAGTAAGTAGAGCAGAATTTGTTTCCAGTTTATTCATTTACTATTAATTATTTTGTCTTCACTAGAGTATTAAAACCTTACCGAAAATAAACTGCGTTAACCTCACATGTGATGAATTCAAGACCAAGAGTATGTACAGCAATGAATATTGTAGAGGTTTACACTTAATTACTTTTACTCTGAAAAATGCAACACCTATCTATATTGCTGTTACTTCCTCAGTTTACGCTGCACCCACAAAGTTAAGACTCGTTGCCCCTAAAATGTGCATTGTCTCATCATAGCTTACTTTTTAATTTGCTCTTCTGAGATCTTCACTTGATATTTCATCCATAGTATATAAAACTCTACATTAGGTGAAGATATCACAGGTTACCATGAAATTTTCACCTTTATAATTTTGCACCTGGCCAAAAAAGTCACTTTGATATGTTCATATATTAGATGACTTCATGCATATGCTGATAGTTATGGGAAGAACAGTAAATCATTCTTCATAATGATGTCATCAATGTCCTCATCTTCACTGGTTAAAAAAGGTACATTCTTTACCCTGGAGTAACTAACATTCCTGAGCTATCCCGAGGTAAAACCACAGTAAAAACAAGACCCTTTCATTTTACTATGAGGTTAACTAAGCAAAGTCAGCACTATATGTTCCGGGTTGATCCCGTCATTTCCCTTGCGGTAAAACTGAAGTGCCTTGTCTTCACTACACTTTTATGTTGGGGTAGCTCATGCTTGTTAGTTACCCTAAAATAATGAACCCTTTTTAGTAGTGAAGATAAGACCAGTGTGGATCACTCATGAGATAGAATTATACTTATCAAAACTAAAAGCCAAAACCAAATATGGACATTTGCCTGTTGTAAGTTTCTATTTTTTGTATATTCAGTATGCACTTCTTACTATTTAAAAGAGTGGAGATAGACAAAGGTTTTACAGCGTCTCTTCAACTTTATTAGACAATTTGTGCCAGCAGTACCTTGCTAACTTTCATGTCTTCCTGTAGTATATCACAAGGGAATATCATGTTCAAAGCAAAATTCCAGGATGTAGAGCAGGGATGGGGAATAATTTTAGATGTGGGGACACTGAAAAGGGTGGGGCCTTGGGCAGAAGGGGTGGGGCCAGGACACTTCCATGCTTCCCTGCCCACAGATCCTGACTGGCCTGGGGGTAGTGGGAGACCATGAAGTCTTTGCCCCTCCAGAGAGAACCGCCAGCTGTTCTGAACAGCAGGTGTTTCCCTCTAGGGTTGCCAGATGGTTGAAACAAAAATATCGAACCCCACTCCCCCCCCAAAAAAACACCAGGAAAAAATTCTGTTGAAGGGAAAAAAAAAGGGGGGGGGGGGCGGAGACCAAAGTTGTTGACCAAAAAAAAAAGGACTCCAAGAACTTAAGCCAAAAAAAAAAAAAAAATTTTTTTAAATAAAACAGCATGTCCCCTTTAAGTGCAGGGATAGGAACAGGGGAGCGGTTGAGCACTAAGACCCAGGGGAAGCATTGCTTCCCCTAGGTCTTTTGGTCGGCAGCCATTTTGTGCCGGCAGCCTTGGGGAACCGGGTAAGCATGGGGGCTGGGGTCGGGGCTGGGCGTGTTGGGGGCCGAGGGGGCTTGGAGGGGGGGAGGCCGGGCGCTGAGTGTTTGTAGGGTTGCCAGGTGCTTGGCATTTTTGCCTCCTGGCCGGGGAAAAATTCAGAAAATAATGGACATTTTAGGTGTCTAGTATTCTCTGAATTTTTTTACCAGACAGGAGCCGAAAATACCGGACTGTCCGGGTGAATACCGGACACCTGGCAACCCTACCCGGGCCCCCAGTGGCGGGAGTTGACTGAGACTTTGCACACTTCCCCCACCCCTAGGTCAATCAGGGCCTGGGGATGGGGGGAGCATAGGGAGTCTTTTGCTCCCTGTCCCCACCCTGCAAGGGGATGGTGTGCTTAGAGTTAACCACCAGTTGAGCAGCAGCTGGCGGCTGACTCTAAGCACCCTATGTCTCTTACAGGGCAGGAGGAGACTTGGTGTGCTCCCCCCAACCCCAGGTCAATCAGGCCTGGAGGTGGGGGGAGCATGCAAAGTCTCCTCCAAACCTGCCCGTGTCCTACAAGGGGCATGCAGTGCTTAGAGTCAACCGCCAACTGCTCAGCTGGCAGTTGTCTCTAAGCGCCACGCACCCCTTGCAGGGTGGGGACGGGGAATGAGAGACTTTGTGAGCTCTTCCTGACCCCAGGCCAATTAATCCGGCGGTTGACTCTAAGCACTGCAGGCCCCAGGTGGGGGAGGAGACTTTGTGCACTCCCCCGTCCCCAGGCCGATTGGCCTGAGGGTGGGGGAGCGGCAGGGAGTCTGCGGACTGCAACCATCTGCTTGGCAGGCCAGATCCAGCCCACAGAGGCCCTTTTGCCCACCCCTGATGTACAGAATACTGATAGATAGTACCTAGTCCTGCTTCGCTATTGCTCCCATGAGACATAGTGTAACCTGATTGCATAAAATAAGCAGAGAGTTCATGTTTCATTTCCCTGGCGCTTGTAAAGTAGTAATATTTTTCTGAGTGTAAAATCGTTGCAGTCCTACCCTAGAAATTGTCATGTCATACTGGCAGGTGAAATCAAGAGAACAATTAATTTAATTCAAGAGCAAGTACTAGTACGTCTATCTTTTTTATTATTTCTAATTCCATACTTTCCATTATATAAAAATTGCTTTTTGAGAGTCTCTACAAATTAATAGGAAGAGATTCATTTAAATAATAAATAGACTTCTTAACATGCTAGCTGCAAGTGGCAGTGCCTTTGTGCAAGCCAGTGCAACAAAATCCAATTTTGTAACTAGTTTAAAAACTATAGTTTCATGGAGATTTCTGCTCATGTTTTGAGATTTCAAAACCCTGTAAGGGTAAAATTTTACTATCATGTACAACAGCATAGATGAGTGGGAACTGAATAAATGAATATTACAGAAGAATCTGCCCTTGATTGTTTAAGACTATTTTTAAGCATATGTATTGAAGAGTAGCCTCTAAACTTGTGAAATAGCCAGCCTAAATGTAAATGAAATAAATGGTTGAAGGAGCTTAGTGAATCAAGTCAGGTTTTTTTAATCAACTTAATTTTAATTTTGGTTTTTAAATACAAAACAACCATTTAAAAATCAGACACAGTATCTAGATTTGGTTATGACAAATACCTAAATGAAGGCAGGATATTCCTGTAAATGTCAAATAAAACTGAAAGTTGCTGTGGAACAAAGTTTTGCCTTTACAATGCAGCTCAGGTACTGAATGTCAAGTCAGAGACAGATTATATGATTAATTGAAATGAGATTTGCACTCATAATGCAATTTAGGAAATCTAGCAACAACAGCAGCAAAGCAGCTGCAGAAATGGGCCTACAGTAGAGAGTGAGAACATATGGCTTTGTTTACTTTTATCTGGATGAAGGTGCAGTTCAAGGAAAATCTGCAAGGTAAAGACCTTTGTAAGTCAGCATGGAGCATGTACAACACTTACTAGAGCAAGATGAGGATAAAGGACTCGAAGAAAACATTGTTTAGCCACTTACTACTATAATTTAATTTCCTACAATTATTTTCATTTAATAAAATCATTTGATGTGCTGTTTACGGAACTGTTACTTTGGGCTTGTCTAGACTATGCGGAAGATTCGAAAGAGGATATTCAAATTCCGTAGTCAGGACGCGGCTTTTTTGGCAACACCCACCTTTTCAAAAAGGCGCGTAAACATCATTTTTTGAGGAAGAGCAACTTTTGGAAAAAGGGGGGGGGGGGAGGTTGCCAAAAAAGCCACGTCCCGACTACTTTCACTTTCGAAAGCTCCACTTTCGAAAGTGAGATCAGAAGAAGATTTCTGCGGGAATTTGCATATCCTCTTTCGAATCTTCCGCAGAGTCTAGACATAGCCTGTGTGAGTGTAATAATGCTTTGTTTTTTCCAAGGACATGTCTATACTAGGAAATTATTTTGAAATAACTTATTTCGAAATAATAACTCCTGAAATAACTATTTCCAAAATAGCACATCCATACTACAAGGCCGCATTGAAATAGCACAGAATTATTTGGAAATAGCGCATCCACACTGACTGGAGCCTGCATCGCACTTAAAGCCCTTGGAAGTAGTCCAGGGAGGACATCAGAAGGGCGGACACTTCCTGTAGCTACTTTCTGAGGTTAGCTGAGATGTGCTTAAAGGGGCTCCTCTTTACGGCCGTGTCTCACGTGCCATTTCTCCACTGCCTACCCCCTCATGGGACACCAAACTCACGCCATGTGCTCTGGCTGCCCTTGCGGATGCCACAGCACTTACAACATGGAGCTGGAGCTGTTGCAAAGCAATGCCAGGCTCACAAGCTTCGAGCTGCGCTTCATGGTGCAGTTTATGCACACTGCCCACATGCTGCTTCAGGACGATGATAACTAGCCCAGACTGGGCGACCTCTTCATCCAGGCCTTGGCGCTCCTGATGCAGCAAATGATCCTCAAACCCCTGCACCCTGTGGAACGCTGCTTCTGATGGAGGAAGACCAGTTCCGACTGGTGGGATTGCATCGTCCTGCAGCAATGAGACGACAAGCAGTAGCTCCAGAACTTCCCCATGTGGAAGGCCACCTTCCTGGAGCTCTGCAATAGGGATGTTAAGTAGCAATTAATTAGCTAATTGCATAGTCAATGGAATTTCCATCGACTACTCAATTAGTCAATAAGCGGGGGGCGTTCGCTACTGCCACTCAGGGCTGGCCTGAGCCCTTTTGGCGCCCTGGGCCCGGGCACGCGGTGCCGCCCCCGGGCGCACGGCGCATGCACGGGCCCGCCCGTGGAGTGCGGGCCCGACCCCCCGCCAGGGTGCGCAGGCCCACCCCCAGGGCACACGGCACATGCGCGTACCAGCCACGGTTGCTGGTGCGCAGCCCGGGGCCCACCTCCGGGGCGCACGGCGCATGCACTGCCCAGCCCGGCCCGGCCAGCGCTGCTGGCGCGTGCACCGGGCTGTGCAGGGCCTCGCAGCCATGGGGGGAAGGGCGCTGCTGGCTGGCGCCACGGGGCTGGCGCTGCGGGAGCCGGGTGCGCGGCGCCTGATGGCAGCTGTAAGGGATGCCGCGCGCCCCTTACAGCTGCCATCAGGCGCCCCCCATCAGTTGGTGCCCTGGGCAGCTGCCCGGCTCACCCATGCCTCAGTCCAGCCCTGCCACCACTGCGGCTCTGCCATTTAAATGTAGTAGGAGCCAGGCATGCAGGCCACAGCGGGGTTAGCTCCCAGGGGTGGTATGAGCTGGGACTAAGCAGTCCTGGCTCATGCCGGCTCCAGGATAGCTATGGCTCTGCATTTTAAAAGTAGTAAGAGCCCACTGTGATCTTACTGGATTTAAAATGCAGAGCTGCTGCGGGGGTAGCTCCTGGGTGCGGTGCAAGCCGGGACTGAACAGTCCTGGCTTGCACTAGCTCTGGGACTGCTGCGACTCTGCCTCTCCTCCTTCCCTTCCCGCACCACGGAGACAGTGCTGGGGGCAACTGGCTTTGAAGTCAGCTCCCCCCCCAACAGTGGCTTCTGCTTCCCCATCCTCTTGCTGCCTCTGAATCTTGCTGCAAGTGGGCGGAGCAAGTAGTCAAGTAGTGACTGAAATACCCGATAAGCCTAAGGTTACTGGGTAGTCAACTACTCAAGTAGTCACTTACATCCTTACTCTGCGAATGGCTCACCCATGCCCTCAAGCAACAGGACACCCTGCTGAGACCCACCACCCCCCTGCAGGAGCACGTCACCATCGCCCTGTGGAAACTTGCCATGTCGGTGGGGAACCAGTTTGGCGTGGGGAAATCCATGGTCAGGGCAATGCTCCTGCAGTAGTCAAGGCCATCAACACCATATTGCTGTAGAGGGTTGTCACCCTGGGGAACGTCAACCCCATCATGGATGGCTTTGCTGCCATGGGCTTCCCCAACTATGGGGGGCCATAGACAGCACCCACATCCCCATTCTGGCCCCTGACCACCATGCCTCAGGCTATATAAACAGGAAGGAGTACTTCTTGATGGTACTGAAGGCCCTGGTAGACCACAAGGGCTGGTTCATGGACATTAATGTCGGCTTGTCGGAAAAGGCGCACGATGCCCACATTTTCTGGAACTCAAACCTGTTCCAGAGGATGCACTCTGGCACTTTATTCCCCAACTGCACCATCAGGACTGGGGACATCGGCATGTCCATGTGCATCCTGGGTGACACAGACTACGCCTGGCTCCCCTGGCTGATGAAACCCTACACAGGCAGCCTGGACCCCACCAAGGAGCACTTCAATGACAGGATCTGCAGGTGCCTCATGGTGGTGAAATGTGCCTTCGGCTGCCTAAAGGGGAGGTTCAGAAGTCTCCTCACCTGCCTGGAACTTAGCGAGTGAAACATCCCCTATATGATGGTGGCCTGCTATGTGCTCCACAACATATGTGTGAGAGCGAGGGGAGACTTTCTTGCCAGGGTGGGGGGCAGAGCCTGATTGCCTGGCCAGGGCTTACGAGCAGCCAGACACTAGTGCCATCAGGAGAGCACATCAGTGGGCTGTGCTTATGTGGGAGGCTTTAAGGGAGAGTTTCAGACAAGGCCACCTGTGAGACTCCCCCTGGGCCTCTCCACAAGGAATCCCTGCATTGCCCCTGTGTGCCTTTCCTCCCCCACCCCTCTCTTCCCCTGCCCTTCCTTGCCCCCCACCCCTACAGACAAAATAAATAAGCCTTTTTGTTTGAACAGATAACACTGTTTTTTTTTTAATTTGGGGGATATACAACAGGGGAGAGACTGGTGAAAGAACCTGGGATGGGGGGAAATTGGGAAGGAGGGGAGAGGGGCTCAGTGATGGGGCAAGGAGTGGTGCCTGTCTCAGGTACCACTTTGGCTTTGGCTGCCCTGGGAGGTCCCACCACCATGTATTTGGCAGCCCTGATGGTCCCTGGGGGTACCAGGAGGAGAAGCCGGGGTGATCAGGGAGTTGGTGGGTGGATAGTTGGGCAAGGAGTGGGGTAGGGTGGGGAGTTGGGGAGGATGGGGGTGGGGAGGTGGCTGGTGGCCTGCTCCATACACGACAATCTCCTCTCCCCGCGGCAGGATCCCATGCACGAGATTGGTCTCCTCTGCATCACCGCACTTGACCATGCGCTCCATGACAGACATTATGGAGGAGCATATGGCCTCATGCTGATGTGATAGCTGCTCTGACATGGCCTTCCGCTACTCCTGATCAGCCTGGTGCTCCTTGCAGTCAGTGGCCCGCTCCAAGCATTCCTCATCGAACCTCCAGATGAAGGACTGGAGGCAGGCCATCTGGTCCCACAGAAGGTCTTCCCTGGTGTGCTTTTCTGTGGCGGATCCCGCAGGGTCGGGAAGATGTTGTTAGAGGTGGTGGACACACCATGCTCGCAATTGGCCAAGCTGTGAAGAAAAGTTAGAAGAGCAGTTATTTCAGGAGACACTGTGAATGAAGCTTAGCCCTAATCTCTCAGCCGACACAGAAGGTCTCGTTCAGATTATTGCAATGTGCTTTGAGCAAGGTCATCTGTTGCTTACACAGCAGGCACTTTCCTGAAGGTGCACTGATGACTCAGGGGAGCATCACTACCCCCACGGCCCGGGGACAAGCAGACATGGGAATATGCCAACCAGACCAGGAGCCTGTGGGCAGGAGAGGGGGGGATGAGATCGCTCAGCTCCCTTCCATCTCCTGCACACGCTGGGTCCAGCACTGGGGCGTCCCCAAGAGAGAGAATTTATATCACTGCTCACGGGGTGTGTTGGGGAGGTATGTGTGAGTAGTAGAGGCCACTTGTCAGACAGAATGCTACTGGGTTCCCCCCTCTCCCCGCGGCAGGTTCCCATGCACAAGATTGGTCTCCTCTACATCACCGCACTTGACCGGAAGCAAATGCTGCCTGAGTGCGGGCATGAGCCTGTGCTGTGTGCAGCATTGCTGTGTGTTTCCATGACCTCAGCCTCCTTAGTAGTGGCTTGTTGTGGGAAGGTGTCTCACCACGGAATCTGGAATAAGGCAGGCCTCTCCAGGAACCTTGTGAGAAGGACCAAGATTCCTGTGTGAGAGCATCATGGAGGTAAGTGCTCTGGACTGACACTCCATATACACCTACATGCACAGACTGTTGTGCAACCCCGCAGGCCGAAAAGGCCAAGCAAGGCATGCCCAGCCCCTTGCAGCCCACTGTCTGCCCCTGCGTGTGTTTAGGGAAAGTGATGGAACTCACCTGAAGTGCCTTCCCCGGGACTGTCTGAGGCCTGGGGAATGTCCTGGAAGGGGGAACTGGCTCCAGGCTGAGAATCAGCTCCTAGCTGACAGGCACGATGTCCTGGCTGGTCTGCTGCTCCTCCTTGTCCTCCTCCAAGTCCTCCTCCAGAACCCTGCCCTTATAGAGGCTGACGTAGGATGTGTCCTGGTCGGAGTTGACGATGTACGAGGGGGTGGGAAAGGTGACCACCCCCCTTCCAGGATGGCATATAGCTGCTTATAGAAGCAGCAGGTGTGCGGTGTTGTCCCAGCATGAGAACTGTGTTCCCTGGCTTTAGTGTAGGCCTGCCAGAGTTTTTTGACTTTCATGTGGACCTGGTTGCATGTGTCCATCTGGCTGTACACGTCGGCATTCCTCCTCTTGGTGTGGCGATCCTGGAAGTCTAGCATCTCAGCACCAGTCCAGGCTGGTGCCCTTTTTTGTACCTGTGTGAGTGCTGGCAGCTGTGGGGGGTGCGGAGGGAGCGCTGGGGGCCGACATGGCTCCAATGAAGGCTGCTGTGTGGCACTGGGCTAGCGATGTTGTCCTGGTGCCACAAGACCTTCCCCTTCTGCCTGCAGTTTTAAACTCTGCAGGAGAGGAGCATTGGAGTTGTTAGGGGTATGACCAGAGCAGCCACAAATGCAGCTGTGAAAGGCCTCTGGAGGTCAATTATTTCAAAATAGCAACAGCTGAGCATCCACACTAATGATATTTTGAAATAACAATTTCAAAATAAGTGGTATTCCCCATGACAAGCAAAATAACCAGCCTGTTATTTCGAAATAACTGTCTTTGTAGTGTAGATGTGCCACTTGTTATTTCGAAATGTAGACTAGGGCTAAATGATTTATGTAGCACTGAAACTCAAATGCTAATCACCGAGATAATTCACAAGTTAGTCCTGTATAACCAGTCATTTGCCTATTTTCTATTCCATTTACCTACTAATAGGACAGAAGCCCAAATCAACCAACTCTGTGACTAGTACAGTTGTTTTGGAGATTCTCACTGTAAAGGAAACTGTGTTCACATTGTCATATTCTGCAAAAGACAAAAATTACGTTGGGGCATATGACCTGAAAGAAAGAACCTAGTCCTTCAAATGCAATTAATCTGAAGTTTTGCACAGGACAAGAAGGCCCCTTGTAACAAACAATTTTTCTTTTGCTTTTCAAAAGTGTATGAATGCAATCTATTCCCTTAACTGTTGAAGGAGGGGGTGATTTTTATGTTGTATGCTGAAGAAATGTGTACATATGAATAGCTGAACTCTTGGGAAATACTCCAGCAGGGGGGAGCCTTTCTTATACCTATTAGAGCAAGATTCTGTTTAAATGACCCATGAGGACATTTCATATTCAATTACATTTTTAGGGATTTCCTTCTATTAACTGAAAATTATCCACACACTTCTTCAGTTACTGTACTAAGAGGAGAGAGGGACTCTTTTCTGCTAGTCACTTTAGAATTTTATCAGAATATAGTAGAAGAAGGGCACCTGGCATACACTCTTACATAAAGGACCTTCACTTCAGTTCACAAAAGCAAGAACATCTCCTGGACAGGATTGTTTTTATTATGTTTATTTAAGCACTATGTTATCTCACTGGCAGCTAGGCATGGCCACATTTATTTTTTTAAAATGCATACAAATACAGAAAGCCACCCTAAACCTAAAAGCTAGTGCTATTACTGTGGCAAAGAATGCACTTGAAACTGGAATGTGTAATTCAGGGTCATGAAAGTTAACCCAAAAACTTAAACAAAATAAATATACCTTATATTGTCCCCTGAAAATCAGAAAAACTAGGGTCTGGCATATTTCTATAGTGGAGGAATCTTAAAGAGACCCTTTAGGCCAGGTCTACACTGGCAGAGAAAATTGATGCAAGATATGCAGCTATGTGAATCACGTTGCTGAAGTCAGTGTACCTTGCACCGATTTTCTGGGGCGGCCCCACAGTGGGAGATCAATGGGAGAAACGCTCCCGTTGACTTCTCTTACTCCTCGTGATAGCATGGACTACTGGCACCGATAGGGGTGCCCTCAGCATTCCATTTAGACCCACTAAATCAAACCTCAGAGGATCGATCACCAGAGTGTCAATCCTCCGGCAAGTTGAGATGTGGCCTTAGAAACTTCTGCCACTATTTCTACAACATTCATCCCTAGGAACTGAAATGACAGATAAAGTTAAAGGCCATGGGCTGAATTGTGAAGTCCTTACTCTGTTCTGATTCAGGAAAAACTCCCATTGAAATCATTGGAAGTTTTATCTCAATAGTGTCTTAAGAATTGGGCCATATGTTCTAAAGCAAAACCAATTACTCTGTCAAGTATGAGTGTTTGCATGTGTATTCCTGCAAGTAAAGCAGACGTGAATACACAGTAGGGAAGGAAAGCACATTTATATCACTCTATGATTTCAAAGCACTGTAAAAACATTGATCTAATATATGATGAGAAAAATGGATATTTTCATGTGGTAGCCATAATTATATGGTTGTGGTGTGAGTGCATTGCTCACGTAATGCTTACTATCTCAGTGTCTGCATGGGTTGTCTGCTACCACACAAGTGAAAGCACATCTCTTTTTCAAAATGCAGGATTAAGTAATCTTGCTCATTTGTTCTATTTCTGCATGCTTTCCATCCTCCTTCCAGATTTTCCATCTAACTAAATATCTGAGTTACATGAACACCAATTTTATGTGAGGAAATTAAAAATGCTAAATTTTGCAATTTGAGTAATTTTCATGACGTTTGATCTTAAATTGATTATCTTCAATTGTGGATACAGCTCTGAATGTATGTGATCAGTAGCTCATGTTAACTACATCCTGCCTGTGTTCAAGGATTCTTAAATCTTCCATGGGAATGTGCTAGAGGTGGGATTTAGCTCCAAACGTACTTCCCTTGAGTTAGCATAAGATGCATGCTCCTTGCTCCATTGCCACAAATATGTAACGCTGTAAGGGTATGTCTACACTAGCTCATTAGTTCGAGCTAGGTAGGGTAATGAGGGCAAGCGGAGTTGCAAATGAAGCCCGGGATTTAAATATCCCGGCTTCATTTGTATAGTTCTGCGCCGCCATTTTTAAATCTTAGTCCGAACTCTGTGCGCGGCTGCACGGAGTAGGTAGTTCGAATTAAAGATCCCACTGAACTACCGTTACTCCTCATTCCACGAGGAGTAACAGTAGTTCGAATTAGGATCTTTAATTCAAACTACCTACTCCGTGCCGTGTGTAGCGGCGGGCACGGAGTTCGGACTAAGGGGGATTTAAAAATGGCGGCGCCCGTGAACATGCAAATGAAGCCCGGGATATTTAAATCGAACTTCATTTGCAACTCCACTTGCCCTAATTACCCTGCCTAGCTCGAACTAACGAGCTAGTGTAGACGTACCCTAACAGAGAATGTGGAAGCAGTAGTTTGGAGCATCTTAGAAAATGCAGTATAGGAATATTATTATGAAAAATACTTGACATTTTTCCTGTTTCATCAGTTCATTAAAGGAATTGCATATATCTGGCAAGATGTCTTAAAAATGCATCTTCATGACAGTTTTCCTTCTTATAGATAAAGATGAAGAAAACCTTCGGTGAGCATCTATATTTAACAAATAATTCAGATCGAATACATTCCCAGTGCTTGGAAATTTCACTCGTTCTGCTAAAGTTTTACTGCACTAGAAAATTTGTTTGAATAATGCTGAGTCCCTGTAAATAGGACTATCCATTCCTTCAAGAAAAGGGGTATTTTAAGACTCCAATTATTTCATATATATTTGAGAGAGATTGTCTGTCTGTCCATGTGTCTGTCTGTTCAAGAACTCCTCCTAAATGGTAGGAGCTGGGACCATGAAATTTGTTATGCAGCTTCCTCTTATCATAACTTAAAGCAACATAAAGGTTTGCTTGTGCCAGGAAAATGGGATGTGTCTGGAATGTGATTGCTTCTCTTAAAATGGAAAGGGAGGGTTCTGCTATATAATGGCCAGATGGGTGTAGCCAGTGATATGGGATGGAAGGCAGGGACAGTTAAACTGTATAATGACCACAGGGGGGCAGCAAAGGGAAGCAATGTAAGGGTTTGGTTGTGCCCGTAAAATGGGATGTGCTTGGAATGGGATTACTTCTCATAAAACCATATAGAAACGAGACAGAATCACCAAAATCAACAGGCTAGCTGGGGATACCCCCACCCCTGGTCCGGGACTGCCCAATCCCCAAATCACACCTTGGCACCCTTTATGGAGTGAGGGAAAGTGACGTTTCCTCTCCCCCGACTGTGCCTGCTAGAGCTACAGCAGCCAAATAGAGGCACTTCTCACCTGGTTCCAAGCTGTTGCAGTGAGAGAGGGGTAGTCCTCTCTCCCCTGGGCACCCTACATATTGAATCCCTCATCCCCTGCCCCACAAAATCACCAGGCAGATGAACAGGGCTAGGTGGGGACACCCCTCCCCCCATCCAAGATTGCCCCAGCCCTGAGCCCACAGCTGGGGGAAGGGTGCACGTCCCCTGGCTGGGGCAGGTCCAAATTCTACTTGCCTCCTGTACTTCCCAGCCAGAGTGAGGAATGCAGCAAACTGTGTGCTTTCCCCTCACTCCATAAAGGGCGCCTAGGGGGTGGTGATTCCATCTCTTTTTGGTATGACTTTATGAGAAGCAATCAAATTCCTAGCACATCCCATTTTCCTGGCACAACCAAACTCTTATGTTGCTTTAAGTTATGATAAGAGGATGCTGTATGCCAAATTTGGTGGCCCTAGCTCTTACTGTTTAGGAGGAATTCTAGAACAGACAGACAAACAAACTCTCTCAATTATACGGTAAGTATATATTTATTTTTTAGTAAAAGCCACTAGAATCTAGCTATTAATGTCTCTACCCATACTGCACATATCAGACTACCCCTAAGTCCATCCACATCTCTCCTTTTCCCTTGATAATGTAAGAGTGGGTATATTTACATCAACCTGCCTTATTTAAAAAAATACATTGTCTGAGGTTACAGGTTTCAGATGAGCTAAATTTGGATCCAAAGTGATGCTTAGTGGCCAGAGCTGACAAGTTGTGTTTTAAAAATTCCCTTGCACTTCTTTTGAACTTCTCAAAGATAGCAAGGTGATTGACTTGACCAAATGTCTTCACCTTTCCCAGTCTCTGCTGAGTTTTCTTCTTCTCTACTTAACTTTTGTAAATAAAGTTTGTCCCTGATATAAATATAGAATAATATAAAGATAAATAAGTTGTCTCAGAAAATCACAGTGGCATAAAAGTCTTTAAAACAGATTCCCATAAGAATATGCTGTCTGAAATCATACAAAGCTGCATTTATGTTTATGTGAACTACAGTGAACTTATTTAGGATTTTGGTTACTATGTCCCAACAGTGAAAAGGTGGTGATGTAAATGTTTAGAATCATCATCATTAATGTGTGACCAACATACTTATAAACTGCAGCGAAATAAACTGAGTATGTTGAGTGTAATGTAGGTGCCAAAAATGAGTTTAGTATTTCTCACCAGTCTGACCAAAATACTTCTTCATCTGAAACATATCACATCCTTACATGATTAAGAGAAGTGATAATCATAACAAGCAATTGAAATTAAGAGCAGAATACATAGGTTATTTTCTCCTGTACTGATCAGCTAACTTTATCTAAGGGTGATCTAGTTTTCTTAAAGTTATTTTAATTCTTCCTTTTCTTTCACTCCTGCAAAGTTGACCTTGCAAGAGTAAAATAATCACATAGGGTATGTCTACACTACAGCGTTATTTCAAAATATCTTATTTCAAAATAGTTAATTTGAAATAAGTTATTTCAAAATAACGCATCTACACACAAAATGCATTTCGAAATAGCGTTTTGCTATTTAGAAATAGCGCGTCCACACTGAGTGGATGCTGAATCGCATTTAAGGCCGGCCGGAACCAGGCCCGGCAGGGCATCAGGTCAGGAGTTACTTTGTGTGGCTGCTGCCTGAGGCTATCTGAGGCCTGTGCTTAAAGGGACCCCTCCCCCCCCAGACAGCCGGTTCTCAGCTTTCCCTGTTTGCTTGCCTGCCTTGATGAGGGACAGCAAAGCATTTTGTCTCTGCGTGCTCTGGTTGCCCTCACTCGGGACACCACAGCACTCTGCAACATGGAGCCAGAGCTGCCCCCTGGGGACTCTGGTGCTTCTCATGGATGTGTTGCTGCGAGCCTGGCTGCACTTTCTGCAGGCTGCCATCCGGGAGGTCCATCAGGGGGCTGTCAGTATCTAGGAGGCTCTGCGGGAGAGCTTCCACCCTGAGGAGCACTAAGAGCCTCCTTGGTCTGCCCCACTGGGGACTTGTGCCTCATTCCTCCCTCACATCCTTCCACTTACCCCTCCTAACCCCCCTTCCTGATGTCAAATAAATACATGTATTTTCATGAACACAAACTCTCTTTATTTAACAAAACTAGGTGGGGGGGGGGAATGAAACTCTGGTGAGACTGGGGAAAGGAAGCGGGAGAGGGGAGAAGAGAGGGTGGGAGAGGGGAGGGGGAAACCTGGGAGGAGGGAGCTGGAAAGGGGAAGCAAGGGGAAAAACAGGGAGGGAAAGCTCAGGGTTGGGGGGTCTCTCCGGACCAACTTGATTTTCATGCAAACCTGCTCCTGGGTTTTCATGTGGCCTTTGGTGGCCAGACTGGCAGCTATCCTGCCATAGATGGCCGCGTTCCTCCGTCTAGTGTGGAGATCATGGACGTTGGGGGCATCCCCCCCCAAACCTGAATAAGGTCCATGATCTCCACCCTGGACCAGGAAGGCGCCCGCCTTCTCCGGGCCCTGGCAGGCTCCTGGGAACTGGCAGACTCCTCCGGGGGAGCGGTGGAGGGCTGGCTGCCGGTGGCTTGCTGGCTCATGTTTTGGGGCCACTGGGTCAGGGGCGGTGACTGCTGGCTCTGGGCTGGCAAGCTTGGAGCTGGCACAGACACTGTGGCCAGAGTCAACCCCTTTAAGGGCTCTGGGGAGGGGAGAGGGAGAGGAGTGTTCTTGGTTGAGGCTGGAGTGGCCACCAGGGCACCCTGGGAAGGCTGGAGGCCCCCTATTTCGATATAAGTGTCTACACACCACTTATTTTGAAATAGCTATTTTGAATTTGGCGTTATTCCTCGTGGAATGAGATTTACCAAATTCGAAATAAGAGCTCCGCTATTTTGAACTAATTTCAAAATAGCGGTTTAGTTGTGTAGACGCTAGTAAAGTTATTTTGAAATAACAGCTGTTATTTCGAAATAACTTTGCTGTGTAGACATACCCATAGGGCCACTAAAGGGAAAGGAATTATACTGATTGAAGAACTCACATTACAGAGATGGGACAGATTAAAATACTGCATCTAGAAGTAATCCAACCAAAATGGTATCAGAACTTAATACCATAAAATTCAATACAAGGTGAGATAGAGAAAAGAAGGAGCAATGTGCCTTCTGCTAGCTATTAAAGCTTATTAGTCCAGTCATATACTCTTACATTGCTCACACCCTGTCTTACTCATTTTGAGCATGCTTTGCCACTCAACTTTGTTACATCAGAATATTTACTCAGCTATTTTACCTTCCAAAGGTTTAAGGGAGAAGATGGCCTACATAAATCTCTGCAAGTATGAATAACAGTACTTAAGAACTGTCCATGTACTTTGGGATGGATGTAATTAGGGGATATATAATTCCATCAATTTTTAAACAATACTGCCTCCTCATTTCTATTTAGCTCAGAACTATCAGCATGACACGGCCCATGAAATGAATATAACTTAGGGTATTTACATGGCATGGTACACTCTGGGCAGTGCTGAGGGCTGCCTGGGGAAGGTGTGGCAGAGTGCTGAGGGCTGCCTAGCCCCAGCTCTGCCCCTTCCA
Organism: Rafetus swinhoei; assembly: GCA_019425775.1. Classification (NCBI taxonomy): domain Eukaryota; kingdom Metazoa; phylum Chordata; order Testudines; family Trionychidae; genus Rafetus; species Rafetus swinhoei. The sequence goes on along the minus strand of CM033439.1, from coordinate 39,221,888 downwards.
CCTAAGGCCCCACCCCTTTCAGCCCCACTGTGCATGGGGAACTTACGCACAGAGACTGAAGGTATGTTTACATGGAGTGTGATTACAACTTATTCAGACATACCTATGATAGCTTTAATTTAGCATGATAACTACTGGAAAAATGAAACTGTGTATCACTAGCACAAGTCATAAGAACATAAGAATGGCCATACTGGGTCAGGCCAAAGGTCCATCTAGTCCAGTATCCTGTCTGTTGACAGTGGCCAATGCCAGATGCCCCAGAGGGAGTGAACAGGTAATCATCAAGTGATCCCTCTCGTGTCATCCATTTCCAGCCTCTGACAAACAGAGGCTAGGGACACCATTCCTAACCATTCTGGCTAATCAATATCGATGCACCTAACCTCCTTGAATTTATCTAGTTGGACCCTGTTAAAGTCCTGGTCTTCACAACATCCTCTGGCAGGGAGTTCCATAGGTTGACTGTGTATTGCATTTTGTTTGTTTTAAACCTGCTACCTATTAATTTCATTTGGTGACCTCTAGTTCTTATGTTATGGGAACAAGTGCATAATTTTTTTCCTTATTCACTTGCTCCATACCTGTTATATTTTTATAAACCTTTATCATATCCCCGCTTAGTCTCCCAGATCCATGGGTAATTTCACAGGTTGCTCGTCTATGCTAGAGCCAATGTTTTTACTGCTCTAATACTTAACCTAGCTAAAATTAAAGCTAGCTTGGGTATGTCTGGGAGTAATTATACCAAGTAAATGTATATAGACCTACCTTGAGTAATTTCCCTACTGTCACACAGCATCCTGTGGCATATCAGTGAACTCAACCTGTGTCGTCCACTGGACCATCCTCCCTCTCAGGTCTACCATCATCTCCGTACACATATGTACACTCATATAATCACATTTTCCATCTCCTCCTATGATGTGCAAATACATTTACAAAGGAGAACTTTTGCATCCAGCTTTTCAAATCTTAGCATGAAATCTTGGTAAAAAAAGTTCTAGTTAGTGTGGCAGAGTTTAAAAGAGGTGCTTAGATACTGGCTTCATAAATGTGTCCCCACTGACCTCCTGGGAGAACAGCAAAGACACATGTGCTATAGAAAGAGCAACATTATCAAATACTGAGGCTTTGTCTACACTTAAAAGATTAAAATGCAGCACTGGCAGCACTTTAAACTGAAAGCGTCACCTGAGGGACTATCTAACCATCTCAACGCTGCATGGGAAGCACAGCTCCCAGCACTGTAGCCTGTAACTTGATGTGCTTGGGGGAGAGTGAGTGTTCACACTCATGATCCAGAAAGTTACAGCACTGTAAAGTGCCAGTGTAGACTTAGCCTGAGAAACCAAGAAATCTGCAGCCAGGTCATCCTGACATTCCAGCCCCAATGTGTTTACAATATACAATACACACCACATATGTGAGAGTGCAAATGTTATGAGCTTTGAACATTTATTCTGACTTCTGTTGGAATTACAGAGCATATTACTGTGCCCATCTACATAGCAATGCATACAAGACACTTGTTTTTGTGTTTGTATTTAGCATATTTAAAAATAGGGGAAACTAAATTTCAAAGATGTGACTCAAGTAATTATAACAGCAGTAGTCAGAAAGATTGGGAATAAAACTCCCATGACAAAATAAAAATAGAAGTCAAGCTTTGAACCCGGGAGCCCACCACAATGCAATGAAGTGTAATGCCAAAAGCTTCAAAAAGATACCACATGAGCAGGTGAAAATTAAACTGCAAAACTGTTTGCATGAAAAGCAAAACAAGTCCATTTTGGGCTTTTGGCCAGTTGTGCTTTCTGCCAAAAATGGTTCCACTATTGCAGAGCACTGAAATAGGATCATTTTGTGGAGGAAAATCAGATTTTCCCAACTGCTTTCTGCCTGGAGACAAATCATACAACACTTGAGCCTTGTAGGCCTCAAAATAAAGTAAAATCCTTGCCAATGGAGCTTTGTGTAACACTTCTTCACATTCTACTTTGCTGGTTCACAGCTTCCCAGTGGGGCTGTTGATTATCCCTGAGAATCCAGAAGTGGAACTGTAACATATTGTGCTACATCTTCAGCCACCAGCATCTTCGGCCCCTTTAATTTAATAAATTAAATCCTTACAACTCTTCTTAGATAAGAGAGTGAATAGATGGCAGAGGTGATGAGTGATTGCCAAAGCCACATAGCCTTCTCTCAGAACGGAAACCATGTTTGGGCCACTGGACCATATATTTCATCTCAGGTCCCTAATTCCTTCATGAACTGAAGGCTTGTCCAGAAATGTGTTCTCAACCAGTGAGCACAGAGATGCAGTTATTACTACAGTATCAACTATTACTGCTTCGGACTCAGTAAACTTGTCATTCTGATGATAGTTATATTGCACTGTAAATGTGTCTCAGGCAACCCAGGGCTGTCAAGCAATGTTACTAACTCTCATGATATTTGGTGTTTTCCTGATACCTCCTCTTCATTCTTATTATTCTCCTCCTTGTGTTCCTTCCACCACAATGAAAGGATTTTTTCAGTGTTGGGTACATGATATGTCCGAGTCTATAGCACTGGCAAGATCTTCCATGGTTCATGGCTCCTCCAAGAGTCAGGAGACAAAAAGATTTTCCATAGTTTGTGTTTCACCACAGTCACATATCCAGCTCGTTGCAAAAGCCCCACTTCTTCATCAACTTTTCATCTGCCAACTCTGGTGTGAAGGGGATTTAAACATCTCCAGTTGGAGCAATCCTGTTCTGTGCCTGGGGGGAACATGTTCAGCAACATCAATGTGCATTTTGATGTCCCTGTCAAGTATTTCAAGCACCTAACTGGGTGTTACAAGGAGAAGTGAGAAAAATTATCCTCCTTAATGCCTGATGATAGGACAAGAAGCAATGGGGTTAAATTGCAGCAAGAGAGGTTTAGAATGGACATTAGGAAAACCTTCCTAACTGTCAGGGTGGTTAAGTACTGGAATAAATTGTCTAGGAAGGTGTGACGAGGCAGACAGGCCGCACACTGAAGGGCAGAAAGTAGCCCAGGCCCAGCTGGCTGAGAAAGCCCCGCCCACCCAGCTCTGCTGGGCATGCTCCCAGCAGAGCCAGAGTATAAAAGCAGAGAGAGCCCTACAGGTAGGGAGGCAGCTGGGGGAAGGAGTAGGTCAGGCCGCCCCCGTGTTTCTGCAGCAGCTGATGGCAGCCCGCAGCCGACCTGGAGCAAAGCCAGCAGCCACCACCGCCTGGGAGGCAGGAGTGCCCGCAACCCCAGCTCCAGCCCCCGATAAGGACCGGGCCTGGAGGCCAGCAGACTACAGGGGTACCAAGGTGTGATCAGGGCCAGCTCGAGCCATTCCTGCACCCCGGGCAGCGGGCGCGCGACGCATGCGTGGCCCCGGCCCCTGGCGCGCTACGCCCCTTAGAGCTGCCATCAGGCACCCCCCATAGGTTGGCGCCCTGGGCAGCTGCCCGGCTAGCCCACCCCTTAATCCGGCCCTGGGTGTGGTAGGAAGCAGCCCAGGGCAGAGGACTGATAGAGCGGCTCGGTGTGTAGCAGCCGGATTCCCTGCCGAGCAGGCAGGAGCCATAGTCTCTGCCTAAAGGGCCCTGGGCTGGGACCCGGTGGAGAGGGAGGGCCCGGGTTCCCCTACCACCCTTTTCCCTACCCTGGATAAACGACTCCCTGGCCAGGAGAGGCTTTTTTTGGTGACTAGGCTCAAGGGCCGTATATACCCTGATAGAGGGACATGAACTTTGTGACTAGGCTTCAAGGGCTGTATATACCCTGATAGAGAGACGTGAACTTCGTGACTTGGCCTCAAGGGCCGAATATACCCTAGTAGAAGATCATAGAGACTGGACAGAGGGGCCGACATGTGGAGACATTATCTGCCGAGGCAGCCCCAACGCCGAGGGGGAACACACCCTTCGACAGAAAGTTGTGGAATCTCTATCATTGGAGAATTTTAAGATCAGGTTAGATAAATATCTACTAGGGATGATCTAGATGGTGCTTGGTCCTGCCAAGAGTGCAGGGGACTGGACTTGATGACCTCTCGGGGTCCCTTACAGTTCTAGTATTCTATTATTCTATTTTGAGCTATGTGCATCACATTTACAGCCGTGTATCTACAGGTGCTATTTTAAGTGGCTCCACTGCAGTTAAGAAGCTTTTCTGCAATTTCAGGTGGCCAACTGCCACTGCATGGTCATGTAGTAGATGTGCGGTATCTTTACCTGTCATAATTATTCTACATTGCGTGACATTGCTCTCCTGTAGTAAAGCTATTTCAAGAAGCACATAAAGGCTGTACGTGATTCTAAGTTTTAGACACCTTGTAAGGTAGTGGCAGTTGTCACTCAGCAAGGTCCACCTTCTTTGCTTGAGCCAATCTTTCCACACATCAGAGATATCTGCAGGGATGTGCTGGCCACTGCGTTCCACAGCTCACACTGGTTGGGAACTGCAAACCACAGTCACTGAGAGCTGTGGGAGACTGTTCCCATGGACAGTCAATGTAAACAAAATGTTTCACAGCCCTCTAGTGGATTGCCCTGATGGGCCACATGCCAAAGGTTGCCAACCCCCATGCTACAATATAGCGCCAGTTCCTTCAGTAATGTGACTACAAGAAAAGGCTTGTGAGCAGCAGGGGAGGGGAGAGGGGAGGCAGCTGCATGACACAGGAGTTGTTTGGGGAGGTATTGTGTGATTTATGACATCTTTGGGATCGCCCCAGTATGCAGAGAGAACCTACCAACTGCAATATCTCTTAGTTGGTGGCTGCAACCCTTCCTTCCTGCCTCCCCAGTTTGCACCTTATAACAGGATGCTAATAGAGATCAGTCCTACACTCAGATAAGGCCATGCATTAGGACTGCAGCAAGTCGCTTCATAAGGGAGTGTAAGTAAACAAATGGATCCTTCTGCCTTCCTCCCTCTGTGCACCTATGCAAGGTGCAATCTGAGTGTGACCCTCAGCATTTGATTAGCAGTAGTCTCAGAGATCCTTAAGTAAATGAAATAATTACATACTGTAAAGAGGTAAATACAGTGTCACAAGAACTGTGTTGATGTGCACCAACTATACAGAAAATTCATCCAGTCAGTAGGATGAAACTCCTGAGTCAGATGAGCAGAATAAGGCCAATACAGCTAATGTAATGAGAGACAAAAGAGGCAAATGGGAAGGGCTTTTAAAAAATATTAGTAACAGCCTCATCCATTAGTATTCACTCAGGATCTTTGGGCTTGTGTCCTAGGCTACATCGTCACTGCCTCTGGGGTGAGACTCTCAAGATGGATCAACTGACTTGTGCCTAAAGGGGGTTGAGCCAGTGCACTAAAAATAACTGGGTAGACATTGTGGCTCAGGATTTCATGCCTACAGTAGCAGGATGGTTTGAGAGTCCAAACTACAGTGTCTACTCAGCTGCTTTTAGTGGACTAGCATGAGTAAGGCCCTACCAAATTCATGGTCCATTTTTGACACAGGATTTTAAAAATAGTAAAGTCATGATTTCAGTATTTAAATCTGAAATTTCACTGTGTTTAATTGTAGAAGTCCTGACCCAGAAAGGAATTATACGGGAAGATGTGGTTGCAAGGTTATTTTACGGGGGTTGGGAAGGACTAGAACCCTTATATCTGCCCTGCTGCTGGCCAGAAGCCCAGCTCTAAAGGCACAGTCACTGCCAGCAGTAGCACAGAAGTAAGGATGATATGCTATGGTATTGCCACCCTTGTGTGCTAGTCCTGGAAGGGTGCTGCCTTCAGAACTGTGGAATTTTGTCAACAGCCACCACTCTCCAGCCGCCCAGCTCTGAAAGTAGCACAGAAGTAAGGGTGGCAATACTGCAGCCCTCTAAAATGATATTGCGACCCTCCTGAAACTTCCTTTTGGGTCAGGATCCCTAATTTGAGAAACACTGGTTTCTCCTGAGAAATCTATATAGTATAGGCTAAAAGCACACAAAAGACCGGATGACACATTTTTCATGAATCTGGTAGGACCTTAAGCATGAGTTCTGCTCCCCAACCCCCACTAGTCTATGGAAGTCTGGGAGTCTCACTACCAGATGCACTGTAGCCATTGACCCAGAGGCGTACTGATGATAAGGGCTGATCACACACAAGTGCATCTGTAGTCAATAAAAACTGCAGGTGCTCTACAATTCCTAGAATTAAACTCATTTTCCCACTCTGTGTCCCACCCCATTTTGTCTTGTTAAATTTGCATGCATTCCATTTAAAAAGCAGACTAAATAATAAAGTGACATATAAAACAGGATGATCCACCTACATTTGGAGGCAAATTAACTTTCCTGAATCTATTGGGTGTAGCTCCAATTACAACATCTGTATTTAAAGCTAGGACTCCTGTGTTGTTTATCTTTGTTAAACACGTAACCACCAATTTTAGATCAATCCTCACAGACAACTTGAGCATGTGCATAATCCTCTTGTGGTGATGCCACCATGTCTGTGACTAGCACAGCAAACTCCAAAAATAGCCCCTTTAAGGATTATTTTTATTGTAAATCACATGTTCATCTTGAACAATTTGGTAATTTTTTTATGTTTGAGAAATTTCACATATCAGAACTTGTAATGCAACAGGCAATTGCAATATTTCCTGTAAGAGAAGAGTTCATGTAACATGGAAGATGAACAGATAAGAGTGCACAGAAGAATTAAAAAATAAATCACCCCTTTTATTTACAGATTTAATTATTCCCTTTCATCTGAACACTTCTATTTTAAAAAGCTGTGAGAAACAAAATGAAAAAAATTTGAGCGGGAGCAGTTATTTCTGTGGAGATAAACAGTGACCTGTATGAAGTGACTCTGTGAAAGCCCTGCACTAATATTTGGTGGTTCTAGTCCACAGATTTTCAACCTGGACCTCTAGCAGTCCACACCTCTATTCGAAATTTTTAGGAGGTTGCAAAGAAAAAAAATAACTGAGTACCACCGTGATTCCAAATGTAAAGATGAGAACAAAATGACGAGAACTGTGTTTAGCGCAACGCAATTACCAACATTACCAGATTCATAGAGCATGTGACCTCTGACAGTGAGACTACTTCAGGCTGCATATTCTTATTCACACACAAGTAATCCTTACTCTAAGGACAACAGATGGTTTTCCCACTAGCTACTGAAATAAAGCAATATTTTTCTTTATCTTATTTTTGTTTCCTCCAAATTTCTGGAAGCTGTTCAATCTAATTAATTGGCCATTCTTAGCTTTTTCAGAGTCTTATTCATAGACAGTCCTGGTTTTAATTTAATTTAATTTGCTGTGAAGAGATTATTAGGAAAGTAAATTGCATAATTGATTAACTATTTCAGTGTCAGATGTTATATAAAAATGGGTTAAATGGCATCACTGATTTGGAAGAAATGTGAAAATACATAAGCTAATACATTCTCACTTAGGCTATGTCTATACTACACTGCTTTTCCAGGATACTGAAAAATTTTTGAAAAAGCGGACATGCTCTTTTGCCATCCCTGTAAACCTTGTTCTACGAGGAAGAAGGGTTGTGTCGAAAGAGCACTTTTTTCCGAAATTTGGCACCATATAGATGCGCCAAATTATGGGAAAACCTCTTTCGAAAGTAAATTGGAAAATAATACACAATTTGCATATCGCAAATTGTGTATCTTTTTACGATTTACCACTGCAGTCTAGACGTAGCCTTAGATGCCTAAAGGTGGGTTCTCTAGTCCATATTTAAGCAACTGAATAAATGACCTGGCTTTCATAAATGAGCATCCCAGCTCCCACTGATGTAAGCAACCAAGTTTACATAAATTTGGTCCCTGTGTATATCATTCAGTATATCTTGGGGGGCATTGAAGGAAGTTAAGTGAGTATTAAAAATAAATTCCTGGATTAGTCTTATAAAGACAAAATGCCATTAGTTTCTCTGGAATTCTGTTGAGAAATTATTTGCTTCAGGTCTAGGAGAAGGCAAATCACAATTTAATTAAACTTCAAAGTACAACCTGAATGCTCATAAGGAAAAGAAAAGCAACTCAGTGACAATTAAGTTCTATTCCCCGGCAGATTGTTCAGTCAAAATGCTTAAATCACAGCACAATGCTATTTATAAATACCCTAGTAGTCTATATAAATTATATCTGAACATACGTCTTATCTATCAGCATGCCTATTTTTACACACAGACAGCCATGGTAATGCTCTTTAAATACTTGATGTAGTAAAGCACCTGCATATGTGCATGTCACTTCTAAAGGCCCCTGTCGAGTCTGTTACTCCATGCAGCACGATTAGGGGCAATGATCTAACTGAAACAGCAAGTCCTGACTAATATGAACAGCTCTTCACCTTAGAATAATGTAAATAAAATTGTTAGAAGAAAACAGGAAAAATTTAAACCCAGGTATGCCACGGTGAAAAAAGAGATTAGTTTCAATATTTATTATCAACAATGTTGAAACAGAGTTTAAAATATTGTAATAATTATGATGCAGAAAGTATTACACGTGTGCTATTTAGCACTGTTATTTTAATCCTAACTAAATCACATTGGTCATTGTCCATCTGAAAAGCATTGAGCAATACTTGAAAAAGTTACTGAGTTTATATTCAAATTTGCATGTCAAAATCCACTATACTGTTTCAACTGTCTCATTCTTGGGACAGGTTTCAAACACAAATATTGTACATACGCTTTATCACTTAGCAAATGAAATACAAGCAAAGAAAATATTTTTCCATTAATACTTGCAAATAAAATATGTATTCTAATTACATGATTTTAAAGTAATGAGTCATGACTCTCTTTTTTAATAAATTTTGTTTGCACTGTTGGCCCAGGAATATTAGAGAGAAAGGTGGGTGACATCATATATTTTATTGGACCAACTTCTGTTAGTGAAAGTGATAAGCTTTTGTGCTACACAGAGACTTGAAGAAGAGCTCTATGAAGAATGAAAGTTTATATCTTTCACCAGCAGAAGTTGGTCCAACGAAAGATATTACATCACTCACCTTATTTGTCTCACTTCATATTTTAACTTAATCAGTCCAGTTATAAATCGTAAACATGCAATATCTAAGCACCTTAGCTATCCTTAATCATACATCAACATCTCAGAAGACTGATTTTACAAACATATGCATAAAATAGTAAATGGCATCAATAAATGTAAATCTATTATTTTAGAAAATCGGGCTCCCCATTGTTAAAGTTATTGGAGTTTCTATTTAGATCTCACATAGCCAACTGACAACAATTATCCTAGATTGTTAAACATGCAACTTTACTTGGAGATCCCACTACATTTTAGCTATTTATTCAAGAAATAGCTATTCTTTATGTGCTTATAGCCATTCATTAAATTTTTGCGATATTAGTAATATAACTGCAAATTACATGAAATCCAAATCTTGAAACACATTTTTGTTTGTCCCCATAGGGACATACCATACACGGTAACACAAGTGTTAGGATCTGAACTGCTTTCACTGTGCTGTAGATTTCTCATTCAAAATAAAGTTTATTTATAGGTTATTAACTTACTATATTTTAAGTACATGCTAGAGAGCAACTATGTAATATCACATTTGGCATGCAGTTAATTCATGCTTTTTCATCCTTTGCTAATGACATTTACCCGGTTTTCCATCATTAAAATCAGCTGTTTTTCACAAGTTATATGGGGTCATAGTTATCTCACATCAGTCATATAATACTAACATACTAGACTCCACTTACCTTTGCTACAATTCAGAGTGCATCAACACGATTTCCTGAACTGCAGTTCTTTTTATAAAGGAAGTCTTTATGTCCTCTCCTAGCCAGTTATTTTTCTTGATTTTTTTGTAGGACAACGTTCCCAGTCCCCTGAAATATACAGGCTAGTGGAGACCAGCTCCACTGAAGTACACACCTCTCTCTTCTGTCAAGCAAGTAGGTGGGGACAGCTGATTTTATTTTAGCCCCACATGTAAAAGATGGAACTTAGTGCCTATTTTTAGGGGGTGAGGCCTATATAGCCTGTGTCTGAGTCAATTACTTGTTGTAGAAACCTGTTGTAAAGGCACTATTACAGTGTGCTTTTGTCATATTTAAGGATAGCTTAAACACTTGTTCAATCAATCAAACTTTCTCCTACCTAAGTTACCATCACAGGCTAACTTCTGATTCTTGAGTTGTTTTTGATAAGACAGTAGGTGCCCATACAAAGTAAAATTTGTTATTAAAATATTTAAAAAACATCTTTTTTTTAATTGTTTTTTTAAAGTCCCAATGAAAGACACATTCTTTTCTACTGAAAAAGAAAAAAAAATACAGAATACATCTTGTAAAGGCCCTTCTGGGCAGGTCAGACTAGTTTGTAGACATATGTAAACAAACTAAGGCCAAATTCTGCACTCAGATATGCATGCATACTACTGATTACAATACAATGAGCCCATATGCATCTAAGGGCAGCATTCTGGCCCTGAGTGTAAGCATATTTTTAAAAATAAATTTTCCCAATTCAGGATATTTGTTATCCCTCATTATTTATAACCAACATATGAGACCAATTTTCTGTTTCAACATATTTAAAACACACAAGAAGGGAAAAGAATTGGTACCTCACCGAAGAATTTCTAACAGCTATAATAAGAGTCAGTGAAAATCAGCTAGAGACAGAGACAAGACATATCTTGTAAGAGCAGAGACCAGAATGAATAGAAACATGTTGTCTTTAAAGGAAAAACTGTATGAGCTGTTTTGATTTAGTGATGGAAAAAAATATCTCCAGTTAGGAAGAGAGAGACCTTGTTGGTGATATGGTCTATTCCCATCAGTTAAATATTTCTACATACCTTAAGAAAAAGTAACATCACCACATTATCAGCTAGATTTTTATTTCATGTTTTAATTTTCACCTGGAAAATGGATGAGTCCAAAGATGTTGATAGTGGTCCTATGGGGATAAGCAAGGCATTTAAGACAATGCCCAACTTTTAAGCACATGAGTAGTTTCACTAAACTTAACATGACTACTCACATGCTTAAAATTAGACGTGCTCAAGTGCCTTGCTGAATTGAGGGTCAGTGACTTTACTTGGATGTTTTTAAGAAATTCCTCCTGGAAAAAGAAAGCATGAAAGACCATTCTCTTAGTAGCATTAGACTGCATGTCCTGTTTATAAGCTCTTTGTATAGCATAACTTGAAACTCTTGGTGTTATTTTGAGACCTTAAATGCTGTAATTTTGTTTGCCCCTTACTTTCAATCACCAACTGTGTTTGTAGAGATAAAAAACATTGCTCACCTGGGTAGAAGCTGCTGATTCTTTCAGGGTTAAGTGTGTATTTCTTAGGCAATATATTTTCAGAAAAACCTTCGACGTTGTAATATTGAAAGGTTTCTGGGGCACCACTGAGAGGGTCAAATCAGGGTGAATTGCTTAAAGACAGGGTTACTGCACCCCAAGATTGGGGATCCTCCACTTTAAGGCACGTCAAACCACACACAAACAGCACTTCCGTTTGCCACACTGGCCAGCAATATGGCACAGAAGAAATCTTCTTAAATCAGATGGGGAACCATTTTTGGATTGGGGGCCACTGACCCACAGAAAAATCAGTTGGGGGCCACACAAAAGTGAAAAGCAAAAATACAAACGAACAAAAATCCCACCTCGAGGACCCTGAGTTAGAAGCGGAAAGAACCCCTCCCCATTTCCCTTACACAGCAGAACCTGGGGGGTGGAGGGGGTCCAGACTAGTAAGGGGGAAGGGGAGGGAGAGCGCCAGTGAGCGGAGCTGCTTCCTCCCATACCAGGCAGAGCCTGAGGATTGGATCTGGCTCTAGCTTTCCTGACTCTAGCCCATGAGGCTCTGAGCTCCTCCCTATACATCAGGCAGCTGGTACTCCAGCCCCAGTGTGGGAGCTGCGAGGGGGTGGGGAGGGGAGGCATGGGGCTGGAGTTTGTCACATGAGGAAGTCACCTATCTATTCACAACTCGGTCCTTTTTGAAATACACGTATGCAGCTCATTACTCAAAACTTCCAATACAACAATGATACATGCATATGAAGAGCATAAACAGACTCCGCGAATCATAAGCTTTCAACAGATTTGGTGCAAACATATAACAGTGGTTGCACCAATGTTTTGTATGTTCACATCAGCATTCAATGATGTCACACATGAATCCAACTGAAGTATACTACTTCTGGGAGGAAAAAGCTGTGAAATCTCTGTTATTTCTAGTGTGATTTACATAGGGCTCACATAATGAAATACTGCATATGTCTTACCCATCTTGTTTTTACATGGGCCTTAGTGACCCTCTCAGAGAATTCATTATATTCTTGTTAATTAGAAGTTAAAACTATAGAATAGATAAATAGGTTGGCAAAGTGTACCACACATAAAAGGGAGTGGAGAATTGTGGCTGTTCCCATTTTTTGAAAGAACTAACTACTGTAAATTAGCTATTGCCAATTAATATCCATAATGTTTTTATTATAAGCCATATGAGCATCAGTTCAGCTTCTGCTCACTGACAATAATGGCAGCCAAAAATGCTCAGCTATTGAACTCGGTGTAAATGGTTCATCAACACTTTTTCTCACTTGGGGAGATCTTTTTTTTTCAAATAAGATACACAAGTTAGAACTTCTGAAGTGCAAAAAATTTACAATGGAATCTGAAGACACCAGAGAAAAATCCCTGGCTGCCAGGAATAAAGAAAAATTAGTTTCATTTCCCTCCATTCTTCAGTGTATTAGGAACAAAAGAAAGCCTACCAACAGCATAGATTCATTATTAGATGGATGTGGGAAAATTGTTCATAACGATACAGAAGTGTTCAATCAATATTTCTGTTCTGTATTTGGAAAGAAGCAGGATGATGTACTAATTGCATGAGGATGATGAAATACTTATCAGTCCTTTATTAATTAAAGAGGGTGTCAGATAACCTCTACCAGAGATAAAAAAATTTAAACAAGCTCTACCCTAGAGTCCTAGAAGAATTGGCTAAGGAGATCTTGCTCTCAACCATCAGATAAAATTCACACTCATGCTTGCATAAGGGCATGATGGACATTGCAGAGGTCTCTAGAATCCCCTGTAAACAATCTGCCTCTGTTCACAATTCAGCACTCTGGGTGGGACATGTCTATCTCAGATAACTTTTGGTGTAAATAAATACACATCACACTAATATTCAAAGTATCTAAATGAATCAGCTCTTCCTATTTTTAATCTTTCTCAGATACTCCAGACTGTTCTCCCTCAACTCAGCCTAAGGATCTGTTCTACAGACTTTTGGTCAGGTCCATTCATAGAAATCTCTCCGCTCCCTGTGATTTTCTTCTTCAGACTGAAATCTCTCCCTGTTATGAGGCCCAGGCATTCTTTAAGTAAACACCTGATGCCTCTTAGTCCTCCAGCTGACAAGCAGCTTATTAATTATGACATAGATGTAATGCATGTAAGTAACTGACTATTAATGCTTTCTGACTGTGATGGGGTCTCATTCCATTCTGCTGTCCTAAAAGAGTTGCCAAAATTGATTTATGGTATGCTGATAATTTTTAATAAATTTTGCAATACCATGGAAATTCCAGAATACTGGAGGAGTGCCAATGATGCACCAGTGTTCAAAAAGGGCAAGCAAGATGATCCAAATAACTAGGCAAGTTAGCTTATGTCCACCGCAAGAGAAAAAATGATTTAATGGATAAAAAATATAGAATAGCAATATAATTAATGCCAGTCCACATGATTTTATGAAAATAGATTTATCAAACAGCCTTGATTTCACTATTTGATGATATAACAAGATTGGGTGTTGAAGGCAATTTTATAGATGTAAGTTTTTTTATAATGCATGTGACTTAATACCAGACAACCTTCAGCTCAAAACCCCAACATTATACAGTATCAATAAAGCGCACGGATTAAAAACTGGCTGAATGATAGAACTGAAAAACAGTTGTTAATGGGACTCATTGTTGAATGGGGGTGTTTTCTAAGGGGGTACTATAGGAACTGGTGCTATTCAGCATTTTCATTAGATATCTGGAATAATTATAAATTTATTGCTAATAAAATCTGTAAACAATACAAAAATTAGAAGAATGATAAGTAATTATGAGGACAGGGCGATGGTAGAGAGCTTAGTAAGCTGGGCTCATTCATATAAAAATGCATTTTGTTGTCTTACTAACATGGTCAAATTAAAAACATGTTAATTCAGGAAAATGAAAAGTCATGTAGCTAAAAACAAAGAATGTGATATGGAACTGTATCTTGGAAAGCAGCAACTCTGAAAAGAGGCTATGGTGGAAAAGTAACTGAACATGAGCTCCCAGTGCAATACTATGGCAAAAAGATCTAAAGAGATACTTGCATATACTCACATTGGAATACTGAGTATGTAGAATCATAGAATACTAGGACTGGAAGGGACCTCAAGAGGTCATCGAGTCCAGTCCCCTGCCCTCATGGCAGGACCAAATACTGTCTAGACCATCCCTGATAGACATTTATCTAACCTACTCTTAAATATCTCCAGAGATGGAGATTCCACAACCTTCCTGGGCAATTTATTCCAGTGTCTGACCCCCCTGACAGTTAGGAACTTTTTCCTAATGTCCAACCTGAACCTCCCTTGCTGCAGTTTAAGCCCATTGCTTCTTGTTCTATCCTCAGAGGCCAAGATGAACAAGTTTTCTCCCACCTCCTCATGACACCCTTTTAGATATCTAAAAACTGCTATCATGTCCCCCTCAATCTTCTCTTTTCTAAACTAAACAAACCCAATTCCTTCCGTCTTCCCTCATAGGTCATGTTCTCTAGACCTTTAATCATTCTCGTTGCTCTTCTCTGGACCCTCTCCAATTTCTCCACATCTTTCTTGAAATGAGGTGCCCAGAACTGGACACAATACTCCAACTGAGGCCTAACTAGTGCAGAGTAGAGCAGAAGAATGACTTCTCGTGTCTTGCTCACAACACACCTGTTAATGCATCCCAGAATCATGTTTGCTTTCTTTGCAACAGCATCACACTGCTGACTCATATTCAACTTGTGGTCCACTATAACCCCTAGATCCCTTTCTGCCATACTCCTTCCCAGACAGTCGCTTCCCATTCTGTATGTATGAAACTGATTGTTCCTTCCTAAGTGGAGCACTTTGCATTTGTCTTTATTAAACTTCATCTGTTTACCTCAGACCATTTCTCCAATTTGTCCAGGTCATTTTGAATTATTACCCTATCCTCCAGATTAGTCGCAACCCCTCCCAGCTTGGTATCATCTGCAAACTTAATAAGCGTACTTTCTACACCAATATCTAAATCGTTGATGAAGATATTGAACAGAGCCAGTCCCAAAACAGACCCCTCACGGAACCCACTTGTTATGCCTTTCCAGCAGGATTGTGAACCATTAATAACTACTCTCTGAGTGCAGTTATCCAGCCAGTTATGCACCCACCTTATAGTAGCCCCATCTAAGTTGTATTTACCTAGTTTATTGATAAGAATATCATGCGAGACCGTATCAAACGCCTTACTAAAGTCTAGGTATACCACATCCACTGCTTCTCCCTTATCCACAAGACTCGTTATCCTATTAAAGAAAGCTATCAGATTGGTTTGACATGATTTGTTCTTTACAAATCCATGCTGGCTGTTCCCTATCACCTTGCCACATTCCAAGTGTTTACAGATGATTTATGTAGGAAAGTGATTTACTGCATCCAATTCTGATGTCCACATTTTAAAAAGGACATTGAAAAATTAGAGAGGGGGCAGAAAAGAGACACAAAAATGATTCCAGGGCTGGAGAAAATGATTTACACGAGAGATTTTAATAACTCATTCTGTTTAGCTTATTGAAAAGAAGATGGGACTTGAATCAAACTAAAATCTTCCCATGATGACCTTCCTTTATCCCATCATTCACTTGGCTTTTGTAACCATTTTGATAGCATTTTCAAGCAACATGGAGGAAACTGGGAAGGACCGTGATTCTCACGGTGATGAATATAAACAGACTGCTGCAAGCATATCTAAAGTCACACAAAGATGTCAGAATTAAGATAATAAAAGCACCTGAGGAGGAGGCTTAAACGTCTACATCTTTTCCTGAAGCAGCTTTACTATTGGGATTGAGATTCAGCTAACTACCAATGATGGGTGGGGCAGGGTAGTGCTGCAGATCTGGATTTCAGCCCAGGCCATGCTGAAGCACAAGGCATGTCTGCTAATAATGAGGAGTATCACACAGATAAGTGAACTTCCCACAAGATTCCAGCTGTAATCACAAAGAACAATACTTGAGTGCACACCAGCATTTAAAAAGGGAGGTATCATCCACTCAGGATGACCCTGGAGTTGTAAAGGGATCACAAGTAAACACGCAGACTGACTCTACTATGTAGCAAAGCAGTGTGAATAGGAGGATTTGGCAGGAACACAACAGTTATTTTGATAGGGAAATGCATCCATGCCTACTTCCTTGCAGGTAAATTTATCTCATATCCCAGTAAACACACTTCCAAATTCTGTTTAATAACATATGTTAAAAGAACCAGATGATTTACAACAAAAAGTTTTGTTTGTAATTGTAAGGTTATCATGAAATAATTATAATTATATGAATTATCATGAAATAATTCACGTTAACTCACATGACATTTCAAGAGTCTAAGATTTCAGGGGCTTATCTGTACTGAACATACAAATCTTTGGAAGCCCACTCATCTCTGGAAGTGAGAATGCCACATTTCCAAAGGAACCTGTGAACCATTCCTGCAAAATTTTCAAGTGCAACTGATTTCACACATAGGGTGCTAATTTTCCATTTTTAAATATGTGTGCTTGCACCAACAAATTAGCACTTGTAAGTTTTGTGTGTACAACAAACACTAGTTAATTTCACATGAACAATTCAGGAAGATCTCTTAAAACAAGAGAGTGAGAGGAAGACAGAAAGAGACTGAAGGAAGTTAGCAAATTATAGATGATCATAGATATCTGATAGGGGTCAAACCACAGGCCTCAGCCTAACATTTTTCTCAAGAAAGCTCACACCAAGCAGTAGACTGCAGCACAGTGTGAACAAACAGAACAAAGTGAGAGAAACAGATGAAGCTTTAGTGATAAATTTGTCAAACGCAGAACATACGCGTGTCAAGATAAATGTACTTAAAGGATACTCTTGTAAAAATAAAAATCAGCAGGATTTATTCAAAAATAATTCTGAATTTACGTACAAACATGACAATAAGCAGGTACATACTCCACACTAACATCAACTTTCCAAATGCTTGTCAGTTAGAATAGGGGTGGGCAAAAGGGCCTCCATGGGCCAGATCTGGCACCTGGAGACCCTGCCACTCCCCCCTCCCTGGGAGCGAGAGGCTTCGCACAGTTCCCCCAAGACAATCAGGGTCTGGGGTGGGGGGGAAGTAGGCGAAGTCTCCTCCTGCCCTGCCCTCGCCCTGCAAGGAGTGCATGGCAGCAGGAGGAGACTTTGTGCGCTCCCCTACTCCCAAGCTCTGAGTACAAAGTCTCTTCCCGCCCTGCAAGGGATGCAATGCTTCTAAGTGCTCCATGCTCCTTCCAGGACAGGGGCAGGGCGAGAGGAGACTTTGTGCACTTCATTCCTCCCCCCCCTCCCGCCCCCAGCCCTGATTGATCTGGGGGTGAGGGGAGCATGCAAAGTCTCCTCCTGCTGCCAGGGGCATGGGAGCCTAGAGGGAACCACCAGCTGTTCAGAATAGCTGGTGGTTCTTTGGGGGGGGGGGACTTTGTACACTCCCTCACCCCCAGACCAATCAGGGTCTGTCGCTGGGGAAGCACGGAAGTGTCCTGGCCTCGCGCCTTCTGCCTGAGGCCCCGCCCCTTGTCAGGTAGGCCAGGGCCACTTCAAAAATTTCTGAAGTGGCCCCTGGTCAAAAATTATTGCCCACCCCTGGGTTAGAATGTAACACTCTGTACTGAATTACTAATTCCGGAAATAAATGTTAAGCCTGACTTTTCTCTCATTTACATCTCTATGAATCACCCACTGAAATTAAATAGTATGAAACCAGCATTACTGAGATCAGAATCAGGCCCACTGATTAAGTTAATCAAATTATATTAACCCAAAAGACTACAACACCATAAACAAATCTGTCAGACAAAGGATTCTTTATTAAAATCAAAAGATTGGTGTAATCATTTGAGCAAAATATAACCCCTCTCTTCCTTTCTTACAGATCATCAGGCTATTTTGCTTACTATTTTAAGTCATTTTAAAGGTTCTCAGTCAATTTGCCATTTATCTGTTGCAAAACAAGTCCTCCACACTCAGGACGCAGCCCATTGGGTTAACAATTAACCAAGTTTGTTTCAACTAATTAATAATTCCCAGTAACATTTAAGTTGTTGGAATCAGTGTGCATTATGAGCCATTTGACATGCAAATTTCAAAATTCTATGATTCTAGATCACTTTTGAAAAACCCTGAAAGCTGGAGACTGTTCAGATTACGTTCAAGGAAAATGAGCATTTTCCTTTACAAACTTTTCAAGCACATATTTTCAAACAGTCAGTTTTACTATGTGTGCAATAGGGTACACCTCATCAAAAGCCATTATTTCATGCACAAATCAAAAAGAAAACTTATCTTAGTATGGACTTCATAAAGCTTTAGTAACAAGCTGCAACATAATTACAGGTTGCATTCTTATGCCATTTCCTTATGTTCAATGCTCATATAACATTTGGGGGCAGCAGAAATGTAAGCTTTGAATCTTGTTTAGCATTATTTCATCACACCAACTAGTTTAGTATGCACACTTTAAATTCAACAGTGGCATTCAATAAAAACAGCGTTCTTACCAAGCACAGCAGTGGTGGCATGACAACCTACTTTAATTGAATTAATGCATTCGACTTCTGATTATGTAAGGAAAACACTTACTGTTATTTTAATTTATTCTTTTATTAATTTTTTTAAATGCAAAAACCCACTTTAATTCCCATTGTACTAAATGTTTTCCATTTTCTGTTGGGTAGAAAATGAATAGGACACACAGATTTCTTTCAATGTAAGCACTCAGAAAACACATTTTTGCTATGCTGCAGGGTATTTAAATTAACTCTTGCTATTTTGCCTTATATGCAGCCTGATCCTGAAGTCTTTGCACAGTCAAAAGTAATCCCTAGCATTAGTTCAATGGGAGTTTTGGCTGTATTTAGACTGCAAAATCAGACTCTAAGAATAGGACTGGTCAAATCATGGAGTCCTCCTGACTAATCCTTTAAAATTTCAATTGACTTCAATGATGGCTGGGAAGAAGGTGTCCATCATGATTTTTTAAAATCAGTCAGCTGCCTTTTTTATAGGGGACAAAAGTGGTGTGGTTGGTTGACACTGTGGCAGACCCAGGGAGGAGATGGTATTCATCTTGAGTGCCTCTGCTTCTATCTTTGTGATAGATTCCAGAAGGTAGTTTGGGGCACTTCCTTTGGGCAGTTTCTCATCTTACTATCTTTCCTGTTAATGTGTATTTAAGATCACTAGGGGTTAAAGAGAGAAAAGTTCATAGTATGAGCACTTTTGTACAACAGGTTTGCATTTCAAAGGGTTTGTTAGAGTCTAGCGTGCTTAGGTTACAGCTGTACCTAAATGCATTTTTTTCTGCCTGTGCCTGATAAAATACGTGAGCTCTTTCTTTAGATGACAGGTTTCAGAGAATCTCAGAGATGTAGCTGTGTTAGTCTGTATCTGCAAAAACAAAGAGGAGTCCTTTGGCACCTTAGAGCAGATGTAAGTGAATAGATGACCAGTCGACTACCCAAAAAGCTTAGGCTTATCAGGTAGCTGAGTCGACCACTCGCATTCCCCCCACTGCTGCCTGCGCACCCGGCTCCTAGTACATTTAAACTGCAGAGCCACAACGACAGTAGCTGCTGGACCTGGCGTGAGCTGGAACTGAGCTGGGCTTGCTCAGTCTTGGCTCGCGCCCGGGTTCGGATCCTACCCCCACTGTGCCTCTGCAGTTTAAATGTATGCACGACAGACTCCTACTACATTTAAACTGCAGAGACACAGTGGGGGTGACTCTGGACTAGGCGCAAGCCGGAACCCCTGAGTTACGAACGAGTTACAGACCAAACACTTGGCCGTAACTCGATCCGTTCGTAATTCGGACCCCATTGAGTTACACGCGACCGCGCTGTTCGTAAGCGCGAGTCGCGTTTGTAACTCGGGGACCACCTTTACGACCGCTCCATGGGAGCTTTGGTCGTTAGTGCGAACGGTCGTAACTCGACCGTTCGCAACTCGGGGAGCGGCTGTAATCATGCAGTCAATAAAAATTATATCGTCTACCTGCCTCTTAACATCCTTACCTTAGAGACTCACAAATTTATTAGCACAGAAGCTTTCGTGGGTAAAACCCACTTCATTAGATGAAAGCTTCTACCCCTAATAAATTTTATGCCATGAAAGCTTATGACCTAATAAATCTGTAGGTTTCAGAGAGATAGCCCTGCAGTTTCTCTCAGGAGTCTGTTGGCAATTTGCTATTCCCAGACAGAAAAACTTCAAAAACAGACTGCAGAAAGAAAGTGCTGAGCTGGAATTCATATGCAAATTTGATACCCTGAACCAAGGTCTAAATAAACACATGGAGTGGTTTTCACATTACAGTAGGTAGTTTCCCATTCAGGTAGTCTCATCTTCTCACCACTAAGACTGAAGCTCATCTGAGGAAGTGGGTTTTGTCTACGAAAGCTCATGATTATATATATATATATACATATATATATATATATATATATATATATAAATTGTTAATCTCTAAGGTGCCACAGGACTACTCCTTCTTCTCATCATTGTTGGAAATGAGCCACATCCATTCTGATTTAATTCGCACTGATGTTACTGTCTCATCTGTCTGTATCCCTTTTTTTCCCTTCCTGTCTTTCTTTCTTTTTCTCTTCAGCATCTGAGGAAGTGAGCTGTAGCTGACAAAAGCTTATGTTCTAATATCCTAATAAATCTGTTAGTCTTTAAAGTGCCACCAGACTTCTTGTTGTTTTTCCTTTAGATGTAGATCTTTATACCATTAGCAAGCCTTTGTTGCCTCAAGACTATATTGTACTGTTGTAGTGAGCTTTACATCTTGAGGCCATCTGGAAACTGTAGCTAGTGTGAAATGTGGCTGCCCACTTCCTGAGCAGAGTTTCATGGCAAGCACATAAGGCCAGTGCTTCATGGTCTGCACTGGATGCTCTAAATTCCAGTTGGAGTTTGGACTGCAGATTTATTCTGAAAGATGACAATATAAAAATGGCATTTTCTTCAACAGATATGTTCTCTGGGGTATTCAGAATCCTATTTACTGACTTTAATGACAAAAATAACTTTTTATTGCTTTTTACTCTGGTCAGTGTCATAGAGCTAATCCATTTATAGGAGCCTGAGCTTCATTCTGCTTCTTTGTGTTCATCCTTAACATAACTGTTTACTGAGTTTGTCAGTTACATCTGTGAAATAAATGAGATTGAATCAAAATAATGCAGAACTCTTCTAACAAATAATGATTGCCAAAAAAGGAAAAAATCCTGATGCTCAACCCAGACTAAATTTGCAAGACTTAGCACTTAAGGAAAATTGCTTTTATTTGTTAGACACACAACAAATGGAACAAACTTGATTAGGAATAACTGAGGGACGGACACTGAATATGGAATTCCATTATACTGTGTTCGCAGTGTTATTTTTCAGGATAGACCACACTTTAAGGTATTGGCTTTAACTTGTAAAATTCTAAATGGATTGAATCCTGATTATCTGAGATACTACCTCCCTCCCTCTCAAAGATACCACAGCAGTTGAAATCAGCAGAGGCATATGAGCAAGCATCTTAGTAGTTTAAGAATTTGTCTACATTGCCAACAGAACAACAAAAGATCATTCACAGGAGCTTAAAAAAGCCCACTCCCCAAAAGTTTTGCCGGGCAAGTGGCAGTGTGAACTGCACGTTATTGGCTGAAGCAAGTCTCCTGTTGACAATGTAAATTCTGCTTGTGGGGAATTTTTCCGGACAAACAGTGTTCAAACCTCCAGACTTGTAGCGACACAGCCGCATCAATATGTCATATCAGTGTAATGTAGACAAAGCCTACGAGTAAGAAGTTGATGGCAGAGTATTTCCTGTAAGAAGTCCTCAGCTCTGGAAATCACTCTTCCCTGTGGTTTGCCAGAGTCCAAATCTGTAAATCTTGGCACATTAAGAGGCTCATCTTTGTTTTGGGGATTTTAGGAAGAGTGTGGGTTTAATGTTAGAGAGTTGCGATAAATATTATGGTTTAAACTGTGACGTGTAGCAAGGATGTTTTTGATGTTCAGCAGTAGCCTACTGCATTATGTATGTAAGGTGAAATTCTGAATCCACTGAAGTTAACAGACTTCAGTGGACCCAGAATTCCATCCCTTGTGTCTAGTCTGAATTCTTTTTTCATACTCTACACTCTGTATTTGCAAAAACACCTGGAAGACTGACAAATTGAACTGAAAGAAATAGGTCTTCTGTGAGGATTTAATGCCAACAGGTGTCATTAAAAAATCAATTCTTTTTTGCTAACTATAATAAGGTGAACAAAATTATATGAAGCCAAATAAATAGATCTTTTGAGTCACTTAAACTAAAAAAGTCAATTTTAACAGAAAAATAAAAGTTTCAATTTCTTGATATAATGGTTGGGTAATAAATTATTGAAAAATAGGCATATAATGTCGTAACTATCTTAATCATAGAATACTGGAACTGGGAGGGTCTGGGAGAGGTCATCAAGTTAACAGTATGATTTAAATGTTAAATTCTGTCTAAAACTAAGTGAAAAATTTGATTTTTAGCAGACAGTGTCTCATCTTTTATATTGTCCTATATCACTTTAATAATATTCTACATTACAACTTAACTGGGCTCAAACTGGGTTCACAAACTAACCATTATAAATGTTAGGATGCCTCTTACAGCATTCCAGGGTGCAGATTTCTGAGCTGTCTTTTGGAAAACATAGGAAGTGGCCCTTTAATAGCATATTTCTCAGAATAGTAGTCTTCCGTCAGCTAGAGACGCCAGCCAGCCTCCAAATGCAGCTTTGGAATCTGTTTTGGTTCAGTGACTCTAAGAGTTAATTAATGTGCACATAGGGTTCAAGTTCACACAAGTATTAGATTTTGTTTCTTTTGTTCTTTATTCCTGACTCTTCTTTTTCATCATGATTTGCTTAAATATAGATTTTCGCTTAAGGGAAACTGATCACCATTGATCTCACCATTGGAGATTTAATGAAGAGGGATACACAGAACCAGCCACATGAACTCCAGTTCATCTGCGTCATTTATTTGTTTTTTTGTCTTTTCGGTACTAGTGACAATGCTTTTGGGAGAATTCTACTTTCATTCCTGAGGCTGGTTATAGCTGTTTGTTTAAACATCACATTCAACTGCAGTATTAGTTTTCTACAATAATAATACAAAGCACTCACATAGTACTATTCATTCATAGTGTCACAGGACAGGGAAACTGCAACTGAAATTGCTGTGTATGGTCCAGCAAGGGCACCCATTATCCATTATCTTTCCAGCTCTCCAGCCATCGTCTCTTTTGGACAGAGACAAATGTCTCTCTCCCTCCTTACCTGAGTTTTTCCTGACTGCACAGCTCCCTGTGTGTTCTATGAATTTCCCAGTAAAGTCAAACTGCTTGAAACAGGCCAGCATTTTCTCCTCAATGATGGTAGATCGTGTCATTGCTACAGTTAAGTTATCACACAGCACTTCCTCACCAAGCACATTTATATTTAAGGTGACAGAATTACAGAGAAACCATATTAAAACAGTAAAAGAACCTATACATATGCTAATAAGCTTACCAGACATCACCCCAACTCTATTAAGTACTCGAGTTGGTAAACAGTCCTTCAAATTCCACCGACGGTTTTTTCAGTGGTTATCAGTTCAGTACTGCTTTGACTCAGAACAAGCACCCTCATGAATCTGAGAGTCACTCCTTTATCCAGCTTGTGTCTTTCAACAGGCAATCCAGCTAGACAATGAGTCTCTCTTGGAGAATGGATCCAGATGTGCGTAGATTTGCATTCCCCTCCTCCCAAGTATTTTCTAGGAATCCCACTTCGTTTTCTTTTTTGGCACATTGACTTAAAGAGTCCTTTAAAGCTCATAACTCTTACCAGGGTTTACATTAGCCATGTCTTCTTTTAAAAAAGTAATATACCAATCCACAATAATACATAAACATTTGTTTTCTTTGTACAATCAGTTCCTCAAATACTTAAACTTAATGTAGTAAGGTCTATTGCATGAAATTGACACATGTATCACACAAAAATCACAGTATTTTACGGGGGGGGGGCATGGATTTCTACTCCCACTTTACAGAAGTGGAAACTGAGGGAGGTTAAGGGACTTGCCCAAAACCACACAGCAAGTCTATGGCAAACAACCTACAGGTAGAAACTCTCTTAACTGGGATTCTCTCATCTTGCAACATCCGTGATCTGGCACAGATGTTGCAGGACCAGAGAGCCCCAGTGGAGGGCCAGCAGCAAGGAACCCTGCAGGGCCAGCAGGGCAGTGGGGCTGCCCAGTGGGTTTGAGAGATCCAGTGCATGGCTGCCGGGCAGGAGCCACCTCAGCAGGGTTGGCCTGGCAGTGGGGCCAGCACAAGGTGGGGAGCCAGCCAGGAGGCTAGTGGGCCAGGCCGGGGGAGCCATGGCAGAGGTCCAGAAATGACCTCCCCTGGTTCAGCAAAATCCCTCATCTGTGACTGGTCAGGTCCTGAGGGTGCCACACCAGGGAGGTCCAACCTGTACTTCACTGAACCATACTGAAGCCTGTATTTAGGAAAATAAGATTGTCAATGGCAATATTAGAGCATCAGTTAATTGACAGGACAGAGGAAAATGATATGGCCACACTATAGCATGCAAATATCTCTAGCTGGGAGACAAAAAGCAGTTGTCACAACCTCCACCTACATAACAACTCTTAACGTTCCCTCCTTTATTACAGAAACTGAAACGAATTTTATTTCTGAATTTTATTTCTGATGACATTTAAGGTGTTTTGTTCTTCATCCACCCACATGAAGTATAATGTAGGTAATTGTTCAAGGTGACACAGGCTTAAATGCTTCAGTATTTCTGGAGAGTTGGTACTGTAAGTGGAAATTCCCCCCCAGTTGGCTGATTATCAAAAGAAATGTATACTGTGCAAAAAGATTCATCCCAAGTTTACACAGGCCTTTGCTAGTATACACTCTAACACAGGCCTCTTAGTGGTAGAAAATCTACCAGGAATATGTTTTCCTAAACCAGACACTGGATTTGACACTCCTCACAAACACATTTTGCAACATTTCAGATCCAAATTTCCCAACTTTTATCATGAACCTGAACCAAAGTCTGAATATGAACTACCCTGAATTTTGAAAAAGTTTGAATGCAAATCTTGTATTTCTATCCAAAATTTAACACCTAAGGCCCATCTCCATTTCAAATTACAGATAGTCCCCAACTTACGAACGAGTTATGTACCAAACACTTGGTCGTAACTTGATCTGTTCGTAAGTCGCACCCCATTCATTTAAATGGGACCGCGCTGTTTGTAAGCGCGGATCGCCGTTCGTAAGTCGGGGACCGGCTGTATGAGAGGTTGGTCGTAAGTGCGGATGGTCGTACGTCGATGCATTCGTAAGTCGGGGACCACCTGTATATTGATGTATTTTTTTGCACATGATAGTATGGGATTTATATCAGCAGTGTAATGTGCCTTTCAAACTATAACTATGACCTGCAAGTCATAACAACTTTGCAGTTCTTGTATTGGACCTCCCATGGGAAAATTTAGGGATAAGGCTGAGATATATCATTGTGGGGAGTGAGATGGGATATATTGTTTTTCTTTATTTCTAATTTTTTAAAACGTCTTTATTGTTAGGGTCAAATTGAGTAGCAAGCTGAAAGTGTGGGCAATTTAGTCACAGAGAGAAGTGCAATAGGGGTTAATTATATAATCATTCTTATTGTTTTTAACAAACACATTGCTAATTCCAAATTACCAAAATGTACAATCTACTTATTGCCTCTTCAGAAGTGATTGATGGGATCTGTATTTTTAATAGGGTACTGTATTTTGTGGCTCTGTCATTACTGAAAAATTATGGTAACAAGTGCAATCTCAGGCATATAAGCTATTAACATTTTAATGACATTTGCAAAACATTAGTAAATCAAAATTATATAACATATACCTAAAAACTGTGACATGATTCTGTCATATTTTACTCTAAAATTATTAAACACATTTAGGGTATTTGTCTGAAAAAGAAAAGATGAAAAGATGATTTTTTCAATTGATAAACACATCTAATTCTTTTATTGCATTCAGCTTTGATTATACAACTATGATTCCCCTTTGTCACTTTGACAATCAAGTGCATTGTTCTAAAAATGTCTATATTTTTTTTGTGTGAAGAAATTAATGCACTGTTTTATCTCTTGTAACAGCACTATTTCTAGGGGAAAAGAGGTAGTTATGTGTGTTGAGGTCTTTTTTTGCAATAGTGCCAATAACCTCCTATTGCACACAGTAACTCTACAAATAAAATCCCAACTTGAATAATGAAAGGAATGTCAACTAAATTCACATTTTAGTGCATTCTATGCCGTTTTCTTAAAAAAAGAACCATATACTGTATCATCAGTTTTGTTTTACTTCTAAAACACACACACACACACACACTTACACTTTATCTTACTTGTTTTGTAAAAGGTAAAAAAGCAAGAAATCAGATAAAAGTGTGCTGACCTTCAGAGTTGTTGTTCTGACCACTTTCAGATGACATCTTGTCAAAAAATGTTTTCCCGCTTTTCCTGTCTGAATCTTTCACAGAAATGATGGAAAGGCTCCCAGGCTGATTCTTAAATGTTGGTGAATGCAAACTTCTCTCAATTTCTACTTCCTGTTAGAAGACATTAAGGGGATGTGTGTTAAAAGATATCAATAGGAAACAGATGTGGTTTTCTGGGGGAGGAGAGTGCGTAAAGGTGGGGGAAGAGGGTTCCTTACATGAGTGATATGAAGTTACAGGGTAAATCTCTTATGACTTTGCAGAGAGTTACAAATACATGGCTGTGCTTACTTTACATTTCAACAAAGGGTGATTCCTGGAAATAGCTTGCCTTCTCATTTGGCACTTCTTTCATGATTCTCCCCACATCCAGAAAAAGAAATTGTAGTTATAAGTATCTCAATTAAAAACACCAACTGCTCACATAAGATATATATTTGTTTAAAAAATGTGGACAAAGGGCATTTCATTAACTGGTATATAACATTTATAACCCTTAAAAGATGTGTCAGAGCTCACATACACAGCATGGCTGTGTCTACACTGGGCCACTTATTCCGGAAAAGCAGCCGCTTTTCCGGAATAAGCTGTGAGCTGTCTACACTGGCCCCTTGAATTTCGGAAAAGCACTGATGATCTCTGTAAGAAATCAGCTGCTTTTCCGAAAACTATGCTGCTCCCGCTCGGCAAAAGTCCTTTTTCGGAAAACTGTTCCGGAAAAGGGCCAGTGTAGACAGCCCAGCAGTCTTTTCATAAAAAGCCCGATCGCGAAAATGGCGATGGGCTTTTTCGAAAGCAGCGTCTACATTAACCACAGCGCTTTTCGGAAAAATGGCTTTTCGGAAAAGCATCCTGCCAATGTAGACGCTCTTCTTCTGGAAATACTTATAACGGAAAACTGTTCCGTTTTAAGCATTTCCGGAAAATCATGCCAGTGTAGACACAGCCCATATGTATTAATCAACAGTTTGATTTTTAATATAATTTTATGATATTTCAAATGGATTTTATTAATCACAATTCCATCTCTGCATTGAATACAATTATCACCACAAAACATATCTACATTACTTTGAAACAAAATGAATAAATAGTTTCCAACCCCAAACTACAGTGTCACTAAATTGGATGCTTTGGCATGCTGTTTCCTGGCATGATATGCCACCTAGTACAAATTTGTTCACCATCTTGTCCACAACAAATCTAAAGCTTTGGACAAAGTCTTCAAATTAAGCAAGTGAGACAAGGCAGCTCCAGCAGTAAAAATTTACTTTATATTTCAAGGGAATAGGCTGAAAGAGCCCAGTAAGCTGAGTGCATTTTCCTATTCGGTGTATAAAGAGGATACATTTTCCAAACAACTATAAAGCAGGGACATAACAAACAAGTCACTTGTGATATTTACTGCTTTTTAAATATACTAGAGCTGTGTGAAAATGGAATATAAGAGTTTGTAGCTTTTCAAACACACTTATTACAGTATACGACTTTTCCATATTATATTTTCTCATATTGTCATCTTAAAAGACAAAGCTTTTTAGATAAACAGCTATTTGGCAAATTTTGTGACGAGAATGTAAATTAGAGCTAGAATTACCTGACACTTTTTGAGTCTTGTGAAATATCTGAATACACTTAATCACAACATTTAAAGGAATAACATTTCTTTTTGGTACCTTCCACTCTTTGTAGTATTACTTTATTATCTAAAGCAGCATTTCCCAAAGTGTGGTCCATGACCCAGTACCGGTCTTTAGAAAAAAAATACCGGTCCTTAGAAAAATTATCACGCACGATACTATTAATTTGTGTGACGGGGTAGCAGCAACCCGTGCTGCCGGGCGCGATGGCATAGCCCTCTTGGGAGAGAGCCCGCCACCGCGGCGTCTCTGCCGGGCATGCTCCCGGGAAGCAGCGCTAGATCTGGCGGGTGCTAGGACCCAGGGAGAAGGCCGGGCGCCGTGCGCAGCAATGCAGAACGCCCGGCGCCGGACGCAGCCAGGGGAGCTAGCGCTGGCCAATAAAGCGGCCGGGATTGGGGCCAGGAGGAGGCAGAACAATCCACCGGGCGCCGTGTGCATTGACGCAGAACGCCCGGCGCCGGATGCAGCCAGGGGAGCCGGCACCGGCCAATAAAGCGGCTGGGATTGGGGCCAAAAGGGGAAGGGCAGAACAACCCACTGGATAGGTAGGGCCAGCGACACAATTTATTTGCATATTCATCATTTGCTTAATGAATACGCAAATATGCAAACAAATGTTACCTGTCCTCCAAAAGCTTGTGAATGGGTTTACTGGTCCCCAGTATCAAAAAGATTGGGAACCACTGATCTAAGGCTACATTTACACTGCAACACTCTTTTGGGGTACCAGAGTATCCCAAAATAGCTATCCTGCATCTTCACTCAAGCCAGTTATTTTGGGCTCACTATTCCGACGTCCCTGTAAACCTCATTCTACGAGGAGTAAGGGATGTTTCAGAATAACGCTATATTTCGAAATTTGACACTGTGTAGACAGCGCCAAATGGCGACATAAGCTATTTTGATATAGCATCGAAATAAGATATGCAATTTGCATAGCTCAAATTGCGTATTTTATTTCAAGTTACGGTGCAGTGTAGCCAAAGAGTATTCACGAAACACTAAATGACAAATTACAAGGTGAAACACACACATATAAAGTCCTATTTTGAAAAGCGCTGTTTAAAAAGATGTGGTCCTTGATTTTTAGTCTCCATTTTTGTATCCATAATGAACTG
Source organism: Rafetus swinhoei (assembly GCA_019425775.1). Lineage (NCBI taxonomy): Eukaryota > Metazoa > Chordata > Testudines > Trionychidae > Rafetus > Rafetus swinhoei. Next base: position 39,192,189 of record CM033439.1, on the reverse strand, counting down.
TAGGTACAAAATTATGCACACTGTGTTAATAGAAACAAAATTTGTCCTCTGAAATGAAGTTTTGGTTGAGACCTATCTAGAACCAACCCATTAACATTTAAGGAAAAAATTGAAATGTTGGAGGGAGGGGAAATAGGGAGATGCCCTATTGAGCCAGATGCCCCAATTTTATAGGGAAAGTCCCGATAGTTGGAATTTTGTCTTATATGGGTGCCTATTACCTCCTGCCCTCCCATCCTGATATTTCACACTTGCTATCTGGTCACTCCTGGGAAGGAAAAGCATTTCACAACAATCATCTGCATTTTTACATCTATAAGGGTCATGCTAACCTAATCTGATAGGAGGAGGAGTGGGTAGCAAAGGAGCAGGAACTCTACTAACCAAGTTCACATAAAAATTTTGAGCTTACACATGCTAGTATTTTCTGGCAAAAAGCCAAGTTCTCCGAGCATCCTTCCACTGTGGTATTTGGGTCCTTAGCAAACTCCTGCTGATAGCTTTGCTTTTATCAAGTCAGTCCATCAGTATGCCTTGCTGTCCCTTGTTCTTTCAGGGCCTGAGTCTCATGTTTGCCAAGATTACTTCAAACATTATGTAAAGAAGCCTTCAAATGGGCATAATTTACATTTACACATACCTTGTAGGCCCTTTACATTGCCAGAGTGAGGTTTTGTGGCTTGAGTGTAAATGAGAATCAGGCCCTTATTTTTATTTGATTCACCTTTGAACTAGGGCTGTCAAGCGATTAAAAAATTTAATCGCGATTAATCACGTGATTAGAAAATTTAATTGTGATTAATTGCATGTGCCTCCCCTTTGAAACGCTGCCACAGCGTTTCAATGGGGCAGTGCTGCATGGAGCCTGGGATCAGCTGGACCGCTGGGAGTCCCCAGCTGATCCCAGGCTCCATGCAGCGCTACCCCTTTGAAGCACCGCGGTGGCATATCAAAGGGGCAGCGCAACACGGAGCCCAGGATCAGCTGGAGTGCTGATCCTGGGCTCTGCGTTGCACTGCCCCTTTGAGCGCCGCTGCGGCACTTCAAAGGGGCAGCACAGCATTAACGCCTGCGATTAACACATTAAAAAATTTAACACGTTAATCCTGGACTGCGTTAATTGCAGGCGTTAACACATGACAATTGACCACCCTACTATGAACCTAAAAGAATGCTGGACTTCATTGATCTGAAAAACTGCAGTGTAATCTTGATGAGATGAAGGTGTTTACTGTTACTGTTTGTTGTACATTTGCACAGCAGTTTTTCTTTATATTTGAAAAGAAAATACTGTACATTTTTCAAGCATAGAATAGGATCATGTAATTTGCTAAATACCCTTCAACAGGCCCTTTAAGTACTTCATTGTTATATGTATTAGTGTTAGACTAAATTCACTCTTAAGAATTGTAATGAAAAGAAGACATATTAAAGTATTTCAATGAGTTTCAGTTGTGCCTCTAAGTAGCAATGGAGACTCCCTAATGGTTAAACCTTTTAAAACTAATTTATACTAGCATATTTAAATGGATGTGTTAATGAGTTTAAGGTGTTGCCTTGCAAAGGATTTTTTTTTTTTGGAGTACTCCTAACAATATTTGTCTTTACTTTTGAAAGGATTGATGAAGTTCTAAGTTTCTGGGGCCAGAGTTGTGTGATATGCTACAGGATGTTTATCTCATAAGAGACTGAGTTGAAACTAGTTAATGAGATGGCTGTCAATCAAGCCTGAGGTGCACATGGAGGAAGATGCTTCTCTAAGGAGCTCTTCATGGAGTCACTGTGGCCACTGGTTCAGGAGGTATCTTAAGTTCACGTTAATTAATTAAAACTGTTCTATATTCTGAGAATGAGATACTCAATGAGTTTAGGAGGGAGTTGTGTTTAAAAGGACATCATTTTAAAAAAGAAAATGTGCTTTTTTTCTTTCTGTGTCATCTGCAAGTGGTATATACATTTGTTATCATTCATTCTGGTTTGTACCACCCTGCACCTAATCTGTTTTTTGCTGTATTGTAAGGCAAGGAAAATAAGTAGTAGTGGAACCAAAGGCACAGGTAATCTGAAACATGATAAAGTTTGGAGCAGGGGCCGATGACCCTAAGCCCCATCAAAAATGTCACCACTGCATAGCATGGCTGGTGACCTAGAATCCAGGGTCCATTTGTTACTGAGGGATTCCTGGTCCT